>CM042027.1:14276216-15556622 GCA_023525975.1 Smallanthus sonchifolius | reverse complement strand
TTGCTGAGTGACAGATCCCCTGTGCTTGATTTCTCTTTGATGGATAATTTTTTACTCTTCAAAGGGCGGCTGGTTATCCCAAACAACCCAACACTCAAGATGAAACTTTTGCAGGAAGCACATGACACGCCAGTCGGTGGTCACCGCGGGTTTTTAAAAACATTAAAGCGGCTTTCGGAACAATACTTTTGGCCCAATATGAAGCAGGAAGTTCGACTTTATATCCAACAATGCCTGGTGTGTCAACAACAAAAATACCAGACTTTGTCTCCTGCTGGTCTTCTCCAACCCTTACCCATCCCCACTCGCATTTGGGAGGACTTGTCAATGGATTTTTATCACCGGTCTGCCTTCATCACAGCGGTTTGATACTATTCTGGTGGTGGTTGACAGACTTAGTAAGTATGCCCACTTTATTTGTTTAGCCCACCGTGTAACACCCTTAATTGGAAAACCAATTAATAAAACATTTAAACGCGCGGAAGCTTTTATCCCAGAAATTTTATTTTTTTTTTACTTTCTCGCGTACCGCGAGATTCTGGACAACTCCCCTCGCGTACCGCGAGGGAGCTCAGAAATTTCTGACCGAGAGCCAGGTCTCTCGCGTACCGCGAGAGAAGCCTCCCTGGCTCTCGCGTACCACGGGGGACCTGAGTAAACAAAAAGTTTACTCAGTTTGCCCAGTTCTAACACTTAGCCAATTTTCCACCATTTTTCAATTCAACTTGACACTAAAATTTCCCTACACTTAGGTTTTTGTTTCAAAACATATATACCACATATATAAACACCAAAACATAGATCATGTGTCAAATTACACAACATTACAAGGATTTTCCTTAAAATCCCCAAAAAACACCAAATTTTGCATACGAGAATCCTTCCACACCTCGGACTTGACTTGGACTTACATCGGAGCTTTCCCTACATAACCACATATATAAATCACCGTTAGTAATGACGATAAACATATTCAACAAGTATTTACACTTGTTTTCACCCCTTTCATCCATTTGACCCGTTTGCACCCATTTGGTCAATTAAGGTTCTTAACACTTGCATTTCCACTACAAGTCTCATTCTTTTCCTATAACATTCATATACCACCACTCATTCACTCATTTGAAGTATTCCACACTTCTAATTAGCTTCACGACCTCTTGGTGCGAGTACCACAACTCGTCTTACCCGCACTTGGAGTATTTGACTCCAAGTCCACCCTTTGAAGTATTCCACACTTCTTGTTGGGTTTACTACCTCTTGGTGCGAGTACCACAACTCGTCTTACCCGTACTTGGATTATTTGACACCAAGTTCACCTATCCACCATTTCACCAAAAACATATTTCATTTGGTTTGACTATATACCACATAAGTCATTTATGCCACATTTACCACATTCACATAATAGTATGACTATTTACCACATAAGTCATTTACTCCACATTCACCACAATTACATAATAGTATGACTATTTACCACACGTCATTTACTCCACATTCACATAATAATTTGACTATTTACCACATAAGTCAATTTAATACAATTCCACACATACTACATTCAAGCAATAACCATACACATTCACTTCAACTTATAGTATGCATACATATCACATACACCACACATTTATCAACATTACTAAGTAAGTGGAAAGACCTTTTGAGTTGGAAGATCCCGTGCCTCCTCCTCGGTTCACAATTTGATTACCTAAACATATACACCTAGTTAAGTAATCTAACATTCATCACCAACACAATATAATTGAGTCCACAACTCAATTTTCATTTCCAACCCAAACTGGCCCGTTTGGGTTATCCCCATAACCAAACACCCCCTTTCAATACAAACTCACCTACTTGAGTTTTCTTTCCAATACCTTGACACTAATTTCTCAATCAATAACTTTTATTAGGTCAATTTGATGTTTGTTCAAGTGTCTAATACCACCTAAACACTTAATCATCACTAATTCCACATTCTATCATCATGATCCAAACACCCCCTAATTTTCACCATATGAACCCTAACTTTTCAAAATCAAAATCAAAGGGTTCTAGGATGTTAATCACCACTCTTTACCTTTAGTTTATCTAGATTATCCACAATCTAACACCAATTTACCACATGCATACATAATTTTCGGATTTCTACAAAACCCACCATCTAGCACATTCATGGTGAAATCAAATGGAAGATTATCACTTACTTGATGTTAGGAAGGTGATGTGTGAGCCAAAATCTTCACAATCCAAGCTTCAAATGCAAGATTTAGCTCAAAACCCGATTTTCTCCTTTTTCTCCTTGCTTTGAACGATCTTGAACTCAAAATGAGTTCAATTTTGACTTCAATAAGTCAATATGGCAGATTTTGCCATATTTACACCTTTAGCCCTTCCACTTTCATTTCACCCATTTCACTCCAAAACTAGTTAAAACTAGTATAACCCCATTACTAACTTGAAACCCACTTGTTTCAACTTATTTCAATAATAATATTTTCACCATAATATTTATTAAAATATTTATTTATTTATAACGAAATCCGGATTTTGGTTCGTCACACACCCTTTCACGGCCAAAAGTGTGGCTGCCGTTTTTTGTAAAGACATCGTCCGGCTTCATGGTTTTCCCCGCTCTATAGTATCTGACAGGGATGTTTTTCTTAGTCACTTCTGGCAAGAACTGTTTCGATTGAATCACACTAAACTGCAGCTAAGTACTAGCTACATCCACAAACAGATAGGCAAACCGAGGTATTAAATCGCTGTTTGGAAGCATACCTGCGTTGCTTTGCTCATGAGCAGCCTCACCGTTGGAGCTCCTTCTTGTCTTGGGCAGAATATTCATACAATACTGGGTACCACACCTCAGTTCTTTGTCGTTTATGGCAGACCACCTTCGTCTCTACTGCCCTACACTAAGAGGGAAACAAAGAACGCGGATCTGAAACAACAGCTACTTGATCGGTATGATATGCTCAAGCTACTTCATGCTAATCTTTCTAAGGCCCAAGATCGTATGCGGAACCAAGCCAATTCCAAGCGCCATGAGTTGTCCTTTTCAGTTGGTGATTAAGTTTTCCTGAAAATACAGCCCTATCGACAACGGAGTTTAGCAAACCGGAGGTTTGAGAAACTATCTCCCAGGTTCTTTGGCCCTTATCGAATCCAACGCTGCATTGGTCTGGTTGCTTATGAGCTTATTCTTCCCCCAGAATCTCACATTCATCCGGTGTTCCATGTTTCTATGCTCAAACCTGCGTATTGTTCCTTCTCTCCTGATGTTATTCCTCCATTGCCTGTTACTAAGGATTGGGTGATTGATGTGCAACCTAGCCACATTATTGATCATCGCTGGGTCTCTGAAGTTGGACAAAAGATTCTGGAGTTATTGGTTTCTTGGATCAATCAACCCGTCGAAGAAGCTACCTGGGAGTCTTATGATTTGTTGGCCGATCACTTTCGCCTTGAGGACAAGGCGTTTTACCGTGAGGGATGTAATGATACGAGTCCAATAGTCAAGGTATATGCGCGAAAAAAGAAGAAACATCACGAGTCAGGCATGGGTCAATTGGAAGCAATATTCGGATCATGGGCTGACCCACTGGGCCAAGAAGTGGGCGGGAACAAAGATAGTGGCTGAGCGGTTAGCAAGCCACTATCTGAAGCAGTTCGGCAATTTAGGATTAATAGTATCAGTCTTTCATTTTGTTGTTTTCAATTCAGTATTTTTATCAAGTTCAGTATTGTAATCGGAGAGTTTACCCTTCTCGAATTGGGTATTTCCTTTCAATTCAATCAAGCCGATTGTTTTATTACGTGGGTTCTATCAATATGATTTTATTAGAAGTTTTAAAACTAAAAAATATAAAAAAAAGGTTTATAAAAATGTTTTTCAAATTAAAAATGTTATAAAGATTGAAAGGTTTTTTATCAAAATGAAAGATATATAAAATTGAATGGATTTGAGGAAAGTTCATAGAAGATTATAAAAGATTAAAAGGACAATTATATCATTTATCATTATTTACATTTCAATCCCTTCAACAAAGTTACAAACCAAACAGGATAATACCAAAGAATGGAATCTGAAATCCATTTCATTTTGCCAACCAAACCCACGACAGATTCCAATTCCTTTGACAGATTTAAATTAGTTCAAAACATTTTGCAAACCAAACACCCCTTAAGACCATTGAACATCATTACTAGAATAGGAAAAAATTACAAACCTATAATGAGAGCATCCAAATCAGATCCAGCTCTAACATAGTCAGGTTTCAACTTTAACCACTTGCCACTCCGATCACTAGGTTCCCATTTGGACTCGAGGTCTTTTAAAACGATTCCTTCATCTCTGTGTTTAATACACATATATAATTACCAATATTATACATGTTATAAATGGTGTTACAGGAAGAAAGTACTTCTAGGGATGAAAGATAATTCTATAATGATATAAGAAGATGAATGATGTAAACATTGCATGTTGCTGAAACATGATAATGAAAAGGTGAACTCACCTGTTCTCAATGGTTCGTTTGAAAAATGTCTCAACATCATCCACATTACGAGCAACACGTGACCAACATGGCTCTCCTGAATGCAATTAATAATTGTGAAATAATAAAATGGGAAAAAAATGTTTCCATATGATTGGAAGTAGAGGTTGATCTTTTCCTTACAAAAACCTATATATTTACCGGCAGTTGTACGAACATTAAGACCACCATCAGGAACCAAGATCTCCAGACGACCTTTGACTGGCGTCACAACCTTTTTCAGTAGCTCGTGTCTTTCCTTTAAACTTTGATGGATAACACTGGTGTCTCCATCATACAGAATATCAAATGCAACGTCTAGAAGTTTCCAGAGTCAAAGTTCAACATATTCAAAGAAACATATATGATGGTGGGTTCAGCATCTAAATGGTTAAAAAATATATATAATTTAGGTGCAAATGAAGGATACAGCATAACTGCATTAGAGAAAAAGAATGAAAGAAAAAAGAATTAGCATTTTCTTTCAGAGAACATCAACTAAATCAAATGTCACGGGTAAGTAACCTGTCGTTCGCTAGCAAGTCCCTCCTTTGCTGCCTTGGCTGGAAATAAAAGAGAAGTCAAAATTAAATATGCAACATTACGCAAAAGAGAACATAGGGAAAAACCTATTTCTTGATTTGAACCAAAATCAGCAAAACGATCATTTGATGTGTCCCAAACTAACATTTCACCATCAAGTATACACCTAAAAAGTGAGTCATGAAAAAATCATATGAACCATTACATTTGACAAAATAGAAAAGATGTGGTCGGATATAATATCTTACAACATGACAACTAAATTTACCTATCAACAAGAACATTTTGCATAATGACATCTGACATCCCATGAATATATTCCGGGTGATCAAGAAAATTCCTGCAACATGAAGAAAAAAACTGTAGCACAGAAACAAAAGAAAAATCTCTAGAAATAAACAACAAAAAATGAAAAGAAATATACCTTGAAAAGAAGTGTATCTCTTGGCCATTCTTATGGATTTGGATGCGATCACCGTCGAATTTGCACTCAATGACAACTTCCTTCCCATGAAGCTATAGAACAAGAGAAATAAAAGATTTGACCAGAAACTGGTCAAGAAAATCTTGTTCTAGAAAAATCGTCACATAAAAAGCAACAGAATATACCTTTTTCCATGCGCTAGCTGCATTAGCGACCCTCAAAGCCAACTGAGGACGTACAGCTTTTCCAACCTCTATATCCTGCAAACAGAAATGCTTATAAATTCAGTACATGGCACTATAACAGTTGTCTTTTAAAAACTAGAAAGGCGACAAGTTTGTTTACCAATACTAGAAATTCATCTAAAAGTAATAATATTAATATACTAACCGACATATTTCTCATACTTTTACAAAGACATCTTTTACATAAGAAATAATCCTTTCATATATTATTTTATTTGGAGTAAAGTGTCATTTTAGTCCTTGTGGTTTGGCTATTTTAGCCATTTTCATTCAAAAACTTTTTTTTAGCTTTTCCGTCCCTAACGTTTCAAAATCTAGCCATTTTCATCCAACTGACTAACTCCATTAAAAATTTTAACGTTAAATCAGGGGCAAATTGGTCTTTTAAAAAATCTTCTTTTAACCTTTTTTTTTAATCTCCTTTACTCCCCCTGCTTTGGTTGAAGCTGAAACTACTCATTCATGAAGTTTATTTCCCCCAAATCTCCCTCCATCATTTCCATGATGTTTCCCAAATAATCCAACCATCTACGAAATCCCCGATTTCGATTCAGTTTCTCCTCCTCACATTACTAAATTCAGGTCCCTAATTCCAAACCCCCAACAACCAATCATGGGTCTTCTTGTAACCACCACCATCCTCACATTATCCTCGTTTTCGTTTCCAGTTCAATCTCTGGTTCCTAATTCGACTTCTTGCCCGATGGATTTCAACTACGTGTTCCTAATCGCCGACTGCCGCCACTCCGGCGACTCCACCAAACCCCTCACCAGTTCCACCACCTGCTGTCAAACATTGCTTAGCGTAGGCATCAGCTTGGCACAACACCTCAAAACCACCTCGCAATTAACCCTCCCTGATCTCGCAACATCGACCGCGCGCGTGTCTGTCAGATTTTCAGAACAAAGTCGACTTCCTTTCGCTGCCCAGCATCCTCGCGTCCATCTGTTTTGACCGTTTTCAGTTTAGGGGGTGGGTGGGTGGGGGTGGAGGAATAAAGGGATTAAAAAAAGGTATAAAAAGAAATATTTTTAAAAAGACTAAATTGCCCCTGATTTAATGTTAAAATTTTAACGGTGTTAGTCAGTTGGATGAAAATGGCTAAATTTTGAAACGTCAGGGACAGAAAAGCTAAAAAAAAGCGTTTGGATGAAAATGACTAAAATGGCCAAACCAAAGGGATAAAAATGGCACTTTACTCCTTTATTTGATAACTGTAATACATTGAATCAGCTCTTATCAAGATTTTATAAAACTATAAACACCAAGTATCAGCATGATCAATTTTGTATATAATATTCATATAATCGTTTTACATTGGTAATTGAGTTTTGACGATTTCATTACTAAGAGACTAAGTTCTTTTAATACTTGTGCCATTTGTTAGCTTTTTTATTTAACTCCTAAAAGTACTTAAGAGCATCATATCACTTAAGTTTTGAATTTATCGACTTTAGAAGAAATTGTGATTATGTTGAATCCCGATGAGAGTTTGATTATACATTTACTTGAATCTCATTTAATATATTTATCTTTGTTGTACAAATAAAAGCTTTACTT
The DNA here is from genome assembly GCA_023525975.1 of Smallanthus sonchifolius. Lineage (NCBI taxonomy): Eukaryota > Viridiplantae > Streptophyta > Magnoliopsida > Asterales > Asteraceae > Smallanthus > Smallanthus sonchifolius. The sequence continues at coordinate 15,549,305 of CM042027.1, read as the reverse complement.
ATACCCTCACAATTTATTAAATATATACAATTATAGTAAATATATACAAGATGTTGAATCCCGATGAGAGTTTGATTATACATTCACTTGAATCTCATTTAATATATTTATCTTTGTTGTACAAATAAAAGCTTTACTTAAGCCCTCACAATTTATTAAATATATACAATTATAGTTAATAATCATTGTTTTCGGTTTTCACATACATAGCATCATACAAGATTTTGTTCACTTTCTTAATTTTTAATAACCAAAAAAACCATATAATAATTGTGTAACTCCAAAGTTTTTATTTTATGTTCCATATTATCATATATTATAAATACTTGAAATTAATTCATAAATTTCCAGAAACAACTACGTTTTTTACCAAGACGGATAAGATTTACGTTAAATCAGCAACTCTTTCTATGAGATAAATCGTATATGAAAATTATGCAATTATATTTTTTCCAATTATTAAATCAATTTGGATAACTCTTTTATTTGTTGTTACAAGATTAAACCTAAAAAATTCAATTATCTTATTACGAAAAGCAATGACATGGATTAAACATCAGTAAGCCTAATTCAAATGAACTAATGACGTACTTAAAATGACTGTGATGAAAAGTTGAACCACGTCAACAGTTCAGATCTATTTTTCTACAGACACACATGCATGCGTGCATCCCAATTCACATGGACTAATGACATATTCAAAATGATTTAAATCAAGAGTTAAACCACATCAACAGTTCAGATCTACTTTTCTGCAGATACACATGCATGCCTCTGTGTGTCTGCGCATAAATGAGAGGAATTTTAAATCAATTTCTAAATTATACCTGACGTTTGTGCCGCTGACGTGGATCCCTCAACCTTTCACAAACTAGTTTTAGGTCACATGTAACATTGAACAAGTCTTCAGCATCAGGGTGAAACTCATGGAAGATGCTTTTTTCACTGATTCCCAACTTGAGATCTAAAAGGAAATTGAAATAAAGATGTTAAAATCAAAAACAAATCAAGCTCTATACATATTGTGAAGAGCCAAAAACAGTTAAAAAAATAACTATCAAACCTTTAAGAATAATCATAACAATCCACTTCATTTCTTGTGCATTTGTTTTCTTGATCAGATCAGAAAGAACAGAAGTCTTCTCTGTTCTGTGTGACAATTGAGGAGACACAAAAGCAATGAATAGAAGACAAGCAGAAACAGAAAGTGTGAAGCAATAAATAATTAAATAGGTATGTCCTTGTGATTTCTTATTTTATTGACATCGTTTTTTGGTAAGTGGTGTATATCAGCATACCTATTTTCACTTGATGCTAATCGATCAAGCAAGTCATTTAGCTCTTTAATTGTTAGTCCACCAGAAATCATGCCCTGCCTCCTCTGTAGAACCTGTACAGAACCACTAGCAAAATTCAATTCAATAGTTTTAGCAATAATATAGGAACCTAAACTGTATTCCCATGTAGTTACCTGAACTTAATACATTGCACACTTGATATAAGATGTGTATCGATTTAACGCCTTTCTTTAAGTCTTATACAAATTTCAATGGATTTATTAAATTATTCGCTAACGATTCAAAATCCAATTTGTGATATGAAGTATCAATTATTGGATATCAGGCCCAAGAACACGAACACAGAATTTGATTTCAACCAAGCGATCGACTCTTTCTGTTTATTATTTCTTGACACGCATTACATAGGCCCTAACCATCTATTTATACTAAAATAAAGCATACTAATCCTACTCAAATACTTCTCTCAATTATCTCTACTAATTAATCAAACTGGATAATTCTAAACATTCAAACTATTAATTAGATATTAATTAATTAAACTCTTTTGAATTACCCCTTCAGCTTTCACTTTCTTTCGAAACCGACTCAATTAGGATTAAAACCTTCATCATCATGTTTGGAATGGAGCAAACATAGGTTACATAATGTTTATACCACAAGGAAAGCTACGCTCTAGTTTTCTATGTCAATCCTAGAAATTGTCAAAATGCATATATGATACAGATTGTGCTCTAAATTTAACACCAACATTATTTGTTGTGCATGCAAAATTTAGCCAGGTGGCAATCTTATGAATAGTTTAAGAACCATATCTTTCCCAGATTAAAATATACCAGGCTTCTGCTTCAATAGTCAAAAGGGTGTTACTATTTTCTGAATAAGATCAAATAAATTTACATATAGATCACTAACTCTATGAAAAGTACTTCCTCCACACAGTACTTCCTTAAATTGAATACTTACAAAGTTTATCTTCAATAACAAAAGATAACATTCCGTCTTCACTTCACTATTAACATGTCTAAAGTTTCATTCAGGAACCATGTTATTATTTTTCTTAATCTAAAACCTATAAGTTGCTATGTCTTTCTTATTACAATACCCAAATGGACAAAGTCTTCATGAAAACTTCCATATTCCTCTAAATAGCTCCTAGCTCACTGTGTTTGTGAGTGAATTCCTTTTGGATCGTCTAAAATTTTCCTCCGTTAGTCGATACTCAATACTCATTTGTTCTAGGCTTACAAAACTAATGACATTTATACCACCTTGGTTTTAAAAGCATGCCTCAGGCATCTGAGGCGCAAGGCAATCGGACAAACACCTCAGGGCCTTGAGGCAGCACTCCATACACGTCTGGGCCAAAATTGGTCAAAGTTGGTCAAAATTAGGGCATGGATGAGACTGATACGTAAAAATGACCAAAAGGATGAAGAGATCATGAATAGTTTACTTAATCTTAGTTTAAACCCTTAGCTTTGATATTGAAAATTCGTTAAGCCCTAACTAATACTGCAACTACAATAGTCTCGGTGTAAATTCATGAATCAAATTGAGTACAGAAATAAGAGAACTCAGTATGATGACCTCTGAAGCAACAAGTGAGAAATTGCCGACATTAGCACCAGTTTTGGGGCCGCCTTTACGCCAATTGATGAGGCGAACAGCATCGGCGGATTCTCTTGACATGCCGAGGGCATCGATGATACAAGTGGCGAGCACCGACTCCTTCAAGCCGTAGGATCCTCGCTCTCTGTCGAGGTTGGGGAGGATCAATCTGACAGCGGCGAAGTAACCTGAGGGTTTACAGTAGGTGTCGAGGAATTTACGAAACTTTGATCTCTTTTTCGTTGAAGATTTTGATTTCTGAATCCAGTTGAATAAGCTGCACATCACGCTGAATTTCGTCTCCCTTGACATTTTTTATGAGCAAGGGTTTTGTGTGTGTTTGTGTGTGAAATTTCGAACTTTAAACGTTTTATACTCCATTGCTGCAGCTCCAAAACTTTTCATACAAGCTTTGCATTTTTTGTAACATCCATGATTTTCATACCATAATTTTATAAACACTAAAAAAAAACCCGCACCTATTCAACGCCTTATGTCACATTATTTATTATTTAGACATATATCAATTCCAAATTTCAATCTTACACTAACATATTGTTTTCTAATAGGTTTATATATATATATATATATATATATATTGAATGTAATCAAGTTCATTCATGAGCAACTAATCTCTCTCTTTCTGGTTTCTTAAGAGTCAGTCCTTATCTTCATAGTTCTTCAAGCCCTTCATACTATATCCCAGATATTAAAAAAAAAAAAAAAAAAAAGTGTTTCTTAGATTCAGACTTCTGCAAATATTTCAACATTTTCGCTGCAATCTTCTGCAATCATACTGTAAGTATCTCTTATGTTGGTTGCTTTAAGATAAAAAAAAATTCTGAAAAAAGGGTATAGAGTTTAAAATAAAATAAATAATATTTTAATCATTATTACAAGTTTTATAAAACTATTTTATAACAAAATTTCAACTAATTTAGTCTTGGACTCTCTCCAAGACAAAGAAACCCCCCTTCTAAACGTTTAAACCCTTGAATTTGAACCTTTTGACTACAACCTTGACTCCAATCATCCCATTTTGACCACCTTGACTTTAAAAGTCAAACATTGCAAAATCTTGCAATTCAAATGCAAAATCGATCATAGCGAGAATCAAATGACTTTCCATAAATTCTAGAACGATTGTAGACTGTTTCTAAACTCACTGAACCGGTTAATTTATCAAAATTCGCGGCCTATTTCAAACTCAAACCGAATTGAACAAGTTTGACTCCCCAGAGTCAAACAGTGCCGAATTTAACTCCAAATAACAAACTTTAACGCGTATTAAGCCCGCAAATCATGCCTTGACTGATCACGCATGAATCCAAACCGAAAAAGAGACCCAATCCATCAGAACTTGAACCAATTGACGCGTAATTCATGCCTACAGCTGTCATCTCCAAGACCGGATCGAATCGAGAGTTTAAGACGAAATTGAATAGCAAAAACCATTCACACCCCTTCGCAACGCCCATTCCTCACTGCCCAACTCGTTTTTTTACTCTGAATCGTCCCTGGAACATCACTCTCAGCCGAAGAACTCCGAACAAATTAACCTAGTCGTTCCCTTTCTTCACGACATCAATCTAGGTAATTTTTACGTCTTTTTGCTCGTTTTGAACCCCTATTTGAAAGCCCTATGATTTATATACCGATCGGGGCTTAATCGATGGCAATTGGGGTTTAGGGTTGCGTTTGGGACGATGTGAGGAAGAAGAGTCCTCAGACCTTTTGTTTAAAAACCAATGAATCAAATTAATGTTCAAGGCACTAGCCCAGATTGAATGGTTAAAGCACTTACCCCATACACAGGGGGTCGTGGTTTCAAACCTGACAGGCCCCATTTCTGGTTTTCTTTTTCCTTTTATCCCTTATCACACTCACCCACACCTAGATTTACATAAATGTATAGATAAAAGAATGAGATACATATTCATAATTATAACAAAACACATACATAAAAATTTGGCATTCTTTTTATTTTAAAATCATTCTTAAAACATTTTTAATTTATTAAAAATTATATTTATAAACCTAATATCTTTTAGAACATAATGGCTCGATAAATTATCACTTTAAACATAAAACCACTATTTTTACAAATGTAATTATGTAGAATCCTATTATTTGTTGATGTTTCTTTATATATATTTTACTAAAGATTATATATATTAGGGTTTTAAACCCGGTTTGGATCATAAAATGTTTCTAAATATATATATATATATATATATATATATATATATATATATATATATATATATATACATTTCTATATTTTCTTAAAGGAATATGCTACTTTAAATAAATTATGAATTCATTTTTACAACCCACTCAGAGTTTAGATTAATTGATACAATATCTTGTTTTTATATAATAATATATATATATATATATATTTACACCACATTTTGGCACATTTTCATAAATAAATAATAGAGAAATTTATTTATTTAATCAGTTGTTCAAAGTAAACCCTAAAGCCACTCACTAATAACTTTGAAACTTATATTTTTTTTTATTAAAACTCTTATTCCAATACTAACACAAAACACATTTCTTACACGATGTAACACAAACCCTTTGTACAAGTCCTTATACTCATATCCAGTAAAACCCTAGACTTTCTTTAGACTTTGTACACAACACTAATACAAGTTCATACAATTACACTTTAGGTCAAGTCCAGTGAACTACAAAACATCGTTGCTATCCATTCACGTGTGCAATCTACATCTTTAATATAAGTGAGTATTTCACAGCCCCTTTTCCTCTTTTACACTTTTGGGGTGAAACATGAACTATATACAAATTACATATTTACATTTACACAAACAACACAAGTACAAATCCTATTTACATTCATGTGTGCAAATTTGAGCTTTATGCCCGAGTGCTAGTTGTGCTAACTTTTGTGTGCAATTTATGTGCAATCATTAACTATTCAAGCCGACGGTTTTCAATGATAGATCTATTGAGTCTGACAAACCCACCCAGGTAGGGTGATTGATACCGACAACACAATTTGCATGCTAGTTACAAAGGTTTGATTGTACTTAGTTACACAATAGCTGCTCCCCATAAATGCCTTATTTATCATGTTATGTATGGATTTGTTTTTCAAAATATATGCTATCTATATACAAACCTGTGTTATACTCACCAACTTTTTAGTTGACCTTATTTTATTCATGTTTCAGGTGCTAAGGTTGATCAAGGCTTTATACACATAGGCTTTGGGACTTAGTTAATTGAATCAGATAAATTTGTTATGTATTTCATAAATTCTTGTATTGTATGAATTTTGGTGCTATAAATGAAATGTAACGTTTTAATATATTTAACTTTAGTCAACCATGTGCTCATGAACAGTCTACATGTCCCGCCCCGATGATTCCGCCGTCGGTTGGGGTGTGACAGATTGGTATCAGAGCCTTGGTTATAGGGAATTAGGTTATTAGACACTCTTGACCTAGACTATAACCTTAGGACACCCATACTATGCCATGCTACTTCACGCTATATGATTATTTCTTATGTGAATATTTTTACATGTTATACTAAATAATTACATCATATGATACAATATTTAATAGTCTATGTGTCACCTTACCTGCCTACTTTTGTCTTCTATTCATTGCTACCTATTTGATTTATTTAAAGTGATATCCTAAGTTTCCACACACACTCATACACACTTAGTCCTTCATGCACCCTTAATTTCACACACAAAATATCACCATCTCTTGTGATCAAAATCTAGACTATTGGGCCTTATTGGGCCTAATGCCCATTAATAATAAACTAAGAATCCACTTATCCTTCAAGAAGAAGAAGCCCACTAAAATACATAAACCTCACTTTCGGGCCTCAAAGCCCAGTCCACAACAATTCTCATCATGACCATGAGCCCAACAATAGTGTTATTAATACATGATGGCTGGAAGAGTGTGTAGGCCCATGAGGGATTCTGGCTAAGGAAAGACAGGGTACTTAAGTGTGTCTTAGTGACCCACCCCTCTTTCCTGGGAATTCTCCTCAGGGATGCATTACTTATAGGTCAAGTGTATTTCTAAAATACTATTGTGAAGACTCGGTGTTATGACTAGTCAAACTCTAAACCTATGAGAACTCCTATATTTAACACTCGGTATTTCACTATCGCTTACCACTTTCTCGTTGTTTCTCTGCTAGATAGGGACTCATACTCTCCTTCCTCCCCGGTTTACCGTCCTGGAGCAGAGTCTGACTGGGAAGAAGACATCGGGACACCTGTATATCAGTCACCAACACCCCCAGCTGCTAGGCCAAGATTTGATGTAAGTGCAGATTGGGCTAGGAACACCGGCCCAAGACTTCAAACACCTCAATCACCCCCACTAAGAGACCCATATCTGATGCCCGACCCGTACCATCCTAACCCTTGGGTAAGGCATACCACGGCAACCACTAGTGTTATGGGAATTCCAACCAATGACATCCACCAATATGTAAGAACCTCAGAATTTGAGAGGCAAAGGATTGAGCAGGGGGTAATGCACGACTTACAAAGACAAAGAATGGATAGCCTAGCAAACCAATTAGGGTACTAAAAGGAGTTAATCTCCATTCTCGAAAAAGAAGTACTGGAGAATCGCACGGAAACAGCTAGAGCTGAAACCAGATCGGCTACCCGAGTGACCATAGCGGTGCTCGTCTTGGTGATTATCTTCCTTCTAGTGGGAAACTACCAGAGGCGTTAGCAGAAATTTCTATTTATTGTCTTTAAATTTTCAATTTGAGAACCATTCCCCTATGTTTTGAGTAATGTTTAAACATTTCAGCATTCGATCAATTTTATATATTCCTGCTCTAAAGTTATTATTCATTGATTTGACAAGTTGAGTGTGAATTACACCCATCACATTTTCATCAAGATCCTTCAAGTATCACCTTCTTCATTCAATACGATTTAGTACACTATCGACAATCTCCTTCGTAAACAACTCATCCTATTAGATGTAAACAACCTCGTTATTTTCAAAACCAAACGTTTATCAAACTTTTAAAAGAGTATCAGAAATATAAATTTCCCATAAACATTTTCACTTTGCAAGGGAAATACAACCTATGTTATAATAATATTATCTCGAATTGATAAATAATTATGATTTTCACCATTAAAGTAATTATTTCTAAAACCATGGCTAAATTAATATACGACTACTAGCTTAGCCAATAATTCCTCTTAAAAATATTTTCTTATTAAAAATTGAAAATTTAAATTAAAAGATTTTTTTTCTAAGAATTGTCTATTTATTAAGATTATTTAACTCAATAGTTTCATTACTTTATATATCTACAACCAAGAACAATTTACAAATTCCTATTTTCAAACAAAGATCAGTTATTTGTAAACATATTTCCCTGAGTGTTTTCAAAACCCCCCTCATTATCTTTCACTTGCCGCTTCAAGAGACGATCCATACCGCTTAAACATTAACCATCCCTACAAACCTCAATGAGATTTAAATAACTAGAACTTAACCACCACATTTTACCTAAACGCCAAATAACACGCTTCTCCGCAACGCTCGATCACATACAAAACTCGTTAGTATATGTTACACACGAAATCCAATGACTTACGTATGCACGTTCACAATGCTATACAATACGATCATATGATACATGAAACTTCGTTATTTTCAATATACTCAATGCTACACTGATTACATAATACATGAAACCTGATTATTTGCAAATCACAATTTACTGGATTGATCACATAGCCCATGAAACTTGTTTATTTGCAACACACATGTCACCAGCTTGAACACATGATACTTGGAATTTGGTGGTTTACAATATACATGATACCTAACAATTGGTTGTTGATACACGATACTTGATTGATCACATTGAACATGAGACCTAATTTGGGTACAAAGTAAATGATGCTATATGATACTAAGTTGTTAACACCATACCTGAAATTCATTTCTTACAATACACATGATTCTATGTTGCTTACATTACACATGAAAGATTATACATGATGCTAAGTGAATTTGTGCCTCCTCTTGACCCGCACACAACGGAAGGATCTATACGGACCATGCGATGATTTGAGTAACTACGGGTGCACACGGAATTATAAAAATCAGCGCATGGAAAACATAGTGAATTTTGTCGTGTGTTGTGACCTAAAACTTATCATGATATGTAACAACGAAACTGATGTGATATGACAAGGGCATGGTGGATACGCCGATGGTACTTCCTATATATAAGTGTTCCTGTCATATTGTCAGTAGTAGCGTTGTTCGTATCACGAAAAGTTTTATGTTATTTTGACCTAGACCAATGTTTTCGAAATCTCTTATCCACTGACAATTCATGAACATATTAGACTACATCTTAAACAAACTCTGATCATCAAGTTTCCATCAGATCCATTCCAAGTAATGCATTTTTCCCTTTATATTCTTCGACAGATCTCGCCTTAACTCTCTTGAAACTAAAATCCACTGATATCATTCATACTCACCTATTTTCACATTCAATAGCCTTTACTAGTTCAATTTCGGGACGAAATTTCCTTAACATAGGGAGACTGTAACATCCATGATTTTCATACCATAATTTTTTTTTTAATTATATTAAGTACAATAATAAACACTAAAAAAAACCCCGCACCTATTCAACGCCTTATGTCACATTATTTATTATTTAGACATATATCAATTCCAAATTTCAATCTTACACTAACATATTGTTTTCTAATAGGTTTATATATATATATATATATATATATATATATATATTTATATCAAATAAACCACTTTACAAAATTTGTAATATTATAAAGGGAGGAAATTCCGAAAAAAGGGTATAGAATTTAAAATAAAATAAATAATATTTTAATCATTATTACAAGTTTTATAAAACTATTTTATAACAAAATTTCAACTAATTTAGTCTTGGACTCTCTCCAAGACAAAGAAACCCCCCTTCTAAACGTTTGAACCCTTGAATTTGAACCCTTTGACTACAACCTTGACTCCAATCATCCCATTTTGACCACCTTGACTTTAAAAGTCAAACATTGCAAAATCTTGCAATTCAAATGCAAAATCGATCATAGCGGGAATCAAATGACTTTCCATAAATTCTAGAACGATTGTAGACTGTTTCTAAACTCACTGAACCGGTTAATTTATCAAAATTCGCGGCCTATTTCAAACTCAAACCGAATTGAACAAGTTTGACTCCCCAGAGTCAAACAGTGCTGAATTTAACTCCAAATAACAAACTTTAACGCGTATTAAGCCCGCAAATCATGCCTTGACTGATCACGCATGAATCCAAACCGAAAAAGAGACCCAATCCATCAGAACTTGAACCAATTGACGCGTAATTCATGCCTACAGCTGTCATCTCCAAGACCGGATCGAATCGAGAGTTTAAGACGAAATTGAATAGCAAAAACCATTCACACCCCTTCGCAACGCCCATTCCTCACTGCCCAACTCGTTTTTTTACTCTGAATCGTCCCTGGAACATCACTCTCAGCCGAAGAACTCCGAACAAATTAACCTAGTCGTTCCCTTTCTTCACGACATCAATCCAGGTAATTTTTACGTCTTTTTGCTCGTTTTGAACCCCTATTTGAAAGCCCTATGATTTATATACCGATCGGGGCTTAATCGATGGCAATTGGGGTTTAGGGTTGCGTTTGGGACGATGTGAGGAAGAAGAGTCCTCAGACCTTTTGTTTAAAAACCAATGAATCAAATTAATGTTCAAGGCACTAGCCCAGATTGAATGGTTAAAGCACTTACCCCATACACAGGGGGTCGTGGTTTCAAACCCGACAGGCCCCATTTCTGGTTTTCTTTTTCCTTTTATCCCTTATCACACTCACCCACACCTAGATTTACATAAATGTATAGATAAAAGAATGAGATACATATTCATAATTATAACAAAACACATACATAAAATTTTGGCATTCTTTTTATTTTAAAATCATTCTTAAAACATTTTTAATTTATTAAAAATTATATTTATAAACCTAATATCTTTTAGAACATAATGGCTCGATAAATTATCACTTTAAACATAAAACCACTATTTTTACAAATGTAATTATGTAGAATCCTATTATTTGTTAATGTTTCTTTATATATATTTTACTAAAGATTATATATATTAGGGTTTTAAACCCTGTTTGGATCATAAAATGTTTCTAAATATATATATATATATATATATATATATATATATATATATATACATTTCTATATTTTCTTAAAGGAATATGCTACTTTAAATAAATTATGAATTCATTTTTACAACCCACTCAGAGTTTAGATTAATTGATACAATATCTTGTTTTTATATAATAATATATATATATATATATATATATTTACACCACATTTTGGCACATTTTCATAAATAAATAATAGAGAAATTTATTTATTTAATCAGTTGTTCAAAGTAAACCCTAAAGCCACTCACTAATAACTTTGAAACTTATATTTTTTTTTATTAAAACTCTTATTCCAATACTAACACAAAACACATTTCTTACACGATGTAACACAAACCCTTTGTACAAGTCCTTATACTCATATCCAGTAAAACCCTAGACTTTCTTTAGACTTTGTACACAACACTAATACAAGTTCATACAATTACACTTTAGGTCAAGTCCAGTGAACTACAAAACATCGTTGCTATCCATTCACGTGTGCAATCTACATCTTTAATATAAGTGAGTATTTCACAGCCCCTTTTCCTCTTTTACACTTTTGGGGTGAAACATGAACTATATACAAATTACATATTTACATTTACACAAACAACACAAGTACAAATCCTATTTACATTCATGTGTGCAAATTTGAGCTTTATGCCCGAGTGCTAGTTGTGCTAACTTTTGTGTGCAATTTATGTGCAATCATTAACTATTCAAGCCGACGGTTTTCAATGATAGATCTATTGAGTCTGACAAACCCACCCAGGTAGGGTGATTGATACCGACAACACAATTTGCATGCTAGTTACAAAGGTTTGATTGTACTTAGTTACACAATAGCTGCTCCCCATAAATGCCTTATTTATCATGTTATGTATGGATTTGTTTTTCAAAATATATGCTATCTATATACAAACCTGTGTTATACTCACCAACTTTTTAGTTGACCTTATTTTATTCATGTTTCAGGTGCTAAGGTTGATCAAGGCTTTATACACATAGGCTTTGGGACTTAGTTAATTGAATCAGATAAATTTGTTATGTATTTCATAAATTCTTGTATTGTATGAATTTTGGTGCTATAAATGAAATGTAACGTTTTAATATATTTAACTTTAGTCAACCATGTGCTCATGAACAGTCTACATGTCCCGCCCCGATGATTCCGCCGTCGGTTGGGGTGTGACATTTTTATTCTTTTAATTAGTTTAAAACATGTGTACTACACAGGCTGAATATATAAAATTTTAAATCTTTATATATGTATCTTATAGGTGAAAAAATGTATTACATATACTAACAATAGAAAATAAAATAAAAAAATATATAAAAATTAGTATATAATTGAGTTTAAAAAATACATAAAACACTATTCAATGTAATTTTACTTTCATTTACTATTTGATTAAAAACACAAGCTAGGTACTTACATTTAAAAGTTTATTATAATATGAGATATATTTAAAATAAATGTGTTTTATTAGTATAACTAGCTTAGAATCCCGTGTAATACACGGGTTAAATAAATGTAATGTTAAGTACCTAGTAATAAAAGTTTATGTTTTTAAAACACGTGTAATATACAGGTTGAATAAACCCGTGTATTACACATGTTGAGTAAAATACAATGTAATCTATTAACACATACACTAATAATATGTAGATAAAAATTAAAACAAATAATTAATTTAGTTGCCTAAAATAACGGAGTTGATTATTAATAGAAGAGAGGGGCGGGAAAATGAGAATGAGAAGACCTAGAATTGTGACAAGTGTCCTCATATTTTACTTGTTTATTATGTAGTATAAATTAATAATATGTTTAGAAATATATTATTATTAAATATGGAAGTGTATTTATTATGAGAGAGATGCGGGAAAAATTTATAAGGATGAATATGGAGACGACATGTGGTATTGAGAAACATTTATTTATTATATAATATAGATTTCTAGCAGGAAAGGCGTGAAAAATGATAATAAAAATAAGCACGTTGAAATCATAATCCGACATTTTATAAAACGTCATATTTTAAAAGTATTAAGATGAAAAGAAACTATAAAAAAACTCTAAAATGGGTCCTTCAAAACGCTAATAAAACTAAGAACATTAAAACGGAAAGTTTCATGAAAATCATATTTCAAAAAGTTGTAAGAGGACTTCATATTTTAAATGTTGTAAGAGAAAAAAAACTATAAAAAACGAAACATTTAAGCAGCTTCGACGATTTATACGTACGCGTGCTTGGACGACTCGTACATTATCACGAATACTCGGTTTTCAATAAAATTTATATTAAAACGTAGAAAAAAATAAGAACGTCGCAATGCTAAACATTCGAAATCTTGTAAAATATCATATTTTAAAAGTTATAAAAAACAAATTATAATCAAAACTAATATTAAGATTAAAATAATAATAAAACAAAAATAAATAAAAAAGAAACTACTGTTGTTTCCAATTAATAGTATGTATAATTTGTTCATAGTATGCGCATATTTTGATTTAGAATGTTCAGTTATGTCTCAAAAGCCACAAATACCAAATGAGTGAATATTAAGAACACTATTATATATTAATGTGGTTGTTGATGTTCATTAAGCAATATAATGGTTGTAACTTGTCCTATGACTTCGTCGTCTAATGTTTCACCAAAGGATGAAACAATGGTTGTTGCCTGAACCAAGATTTTTTTGTTGAATATGTCAAATCTTTGTTTTAAAAATATTAGTACTTCTTCGAGTGGACCACCAACCTGATAAAATTTTATCACACTGTTGATGCAAATCTTGACCCGTACGAACATCAAGAATGATACGTCATTAAATCTTCTCCGGTTAACCCAAGGTGAGACAATTGAACTTCGTAGCTAACTTGATTGGTTCTCTAATTGGATATGCAAAACAGAAACCGCGTAAGGAGTCACCGGGAAAGAGAATTCCCCGTAACAACTCTCCGCATATGAGAATAAGTATACGTCTATGGTAGAGGAAACTTAATAAAGAAAAAGATGAAGTGTAGGTGTGTATTGAATGGGAGCATCGGGAATATCACCTCATTCCTCTACCATATATAGTATTTGGATTAGAGTTTTATCTTTGAAGATTACGTGAGGGTTATGGGGCCCTTAGAGAGGGTTATACAATTGTAATCGTTACTTCTTATTGGTAAGAATGACATCTTTGCCTATAGGTTATCATGTGGTCCCTTCCTCAACCGATGGTCAGGTAGATATCACATTGAAGAATTTAAACATTTACTCTTCACACAAGAAAATGCATTTTTTGGGATGCGTAGGTATAAAAGACATTGAAATCCGAATATGGTATTATTATTATTATTATTTCTAATATCTTTTTATACAAGTAAAAATAGAATATATAATTTTCTTTTTAGAAATCCACTACTTTCTTGATTTTCCTTTAAAAAAAATATGTTTGTTAACGTGAGACTAGCTCATTTAGTACTTTTGTCTCGAAAATTTTAGAATTTGGACTCGTGATAAATTATTTGATGTAATTTAGTAATAGTAGCATGAGTGCGTTCAAAAATAAATAAATAAACTATGTTTAGGTTAAAGATTCAACTTGCGACATCATTTTAACTTTGAGCTCAATCACATGAAATTAACAAATCTGCGTTCATATCTTAAATGTACAAAACACTCATCAAACCTCCAAATTCCTTTCGCAGTTTCTCATCTCTCCCAAACTTCACATCATGCATTACATCTCTCCAATTATGCGCCAATCACACCGACTTACAGCAAGGCAAGAAGCTCCATTCTTACATGCTCGTCAACGGCTTCGTCAGCTCCCCACTCACCATCACCAGCCTCATCAACATGTACTCCAAGTGCCACTTCATCTCCCACGCCTTTTCGGTCTTTAACTCCTCATCTCAACCTAATGTTTTCGCCTATAACGCCATCATTGCTGGCTTCATCTTCAATGATATGCCAAAACCCGCGTTAAGGGTTTACGAAAAAATGCGAGTGGCCGGTGTTATGATGGATAAATTCACGTTCCCTTGTGTAGTTAAGGCGGTTTCGGGTTGTGAAGATGTTGTAGGGTTGAAGAAGGTTCATGGGTTGGTGTTTAAGTTTGGATTGGATCATGACTTGTTTGTTGGTAGTGCTGTAGTTCATGGGTATTTGAAATTTGAGTTGATTGGGGATGCACACCAAATGTTTGATGAAATGCCTGACCGAGATGTTGTACTATGGAATGCGATGATTAATGGGTACGCTCAGATCGGGGAGTTTGGTAACGCGTTGGATTGCTTACAGAAGCTAATTGCAGACGGGAATGTCCCGAGCAGGTTCACTGTGACTGGGATATTATCAGTGCTTACCATAAAAGGAGACCTTTATAACGGAAAGGCGATGCATGGATTTGTGACCAAGATGGGGTATTTTTCAGGCATTGCGGTTTGCAACGCGTTAATTGACATGTATGGTAAATGCAAATGTGTTCTTGATGCTTTGGATGTCTTTGAATCAATGGCGATTAAGGATGTGTATTCATGGAATTCAATCATTGGTGTTCATCAACAGTCTGGTGATCATGAAGGGACTCTAAAGCTTTTTGATCAAATGTTGCGCGATAAAGTTTTTTGTCCGGATTTAGTCACTGTCACCATTGTTCTCCCTGCGTGCTCGCATTTAGCAGCATTAAGGCATGGTAAGGAGATTCATGCATACATGATCACAAAGGGGTTGGGGAAGGGGAAAGATGATGGGGAAGATAGGGCTGATGATGCATACATCAACAATGCTGTCATGGACATGTATGGTAAATGCGGGTGCATGCATGAAGCTCGGTTAGTTTTTGACCATATGGGTAGTAAAGATTCGGCTTCGTGGAACATCATGATCATGGGCTATGCAATGCATGGGTTTGGCAACGAGGCGTTAAATTTGTTTCATGAAATGTGTGAAGTGGATTTAATGCCTGACGAGGTGACATTCGTTGGGGTTCTATCGGCTTGTAATCATGCGGGTCTAGTGAAGGAAGGGCGGGAATTTTTAAGTAAAATGAAGTCAAAGTACAAGGTTTCACCAACAGTTGAACATTATACTTGTGTGATTGACATGTTTGGTCGTGCGGGACTGCTTAATCATGCATATGGGTTGCTATCTGAAATGCCGATTGAAGCCAACTCGGTGGTGTGGAGGGCGTTCTTGGCAGCATGCCGCCTTCATGGAGATGCAAATCTTGCTAAAATTGCTGCGAGAAAAGTGATTGATCTTGAACCCGAGCACTGTGGGAGCTATGTGTTGATGTCGAATGTGTATGGGACGTTGGGTCGGTATGAGGAGGTGTCTGATGTGAGACTTAATATGAGACAACAGAATGTAAAGAAAACACCAGGGTGCAGTTGGATCGAGTTTGGAGACGGGATGCATGTTTTCGGGACGGGTGATCGGACCCATCCTGATGAGGACTCGATTTATAGTGAACTTAATTCATTGTACATCACCATGGGTTTGTGCCACATGACTTGAGCTAAACCACTTGATTTCATGAGGTTGATGTTATAAGTTATGACACTTTAGAAACTATTATTTTTCAAGTTCTTGTTTTTGTGTCCAACTTTCCAGGGCATGAGCAGCATGCCACAATAGACGTGCACATTTTGGGTTTTGGGCCGGACTTTTGACCAGGTTGAAAACGGGTCGGGTCCTAGGTGGAACCGGAAACGGTTAGGAACCGGGTTCTGTGTTTGAAGACCCTACCCTGTGTAACCGGGTCGGGTCCGGAACCGGGTTTTTAGTCCATTTGATCATGGCAATATGTTACTATGATTTTGGCGTTTGGGCCATGCTTTTAGAATTTATATGGTTTGATCCAAGAACTCATATGGTCATTCGATGGTTAAAGGCAGTCCACCAGTCACCCACAGCCAATCATAAAATCATCTCTAAAGCAAGATTATTTACCCAACAAAAATGGTTGTGATCTGGCCCAACCTGCCAGAATCAGCCTGACCCGACCGAGACTGACCGACTTATATCTGTCCAGTTGGGTTAGTCCGGTTTTGACTAGATGCACACTCAGGGGCCAGATCACAACCATTTTTAACATATGGTGTTGAGCGACATCATTGATTTTTTTTTATACAATATATATAAGCGAAAGCCGACTGACACGCAAGATTTTTTTGATACCCACACCCATTAATTTCTGACATCCAATTTTTTTTTTCAATTTACAAGTTTTACTTATTAAAAATAAATAAACAAAATATTAATCATATTTATATTAGACTAAATTACAGAAAACAACCTTTAAGTATATATACTAAATTACACCCGCAGACCTTTATCTTCACTGATTACGCTAGACACCCTTTATCTAAATGTTTTGTATCAAATTATAACCTTTAGACTAACAGAGGTTAGATTTTTCAGTTAGTTTTGTTTTTTTGTTCCTATACATTTTCGTTTCCAGATCCACACACATTCGATAGAAACTTTGATTAATTTTTTTGCCGATAATTTGACTTAAAAGTAAGAAGATAAAATTGAAGACAATAGTATTAATTAGCATTATTCATGTTTAAAATTAGTTGCAATTACAAAAAATGTGATTACGGTAATTTTTTTTATGAAAAAACGTGATTACGTAAAATAATTACGTAAAAACATGATTACGTAAAAAAAAGCACGCATGAAGTGTGATTATTTTAAAAAAATTGACATTTATGCCCTTTTTTATCTAGACGAAGCGTTATTTTTTCAAAGTAATTACGTTTATGCCACCGCATTATCCCCAACCTTAGATCATACTACGAAGCGTACGAAGAGCCTCCAACCGTCCGATTCGCGGTTGGGGATAACGCGGTGACATAAACGTAATTACTTTGAAAAAATAACGCGTCGTCCAGATAAAAAATGGCATAAATGTCAATTTTTTTAAAATAATCACACTTCATGCGTGCTTTTTTTTACGTAATCACGTTTTTACGTAACTTTTTTTACGTAATCACGTTTTTACGTAATTATTTTTACGTAATCACGTTTTTTCATAAAAAAATTTACCGTAATCAGGTTTTGTGTGATTGCAACTATTTTTAAACATGAATAATGCTAATCAATACTACTGTCTTTAATCTTATCCTTTTGCTTTTAAGTCAAATTATCGGCAAAAACATTAATCAAAGTTTCTATCGAATGTGTGTGGATCTGGAAACGAAAATGGATAGGAACAAACAAACAAACTAACTGAAAAATATAACCTCTGTTAGTCTAAAGGTTATAATTTGATACAAAGCATTTAGATAAAGGGTGTCTAGCGTAATTAGTGAAGATAAAGGTTTGCGGGTGTAACTTAGTATATACTTACAGGTTGTTTTCTGTAATTTGGTCTTTAAATTAACAAATATAATTTGTTAATTATTAAACCCGTTACCCAATCATTTTAAGCCCTCTCATTAAACTTTAAAGCTTATTACCCATCCCTAATCTTCTCTTGATTTCAAAACCAAATAAACTTAAGACACCTCCACAATCAAGCCCCCATCCACCCCCAATTCAGCTACTCAGCCTCAGTCCGCCACTCCTCCACCCTTGCCCGCCACCAATGCCCCCTTGCCGTCCACCCTGTTTCTAGCCCTGAGCAGCCCTCAAACAACCCCAATTTTAGGTATGATTTTGTCTATATTTTTCTTGGATGTCGTGATTATTTAAAAAACCCCTCCACCCCATTTCAGCCGCTCAGCTTCAGTCCACCGCCAATGCCCCCTTGCCGGCCGCCATGTTTCCAGACCCTGGACAATATCTTAGGTATATTTTTGTCTAAATTTTATTTGGATGTCATGATTAGATTGAACAATTGTCAGTTAAAGAACTTAAAGCTTGATATTAATCATTTGGTATTTTGATTGTTTCGTGTAATCATGTTTAGAATTTAGATTGAAGTCTTGATCTTAATTAGTCATTTAGATGAATTTGAAGTTAGATGAAACTTGTTGATTGATTCGAGTTTAAATCGACCAAGTGACAACTCGAGAAGTTCATATTAGAGAGTTCTGATTCATTTTTGGAGGATGTCTAACTCTTTTTATTTTATATGACCCAAACCTGACCCGTACCAAAAAATCTGAAATTGAGTGATAGAAATCTAAAACTTTCTATGTTTTTGAGACACCTATGTCAATATTAACAAGGAAACATGAAGTCCAAGCTTTTTTATAATAAAATAGTACATTTGAAATAGGTTTCTAGAAAATAAAAGCTCCAAATAACTTGTGTATCAATCACTTACATTTCACATCCTGTAACTACTACCGTATCCTCCTAAACCAGAGGCTCCATACGCGCCATACGATGGTCCACCATAAGCTGCTGATGATGATGGTGGGTATGCTGAATTCCCCAACTGAGAGTAGGAAGACCTCAAACCTGATTCCAATTTGCCATAGCCGCTTGGAATAGATGATTCTTTGTGACCGTTGACACATTCCTGAGTAATCAAATGAAACAATTTAAAATCGAGAAAATTAATTGATGAACTCTCATCAAGAATAAAATTACAGGATGTTATGGGTTTTGTCCTTAAAGTATATGTGAAATTACACTGGCCACCCCTCCCCCTCCCCCTTTTTTGAAACATATTACATCTACAGTGAAAGGTGACTGAAGTCATTGGGGTGGGGGAACCAAGGACATGATCTCTTTGTTATTGTGATTTGTTATCACTTTATTTAAATAAGAAAATAATAATAATTTTAGTATATATAAAATAATAAAGAAATATAATTATCAAAATAAATATAACGTTGGGGACCGTAAGCATAACTTATCTCATTGGTAATATTGTCATTTCAAAGATTTAATAGCCCTTTTAAACAAACATCCATTCTAGGGACTTTAGATGTAACAGGGTTCAAAAATAACAATTGCATACTCATTGACAGAATCTTGGTTTTAAAAAGCGAGAAGCGCACAAAAGCGACAGGGTCTAATACCGAGGCGCAAAGCGCAAAGGCGGTGAGCTTTTCGTATGCGAGACGCAAAATGATTATATAAATTTTTTATATATATACCATACGTTTTTAGCATCCCCTCCCTACCCAAAATTTAACTATAATAAGCTTTATATATGTTTTAATATGTAAATTACATACATGTACAACCTAAAAAGCTTGATGTACAACATTCTGTTGCACAAAAAAGGCTCATATACATAAAAAGCGCGCCTCAGCTGCACCTCAAGCCAATTTTTTGCCAAAAAATCGCGCCTCAGGTGCGCTTTATGTTTACGCGATCCTTAAGTCACCAGAAGCAGTGCTCCTTGCGCCTCAGGTCGCCTCGCACCTAGGCGCGCTTTTTAAAAGCAAGGACGGAATCCATAACAACCTATAAATCACAGGGACGATTTGTGTAATTTACTTGATTAATCTAAGATAAAGTATGTCTTTTCTGTCAAACTGAGGTGAGTCGATTTGATGGCCTATGCTATTCACAATCGGTTACTTTTCAAAATATCATCTAATTTAACACCATTATATTCACCCTAACGTATTGATTCGGATGACAACTAGATTGAAACGGTGTAAATGGTATGCTAGTGAGAAACAACACAAGTATGAATTTGATAATCAAAAGAAGAAAGGTTGCATCTTTACCTGAATAAGTTGCTGAGCGGTTTGAACTTGTGAGGCTGTCCCTTTTATTTCAACTGTAATTTCATCGGGTAAACCTCTGCTTTCTTGCACAGTAAGAATTGCACCACTAGTCCGACGGATATATGCAATATTTGTCCCTCCAACCCCAATTATATCCTCAGCATAAACTAGTGGTATTTGCATTGTTTGAGCTATCTGCTTAACAAAAACAAAAAAAATAAGGTATTACAACCACAACACATTCTTCCAAGATTAAACAAAATTATGAAAGTAAACTGTTGACCTGAGTGACAACAGGACCACCAGTACGGGGAATCGCAGGAGAAAGTGTCGTGTTTAGCCCAGGGTCACGACCATACAAAGAAAGCCCATGTGATGTCAAATGTGATTCTCGTTGTGGTTCACGGTCAGCAAACAGTGTCTCTCTTCTCATTGGAATAGAATAATCACCACCGCCACCTAACCCGAGTTGTGACTGTGGGCCGCTAGTAGTACGCATCACGGGTATGTCAGCCCATGATGTCTCCACTTGATGTTCTTGTGTGGCTGCTGCTGTCGCTGCATTGTTCTGTATAATAATGAACTTCATTATAATTAATCATAACTAAAGTAATCATGAATAATAATATTATAGTTACCATATATAAAAGTGGCTACTTACAGCTTTTTCAAAGAGAGGAAGAACACTACGATCTACCAAAAACTTCCTCAAGTGTCCCAACACAGCTTCTAGAGCTTTTAGAACCTTGATAGCTTCACCCTGCATATCCACAATCCTTTCATCTGTGTTGGGAGAGACTGCTGACACTTCATCTGAAAGATAAACATTGTTTACAGATACTAATAATATGATTTTCCAAGCAAGAACTGAATGATGAAAGAGGAAATTCATACCACCCGAGAGCACACGCACAGAACAACCAGTGCCCTCCTGTATTGATTTGATTGATGATCCTTGTTTTCCAATCAGACTTATGGCTTGCATTGATGGTACCAATAATCGAATTGAGCAGAACGGAACAGACGCTAGACTCTCACCCTCATTTTCTGGAAATCCATTAATACGTTTGAATACTCTCATTACAGCATCCATTGCAGGTGAGAAAGGTAGCTCTGTTTCTTCTTTGCCAGATATTAAAACCTAAAGGAGAAAACAACCAATACTTGTGATGAAAATTATATTTCAAGTTGACCATGTAAAAGGATAGTTGAGTTACTGTCAGACAGACTCATGTTGGTACTTTTTTGAATGGTTGCTTTTTGGGCCTCTTAGCCACTTTTTATGTTACCTGGTTTACCATAATATACACGTCAAAAAGGTTTTTGGAGCCGGAGGTCTCACTGGGAGCAGCCTCTCTAACCCCTGGGATATAGGAAAGGTTTGCCCTCATCGGCTCATCCTACCCTCCCCAGACCCTACCAATAGCTCTGCTATATATGGGATTTTATTGGATACGTCTGTTTGTTAGACTCATGTTGGCAACAACCAACTTCAAAAATTTGAAAAAGCGCCAAATATTTTTCATCTTCTTTAACATTTTATTTGTTTAAAAACTTCTCATAGAGTAATCTTTGTTTTTCCTAACATCAACTTGTAAGGTGTTCAAGATTCATCAAACCAATCAATTTTCAAATCCCTGATTGAATACTCTATTTCCATCTCTCCATACCAAGATCATCTATCCATACAAAGCCACAAACTAACCCTAAGACAAGGTAGGAAGTATGCATACTGGAAGGTGCCTTACATTTTCCTAATCGGATAACAACGTTTCTTTCTACAGGCTAAATGCAACAAAAGTATGACTTCATAGGTCACATTCAGCAACTAAAAGACGCAAAAAAAAACCTAACTGCGGTTGTTTTTACGCATACAGATTATAAAAACTTAAATTATTACAAACCTAAGTAATACACACACGGCTGATTAACAACAATAGTCTTATCACCATTAAATTTCCAAATGTTCGACAGCCGTGCCCTAATTTCCCTAATCTCCTAGGTTTAAACCTTACATACTCAATAACACAAAATTCCATCTGGCATCTGCTCTAAAACTACGCAGTTTCACAAACAATAAAATTATTAACGATCAACGTAACCAATTTGAAACAACTTACAATGCGATCAGGTGTACCAACAGGCGCGTCGAGCACACGTATACGAGCTTTCGTATCTTCGCACATCTTCTTAATGATATCTCCTTTCCGTCCAATTATACTCCCGACCTTAAGCACCGGAACTATGAGCCGGAAAACGCACTCTCCTGGCCATCCAGGCCACTTCTTCTCCGGAGAAGTTGTCACCTCTGACGTAGCCGGTGGATTTTTAACAGCTGGCTCCGTTCCCGTTTGCATATCCTCCGGATTCGAAACGGAATCTACAACGGCAGCGGCGGTAGTGACAGACTGAGTGTCGAATTTAGGGGTTTCTGCGACGGTGCCATTGGTAGAAGCCATTAGCGTGTGTTATTTGAGGGCTAGGGCTTTTATTATGGAGGGGGGTTTGACAAAGAGAGATCTGTTAGGAGAAAAATAAGTATAATCAAGTAGGTGTATTGTATGTGCTTTGTACTATAGATTCATTTATATCTACATTTTATATTAACTAGTGTTTTTTTCTCCCTGCTATGCGTCAGGAGTTTTGTACTTATCGATTCGGCTCGTCTACGAACGTAGATGCAACGATAAAAATAATGTTAATAAAAAGAAACATAAAACTAAATGATAAAAAAGGAAATAATAAAAAAATACTGGTTCGAGTCGTCGAAAACCATAAAAGCGAAGACCGATACGGGTTCCGTTAATACCAATACCGACAATGATGTTGTTCGCTCATAATAAGTTCGGCTCGTCAAGGTACCACAACGGTAACGACACTCGCTAAATACGAAAATAAAAGAAAATTAAAACGTAAGTGAACGATAAAAATAATATTAATCAAATAGAAACATAAAACTAAATAATAAAAAAAGAAATAAACAAAATAAAAAAAATTAATGGTTCGGGTCGTCGAAAGCCATAAAAGTGAACACTGATACGGTTTCTGATAATATCAAATACCGAAAATGATGTTGTTTGCTCATTACAGGTTCGGCTCGTGACGGTACGACAACGGTAACGGTTCTCGATATAGGTAACGATAAAAAAAACCTTAGATTTTGAATACAACTCCGTTTAAAAAAAATTATATCGGAACATTGAATAAAAAAAACTAAAAAAATCCGCGCCCTTCATATTTTGAAAAAAGTTAACGAACGAAATTTATTAAAGGAAAACGAAATTAATATATATATATATATATATATAATAAGGGTTGAAAATTAAAATGTTGAAAAAGTAAAAAAAACTAAAAAAGTTTGGTGGTCAAAACGAAAAGAATCAAAACTTTATTATTTCTGAAGGTTTTGTTTTAATATATATATAATAATTAGAAATTAAGTCCCGCGTGATACGGCGTGTATGTGAAACTTTGTTACGTGCATTGTGATGGTGACATTAACTTGACTAAATGTAAAAAAGAAACGTATGAAGTTTTCGCGACTCGATTCTGGATATCGAAAAATAAATAAATTGCACCGTGAATACGAGTTAACTTTAAAACGACAAATTCGTAAAACATGTTGGTAACAAAGTAAAAAACAAAATAGAAATATAAAAAGTAATATTTACAACCAATATAAAAAATGTAAAAGAACAAAAATGAAAAAAAAAACGATATGTCACACTCTAGACTTGAACCCGCATAGACGGGTTTAGCAGAGTTATTGTAGAAAAACCAAATAAGGAAAAAATAATGAGTTAAAACCGTATATTATATATATTACATGGGTAAACCTGAAAGCTTAAGAATTTAAGAGGTGGATTTAAAAGTTTTGTACGGGGGTAAACCTGAAACTTTAGAAACCTCAAGGGTATAGTTAAAAATTTAGAAAGTTTAAGGGCATTATTTGAAAATGTAAAAAAACACATAGTAAGGTTGTGCGTAATACTAGCGTGAGAGGAGGGAGCGTGAGCCACATGGAAGAGGTGAGGGGCGTGAAACACCGCACCGCACGGGCGTGAGAGGGGGCGCGGGGATGAGGGTGTAGAGGTGATGTGGTGGCCCAATTAGAAGAATGTGGGAGAGTGGGGTGTGGTACCCATTACGCCTAGTCTAAAAAACTGTCAAGACCCCAGGTCTACATGTACACCTTTTAGGATGCCTACCACCGAGACAAAGGAAGATATATGTTTCCACTTCCATAGTTCATTTATTTTAAATAAAGGCAAGGTCGTATGATATAATCCTATTGATTACCGACCTTATCTTTTAAGATTAAGGTTATTTAAATATATATGTTTAGATAGACTTTTTTTAATTTATAACGTGTGTAATAAATGTATTCTTTCCTAAATGGTTAAAAATTATAGTCTCATGGTGAACAATTATTGTAGATTTAATAGTAAGTTTTATATGTGTGAGAGATAGATATTCTAAAAGAAATAAATAAACCCTCGTATCATCAACAATGAAAAACAATATAAAGATGAAAAAATATATGCATAAACACATGAACGATCATCACAACCCTCTTGGAGTCTTGGTCTAGCTACTTGGGCATAACTAATTACAACATGCACGTCACAAGTGTTAACACATGTAACAAGGCACATTGATCAAAGGTGGTTGTTGATCCAAGGTGTACCCTACAAGTTAAAAGCACTTCCAACGCGGGAGAGAGAACGCGACCAAATGCCCAGGTGGCGGAGGAAAAGCGTTGGAGCTATCGTCTGACCTCACGTTCATTTGAGGCCATCCGAGATCTCAAACTCACGCGAACAAGATGGTGGTGGGCCCCCACTTTTTACATTTAATTATTTGTTTTTTTTTCAAAATTTGTATTTTTCTAAAACATCCACTAGCTCAATTAGTTTTAAAATAAATAAATAAATAACCCAACGGCTACTTGAAAAAATTATTAAAAAATGTATTATAAACACACTACTACATACTTGAAAATTTGCTCAAATTCTCTCTACGTTCTCTCAAATCCGCTCACAACAATCTCTAAAAAATGAACGATAACACTCTATTTCAATCAAAAATTATTAAAAAATGTATTATAAACACACTACTACATACTTGAAAATTTGCTCAAATTCTTTCTACGTTCTCTCAAATCCGCTCACAACAATCCGCTCATAATAAGTTCGGCTCGTCAAGGTACCACAACGGTAACGACACTCGCTAAATACGAAAATAAAAGAAAATTAAAACATAAGTGCAACAATAAAAATAAAATTAATCAAATAGAAACATAAAACTAAATAATAAAAAAAATAAAAAAAATTAATGGTTCTGGTCGTCAAAAGCCATAAAAGTGAACACCGATACGGTTTCTGATAATATCAAATACCGAAAATGATGTTGTTTGCTCATTACAGGTTCGGCGCGTGACGGTACGATAACGGTAACGGCTCTCGATATAGGTAACGATAAAAAAAACCTTAGATTTTGAATACAACTCCGTTTAAAATAAATTATATCGGAACGTTGAATAAAAAAACTAAAAACATCTGCGCCCTTCGTATTTTGAAAAAAGTTAACGAACGAAATTTATTAAAGGAAAACGAAATTAATATATATATATATATAATAAGGGTTGAAAATTAAAATGTTGAAAAAGTAAAAAAAAAACTAAAAAAGTTTGGTGATCAAAACGAAAAGAATCAAAACTTTATTATTTCTGAAGGTTTTGTTTTAATATATATAATAATTAGAAATTAAGTCCCGCGTGATACGGCGTGTTTGTGAAACTTTATTACGTGCATTGTGATGGTGACATTAACTTGACTAAATGTAAAAAAGAAACGTATGAAGTTTTCGCGACTCGATTCTGGAGATCGAAAAATAAATAAATTGCACCGTGAATACGAGTTAACTTTAAAACGACAAATTCGTTAAATTTGTTGGTAACAAAGTAAAAAACAAAATAGAAATATAAAAAGTAATATTTACAACCAATATAAAAAATGTAAAAGAACAAAAATGAAAAAAAAAACGATATGTCTCACTCTAGACTTGAACCCGCGTAGACGGGTTTAGCAGAGTTGTTGTAGAAAAACCAAATAAGGAAAAAATAATGAGTTAAAACCGTATATTATATATATTACATGGGTAAACCTAAAAGCTTAAGAATTTAAGAGGTGGATTTAAAAGTTTTGTGCGGGGGTAAACCTGAAACTTTAGAAACCTCAAGGGTATAGTTAAAAATTTAGAAAGTTTAAGGGCATTATTTGAAAATGTAAAAAAACACATAGTAAGGTTGTGCGTAATACTAGCGTGAGAGGAGGGAGCGTGAGCCACATGGAAGAGGTGAGGGGCGTGAAACACCGCACCGCACGGGCGTGAGAGGGGGCGCGGGGATGAGGGTATAGAGGTGATGAGGTGGCCCAATTAGAAGAATGTGGGAGAGTGAGGTGTGGTACCTATTACGCCTAGTCTAAAAAACTGTCAAGACCCCAGGTCTACATGTACACCTTTTAGGATGCCTACCACCGAGACAAAGGAAGATATATGTTTCCACTACCATAGTTCATTTATTTTAAATAAAGGCAAGGTCGTATCACATAATCCTATTGGTCACCGACCTTATCTTTTAAGGTTAAGGTTATTTAAATATATATGTTTAGATAGACTTTTTTTTAATTTATAACGTGTGTAATAAATGTATTCTTCCCTAAATGGTTAAAAATTATAGTCTCATGGTGAACAATTATTGTAGATTTAATAGTAAGTTTTATATGTGTGAGAGATAGATATTCTAAAAGAAATATATAAACCCTCGTATCGTCAACAATGAAAAACAATATGAAGATGAAAAAATATATGCATAAACACATGAACGATCATCACAACCCTCTTGGAGTCTTGGTCTAGCTACTTGGGCATAACTAATTACAACATGCACGTCACAAGTGTTAACACATGTAACAAGGCACATTGATCAAAGGTGGTTGTGGATCCAAGGCGTACCCTTCAAGTTAAAAGCACTTCCAACGCGGGAGAGAGAACGCGACCAAATGCCCAGGTGGCGGAGGAAAAGCGTTGAAGTTATCGTCTGACCTCACGTTCATTTGAGGCCATCCGAGATCTCAAACTCACGCGAACAAGATGGTGGTGGGCCCCCACTTTTTACATTTAATTATTTGTTTTTTTTCAAAATTTGTATTTTTCTAAAACATCCACCAGCTCAATTAGTTTTAAAAAATAAATAAATAACCCAACGGCTACTTAAAAATATTATTAAAAATTGTATTATAAACACACTACTACATACTTGAAAATTTGCTCAAATTCTCTCTACGTTCTCTCAAATCCGCTCACAACAATCTCTAAAAAATGAACGATAACACTCTATTTCAAAATTTGTTAAACGATGACATCGGTTCAAACCCCAATTCAATCCCAAGACCAAACTTAGCCTTCGGATTTTAACAATTTCAACAACCAGCCTTCTTACCCTACCATAATCAAAACTTTGGGTTTCAACAATTCTAAAAAGCCGTTTATTCACCGTTTCCACATCAATTTTCACATCCTGTTTTCTAACAGTTTCAATCACCTGCATTCACACCAACTTCAACCTCTTGCGACACTCAAATGTCATTCACATCGACACCATCACTTGTATCGAGTGATTCTGCATCCCAATCAGTTAGAAAGAAAAAGGGGAAACAAGTTTCGACATCCTCTAAGCCAAAAGTTGAAGCTAAAAGATGGTCAATAGCTGAGGAGAAACTTCCAACTCAAGCTTTATATCACATCTCCGTCGATTTGTAAACATGAAACAGCTAAAAGCCCAAAGATTTCTAGAAGTGTATCCACAATTATTTATGTAGTGAATCTACTTTTTCACATTCCGCCAACAACTTGAGGTCACACAGGCATATAATAGCAAAGCATGCACAAAAGTTTTGACGGGATTACAACTGCATCAAAGCACAAAAGAGAAGCGTTGGTATAACGATCAAATCCTCTCTCTTACTAGGGAAGATTATCTTAAGGACGTCAAAACTTGCTTTCAATACAAGCATATATGGAATCTCATGAAAGGAAAGCCAAAATGGCACGAACCGGCCCCTTCCAATCAAAGAGAACTAAGACATCATCTTCGGGGTGACTATAGCACATCAGCTTCGAACTCACACTCAACGTTGATGATAATACAATCTCAATTTAGGACTTCGGGATTAATCTTGAAGATATGCTTGGTGAGTTTGAAGAATTGCTTCGTCCAATGGGCCAAAAAAAGGCAAAGCGAAACAGGAAAATCCGAGAAAGATCGAGGAGGTTGATGACATATTCAAACAACAAGTGGAAACCATGATCGTCTTCAAAGAAAAGATGGACCAGTCCCTCTTTAACCAACATATTAATAAGAACCTATATCATAACATGTTAGTCAAATTAACAAATTATCCTCCTTATTGAAAAACAAACTAAAAGGAATAGTAAGCATTTTTTTATTGTTTTCTTAATTTTTGTTTTGACCCTCGTACTTTGTATAATATACGTTTTTAACCTGTTTTATTTTTCTTTGTATTTTTTTCACCCTCATACTTTGTATAATATACATTTTTAACCTGTTTCATTTACTTTGTATAATATACGTTTTTAACCAGTTTCATTTTCTAAATGGTATTGGTATTATCAGATAAACTTGTACGTTTCGATGCGTCGCCGTAACGTGGGGTGGTTCGAGTTACTATACGTTTCGACACCGCCACAGCACGGGGTGGTTCGAGTTGCTGTACGTTTCGACGCCGCCGCAACGCGAGGCGGGTAAATCCCCTAGTTCTATCTTTAACCGCATTCTTTTACACCTTTATTACAACTACTTAAACGCTCGTAGTCACTACGAGTTTAAAATCCTAAACTCGTGACCCATCATCTGAAACTTAAACATGCATAGTTTGTTTTGATTGTTTCCAATCCAAGTATTAGCCTTTCAAACACATCTATATAGTATATTAGAACTTTTTTACAATGGTTTTTGTTCAGATATATACTATTCAAAACACAATTTACACAGTCTAAAATTGGTATAACACAACAATCTCGTCAAAATAATATATATATATATATAGAGTTAGGTTATAGTAAAAAGGGTTTTAAAAATAAGAAGGGTAAGAAGGCTTCTAAGCTTGACATGTGTCATTTTATTGTTTTTAAAGGAGGGCATAATGGTCAATGTGTAATATAGCAGGTCAATGTGTAATATACTATGTCAATGTGTAATACACCAGGTCAATGTGTAATACAAGGTTTGATATTACACAATGATCAGACTTGATATTACACAATGAAGTGATATTACACAATGAGCATATTACACAATGACCTGACATATTTGAGCGAATTACACAATGAGCTAGAAAACGTAAAACACAATGATGAAAACATATAACACAATGATGAAAAATATTTGAAACAATGAACTTGTATTACACAATGAACTTGTATTACACAATGAACTTATATTACACAATGACTTGACTAATTACATAATGAACTTGTATTACACAATGACCAGACGTGGTATTACACAATGAACTTGTATTACACAATGAACTTGTATTACACGATAAACTTGTAATACACAATGACCTGACTAATTACACAATGTGCTGGAAAACGTAAAACACAATGATAAATACATATAGCACAATGAACTTGTATTACACATTGAACTTGTATTACACAATGAACTTGTATTACACAATGAACTTGTATTACACAATGACTTGACTAATTACACAATGAACTTGTATTACACAATGAACTTGTATTACACAATGACCAGATATTACACAATGACCAGACGTGGTATTACACGATGAACTTGTATTACACAATGACCTGACTAATTACACAATGAGCTGGAAAACATAAAACACAATGATAAATACATATGACACAATGAACTTGTATTACACATTGAACTTGTATAACACAATGAACTTGTATTACACAATGAACTTGTATTACACAATGACTTGACTAATTACACAATGAACTTGTTTTACACAATGACCAGACGTGGTATTACACAATGAACTTGTATTACACAATGAACTTGTATTACACAATGAACTTATATTACACAATGAACTTGTAATACACAATGACCTGATTAACTACACAATGAGCTGGAAAACGTAAAACACAATGATAAATACATATAACATAATGAACTTGTATTACACATTGAACTTGTATTACACAATGAACTTATATTACACAGTGACCTGACTAATTACACAATGACCTGACTAATTACACAATGAACTTGTATTACACAATGACCAGTCGTGGTATTACACAATGAACTTGTATTACACGATGAACTTGTATTACACGATGACCTGACTAACTGCACAATGAGTTGGAAAACGTAAAACACAATGATAAATACATATAGCACAATGAACTTGTATTACACAATGACCAGACGTGGTATTACACAATGAACTTGTATTACACATTGAACTTGTATTACACAATGACCAGACGTGGTATTACACAATGAACTTGTATTACACATTGAACTTGTATTACACAATGACCAGACGTGGTATTACACAATGAACTTGTATTACACAATGAACTTGTATTACACGATGAACTTGTATTACACGATGACCTGACTAACTACACAATGAACTGGAAAACGTAAAACACAATGATAAATACATATAGCACAATGAACTTGTATTACACAATGACCAGACGTGGTATTACACAATGAACTTGTATTACACATTGAACTTGTATTACACAATGAACTTGTATTACACATTGACCTGACTAATTAAACAATAAGCTGAAAAAAGTAAAAAAAAAATCGTTTTTGTTTATAACGACACTATACTCGTTTTAAAGATAAAAAAATGCTCGTTTTTTTGAAAAAAATAATGTCGTATGTAAAAGTTATGAACGTTTAAAAATGAGGGGGGAACTTGATAAAAAGTCAACAAAAGTGGCCAAGACAAAAATACCCTTCCAACAACCTTTTTTTCTACAATTTAATCTCAACCATTAAATATTTTTTACAATTTAATCTAATGGCCCTAAATCCTTCTCACCCTTCTTACAATTAAAATACTTTTTACCTGAACCTAATCCTATATATATAATCCATTTATTTTAATTCAAACGTGTTATAATAACCATATTGGTTCATTTTTATCAATCAATGATGATTAAAATATGCCTTGAAGTAAAACCCCCAATTTGGATCAAAAGTAGGTTAACTTTACCAAGAAATAACGTAGTCAAAAGTTGATTTAAGATGTGAAATCATAATCTTTGTCCAACACATTATAAATATTATTTATGATATGTTTATACACTTGACCCCACAAACATCATAAATTTCCAGATTTTGGCTTTTAGGTCATAGTTCAATAAAATCCCCATAAAAACCATCTTCATGATTTTATCATGAAATTGTAAACACAGCTTCTAATCATGAATGATGATGATTCTTAGTTAGTAATCACTATAATGGATACAAATTCATGGAAATTTAACAGCTAATTTTTTTCAAAAAGCATAAAAAGGGCTATATAGCCGTTTTTTAACGGTCCAAAAAACATCAAAAACGGTCAAATCGGCTATATAGCCATTTTTTAACGGCTATTATTTTCAGCGACGAAACCGGTTCAAACAAACCGGTCCACCCAAACCGATTTTTTTAAAACAGGTTTCAAACCGACGATTTCAAGTGGTTTTAAACCGGTTGCATCCAAACCGGTTTCATTTTCGGGTCGGGTCAATTTTCAAACCGGTTTGGATGCCCAAAACGGTTCTTTTTGCATCTCTAATCCACATTAAGAAGAGCTTACTTCACAACCTTGCAACATCTCCTCCAATTCTGATTGCTTTCATTCCCAAATTTAATGATGAAAAAGTGAGGAAAAAACAAGATAAACTGAATTTGACACAATAAGGAGGTTGATATGGGGGAGGGGGAAGTTTTATGAAGTTGACTTCTCGCTGAATTCGGTTTTCAGAAGTTTTGAAAAACCGAATTCAGTTCAATTCAATTTCTGGTTTCAACCGAAATGTTTTTCAAACCTAGGAATCTTTAAACCGAACTGATGAACACCCCTACTTCTTGAGGTAGCGATGAAGGGAGATCATGTGATACTGAGTGCGAAACTAGAAGGTGATCAACACAAATGCTGACGATTGACGACTACGATGAACAAGTCCTTCTAACATCATAGTTCTATAAGGAACAAGAATGATGATGAGAAAGGGGAAAGAACAAGTGATAGAAGAGCATATAGCAACCAAGCTCAATAAAAACCAATATGTAAACTTAAATATCATTTTATTAAATATTTTATATATTTTATAAAGCTTATTTTTTATTAGTTATTAAAAAAATCAGAAAAAAATACAAAAAGAACCTTAAAGAATATATCATGACACATATTGGTAAGAGCATTCAAAATGCATAAAATCTGGATGGTCATACCATCATCAGCATGTGAAGATACTAACAAGAAACCATGAAATAGTATATAATTATCCCTTCATTATATTATAAAGAAAAAGAAAATCTTAATATGCAAATTCTCTAAACATTTCTCAGACAGAAAGTAAAAAGGTAAAAAAAATAAAATAAAAGGGTAACTGTAAACTCATCTTAAGTCTAAAAAGTTACCCTTTTTAATTCCCATTATCACACAACACCATAACTGTGATGAAAGAAGAACAAACAGACTATACAACTATTTTAAACATAGTCGATATATGGCCTTCCCTCCAAATTTTACTTACCAAACATCAAACAGGAATGACGTCGAGCTTTGATGAGTCATCACATCTCAAAACGATTCCCTCCAGATTCACAGGAAGAAGGCATCTGGTCCATTGGCATCCAGCCGGCACTGGCTCAGATGGTGGAATGATCATCAACACGTTGTTGTGTCGTTGCACGACTCCCATCACACTCACGGTACTACCTTCTTTAATATACCTGGATATTATTTCATTTTTTAAGACCATAATATAAGTAAAAAAGTAAAGTTTATACTTTATATTAAAGTTGAGTTATATATACCCTTCTTTGAGGCGCATGATACGATCGTCCCTAGAGATATTTCTGTCACTCAACCATGTGATGAATTGTGGAGATGAATCTATGTTTGACTGGTCAACTTCAATAACAACAGATTCCTCAACATGTGGTGTCACACGGGCCCCGTAACCAGTCTTAACTAATGCCCTTAAGCCAGACTGGAAGTCGGAAATATAGAAATCCACCACATGCCTCTGCAAATATTTATGCAAAAACTTACTGTAATGTGTCAAAAATTCCACAAAAGATGCATCTTGACCTTTTAATTTGTATCCAAAATTCTTGGAAAAATAATTACTAAAGATTTTGTTACTAATTTAACACCTGCACATTTTCAGTTTTCTATCATTTTCTGTGAGGTTCAATGTGATCATCTATTTCTTTACAGAAAGCTTAGAATCTTCATAATCATTTAATCATGAATCAGGGAAGTGATCTTTATGATATTAAAAAGTCAACATATATGTCTTCTTTTTGGAATGCAGTGATTAATATTTAATTCATTCATAGGAGAATATTTGCTTTATGCAAAAGCTAAATTACACATGCATATCTGGAAAAGAGAATATAGACTTGTCACTTGTGTCCTACAGACCTAACAAGCTGTATAATTGATTGACAAATAATGGTTTACATTGCAATCAAACATTAATATTTTGAAATTAAAATATTAACAAATTTTCTAACCTCCATGGATCGCAGACCCCACGAAAAACGTCGATGTGTGGGATTCGCAGGCTTTGAACCCCATCCACGATATTCATACAAACTTGTGGATGTATAAACACATCTGGGAACCCTTTGGAATGATGATTCTAGAGGAACATTTCCACAAGTAACCACCTTCAAGAAATCAAGATTTTCATGATCAGTAGAAGCATCTATGTAAAATATGTAACGATAGTTCAAGATCATATATTAAATTTCTACATGATGTGAGATGCATCCTATCAATGTTGAAGGAAACAATTCATTAAAATGATAGTTTCCAAAATGACACACGGGATGTTAACAAAACCATAACCTCCTAAGCCACAGACCGACTTTAGAAAAAAAGGCATAGATTTTATATGCAATGACGGTGCAATATGTTTTCCATAATTGGTTACAAAATCTTGGAACGTGTAAATGAATTAGTTTAGTGACGGTGCAATATGTTTTCCATAATTGGTTACAAAATCTTGGAACGTGTAAATGAATTAGTTTAGTGAAATTGGATCTAAAATATAATGCAATAGGAATGGAATGTACAAGGTAATAGAATTGATCGCATGTCATTATTATGTTTGATTGACTTATAGGAATGGAGTAAGTTTTAATGTAAATTTTCTATATTGTATATAAATAGAAAGTATACTTATATCGCTACTTTACACATTATTTTTTTCTAAAAGGCAATGGTTATGTACAAATATACAAACTAAACAAAATAGAAGCTCACGAAAACCTCAATTAAGATTACTATAAAAGGGTATATTTTCTAGTTATCTTAGTAAAATAAAGAAAAAAAAATTAGTAAAAGGTTAGAATTTTTTTTTTTAAATATTTACTTTATTGAGGATCACAAAAATAAAACTGATTTACATTGTAATAATTCACTCCATTCCATGATGGTATGAAAAAAAACACCCTCTGCACATGAAATGAAAATCAGATAAATAGAAGGATTTACTATTCTATAAGACAAACTAAATAACTTTATGTTTTCATTCCAATGGAATAAACCATTCCATTCCTTCTCTGATTACAGCATACCAAGCACCACCTAAGGGTTTGTTTGGTTGGCCATAATGAAATGGAAAACGATATAACGAATAGAATATGGAAATGGAATATTTTCATTGCATGTTTGGTTAGTAAAGAAAAAAATGCACATGGATGGAATAGAATTAACGATATTGAAAAATTACCCTTGGTTAAATATATTTTTGAACATCAAAATAAATTAGTGAATTATATAATTCATAGTGATTTTAAACTTTTATTGATAAAATTTTCAAACTTATCTGCCTCCTAACTACGCTTATGCTCTCCATAGTCAATACGATATCATGATTAACAATAGATCTCTTCGCCCCTAAAGTTCACACGTGATGAAAACCCAAAGATTCAATCGTTCCCACCTCAAACCTAATTTTGTCAATGGCCATTAATATCGCATGCTTCATAATGAAATAATAAAAAACCTAACAAACTAAACTATGTACAAAATGCGTAAGCTATTTGGATCAAATAAGATATGCAAAGTACATGACTAAGAATGCATACAAAGTAAGATACTTATATAGAACAAAATCAACATACCCCAGACACCTTGACAAACTGTCCATTTTTTGCGGTCCTAAGTTCAGCATCAGGATACCCATCAATAAAATCAATCATAGATTTTCTTCCCCAACATCCGCTCAAAGCAAATGCCGAACTGCCACATCAGCAAAAAAGTTACACTAACAGCAAAGAGATAATAAAATTGCTAACACCCAAAAAATCTGTAGCAAAAAAAAAGCACCTGGAGAAAGAACGGCCATCTTCATGGCGAAGGTAGGTAACTGCTTGATTTTTAGCCATGGTGGTACGCGATTTACCCGATCCTGTACCATCTGCTGAACCAGACCCCTTTCGAGGTGCGCCGGATGAATTCAGGGGCCCAGATGTGATGAGCCCAGTGGTTGGGAGAACCGGTGGGATGGGTCCAGAGTTGTGTCTAGAAGTAGGCATCCCTCCACCTTGCGGGCCAGACGATTTCCTAATGGGCTCACCGTGTTTATTTAAAGGACCAGAACTAGCTTTCTTCATTGAAGATGAACCAGGACCAGCCCCTGACGAACCCATTCGGTTAGCCGAATTTGATGTTTGGTTGGAATGAGACGAATTCCCACCACCAAATGACCCGGTTCTTAAAGGGGCATTAGATATAGGTCCAGATTTTCTTGGCCTGGAACTAGCATTTTCCACATCAAACATTTTTCCAAGTTCACCGGATTTTTTAATGTCACCGCCAGTGTAAGGCACTGCAGTAGATGACATAGTTGGAGTCTTTTCTTTGGGCTGTTCGGGCCGACCCGATACATATAACCCATTATTCAACTGATGAGACGGAAACCGCGAACTCATTTTTCAATACACAGAAAATAGAAATTTGCGTACGTAAACAATCCTTTTGTAATTAATATTCAGCCTAAAACAACCAGATTGTGTGCATAATCAAAACCTATAAAAGAAAATGAGTATCAAAATCAAGGATTGGATTCATATAAAAAATAAGACTAAAAATCAATTACCAAACATAGATTACTCATGATACGTCACGTAAAAGTGTAAAACTAGCTGATTAACACATCTAAAGTTCAAATCATTAAAACTTAAAATATAACAAAATAGAAACAAATCAAAACAGAAAATCCTCTCATGATTTGGCTGAAACATGAACCTTTTCATAGCATAATTCAACTTGAAGTCAGGATCCAAACAAATCAAAATAACCCTAGCCTTACAGATGACTGATTCACAAAGTTAAATGTCATATCTAACATGTTACGGATCCAAAATTCCAAACCCTAAATTACGCAACCGGTCAATGTGAGAGATCGGAGTTGCTGCAAAAAAATACAGCAAATTAAGCCCTAAAATAAAAAATTTCTCTACAGTGAATTCTTCCGAGTCGAAATTGAAATCGAAGTAAACTGAAATCACAAACACATAAGTTGAATCGAAGAACTATTGTAGAATGTACCTACATTTGTGAGTGGAGATCAGGAACCCTAATTGAAGACTTCAAAAGGGGGAGAAATCATAATAGGGCTTTTTGGCACCGAAAAAATTAGTGTTTTGTACATACCTTGTGACGAAGTATAAACATGGCTGATCATATGAGAGTTTTAAATGGGGATTTGTTTGTTTGCAAGACCGATTTGTAAGTAACCCTTGCTAAAACTACACTCAATTTTTCTCCATTGTGGACTTAATTTTGCTATTTTCACTTTTCTTTTTTGCTACTTCTATCTTGAAAGGTTGACAATAATGACCCTTGGCTTCAACTAAGCTTTTATGTTTTTTGTTGATTGAGTTTCGCTTTTGGTTCGAGAATATCTATTTGTCGCGGTTATCTTCTCTGTTGTAGAAATGGTCGTGGGTTTTTTGAATGTTCGGTGTGGTTGGTTTTATGTGTAACGGATGAGTTTGTGGCAATAAATGTGTGATTAATAAAGATTCGGGTGTATGTCATTTTGTATCAAGATATGTACGTATGTACGATTTGTAAGAATGTAAGACATGTTTACTGTTATGACTTATTTGACCCTCGAACTCGATGATTAATTATGTGATGTACTGGTGTCTATTAAATGTAACAAAATGATTAAATGTTTAAGTTATGATTTGTCGTACGACTTATAATAGTAACTACATAAAAGAGTATCATACAACAAAACAATTAAGAAAACAATGCAATATTTTGCTAATTACTCGCATGAAGTGCATAAAAGGCTATCGCCTTCATATTCATTCTCACCATTTTTTTTGTCTCTCTCTCTTATTAAATACACATCTATCTTTTAATAACAATATATTTTTAAATAAAATACTAATATTTATATTAATAAATCTCCTGACATATTTTGACGAGTGTATGTTTTAACATATTATATTGTATTCCACGGGTTTATTCAACCCGTGTAAAATACGAGTTTTTAAAAAATAATTTTTTTATTACTTAATATATAATATTATATTTATTCAACTCGTGTAATACACGAGATTTTAACCTAGTGTTTTATATTAGAATGTTAAAAAATATTGAAATTAGCTTGAATGTGAAAATCAAGAAAGTTTAGGGGCTTAGTACAAACTAATGATAAATTAGAGGATTCGAATTTAATTAGTATGGGCCATAATATTTGAGTATGATTTGGTTTCCTGTTGGATTGGTTTAGTTTATGGTATGTTGTTTTATTTGGTAAAAATTATTTTAGGAGTAGTTTTGGTGATTAAGTCATCTTTTTAGTATAAATAGATGAGTTAGAGGTCATTGTAAAAGGGTATTAAGTTTTATAATAAATTGAAATAGTCGATTTATGTGTTTGAAAATCAAATTATTTGTTCGTGTTCTTGGCCTGATTTAAAAAAAAACTTTTTATATATAAAATAGTAACATTTAAACTTTATTAATTAATAAGACATTCTTTATAGTTCTCTTAAAAGCACTCATAATAGAGTCTCTATTTTCATATCCATTATTTAGATATTTATTTTATTTTACACCTCTATCAGGGATTTTCATCTTTAAATTTTAAATTTTAGTAAATAGTGATTCTCCAAGTATAACATCAATCTCTATATTTTTTGTAAGTGTTTAAAAAA
Source organism: Smallanthus sonchifolius (assembly GCA_023525975.1). Taxonomy (NCBI): domain Eukaryota; kingdom Viridiplantae; phylum Streptophyta; class Magnoliopsida; order Asterales; family Asteraceae; genus Smallanthus; species Smallanthus sonchifolius. The sequence goes on along the minus strand of CM042027.1, from coordinate 15,510,024 downwards.
GATAAAAAATAATAAAATAAATATTTGTGAGTGAAATAGAGATGGAGAAATAGTTGTGAGAGGTTAAGCCAAATTTAGAGATAAATTAAAAAAAATATTATATTTAATTAAATTATAGAGGTGAAGATAAAGATGATAGTGTTAGTAACTAATGGACCAAATGTTTTTTTTATCATAAAACCAATGTTAAAGAAACATATCAAAAAAATCAAAACCATGGACATCCCATCAAAATGAACTTTCATTAACAAACCAGAAGCAAAAAAAAATATAATCATCAAAACGAACCAAATGCTCAAAATTTATAAAAGAGTAGCAATTTAAATCATTCAATCACACTAAAGTAGCTAAAAAATAATATAATCATCAATTTGGGACAAAGTTCACGTATATTACCATACAAGCCAACATATTATTTTGGTGAAATTTATATATATGTAAAATTTTAACTTGTATATTTTTTTTTATTATTCTTAAGATTTATGTATTTTAACATTAAAAATAAACATAAATCAAAAAGAAATTTTAAAAGGAGGAAGATGAAGATATTATGATGTTTTCTTTGAATAAAAACTTAAATAAAAACTTAAACAGAAACGATTAATACAATAAATGCAACAAAGCGACATGACACTTGAATCCGACCAAATCACATGAAATAAATAATTTGTAACAATTTGTTTTTTAAAATCGTTCCTTTTAAACCATTTTTAATATCGTTTGTTTTTTTTTAAATCGTTCTTTTTCAAACCGCTTGTTTTTTAAAATCAGTCTTCTTTTAATCGTTCGTTTTTTAAACGGTCAGTCCTTTTAAACCGTTTGTTTTTTTTAAATCGGTTATTTTTAAAAAAAAGTTTGTTTTTTTTAAATGATCGATTTAAAAAAAATGAACGGTTAAAAAACGAGCGATTTAAAAAGACTAACAATTTAAAAAGCGAATGATTTTAAAAAACAAACGGTTAAAAAAACGGATGCTTTTAAAAATCAAACGATATTAAAAAATGTTTAAAACGAACGAGTTTAAAAAATAATTGTTTAAAAAATGAATAGTTAAAAAAAAAAACGAATGGTTTAAAAAAAATGAACGGTTTTGAAAAACGAATGATCTTAAAAGAACGGATTTAGAAAAGGAACAACTTAAAAAACGAATGATATTAAAAAAAGGTTTAAAAACGATCGATTTAAAAAACGAATGATTTAAAAAACAAACGGTTTTAAATATGTTTTTATTTTAAAATAATAATATATTTTTTAAATATACAAATAAAAAATATTATTTAACACACATATATTCGCACACATACACTAATAGAGATATTAAAATAAATTTTTAACCATTTGAGCCCATAGTGTATTTTGGTCATTTCAGAAGAAAAAAAATAACTGTTAAATTCTAACGATGTTAGCCATCTAGACTCAAATGAAGTTAAAAATGAAAAGTTAGGTTTCAGACCGAAATTTTAAAACATAAAGGACCCAACTACTTAAAATAGACAAACGTTAGAGAATCTAATAACAATTTAATCTAAAATTTAAATAAATGGGTATACATTATAAATTTTAACCAACCTCGATAACATGCCACGTTACGATTGGTGAAAATCCAATGATAGGATGTTTGTTCCGTCAAACATTATAATGGCACAGTGAGCCATATTCTGATATTCCTGTCATTCTATACTATATAATAAATAAAGGTTTTTTTATGTCACGTATCTTTTCTATATTCATTATCATTATTTTTTTCTCGTATCTCTCTCTTATTAAATGCACTTCTTATTTTTAACAATAATATATATTTAAAGAAAATATTAGTCATACTAATAAAACATATTTATTTTAAATTATCTTTTATGAAACTTTGAAAATCTAATTATGTAACTTTTATTTTCAATCAAATAATAAATGAAAATCAAATTAAATTAAATGATACTTAATTTATTTTCAAAACCCAATTATATAATAGTTTTTACATATTTTGAGTTTTGTTTTCTATCGTTAGTATATGATACATTTTTACACGTGTAAAATATACACATGAAGATTTAAAGAAATTATTTATTGATATTTTTCACCCGTGTGTATGCACGGGATCTAAACTAGTATGATTATAAAAATAACTGATAACACAATTAAGGCGAAGTCACACTTACACTATATGAAAACATTTCTCCATTATGTTAAGGTTGCGTCAATCATAACAATTCAAGTGAACAAGTAGTGATCTTGTTTATTTGAATTGTTATGATTCTCTAAGTATTAATTATAAAGGATCCATTGAAATGTTTGAATTAGTGATGTCAATCGTGTCGGCTTGGTAAGTTGACGGGTTATGTAACCCGAACACGTCGCATATTCTTATCCGTGTAAAATTTTTTTACTCTAACTTGGATACACTTAAAATCGGGTCAACCCAAACTTGATCAATTTAACTCATTTATCTAAATCAAAATCATAAACGTTAAATCCAAAGTTTAATTCATTTAAAGTAAACCGAAAACTAATTGAATAATTATCTCTAGAAATAAAAAAAGGTTTTGGTATAATTAAGTTATTTTATGATAAACACTAAATACAAAAGTAATAAAACAATTGTTTCTATAATGAGAAAATTTTTAAAAAAATTGTAATCTAAACGGGTTAATGGGTCAACCCAAACCTGACCTGTTTTTTAAAATGGGTTGAAATGTCCAAAACCTAATTATTTTCCTATCATGTTGAGATATGTCAAAAATTGACACTCCCGTTTGAATAAATTGGACAGCATGAAGGAGATAAATATGGAAAATCAGATCATGTAGATAACTCTCAAATTTATTCGTTTATCAAATTTACCTAAATATTCTTGAATTAAAAAAAAACTAAAATAAAAGAAGTTATTATTATATTTTTATTTTGATTGCAACATATTTCATTTCACGTCTCGACTCTTGAGGGGTTGGTTTCGGTCTTAAACCGAACCAAAAACAAAACAAAAAAACATAGTTTTTAGCTTTTTAAAACCGTTCAATTTTGGTTTATCACTTTTCAGGATGAGTTTGATTCGATTTTAATTTATTTTTATTTTATCATTTGGTCTTGAATTTTTTAGGTCGAAAAAAAGTTGACCAAAATAATGAATTTGACTCGTGAGGCTATGTGTTTTGGTGATCCCTCACATATGGTGAGGGTGACGTGGAAATGAAGCGGGTTGAAGCAAAACCATTACACCCTCACTCCATCGCCACACAATGCAAAAATGCGGTGGATGATTGCCGCACAATGCAAATCCATCGTCGCACTCTCTCAGTCTCTATATATCTCTCTATCTCTTTATCTCTCTCTTAAATAAATTAGTTTTTTTTTAAAACTAAGTTAAAGTGAAACAAACCCATTAAATAAGTGAAAGATGATGATTTGATAATGTGACATTTACTACTGAAAAATGAAATAACATTAGACATGACCTAAGTTTTTTTAAATTAATTGATTATTGAGTTGCCTTTCTTCTATGAATATATTATTATTAAATATTAAATTAATGCTAATAGGTTTCGTGTGAAAAATCAACACCAGTGAAATAAATGATTAGCATCTTCATTTTGACTTTTGGTCTCCACATGAAAAGGAGATTCAAAATATGCAATACAAAAATATTATAAAAATTAAAAATACAAACAATACAAAACCTAAATTATAAACAAATATAACTTGATGATTAAAAATGGACTCACAATTCCTAAAATCAAGTGAAACAACAGAGTGGTCCTTCCTCTGCAAGTAGAAATGTCTGTGGCCTTTGTCTTTGTCTCTTCCTCTGTTTCCATCTTCACTACAAAACACAATCTTTAAAATACACAATGAGGCATTTGCAGAGATCATCGACGGTCTCTCATGATCTTCTGGGGAAAACCCAATTCATGATTAGGGTTCTGACCACTCAATCTCCTCGATACACCAACACTTGCTTCATATATAGATTCTGTGTTTTATAGCTTCAATCTTCTTCATCCTACACTCTGTTTTTTCATCAACATTTTTAGTGTTTAAGGTTTAGGGTTTGCGTTATGTTTTTCATAGATATTTATTTAATTCCACTTATGTGTTGATTGTTTACAACAATTTTTTCAAAACGAGGGTTTAGGATTTAAGGTTTTTGTTCACTGTTTTACATATCATTTCAACAATTTTTTCATGTGACTTTTAGGTTTAAGGTTTCTCTTTTCACAGATATTTATTCAATTATAGTTTTGTTTAATCATTTTCTAACAACTTAACAAAACAAGATTTTAAGCTTTAGGGTTTAGGGTTTTTGCTCGTTTTATCACGGTATTTATTCAATTCCGCTTATGTTCATATCACGGTATTTTGTAGATTAAATTCTTGAAATCTCAAAATGTCATCTTATTTAAGTTCAAGAGCTTGCGGGTTTGATCTCGAACATATGATTAAATGGCCGTGTAGTAATTCGAGTACAACAACTTCAAACTCATCATCTCCTTCTTCAACCTTGTCCGAATCAAGCCATTCGCCGATAGCAATCTCCACTCAAAAGCCACGAACACCGCGAAAAAGACCAAATCAAACTTACAACGAAGCCGCCGCTCTTCTCTCCATGGCCTCTCCCAACATTTTCAAAATCAAACACCTCTCCAGAAGAACCAATAATCTTCTCCCCAAATTCAATGAGCCACCGGAATTAATTTCCCGGTTTCCGGTCACCGGAAAGTTTCTCCTCCGGCACCGGCCCTGTTTTTCAACCGATTTAAAGCTCACAAAATCATGTCAAAATGCAGGGGAAATCGAATCATTTGATGATTTCGATACCGAATCGATTCTTATCGATGAAATCGAAGAGGGGATTGATAGTATCATGGGGGATTCTAAACCAATTTCACAAAACCATGAATCAAATGATAACCATTGTTATGGGTATCCAATGGGGCTAGGATTTGGGGTAAGAAATGGAGTGAGGGCATTGAAGAATGCTGATGAACGAAATTGGTGGAATATTCCGATGGTGGATGTGGGGAATTTATCGCCGGCGGATGTAAAAAAATGTGAAAAATTTCCGGCCGGCAAGAAGAAGAAAAAGGCAGAGGAATTCCGGCGAGGGAATTTCATTTCCGGAGATGGACAACGGTTAGGATTGAAATTGGATTACGACGGCGTTTTGAATGACTGGGCGGATAGAGGACTGCCGATGCCGGAAAAAATGTGGCCGTCCTCATCTCCGGGAGGTGATATCCATGTAAGCATAATCTTTTGTAGTAATTTAATAAAAAATCATATTTAAATTATTAGTTATTTATAAAAATTAGAAAACATTATTTATCTCACAAAAGAGTTTTTTTAGAAAAATTGGGTTTTCTCTTAAATTGATAACTTGGTGTTGAAATATGATCGGATGATACCACTGATGACACGATGATATTTCAGTGGTCTGTCAGTGATTCAAATTTGTCGTTAAAAGAAATCAACAAGCAAGCAAGCCTGACTCAACAACCAAGTAATTTTCATAAATTTTAATTAGTAATTATTGTTTAAAGTAACCTTTTTAATATGGTAAAATAAAATAACGTGTTGCATTAAATATATGAAAATATGTGTAAAAAGAATATGAACCTTGCACATGGAATTGTTTTGAAATAAATTATTCAAGTAGATAATTATTTTGACATGAGTTATATACAAAAAAAAAGATAATTGTTTGTGTTTTTGGAATAAACGTTCATCTTTCTCTTTTTTTTTAGAAATTGTCGGTGCTCTTACCAAACCCTCTTTGGTTGTTTGCACTTAATATTCTAAGCTAACATCATCAATAAGAAAGTTTGGTTGTACAAGTGTATTTTATTTATGATTAAAAATTAAATATTTAAAAATTAAAATCTTTGAAAAAAAGAAACAATTGTTGGATTCGATTGATTTATCATACAATTATACCAAATAGTTGTGTTTTGAAATCCCGAAATTCAAGTGTGATGATTTTAAAAGTAAAGTAGAAAGTATGTGTGTTTTCCGGTAAAAAAAAGTTTTATAATGTAATTATATATTTATTACATTAAATAATGTTTTATATTTGGATAAATAATTGCTTTAATGAAACTTTGAATATAAATCTCGTGCTTAAAACTTTTTTAATAAAAATTTAGGGTTGAGTTCCGTTTCTTCTCGTTTAATCTATAAGTTTTTAGCTAACTAATCTTAATTAGGCCACGATCTTTGATCGGATGGTGGGTGAGGTGAGGTGAGGTTGTAATTTTTTTTAGAAGAGTAATATTCTTTTAATTTTGTCATTAATGAGATTTAAACCCGTGTCTTATGTATCGGACTTGTTGAAAGGCAATGGCGGCTAACATTGATTTATTCTCCGATGATGGTGGTTGGGACGAATCTGCTGCAACGCCCCCTATGGACAAAAGTCATCTTAAAAAGATCCGCCAAGTCAGAAATGCCTGCTCAGATAAACGGCCCAGATGCAAGGTTTCAATTTCATTCATTCATTTATTGGTCTATTTATTTTTATTGGTATTAAGTGTTAAATATGTCTTGGTTTTGTCATTTTACCTTTTGCAGGGACGATTTATGAAAAAGCAAAATTCGCCTGTTTGCGACGAGGTAACAACATATTAACCACCCCATCTTATGTTGTTATTGCATCTAATCCTTTTAGTTTTATTTTCTACGTTTCAAACCCTTAAGTTTCTTTCTTTTTGCACTACAATAGTGTAACCACAATATGTACATATGCAAGATGAGGAAATAATAAAGAGATTTAAAATAGCTTTCCCTTCAATATTCAATCATAAGTTCTTCTAATTTTATAATTCTTTGGCATAAATATACTTTTCTAAAATGTAGTTGTAATCACTAAATATCAAATATGTAACATTTTTTTAGTAATTTATAAAATTTGTTTCAGAGTTACTCGTACCAATTTTTTAATAGAAAAAAATTAATTTGTTGTGGGAACTTGCTAGAAATAAGTATCCGCATTTAGAAAACTAAAATAAATACAATGTTGAATATATTAGTCCAATCTTACATAATTATCACGTTAATATATTGCTAGAAATCTTACTACTCTAATAAACGTGTCACTCTCTAGTTACTCCTAATCTTTATTTTTTCGCTTCTCTCTCCTATTAAATATTAGATTTTCTATTTCTCTCCTATTAAATAATAATATTTATATTAATTAATCTAATTACGAATACTTATTATTTAATTATATTAATTTATTATTATATCATCAATCAAATAAACTTAATATTAACTAACATTTATTAATTAAATTAAAAAATTAATACCCAGTTGAAAAAAAAATGTTTTAAAACTAACTTAACAGACCTTATAACTGTCACGACAAATTACATTTTTTAAAACATATTTTGACAAATGTAGTTGTTAACAAATTACATTATATTTTATTCAATTGATGTAATCTACTGGTTTATTCAACCCGTGTATTACACGAGTTTTTAAAAATATAAAATTTTTATTACTAAATATATAACATTTTATTTATTTAACCCGTGTAATACACGAGATTTTAACCTAGTAGTATAATATATAATTAGAAAAACTTCACACAATAGTAATCAAGTTTCTATTCTGTTTCATTTTAGTCGCTCAAAATTCACAGATATTGCTCTTTTAAATAGTGGTCCATTCTTACGTAATTACCACGTTAACATGTTACTTTTTTGTATATCAATGGAACAAATGAAACATTTGGTTTCTGTTCTATAAAAGTAACCCAATAATTTACTTGATATTTTACGTTGTTTTCACGTACCATACATGTTTAGTCATTAAATATAGTAAAAACGCATCATTTTAAGTCATTTTTAATGTCATAAACATAATTTTACCTTGTTAGATGTCTCATATTGGTCAAATATATAAAATGATAAAAAAAAATAAACATTTTCACTAAACTTAATTACCAACTAACTAAGTTTGTGTACCTCATAATATGATGAACAATATGGAACATTCAATTAAATATATTTTTACCTTTTTAGATCATCTTATTTTTTTTTAAAGACTCTAATTAAAAAAATATGTGTTGGAGATACATCATGGATGGTACAAAGTCAAGTGTAGAGGTGGTTGCTTTTGATCAAAACTAAACATGTGATGTGTTTTTTATTTGTAGGAAAAATATTGTTATTTACTAAACATGTAGAGGTGGTTGCTTTTGATCCTACCAATGACTTTAAAAACAATTTCTTCCTATCATAATTTTTTAAAAGCTAGTGAGTTTAAATCAAAGGGTCCTACTATTTAAGTCCAACTTTCTGTTATTTGCATCAAATGACATGACATGACATTAATTAATACACATAGCATAATGAAAATTGAATCAAATAACTGAAAAATAATTTTAAAAAATCTAAAAACAACTAATTATTAGATAAGAATATATAATTATACATAAAAAAAACTATATAATTCTAATTCTATTTTATGTTAAGTTCGAAAATCATAAATCCATTACTTGATTTGAGAAATTTCGCTATTTTACCTCCACTCGACGCCTCTAGTGACACATACAATCTATTTCGATGTGAGTTTAGTTTAGTAGAAGTGAATATAAAGTTACTATCATCATTTAAGTGACTTCATAACAAAATATATGTGTAGTTTGTGAAAGAGTTGCATAAGAGGGCTTAATTAAGTTATTATGGGAGTTTTTTTTATGAACTAACCCTAGTGTAATAATGATGAACAACCGAAGACAAGATATTAATTATGCAATTAAGGGTATTCAATAAAGAAAACCTAACCAACAATTATAGAAAGGATGAAAGAAACATTTTGGTTTCCATATGTGGCATATGAAACAAGTCTAGAGAATCCGATGGTCATAGCCCATGGTTGTTGCACTTGATCCATGGGCATATTGGCGGTGGCCACGAACACCACATACCGCTATAAGGTGGTTCGAGCATGGCCGACAATGGTGGGCATCATGATGATTTGAGCTCAAAGGTTCGAGAAGTCCTTTGCTGGTAAAATAAGGAGAGTTGTGTACGAAAGTGAGCAAAAGCTATTGAATTCGTGATGTTTTGAAAAGATGGTTTCAACGGTTGAATAACACGCGCCTATCTTGCACCTTGTCGGGTGGCGAGTTGAGATCGACTAGGAGATCGAGAGAGGACACATAGTGATTAGTGAATAATGCTAAGAATCTAATTGAGTTTCATGGATTTGTAAAACTGACCACATACTAAAATGATATTTATACTTTATTTTCATTTTTAGTAAAATGTTCATTAGTTGCAACACACAAGTATCATAAATTCATGATTAAATTTGCTTATTAGTCATTGTAAATTTGTAAGAAAAAATGACCATTTTAGCCCCATAGTTACATGGCCCCTAATTTTTTTAGGGTTTTGGCATTAGTTTTGATTTGTAAGAGAAAAAAATGAAGATGAATCTAGGTGAGTTCTAACTAAAAGTGGTTGGTTCTTGCTTTCCCGTTCATTGTCTTTTAGTTCTATAGGGCTTTCAAATATAGGAGTATTTGACTTTGAATAAGGTGGTGTTAAAGCAATAAATGGCACAATCTGGTTTTGTTAAAAACAATAGAAGACATGGTGGAATCAGAGTCGTCCTCAAAAAATTAAATATCCGGCTTGACATAAGAAAAATATCTCCATTCTCCCCTCAATACGTACGTATATAAAAAAAATTCAATAACACGACGATAATTGTAATTACAATAATAAAGAAAATAAAACTAACATAGAAAAGTATCTAGTTAGTAGTTACATATCTAAATGAGCCGGGAGGCTCTCATAGCATTTTGCAAGACAAAGTTGCTGATCAAGTCTTCATATTGCATATTTTCTAATATATCGCTCTCAATAGCAATCATTCCCAATCAATTAAGTCGTTCTTGGGACATTGTAGATCGTAAATAAGACTTCAGTAACTTCAGTTTTGAAAAACTTCTTTCAGCAGACGCCACCATGACATGAATAGTTAACAAAATTCTATATGCAAATGATACGTTAGGAAGATGAATAGCTTCATTCAAAGAGTTTAAATCATCAACGAGACTGATAATTTCACTAGATAATGATGTGTAAAAATAATTTAACTCTTAATAAAGTTCCTCACCATTAATATCTAATTCAACTCCTTTCCCATCCTTCAGTGCATTTTCAAGACGAATACAACACGCCTTTAGCTCTTGGCTTTCAAGTTCTTTCAATTTTTTTGTAGTAAACAAAAAACCAAATACTTCTTCATATTGTTTATATTATTCAAATCTGGTCTCCAAAGAAACACGTGTTTGTATTATTGGGTTGGGTATAATTCAATCAATTGAATGAGATGGGTCATGGGATAAATGGATAAAGATTTGGTCATTTGGGTATTATTGGGTTGGGTATAACTATTAATTTGGGTATTATTGGGTTGGACTTCAATTAAAAAAAATTGCCCCTAAATTTTATAAAATTTTACAGATTTTATAAGTTATTTCAAAAAAAAAATTATATTATATATATAATTTTTTAAAAAAAATATGTCCTACTCGTAAACATGCCCTGATGCAGCGACACCACCTGCACCACCCTCTAAGCCGCCCCTGGATGGAATACAACTTTTCATTTGTATTTGTATCTAAAGGAATTGATTTATAGAGTCCGGTCATTAAAAACTTTTACCAGATTGAGTCAGATCATCAAAACTTTTTTTTGATTGATTGGGTGGGTTTAAAAATTTGTTTAATTGAATGGATTATATTTGTTAGTTTAAATGAGTTTAATTGTTTGCTTTTTTAATCTTTTAACAAGTTTAAATTTGTAAAATTAAAAATTTTGGTGATATTCGTCATAAAAAAATTTCATTTGGGTTACGATTATATATAGGGTTTTTCTAACCACACACGGAATATTGCTAATTGGACCCGCCGCCGATCTATACGCCCTCGTATAGGGCAATACGAGGGCGTATAGAATTCAGTCACTGCCAACAGAATGCCACGTGTCATTCTCTGTCTGGCGGCTGGTCCAATACGTGGCGTATTGACCTATACGCAGCGTATGAGGCACGGGTTATATTTTTGCTTCAAAAGTTGGAAGATTTGGAGTTTATGAATCCTATACGTGGCGTATTGACCTATACGCCACGTATAGGTATTTTTTATTTAATTATATTTTTTTATTTATTTATATTTTGTTTATTTTTATTTTAATTTATATAAACATTTGTATATTTTATTTTTTTTAAACATTTGTTAAATTTTTAAAGTATAACCAAGCAAAATATTAAACATTACAAACCAAACAAAATATTAAACATTACAATCAAACAAAATATTAAACATTACAACCAAACATAATATTAAACATTACAACCAAACAAATAAACTAAACATTATATACATTACATCAAAAAATTAAATATATACATCAAAATGTTTTACATACATAACAACGAAAGAAACAAAATACAAATAAAAGAACTAAATCTAACCGTCTCCGCCGTCACCCTGACCGGCTCCGGCGTCACCCTGACCCGCCCCGCCCTCACCCTGAACGGGGTCGTCCGGATAATGACGTGGCGGTGGTAGTGGGGGTGGCTCGATGCCGGCGGCTCGTGACTGATTCACGAGCTGTCCAACCGCCCACATCATCAGGTCCTCCATGCGATCGAGTTGACGACCCTGTCGTCGTGAGTCGGCAACAAGGCCATCAAGCACTGCCTGGGTAGCCCTATCCAGCCTAACAGACCGACGTACGTGTCGGGGATGCTGTGGCGGATGCTCGTGGACCTGCTCGACGTGTGGCGGCTCGTCCTCAATCGCTATACCCTGTAGCGGCTGAGGCATATGCGGGTCCCCCTGTCCAGGCATCTGCGGCAACGGCACCGGGACCCAAACCTGGTCCTGGACGGCCCCTACGAACCGAAGGCCCTGCGGGAATCGGTGCGTGATGCGCATGCCGCTCGCCGTGCGACGGTCTAATCGGACAGGGGGAATGGCCGGTAACATCGCAGGCTCATGCTGGTCAAATGGTAAGACCGACCGCATGATATGCGTGATGAAAGCACCGCCATATAAAAGTCCGCGCTTCTGTCGCATATAGGCAGAAGCAAAATAAAGCGCCATGCTAGTGGACAGGTCGCACCGCCTCCCAGTAAGCAGGCAGAAAAGGAAGAAAAGATCTCTATCAGTGCACCACTCACGGCTTTTCAGACGCGGTGCGATCGACGTCGAAATAAGCCGGTGCAGATATCTATACAAAGGGTCTCTAATACCCGAGACCCTCCCCTTGGTACCCAACCAAGGACTATCTGAAATCAAGCCCCAAAAAACAAGGAGTTCCTCCTTGTCCACCTCTGTCACCGCCTCGGTGAAAAGCGGCGTCACCGTCTCAGGCTCGTAGTATAAGCCCGTCGTGACGGCCCACTGACTGAGGGTCTGACGGTAAACGACCCCAAAAATAGAAAAAGAAATACGATCCGGGTCAATATCCGGCGCCTCTCCGGGTAGAGGCTGCAGCCCAGTCTCTGAGTAGATGAACGTCGAAAGAAACTCGACGACCAGCTCTCGGTATGTCTCCGCAAAAGAAAGGTCAAAAAGACGCGACCATGGCGTGTCCTCGCCGATGATGGCCCTGGCTCGCTCGGCCTCTTGCACCTCCTCGAGGAGGGCCCAATGCACCGCCGTACCTGGACCCATCTGCAACTCCCGGAGCTTCTGGCAACGGGAAAAAGCCTCCGTATCGGGCGGAAAATCCAGAAATGGGTAGTGCGCAAGATCGTCTAGCTGATCCATCTCAATATCATTATGATCCGCCATATCTGATAATAATTAATTGTTTTTAATTTTTTAATTTAAATAATAATATAATATTGTTTAAATTTTAAATAATAAATAATAATATAATATTGTTTAAATTTTAAATTATAAATAATAATATAATATTGTTTTTAATTTAAATAATAAATTAATTATAATTATATTTAATTAAAATTAATCACACGTATTAGTAGTTTAATTATAATCAGCTATAATTAAATAAAAATATTTAAAATAACCATAAAATTAATTCAAAAATAGTTACAATACAATTTTAAACAAATATCATCCGAGATTCGTGAAATATTGTGGAAATCTAGATCTATTAGTAGCCATTATTTTCTTAAATCGTTCAATACGATCATTGTATATATTTTCCCATTTTGCTGCATCATCATTTCGGTGCAAATTCCAAAGTGCATTCGGCGTAGGAATCGGAAATTCTCCGTCTAACTTGACGTGGATGAAATGATCATTGTTGACGTGAACTAACGATACGACTTGATGTTGAGCGTGAACGTTAGGACCAAACCACAATGGAAAAAATGTTTGATTACCGTTGATGCTTAAAAGATGAACAATCACCCCAAATCTTTGAGCAATTAGGAGTCCTGTGTATGGCATCGACATCCAACGACTAACTGGTGCGGCTTTCATATTGAATAAATATTTAATATTGAATAAATATTTAAATACTGAAAATATTAAATATTTAATATTTAAAACTTACTTCCTCGTTTGGCTGCATACAGACGTTCGTAAAGCCGGTTGAAGTTGTACTGGTATATATCTGGCGTGGGAGACTCACATAATACCGACCATGAATACTTGAAATTTTTCCAGTCTTCGTCTGTAAATGATGCCCTGCAATGTTTTGCGATATTCTCGTGTATGTGCCACCGACATAGGTTCTTGGAACAGCCCGGAAATATTTTATCACACGCGTTCATAAGAGCTTTGTCCCTATCTGTTACTATCACACGCGGCTCCATACACTTTTGCAACATTGCTTTTATTTGAAGTAGCACCCAGACGAAGTTTTCCTCCCGTTCTTTTGATATAAATGCATGAGCGACGCAAAACGACTGGTGTGTGGAGGTCACACCGACCACTTGGACAAATGGAAGTTTATACATGTTTGTTTTGTAGGTCGCGTCGATCATCAACACGTGCGGGAAAGCACGCCACATCTCGTACGATTTCGGATGAACAAAGAATATCTCCTCCACACTATTTGTGACAGGATCTTCTCGAGTATAGTAGACGTATTTTTTAGAAGAAAGCAGGTTTTCCAGAATCTGTATTGGAGTTTCACCGACTCTCGTTTCGTTTTTTATCTTTTGTATAGCATTATAAATGTCCTTTTTAATGCAACTACTCTCTGGGTTTTGTTCCCTTATAGTTGCCAGAATGTTTCGTGGCAACATGTTTTGCGAGTACAACTTCCCCACCAAAAGTTGTTCCGACTGACACAGTCTCCTTGCAAACGAGTGCGCCACAAGATGTTGACTAGGATCGTGGTTATGACTGTCATCCTTCACCGTTAATTTCCAATCACCAGTATTTTCTTGATACTCTCCTTCCAATTTAAAGGGACAACCTATTTTTTTGCTACCGGCACGTCTAACCGTGGCAGTAGACGCACGTTCGCCGTGACGGTCACACACAAGCCACACCTTGATAAACGGTTCCGTCGGATCGTCGCCTTTTCTCCTCGATCGTCGGGTGACAAGGACGTAACCATTCTCACGTCCTCTCCGCATAGCCCAATCCACCAACTGTTCACGAGACTGAAAATTCTGGTCAGTTTTATACGACACATTTTGATGGTTTTGTTCTTCGTCTTTGGAGTCGTCGGTTTGTTGTGTCGGGTAAGAGACTTCACCGCACACGAAGTTGTTAGTTTGTTGTGTCGGGGAGGAGACTTCACCGTATACGAAGTCGTTCGTGGGTTGTGTAAGGTAAGACGGTTCACCGTATACGAACTCGGGATTGCTCAGTGGCTCGTTCAAATCTGGAAGCCTTACCCGTTGATTAGAATAAACGTCGGACGAGACCTCCTCCCAGTTCACCTCTTGAACGCCAGAACTTTGCGGGTTGTTTTCCAGCGACTCGTTAGAATATACCTGAAAACCGTAGTTACCATCCCACCACCAAGACATGTTTATAATTTTTGAGAGATTGTTTGAAATTTTTTTGAACGATACGTTCGAATGAGAATTTTGCATGGTTAAATACACAAAATTTGGCCCCTATACGCATCGTATAGGGCAATACGGTGCGTATAGGATTCGGGTCAAACCTGGTCAAACCTCGTATACGCATCGTATAGTTCAATACGATGCGTATAGCGTACGAGGTACTTTCTGCAACTAGTCAACATCACATCGCTATACGCTCCGTATAGATCTATACGTGGCGTATAGCGATGTGATGGTTGACTAGTAGCAGAAAGTACCTCGTACGCTATACGCATCGTATTGACCTATACGATGCGTATACGAGGTTTGAATGACCAGGTTGTACGAGGATGTCAGGCATGGGAAATTGTGAAGGGCTATACGCATCGTATTGCCCTATACGATGCGTATATGGCCAAGTCCATTTAGCAATTCCCGTGTGTGGTTAGTAGTCCCCTATATATATTATACTTAAAAAACTGACTGATGTCGTTGACATTGATTCCTTGTCACTTGGTCTGCACCGCCCGGATGGAGGTGACGATACTAGTTGTGGAGGTGGCATCGACATCAGTGTAGGTGACGTCGTTGTGTGATGTCATGACCACCACTAGAAAAAAAAAGATTGCTGACTAGATATTTGGCAAAAACTTGTTAGAAATGGGCGTTTCCTTTTGATTGGAATTTTCGACAAAAAATTTTTTATCGGAAAAGGCACAGTTTTTTAGTAGGGCGTGGTGCTGACGGAGATGGCTGGTGTCGGCCACGACGATGACAGTGGTGGTAGGGTAGAGTCGAGTAGCCATTTCACCGCACTCTTCTTTTTCTAAGTTATGTACGAAAGATCAAACAATATGTATATCGCTTTATAATTTACTAGGTTAAAATCTCGTGTAATACACGAGTCGAATAAACCGGTATATTACATCGGTTGAATAAAATATAATGTAATTTGTTGACAAACACATTTGTCAAAATATGTTTTTAAAAAATGTAATTTGTCGTGACAGTTATAAAGTCTGTTAAGTTAGTTTTTAAAATATTTTTTTTCAACTGAGTATTAATTTTTTTATTTAATTGATAAATGTTAGTTCATATTAAATTCATTTGATTGATGATATAATAACTATTTATAATTAAACTAGCTTTAACCCCGTGTGTTACATGAGGTGAAACGTTAAGATTATATTATACTAATAAATATCTTAACAACACTTTTTATACAAATTTGATATTGTATTTGTAACTTTTTTATTTTGTTAATGTTAAGATTATATGGATGAGAGTAATCAAAACATCAAAAAAATACATGAAAATAAATTTCACAAGTTGTGCACTTTTAAAAATACATTAAATTACATGTCAAATGAAACATTATAATGATTATTTACAAAAGATGTGGTATTGGTAATTTCGTCATGTTTACCAAAGATTAATAGCTTGAGTCCAACTCTACTTTTAACTCTTGATAAAGCAACATACAACTGATCATGAATAAACATTGAATCTTTTAATACAAACCAACATTTGAAAGTGATTGCCTTAAACTTTTATTAATGGTCATTTCAAACACATACAACAATTGTATATTTTCTTCTTTGATTTTTTGATAAAGTTCTTTTACCTGAATATTAACCTAATTATAGGGATAAAACTGTGATGATCAATGTTGTTTTCAAATATAATCTTCGCTTTTATAATGTGATTACATAGTGATTTGACCTGAAGAATTGTTACATTACCTAAATCATTTTTTCATCAATATTTTTTAATAGCATAACTGGAACATCGACATTTAAAACTAATTTAAGGTTTGACAAACCTAATAATGTAAGTCCATTTAGAAAATCAGGAGCTTATAAACTTTCATCAAAATGCTTTGATTGACGTATACTATGTGTACTTGTATGCAGAAAATCACGCTAAACTTTTAATACTAAATATCTCATTAAAAATAATAATTAAAAGATACAAATAAAATTTAAATTTCAACAATATATCGTCTTTTAAAATCAAAATTTAAAACTCCAAATTTTAAAATTTTCACTCCTTAATATTTCGACACAATTAAATTTAAAATTCCAAAATTAAATATGAAAAAAAATAAAACTAATAAATTAAAATTGAAACTTGTAAACATTTTTTTTAAATCTTGTCATTTAAAAAAAACTAAAGTTTAAAATATAATACACTTTTAAAAAATAAATATCCCGCCGCCACCACCCCGACCATCCCCACCACCGCTCGCCGCCCTCGCCACCTCCGACACTGACCGTTGCGACCACTTCCACCAACCCCACCGTCGCCATCAACCCCACCGCCGCCACCAACCCCTACCTTCGCCCCGACCATCCCCTCCGCCGCCACCCTGACCATTCCCACCACCGTTCTCCGCCCTCAGCACCTCCACCAACCGCCGCATCCGACCACCGCCGTCGACTGCAAAAGAAAATTCGACTATTTTTTTATTTTTTTTTATGAAACGAGGCAAATGAAATAAACATTTTGGAGTTTTTAGTTTTTTTAGTTTTCAGTTATTTTTTGTTTTATTATTTTTTAATATTTTTCTTTATCTTTTTTTGTGGGGTTTTTTTTGTCTTATAAAAACACAATTCCAAATCCAATTCCTTAATGATTGTTTTGTCAATCAAATGTATTAGGAATTCAAATTATTTTAATAGATTCCAATTTCTTAAAATTCCAAATACTTTGAACAAATTCAAATTCCAAATCCAATTCCTTAAAATTCCAATTCGAATTCAAATTCTGGCGGATTCCACGAACCAAACGCACCGTTATAATTTATAAATCAAAATAAAAAAAATATTTATAAATATCAAATTTAAGTAAAAAACTACTAATTAAATATTAGTAAACTTTATTTTAACACATATTTATTTAAAATACAAACGTAGTATTTTAAAATTTTATATGTAAAATTAAAAAAAATCTTGTTTTTTGATGATAAAATTTTAAAAAATTATTTTTTTAATAATAAAACTTTAAAACTCACTTTTTTAAATCTCCTGTTTTTTAATTCTTAATTTTTTAATATATTAACTTTTGATGATAATTTAAAAAAAATGTGAGACAGTAGTAAGAGTAAAGTGTCATTTTCGTCCCTGCGGTTTGGTCATTTTAGCCATTTTCATCCAAAATGTTTTTTTTAGATTTTTCGTCCCTGGCCTTTCAAAATCTATCCATTTTCATCCAATTGACTAACTCCGTTAAATTATTACCGTTAAACCAGGGGCATTTTCGTCTTTTCAAAACTCCTTTTTTATTCTCATTTATTATTTTCTTCTTCCCCATAAATTGTAGCCTCTTGATACAAACACTCCAAAAACCAACACATATTTAGGGTTTTGAAAAAGGATGGGGAGGGGAAGAAAGAAATAATAAAAGAGAATAAAAAATGAATTGAAAAGACGAAAATGTCCCCGGTTTAACGGTAGTAATTTAACGGGGTTAGTCAGTTGGATGAAAATGGATAGATTTTGAAAGGTTAGGGACGTAAAGGCTAAAAAAAACTTTTTAGATGAAAATGATTAAAATGGCCAAACCACATGGACGAAAATATCACTTTACTCCAGTAGTATTAATGATGAATTGATTTGATAAAATATTTATTTATATAATTTTTCAAAAAAAAGGCTAAATATGAAAGTATTAAATTGAGGATTTAAATGTAGTATTGGGGGAAAAAACTTATGAGATTGAATGTGGTGATTCCAAGTGGTAAAACCATTTAGTTTTTTATTAGAAGAAGGATAATAACTATTCGTAATTAGATTTATTAGTATAAATATTATTATTTAATAAGAGAGATATATATAGAAAATCTAATATTTAATAGGAGAGAGAGGCGAGAAAATAAAGGTGAGGAGTAAACAAAGAGTGACACGTGTCCTGAAGAGATTTTTATTTATTAGAGTAGTAAGATATTGTAAACTTAATTTTGTTTTTGTATTCAACGTGTGGGTATGTATATATTTACCTTTTTTAAAGGGTTTAGCCTTTAGGTAAGAGTAAAGGGTTTAAAATGGGGGTGAGCTTAAAGATTTTTAATGGGTCATGGCCTATGGGGATATGACTAATGAGTTTAAGTGGGTTTAAAAGTTTCTATTGACGGATTTTATTTGTTAATTTAAATGAGTTTATTTGTTTGTATATTTTTTTAACAAGTTCAAATCTGTAAAATAAAAAATACTAGTGTCACTGTCACAAAAAAATCCATGGATGTCGGTGTAAAAAAAAGAGTTGCTCGGGTTATGATTATATGTATTATACATATTCACACCATCCCCCATCACTCGATATACGCGCCTTGGGTGGAGGCGACGACGGTAGTTGTGGTGGTGGCAAGGACGATGGTGATGGCATCAACATTGACGTCATGGCGGCTCCAGGGGATATGTTGTTGTTGGCGGCAATGATGGTGGTGCTAGGGTTGAGCCAAATATCCATTTTACCATCTCTTCCTTTTCAAAGTTAAGGAAAATAGTTCAAACAATATGCATATCGTTTTAAAAAACCTATCAGTAACCAAAGTTCATTCCTCCCTCCTACCAAAAATATAAAAAGGTCGTTGTCGAAAATCATACATTTATCATCATCAACAACAAAAGAGAGCAAGAGGGAAGAACAAGAACCAATATATCAAATTTTGATTTCCATAAAATACAAACAAAAATCAGGGTTCCCATGGGCACATTTGAAAGATGGAGAAAAGCCTTAGGAGCTATCAAGGACTACACCACCTTTGGCCTTGCAAAAGTCAGCAGCGATTTTGTAGGAAATTCTCACAAAATATTTTTTTAGGAAATTTTTGTAGGAAAACTTGTTATTTTCTAATAGTGTTAATGCTTTAAACATCTACAAGAAAGCCGAAAAACAAGTTTAATACCGTTCTTTCCTCCAATATTCTCCTACATTTGATCTTTTTTGTAATAATCTTTTGTACAAATTAGGTCGAAAATCTTGGGGATTTCTCCAATCTTGCGAAACATCAACGCGCGCCGCCTTGCTATGCGCATCTAGTTCTTGCATTGAGTCAGGGACTCGGGTTTGATCTTTGTGCTATCACAAACTTTTAAACCGTGAAGCAAGTATTGATCTGCTACATTACATATCTTTGCAAATTTCAGCCTCCATCCTCATTTCTTGCAACAATTAAGGAATATGTAAAAGGAGCTTCTGTGAAGGTCTCGTTTCAAATAAGAAACCGGTGAGGTCTATTGATTATTTACGTATTGGTTAAAAGATGTTATGTTATGGAAGTGCAATCACCACTAGAAATCAAAGAAGTTGAAATTGAAGGGGTTGAAAAAAAAAAGATATATTGCAAGATCAAGTTCAAGAACACATATCTAATTATAAGCCTCTTCAAAACTAATCCACTCCCCCCAAATCCCCAATTCCAAAAAGAGGCTGCCGACAGAGCCGCCTATATTAAATACGCCATAAGACGGGACTAAAATTAGACCATTCAGTCTTCACGCTTGCGGAGTTGCAGGCTAGGTTGGCTAAGCCCAATTTTTGTAAACAGGCCAAAAATTTTGCATATAATATAATATAATATTATTTTTTTTTAATTGGAGGCCCTATTTTTTGGGTGGCCCCAAGCCCTAGCTTGGCCCATATACTCTATTGGGCCGGCCCTAATCACTTGTATGTGTAACTAAAGGGATTGATTTATAGAGTCTGGTTATTAAAAACTTTTACTAGATTGAGTCGGATCATCCAAATCAATGAAAGCTACACATTGAAGAAAACTTTGAGTGACTTTAAAAGAACACTTGAGAAATTTTGTTACTATTATCTAAAGTTACCTATTTTTTTAATAGTTTTATTAGGTTTAAAAGTTTAAAATGGATGGTATTAGGTTTAAATTGTTTATTGTGTCTTTTTTTTTATTGTTAGTTGGTTATTGGTTTAAAAGTTTAAAATGTTTTGTTTAGTCATTCAAAAGGTGAATAGATTATGAACTTGTATTATTTATAAAGTCTAAAAATTCTAAGTTACTTTTTCTTGATGGTCGGCGTTAAAACATTATGGCGGTCATTCTTAAAATTTTACAGGGTCGGTCTGAAAAATACAACATATATAACAAAAAGAAATTTATTTATAGGGGTCGGCCGACCCACCTTTTCCAAGGTAGATCTGTCGATGGGTGAAGACGTAAGGACCCTCGCGGAAGAACAAGGGTTCACGCACAAGCGAGTCCATCAGCAAAAAGAATGTGAAAGACAATACCTCACTAAAAGACAATGAATCTGACGCGAACGTAAAGGTCTGGCACAAAGGGGACAGAGTATCAGCACATCGGATATGTCAGTGGTCCCGACAGATAAGACAAGGATCCCATTAACGGTTGACAGTTAGGAGACAAGAATGATATTCCTGATAGCGACCCTTCCACCTATCATGCGTGTGCCAGGTCAGCCACGTAAAAAAGGACAACCCAGTATATTGGTCTCGCTATAAATAGGAGAGGACACCCCATGTATTGAGGATCTGATTTCTAACTCTCATATCTTTATTCCTCATCCAAAATACTTACTCTCACGCCGGGGGGGCGATACATGGATTATCTCCTCCCTGTGACGCATTAACGCGTTTGCTATGTTGCGCAGAACTTCAGTGAAAGCTCCAGAGAAGAAACCCCCATTTGGCTATACAATGGAGGACTTGTAATCCCTGAGCCTGATAAGCGAACGATCAATCTGGGCTTGGATTTACATTGACGCCATCCGTTTCATTATAGTCTCCTGTTTCACTCTTTTGTCTAGTCAATGGCTTCTTCAACTTCGGCGAAAGTCACGCCACCTACCTTCGTCAGCACACCGGGAGGTTCCCGACCAGTCCCGGTGTTACTTCCATCATCAGCACAGTATAACCTACCACCCGTTTTGGACACGGGGGAGGAAGAGGCGATGTTAAGCCCTATTAGTCAGGCCGTTACCGCGGTAACAATGACACCGTAATCCACGTACTCAACCTCGCAAGCACAGTTAACTTTTCCACCATTCATCCCAAATAGCACACACATGCTCTTTACACCCAACCCACAATACTCGGCCCACAACTTACCTAGCTCGATCGTTACCACGACTCACCCGCTGCCACCACCACAATACATGGATAACGCCATGTTGGCATCTTCCCAGGCATGTAGATGGAGCGATACAGACAGATGCAGCAATACGAGCAGTGGATGCGTGAGTCGCAGTTGGCAAGCGTGCGAACACGCCTATTCGGTAGGGAAGGAATGTCGGGAACAAGTAACCCCGCGGCCTACCTACACCCATAAATGCGCCCCAGCAACTCATCCCCAGAAACCTCCAACTTAGCATCACCGTGAGAGCGCTATCCTAACCGCGACAGATGATTTCTCGAAACCATACCGTCCCGCGGCACTAGTAGTGCAATCCAAGTTCACGGCGCAGATCGCGAAGCAGAATTCCCGTCAAAACTACGTATGCCATCTGTGGTCGGTAAGTACGACGGAAAGGGAGATCCAAACGACCACATCAATGTCTTTGTCAGCGCAGGGGGTGTCGAGCAGTGGTCAGTCCCGGTGTGGTGCCACATGTTTGTTCAAACCTTGGTAGGTGCAGCGCGACTTTGGTTCGACAGCCTGCCTAGTGGAGGAATAGATAGTTTTGAAGAATTAGTTAAGCGTTTTATGCAGCAATTCAATCAGCAGAAGAGACACACGGAAGACAAGACAGAAATCCTTCACATAAGACGCCGTGATGGAGAAACGGTGGAGCAGTTTTTGGTTAGGTATAACTTAGAAAGCCTGCAAATAAGGGGAGCCACAGAGGATCTAAAGGTGGCAAGCTTCATCAATGGGGTGCGTGATGACCACTTAATACGTCGTCTTCACGGACAAGAAGGGATGCCTCAAACCATGGAGTCGTTAATGACTGTGTCCAAGTTGTACATTAAAGCCGAAAAATCTGTAGCACAGAATAGGGCGCGAGAGGAGCCAAAAGAAGCAAGGAGGGGAGCGGACTCATATCCCAAGGCGGATAAGTCGTACAGGCAAGGACAAATCTCGGGGTATGGTTCAAGATTCTCAGCACCCAGTATATATTCCAGGACATATAGGTCGCGGGACTCATATACGTCGCGCGCATTATATCCGCCAAGGCGAGAAACTTCTAGCATATCCCACAAGCCATACCCTAGTACACCCTTCCTAGCCTTGACTAAAACTCCCAGTGCAATCTTAGCAACTGAAAACCTAAAATTGGAGGAACCGCGTCCCATCAGGGAGAATCCATCAAAGGACTGTAAGACATATTGTGCGTACCACAAGGAAGCGGGGCACGGTACCGATGCATGTTTCCATTTGAAAAGGCAAGTAGAAATGCAGGTTAAAGCAGGGAAGCTAACGCACTTATCACCGGAAGGTAATAGGGAAACGCATCACAACGAAGGGGAAAAGAAGCGGAGGCCGCACCTAAGATTCGTGATGTATACATGATAAAGGGGAAAGGTGGCAGTTATGGTAAGAAAAGAAGAGTGACGGAGCCATCACAGGCTTGGATGGAAGCACCGCTAATCTTTCCGCCACAAGTTGGAGATTATCACGTGGGGCCTTTAACGATAACAACCCTGGTAGGTCCCTACAGGATGCGTCGGGTCTTCATTGATACCGGAAGCTCCTCTTACATTCTATATGAGTAGTGCTTCGGGCAAATGGATAGGGAAGACCAAGAGAGGTTGGAGGAGGTACACGCCCCCATCATGGAGTTTTCAGGAGAAACTATCAGGCCCCTCAGACAGATCACTTTCCCGGTAACGGTAGGAGATAGGGACCGGGTACACACCGTGCTAATCCAGTTCCTGAATGTACCGGCGCATTCGCAGCATAATGTCATCCTTGGGAAGACATCTTTGGGAATCCTAGCAGCAGCAGTATCCACATCATTGGGCATGATCATGTTTCCTACTCCTAAGGGGGTGGCAAAGGTCTGGGCGGATCAGGAGTGCGCAACTACGGAAACCGCGCCAGCTCCACCAACTCCCCTCACCGAGCCAGAAAAATGGGTGATCAACCTAGCATTCCCAGAACAGGCTATCACCATCGGCCACACCATATCAACACGTATAAGACAACACCTAAAGGAGTTACTATTGGTGAACCTTGACGTATTTGCTTTCCAACCTGGGGACATGACAGGGGTCCCGCGCGACACGGCAGAACATGCCTTGCGCACTTATCGATCGGTTGAGCCTATTGCGCAAAAGAGGAGAAGTATGGCCCCTGAAAGGCGGGAAGCGGTAGTAAAGGAAGTCCGTAAGTTAGTGGCAGCGGGGATCCTTAGGGAAGTCCGATATCAGACTTGGATTGCTAACCCGGTTATGGTAAAAAAATCTGATGGATCATGGAGGATGTGCATAGACTTCAAAGATTTGAATAAAGCATGTCTGAAGGATTCATATCCGCTCCTCGAAATTGAATCAAAAGTAGATTCTTTGGCATATTTTCCCTACAAGTGCTTCCTGGACGCGTATAAGGGATATCATCAAGTGCAGATGGCCCTGGAGGACGAAGACAAGACTGCTTTCGATACAGATATCGACGTTTTTTGTTACACAAAGATGCCATATGGCTTAAAGAACGCGGGGGTTACTTATCAACGTTTGATGGATAAGGTATTCAAGGATCAGATTGGAAAAAACTTGGAAGTGTACGTAGATGATTTGGTGATAAAAAGTAAGAATGAGAAAGTCATGCTCGCAGATATATCAGAAACCATCATATGCCTAAAAAAACCGGGTATCAATTTGAACCAAGTGAAATGCTCCTTTGGAATGGAGGAAGGAAAGTTTTTAGGGGTAATTGTCACAAAAGACGGTATAAAGGTGAACCCGGAAAAGGTGGCCGCAATAACAAGTATGGGATCTCCAAGATCGGTGAAGGAGGTTCAAACACTGAATGGACGCTTGGTAGCTATGAACAGGTTCCTAGCTAAACCTGCAGAGAAGTCATTACCTTTCATAGCCACACTGAAGAATTGTATAACAAAAACTGACTTTAAATGGTCAAGCGAGGTGGAGGAAGCCTTTCAAGAGCTGAAGAACTACTTAACCACTCTACCCGGTGAGAGATTGAAGGTCTACCTCTCAGCGTCTCACCAGGCAGTAAGTGCGGTCCTAATGGTGGAGCACGCAGGCATACAAACACCAATCTATTATATCAGCAGGGTTCTGACAACTTCAGAAGTTAACTATTCCATGACGAAAAAGTTGGTACTGGCTCTGGTACATGTCTCAAGGCGGCTGCGCAGATATTTCCAAGGGTATGACGTAGATGTTTTGACGAATTTTCCCTACAACAAATATTGCGTCGACCCAAGTTATCTGGCGGATTGACGAGATGGGCAATTGAATTGGGAGTCTTCGACCTTACTTTCAAACCTCGTTCCGCGATTAAAGGTTAAGTTATAGCAGATTTCATAATAGAAGTGTCTGTAGGGACAATACAGGAGGAAACCCCACAGGCAATGCACGCGCAATGCACAAATGCACCAGCGCCATGGGAACTCTTCAGTGATAGGGCGGCATGTATTGAAGGGTCGGGAATAGGGTTACTCCTAGTGGATCCAGAGGGGATGGAGCATACGCGGGCCATAAAGTTGCTATTTCAGACGTCTAACAATGAGACAAATATGAAGGACTCATCGCGGGCCTTCGCTGGGCAGCAGTAATGGGAGTGAAAAGGGTGCAAGCGCATGTAGACTTCCTATTGGTAACAAATCAAATTAATGAAATTTACGAAGCTAAGGGTCCGATCATGGTTAAATACCTCAGTATCTGTAGAAACCTGCTGTAAAAAGTTGACCAATGGGAAGTGATCCACATATCCCGAAGTAAAAAAAAAAGCTGATGCGTTAAGCAAGAGAGCCTCCAACTTTAGTGACCCAATGAAGTCCATTCTTTTAGAGGCAGTTGAGCGCCCCTCCATGGAGGTACCAGAGGTTAATATCACGCAGCAAGAAGAGTCGTGGATGACACCTATCCGGAAGTATTTGAAAGAATGTATCCTCCCGACGGAGAAATTGAAAGCGCACATACTCCAAGCCAAGGCAGCGTAATACCAGCTGCAGAACGGAATACTGTACAGGAGATCCTTTTTAGGCCCACTATTACAATACGTGGATCGCGCATACGCGAATTACTTAATCAGAGAAATTCATTTCGGGATTTGTGGAATACACGCGGGTCTGCGCGCCGTGGTGGCCAAACTCATGAATGCAGGCTATTATTGGCCCGGAATGCATGTGGATGCGGTTGAAGAATTGCGGAAATGCCTTGGTTGTCAAAAACATGCACCAATTATACACAGGACAAAGAATAACCTTATTACAATATCAGCAGCTTGGCCATTTCAAAAATGGGGCATTGACTTGGTAGGTCCGTTTCCAGAGGCACCCGAAAGGATTAAGTTCCAAGTAGTCGCAATTGAATACTTTACTAAATGGGTAGAGGCGAAACCTCTAGCCACCATCACCGCCACTAACATTAAGAAATTTGTGTGGGAACACATAATATGCCGATTTGGTCTTCCGCTCTACATTGTCAGCGATAACGGGAAACAGTTTGCAGATAAAGCCATGCAAGAATGGTGCGCGGAGCTACAAATAATACAAGTATTCACATCAGTAGCCCATCCGTAGGGAAACGAACAGGTAGAGCGGGCTAATAGAAGCATTGTGGAAGGAATCAAAGCCCACCTAGAGGGGGAAGACACATCCTGGTTGGATGAACTCCCGCATGTCCTGTGGGCACATCGGACGATGCCCAAAAGCAGCACCGGGGAAACCCCTTTTAGTTTAATATAGGAATCATAAGCAATGATACCGGTGGAAGTAGGTATCCCCACCAGGCGGAGGTTGGGGATAAACGATGTTGAAAACGAGGAAGGGTTAAGGCTGAATTTGGATATACTGGAAATTAGATGAGAAGAGGCAGCCATTAACGAAGCAAGGTATAAACAGAAGTTAGAAAAAACATACAACAAAAGGGTGCGCGAATGCACCTTTAAAGAAGGGGAATACGTACTTAGAAGCAATGAAGCAAACTGCGCGGAAAACACAGGAAAGCTGGTTCCAACATGGGAAAGCCCATACGTGATTCGCAAAGTATTAGGAAAGGGTGCCTACAAGCTCGAGCAACTGGACGGAAAGGAGGTTCCCAGGACGTGGAACGTAGCCTAGTTAAGAAAATGTTACATGTAGGAAGCGGACAGTGGAAGGGTCCCAAAATGTAGCGGAAGCGCTAAGATTAATGGAAAGAAATTGTACTCATGCATCAAGAAAGATTTGTTAGAATATGCATCAATCGCCGCCTAAAAAGGGCTTGCGCAAGACCTAAAGTCTTTGCCATTAATGGCAAAGCTATGGCATCAATCGCCGCCTAAAAAGGGCGCGCCAAGACCTAAAGTGTTTGCCATCAATGGCAAAGCTACGACATCAATCACCGCCTGAAAAGGGCGCGCGCAAGACCTAAAGTCTTTGCCATCAATGGCAAAGCTACGTCATCAATCGCCGCCTGAAAAGGGCGCTCGCAAGACCTAAAGTCTTTGCCATCAATGGCAAAGCTACGACATCAATCGCCGCCTGAAAAGGGTGCGTGCAAGACCTAAAGTCTTTGCCATCAATGGCAAAGCTACGGCATCAATCACCGCCTAAAAAGGGCGCGAGCAAGACATAAAGTCTTTGCCATCAATTGCAAAGCTATGACATCAATCGCCGCCTAAAAAGGGCGCGCGCAAGACCTCAAGTCTTTGCCATCAACGGCAAAGCTACCACATCAATCGCCGCCTAAAAAGAGCTCGCGCAAGACCTAAAGTATTTGCCATCAACGACAAAGCTACAGCATCAATCGCCGCCTAAAAAGGGGCGCGCGCAAGACCTAAAGTCTTTGCCATCAACGACAAAGCTACGGCATCAATCGCCGCCTAAAAAGGGCACGTGCAAGACCTAAAGTCTTTGCCATCAATGGCAAAGCTACATCATCAATCGCCGCCTAAAAAGGGCGCGCGCAAGACCTAAAGTCTTTGCCGTCAATAGCAAAGCTATGGCATCAATTGCTGCCTAAAAACAGGCACCCACAAGATCTAAAGTCCGCCATTTATGGCAAGAATACGACATCAATCATCACCTATAAACAAATAAGATAAATAAACATATTCAACCATAAAAGGAAATATGAAAATACAGCGAATCAAAGTGTCTTAAAAACGGCGCGCAGGCCGGAACAACATAAACAGAAGTCAAATACAAAACCCGAGGTCATACACGGCACGCAGGCCGGAAACTAGAAATTATGCGGCATCAACAGTCTTTCCATCATCACCACCCAGGTCACCACCTCCATTATCACCTTGGTCCCGATCGGAAGGCCCTGCTTCTCCCTCCTCTTCAGAAAAAATTATGCGAAGATAAGAAAGATCTGCATGATCAGCACATTGGGCAATTTCCTGAACAAGAGGGAAAGATATGGCGTCGAACTCCGCAGTCTTCTCTGTCACACCCCAACCGACGGTGGAAACGTCGGGGCGAGACATGTAGACTTTTCATGAGCACAAAGTTCACTAGATTTCAATATTTAATCATAAATTTTATTTCAAACAATTCAAACACAAATAGCAAAATTCAACAAGTACATAAATGAAAATACAAATTGTTCTTTGAATTTAAATTAACTAAGTCCAAACTTAAGTGTAACATTTCTTGATCAAACTCACACATTAGCACCTGAAACATGAATAAAATAAGGTCAACTAAAAAGTTGGTGAGCATACATAGGTTTGTACATAGATAGTGTATAAATATGAATAAACAAATCCTTTCATGTCATGATAAAATAAGGCATTTATGGGAAGCAGCTATTGTGTAACTAAAGTACAATCAAACCTTTGTAACTAGCACGCAAATTGTGTTGTCGGTAACAATCACCCCAATCTGGGTGAGTTTGTCAGACTCAATAGATCTATCATTGTTAACCGTCGGCTTAAATAGTTAATGATTGCACATAATTTGCACACAAAAGTTAACACACCTGGCACTCAAACATAAAGCTCAAATTTACACACATGAATGTAAAATAGGATTTGTGTTTGTGTAGTTTGTGTAAATGTAAGCTATTGTTTGTATAAAATTCATGAATCACCCCAAAAAGTGTAAGAGAAAAGGGGGCTATGTAATACTCACATGAATCAAGGGTGTAGCTAGCACGCGAGACTAGGTGGCGAAACGATCCTTGTAACGTACCACGTTAACCTAGTGTATAATGTATATTGAGTTAATAGCGTGTACAAAAGTCTATGTCTAAGTCTAGGGTTCAACGGGTTTTGATGTGTGTGGATTTGTACAAAAAAGTTTGTGTTATTCCATGTAAAGACATGCTATGCTTGTATAAGAATTTTAATGTATATTACGAGTTCATGGTATATATGTATGAACTTAATATTCATTGACTTAGGGTTGGATTTAAATAAATAAAATAAATAAATAATTTTATTTATTTATTTATAAAAAATATGTTAAAATATATAGAACGTAAATATATATTTATGTTTAGAAAAAGAAATTTTATTTATGTGGATAGGGTTAAATTTAAATGAATAAAATAACAAATAATTTTGTTTATTTATTTGTGAAAAATGTGTTAAAATATATAGAATGTAAATATATATTTATATTTAGAAAAAGAAATTTTATTTGTGTAGATAGTGTTTAATTTAAATAAATAAAATAAACAAATAATTTTGTTTATTTATTTGTGAAAAATGTGTTAAAATATATAGAATGTAAATATATATTTATATTTAGAAAAAGAAATTTTATTTGTGTAGACAGTGTTTAATTTAAATAAATAAAATAAACAAATAATTTTGTTTATTTATTTATGAAAAATGTGTTAAAATATATAGAATGTAAATATTTATTTATTTAGAAAAAAAAATTTATTTGTGTAGGTAGTGTTTAATTTAAATAAATAATTTATACTTTATTTATTTATGTTTAAAGATTTGAAAAATAAATATAAAGTTGTGTAAATTATATTTATGTATAAAATCTAATGTTTAACTTTTTATTGTGGGTTATAATAAATAAATTTTATTTATTTGTCATCTTTAAAATAAACACTAGTTTGCTTTAAATAAGTTAATATTTTATAAATTTTATAAAATTAATTGTTTTTATTTGGAAAATAATTTAAATATCTAAATTTTTTTGTTTTGAATATTAATTATAGAATTTTTGTGCTATAAATTCATAATAAAATGAATTCATGTTGGAAATTTATAAATTTGATTTTTATTCTATTAAGAACATTGGATGGTTTATAAAAATAATTTTTATAAAATTTTCAGAGCTTTAAATGGGTGTAAGAAAAATTAAACGGACCTGGGGACTCGAACCCGGGTCTGTGTTGTACAAGTCAGGGAACCAAACCACTGGATCAGGCTATGGTTCTCTGATAGTGGTCCGACATTAATCGTTTTAACGTGTTACTGAAAAGGAGTCGGGTTTGATGTTCAGGGTGTGCGCAAAAAGGCCGGCTGGATACGGGCCGTGGGTTGTGGGTTTCGAACCCACGCCACCTGGTTCAATGGCGCAGTGCCTTAACCAGTTGAGTCGGGTGGTTCGCTAGTCTAAATGGGGTACCACTAATTTAAATATGAAACGTGAGTCAAACCCCAAATCAACCCGAATTGCTATGAACCCTAATTCCCAAATTGGACCCGATTGATCATGTTTACTCGAATTGATAGAGGGCTAACGATCAGGATTCAATTACGAACCTAATGATCTACGACTTACTCGTTAAGATTGGGCAACGAATGCTGTCGGCTACGGTTTCTATCTTGAGGTTCTTGAGACTCGATTGCTGTCCAGAGGTGAAGTGGAATGCGATTTCGGTTTCAGAGGGTTTGTATGAGGGTGCGTGAAGGTTTGAGACTGGTTTGATTTGATTAATTTTGTCTAATTTAGACAATTTGGTTATGAGTTGGCCGTAGTAGTCATCGGCTTGATTTACGCATAAACGGTTTGGTTTTTGGACGAATAGAGTCGCGTTTGTGGTCTGAATACATTCAAGGTGAATCAATGCGTGATTTGTGGGATTGATTACGTGTCATTTACACCAATTAACCATGGATTGATACGGTTTGACTTTGAGGAGTCAAATTCGTTTGAATTTTGAATCTTGCCCGCCTAATTGTATGAATTTGCGTGATGGTTGGGCCTGAATTGGATCGTTTGTTGTTTGTGTTACCACAGAAGTCCAAACCAACGCGAATCCGGTTGGTGGCCGACTTAGATTGTTACAAGTTTAGGTTGTTTTGACTTTTCAAAGTCAACTGGGTCAAAATTGGTTAGAATTTGTGTTAAAGTCAAAATTTCGAGGGGGGGGGGGTTTCAAATGGCTAGGGTTCAAACTAGTGTGCATATATATGTGTATGTACTTGTATAATGCCTGAATATATATATATATATATGTACTTGTATGATGTATAAATGTATATATATATATATACATATGTGTTCAAACATTTATATGTATATAGGGATTCTAGAATAAATGTGAGGTGGAATTTGTGAATTTGTATTGATAATTAGGGTTTAATATAGTTCTTTGTTAAGATTGGAATTCAAACATGATTTTATTGTACTAAAATGATGACATGAAAATCAGAAATGTTACATTCTCCTCCAGACCTTGTTGGCAGTTCACATCATACAGGGCGAAATCGGTTTTGGGAAGTCCTTCCTCAGCAAACTGGTAGCCTTCGTCAAACCCTTCTTGGCGCCCTAGGAACTTATTGGCGGTTAAAAGATCAGAAAAAATATGTTGAAACTCAGGGG
Organism: Smallanthus sonchifolius; assembly: GCA_023525975.1. Classification (NCBI taxonomy): domain Eukaryota; kingdom Viridiplantae; phylum Streptophyta; class Magnoliopsida; order Asterales; family Asteraceae; genus Smallanthus; species Smallanthus sonchifolius. The sequence goes on along the minus strand of CM042027.1, from coordinate 15,478,150 downwards.
AACCATTGATGGCTTCCAGAGCAAGAGGGAGACAATCATTCAATAGCCATTGACGATCAGCGCGAAGCTCGTTAACATCTCCCTCCGCGGCTACCCTATGCGCCACCTCATTATCGCGCTCCGCGGTAACCTGTTTCAATTGGCGACGAAGGTCTGCCAACTCAATATCCTTGGAAGAAATTTCCTGTTTACTCAAGCCAAGCTTATCCACGAGCTCCTGGTTGGCCGCTTCCACAGCTACCACGTGGGAGGGAGCTTGGCGCCCGTTCTCTACGGCATTGGCCAGCTTCTGGTTAGAAACTTCACAAGTCTGTTTCCAGTCAGCGGTCGCCTTTAGATGCAACTCGTTAGCTTTCTTAACTTCTTCTCGGGATACGGACAGGTCCCAATCTAGTTTTTTCACCCTCTCAGCATGGCCTCGTCCCTGCTCCACCTCCCGCTTAAGGTCCTCATAACCGACTCTTTCAGCATGAAGAACCTCCCAATCCCTTAATAATTTCGCAACCGAGGCCACAGTACCAGCAACATCTCTTGACACTTGGTTTTTCAGTTGCCCGCGGTTGCGATCCCTCTGGAATAGTGGCTCGGCAGGAGGAAGGGAAAGGCGAATTAAATTGTGGCAAACCAACGGGTCTACAAGACGAGTCCCATGGGTAAGGTGACGGTTGGGGATATGAATTGCATCCGCGGAAGTACCCTCCTTGCGCTGAACAAAGGAAGTCATAGCGCCTGAAGGACCAGAAACTATGAGGGGAGGGTCATGTTGGCGGGGAGGGGATCCCCCCAGATTCACCACCGAGTATCCCCAGACTGTACTTTTTCTCCCTCGGCCACAGAAGAGTCCATGACGGCAGTAGGAGGGGAGGATGTAGGCTGAGTTTTGGGGAGGTTGTAGGCTGAGTTTTGGGGAGGAGAGGATGGTATCACCGATTTCCTCCGCGCCAAGCTAGCTGTAAGGAATGTGTTAAGAAATCAATAACAAGCACTAGTTAATCCAAAACAATCATCAAAACGTACCTAGTGCAGCCTCCTTTGAAGCCTTCAAGGAATCAGACAGTCGATGTCTCTTGGCCTGGGGGGAGATAAGTGGTTTCCTCACTGAGAAGAAGATCTCCTCTTTATAACAAGCTTTTTCAAACGACCACGGCTACCGCTAGCGCCAGTAGAGCTTCCTTCCGCGATAACCTTGGGGTCAGACTGCCTAGCTTGAAAACTTGCACGACGTTTATGATGAATAATGAGAGGCTCTTCATCCGATGAACCTGAAGATTCATCACTAGACAATATTACGAACACTTCCTCGACGTAAGTATACGAGTTAAGAGGCCTAGGGTTAAGTATAAAGGCCACACCTGAAGTATCTTGACGGTTGGCGTTACTATCCATTGAGTGAGGAAACAAGAAGTTATCCGCCCACTTATCTAGAATGCTCGGCCCTCTTGGCGCCAGGTCGCGCCAGACCATCTTACCCTTGGGATTATCAAAAAGGGTGCCGTAAATGCTATCCACATCTACCAAAAAGAAAAAGACAATTAATGAAAGAGATAAAAAGGAAACCAGATAGGGGAGAGGGATGCATACCCTGACCATCAACCGAATAGTAAGGGATCTTGTCAACACGTTTCCCGATACGTCTCATACCCGCCGCCACAAGAGCACTTTCGCGCAAAGACTGAATCTCCGCAGGATCGGAAGTCAGCTTGATATACCACTCTTTGCCCTCGAAATCCTCAATATTAGGCTCCACGAAGGAGTCTGAGGCCGAGCGGATGTTCATCACCGGGGGAATCACCTCCTTCTTGATGAAAAAGAAGTGCTGACGCCAATCGTGGAAGCTGGAAGGAGCTTTAGTAATGTGGCTCCTAACCTTTCCTTCCCGACCAACAAAGGAAAACCAGCTGTCACGAAGAACCATCTTGTAGAAAACATTGAACCGGGCACAGGTGGGCTCAATACCTAGGCTATGGCAGCAGGGCTCAATACCTAGGCTATGGCAGCAGAACTCAAAGTGGGTAGCGTGGCAAAGACCCATCGGATGCATCTGAGAGATGTGTACTTGGTAAAAGGTGAGAAGCTTCCCTATGAACTGCGTAGTCGGAATCTGAAAATTGCAATGAATGAAAAAGGCAGCGTATAACGCAATCTTGCCCTTCGGTACATCCATGACAGAACACCCAATAGCGGTAAATTTTGGTTCCCATTCACGGCCTAGGCAGTAGGTCTCACAGACCTTCTCAAACTCGTCACGATTCCATTTAATTGGGGTATTCTCGATTAGCGACATCTCGGAATTTTTATCTTTGCTTTTAACCAAGGGGATAGGAAGAAAAGAAGAAAGTAAGATGCAGAAAAACGGAAGGAAGGAAGAGGAGAAAAAACATGTAAGCCATGGAGGTTTATATAGAGGGAGCATTTAATGCGAAGACAGAGAGGCATAAAAAGTCGTGCAAGGTGTGGTCCCGGAAACAAACGACTGGCGACACATCACCCGGAAAAGAAGAACCATCGGAGGGGGTGGCCCACCCGCCTGCAAAAACAAAGGTACGGTGACGTTTGGATAACCTTGCGCCACCATGTTCTCAAATGTCATGACAAGACAACAAAAAACGGTGCAAAGGGAGTAAATTCAAAATCTCAAAAGTAAACAGAACGTGCGCGGAAGACACTAATCAAGATATGAAGTCCAAAGCCATGCGCATCACGCTTGCACATAACTATGGAATGGGGGGACTTGAAGACGTAAGGACCCTCGCGGAAAAACAAGGGTTCACGCGCAAGCGAGTCCACCAGCAAAAAGAATGTGAAAGACAATACCTCACTAAAAGACAAGGACTCTGACGCGCACGTAAAGGCCTGGCACAGAGGGGACAAAGTATCAGCACATCGGATATGTCAGTTGTCCCGGCAGATAAGACAAGGATCACATTAACGGTTGACAGTTAGGAGACAAGAAGGATATTCCTGATAGCGACCCTTCCACCTTTCATGCGCGTTCCATGCCAACCACGTAAAAAGGACAACCTAGTACATTGCTCTCGCTATAAATAGGAGAGGACACCCTAGGTATTGAGGATCTGATTTCTAACTCTCATATCTTTATTCCTCTCCCAAAATACTTACTCTCACGCCGGAGGGCTGATAAAGAGATTATCCCCTCCCTGTAACGCCTTAACACGTTTGCTACGTTGTGCAGAACTTCAGTGAAAGCTCCAGAGAAGAAACCCCCATTTGGCTATACATTGGAGGACTTGTAATCCCTGAGCCTGATAAGCGAACCATCAATCTGAGCTTGGATTTACAATGGTACGCGTTAGTTTATTAAATAGTTTCAAAAGTGTTAGGTGTACGATTAGAAGTTGGGTTATAAATATACTTCCTTTTTATATCCAACATATATCCTCTGCTTTTCAACGAAAACGAAATTTCTTTTTCAACGCAGCAGAATTTATCAAATCCATGGCTCGTTTCCTCTCCCAAACCCTAATTCGAATGACGTCATCGTCATCAAATCCTTTGCAAACGTTCAAATTAGGGATATCTCAGCCGAATCACTTCTCTAGCCGATCTGGAAAAGCGCAATTAATCGAAGTGGAGCTTGAATCGGAAGGAGAGGTGGAGGTTTTAGGGTTACGAAAGCTGGAAGATGTCATCCACAACATCATGGTGAGGCAATCTGCTCCTGATTGGCTTCCTTTTGTCCCTGGTTCGTCATATTGGGTCCCTCCTCATCGTCACCGACCTGAATCTCACGGCCTGATTGAAGTTTTGAAGAATATTACCAATCCGTTGACCGAAGATGAATCTATGGCGCTTAGCTCGTCTCGTGGTTGGCCTTCATCCGCTTATTTCATTGAAGGTATCTAATTCTGTTGATCAATTAGTTATGATTAGGTCAAATATATTAGTTAGGGTTTGTTTATATATAAGATTGATCATTTATCTTAATTATCTTTATTTTAATTAGAAGTTATGATTAGACTAGTTTTCGTTAGTAATTGACTCGTTGTACTCCGGTAAATATAAATAGTTGATTAATAATACACAATTACTTTTGTAGATGCATTGCGTTAAGGGTTTTAAGCCTACTGTTGTCATAGAATAGGTTTTGTTTTGTGCACGCCATGTTTACGTGCACTACGTCTATTTCATGCAAGAATATAGCTGAGGGCCTCTTGTCTTAGGAAAAGGGAGAGTTGAGAGAGGGAAGAGGCTTGCGTGAGACAAACGCATTACCTGTCTTAACTCCTATTTTTTTCCGTCGCTTCCTGCATTGGTCGGCTCAGGAACAGATAGGTCTATGATTAGTAGCCTACCGCGTACATTCTAAGAGAGCCTGGCCGCTAGTGGCACAGAGAGCCTAAGCTTGTTGCTCCTGTGTCATCCTCTGTCTCATTTCACCCGCAATATGATTCTTATTTTCATTCTTTTTTAGAGGTGCAAAAAGGATTCTAGTTGAGGAATGGACTAACATGTTGATACTCTGCCGAAAATTTGATTTTTAAAACCTTTTGTAGTTTGTACAGATATCTTTCAATTTGCATCGACTCATTGAGTCAAGTACTTGAGTATTTTAAGTCAATATTGTATACATAACTGGCTTGAAGTTAACTACTCTGCAAATTGAGTGGTATGTAAAAGTTATACTGGTATTCGTTTTCTCTGCCTGTCCTCTTAATTGATTTGTTGTCCTGGCTTGATTACATTCCTGTCAAATACAAATAGTCAATACTTATAAGGCTGTGGTTTTGAGGGGCTTGGTGAACGCCTGATGTTTTTAAAATAGAGATGGTATAAATCTATGCAAGTTGGCTAGAGCAAAGTTTAAAAGAACGGAATCGCGCCTCGAGGCGTTTTCCCTTCGCCTCACTAGGCATAAGCCTCGAGGCGAACCGAGGCGGAATTAAAAAATAAATATAAAAATTATATATCTTATAAATATAGAACTTTCCTTACTAATTTCATCATAGAAAGTCTAAAACAGCATATATAAGTTATACATCTTATAAATATAGAACTTTCCTAACTAATTTCATCGGAAAAAGTCTAAAACAGCAAGAGGCGCGCCTCGAGGCGTACACTTTTCACGTTTTTTTGAACGCCTCAGCCCTTTGAGGCGCACGTACAAAAATAGCCCCTGAGGCATCGCCTCAGACTCGGTTTCTCATCGCCTCGAGGCGCGCCTCGACCGTTTTTTTAAACCATGGGCTAGAGTGTTGGTAAACAGCTGATGTGGTTGTTTTTGGTTCAGTTAAGCATAGTAATCAAAGGCTCAAGGCACACTCAAGGTGCAAAGGGTGAGTCTGTCGCCTAGGCGCAAGGCACATAAAAGCGAGGGCTTTTTTATACCAGGCGTACAATATACACTGAACATTTTTAGGTGTTTTAGACATGTTTTAGGTTAGTTTAGACATGTTCCAAGCCATTTTTAGATGTTTCAGACCAGTTTTGGCCAGAATTTGGTTGGAATTCTCGCATGAGCGCCTTGATGAATGCAAGGTGGTATGGCTGCGCCTCGCCTCGCTTGGGCGCCTTTGACTACCATGCAATTAAGCTCTTTTTTCCCTCTGTTTGGATTGAAAGTAAGCATCTAAGGTATGCTTTAATATTGTTTTCAACACTAGTCTTGGTTTTGTGTTAAAAAGAAAAAAGCATGCTTACAATGTTACATTTCACAGGTACTTTTAATCAGAACTCTGTAATTTTATTATTTCACTGAGGCCTGGTAATAGTTATTAAACCATCTTGATATCTTTTGGTACCCTTAGGTTAAGTTGGAAATTCAAATTTATTGGTATTTTATTTGCCATTATAACTTAAAAAGTTGTAACTGCAGGTACTTCTCCAGTGCATCCTGTGGAGGTGAAAGTTGATAACAATCAGGATTCAGAAGGATGAACTCACATATACCAAATGTTCTGAGTAAGTGTTCCTGATGCAATATATATTGCAAACCAAGCTGGATCGGAAGTCTCAAACAAGAATCAAACAAAGCTTAAAACTCTTTAATAAAAATCAATCGGTTCATAATAATAATTAATCCAGAATATAAAGAATCCTAGATCCATAAAAATAGGATACAACCCAACTAGATAAACATAAACAAACTTATTCAAATAAAAAAGATGAAAACCATAAAACTTAAAAGATAATTAACCCTTATCGCCACCTAAGGGTTATACGGATCCAAAGCAGGATCGGAACTCACGGGTTGACCCGAATCCGGCTCCACTGCATCAGTTCCACCCCTTATTAACTTTGTAATATCTTATATCATTACTTTATTTTAAGTTTTTTTGTTTGAATATACAGAAGGCTTTATACTGTACATATTTATAGAAGCTAGATGTCACGACCTGAAGAGAGCATGCACGCGGTTGGAGGTTTCAGTTTCGTGGTGGTTCTCATGTAGGTAGGTTTATATATTAAGTTCACCTTTGTATCTGTTAGTTAACTAAAGCCTGTTTGGATATTCTCTAAACGATTTGTTAAGTTTGCACTTACACCTAAATATTACAAGCAACCTTCATAATACTTGATTACTTGTGTCAAAATAAAGTCAAACACGTCGTATGTTGTTTAGGACTGGAAATCACACGCATTTGACAATCAAGAGTTTCACTTTCAATGAAGGATATGGTTTCTCTTTCTACGTGTGTAACACTCATTTAAAAAAAAAATAAAGTTTAGAAGAATATTCATAATAAAATAATTGAAGTTTTAATGTCGGTCGTCAAATAAAAGGGAGCAAAATAATTCCTCCAATACTTACGTTCACTCTTCAATTTAATTTAAGTTCATATCAATATCAATTTTATACGTTTATAATCGGTATGTTTATAATGGTTCACAATTAATTTGTTTATTATACCTGTTACAATCAATACGTTCACATACTTCTAATATGTTTACAATCAATAAGGCTGTGGGAGTACCCCTGAAAAGTGCTTGTGGAGAAGAGGTGACAGGGTGTGGCCCGTGGAACACCGCGCCTCCTACGCGTGGACCACGGCATGGAGAGGTTGGCGTAAAGGCTTGGGTATTCCCACGGTGCGCGCGGACCACGTCCCTCATATGTGGATACTGTGTGGAAATGAGGTGGCGCATGTGTGGCGGTTTCCACACCCATTTTTTTCATAGGTAGTGCCCTTAGCCTAAGGTAAAACAATTGCCATTAACACGCGAACTAGAGATGTACAAAAAAAAAACCTGTTTAGAATCTCAAATCGGTTCCGATTGTTTAAACCGGTTTGCGTGAAACCGGTTTAATCCGAACCGAACCGATCCAAACCCCTCAGAAACTGGTTTTAAACCAATTTGAAACTGGCCAAACCCGGTCAAACCTCCTTCTCAAACTGGTTTGATACCAAACTGGTTTTGACTTTTATTAACTAAACCGATTTTGGTTTGAAAAACCAATTTGTGCACCTCTAACGCGCTCTAACACAAACAGTTGTGTTTGAGTTTAAAAACTTGTACATACTAAAATAGGATGAACAGAAATGTTCTGCAAACAATGCGGAATTGGGCTGTACGGACAACCATTGCTAATTCATTTGTATTTGTAAGGCTGAACAAAACTATACATCTAGTTTAAACCTAGATTTCAATTTCTCTAAATTTGCAATTTAAAGTAGAAGTTATAACTAATTGTGACAACTATACATCTAGTCCAACTAACAGTACATCTTAGTAAAATTCATTTCAAGGTCTTGTAGTATGATATGATGTATAAAAACATGGGAAAACAAGAATGTACTTTTTTAGTAATCAACCACCATTAGAATGGTGGTTTCACACACAAGGGGGAAGTTTATTTCAAATTCGCCACTATTTCATTGGTCCTAATATGGCCCTAGTTGTGGATACATAGAACCCTCACAAATGACGCAATAGCCATCAATTCAACTCGCGTACATGATCTTGTAAACGATTACTTGAACTCGGCAAAGATAATATGAAAACTTTATGTAACATATATAAAAATTTAAAATGAAAACCCACTTAAGTTGAGGAAACCCGTGAAAACCCTATGTAACTTTGTTTTTTTAGGCCGTTTTTATATACATTTTCGTCACCACAAAACAAAAAAAAGCGTCAAGTACTTTTTTTTTATCTAAAAGTCTTGAAAAAATAGCCAAAATCAACGTTTTTACATCATATGTCAGCGTGATGTCAGCATGTTACATACGTAACACATGATGTTACATATGTAAAATTTTGGTATATAATTAAAAAAAAATGCAATCAGCGTTTGTAATTATTTTTTTTTCAAAAGGTGATGAAATTAAATATAAAAGCTATTTATAAAAAAATCTACATATTTTTAAGCCGTTACATATGTTACATACATTTTAGAGGGTTTCCAGTTCCACCATATCTCTCCCCATGGGATAACTTGTATATTTAATTTCACCACTTTTGAAAAAAAAATCAAAAAGCCCGAGTGGTTATTTAAAAAAAAATATATGTAACATCATGTGTTACGTATGTAACATGCTGACGTATGATGTAAAAACGAGGTTTTTTTTGTTAATTTTGATAATTTTTTTTAAATTACTCAGCATTTTTTTTAAGTGGGTTTCCATTTTATCCTTTTTCTAGTTCAACTTAACCTATAAGCTATAACTTATATTAAGGAGCAAGAACATATTTATATGAACTTGATACTCATATACGCTTAAGAAGTTTAGATAGATAAGACTATGCGTAATACAATCGTGAGAGCCGGGCGTGGTGCCACCTCACCCCACCACGGGCGTGAAACACCGCGCCGGGTGGAGGTGAGGGGGGGGGGGGCGTGAGTGGTGGAGGGTGGTCGTGTTCACGGGGGTGAGGGCGATTTTTAGTCAAAAGTAGTCATTGGTTTTGTCAGCTCCTCTTCTTCCTCCTTTGTTTTTTTTTATTTTATGTATATTTTTGGTGTTTATGGGAATGAAAATGGAAAACTGGAGAAGGTAGAAGACGGCGACAGATGATGAAAATGGAAAAGTGGAAGTGATGCAGTACACAAGATAGGGTTTTAAAATATTTTGGTGGGCTTTTAAATTTGATCATGTTAAGTTTTAAGAGGTCATTAGGCCTATCTATTCAGACTAACCAAGAAGATCATGATACTATACTATCTAAAGAAATACCTAGCAAAAACTTTAAATTTGAATGGTTTCTTTTTAAATTTCGTTCATCCATTACTTTATTTAATTAATTAAATTAGTAAAACAATAGTTACAAAACTGGTCACCATCTTTCCACCATTACACACCTGGGTGAAGGTGAGAGTGGGTTCTAACATAGTCTATGTGACGCCTACGTGGCGTGGGTGTGCTCTCACCTTCACACTAGTATTACACATAGTCTAATCACGCATCATTAAAAAGCCTTTACTACATAGATAAAACAAGTCAAAACAATGAATACTCAATTTTGAAAGCGAATTTTGATGTATACTTTCTTGTAAAAAACCACTATGTACTCACCTTGAATTTCTTAATTAATGTATAGTTTATAAGGACCATGATTATCAAATCTTTGTCAAAATTTGCCCTTCTAAAAAAAAATAAATAAATAAAAAATCACATCTTTGTCAAGTTCCTATTAAGGCTTATAATCATCAATCAATCACCATTTCATCATTTTGGTGTTATTTGCACAATTTGGGTCATAAGATGAAAACTTACCAAAATGATAGATAAATTAGTTCACTTGAATTATGAGAATCCCCATATTATGAATATGGCTTTTACATCCAAAATCACAGTTTCTTTTATCATTTTTACCAATCCTTTGATTGAAAATAATTCCAAAACAAATTTCAATACATTCAAAACCAAGCCAATTCGATAAATCATATATGAGTTTTGATAATTTGGGTCAAATTTATTATATAATTGAAGGCGCTCTTAGAGAAACGATGGAAATGATATCACATCAAAGCTTATCTATTTATGAAGTTAAATATATTAAAATGTAAGCTTTAAAAGTTAATATATCAAAAAAGTAAAATTTACTATAGCATTACTTTTATGAGTTGTTCAATGATTTGGCATTTTAAAAATCTAGACGATTGTCAACAATAATGTTCTCCAAATAATTCTTCTTTTAAATGAATTTATAAACAAATAAAAGGATACCGTCAAACAGAAACCGATTAAAATTGAACTATTACATCCTAAAAGTTACAACCATGTCAAAAACAAAAGTATTTAAAGAAAAATAAAATAACTTTTAAAAAGGTGGTTATTTAATTCAAACATAAAATTTTGATGATGATGAAGATCCATCATAAGATTTGCAAATAGGAACAAATATGTCCAAAAAGGTGTGCTCTTAAAGTGTTCTTTTTTCAATTCTTTCTTAAAAAATTTAGACTTTCAATATAATATTTTCATTTTTTTATATATAATTGATATAATGTTTTGACTGAATGTAATACTTACTAATTATTTTTCTTATATTCTATTCTTGTTAGTCTGTCTTCATATTATTTATAACAACAATTGGTAAATTTAATTAATATTACTACACAAAATCAAATGTACAATATGACTTGTAAAGTCTGCATATTTGACTTTGATGTGTATTTTCATTGTTGTAGTAAACTAGTTATTTCGATCTCTTCGTACAATGCGGTCACAAGATATCCTCAAGATGGGTTCTAATATTAAAGATTGTATTTTGAACTACTTTTTCTTGTTTTTTAGCTTCTCTAATTTCGATTGTATGGATAATTGTGCAAATCATAATATAGGGTTTGAGAGTGTGAGTATAAACAGACTGAATGCAAGTATGTGGATGGATTTTAACCAGATATAGACTAAAGGAATTGTATTGGATACGACTAAGTTACGCATATGTAACGCATAATTTACATATATGTCACTTAGTCTTTTATATATATGTAACTTATTAATATGATAGGTAAGTTGTAACTCAGTAATTTACATATATGTAACTCATGTATATTTTCATGTTTTATGTTCTTATTGATTCTTTCAATAAAAATAAAAAACTTTACATATTTGTAATGGTTGTGTGTAGGGCTGTAAACGAACCGAACCGAACTGAATGAAGCCTTGTTCGTGTTCGTGTTCGTTCGTTAAGCATTGAACTTGTTCACAAACGATTCACGAACACTAACCGAACGAAATTTCATGTTCGTGTTCGTTCATTAATGAAACGGGTTTCTTCACGAACGTTTCTTGAACGTTACCGAACGAAGCGTTGTTTAGAACTTTTGATATCAACCCTAATGCTTACATGATTAAGGATTGAGGGAAGCTTACATTATTTAGAATTGAGAACTTAGAAGCCCTAATCAACAGACTGAATGCAAGTATGTGGATGGATTTTAACCAGATATAGACTAAAGGAATTGTATTGGATACGACTAAGTTACGCATATGTAACGCATAATTTACATATATGTCACTTAGTCTTTTATATATATGTAACTTATTAATATGATAGGTAAGTTGTAACTCAGTAATTTACATATATGTAACTCATGTATATTTTCATGTTTTATGTTCTTATTGATTCTTTCAATAAAAATAAAAAAGAATAATTTTGATGTTTGATTTTGTTAATATTTACATATATGTAATCTACTACTTTACATATTTGTAATGGTTGTGTGTAGGGCTGTAAACGAACCGAACCGAACTGAATGAAGCCTTGTTCGTGTTCGTGTTCGTTCGTTAAGCATTGAACTTGTTCACGAACGATTCACGAACACTAACCGAACGAAATTTCATGTTCGTGTTCGTTCATTAATGAAACGGGTTTCTTCACGAACGTTTCTTGAACGTTACCGAACGAAGCGTTGTTTAGAACTTTTGATATCAACCCTAATGCTTACATGATTAAGGATTGAGGGAAGCTTACATTATTTAGAATTGAGAACTTAGAAGCCCTAATCGAGTAGTAGTGGATATGGAAATGACGCATAAATGAGAATACGGTTTCCTACTTTACTTAATTAATTGTTAGGGTAATAAAAAAATTTAGAAATTAAAGAATATAAATGTTTAGATAAAATAAAACAGAAATATACAAAAATCTTAATGAACATCTTAAACAAATGAAAATGAACAAACATAAACAAACGTAAATGAACGAACGTTCACGAAAAGCTTACCGAACGTTCACGAACACAATTGAACGAACGAGACATTTGTTCATGTTCATTCTTTTAGTTAATCGAACGAAATTTCTTGTTCATCTTCGTTCATTTATTAAACGAACGAACTTCCCGTCGAACGGTTCATGAACGGTTTGCTGACCGTTCAGTTCATTTACAGCCCTAGTTGTGTGCAGTTATGTAAATTAGTTATTGTTCATGTGTAAATGTTTACATATATGTAAATTAGCAACCGTTGAGAGCTTTATGATCGTTATTATTGCTTTAATATGTAATGAGGAATTAAAATTTTTGTAAGGACACTCAGAGAGAGAGAGAGAGAGAGAGAGAGAGAGAGAGAGAGAGAGAGAGAGAGAGAGAGAGAGAGAGAGAGAGAGAGAGAGAGAGAGAGAGAGAGAGAGAGAGAGAGGTGATTTATTTAAAAATGGGAGGTTTCTAAATATTATTTTTTTGTTTTTCCTATTTTACCCTTAAAAGCTTACTTAAAACTCACAATTTTAGATTTAATTACCTAAATGTCACTAATTAATCTTAATCATAGATCAAAAAGATCAAGGGTGGGAAAGTGATTTTCACAAAACAACTAATTTTCTTATTAACCCTCCCCTGTATTGTGGGTCATTGTTCTTGAATCAAAGGTTGAAGCGAAGAGGTGCCACATCAGCAATGTTTTATGTATGAAAAAGGCCGGAGGGGTAAAATTGGAATAGTCTACCGATGTTGGCTTTTTTTAAAATCCCCCATTTTTTGAAACGTATATACCTCTTTATACAACAGTATTACTAAAAAATTTACACCATACAATCAAACATTTTAATTTAAAATCAACTTAAAAAAGGGTCAATGTGTCGTGTGTATAACGTGCGTAATTATAAACATAGGTTGCATGATTATTTTATATACATTATTGTGTGTATTTAGTTATACATGGTTGCGTGATTATTTATAGCGTGCGTAACTTATAATTAATTGTGTAGTTTGTGTGTGTTTATTATGGTGCGGACGGATTTACCTCTCGTCAAAGACACATATCGCGTCGTGGTGATTTCATATCCTTTGTAAGTTAAAACTGCTTTGTACATTAAAAAAATAGTGCGAAGTGTACAATATAAATATGGGCCATTGATCTATATAACCAATTGTTGAAATGCAAAGGGGATGCAACGTTTAGGCATTAAAACAAATTAAACTCAAATAACTTTTATATATTTAATTATTTTTTTAGAATTAATTATACGGATGGTCCTTGTGGGTTGGTCAAATTACGGATTTGGTCCATAAGTTTGAAAATTCGGATTTAGTCCAACATACTTTGATTTTATTACACTGACGGTCCCTAAAATGGATGAGGGTTAACTTTTTCAGTTAATTAGCAGTGAAATAACCAAAATACCCTTTACTACAAAAAAAAAAATATATATATATATATATATTTAAAACATAAATTTTAAAATCAAAATAAAAACTATTGTGGGCCCACCACAGTTCATCAGCCTTCTCCCAAAACCCTAACAAGCAAAACCCCCATTTTGTGGATTTGACCGAAGGTTTTGGTGTGCAAGGGTACGTACTAGCACCACCACATCACTACACCGGCACCACCTCCTCTAGCCACCATCACACCACCACCACCTGCAATCCGTCTTCTCTGACAGCCACTCAGTCCATCTGGTCATCTTCCTCGTAACTGGCACCACCGGCCACCGCACCACTCCACAAACACAGCCGTCAGTGTAACAAAATTAAACAATGTTGGACTAAATTTGTAATTTTTCAAAGCTAGGGACAAAATTCATAATTTAGCCAAACCACAGGGTACATGTAATTAATTCTTTTTTTAAATACATCATAAAATTGAGAATTTTATTACTTTCTATTTGAGTATAGTATTGCTATATTTATATTTATAAAAAAAACAATTTTTAAAAATGTTTTGATGTGCGCTTAGTAGTGAAATTACTTACCGTAATATTTTTTTTGTAATACGCAACATAATTACGTAGTGTATATCTTTAGCGTGTATGTTTGGTATAACGTATATCTTTACAATATACATACTTTATTATTTAGTGAATATCTTTAGCGTGATTATAACATAAATTTATATTAGAAATAAATACCACTGCCTGATATACGTGTCATATTCTTGCAGCTTCATATGTTTCGTATAAAAAAACAACTTTGTACATTATCCGGCCTATATATAAAAAAGTTATTATATACTATTATACATCAAAGAAATCACAAATTCTCAATAGAAAATTATTTTTAGTACCTTTTGACGAAAAGAACAAAAGAGAGGTGTGTTGCGGGTTGCTATCACGGAGATGCAAACGTAACTGTGTTCACATGGTCATGTTTTAGCTACCGACAATTACGGTTCCCCACACATGTGCTACTAAAATAATAACCATATTTTATATATATATCCATAAATTTCATTTTTATTAAGATAAAGTGTAATGTGGGTATGGATCTTTAATTTATAAAAATGATCAAAAAATATAACTTAAAAAATAAAAAAAGTATTCACCTTATAAGTGCGATTGAATCAGAATTAATATTTAAAAATTATTACAAAATAGAAATAAGAGGGATAAGAAAGAAGAAGTATGAAAAAGAAACAGAAAAAAAAGTTGTTTGTGAAAATAAATTTGATGCCTTTATAAGATACACCCTAAATGTTATTACACGTATAGTAAAAAAATAACTTTAAGAGGGATATAATGAGGGAGATTCGTATACTAAATAAAAATAACGTGTGAAGCATACCAATAATTCATGATATGACATGTGTATTTTAAGATGATGATATAAACGTTTAGATGCATCAATATAATCATAGTGTAACGCTATTTAAAAAGTAACTTTATTTTTAATCTACTCTATATTTATACAATAAAATTATCCAACTTACAATATATTTTTTTAGATAATGAAGTACATAAAATATATCTGAATTTTAAAAATTAATGAAACTAGTTTAAATGAAAAAAAATCAACAATAAAGATTATTACTCTTTTATTCTTTCAGTTATTTTTAACTTTTTATTATTTTTGTAATTATAAGCACCTCAATCCTTAAAATTTAAAAGTTATCAATGCAATATCCTTATTTATTTGATCCGGATATTATAAAAGTGTAGAACTAAAAGAATCATCCTAAAATCGATTTTGTATAAGCAACTTTACTCGAGATAAGTTCGTAAAAATAAATCATTTTATAATAATAATAATAATAATTATTATTATTAAATTATTGCATGGTCGATTTTGTATAAGCAACTTTACTCGGGATAAGTTCGTAAAAATAAATCATTTTATAATAATAATAATTATTATTAATATTAAATTATTGCATGGACTAATATAGTTTATGCTTTCCAGTCAGCTTAACAAGTACATATGTAAGAATATACATATCAAAGATACGCACATGTTTTGACACATGCAACGCACGAGGTTCGTTAAAGACACCAACATCGTTAGCCAATGTTATAACCAAATATGGTTACAATCTGCCACTGTTTGAATACAGACAACTAGCATTTGATGCTCGCGTTTCACGACGGGTAACGAACCTGAACTAAAATATAAGCGATAACATGTTTACATATTTGGTTATATGCATCTAGTATTAGTTTTTAATAAATAAATAAAACTTGTCAAATAGCACCAAGTATATTTGTATCTAAATTTACATTTTGAACATGTATCTAAATTTACACTCTAAACATTGTATCTAAATTTACACTTTGGCCATGTCTTAAAAAATGAAAATAAATGACGATTGTATTTTTTAAAATGTTTATAAAAAACGGATAAAAAAGTTGTTTGAGGAAGGTTTCAAACCCGGGTGGATTAAATAAAGGGATCACTACAAGAAAAAGACCTTGTACCGACGCCGCCTATACCGACGACAATTGTCGTCGGCATAGGTCACCCTGTACCGACGACATGTCGTCGGTATAGGTCAAAACCAAAATTTTGACAGGGACAACCTATACCGACGGTTGAGCCAAATGGGGGGAAAAAATTGCGCCCAATGAATTATTGGGGAAAACCTATACCGACGACATGTCGTCGGTATAGGGTTATTTTGATTTTATTTTTGTTTTTTTAATATAATAATGTTTTCGTCGGTCAAAAATTTTTTTTGTTTAATTAAAAAAATTATAAAATAGCCTATACCGACGACAGGCAACCTACAGCGCCGACTTTTGAGCCTATACCGACGACATGTCGTCGGTATAGGTCTCAGCGCGAATTAACACAGAATACAGCCTTCTGCTTCCCATTTCGCCCAAAAAACCCCCCAAAACGCCTCCATCTCTCTCTCCTGCGATTTTTCGTGTTTTTGGGTATTTTGTGGAGCAATATTCACCAATCTCTTCGGTTTTGAGGTGAGTTAACATATATTGTTCAATCTTAACAAGAAAATCAACATTTTAGTGTTTTTTGTTTAATTTCTTTGGTTTTTGTCAGATGTTTGAAGATTTAACCATTTTTAAGGATTTCAAGCTTAAAGGAAGCTAATTTGCAAACTTGGTTAGTAATTTTTCTACAAATTTGGTTTAGATGTATGTTTTTTCTACAAATTATGTTTGTATGTATATGTTTGTGTTTATTTGTATGTATGTATATATGGTTTAGATGTATGATTTTATAAATATTTATGTAATTTTATGATGAAATTTGGTTTAGATGTGAAATTAGGTTTAGATGAAATTTGAGAATTTGAGCATTTATAGAAAAATTTGGGCATTTATATATGTATGTTTGTATATAATATGTATGTATATATGTGTATGTGTGTTTGTATGTATTTGTATTATGTTTATGTATGGAATTGTGTTTATGTATGTAATTTGGGAATTTAGGTATTTGTTTATGTATGTTTGTAAAGGCTATGTATGTATATACATGTATGTATGTGTGTTTTATGTTTATGTATGGAATTGTGTTTATGTATATAATTTGGGAATTTGGGTATTTTGTTTATATATGTTTGTAAAGGCTATGTATGTATTTTTATGTATGTAATTGTGTTTGTATATGTAATTTTAGAATTTAGGCATTTATTTATGTGTGTTTGTATATAATATGTATGTATATTTGTATGTATGTTCGTATGTGTGATTATGTAATTGTATGATTTGTATGTATATAATTGTGTATGTATTTATGTAATTGTGAATGTATGTATATATCTTTGCATGTATATGCAACTTTATTTAATTTTGTTGCAAGTTCGGAACTCATTGCGGTTGGAGAGATGTGAATAACATCTTATTTGTGTTTCATTGAATTTTTTTAAGGTACGCATCCCGACTTTTATACATTTATGCACGTCTCATGTTGTGTACACTAGTATGTTTATTTAGGATAACTCTTTAGAATATACCCGTCCGAAATTTATCTGATAGAGATAAATTTTGGATTGTCCCCTTTGGGACTGCTTTTTGAATATTTTATCTTATTTAGGATATGTATATATTTTAACGGGTTGACATTTAATAAAAATGTACTATTTGTCTTTGTTAATTAATAATTATTCGTGCTTACTAATAAATTTTGTTGTAGGAAAAATGACAACAATGGCGCAATCACACGGTGGAGATGGTGGAGACGGTGGTCCGTATCACTTCGACTCGGGTTGTGCGACTGGATCTGGTGGTAAGTTACTTGTTATAGTTTAATAGATGTCTTTATAATTGCCTAACTTTTGAATGTCATGTGTCAATGTAGGTAGTTCCTCCCAAAAAAGACGATCTAAAGGCAAAAATCTAAAATTGTATAAGAAATTTGAGCAAAATGGGAGGAAGCCTCTTCCCATTGATGTAGAACTTCATGCCGGGGGGTACACGTTTATGGGTCCCAACGCTACGGATTTTATCCGTGCTATCTCGTTGGAGGTCGAAAAGGTTGTTCCGCCATATTATCCTAATTGGGCTAAGGTTCCAATTGAGAAGAAACGGGCCGTATATTCCACTCTTATAGTAAGTATAGATGTTTTATAATTACTTACAATTTCATAACTATTACATTTATAATTACTTTCCATTTGTAGGATTATTTTGATCTGGACTCCTGGAGAAACACTAATAAGTGGCGAGGCGTTGAACTCGGAATCACCGCCGAGTGTCAGAGGGCGTATAAAGATCACAAGAACGTGTTGAAAAATCACTTCGTGGAGAATGGGGGATACGATGATGTGGAGGCGGAGATGAATAATCCACCAGAAGATGTTGATCAAGAAACTTGGGAGATTTTGATTAATGAGCTATTTTTAGATGCGAGCTATAAAAACCGCTCGACGAAGAACAAACAAAACCGATCAAAACAACGTTACCCAAGTTACCATGGCAGCAAATCATACGTCCATCGCCGACACATGAAGGTATGAAAATACAATTGTTAGTATTATATAAACATGCTTATTAATTCTTAGTGATATTATTTTTGTTTTTCACAGGGTACCGGCCCAATTGATGTGTTTAAATCGACCGATTATAAAGAAGGGATTGGTTGGGCCAACACGAATGCATCATCAGATTATGTAAGTCAAATGATTTTGTTGTTAGAACATCCAACTGTAACTTAAAACGGGTCAAAATGACCCAAACACACTTTTAGAGACTTAAAATTTCCAGCTTTAACTTTAAACGGGTCAAAATGACCCAAACACACTTTAATAAACTTAGAACATCCAAATGTAACTTTAAACGGGTCAAAATGACTCAAACACGCTTTAATAGACTTAGAACATCAAACTCGAGCCCAATTGTTGAATAATTTTGCTAGTATTATTAGTATTTGTTGTTATTAGTGTTGGTTGATTGGAATTTATGAATTTGGGTCGTTTATAACTTATAGTTTAACAGGTTGGTTATCCATTTTACAGCAGTTATGCTGTCGAATTTTAATAAAATAGTCAAGTGATTGTTTATTACATTGTTTAATGCAGGACCGAATCCAAGAGGAGTATACAAGATCCTCTGCTGAGTCTGGTGGTGACTCGTCTGCTGTCGATGAGATTGCGTGCATTGGGTCATCGGCGTGGCCATATCCGGGGTGTCGGTCGTGTGGTGAGTAATCTCACACCAGATTTGTTCAGTACCCCCCCTCCAGAACCACATTGGCAAGAAGTGGATGAGCGTGTAACTCAAGATCAACAACAACGTGAAGCCCAACGAGATGAAGAACGGCGTGTGCATAATCAACAAATGCTTGAAATGCAACGACAAATGGATGAAATGCGTCGAATGTGGAAACGCCGAACTAGCAACGACGATAATTAGCTTGAAGTTGCTGCGCCTTTGCCTTGGTTGTCGGTGTTATTCGTTGAATGTTTGAACAATTTTTATGTTTGTGTGTCGGACAACTTTATGTTTGAATATTTGATTTGTGTGTCGAACAGGTTTTTGTATCGAACAATATGTTTCAGATTTCAATTTTTGAATGGTTTGAATTATCTGATTTGCAGGTTTTGGTAATTAGAAATTAAATATTTCTGGAAAATTTTAAAAATTTAATAAAAATAAAAAACACAGAAAAACTTATGCCGACGACATGTCGTCGGTATAGGTTGGGTCTTTCCCGACGAATTGTCGTCCGGATAAGTCCAGAAGCTATACCGACGACATATCGTCGGTATAGAATTTCTTTTTGAATTATTTAATTAAACCCTATGCCGACGACATGACCTATACCGACGACATCTTTGACCAATTGGGACGAGGCAATACCGACGACACGTCGTCGGTATAACCTATCCCGACGACAAGTCGTCGCTATAGGGTAAAAAAAATCGTCAGGATAGAGAGATATTGTTGTAGTGGATAACGCACTTTACCACTGGGCCAACGTAGCCTTTGTTGCCAAATCACGTCCCAAAAGTATTGCCCTATGCGACATGTGGCATATCCGCCCAAGCCAACTAATCATGATTTAAAATTGTTCACGTTCTTCCAAAATATATATAATTAGTAATATTTTTTAAAATAATAAAATAATTTGTATTTGGATTATCAGAAATGGTTTTTTGTTGTTGCTAAAATCTTTGTCCCAAATAAGAGTAGGGTTAATATATAATTAGTTTATAAATATCTAATAAACTATTGGATGTTATTACGCATTGCTGGGGTGAATTTAATGTGATTACGTGCTTAAAGAGAAACATATGAACTTACGGCTGCTCGGTTATAAATATCGAAATTTAGATTAAAAAAAACATGTCGCAACATTATATTCGGAAATAAAGAAAGTTACATCGTTGTAAAAATGAGTGTTAAGAAACACGAAAGAAAATTTAAATAAGAAAGTAAATTACATCATATATGGCCCAACTCGGTTTATTTGACCTGACTCAGTTTTGAATAAACTTTATATCGAAACGTAAATACAAACAAGCAAGTCGTAACGACGTATTCCAATTTTGATATGATCGGATCGGTTTTAACCGGTTTTAATGAAAATATCTTAAACTGATTTCAAACTCTTGGGCCAGGTCGGATCAAACCACATGTCTATTTCCCTAAAATGGTTAACATGAGAGTCTAGAATATCAAACAAGTAAGCAAATTAATGACCATAAGAAGGTAGAAGAATGAACAGGTTAGAACGTGAATCAACTAACAAACAGACTTATCACAGTCGCGTCATATATTAAGTTTTCGATCAATGTTCATTTCAATTTCAAAACTCAAAGACAAAATTTAAGAACACTTGATATAAGGTTAATTCACAGTCGCGCTATATACTAAGTTTCTGATCAATGTTCATTTGAATTTCAAAACTCAAAGACAAAAGACACGGGGTCAATGCATGGTCCGACGGAAGATGTTCAAAAAGCTCGCGGCTCGCTCGAAAAAAGCTCGGTTGTAAACGAGCCGAGCCGAGCTGGCTCGAATTGTAATCGAGCCGAGCTCGAGCTAAGGTTGGCTCGGCTCGTTGGCTCGTCTAAATAACTAATATGCGTGTGTGTGTTATATGTATTATATTTGAAGTATGATGTTTTGATTTTTTAAGTTCATTTGTTTTCAATGACTCTAAGTTTTGAACTAAAATTTTAGTTTATTTACCGTTGTATTTACTCTCAACTTTATAAGTTTTGAGTTATGTATGTTTTTTTTGTCTTTTATATATTGTACCTTCCATCTATTTAGTTTTTTGAAGACAATAAACTTCAAACCGAGAATAAAAAACTTTTTTTTTGTTTATAAATATTAACGTGTAAAAAAACAAGTAAAAACGAGCTAGCTCGACGAGCCACGAGCTGGCTCGAGCTTTTTACGAGCTGAGCTCGAGCTCAACTTTTCAGCCCAAAAAAAAAATCGAGCCGAGCCGAGCTGACTCGTTTAATTTCGAGCCCGAGTTCGAGCCAAGCCTGACTCGGCTCGTTTACAGCCCTACGAAAGACCGACCTCGCCTAAGGATCACATTTTGCAAAGATTCAAGATGCTGAAAAACTAAGGTTGATTCACGCACATTCACCATCACTAAAGTGGAACACACTTTAAAAATTCAAAATAAAAGAACCACAATCAATCAAGACAGCTTAGGTCTGAACTAAAGGTGTCATGCCTCAAACAAATATTGTTATGGTAAATCATTTTTTTCCAAGAGAGAAACAAAGCACTCTCACCCATGGTCCCATGGACATTCAGGACATATTAGGTAAATAGATTAATCAAAAGTGACAAATGATCATGTAGGAAACGATTTATAAAAAAATTGTGGCAGATTCAAATATATAATTTAGACATTGTGAATTTTATTACCAAACGGCAGCTAAATTGTTACAAAATTTAATCGAAGTTAGAATCACAGAAAAAGACAAAAGGTTTTAAAGTTGTGGTCATATTTTCCTAGTCAAATTGATGACTTGTTATTTCACATTAAAACCAAATAATTAATTACTCACACATTAATTAAAGTATTAAACTATAGAAATGCAGCACTAAAATGCTCTAGACAAATAAACAAACAAAGTAATCAGTCTTTTGGTTTAAAGGTATTATATTAGTGTTTTTTTTAATCAACAAATGTTTAATTATCTTTTAAAAATTCCCTGCTCGCATGCTTGACTATTAGATTTTACATTCTCCTCTATTCTTTATTCTTTTTCTTACTTCAAACACTTAAGAATTGAACCAAAAAATATATGAAGAAAATATTAAAAACAAAATGTTATAGAGTTTAATTATTTTCAAATATATAAAAATGTTGGTATAAAATATACTATGATTGTTGTATACATTAAAAATAGTGTTTTAACAAATATAAAGTTACGAATTTTATTTATTTTACAAACTAAATTACAGATTATTATATACTTTAAAAAAAAGTTTTAGACTATAAAAGGACCATCCTACTTTCTTTAGTATACAAATATAGTATTATGACTATCTAATGTTTTTTTACTATTAATATTCACATTAACTTTTAATTTATGATCCAATAGGGCCTAATATATAAACTAAACCGTACCTTTATTTTTAATTAATTTTAATTTAATTAATTATTTTATTTTATTCAACAAGTTAAAGTAAATTAATTATATAAATACCATTATAAAGTTTTTTTTTTGAACGGCTAGATACCATTACAAAGTTATTTTAGACTAACATTTTGAACAAAATGCGTATTAAGTGATTTAATTGAAACACTTTTAAAACTTTGTTTCTATTTTACAAAGTTACCCCTATATATCAATTATACAAATTTTTTAAATCAGGATATAAATCAAGACAAATTTATTCAAATGCTTAAAAATAAAATATTTACACATGATATAACATTTTAGTATACCAATTAAAATGATTAGAATATGTTTTTAAGTATTTCTTTTAAATTAATCAAAAAACCTTAGTACATAGATTTAGTGTATACATTGAAAAAAAGTTTGTGTAAGTATTGTCTTAAAATCTTTTTACACTATTTTAGTGCTAAAATAAAGATATTATTAGAACTTTTTTTTATATAAAATCTTATAAATAAATACATTAAAAGATAATATTGAAGATATTCTAGACTTGTTTTTTACATCAACCTCACCCAACCACTAAAGTCTGTTAAATGGAGACAAAAATCTAACTATTCTCCTAATCAAATCCAATCCAATCTTGATTTTTACACAATTAATAATAAATAGTTATCATCACCATCAAAAATCTACATAAACCAACTTGATTTATGAGTTATTAATTTCACAAACACTCCCTCCATCTTCGCTATAATGTCCCCAAAAAGTGTAAAAACCCTAACAACCTTCTCTTTCTCTCTCAAACACACATTTCCACTCTAATTTTTGCTCTAAAACACTTATCCTTATCTTCTTCCAATTTGCATAATTTTTCTTGATCTTTGCTTTGATTTACTTTAGCTGGTTATTGTAGAGTAATGTAGCTGCTTTATTATGGTGGGATAGTTGAGGTAATTGCTGGGATTTTGATTTTATCCTTTTGTTGGATCAATGTGATTAAAGATTGTGACTTTAATTTGGGTTTGATTTGATCTTTACCGGGTCTTAACTGTTTTTTTGTTAAGAACTTGAAATCATAAATAAATTTGTTGTCTTGATTCCTTTCTTGGGTTTCACTTTTTAAAGCAAGTAATTTACAGATTGTTTATGTGTGTTATGCAGGTTGATCACTTGTGTTCTTGGATGTAATTTAAAGGTATTCATTTCTCCTTGTTCTTGAAGTACTTTTTCCCTTATTATTTTATTTTTATTTTTTTTAATAATGAGGTTGTTGGAAATATGAACTTAAATCTGATATGAATATATGATTCTGCTGTGAGCTGATTTTTTATCCCATTTTTATTAAAATTATTTACAGTTGGTTTGGTTAAGAAGTAGATCGGTGAAGATGATGAGGACAGTTGAGTCTGTTTTTACAGTTATGGTTTTACTTGGTCTTTTGGTAATTGGGAAATCAGAGGTTTATATTGTAACCATAGAAGGTGAGCCTGTGACAAGTTACAAAGGAGGTGTGAATGGTTTTGAGGCCACTGCTGTTGAGCCTGATGAAAAGCTTGATTTCACTAGGTCAGTTTTTCTTGAATATTGTTAATTTGTTTTGAAATAAGATTATCATCATATTCAAGTTTGATTCAAAGTATTTAATTTTTTTTTGTTTAATGTTTGATTTTTACTCTTTAAATTCAGTGATGTGGTTGCATCATACTCTAGTCACCTTGAACAAAGGCACGATACGCTTCTTGAAACGTTATTCGATGATGGAAACTACAAAAAGCTCTACAGCTACAAGCATCTTATCAATGGTTTTGCTGTTCACATTTCTCCATCACAGGTCAAATTAAAATTACAAAAATAATGGTGGTATACACAGAATTCAATAATCGGTTACTTATTCTGTTCTTTTTTCTTATACAATTTTAAAAATATTATTAGGCAGAGATGCTTAGGCGAGCCCCGGGTGTGAAATCAGTGGATAGAGATTGGAAGGTGAGGAAACTCACCACACACACCCCACAATTTTTGGGCCTTCCCACTGGAGTTTGGCCCACGGGTGGTGGGTTTGACCGGGCTGGGGAGGAAATTGTGATTGGGTTTGTGGATTCGGGTATTTTCCCGCACCATCCAAGCTTTCAGAATCAAGTTACCGAACCGTATGGCCCAGTTCCTAAATATAGAGGGAAATGTGAAGTTGATCCTGCTACAAAAAAGAGTTTTTGCAATGGAAAGATTGTTGGTGCACAACATTTTGCAGCTGCTGCCACAGCTGCGGGTGCGTTTAATCCTGAAGTTGATTTTGATTCTCCACTTGACGGTGACGGGCATGGAAGGTTTGTGCAAATACTTCAATAATTTTAGGTCAAATATTTCCATTTTAATGGAAAAATGGTTGCTTAATTTAACAAATTGATAGTTCTGGTCTTATTTCTGTTTTGGGTAACCATCTTTATTTTCATTCCCCAAAAGCCTTAAACTTTTGAAAAAGTTGTACTTAAATAGCAACAGAATAAAATTTTGATATCAAGCTAATGTGACTTGGCTATCCAGTCAAAATGATGATGTGGCAGCTAAAATGCTGGCAAGTTTGACCATGTTGACTTTTTTTTGACATGGTGCTTGGAAACCTGGCTAATAAAATTGCTAACATGTGTTTTGCATCAAAACTTTGAAGAACTAAACATCATCCAATATTCTTTTGTTACAAGATCCTACTTTGTACAACAAATAATCATGCACTTTGACTTTGAAAGTCAAATCTGGTAGTTAATAATGTTAATAATTGTTTTACAGTCACACTGCTGCAATTGCTGCGGGAAACAATGGCATCCCCGTGCAAGTGCAAGGATATGAATTTGGAAAAGCAAGTGGAATGGCTCCTCGGGCAAGGTGAGTTCACCCTCTAAAATATATTCAAATGTTTTATAATTTTATTGTTCTTTTTTAATGTTTTGAATGATGATCATGTGTAAATAGAATTGCTGTTTATAAGGCACTCTACCGGATGTTTGGAGGATTTGTTGCTGATGTTGTTGCTGCCATCGATCAGGTTTGCTTTCATTCTTGTTTATGATATTGTCTAAAAGAACACGGGTCAGGTTATCTTTTATATTTTGTGATATGTGTTAACAGGCGGTTTATGATGGTGTTGACATACTGAATCTCTCGGTTGGGCCTAACAGTCCACCTGCCACCACAAAGACCACATTTTTAAACCCGTTTGATGCTACACTTCTCTCAGCTGTTAAAGCTGGAGTTTTTGTTGCACAAGCATCTGGAAATGAAGGTCCGTTAGCCAAAACCATAGTGTCTTACAGTCCATGGATCGCGTCTGTAGCTGCTGCTGTTGATGATCGCAGATACAAAAACCATTTGACCCTAGGAAATGGGAAAATTCTAGCTGGCATCGGCTTATCACGTAAGTTTCAGTTGTATAGAATTGGTAAAGGTGGATAAATAGGCAGGTTGAGTAATGGGTCAATAAGGGTTGTGGTCAAAACTTTTTTTGTATAGGTCCAAACAGATCGGGCCAGGTTGACCCGAAACATTTTTTGTCCAAATTTTTTATAAAGAAAATGTGTTAAACATGATTACAAAAAATATTTATTACAATAAGAATCTAATTTTTTTAAAGATATTTAGTAGGTTGCATGCATTACAAAAGTACATTTTGGTTAGTTGACTTTCGACCCATTTGACCCGTTTCCTTGTTAGCGGATATTTTTTTTATGTTACCTATTAGACAGCAGGTTGAGCAAGAGCTCAATAAGAGTTCTGGTCAAAATTACTTTTTTTGTAAGGGTCCAAACGGATTGGGCCAGGTTGACCCGAAACATTTTTGTCCAGATTTTTTATAAAGAAAATATGTTGAACATGATTACAAAAGATATATGTTACAATAAGAATATATTTTTTTAAAGAGATTTAATTGGTTGCATGCACTAAGAAAATATATTTTGGTTGAGTTTCTACTAGTTCGACCCATTTGACCCGTTTCTTATTTAGTTGATTTTTTAATATATTTTTTTTAAAGAGATTTAATTGGTTGCATGCACTAAGAAAATATATTTTGGTTGAGTTTCTACTAGTTCGACCCATTTGACATGTTTCTTATTTAGTTGATTTTTTTTATTTTATCCATTAGACCTCGTTACAAATTAAACATAACCAATATCAATCCGGTTATAACTAAATGGATCGAAATTTAGTCATCTCTTCAAACAACCACCCTGTCTAAAGTGAGTCCTGATACTATAACTACTGGTTCAAGACTCTATTATAACCAACTGGGCCACGAGCCGCTGGTTTGTTTATTATTTAAATTTAATTTTTCCTAATTTATGATCAATCAATGCAGCTTCTACGAGCCCAAATCAGAAGTTTACCCTGGTTGCAGCTAATGACGTCCTGTTGGATTCATCAGTTGTGAAGTTTAGCCCATCAGACTGCCAGAGGCCCGAAGTTTTAAATGGAAACATGGTCAAAGGGAACATCCTTCTGTGTGGTTATTCCTTCAATTTTGTCAGTGGTTCTGCTTCAATTAAAAAAGTTGCTGAAACCGCCAAAAGCCTTGGTGCAGTCGGGTTTGTTCTTGCTGTAGAAAATGCATCTCCTGGTACAAAATTTGATCCCGTACCCGTTGGCCTGCCCGGGATCCTCATCACTGATGTCCACAACTCGATGGTAGTGGATAGTTAAAACTCTTTATTTATATATAATGTACATATATAATTGTTCTGATTTGTTACTTTTTATTATTATAGGATCTTATAGATTATTACAACGTCTCTACTTCAAGAGACTGGAGTGGACGAGTGAAGAGTTTTAGGGGAACCGGAAGCATTGGAGACGGTTTAGAGCCTATCCTTCACAAATCAGCACCAATGGTAGCATTGTTTTCTGCTCGAGGCCCGAATATAAAAGATTATAAATTTGAAGATGCAGATCTTTTAAAACCAGACATTCTAGCACCGGGTTCTTTGATCTGGGCTTCTTGGTCTCCAAATGGAACGGATGAGCCTAATTATGAAGGTAAATATTTTTTTATGTTAAAAGTTTAAAAATCTGGTGTTTTAAAGTATGATTTATAAATTTTTTTTTTTAACCAAATAGGAGAAAACTTTGCTATGATCTCGGGAACTAGCATGGCTGCACCACATATAGCCGGGATTGCAGCTCTGATAAAGCAAAAGCATCCTCGTTGGAGTCCTGCTGCCATTAAGTCAGCCTTGATGACAACCTCAAACACACTTGATCGGGCCGAGAGGCCCATTTTGGCCCAACAATATTCGGGTTCTGAAACAATGACTTTTGTCCCAGCAACACCTTTTGATTATGGGAGTGGCCATGTTAATCCCCGTGCTGCCCTAGATCCCGGCCTCGTCTTTGATGCAGGTTCCTTCCATTTCAAAAAGAGTTAATTACATAGATTGTCCATGTGGTTTGTATGTTTGGGTACGAAGGCTTTAAAGTAACAGGTTTGGGTTTTATGCTTTCAATTTTGTAACAAGTTTGGGTATTAAGGCTAACTTCCGTTAATTTTTATGTTGTTTGAAGGGTTAAAGTAAAAGGGTATTTTGGTCATTTCGCACCAAGTTATCATAAAAGTTGATGGAAGTTGGCCTTAATACCCAAACTCGTTACAAAATTGAAATCATAAAATCCAAACCTGTTACTTTCCGCAAACCACATGGACTATGTGCGTAATTAATTCTTTCAAAAAACATATATATTAATTAGAAGCTTATTTTACGCGATATATTTTTTATAGGTTATGAAGACTATTTGGGATTTCTATGCACAACACCTGGAATCGACTCACACGAAATAGTAAACTACACGCATCAACCCTGTAACTACACACTCGGCCATCCATACAATCTAAACTATCCATCCATCACAGTTTCCCATCTCGTGGGAACTCAAACCATAACACGAATAGTCACAAATGTCGACGAAGAAGAGAGCTACACCATCACTGCTAGAATGGCCCCAGCCATAGCCATTGAAACAAGCCCTCCTGCTATGACCATAGGACCAGGCGCTTCACAAAAGTTCACAGTGACACTCACGGTTAGATCAACCACTGGGAGCTACAGCTTCGGGGAGGTTTTGTTGAAAGGAAACAGAGGACATAAGGTGAGGATGCCGGTTGTAGCCATGGGCTATGACCGTTAGTTTGGGTTATATGATATTATATTCTTTATAAAAACCGTTAAGAAATTAATAAGTGATGTAAAGAGAAAGTAGAAGTATGACGAGAAAGGGTGGTGGTTTCTTTCGTCGCTATTAAGTTTTGCTAGTGAACCGCGGTTGGTTGTGAAGACCGGGTTCTTCGTGTTCTTATTCTTAACAAGTATGGGTGAAAGGGAGGCGTTTGGTTCATTAGCTTTGGTAATGTCTAGTGTGATGGAATGAAATGGGATGGATTATAAGTTTTTGTGTATGTAAAGGTTGAAGTTTTGAGTTGCACAATTAGCCCATATATGCTTGCATGTTTAAAGCTAAACATTATTGGGAACTAGAATATATATATATATATATATATATATATATATATATATATATATATATATATATATCTTCCACCATAGATTTGGTTAAATATGTGACTGAGATCCAATTGTATGGTTTGGTATGTCTGGGACGTTATTACATATATGTAATTAAATTTTATTTTAACCAAGTTTTATGATATTTACATATATGTAACAAAGTCATGCAATCTATACTATAATAAATAAAGGTTTTTCCATGTCACATTTCGTCTTCACATTCAATTTTATTATTTTTTTTCGCCTCTCTCTCTTATTAAATGGATCTTCATCTTTTAATAATAATATATATTTAAAGAAAATATTAATTATATTAATAAAACACATTTATTTTAAATTATCTCTTATAAAACTTTGAAATCTAATTATGGAACTTTAATTTCTAATTAAATAATAAATGAAAATCAAATTATATTAAATAGTACTTAAATTATTTTCGAAACCCAATTATATATTAATTTTACATATTTTGTGTTTTGTTTTCTATCCTTAGTATATGATACATTTTTATACCGGTAAAATATACACACAAAGATTTAAAAATTTTATTCATTGATATTTTTCATCCCGTGTGTATACACGGGATCCAAACTAGTGTTTATATATATTAAAACGAGAATACAAACATTTATTACATCCCTATTCTAATAAAAAAACTAAATTTTGGAACCTTGTGGTTCAATTTCAGCTTTGGTTTCCCGCCTAAACCCGTTTAGGTAAAACGGTAAAAGACGCGGATCTTATGACCCGTTCTCAATTTTGAACTAACCCTAATTTCAAAATCATTCGCCTCATTCCTCTCTGTTTTCTCATAGCTTTGTCCAACTATAATCGAAAACAACATAACCTTTCTCTCATCTGTTTCTCTTATTGAACAATTAGAGAAGAAGATATTCCCCAAACACAAATCATGGCACGATCTTTCAACGATGAATTAAAGAATTAATAACAATCGTCGGATCTTGGTTTTGAAGGGGATGAGAAAATAACGTTTATTGAGCAGGTAAATAAGTGTAGTTAATTTCAATCTTTTAATTGTTATTATATCGTTTAGATCTCAATTACAGTTTTACATTCACCTAAAGTTTGATCAATTTTACAATCAGATTCACTCATAATCTGTCATTTTACGATCTTGATCTGTATTGGTATCAATTCATATGTTTGCAAATGAGCATTTTCTATGTGTGCCTACCAACTATTCGATGAAATGTCTTCGAACCCAAATAGTTTATTATTCCTGACAAGATCAAGTTTTGTAGCACTGCAATGATTAGATGTGCATGTCATGTGTTTTGTAACTTGATATGTATGGATTGCTTACAATAACATGAATCATTTTGTTTAAGGTGAGAGAGAGAGAGGTGTTTGTGTTCAACTAATTAGATAAATAGTCCTTTTGGGGGTAAAATGACTATTATACCCTCATGTGCAATGCATATGTCTAGACTTAACAGAAAAAGTTAACACCGGTTAGTATAAAGGACATAGGGTGTGCAAAAGTATCTAAGACAAAGAATTGTGGTGTACTTATTGAAGTCAAATGACAGAGAGTGTAATTTCTACTATAATTAAAGGACAATATGTGTAATTTGATAACTGCAATGATTAGATGTGCATGTCATGTGTTTTGTAACTTGATATGTATGGATTGCTTACAATAACATGAATCATTTTGTTTAAGGTGAGAGAGAGAGAGGTGTTTGTGTTCAACTAATTAGATAAATAGTCCTTTTGGGGGTAAAATGACTATTATACCCTCATGTGCAATGCATATGTCTAGACTTAACAGAAAAAGTTAACACCAGTTAGTATAAAGGACATAGGGTGTGCAAAAGTATCTAAGACAAAGAATTGTGGTGTACTTATTGAAGTCAAATGACAGAGAGTGTAATTTCTACTATAATTAAAGGACAATATGTGTAATTTACTCTTTTTATTATTAAAATGGCGCATTCCGCGACGGGTTCAGGGATTGAATACGCGTTAATTTCACGAATTAAACTAGAAATGATACGGTTTGACTATTAGAAGTCAAATTCTTTCAAAATTTGAATATGACCGCGTGTTTGAATGAATTTGGTTGTTGTTTGGGTCTGGATTGGACCGATTTATTGTTTGTGTAACCATGAGGAGTCCAATTCGACAGAATCCGTCGATGGCCCCTTGGATTTTCACGTGTTGGGACTGTTTGACTTTTTGAGAGTCAAAGGAGTCCAAGAAAGTCAAAATTAAGGTTCAAGTCAAAATTGAGAGTGTGAGGTTCCGACTTAGGGTTCAAATGGTTTAGAGTTCAAGCAAACGCG
This sequence comes from Smallanthus sonchifolius, assembly GCA_023525975.1. Classification (NCBI taxonomy): domain Eukaryota; kingdom Viridiplantae; phylum Streptophyta; class Magnoliopsida; order Asterales; family Asteraceae; genus Smallanthus; species Smallanthus sonchifolius. The sequence continues at coordinate 15,446,674 of CM042027.1, read as the reverse complement.
TGATTTCTTGTTAATTGAATCTATGCGTGTACGTATTTGTTTGATATTTAATATACATATGCACATATATATAACTTTTAATAAAGTATACCCGTGTAAAAATTTGCGGATTTGTATTTTATTGTTGATACAAATAGAGTAGATCAGTGTACAAGATTTTGGAATTGAAATGGTTATATTGAATTGCAAATAAAGACAGTGAAATCAGAAATGTTACACAACTCATTGTAGTTCATCCTCTCAGCAGTAGCTTGCTCCACCCTGACTTAGAACTCTGAGTCTGACAATGTCTTCCTAACCAGGTAACAATAGTAGACTAAGACAACTCCAAATCAGCTGGCATATGATAGAGAGTTTGAATTTCCAATAACCTGCATCAAACTAATCAGCTCCCATAGGAATTCTAGTAAGATAAACTTAAGTCTTTAACCAGATGTGTCCAACTCTATCCTTTATCTTCACGAGTTAACCAAATTCCCGAAGATGTTCATTTCCAATATCCCCTTTCAGTTTAAGCTCCATCTGACTAGACCAGAAACAAGGGTATGTTTCCTATCCCATCGGCCAATGATAAAATATTCCATCTTCAACTAATAATCCAACGAATATCTAGCTTCATCCTGAAAACACTTGATAGAATCAAACACAAAAACATGCTCAGCAGTGATCACCTTATATCCAAAGTCCAACATTCTTCAATTAGATCTTCATTCCTGGTTCACACCTCCTAATCTATATACGTTCACCGCGGTGAAGTTCCATAACTAGGTTGTCTATCTGGATTCCGCCCAGATCCCACATGAGAAATCCCATCATAATTGAATCACATCAAATCTTGAACACAGGCTTGACCAATGAGCACGAAAAATATAGTGTACACGAGAAATCACGGATGATGATACATTTATTTTTATCCCCCTCATTTCTCTGTAAACTATGACCAGCTTCATCATCACTTCACTCAAATCCTCAAAAAGCACAACTAGCCAACTCCAGGATTTTATTCTTTTATTCCTTTGCAAAGATCCAAAATAGCAAATCCTTGGGTTCAAGTTGTTCCAGTATTCATCCCCTATTAAAGAAGTATCCCGGATACTCGTAGCCTACATATTCAGGTTTGAATACCTAAACAAGATGATTCTTTTTCCAAAAGACCCAAAGCAGCCACATCTTCACAAATAGAACGAGACCTTTAGCCGATGACGACCCAATTGCTCCCATTAGTTCAGCATTCATACCCTATTAAATAAGTATCCCGGATACTCGTAGCCTACATTTTCAGGTATGGACCCTTAAACAATGTATGACAAGTGGTATCATCCAATAAAAATCTCGTCCGTGTTTCTCCAAGCCACGTCGTATACAAATTCTGGTCCGGAAAAACCAAAATTACTATCTTCTCAAGAATGAGCCGAAACACGCGTACAAATGATCCCTAAAAAATTTGGCCAAGAAAAGTTTTCCCGCCAAAAAACTTTTTTTTGAATCCCAAATGCTAGTTCATGCGTACTTAGTAAATACGCACATAAAGGGTGCTCATGCGTATTTAGTAAATACGCAAAGCCAAGTGCTCATGCGTATTTGATAAGTTCGCAAAGCCAAAATGCCCATACGTACATGCTAAGTGCGCAGAGTCAAATACTCATGCGTACTTAACAAGTACGCAGGACAACTTCTCTTGCGTATTTAGTAAGTACGCAGGGCAAAACCCATGCGTACTTAGTAAGTACGCAGAAAAGCTGAATTTGCGTACTTAATAAAAAGTAACAACGTTCTTGACTGATCTTGAGGAGAATGCTCGAAAAGTGATGGATCTGAGAAATTGATGCTTCCAAAAGCTTAGAAATCATCATATAACAAACCCTTAGCCCTCTTGAGGATTTTTGCAAGAAAAAGTAGCGAACTTTTATAACTCAGATCTGCTTAAAAACCCTAAAACCCGAAACTGGAACACAAATCAACGAACACCGAGGCTCTGATACCACTTGTAGGTCCCGGGAGCCTCGTCGCGCAGCGGAGATACACGGACCTGTTCTATGATTTGTGTGGGAACCAAGAAACGAGACAGAGAAAACACGAACAAAGACAAAAGATAATGAAACGACACGTAATCCATAACATAGAAGTCATCCCGTATTACAGACTACATAACGAAGGAGCACACATCTCTCATCTAAGCTCACGGTCCAGGGGTCGGGAGAGCTCTTCCCGACCCGGACACCTCTCGACCTAGTTCCAGAGTTCCGCCTACAAATGAAGACAAGTTTTCTATTTATACGGGAATGAACATTACCTGCGTACTTGTCTAAGTACGCAGGGTTTGGTTATGCGTACTTGACAAGTACGCAAGGCAAAAGCCTTGCGTACTTACTAAGTACGCAGGACCAAACTGGTGTGCAGGCTAAGTACTCAGGAACACCCTCCTGTGTACTAGCCATGTATACCGATACATAGAATTTAATCTATAGTTACAAAAACATGCTTCTACAAAAACCTCACCACCACCCCCCAAAAGCCTAAAACCCCCACTCCACCCCACCCCACCCCGAAAAACCTAAATCCTAACAAAAAACTCTAAAAAGCTGAAAAAGTCGTTTAAAAACACCACCACCACCCCCCAAAAGCCCAAACCTCCAAACCAACCCCCCCCAAAACCTAACCCCACCCACCCAACCCCCAAAAACCTAAACCCTCACCCCCTAAAAGCCTAAATACTAAAAGCTAAACCCTAATGATTAACCCCTAAGGCTAAACCCTAAGGCAAAAACTAAACTCTAAAATTTAAACCATAAAGGCTAAACCCTACAAGCTAATATTTTAGAGTTCGATAAGACGTTTCCAGCGCCGTCGAAATTAGTAAAATCGGAGTTTGTATAAGCCGGTTATGAGCGTTTTAAACGACTTTTTACACTTTTTTGACTTTGTAGCAAAACCTCACCCTATATATATATGTATATATAGGGTTGGATTCAAATGTTAACCACATTTTTAGGTGATAACCACAATCCAACCAATCACATAATTTGTAATTTATTTATTTTTCTAATTATCAAAAGGGTATTTAAGTAAACTTGCAAATTTTATTTTAGGTATTTATATTTGTTTTAATTTAAAGTTCATTAATTATCTTATTCTCTCTTCTAACACAAGAAAGTCAAAATTTTAATTTAAAGTATATTTATTTATTTTGTTCACCACTTTTCCTCATTCAAACAAGAAAGTCAATTTAAAACTAAAAAATTATCTTATTCTCTCTCCTAACACGGCTGGTACGTATATGTAAAAATGTTGGTACGTATATGAACACAGTTGCTATGTATATGTAACAAACTTTGACTTGAATTTTATGTTCTAGCATATTTTTTTTATTTTTTTTTGTATAATTGTAATGTAAAACTAAAAGATTTTATTGATCTTTTTTGCTTTAAAGTAATTTTTATGGGTTTTTAGTTATTAAGTTTGAAATGGTAGGAGAGAGAGTGTGGTACGTATAAGTAACACAGTTGGTGTATATATGTAACAAATTTTGACTTGAATTTTATTTTCTAGTATATATATTTTTTTTGTATGATTGTAATGTAAACTAAAAAAATTTATTGAATCTTTTTATTTTAAATTAATTTTTATGGGTTTTAGTTATTAAGTTTGAAATGGTAGGAAAGAGAGTGTGGACTAATTAATTACTATCTAAATTAAATTATGTTGTTTTACCTAAATTACCCTTTTGCATTAACTAATTTTTTCATTTAATAATTAAAAACATGTCATTAAATAAAGTCAATCATTGATCAAACTCAATCAATGGTGGATATGTGGTTATCATGATTCTCTTATAAAAAATAGTGAGAGTGAATATGGAGGCGACACGTGACATGCAAAACCATTAATTCAAAAAATTCTTTATCTTTAAATTGAGTATAAATAACGTTATAAAAAATAATAATTAACCCGTTTTTTCCTTCTTATTTTTAGTGTGAGACTCTTCAAACTCTTGTTAGTCGGCGATTCACAAACGGGTATGTACTTTGTTTATTTATAATTAGGTTAGTTATCCATGTATTATACGGGTTGAAAACATAAAAAATAATAAATGATAAACTATGTATATAAATTAAACAAATTACAAACTGTATGAATAATTAATTGAGTTTTCTTTTTATTTTAATAAATATTGGCTCACACGTTTTTATTTTTTAGAACCTTTGTATTAACCAAAAATAACCAAAAAAATAAAATAAAAATAAATTGTATGAATAATAATTATTACTGATTGACAACATTTATTTCTGTGTTAAATATTTTTGAAATCAAATATTGTTTTCTTAAGTCAATATTTCTTTATTATTTTAGGAATCCCTCTAATATAAATGAAATCAATATAAATAACTTTCGTAAGTCAATTTTTCTCTAATACAAATGGAGTCAACTTTCTTTAATATTTTAGGAATCCTTCTAAATTAATTAAATTACAACAATATTAATTGTATTAAGTTTTAGCGGGAAAAATAGAAATGAGGAAGGCTAAGGAAGTGACACGTGTCTTTAAGAGATTTTTATTTATTAGAGTAGTAAAATAGGGGTGTGCATCATGTATAACCGACTGATTAGAGTAAAAATAAAAGTTCAAATCAAAAAGTACGAAATCCAAAATCATTTATGGTAAAAGTAATTAAAAGGAAAAAAATAATAATTGAAGAGGTCTCTGAAATGGAAGAAAAAAGGTTTTGGTAATAACTCTATCCCTTTATCGTAAAAGTAATTGAACAACCATTTTTAGAAAGAAAAAAATAATTTTGAAATCTAAACGTTTAATGGGTTAATCTGAATATGACTTGTTTATTAAATGGGTCAACCCAAACACTATCTCTTTATTAAACGGGTCAACCCTGAACAAGATATGTTTTTATTTATTTGTTTTTCGACACGCAGGGAAATCCACTTTTGCATCGAGAGACCCCGATGACGCACCTATGGAAGAAAGTAAGTTATTGCTAATATGTATTTATTGGAATTTTTATTTTATGTATTTTCAATTCTAATGTTATATGTACCGGAAATGTACATTCGCAATGTACAGATCCTCAATATACACTGCGCACATTAAAGTTTACAACAAACCTTGGACGAGTTTGGTTTTCGTGTTATGATTTTCATGGTGGCCCAGAGAACATAGATAATAATATATTGTAAGTGATTTCACCTCTTTGTGTGTTATCATTTAAGTTTGTGTGTTAACCGTGTTTGTATCACTTATGCTTGCAACTCTCAAGCTCAATGCGCCATCATCATGTTTGATGTGACGAACATCGTGTCTATGACAAACCTTGGATTTTGGCATGAAGCAATAACAATGTTAGTTAAAATTTAAAAAGCGCATTCGTTATTCATTTTGGAATGACTATTAATGTTAATTTTTTTCTAAATTTAGGAGGATTCCAAACATCAGATTTGTACTTTGTGGAAACAAAGTGGATGCAGTCAACCAAAGAACAATACCACCAACTATGATAGCTGAGTTTACTTCGTTCCCATACATTGAAGTTTCTGCCTTCGCTAATCATAACTATCAAAATCCATTTTTATATATGATACGCGCGCTTCTGTAAGACTTTTTTTATATGTTCTACTCACTATTACTTTCAATAGTTTAATTAACTATATCTTATTTTACATTTTAGAGTTGATAACGATGTTTATTTTGTCGTCCCCCGTGTTCTTCGTCCTCCCGTGCTTCTCATTGACGAGGATTTACAAGAACAGTAAGACTTTCTTTTAAAGAAAAAAAAAGTTTTTAATATTATATCATAATAATTTTTTTATTATTATTGCAGAAATGAAGCTGATTATTTGGAGAGATGGGAAAGTCTTTATGAGAATTAAAGTGACGAGGTGAAAATTTAGTCCAACTATAAATAACACTCACCACTCGTAAATAAACCGAACATTGATTGAACTGTTTAGTTCGAAGTTCGTTCATGTTCGTTTTTTATTAAATGAACAAACGTAAACACAAGTTTTTTGTTTATTTAATTAAACTAATGAATATGAACACATGTTTCGTTAATTCATTTATGTTCGATTATGTTTGTTCGTTTATTTTCATTAATAGTTCATTTAGAATTTTTTTTACTTAGTAACATTTATTTTCATTTTTTATTGTAGGGAAGTGATGACATTGTATTCATTGAGCTTAATTGAAGATGGTGCATTGTTTATTATGTTGAATCAGTGATTTAAAGTTCTTTTTTTACCTTTGAAGTTTGTTTTAGACTTTGTTTTATATGTAACTTTTTTTTTTTACTTTTGAATATACTTTTGCTTATGGTTAAGTTTGGATATCTTTATTAATCTTTTAATCGATGTTTGCTTCGTTGTGTGTATTCAATTATGTTCGTTTACGTTTATGTTCGTTTACGTACATGAAACTTCATTAATACTATTAACGAACGAGCATAAACATGAGAACAGAGAAAGTCCGTTCACTACCACCTTCTCCACCCCTTTACGACACCCGATCATCCCCTCCCCCAATACCTTGATCCTTCTCGTCTATCCTTCCACATTGAAAACGGTGATATAAAGCTAGAGTCGAAGTTATGTTTTGTGCATGTAGAGTGCGAGAACTTTTAGAACCGTCGGAATGTTAGGGTAGGGGGCAAGCTGATGATCTTACGAGAAAGAAGAAATGAAATAAGTGGGGTAGCATGCTATATATATATATATATATATATATATATGAGATATCAAATGAAAACTATTGTAATATATATAAAGTTTTCATTTGATCTCTTCTTTTTATATATATATATATATATATATATATATATAAAATGCATATAGGATGGACAAAATGATCATTTGACCAAAACTCTTAAAATTAAGAGTTTAAACTCTTATAACATTAGGTACAAGTTATAAAGCATGGAGACTCTTCAAACACAAGCTTTCAAACCCTAAAAACATTTCAAAATTCAAAACATGAGACGACGACGAAGATCAGAGGAAACAGGAGACGGCGACGAAGATCAGAGGAAACAGGAGACGTCGAGGACAATAATACGAGAGAAACGTTGAAGATGGAAACAGGAGACGACGATGAAGACAAAGACGATTTCTATGATGAAGACAACAATGTGCAGAGGTGGCAGTATGACCAATCGACAAACACCGATTGTCTGATTAAGGTTAGATTCTACGAATTTTGACTCCAAATTTGTTCAACCATTGATTGTTCCTATGTTTGATACCGTCTTTGTAAATCTAGGATTCTGACTGACGAATTAGGTAGCTACAATGGCGATTATGAAGAAGATAGTGGAGATGGAGGGCTTCTGGGCATTGGTGATTTAGGGTTTTGGCTAAGTGAATGGCGACGTTTTTTTTCAGAAGATCTGGTAAGTTCAGTGTTGATTAATGAAGTCAAAGTCAACAATATTATCTAGTTCTGTACTTGCTTCAATAGTACAGTGGATGTTCTGTAAATGTTCTTTACTTAAGGACTAGTTCTGTTATTTCTCATTCTTGAGTTGTTAGTTAGTTGGTGATTTGGGGATAAAGTCTAATTAGTTTCAGTGTAATAGTTTAGCTTGTTCATTCGCATTTCTTCTTCATCTTTGTAATAGTTCTTAATCATTTAATAAAGTGATTGTTTGGTGGTATTAATCTTGTATCAATTGCTGTGGTGTTGATCTTATTTGCAACACTTGGTATTGCTCGGTAGGGCTGACAAAACAGGTAATTCGTGTCTAAACAGGTCATAAGTGACGCGGATAACACAAGTATCAAATTTGAATACGACTCATTTAACTTCTTTATATCTAATGTCTATAAGACAGTTGTATCTTTTATGTACCAAGAAGGAGAAATGATGGAGTCTAGCATCTTAATTTTACTTATTTTTTAAAATGTATAAAATTACATAGAGTACTTTTTCTTAAACAGGTTTAATCGTGTCTTAAACAGGTAGGAATTGCCAGCCCTATCGCTCGGTTAGGGCTAGAATCAGAGTTGGATTACGATTGCCACCAAATACGACAGGGCTCAAATCAGAGTTGGATTACGATTGCTCGGTTAGGGCTCGAATCAGAGCTCAGTGGATGAAACTGCTTGCCACCAAATACGACAGGTTAGTGAAATTCTGTCATGGATACAAGTCCAAGATTAGTGGTGGTAGTCAAGCAGGAAGCTCATGAAGACTGAAGATATCCAGAGATGTTGTCAAGGGTGAGTCTGTTGATGCATGTTTTTGTGACAAGCACTCTGGATTGAGCTACAACTTTTGTTATTATTTATTTCAGTCTTGTATGTATTTAGTACTTGTTGTATTTTGTTTATCGGGTTGTAATATGTCTTGTTTATGTCTGAACTTGTATGGTTTGATATTTGTACTAAACAAATACGCAAGGATGAGTTCCTACGTATTTGTCAAGTACAATTGTCATGCGTACTTAGCAAGTAAGCATGAAGGTTGGTCATGCGTACTTAGCAAGTAAGCATGAAGGTTGGTCATGCGTACTTGCTAAGTACGCACGGACCAGGTCTATAAATAGCATAGAGTTGTTTCATTTTGACACAGATGTTATTGCACACACAAGTACGCACAGATCAGTATTGTATCAGTCTAGAAGTCATTCAATCTGTTTCTATACTCGTTTGAAACACTATGAAATCAATAGACCGTGTATTTATTAGTATCATCTTGTGTTGATTGTCATACATTCATTCTTACATTGTTCCACCTAGTAACAGGCAGTGTTGTAAAAATCGCGCCTAGGTGGCGCATCGCTAGGCGCTCGGCTAAGGAGGAATTTTGGGCCTAGGCGGTCCTAGGCGGCCAGATTCCGGTGAACATTTCGGCAAACATTCCGGTGAAAACCTGAAATTTCTGGCGAAAACCTGAACTTTCCGGCCAAATTCCGGCGAAAAACTTTGGTGTGGTTTAAAAATGAACATTTTTATAAAAATTACATATAAAAATGTGTGTGTATATATAAAAAACTGAAAATTACCTATAAAAATTATAATCCGATTAATCCCGCCTAGGCCCTGATTAATCCCGCCTAGGCCTAGGCCCTACCTCACCGCCCGACTAGCGCCTAGCGATTTTTACAACACTGGTAACAGGCATTCCGCACCTGTTTACTAGGCTACGTTCTCACACGATATTGATCCGAAACATCCACCCGGAGGGACCTACAAGTGGTATCAGAGCCTCGGTGTTCGTTGATTTGTGTTCTAGTTTCATGTTTTAGGGTTTTTGGAGCATTTCTGAGTTCTTACTTTTTGACCAAAAATCCTTAAATCCGAGTTTGTTATCACTTCATTTAGTGTTTGGAAGGCTAAGGGTTTGTTAGATGATGTTTTCTAAGCTCTTGGAAGCGTTAATTTCTTAGATCCATCACTTTTCGAGCATTCTTCTCAAGATCCGTCAAGAACACTGTTGTACTGAACAAGTACGCAAAATCACCTTTTCTGCGTATTTGCTAAGTAAGCATGGGTTAGCCCTGCGTACTTAGTAATTACGCATGGGAAGTAACCTGCGTACTTAGCTAAGTACGCAAGAGCATTTCTCTGCGCACTTAACAAGTACGCATGAGTACTTGGCTTTGCGAACTTACTAAATACGCAGCAACACCCTACATATGCGTATTTACTAAGTACGTATGAACTAGCATTTGGGATTAAAAAAAGAGTTTTTTGTCTGGAAAACTTTTCTTAGCCAAATTTTTTTTCGGAATCATTTGTACGCTTGTTTCGGGCCATTTTTGAGAAGATAGTAATTTTGGTTTTTCCGGACTAGAATTTGTATACGATGTGGCTTGGCGAAACACAGACGAGATTTTTGTTGGATGATACCACTTGTCATACATTGTTTAAGTGTTCATACCTGAAAATGTTGGGCCTTCAGGAACTGGTGGTGGTGAGACCCAAGCCGTCTTGCCAACACAAGCCACACCTATGGCTCAGGGGGAGTTCACCCAGCAACAACAACAGGGCGGTGGTGCTGATAAGGGAAAAACACATGCCGAGGTGTTAGAAGATTTGGCTACAAGTCCCAACCTAAACGATGAAATCATGATAGGGGCTTTAGCAGAGATTGGAGAAGGAGAGATAGATAGCGGTGATGATTGGGATGAATATGGGAATGATGTTATTGTGGAATTCCCTAAAGGAGATGGAAAGGGTATTTATGAGCTGGAAGATGGTGAAATTTTCAAGGCCCTAGCCATTAAGGAACAAACTGAACAGAGCATTCAGGCTGAAGATGTCAACGAATCTTCAGCCAAATTTCCTGAAGCAGGCATGAGTGGTACTTCCTCGAGGAAGATTCCTTAGGAATGGTTAATCAAGGAAGCTGAAGCACCTTGGTACAAACCTCAGTACATAGACCAACATGGGGCTGCTGGGATGATTTTGTCGGTACGTTTCGAAGATGACAAAGGATTATTTGCTATCAAAAGATCAGGGGGAGTTCAATACCTAAAGCTAACAACAGGAGAATTTAATTCCTTACTTAAATACGACTTAGTCAACCTTGCACACCGTGAGTTATGTAGTGAAACATCAAACAGAATTGCTAGAGGTTTGTGGGGGATTGCTGCAGCGAGAAGGCAGATCGGGTAAGTTTGAGATCTTTCGGCCTCAAGTTCCGAGGCGTGTCAAGGACAAAACAATGATACATCTGTTGACACACAAGTTCTTGAAAAGACTCATTTATGAACCAGTTCTATGTGAAACTCGGATACCCTTGAGGAAAATACCTCAAGATATCCTAGGAAATATGTGGTACTGGTACATATATCCACTAACCGGAGAGGCTGTCATGATTGAGAAGGAGAGCATGAAGGAGATCATTAGGGTATTTGATGAGATTGTGTTCATCAATTTTTCTGTCAAGGACTTGGAGGTTCTCATCAATAAGAACTGTTTGCATACTGATGAGTGGACGAAACTGCTTGCCACCAAATACGACAGGTTAGTGAAATTCTGTCATGGATACAAGTCCAAGATTAGTGGTGGTAGTCACGCAGGAAGCTCATGAAGACTGAAGATATCCATATATACTGTCAAGGGGGAGTCTGTTGATGCATGTTTTTGTGACAGGCACTCTGGATTGAGCTACAACTTTTGTTATTATTTATTTCAGTTTTGTATGTATTTAGTACTTATTGTATTTTGTTTATCGAGTTGTAATATGTCTTGTTTATGTCTGAACTTGTATGGTTTGATATTTGTACTAAACAAATACGCAAGGATGAGTTCCTGCGTATTTGTCAAGTACAATTGTCATGCATACTTAGCAAGTACGCATGAAGGTTGGTCATGCGTACTTGCTAAGTACGCATGGACCAGGTCTATAAATAGCATAGAGTTGTTTCATTTTGACACAGATGTTATTGCACACACAAGTACGCACAGATCAGTATTGTATCAGTCCAGAAGTCATTCAATCTGTTTCTGTACTTGTTTGAAACACTATGAAATCAATAGACCGTGTATTTATTAGTATCATCTTGTGTTGATTGTCATACATTCATTCTTACATTGTTCCACCTAGTAACAGGCATTCCGCACCTGTTTACTATGCTACATTCTCACACGATATCGATCTGAAACATCCACCCGGAGGGACCCATAGGTGGCTTGGAAAACAAGGCACATGGTTCTCATATATATATATATATTAGAAAACCTTGTTCGGTGTGAGTGTGTCTGTAGAGGGAATCACCACCCCAGGGGGAGCTCACCCTGGGGTGAGACTAATTGTGAGTGTGTGAGGAGCTTCATTTTCATATCAATGAAAGAATCATACGTTTTATGCTTTCAATTATCTGTTCTTTTTCACTTTTATATATTTCTGTTCATGTATGTGATTCCCGCACCCGTCTCTACCCTTTTCTGATTCGAGAGTGATACCGGATTGTAAGACCCCGACCCGGGCATCCTACAGTTGGTTCTCATAACAGATCATTCTCTTTAAAAACGCATTTATTATTAATCAAACTACAACGGAAGTCTTTCTATGATCATTTATTGCTATTTAATATTATTACATTTACCTCACGAATGCCTGCACACCAGTCCAAGTAACACCGCCTCCAAGCCAAGATACGTCATCGCTACGCTTACTTGCAAAATAATCTAACGCACACACAAAGTCAGCTACGCTGATTGAGTTCTAATAGCTTAATTTAAACAAACCAATCACGTCATATTCATTAGTTTATTCCACTCAGGACCCTCTGGTCCCTAACAAAATAGTTTTATGATTCATTAACGAATAGTTAACCCCCTATTATCCCACGACATCCCATAACCGTTCATCACCTGAGACTCAGCCCGTACTTCCATGTAAGACCCCGACCTGGCATCCTACATTTGGTTCTCATAACAGGTATTTCGCATTTAAAACACATTTATATTTAACTCAATTACAGTGGAAGTCTTTCTAAAATCATTTATTAGTATTTAATGTTACTGATCGCGGTGTCAAGGCTAATAAAAAGTATTTATAAAAACCACTTCTTAGCTACATAGACTGTAGACAGGAAAGTAGGGTTGTCGAATCCACAGGGAAAACGTGGAGAATGCTATTCAAGTTAAAACTATTCAATTACTACTAAAGTTCAAAACTTTATTAATTAAAAGACTTGAAATTATCAAAATCACTTAAATTGATTTGTAAAACAATTGGAGAAAGACGACCACTCCGGGATTCAGATTTAGCAAAACACACGCATAATTTTAGTTTCAAACTAGATCAGAGATTACATAGACATAACCTTGTTTAAATTGTTTAACCCAACCACACAATAGTCAATTCAATCACAAAATCGGATTATTCCCGATGCAAGAAAACCAAAAAACGACGATAAATGCGATAAATTGAAAATATGAAATTGTTCATAAATCAAACAGACAATTGAATTCAAAGAACTTAATAGGTTCACAAAACTTCAATCCAAACTGATCATCAACTAAAATCATACACATACAAGCATAAATCGTTCACCCGAAGGGATCACGAACGCGTTTAGCCTCTCATGATTGTCAAAAACATTAAAGGTTTAAACTTTAAACTTACAAGCATTCAAAACTAAGAACAACTGGCCAAACAAGCTCTGGAATCGCCTTAGGGAAGCTTTGAGACAGCAAGGAAGAAGGTAATTCGAGAATGGGAGTCCCAATGGCTTTATAATTGAAATTAGGTCAAAATTGCCGTAATAAGAATTCTTCACGTACCGCGAAAGAATCTGCCTAAGTCTTCGCGTGACGCGAAGGCCAAAATAGTCCCGCGGATTTTTCAAAGCCCTCGCGTACAGCGAGGATCCTAAATTCCAAGAATTTGACTTTTAAGCTTTGACTTTGACTTCTCTGGCTTCGTGCCTTCGTATATATCACTCGCAAACTTCCGATTTTTAACACAATTACCGTGTAACACATCAAACTACGAATACCATGTAAAACTGACTCGATAAACACAATTAAACTACTACACTATACAAAAACCGACTCTTATACATGGGATATTTAACCCTACATCACATCCCCACACTTAACCTTTTTCGTCCCGAAAAAGAATAATGTAATGGAATCATAATCAGGAAACTTGCACTTTACTTTCATTTTTCACAGCACAGACCTTCAAAACACGTTAACCGTAACAATCGGTATTTCTGTCCGATTAAACCCAATCACCGACTCTCGAGCCCCCAATTATGTGTTCTATATATTATACATTACCAAGCAAGTAGTCAATCTATGGGTCTCACACTCAGAAAGCTACGACTCAGCCTAATCTCATCTAAAGGTCATGTTTAGGCACGGGTTAAACCATATAGATTCCCTACCATTATAAACACAAATTTATACGTTTTGAAAATTAGATGAATTGTGGATCGATGGTTGAATGTTTTAGATTTTAATATTATTTTATGCATAAACCTAACCCAGTGGTGTTTTAATCACGCTGGAACACGATTTATGACACGTAGACTGCAGCTCTTAAGCAATGAAATATCTAAGCTTCGGAGCATGTGTATCCTCCAAGTCACCATCCCGAAGGGAAACACGTAAACCTAACTTAGATATCCATTATTATTGATCACTTAAGTCCCGCCCATGGGTGTATCCTCCAAGTCACCATCCCGAAGGGAAACACGTAGACTGAACTCAAGCTTTCAATTTTATTTAATTAAGCTCATTCAATTGATGGATTTATGGATTGCGGGCGCCACCAACTTTCGGATTTATTTTCATAAAAAGAAAGCGGTGTGCCAAAATTTTAAAAACCTATAAATTCTTGTTTATAAAGGTACCTATCACCCTATGTTGACAATTTCGACCTTACCGATACCCCTAAAGTGAGAACCCACCAGATATCTTGAATTAATTATTCAATTAAGCTAGATGAACCATCAGGATGTTTAAGCTCTTAAGTTGGTTGGGCCTACCAAAACGTTACAAATTATACGTGTTTGATCATCTTTATTATTCAATTTATTACATACGCAACTTCCCGATTGTACTATCATTTTCCATTTAAATGCAAACAATCTAATCCAAAAACATTTTTAAAAAAAAATTAAATTTTTATGTGCATTTACAACTCAAACAAAAGACTCAAACTAGACCGGGACAAGGTCTCCCCTCTCCACACTTGAACTTTGCATTGTCCTCAATGTAGGAAGAGCGGCTCGAAACTAAAATAAAACACAAAACAGTAAAACTTAGCTGGTAAGACGATCGTATAGCATTTCATTCGCGATCGTGCTCATGGATACAAGCGGGTTGCTTTGTACAAAAGAATCAAGCAAAAGTTGGATTATTATTCCCCGAATGGAGATTGAGTACGGGAAATTTAAATCCAAACCTGCAAAATAAACTCCAAATAAACCCACAAGCATCATATCGACTCAAAATAATGACTCAAAAGAAATTAAAAGACCCGATGGACTCAAACGACTCAAATAATAAAAAAATAAACAAAAATAAAAAATTAGGGTTTCTAAGGTCCCTCGCGGTACTCCGACCCCTTAGTTTTGTCTGTCGCGTACCGCGAAGACTGGCCAGACAATTCTCGGGTACCGCGAGGAGCCTCCCATCACAGAAAGTTAAGTTCAAAAATCAATTTTTTGCCTTAGAAATTTTTTCACCTCTTAAACTCAAAATTTTTAACTTTTCTAAAAACTCATTCCAACACTTAGATTATATGCATACATACCTGAAATGTCTTTCCTGGTGGTTTTTATAACCCAAATTGCCACGAAACCCTGTAAAAACTTAGAAAAGACGCAAAACTATACCGAAAAGACCGAAAAACTAAAAATTTTGTACAGACTCTACAACGGCATCCTACCCCCCACGCCCTCAATAATACTCAATCCAACCATAATCTCCCCAGAGACGTCCCCACACTTGGCCAATTTCATACAATTAACTAGAAACAAAAAAATGACAACCTAACTCACTTTAGGAATCACGGAGGTATTTAGCATATGCAACAAGCCTTTTAAACCCCTCGGTAGCCCAAGTGGACAAGTTTAGTCTCGTGAGGGTTTCTAGAGAACACACCCACAATGTTCATTTAACTAGACATGAAATTTTAGTTAACTAACCTTAGGTTGCCTCATAGTAGCGCTAAGTTTAACGTCTTCAGCCAGACGCGATGTACCTCATTATGGTTAAGGATTCTTCAACACACTCCATGATTCTTCAATGAAATTGATGTATGCTGCTTCCAGATATGGTTTCAACTGGTGGCCATTCACCACCTGCCTTAGATGATCATCAAAGTCTTCAATCTCAATGTCCCCATAGTTCCCGACTCGTGTAATCAGGTACGGGCCCATCCACTTGCTCTTCAACTTTCCTGGAAACAACTTGAGCGTAGAGTTGTAGAGCCACACTTTATGCCCTACTTCGAACGCCATCTTCTTTAACTTAGCGTCATGCACTTTCTTCATCCGGTCTTTATAAGCTGAAGCACACTCATACTTAGCATCCCATAACTCTTCCAGCTCATTCAACTGTAACTTCCTTTCCATACCCGCAACATCATAATCAAGGTTAACTCTTTGACTGCGCACAATGCCCTATGTGCAATCTCAACCGGCAGGTGGCATCCCTTGCTATACACCAGTCTGTACGGTGTAGTGCCGATTGGAGTTTTGTAAGCGGTGCGGTAAGCCCACAAAGCATCATCAAGCTATCCTGACCAATCTTTTCTGTCTGCCCGCACTATCTTCCGGAGGATTTCTTTGATCTGTCGGTTGGAAACTTCGACCTGACCGTTGGTCTGTGGGTGATATGGGGTAGCTATTCTGTGATTGACTCCATAACGCTTAAGTAATCTCCCAAATTGAAATTTTTTGAAATTTGAGCCCCCATCACTTATGATTGCACGAGGGATTCCAAATCGATAAAAAATGTTGGTTTGCACAAATTTGCACACCATTGCATGATCGTTTGTTTTTGTTGCTATAGCCTCTACCCACTTGGACACGTAATCCACAACCACTAGAATATAGAGATACAAAGAAGAGTTTGGAAATGGCCCCATAAAATATATGCCCCATACGTCAAACAAATCCACAACCAAGATTGGCTGTAGTGGTATCTCGTTCCTCTTTGAAATACTGCTCATCTTCTGACAGATCCCACAATTCTTGGCAAACTCAAGCATCCCTAAAGATGGATGGCCAAAATAGGCCTGCTTCGAATACCTTTCGCCCTGTCTTTTGCCCACTGAAATGTCCTCCACACACAGATGTATGTACCAGCCCTAACACACATCGAATCACTAACTCTGGTATACACCTTCTAACCAGTTAATATGTGCTCACTTTAAATAAATCCGGTTCATCCCAGATGTACTGGCGCGCCTGTGCAATGAACTGGTGCCTCTTCTTCTTAGACCAATGCTCCGGAATTGCACCTGTAGCCAAATAGTTAACAATGTTAGCAAATCAAGGAGTAGTAGAAACTGATAGTAATTGTTCATCAGGGAATATTTCATTAATCTCTCCCTCGGATTCACTTCCATCCTGCACAATGCGTGACAAATGATCTGCCACTACATTCTCACTCCCCTTCTTATCATGGATCTCCAAGTTAAATTCCTACAATAACAAGATCCAACGGATCAACCTGGGCTTGGCATCATTCTTTGCCATGAGGTACCTGATTGCACTATGATCAGAGTAAACAATAACTTTACTGCCCCAGATATATGATCTAAACTTATCCAACGCATATACTACTGCTAGTAGCTCCTTTTCAGTTGTAGTGTAATTAAGCTGAGCATAAGAAAGAGTCTTACTTGCATAGTATATCACCGCTTATGAGATGGTGTAAAGTGATAAAAGTCTTGAGGGTATCTTTGATTAATTTGTCACGGATTCTGTGCATACATATTATATAGTTTAAGTTTATTACTTTATCCATATGATAATTCTACTTTTTAAGGTTAAAAAAATGATTAATTGGTTTATCTTGTTAATCGGAGACTAATGATAAATCAATTATTTCTTATATCCAATTTAATAGTTTATCCTTAAGATATCATATGATGTGTGTTAGTATGTTTCTGACGCGTTGTTGTGATGTTGTCATTAAGCGCTAATATCTTTATACTTTATTATTCTCACTCCCCTTCTTAGTCACTTGCATCACACATTATTTCAAAGGGTAACGACCAATCCGGTGATTTTAAAATAGGGGCCTCCACCAATTTTTGTTTAATTAATTCAAATGAATCTAAACATTCTTTATCAAAAACAAAAGGGTCATCTTTAAGTAGTAGATTACACAATGGTTTGGTTATGACACTAAAACCTTTAATGAACCTTTTGTAAAACCCGGCGTGTCCTAAGAAGGAACGCACACCTTTGACACTATTTGGTCGAGGTAGAGTTGAAATGACCCAGATTTTTGCATGGTCGACCTCAATACCTTTACTAGAGATAATATGCCCCAAAACCACCCCTTCTTGAACCATGAAGTGGCTTTTCTCCCAACTGAGTACTAGATTAGTTTCAACACATCTTTTTAATAGCTTAGTTAATTGATTCAAACCAGTTTCAAAAGCTATGCCAAATATTGAAAAATCATCCATGAAGACTTTCATGGACTCCCAGATCATATCTGAAAAGATACTCATCAAGCACCGTTGAAAGGTGGCCGGGGCGTTGCCCAAGCCAAAAGGCATTTGCCTAAATGCGAAGGTGCCATACGGACAAGTGAGCGTGGTCTTTTGTTGGTCCTCCAGATGTATTGCTATTTGATTATAACCCGAGTACCCATCTAAGAAACAATAAAACTTCTGACATGCGAGTTTCTCGATGATTTGATCAATGAAAGGGAGAGGGAAGTGGTCTTTTGATGTTGCAGCATTTAATTTTCTGTAATCTATGCAGATTTGCCACCCGATTACCGGTCGAGTGGCAATCTCTTCCCCACTCTCTCCCTTTATTACCTGGATGCCAACTTTCTTAGGCACTGTCTGAGTAGGGCTCACCTAGCTACTGTAAGAGATGGGGTAGATGATACCCGCATCTAACCACTTAAGCACCTCTTTCTTTACCACTTCACGCATGTTAGGATTCAACCTTCGTTGAGCATCCCGAGTAGTTTTTGATCCTTCCTCTGTGACAATCTTAGGCATGATAATTGTTGGGCCGATCCCTTTTAGATCTGCTATGGTCCACCCAATTGCTGCCCTATGGGCAATCAAAACTTTCATCAATGCTTGCTCCTGTTCCACAGTTAAACCTGCAACAATGATAACAAGAAGAGTGTTATTATCACCCACAAATGCGTATTTTAAATGTTTAGGTAAATCCTTCAGATCCAGCTTAGATGATGATTCCCATGATGGCTTTAGCTGAGTATCAATGTGATCTGGAAGACTCTCAACCTGGAGTGACCAGTATGGCACTTTCTCTCTCAAAGCATACACTTCCACTTATGCCTCTGCTTCCTGCATCTCAAGCTCATACTATTCCTGTTTCCTGTCATAAACAATGCATGATTCTAGGGTTTCACCCTCATTTTCATAAGGATGACACCCTCAACAACTTCTGCCATAAAGCATTCGCCATTGATTGGAATAGGAATAGCACTAGCAAATATGTTTAACCTTAACCTTCGGTTGCCAAATGCCATGTCCACTGTACCTGTTACACAATTGATTACACATTGAGCCGTTCTTAAGAATTATCTTCCCAATATCATATTTGGATGTCTGTCATTAGTAGGAGCTGCATAATCAAGTACTAAGAAATCGACAGGATAGTAAAAATCTTCCACCTTCACAATTATATCGGTTAGTATTCCTCTAGGAAGTTTAAGAGTAAGACCTGCCAACACCACGGTGGTATCGACCTTTTGTAGAGGACCAAAGTCGTACTGGTCATACAAACTTCCCGGGAGAATACTACCACTAGCTCCAAGATCTAGGAGAACCTTATTGATTTTTAGTTCACCAATTTGCACAGAAATTAAAGGTGCTCCTGGATCTTGCAGCTTAGGTGGCAATGCACCCGATAAAACGACATTGATGTTGTCTGTTAGGTCAAGCTTTTTGGGCATTTTAAGATGCCGTTTCTGGGTGCATAATTTTTTCAAGTACTTTGCGTAAGATGGTACTTGCCTTATTGCATCTAAAAGGGGGAGGTTATTTTCACTTGTTTAAACATGAACCATAACTCGTCCTGTTGTGGGCCCCTTTTGGTCACATTTTTCTTAGATGGTTCCCATAGAGCAGCAGGATAAGAGATGGTATTATTCTCCACCCCTACACCTTGAGTGACAGCTGTGTTCGGTGCAGATTTGGTTGTTTCAGAAAAAGTTACCTTTTTAGGTTGTTTAATAAAAACTGCTTTCGAATCACTGTCACTCTCACCATCTTCTCATAGGTCGACTACCACTCCTTCAACATCCGGTGATGCTGAGGTGACATTGTTATATACCTTACCGCTTCTTAGGGTACTTACTTGGGCGACATTTGCATTCCTGAACCTGAGAAGCTGGCACCTTGGTGTTGAGGGTTTAACTTTGTATCACTTGGAAGTTGCCCCGGTGCTCTCCCTACTACTTCTGCTATCTTCTCAGCCAACTGACCCAGTTGTCGTTCGAACGACTCATTGGTTTTGATCTGGATCTCTTTATCATGTTCAAGTCTTTTTAGGGATTCCAATATGGCTGCCAGCTGCGGGTCACCACCAACTGCAGGTTTGTTTTGTTGGTTTTGTTGATATCCCCCATGTTGGTACCCCTGATTACCTGAGTTCCTTTGGTACCCGCCTGAATTGTAGCTTTGTTTGAGGTTCTGGTACTGCTGTTGACCCCCAACCTGCACATCAGGAACCTGAAAGTTAGGATTCATTTGATTATTCGTATTACCGTACCTGAAATTATGATGATTTCTGAGTCCCGGATGGTAGTGTGTTGCATTCATGTCCGGCTTCCGATCACCTTCAATCTGGTTTATTTCTTCCGGCTTGCCCTGTTCTCTTGGACAGCTCTCCACAGTATGGCCCAGATCACCACAACCATCACACACCGGGTATCCCTGAGAGACATTGGACACCTCTCTCCCACTAGGCCTACCAAGCCTTGCCATTTGAATTTTCATGTCATCCAAACGCTTTTGCATTTCATAATCAACAGCTTTCACAGTTCCTCCCGACTGTGCTCTTCTGCTGGCATTAGCTTACCTCTTTGATGTTACTGACATCGTCTCCAAAATATCTCAGTCAACATCCACATGATTCTCGAAGAATGAACCTGCACTGGTGGCGTTGACATCTCTCACATCCTCAAGTAATAACCCATCATAGAAGGACTGTATAAGCTCCCACTTTTGTATCCCATGATGTGGGTAGTTTCGAAGCAACTCCTTGAATCTTTTGAATGCCTCATAGAAAGGCTCCCCTGATTGTTGCTTGAAATCCCGTATAGCAGCTCGGGCCTCATTGGTTTTATGAGGAGGAAAATATTCATCAAGAAACTGCTGCTCCAGGTGGCAATACTTGCTTGCAGATGGCAAAGATAAAAACCATTGTTTTGCCCAGTCTTTTACTGAAAACTGGAAAAACACCAGTTTCACCTCATTAGTAGTGAACCCCTGAGTACCTATGGTCCCGCAAGGAGCCTCATATTCAAACAAGTGTGTGTAAGTGTAATATCCAGAAAAAATAAAAATAAAATATCTATACTATATAATAAATAAAGGTTTTTTCATGCCACGTGTCGTCTTCACATTCATTCTCATCATTTTTTTCCCGCCTTTCTCACTTATTAAATGCACCTCATCTTTTAACAATAATATATATTTAAATAAAATATTAATTATACTAATAAAACACATTTATTTTAAATTATCTCTTACGAAACTTTGAATTTTAATTATATGACTTTTACTTTCAATCAAATATTAAATGAAAATCAAATTACATTAAATAGTACTTAATGTATTTTCGAAACTCAATTATATATTAGTTTTTACATATTTTGAGTTTTGTTTCTATCCTTAGTATATAATACAATTTTTACACCTCTAAAATATACACATAAAAGTTTAAAAATTTTATTTATTAATATTTTTCACTCGTGTGTATACACGGGATCTAAACTATTAAAGGAATAAACATAAAATTTATTAACTGAAATAATCATATCAAGGATCCAAAAATGGTTAATTGTGTCTTACCCATCTTGCAAACTCACGCGGATCAGCAGACCCGACCCGCTTGTGACCCAAGACCCAGTTTAAACCTTCGACCCACATTTGATTTATTTATTTTTGACCTAGTCGCTATCATTCTGCATCGACACATTCATCCACTAAATCAGCCGCCTACATATGACGATCGTCGTTAACTTCCGTCTGAAGTCAGATATAGCACCGATAAGCCGTTCAACTATCGGACGTTTTTCCGTTAGTCTTGATCGGTTTTTATTCTATTAAAACCAGCTTCTTGATTTTAATCCGGCGTCCGACTCAACCTCCATCAGCCATCCATTGTCTCACTCTCGGATTTGTTTCTGCTATCTTTCTAAGGTAGTATTTATGATCTTCTGTTTGTTTTTGTTTTTTTTTTGTTGAATGTGGCCCTTTAATTCAGAATCTTTTCCGGCGATTGAAGACTATAAGATGATTTTAAGAGAAATAACATAACGATGAATTATATAAAAGCTACGAGTTTTCTCTATGGTCGTTTTCGTTTCTTCCGGTCGAGTTCGTGATCATTAGCATCACATCCATAAAAACCTTGGGTTTCAATTTTGGTTTGTAACTGTGAGTGTGTGGGTTGATGCGTGTGTGCTGGTGTGTGTGCATGTGTTAATGTGTGTGCAGATGTGTATTTGAAATACATATAGATGCTAACAATTTAACTTACTATTCCTTTGATAATTAATATGAATGATTATGAGTCTTTTGAATATGATCTATAAATAAATTCAGTATGTAAAGTATGACTAAATTATGAAAGGAGTAAGGGTTAAATAGGTACAGTTCATTATGCGTATGAGCATTAAAATCATGTAAATCAAAATGGAATTAGTAACTCAAAATGGTAAATCGATACATGGAATTAGTAAGGCCAATAAACAATAAAGTCTCCTTCGCCGGAACATTTGTTAACCAACAAGTCAGAAAACTAAAGAGAAGTTCAGTGAATCTGATATGAGGTAATTATAAATAAAGTGTAGGTCCTCGTGGTTGTTGAGGACGACTTGTTTGGTTTCATTTCATATTTGTTTGGTTAGCTAAGCTACGGATTTTGACTCCTTTCTTTTGTAGCATGTTTTCGTCCTTTTTGTTTTTCCTACACTTGGTCATTCGGACTTATGTGTATCAGTTACTCGTTCGGTTGGTTGCCTAACAACCGTATCGCGCTTTGAAATTTGTAGCATGCAATATATCTTTAAGTCTGTACTCATTATTGCATGTTTCTTAGATTATATTCAGTTTAAACGTATGCATTTATGTTCAGTATTTGTTTGGTAGTTTTACTACCCTCAGACTTAGTACTCTGTTACCCGAGCATATTAGACACATCATTTGGGCGTCAATGATGTGACACTTTTCGTAACGGTGTGTAATAAAAGGTTCACGGCGTCTCCAGTTACACGTTTAGTACTCAGGGAGTACATTGGCCACATTATATGGGAGGCGGAGGGATCGATCCTAATTCAGTTATCAGTTATCAGTGGGGTGGACTAATGTGTGTTACGCCACACATATTATTTCATTTGGTGCATAGCCTAGCTAGCTATGTACCCTTCAGTTTCAGTTTTGGCTCTAGGTACTTCCTATATTACACGACTTATTTTGTTGACTTACATGTCGTGTATATTTAGTTCAGTATTTCAGTTATCAGTATTATATGTTCAGCATTAGATATCAGTATCATATGTTCAGCAACAGATTTCAGTATCAGTTATGCCTTTGTATCACTTCCGTTTTGTATAGTATTATTATTGCTATTGTTCTTTCCGTTTCTGAGCAATTTTTGGCTCACCCGTATTTCTTTTTGTGGTGTTTTCTTGTTTCTACATTAGGTACTCAAAGAAATCAATGAAATCAAGGGATACCATGAGGAGTGCAAAATTTGGAGTCAAGACTATCTTTTATTTCAGTTATCGTAATGAATTTTATTTAGGGTTCTTTCGAATTTCGGGATGTTATTTCTAAACTTGGATTTATGTAACATCCCAAAAATAAGAAGATGATTAAAATAACGGGTTGTACGTAAGACGAAAGGAATAAATGAACGAGGCTTGACGGGCCGGGCCAGATGGGCCGGCGAACTTGAGGGGAAGAGTCTCTTCCCTTTAAATAGCCAACACACTCCACCTTTCTCTCATTGCAATATCTAGAGAGAGAAACCGTAGAGAGAGAAAGTTGGCAGATCGACCCGAGATTTCAGCAAAGTGTTGCACCATAGCCCGTGAGAAGAACTTCCGGATCAGAAGCTCGATACAGGTAACGATCTGGCCTAGATCTAGGTTTTTGTTCGTTTTGAGGTTTTTCGGGTTTTGGACGAAAAGGTAACGTTTTTACGGATGAAACTGGAAGAAAAACATAGATTTGAGTTCTTAAACGGAAAGCAAACGTTTTGAATGTAAACAAGTTCGGGATCTTGACGTGATCAGACCCGCATGCGAAAGTTAGGGGTTTTACGGGGAAGAAAGTCTGCGTACTTATCAAGTATGCATGAAGAAGTTCCCGCGTACTTATCAAGTACGCATGAAGCAAAGTCTTTTACTTATCAAGTACGCATGAAGCAAAGCCTGCTTACTTATCAAGTACGCATGAAGCAAAGTCTGCGTACTTATCAAGTACGCATGAAGCGAAGTCTGCGCACTTATTAAGTACGCAAGAACAAGGCCCTGCGCACTTGCTAAGTGCGCAGGCATCAGGCTGGTTAAGTAAAGTCAGTATGTTTAGAATGGTTAAACCGTTAGAGTCGGGATTTGGTCTGATGTGTATTTAACTAATCAATTCAAATCGGAAGTGACGTTGTTGGACCTTTGTTTAGGATAACCCATATTAGCTTATCCGGTGAGTTCTAGAAGCCTTTCTTTAAATGTTTTAATTAGATGTTTTTGGGCTGGTGTGCATACATACGGAATGATGTTTTGAAATGAGGTTTACAAAACGAGGTTTACGAAATGATGTTTACGATATGATGTTTACGAAATGATGTTTACGAGATGATGTTTATGAAATGTTTTGCCAAATGAAGTTTACGAAAGGTTTACGAAAGAGATGATGTTTTGTTTAATAAAACGTACGAATGCTTTAACTAAAATGAGGTAAAGGTTTTATGAAAGTCACGAATGAACGAATCAGCCACGAGTTCCTACTGGAGCTAAGGTATGTATGTATTGGCCTCACCCTTACGGGGGGCCTTTGTGGCTGGCTAACAGTTGTACAACTGGTTGATGATGGGGTGACGACGATCACCTATGGGATTACCGGGATCATGATGGAAGGTGCTATTCATTGTGGGGAAATAGTGCCCATGTTATGTTCTGTCTTCCTAGAGGTAACGAGCCTTAGGAGACATATGTTTGGTCCACCTAGAGGTAACGAGCCTTAAGAGACCTGGTGACGGATGGCTTAGAGGTAACGAGCCTTAAGTTCATCTGCTGGTATGCGATGAACGGAATTGACGGTTACGAGAAGGCGCAGATTCGGTTCATGTTGACTTATGTTATGATGATGTTTTGATGATGTTAAGTTATTGCATGTTTTACGTACGTTTTTGTTAAACAAATGTATGTTATGTTTTTGACAAAATTTTGCGTAGTAAAAAGTAGCAAAATTTTTGAAAAGGGAAATGGCGAAAAATCAGTAAAAGTAGCGAAAAATCAGATTGATTTGACATAAAGGTTTCTTTAAAAAGTTGGCGAAAAATCAAAAGGGGATGGCGAAAATTTCATAAAAGTGGCGAAATCAGATTGATATGATATAAAGGTGACATAAAATGATGACAAAACATGAGGGAATCTAGCGAAACACTGTAGGGCATCTGGTTCAACTTTATATTTGAAACATTAGTAATGTAAATCTTACCCAGTTTGAGTTTTAATTCTTTTTGTTGTTAAAAATATGACCCTCTGAAAAATATGAAAAGTGTGAGTTATGAAATTTTACTTCGTTGCTTGTAGGATCAGTCAATAACTCAGGTATCGACCAAAAAAGGTTAGGTGAAACATTAGACTCGGATGAAGACACTGGAACTTTATAATCAAATTGAGTTTTATTAACTAATGTTCATATTTATTTAGTGACGGCACAACTGAACTACTACCAACACCAAATTCTTCAGTACAAAGAAAACATTTGATATGGGTCATTCAAAATACCTTTTACAAAAAATAAAATATCACTATCATCCAATATATCAATTGAATGTGTGTAAGTAGACATTTTATAATAAAAACGTATTTCATTGTTAAATCCACATCTTTCATAAATAAGATTTTCAATGCAGCATAACTAATATTATTAGGTAGACAGAAAACACGACGAAAACATTTTTTTTGTATAGGAACGTACTCCTCAACACCGTTAACAAACTCCCATTTTTCACCGGTACATAAAATAACATTACAAGACATTACTTAAAAATAAGTTGTAATTTGGTGAGGTTTATGAGAAAAAAATTGATGATAAAATGGATAAGTGGATGAAGTTTGATAATAAATTAGATGAAGTTTGATGATAAATTTATGGGTGATAAATGGTTGAGAAAAATGAAAGGTAGAGAGTGGTATAAATATTTGTTTGAAATTAATATTTAATTTAATTAAATATAAAATTAAATAATTTTTCGTTTTCTTTAAAAAAAATTAAAATTAATTATTATATTAAAAATATATATATATATATTACATTACAATTTAAAAAAAAGGGCGAATTTTTGTCATAATATCTTGCCAAAACGAAATTTTGAAAATAAATCAGCGAAAATTTTACTTTTTGGTGAAAAATTGTCATAAAATTTCACCATTTTGACAAATGGTAACAACTTATTGGTTGGATATTTTGGTAAACTTAAAAACAATGACTATATTGTTAATTCACTTTAGTCAAATGACCATTTTGGTGATCGTCTCACATAAAAATGGGATGTATCGAAAACAAACGGTTGCAAGGTGTTTACACTTAATAGGCTAATGATATGTTGCCATTTGGATTGCAAGGTGTTACGAAACCGTCGCAAACTATAACTCGCGGAGATCAAACCGGGTGCAACCTAATGAAACCGTAGAGCCCTATGGCCTCTGGCCCATGCATCCAAATTTATGAATTAGTAAGCGGCTACATTCATTATAAAGGCTCATTGCAATCCGTGTTAGTCATAACAATTTTTCTTGAACTTGCTTTACTGATACATTCAGATACAACATAATGAGCATCACATTGGGTGGTAGGATGTAAATTAGTGATCTTTTATACACAAATACCATATTAATATAACCTCCCACATATCATTAATAGGCATCCAGCCTCACTTATTATAACCTGACATGTAACATAACATGTGGGTTAAGGATCAACAAAACCAGGATCATTTAGAAGTTAATAACAGATACTCAGATTATCTACAAGTCTATAAAAGGTGTTCAAGTTCATATTACTTGAAAGTCCAGCAAGGTATTCGGATCATTGAGCTCACTCCAGTTTCCTTAGACCACTTGATGATAATACTACTTATTTATGTGTGGATCCCACAGCAAGAAAAAAAGATTACACATGCATCTGATGGTGATCTCAAACAAAGAATAAATTCTTCCTGTCGTGTGTGTGGTGGAGGATAGGATGCCCTAACAACTGGTATCAGAGCTTGGCTCTTGATTTTATCACACTCACAGCCGCCCCGTGGAGCAACTTGGGTTTCTGTCGCCGCCACTGTCATCGCCGGAATTTGAAAGGAATTGGAATTAGAAAGGAATTTAAAAAAATTAGAATTAATTTCACTAAAAAGTTGCAACCTGTTTGGTTTAAATATTTATAAAAGGATTTGGAATGGAAAAAAACACAAATTACAACTACCCTCCCTATTTCCCCACACTCTGTACACAACCATATCTCACGAGAGACTTTGCGTATCGCAACTCCTTTCTTCCTTAACCACTTAACTTCAATCTCCACTACGATTTTCAATGCGAAAAATAAGCTTCTGGTTCAGTCATAGAGAGCCGAATTGAAGGTAGAATACTTACTTTTGTTCGACTTTTTTTTGGGCAGAATTCCGGGGATGATTATGGCTTCTCGCCCTCGACTTTTTTTTAGGCAAAATCAAAGCTTCTGGGAACGATTATTGCTCCTGGTTTGAATTTTTTTTTTGGGCAAAATCGAAGCTTCTAGGACGATTATGGCTTCTGGTTCATTATCTAAGTCAAATGGAATGTTTTAATGGAAGATTTTGGTTCATTGTCGAAGTCAAATGGAATTTTTTTTTGCTCAATTCAATGTATTTTATTTTTGGATTTCTAGTTGTGATTTTTTGGTGTTTGGATGATTTTTGTTTTGTTGTTCATCAATGGTTCATCATTGTTTGATTTATGTTTTTTCTGTTCATGAGTGGTTCATCTGCAATCTTCCATTTTTTGTGATTTTTGTCTGCATAAAGAAAAGAATAGACAAGGCATTTTTGTCTTTGGTTACAATTCCATTGCATTTAAAACATACCTTCAGTGTATGGAAGGATTGTTGCTTTCCATCAATCAAAGGAATTTGGTGGAATGTTTTCTAATTTCAATTCCTTCATTGACCAATCAAACACAAATTTGGATGAAAAGTTTTTCAATTCCAATTTCAATTCCAATTCCGTCAAATTCCACGAACCAAACGGGGCCTTAGAGTATTAATACCAAGCAAACCACAACATGCGGGAATAGTAGCCATACCATTTAGATTAGACCAACATAACATGTGGATTAAGGAGCACCTCCGGATCAACAAAACCGGGATCATTTAGAAGTTAAAAACAGATACTCAGATTATCTACAAGTCTATAAAAGGTGTTCAAGTTCATATCATTTGAAAGTCCAGCAAGGTATTCAGATCATTGAGCTCACTCTAGTTACCTTACTACTTGATGTGCGTTGCCATAATACTTATTTATGCGTAGATCCCACTGCAAGAATAACACATTACACATGCATGTGGTTAACCAGATGGTGATCTCAAACAAAGAATACATCCTTCCATCTATGCCACTTCGTCCTAACAAATTTTCCGAAATACCCTTCGATGTAGAGGTGACCAAATGGTGCCTTTGTTGTCTTGAATAACTGTTGTGCTGATTAATTTAAAAAAAA
Source organism: Smallanthus sonchifolius (assembly GCA_023525975.1). Lineage (NCBI taxonomy): Eukaryota > Viridiplantae > Streptophyta > Magnoliopsida > Asterales > Asteraceae > Smallanthus > Smallanthus sonchifolius. Next base: position 15,417,829 of record CM042027.1, on the reverse strand, counting down.
CATATTGATAATCTGTATTTATTATAATCAATTATACAATTTCCACCCCATTTCAGTTTTAGCTGTTTTTCATAATTTACCCATATGAACTGTAGATCACCTCTACTAAAACGACAATTTTCATCGGTAAGTAAAAAAAAACTTCTTTCTAAAATAAATCAAACCTTGGCACCGGAGATATCTGGGGTATCGGGTGTGGCAACAGGATAAAACTTATAAAATCTCATCTTCTCAAATGCAGCAGCATCTTCCTCGTTAGTCCTCCTCAATTCCTCCACATCTTGATTCTGTTTTTGTATTGCCTACAATACGAAATGGCCGAGTCAGGCAGATTGGGTAACGGGTTTGACCCAAAACACTATGTCCAATAATCTAATCTTTGAAAAGAAAAGAGAAACTAGTTATGGATTAAAAATAAATAAATTTGGGACCCATTCATATTAGTAAATGGCATTTCCACCTGTAATATTAACCAAACCAACCAACTGTATGTCATATAGAATCATAAATAACTTGACAAAGCTACCTCATGGTAAGCTCTCTTTCCTTCTTCAACCTTTAATTTGACAAACGCCTTCATAGAAAGAGCACGTTGTTTGATAAATAAATAAAAAACCATTGAAGAAAACATAGCTTGACTACTCGAGCAAGTCTACCTTGAAGGCATCCTTGTCATCGCTAGACAACAACCCCTCATAAATGGGCTTAATAGAGAATCCCTACAAAAGATTTCATAGCGCGTATTGATGATTGAAGAAAGATATTTAAACTAATATGGATGATTGGTCAAAATGGGTGACTTTTTAATATTGGTCAGGTTGGGTTGACCCTCAAATGCAACAACGTTTTTCTATCATGATATAAAAAGCCAAAAGGCTGCCGATGCCTAATAAAGCGATAGAAATTAGAAAGAAAAGAAGTATGGCTCACCTCAAACCCATGGAAGTTCCAATTAAACTTACTGACAATCTATAGATAGATATTCAAGCAAAACAAATAAGGTGAATAAACCTCAAGGGCCAAGTGATAACAATAGTTAGTATCAATAGTAACTTACAGTCCCTGCTTCAGTTGGATACACTATATCAACAACGGTACTTTGTTTTGTCACATCAACCTTATAAGGATTATCAAAGTCTGCAAAAGCAGAAACAATTGTTTATAACCTTCTAAGCTGTTTTAATCAAAGAAATTAAATGTTGATGTGAAATTAGGGATGGCAGTTTCAACCTTTTTATATAAATACAGGTCAAATACACATCATGCTAAAACTTGACTAAAACAGAAAGGGGTTAGACAGACTGAGCGTAGCACATGCCAACCTTCTAAATTGTTTTTTTTTCTAAGAAATTAAATCCTTATCACAATAAATTAATAATGATAGTACTTCATGTTAACACATGACACTACAAGTGGTGAAAAGGATTGAGTGGGGTGGCATTAGTCAACTTAAAAACTATATGTAACGCACACCCGTTTTTTAAGATAATCTATAAATTCATACAACATAATGAAGGGTTTTCTTTATATTGAGAAATTGAATTATGTCATGCTTATAGAGATGACATTTAAGAGATCTTATGAATTTAGTTATTTATCTAATAGTTTTATGATAATTGTATGTTTGAGAAAATTATTTAAAACCTTTGGAAACATGAGGGACCAAGGTTACTATAACTTGATTTAAAATCTGATTAAAGAATGAAGGGGTTGGTCAAAATTGAGAGTTGGAGTGTGTGTGGAGAGGAGATCGACGAGCAAGAAAGGGAGAACCAAGAACAGCCCTACATTCATCGTTTTTGTGTTAAAAAATCAAAAGAGGAGGTTGAAAACAACACCCATTCGTAAAAAAGCCCTGAACATTTTGTGAGTTGCAAATAGTAAAAAAAAAATACACCAACCCTGATACAAACCCAGCTTGACCCGAACCAGAAAATGTAACCTAACCCAACTTGATTTCCATTCCCGCTTTGAATTCCCGCCCAAATTGAAAATGCTAGAATTTGCAGGAGACAATTAAGGGGAAGTTTATTTGGTAACTGTTTAATTAGGATTAGTATTCATAGTAGGTTTCTTATTTTATTTAGGGTCAATGTTTTAATTATCAGATTAGGGTTATTCCTTTTTCAATCGGAGATCAAGCCTATCTCGAATTTGTCTCCAGTTTCTATCAGACCCACACACACCTTAATGAATTTGCTAATTTACACTTACATGGTAAGCACTGAGAACTAGGATCAAACTCAACATATTCCAAAGTAGCCCTGTGTAATAGTCATAGTCAAAGTCAAAGTCAGATAGTCAAACAAAATTAGCTACCACTTTTAAGACAATATAACTGTAGAAATTTTCAAGTAATGGTGCATACCCTCTTTGGACATAGCTTATTATAGAGATATCAGGTAGAGGTATTTCAAGTGAAGAACCCCTATAAAATTGAGATTCATATCAATGTAACAAACTCCATTCGCCAGTAAAAATAATATTAACTTGAACCCGTCAAATATGGTTCTTTATATAAAAGTAAATCAGCACCCTTCTCCTAGTGGAATACAAGGAACCCAGGCCATGCTCAATTTCTCCATGTCAATAACTTCTTCTTCAAAGCCCTTTTGTATAATTAGCTTATCAGAAGGTGCAACTGAAGATACAATCTGCCCAATAGCACAAAAAACATAGGTTAATATTAAAATCAATCAATATTAGCAATAATGCTCTTTAACAATGAATGATTCTTTGATATATGATTAATAAAACAATAATGATCTAAATCTTTGAGAGAACAAAAGTTAGATACAATAAAAATAGAGTTATAAGTTTGAGATCAACCACAGCCCATGTACAAGTAAATTTCTCAACAAGATCTTGATTGAAGTTAAAATATACAACAGTCCAATAGATGGTTAGGTACTAAGCGAAAGACACCCACTTACCAAAACAAGTTAAAATGTGAAAAGATTAGCCAGCCATGTATGAAGCTAAAGTAAATGGAAGTGAATCCTGCTTACCGCAACAACCATAGGTACGCAGGATGTTTTCATTCCACCATCTGAAGGGAGATGTAACCATGCTGCAACAACAACAAAAAAAAAAGTCATGTAGAAGCCAAGCCAACAATTAAGAGCAAAACACATGCTACAACACTTTGCTTAGGATGTGTGTAAAGACATCATTTTCAAACAACCAATATACGATATGAAGTAAGTAATGTAGACGGAAGTGGAAGTAAGAAAATAATTTTGGAGGTTAGGTTTCCTTTTTGGCTAAACATTTTGAGTTTAGAAATCTAAGAATCTGAGGTCGATTCATTTACTTACGCTCTGCACAACAGAAGAGAAAGACTTTCTCCTTCCCGTGTAACACCCCACCCTCTTTAAATGCATCCTGGTTAAGAATTTAAAACTTGGTTACTAGTATTTATTTGTCAACATAGACATTCAGAAACCAAATAAACTCACTTCTAAATTTGAGAAATTCCAATTGCATTGAGATACCAAATGAGGCTGAGCCCACTGTCATGAAATGTCAAACAATGTAACAAAACTAACTAACTAGCATATAGATTGATTGCATACATACATACCTCTGCCCCAACAGGGAAGACCGGCACCTGCCTCCATACGTCCTTCTGCACATAACAAAATCGAAACTAAATTAAACCTAATAACATGGTTCGTAGATTGAAAAAAACGAATTACCAATCGAAGCCGCTGCATCTCAGTCTTCAGTCGTTTTCTTTCAGGCTCTTTAGACATTGTCTCACAACGTTTTCTTTCATCAGCCATTGAACGTTCGATCACCTTCGGTGGTGGCGTTGATTCAATCGTTTGGAAAATTAGGGGGAGAGTTTTCCCTTTTTACCGGTTTGACAAATTCTAATTTTAGTCACTGCTTCAGGGGGTGTTTGGGATTACTTTTCAAGCAACTTATTAACTTATTACCTTTTTCAAAAAAGTAATAAGTTAAAAGTTTGTTTGGATAATTGATAAAAAAGTTAGTTTTATAAGGAAGGAAAAGTTGTTTTTGAGAAGTAAGTATTTTTAACTTTTGGAAGAAGTTAAAAGTTGTTTTTGATAAGTAATCCCAAACACCCCCTCATTCTTTTTAACCGTCTATTAGAATTAGGGATATTTTAGTCTTTTTAAATCTATCCTCTAGAATACATTAATAAATTAATTTTTTTTATCTACATAAACTTGTCAATTCCATATAAAAAACCTATAATATATCAACAGATAAATTTAAATTAAACCTAAATATCTATAAGATCGTCATCCCAAAAATAAATCAATTTAAATTAAACCTAAATGACATATAAGAACTAGATGTGCTCCCGCAGCTCCTGATGCATGGTCTGCATCTTATCCGACATATGACCTAAAAGGGTCAAAATGTCCAAAGCCCTTGGAAGGGGGCAGTGGAGTATACCGGTGGTGATGGTGGTCTGTAATCTCTATCATTTTTGCCCTATGTCGAAACCTCAGCCTCATGTGCTAGATCCTGCTCCTCATCCTGCCTCCTCAAGCTCCTCAATATCCTCCTGTGGTGCTACCCATATCTGACCTTGGTGGTTCACCAATTTGTACTCTCCATCAAACATCCTTAACAAATGCATGTTGATCATGGTCCTCCTCCCGATCTCATTAATAGGGGAGTCCGATAAAGTCATAATGGAGATCATCCCGAGAGTAATGACGCCCATGACTCCTGCCAGTTGTGTATGTTAGGACCTCCAAAGATATGGCTGTCACATCCATCTGCACCTGATGAAGTATGTAGGATTGTGCGCCAAGTTACAAGTAATCCGGTCTACCAAGCAGAACAGGTGGAACAGATTTCAGGCTGTGACCACCTATGTGCTATCCTTCCTCTCGTAGATAGAGTGTGCAATACAACGGTGGATGTAGCGGTATAGACAACCATCACCCTCTAGAACGCAGTGCCATCACCCTCTCTAAAATCAATCAAACCCTAGTGAATATAGTGGTGTCAATCTCCCTATGCCTATACAGTCCCATCCTCCTGGCAAAATGTGCTAGGATAATCTCGTACCACCTGCATGCTACATCCCATCAGAAGTCTGATACAGTTGTGCTTATGGCTGCTCATCACGGGCACGTCTAAGTCAAATGATGCCAGGATATCCAGTGTGAGCTCTCTATACGTGGGCTGCCTTATGGCAAACAAATTGGCCCATGGCGTAGTAATCATAGTCCATGCCTTCTCTAGTAGTCCCTACTGGTCAAGAGTTGCATACCCAATAGTTTTGGAAGCTCCAAAACTGTCTTAATATCTCTTGCATGTGGTCATGTGCCTCGGCCTCATGGGTAGACTATGGATCAAATATGAGCCATGGATGCAGATTTCGCTAACTCAATAGGATTAATACTAGCACAATATAATCCAGAGGATAAAGCTTTTAGTTTTTCTAAAATAGTTTTATGGCCATTTTCATTTGAGGTAATTTGCAGGTATTCGCTATTATTCTCTGCAATTGTTTCAAGGTGGTAACCGGTTTCCGAATATCTTTAAAGCTGAGTAAATTCCTTTTGGATTTACTCGAGTAAAATGCATTGTTGATAATTAAAGTCGTACCTGAAGGTAAGAGGACGCGTGCTCTTCCGGTGCCCTCAATTATGTTACTAACACCCGAAATAGTACTAACAAGTGTCTGTACAGGAGATAACTCAGAGAAAATTTTCTTATGTTTGAAGATAGTGTTGGTACCACCGATATCTACCAAACATTCATCACCACTAGTATGTCAACATATTTCTTCAGGAAATAAAAACATAAAAAGCAAAGTCATTTAACCATCATGAAAACTTGAGATGATTCCAAAAAAGGTCATATCATAAAGACTATAATGAAAAGAGAATAACATTTAAATAATAGAACCTCGAAAGTTTTCGATGAATTTGGTCGTATCTAAAAGAGTGTTCGATAGTGGGGCATGAGGTTCTAGAATTAGTGGTGTCCTCTATAAGGTTAGCCTCAACATTTTGATTTTTTTTTTCAAATTGAAGCCATGAAAACATTTTTAAAGGTGACCTCTTAGAGAGGTCAAACATTTTATAAGTTGAACCTCTTATAAGAAAATTAGCATAATTATTTCATGGATGCGAGCGCTAAAACCATGAGAAGATGGTCAAACTCTAAAAGAAATTTGGTAACAAATCGGATCATTGTCGCAGTAAAAAATAATAATAATTGGATTAAAAGGTGACGAGGAGGTCACTGTTATGAAACCGTTCACACAGTCAAACGAGTAGACCTAACCATTTAAATATTCTTTTAAATTCATTTAAATTATTCATAAATTCCTTAAATTTAGAATTACAAAATAAATACACGGTTAACAATTAAAAATGAACCTTTGTATAGAACGTGTACATTTTGGGAGAATTTCGAGTTTCGTTGATTAGAACTACGGGTTCCTATAGATTTGAAACCTTTTTGACATGATCAATCATTTAAGGATTTATGTGAAAGTTTTATAGAAGGAAATATAATCAAAACTTTAACGTACTTTATAAATTTAATTGACATTTTTCAACAAAAATACTTATTTGTTATAACAAACCTTTATATATAAAATATAGGTTAAAACCCATGTATTACATGGGTTGAATAAAAACAACTTGTTGTAAATCAATAGTTTCTATGATGATTTGTATGTTGGATGTTATTGCTGAAATAATTATTTTTTAAAAATATTTTATAAAAAGAATGAAAGAAATGTTCAATTTATAAAAATAGTTTATGGACATGCATATTTTTTTAAATAAAAAAACATTGTATAAAAATAATTATAGAAATAATTATTATTTAATAGGAGAGAAAGGCGGGAAACAAAAAAAATTTAAAAAACTGTATAATTAGGATAGAGGGGCGGGGAAAAAATGTTGAGAGTGAATATGAGAGTGACAAGTGTTACTCCAAAACCTTTATTTATTATATAGTATGGATTCGAGAAACTAAAAGTTATCCATCTATATGTTAGTAACAATCAAAACATATTCTTAAGTTACGTTTACTCTTTGAAAGTACAAATATGCATAAGCCATCTTAACTCTTAATTTGCGTTCATATATTCTCATATATCACAATTGTTATACCAGTATAATCAAAACGAAATAAATAATAAGTCAAATATTAAAGGCTCTAATGGGGCCACATAAATATAAACCTCATAATTCTAACATGCGTTTCTGGCCACGTAAATTAATCATGGTAAAAAAAATTGAAGTTTCAAACTCAAAGTTTTTTAACAGATAACAAGTTAAAATGATTTTATTAAAATAAATAAATAAAATACGTTTATAAATGTTGAGATAGCAGTGGGGGTTTAAAATTGATTAGGTAACACATAGTTGTGGGACTAACTCACTTGGTAGAGGCATTTGCCTTTTAGATGGGAGGTCATGGGTTCAAGCCCAGACATAGGGTGAATTATTTGGTGTAATTTAGGAGTAAGAGCGAAATAAATCTGCCCTTAAAAAAAAAGGTAACACATAGCTGTCTGTTTGGGTTGAAGCCGGATATTCCCGAACTTGTTAGTAAACGTTCGCTTAAATCGGTTTTAAGGATAGAATACGTTTGCCCTTTCCCAAACCAAAGAAAAAAACCCCCTAAAGTCACCGACAATCTAAAAATCAAGTTCCCTATGATTGTCTAATAATTCCATAAAGATGATCGAAGGCGATGATGGTTGCAACTAGCGACCACGTATTCATAGGTGATTTTTGATGTGCATGTTCAAGATGGTCGTGGTTATTCGATCGGTTCCAACTCCTGGGTATTTTGATGGTGGTGTTGTCCGTCGCGACTGATAAACCGAACAAAGGAGGTGGCTGCTGTAGTAATCGAACAATGACAGAAACACGGCGGCTTATCACGTTGATGAATGGATTAAGGGTTTTCAAAAGATCAAGGTGCTGATAACGTGTGATGAACAAATAGATGTATGTATCTCAAGTGTCTCATACATTTTATAGGAACAATAAAAATTAACTGAATTCTATATAATAAATAGGGTAAATGCTTAGTCAAAGAAATTGATGATTATGAGTTGAATGTGATAATTACTAAGTCTGCAAAACCAGAAACAACTGTTTATAACCTTCTAAGCTAATGTTGATGTGAATTTAGGGATGACAGTTTCAACCTTTTTTATATAAATACAGGTTGGTTGAGCTGCCAATGGGTCAAACACATATCATGCTAAAACTTAACTAAAGTACACCCACACCTTAATGAATTCGCTAATTTACACTTACATGGTAAGCACTGAGAGCTAGGATCAAACTCAACATATTCCGAAGTAGCCCTGTGGAAAAGTCAAAGTCAGATAGTCAAACAACATTAGCTACCGCTTTTAAGACAATATAACTTTAGATTTTTCAAGGGAGATGTGACCATGCTGCAACCAAAAAACACTTTGAAGTTGTTGATTAGGATGACATCATTTTCAAGCAACCAAGATATGATAGAAAGTAAGTATTTGTAGGATTTTGAGTTTAGAAATCTAAGAATATGAGGTCGATTCATTTACTTACGCTCTGCATGACAGAAGAGAAAGACTTTCTCCTTCGCGTGCAACACCCCACCCTCTTTAAATGCATCCTGATTAAGAATTTAAAACTTGGTCACTAGTATTTGTCAACATAGACTTTCAGAAACCAAATAAAAATTTAATTAACTCACTTCTACAGTTGAGAAATTCCAATTGTATTCGGATACCGAATTAGGTTGGGCACACTGTCATGAAATGTCAAACAATGTAGCAAAACTAACTAACTAGCATATAGATTGATTGCATTTGCAGCACATACATTTGCCCCGAGAGGAAAGTCCATAAGTCCTTCTGCACATAACAAACATGGCTCATGTCATGATAAATAAAACCTAGAACAAATCATATCATCAGGATTCTATTATGAAATTTTAATAGAAACTAAATAAAATAGAAAATTACCAATCGTATTGAAGTCTTAGAACGTTTCCTTTCATCCGACATTGAACGGGGTCTGGAAAAGTAGGCAATCCCATGCTAAGAATAACAAAGTTCCGGATACAATCGAGTATTTATAGGTTTTGTTTTGGGCTGAATTCACCCCTACGTATTATTTTCCCCACAACAAACATCGTCTTTACCTTTTTATTTTAGAGTAAACTAGGGGAGATACACGCGCTACGCGGTGGGATGGTAAAACAAAACGTTAAAACGAAGAAAGAAAAGAAAAAACATTTTGCTTCTCCATGGATTGAACCCGGTTTGATGGAACCAATGGGTTTATGTGAGCGGAGAGTTAACCATTCCAACGATCTTTGACTTGTGTTAAATTGTCAAAAAAAAATCTATACTATATAATAAATAAAGGTTTCTTAATGTCACGTGTCGCTCATATTCATTCTTATAAAATTTTTTCCCACCTCTCTCTTTTAATAAATACACTTTCATATTTTCAATAATAATAAATTTTTAAACAAATTATTAGTTGTACTAATAAAACACATTTATTTTAAATTATCTCATATTATAAAAACTTTAAAATGTAATTACTTAGCTTATGTTTTCAATCAAATAGTAATTGAAAGTCAAATAACATTGAATAATATTTAATATATTTTTGATACTCAGTTATATATTAATTTTTACATATTTTTTTATTTTGTTTTATATTGTTAGTATATGTAATACATTTTTTCACATATAAGACATATATATATGTGTGTGTATATATATATATATATAAAGATTTAATCTATACTATATAATAAATAAAGGTTATAGAGTGACACTTATCACTCTCCTATCCATTCTTATTATTTTTTCTCGTCTGTTCTCTCAACTTACAGCTGCTCTTGCCGCAACACAAACTAATAGAAAGTTGGTAGTGTACATCCCATTATGTTTTAGATAGGGTATATAATTACAAGGATGGTCCTTGTGCTTTGGGTTGCATGTCGCCCTAAAGTTTAAAAGTCACACATATATCATCAATCATTCAATTTTTTTCATTTATGATTCTTGTGTCAGATAAGGTTATTATTTGAGAAAATTACCAAAATAGACATTTGACCGGTTGACTTTTTCAAAATGAACATGTGTTTTTAGTCGTCTAAACATGGTCATCAAGACCAACAGTCGGCTAAGCCGGCTAGACTTAGCCAAATAAAAATTATGTGCACGATTGAAATCTAACAGATCATACACCAATCAGACGGTGACACTATCTGTTAAAAAACGTTTCGGGTCAAGACCAATTAATGGTTCTATCTTCATCAACTTCATTGCAAGGTGATATTCAGAAAGCGTTGCCCGCGCAGGGAGATGAGCGAACTAATCACACTCTCTTGTAAGTGAAGGTAAGAAAGATCGTATGCAAGCTCCCTACAATCATACCGGTACAAGACCCGTCTATAGAAACGGGCTTTCTAAGCGCGTATAACATGGTCGTCTAAGGGTGAACCTTAATGTTTAATGTCAAATTTTGATTGTGTTGCGTCTGACAGATTCCTTTCAGACACGGAATTTTTAGCCGGCTATTGGTCTTGATGACCATATTATACACGGCAAAAATGCATGTCCATTTTGGAAAAGTCAACCGGTTAAATGTCCATTTTGTTAATTTTCCCTTATTATTTTATCTTTTTTTTTAATAAATTACATTTTAACTCATTTTTTTAAAGACAAATTTCTTTAATCATATGGGAGTAGGATTTAAACTCATAACATACTCAAACCTTAGTGTTTCAAGAGACTTTGCCTCTACCACTGAACCACCAACCTCATTAATGGCCTTTAACTAATCTACTATTCTAAAATTTACACTTTAATTCATGTTTCTTCTTCTTATTAGTATTAGTATTAGTATTAGTATTATATAACTATAATTCAACGTGAGGTGGAATAGTGTTTTTTTATTAGATTTGTCACAAAACTTCAATAGAGTAAACTTTAGTTTTTTCTCATCAAGTTTGAATAAAATTGTAACAAAAGTTCAATGGGTTTATTTTTTAGTAAACTTTCGTTAACTTTTTTTTAAAGAGTATGCACGACTTTGTTTAGTTTTTTTTTTGTGAGCGATTCGAATTTCTTTTTTGTATCGTACGCTATACCGAGTCTATATTTTGACGTAAGTTTTATCACCGTGGACGAGCCGAACTAGTAACTATTAAACTCAAGCCATGTAGCGCGGGGGAGCGCCGTGGGATTGAATAGTCGCTTTTTACTTTTTTTTACCGTAAAAGTTTTTTTTATAGATATGGCATAAAAGATTTAACATTTTGTTTTATTCTTTTTTACAAAAAAGTTCTTTTCTTTTTAGATTTGCCACAAAACTTCGATAGAGTAAACTTTAGTTTTTTTTCTCTCAGTTTTGATTTTTTTATAAAACTGAAACAAAAGTTCAATTTGTTTATTTTTTTAATAAACTTTCGTTAACCTTATTTTTAAACGGTATGCACACATATGTTTAGTTTTTTTGTGAGCGATTCGAGTTTTTTTTGTATCATATGCTATAGCGAGTCTGTGTAACGACGTAAGTTTTATTACAGTGGACGAGTCGAACCGATAACTACCAAACTATCGTCATGTAGCGCGGAAAAAAAACTAGTTAGTATTAATATTGGGGAATTCTATCCACACACAGAATATTGCTAATTGGACACGCCGCCGCCCTATACGCCCTCGTATAGGGCAATACGATGGCGTATAGGGTTCAGTCACTGACAACAGAATGCCACGTGTCATTCTGTGTCAGTCGGATGGTTCAATACGTAGCGTATTGAGCTATACGCAACGTATGAGGCACGAGTTATATTTTTGCTTCAAAAAGTTGGAAGATTTGGAATTTATGAATCCTATACATGGCGTATAGGGCAATACGTCACGTATAGGTTTTTTTTATTTAATTATTTTTTTAATTTAATTTATATTTTTGTTTTTTTTATTTAATTATCTTTTTTAATTTAGTTTATATAATTTTGTTAATATAAGTTTGTTATCTATTTATGAATTTTATAAATTTTATATTTTTTTTTAAACATTTATTATATTTTTACATTACAACCAAACAAAATATTAAACATTACAACCAAACAAATAAACTAAAAATTATATATATTACATTAAAAAATTAAATATATACATCAAAATGTTTTACGTACATAACAACGAAACAAACTAAATACAAATAAAACAACTAAACCTGACCGGCTCTGCCGTCACCCTGACCGGCTCCGCTCACATCCTGACCCGCCCCGCCCTCATCCTGAACGGGGTCGTCCGGATAATGACGTGGTGGGGGTAGTGGTCGTGTCTCGATGTCGGCGGCTCGTGACAGATCCACGAGCTGTCCAACCACCCACATCATCAGGTCCTCCATGCGATCGACTTGACGACCCTATCGCCGTAAGTCGGCAACGAGTCCATCAAGCAATGCTTGGGTAGCCCTGTCCAGCCTAACAGACCGACGTACGTGTCGGGGATGCTGTGGCGGATGGATGTGGATGTCATCGACGTGCGGGACGTGCGGCGGCGCGTCCTCCAACGCCACACCCTGTAGCTGATGAGGCATAGGCGGGTCCCCCTGTCCGGGCATCAGCGGAAACGACACCTAAACCTGGTCCTGGACGGCCCCTACGAACCGAAGGCCCTGCGGAAATCGGTGCGTAATGCGCATGCCGCTCGCCGTGCAACGGTCTAATCGGACAGGGGGAATGGCCGGTAACATCGCAGGCTCATGCACATCCAATGGTGTAACCGACCGCATGATTTGCGTGATGAAAGCACCGCCATACAAAAGCCCGCGCTTATACCGCATATAGGCAGATGCAAAATAAAGAGCCATGCATGTGGATACGTCGCACCGCCTGCCAGTAAGCAGTAAATAGAGATAGAAGAGGTCTCTATCAGTGCACCACTCACGGCTTTTCAGACGTGGTGCGATCGACGTCGAAATAATCCGGTTCAGATATATATACAAATGGTCTCTAATCCCCGAGACCCTCCCCTTGGTACCCAACCAAGGACTATCTGAAATCAAACCCTAAAAAACAAGGAGTTCCTCCTTGTCCACCTCCGTCACCGCTTCAGTGAAAAGTGGCGTGACCGTCTCAAGCTCCTGGTACAAGCCCGTCGTGACGGCCCACTGACGGAGGGACTGACGGTAAACGGTAGCAAAAATACAAAATGAAATATGATCCGACTCCATATTCGGCGCCTCCCCAGGAAGAGGGTCCAGCCCAGCCTCTGAGAAGATGAACGTCGAAAAAAACTCGACGACCACCTCTCGATAGGTTTCCGTGAATGAAAGATCAAAAAGATGCGACCATGGTGTGTCCTGGCCGATGATGGCCCTAGCCCGCTCGGCCTCCTGTACCTCCTCGAGAAGCCCCCAATCGACCGCCGTCCCTGGGCCCAACCGCACCTCCCGGAGCTTCTGTCACCGGGCATACTCCTCCGAATTGGCGGGAAAATCCAGAAAAGGGTAGTGCGCAAGATCTTCTAGCTGCTCCATGTGAATATCATCATCATGATCCGCCATATCTAATAATAATAAATTGTTTTTATTTTAAATAATAAAAATAATTTTTTATTTTAAATAATAATAAATAATAATAGTAAATTGTTTTTATTTTAAATAATAAAAATAATTTTTTATCTTAAATAACAATAAATAATAATAATAATATATTAAAATTTTCCAAGTCTTCGTCTGTAAATAATGTCGTGCAATGTTTTGCGATATTCTCGTGTATGTGCCATCGACATAGGTTTTTGGAACAGTCCGGAAATATTTTATCACACGCGTTCATAAGAGCTTTGTCCCTGTCTGTTACTATCACACGCGGCTCCATACACTTTTGCAACATTGCTTTTATTTGCAGTAGCACCTAGACGAAGTTTTCCTCCCGTTCTTTTGATATAAATGCATGAGCGACGCAAAACGACTGGTGTGTGGAGGTCACACCGACCCCATGGATAAATGGAAGTCTATACATGTTTGTTTTGTTCGTCGCGTCGATCATCGACACGTGCGGAAACGCACGTCACATCTCGTACGCTTTCAGATGAACAAAGAATATCTCCTCCACAATATTTGTGGCAGGATCTTCCCGAGTATAGTAGACGTATTTTTTATAAGAAAGAAGATTTTCCAGAATCTGTATTGGAGTTTCACCGACTCTTGTTTCGGTTTTTATCTTTTGTATCGCATTATAAATGTCCTTTTTAATGCAACTACTCTCTAGGTTTTGTTCCCTAAAAGTTGCCAGAATGTTTCGTGGCAACATGTTTTGCGAATACAATTTCGCCACCAAAAGTTGTTCCGACTGAGACAGTCTCCTCGCAAACGAGTGCGCCTCAAGATGTTGACTAGGATCGTGGTTATGATTGTCATCCTTCACCATTAATTTCCAATCACCAGTATTTTCTTGGTACTCTCCTTCCAATTTAAAGGGACAACCTATTTTCTTGCTACCGGCACGTCTAACCGTAGCAGTAGACGCACGTTCGCCGTGACGGTCACACACAAATCACACCGTTGATTAGAATAAACGTCGGATGAGACCTCCTCCCAGTTCACCTCTTGAACGGCAGAACTTTGCGGGTTATTTTCCAACGACTCGTTAGAATATACCTGAAAACCATAGTTACCATCCCACCACCAAGACATGTTTATAATTTTTGAGAGATTGTTTGAAAATTTTTTGAATGATACGTTCGAATGAGAATTTTTCATGGTTAAATACACAAAATTTGGGCCCTTTACGCATCGTATAAGGCAATACGGTGCGTGTAGGATTCAGGTCAAACCTGGCCAAACCTCGTATACTCATCGTATAGTGCAATACGATACAGTTTAGGGTACGTGGTACCTTCTGCTACCAGTCATCCATCACATCGCTATACGCCGCGTATAGATCTATACGAGGCGTATAGCGATGTGATGGATGACTAGTAGCAGAAGGTACCTCGTACCCTAAACTGCATCGTATTGCACTATACGATGCGTATAGTGTTGGAATGACCAGGTTGTACGGGGATGTCGGGCATGGAAAATTATGAAGGGTTATACGCATTGTATTGCCCTATACGATGCGTATATGGCCAAGTCCAAATTGTAATTCCTGTTTATCATTAGTAGTCCACTTCATATTAGTAGTAGTATTAGTATCATTCATCGATGTTATGCTTTTATCTGGTCTCCACCACGACCATACATGTCAGTGTATCGTCTAAATATGTCCACCAATGTGGGCAATAATTATAATTTGTAGGATTTTGAATCCAACAAATAAAATATTACGATGGTTGTAAAATTTTTTTGAGGTTGTTCGGGATTAAATCGTATATATAACAAATAATTTTTTTTATAGGGTCGGGTGACCCCATATCCACTCAATGTAGGTTCGCCATTGCTTATAAACCTATTTTTAAATCTACATCAATATCAACCATGAGACTAGAACCCTAACCACTTGAATACATCTTCATACACACCTTAATACCGATAGGTTACTAATCCTTTGGTACATAATACACTAAATAAAATATGGATTTTATATTTTGGGTCATTTACATATATACTCTTCCTAACTTCATTTATTATATACTAGTTTAGATCCCGTGTATACACGGGTGAAAAATATCAATAAATAAATTTTTTAAATCTTTATGTGTATATTTCACACGTGTAAAAATGTATCATATACTAAGGATAAAAAATAAAACTCAAAATATGCAAAAACTAATATATAATTCAGTTTTGAAAATAAATTAAATACTATTTAATGTAATTTGTTTTTCATTTATTATTTGATTGAAAATAAAAGTTAAATAAATAGATTTTCAAAGTTTCATAAGAGATAATTTAAAATAAATATGTTTTATTAGTATAATTGATATTTTCTTTAAATATATATTGTTGTTAAAAATAGGAGGTGCATTTAATAAGAGAGAGAAGCGGGAAAAAAATGATAAGAATGAATGTGGAGGCGACATGTGGCATGGAGAAACCTTTATTTATTATATAGTATAGATTTACCCAACCCCTAATTTTAATTACATATTTCCCCTTCCTAAAACATATATATATTACATGTTTACTCAATTTATTTAAAATAACTTATTGAATTACTATTTTACCCTTAATAAACCAATTAAAATAAAGAGTAAATTTCGTTTTAAATCCATATGATTTGCTCAAAAATGAATATTTTAACTAAATTAAGTCACACACTTATGAACACCCCTGTGAATACCCCACCTGCCCCATTTCCATCCTCAAACACCCCCACACCACCGAACATCCCACCCGCGCCATCTTCGGCTAGTTCTAGGGAAGATCGAGAGAGGGATTGTCACCGCCAAATTCTAGGGTAGTTAGATAGAGAGAGGGTGCAGATCTAAAGCTAAAGCCGCCGCCATCATTCCAGTCAATCCAGGCGAAGATTTGTTCAATTGAGGTGTTATGGTCCGTCGGCGGTGGTTTCACAGAAGTGATGTTGGTGGTGACTAGGAGTGACGGCTGCGGTGGCCCTGGTGGTGAGGTTGAATTCGAAGATTTTGAGGTCGGCGCTTTAGAATGTTGGGCGGAGGAGGTAGAGGATGTAGCCGGAGATGGCGGCCATAATGAGGAGGGGTTTGATGAGGGTTATGGCGGCTGTGGTGGTTGGTGATGGGGCTTAGGCGGCTGCGGTGGTCGGTGGTGGGGCTTAGGCGGCTGTGGTGGTTGGTGGTGGGGATGGCGATTTTTGCTCAGGTTGGTATATATCATTATTAAGTTAGACGCCCTAAATACTTTTAGGGATTAAGGTTCTCGACGTAACTTGATAATGATATTCGGCCTCACTTCTTCAACTTATGTATTTGGAATGTTAATATAGGCTCAGAATCATGGAGTTTCGACCAAATTTTATAAACATATAGTTTCTTGGTTAAAATTATAGTTTATACATACATGGTAAAATTCATAAGAAAACTAACATTTAGGAAGAGAACTAGAGAACTCTTCATTAAAGACAAAAAAAAAAATAATAACTCGAAATATAAATCGAAAACTAAAAACTGCTTTGAATACCTTGTTTCCCACGTCGTCCTCGTTAAAAAAAATAAAACGCAAAAATGATTGGTTTAGTTTAGGGTTTAGTTTTTGGGTTTAGTTTAGCTTTTAAGGTTAGGTTTTTGGGTTTAGCTTTTAGGGTTAGGTTTTTGAGCGTATGGGTGGGTGGGGTGGGTTTAGGTTTTTGGGTGGGTGGGGGTGGGTGGGGGGTTTAGGTTTTTGGTGGGGTGGGGTGGGGTTAGGTTTTTGGGTGAGGTGTGGGGGTTAGGTTTTTGGGTGATACTACACATATGCAATATTACGGGTGTTTTTTAACGAGGACGAAGTGGGAAACAAGGTTTCCAAAGCAGTTTTTTAGTTTTTGATTTATATTTTAAGTTATGATTTTTTTTGTCTTTAATGAGAAGTTCTCTCATGAACTCAACCTTATACATACATACATCTATGCCCATTATCATAAGATTTTTCAAATATTCAGTTTATTTGTTATATTTGTGTGATTTTTTCTTGACCATAACTGTATTAATAGTTCTCAATAATTTATCAATAATACATCTATGATCATGTTAATAGTTCTTATGAAATAATTGCAAATTCCCTTGAGGATATAAAGAAACATGTAATATGATGATATGAATTATATGCATTCATTGGAGAATGACTTCATATTAATAATTATACATAAAAAAATTTCACATTAATACAAAGTTACATGAACACTTCAAAAATGCTCATCTCCTATACACACTTTTCTGTGATTAAATGATGTTTCTCTAATTGTAGCCAAAATGGGCTTCCACTGAGGTGACTTGTGCGTGTGAGTCACGTTCTCCACTCCACCACCACACCACGGGTCTAAAAACCGGTTCGGACTTCTAGCTCTTGGATCCCATACGGGGCTAGCCGAAGGACTTATCGGGGATGACTTAGCCGCATGACCAGCTTTCTTGTTAAAGAGGTCAAGTCCATAGGAGAAGCATTGAATTTAAGTGTTGAGTTTGGGAGCAGGAAGTAGATTTGACCCGTTTCAAGTTGTTGATCGAGCTTGAGCGGTACTAAACCGTCTTGCAGAATTTGGATCGGACTACATAAAAAATGCTTCTGGAAGTTGTTCACGACTTGGTCAACCGTGGCTGGATCATCATAGTGTTCCAATGAACCATCCAAGTGCACCACTCTTATGACCTTCGATGTAACCTCCATTTTCGATGAAAAACAAGCACCCATCTTGTGTTTACGACGCCTGATGATCTGCAACCGAAGATTATTAGACCAGAATCGAAGTAGTCGCAGCCCACAAGTGACCGGATTGTGGTCTATAGCTCTCTCTAAAACAACCTTTGAAATATATAGATAAAAAGAGACAAAGAGCTTACTTGTAACGTGAAAGAAGGGGGGGGGGGGGGGGGGGGGGGTAAGTTGTGATGGAAAGTAGGCAAATTGGTCAACCACTAGATTAGAAATCTTTTTGAAGAAAGAAAAAAAGCATTCAATCCAAAATAATTGCTTTATTGAATTATATTACACTATTATTTAAATTAAAGACCATGCGTATATAATATCTATTTTATCTTTTGTGTTTTTTTTGGGTTTTTAATGTTTTGACTTTATATTTCTAATTGTTGTATCTGGATTTGCGTTCAGGTTTATTGACTCCACGTTTTCAGGTTTTATAGTGGAGTTACGTTCGCTTTTATAACAAGTTACGCTTTAGGGTTTTACGTTTGAGTGATGGCCGTTGCGACTTTTGGGTTTTACGACGGAGTGACGTTTGCTTTTACGATGGGGTGTGCTTTTGGATTTTCCGACAGAGTGATAGTCGTTGCAACGTGTTTTCATATATGTCATGTGTTTTGATAATTGAGACCGTGCGACTGTGTAATTCTTAGTTATATCTAAATAATGAACTTAATACAAGAAAAGATAGCAAAAAAAAGGTAACAAAATTTAAATATTATATATGTTTGTTGATTATTTTATCAACCAACGAGAATTCGTTACCAGAAAACCCTGATTTGTATAGATGAGAATGATACTTCTTAAGTTCTTAATCAACAAATTATTTGCATCAAGTTTGAGTTACTTTAAATAAAATAAAATCTTATTGTCAAGAAATAAAACCAGACAAAAATGAATGAAATATATAAATGATATTGTAATGTGAAAATTTGAAAAAGAGAAACGTGGAACCGCCGGCCTCCAAATGTTGTTGACTTGGTATAACATCAAAATCAAATGACTTGACCGACCAATAATGAGCCTATCCATCTATAATTGATTTTATTTTTTCAACCCAACTTGAAAAATGGACCAAATTGTCATGAACATATATAATAAATAAAATAAAAATATGACTAGGCTTCAATCGTCTTTAATTCAAGTCAATTGAAAAATAGTGAAGTCGCCTCCTCTAAGGGTGAAGGGGGCACCCTCGGGTAGTGCTTGTGGGTTCACGGGTACCACCGGTACACCGTCGTTGACGATTCGGATAGGCATACGGGTATGCTTTTGCGGGTATATGTACCCGAGTGTGGTTTGTTGAATTTGAACGTTGACAAACAACTTTAAGGTAGTATTTGGGTATTAGGGTTATGCTGCTAACACTTTAAGGTGTTATAGTAGTATTTTGGATAAAAGTGATACGACACACTCATTGAGTTTTTTTGTTATGGTACTTTTTTAATGAGTATGTGTTCTCTTCACCCTAAATTCATCTGTGTAGAACTGTAGATTAACTTCGAATTAATAAAATGTTCATATTTATATTTGTATGTATAGTTTATAATATATTTAATAAATTCTTAAAAATATTAAATGTTTTGAATTTTGAAGCTTACAGATAATTTGGTTCTCACTTGGTTAACTAAATGGATGCATCGCTTATGTTATTCATACATATCTATCTATACTAATAAAGCAGTAAAAAAGAGGGACACGTGTCGTTCTCATATTTATCATTACAAAAATTTTCTCGCTTATTTTCCATTTACCCAATTTGATTTTTTATTTTACATAATAATATTTATTTCTTATTTTGTTTATCTCTTATTTTAAGAAACTTTAAAATTTAATTATGTAACTTTTTTTAACCAAATAGTTGATGTAAGTCGAATTTATATTAAATAGAAATTAATTTATTTTCGAAACAAAATTATATATTAACTTTTACATATTTTTAAACTTTTTAAAAAAATCATTAGTATATATAATACATTTTCCACTTATAAAAAATACATAAAGATTTAAAAATTTTATTCATCTCGTGTAATACACGGGGTTTTTAAATATTTAATTTTTATCAACCCGTGTAATACACGGGATTAAAACAAAATTATATATTAACTTTTACATATTTTTAAACTTTTTAAAAAAAATCATTAGTATATATAATACATTTTCCACGTATAAAAAGTACATAAAGATTTAAAAATTTTATTCATCTCGTGTAATACACGGGGTTTTTAAATATTTAATTTTTATCAACCCGTGTAATACACGTGATTTAACCTAGTATGATATATATCTATATATAGTTTATCATGTATTTAGGATTTAATTGCAGAAATGGTTCATGTGGTTTGATTAAGTTGCATGTTTGGCCCATGTGTTTTAAAAGTTACAAATTTAGCCGAAACTTTTGAGTTACGACTTTATCCCCTGATGTTGACACCAATTACATTTTAGCGGAAAGTTAGCCCATGTGACTTATTATTGCAAACTTACCCTAAAAATGAAAGAAAATCAGTAAAAATCATTATAAAATCAATTACAAATAGTAAAAATTCATAAAAAAACTAATTGGTATTAACGTCGGGGGCTAAAGGAGCAACCAAGTCACAAACGTTTGGCTAAGTTTGTAATTTTTAAAACTTGAGGGCCAAACGTACAATTTGATTAAACCAAAGAGGGTCATTTAAACGGTTAACTCTATATTTAGTAAAATCTTAAAAGTTAAATGTTTTGAATTTCGAAGCTTATAGTTTACTTTGGTTGTCACTTAATTAACTTTTTAAATGGCGAACATTAAATGTTGTGACGTCGCACCCACCATTACATGGGAGAGCCTCGTACAACTCCGATCAATATGTTGTCTTAACCGGACCCACTTAGCGTCAGAGTCGGAGAGCATCTAAGGAAAAATTTCACCCAATACGGCTCCTTCCGGGCTTCAGGGAGTGCTGAGGCTCGAACCCTGGATTGGCTTGGATAAAACCTAGGTGCATCAACCTAAGCTAAGCCTCATTTGCATGCCGCAGAAACTAATGTGAAAGGCAGGGGTTAAACCTGGGTCACTAGGAACACCAAGTCTCTCCTTACCACTCCACCACTAGCTTATTGGCGTCACTTAATTAACTAGATGGATGCAAACATTACGTAATGATTCAACGTAATTGAGATGATTAAAAGTGAGGAGTATATTATAAAATATATTACCTAAGAATAAATAAAGAATTTATTAAGTATGGTTTATTGTGTAAGATTTCTTATAACTACTTGTAGAATGCCTGGTTGTGGGATATAATGAGAGTTAAGACAAACGAAAAAGGGATCGATTTTGTACTAGCTTTGTATCTAGCTCACTTAGACTACGGGGAGTACGTGAAAGCTTCCATGATGGTGAGGTGACACCGTGCCCGGCATGGAACACCACACAGTGACGGAGCTTGAAAAGAAATGCAGGGGGCCGGTATTTTTTTTCCTATCAAGGGGGGGTCGGAACTATAAAATTTTCGGCCGAATATATATAAATTAACACTACTTAACGAAAAATCGGTCGAATACGTATATATTAACACTTCTGAGCGAAAAAACGGAAGGGGCCGGGGCCCCTCGGACCCTCACTATCCTCCGCCCATGACACCACGCCCCCTTGGTGTGGTCCACGAGCATGGAGGGAGCTCGTGGAGATTTCCACTGGCGTGAAGGAGTAGCAATATTAAAATCATGCGGATACATCTCATCCAACTTTAGCAAGTTTAGTTTTTTAAAGGCACTAAAATTTTCACACGTGCTCAAAGAACTCATAAACGTAAGCAAGTTAGTGATCACCTCATTAAAACGGAAGCTCATTCAAATCTATTCGAGACGGTTTACTATTTGAAGATGATGATTCAATGTTTGATGGTGGTGGTGCTCTATGAAAATATATTTTAATATCCTTAATAGACTAATAGTACCTAGCAATCAAATTCAAATTAACATCTAAAATCATAATAACATCTAAAATCTTAATAACATCTAACATTTAAACTAACATTCAAACAAGTAATTTACAAACGTTAAAATTACCCCTAACAACAAACATTCAAATTAACATTTAATCTAACCTGTGGTCTGTGAGCAGGGGAGCACCGGAGCAGGCGAACAACATCAGTGGGCCGTGGGGTTGGCAGGTGGACGGCAGTAGCAGGTCACACAGGTGGACGCTAGTGCCGGTGAGTCTTCTAAGTTGTTTTTTTCCCCTAATTTCTCATTCACTCCTCGATCTATCTATCCCTAATTACTATTTTTCTTTGTTCTTTTTTCCTAGTACAACCTAAGTGAAGGCCCAACAAGAAACAATTAAACAAATTAAAGGCCTGCCCACCATACGTAATCAGCTAAAAAAAACGTTTTAAAAAATGTAGGTGAACGGATTCAAACCCACAACCTCCATGTTATAATGCAAAGCCTAAGCCACTACACCACTTGTTAAACTTTTTAAGTAAGTTTACCATACAACTATTTAAGGGGTTCATCCCAGCTTTTTTACCTAGCGTTACACTATAATTTCAAAACTCAGGTTCCTGTTCCTTGCCCTAATTGCAGGTTGGTTCTCATCAAGGCAAAATAAGCAGAAGTTCTTATGCAGAAGCAAAACTGAAGCTACTTTCTTATTTGACAACACATATAAACATGATAAGCGTATGAGACTAAAATTGCATCTGTTGAATCAGAGGCACCATCGATCGCAACTAGGGGTGTCCTTTTTACACGAAACCCAATTAACGTACCCGACCCTAATCCACTCGAACCCGGATAAGCCGAACCTGATTGCATCAGTTGAATCAGATGCACCAGTGTTCCTTAGAATCAGCAAACAAAAACAATGTTTTGTTATGTAATCCAATCTACATCACATCACCCACAAGTAAATGAAACTAAGGAACCTTCAAAACACAAATTACCAAAAAAGATCAGATCTGAAACAAAATAATCATATTATTTAGAGCCATCAACTTCCAAGATTTCACATTTAGAATGAACCTTCAAAACACAATAATTAAAGGTCTGAACTCAAATGCAGAATCTTAGAATGGCAAATTGTAATCTCAATTATTCACTAGCCTTCAACCTAGAAAAAAAACGTAATCACTAATTGTAATCTCAATTATTCGGCAAAGTAGTGGAGAAGGTAATTGTAATTGCAAAACTTGGTATCGGCAAAGTAGCAGACAAGGTAATTTTTATCGCTAATTGTAAGCGCGATTAACTACCCATCAACCTAGAAAAAATCACACTTTTTAATGGCAATCGGGTTCCTCGGGTCAACCCGATTCAGGAACCGCCTGATTCGTTTACCGACTCAAACTAGGCGGATTAGGTTCGGGTTAATCGGGTTTAGCTTATTCGGGTTTGGGTGGATTAGGGTCGAGTTCGGTAATCAAGTTTCGAGTAAAAAGGGCACCCCTAGGTTTAGGAGGCTTGGTGATCAAATTTTGTATTTGTATAAATAGAGGGTTAAGGGGTCTTTGTGTGTGTGGGGTTTTCGTCTTATATAAAGAGAAAGAGTCATGTCCAGGAGTTGGGTCACAAAACCCGGTTGTCATTGTGTGTGCTCGATCCAATTAAAGGGTTAAAGATTGGTGATCAAGTCTTGTATTTGTATAAAATGGAGGGTTAAAGCTTAGTTATTTTTATAAATAGAGGGTTTTCGGGTAAAAAGGACACCCCAAGGTTTAGGGGGTGACCCCAGTTCCCATGGAAGAGTGAGATCTTGTCCCGATGGGAGTTATATGAATGTTATAAATGGGCTCTCCGAAATACAGTGCTGTTCGTAACCTGGCAAGGCGGGCTTCCAGGGCATATTGTTCAAACCATGCGACATATCTTTTTTGTTCTAAAAACTTCGTCTCCAGGAGTGTGTTGCGAAAGCAGAAGAGGATACAAGACCAGAATAAGGGAATGACACCCCTCGAGGGATGGAGGTTGGGATGTTGAAAGGAATGTGGGGTGGAACGGATGAAGTTGGATGAGTGGGTGGGAGAATGGGTGGTGTGGAGGAAATCGGTTGAGTAAACTGAACCTTGGGTGGGACAGGCGAAGATGGCAGTACAAACGGGATATGGGATGGGATAGATGGAGTCGACAGTGTGAGCGGGATGTGGGGTGTGTTCACCAAAGTGCTCGAAAATGTCTGTCCTGTGATGTCGGCAATAGTGATGGAAGAAGACAATGATTTTTGTGCTTCAATGTATTGAGCAAAGGAAGGCGACGGCTGGGTGGAGGGCGGTGCGAGAAGGGAATGGTGAGTAGTTTGTCAGGTAGTGGTAATAATTCAATGTGATGGTGAAAGGATGATGTCTTACTCCCCGTGATTGTCGTATGGGCGTGAAGAAGGACTCGTCGGGACAGTGGGCATGTTGTTAGATGCCATGAAATCTGAGATATGTTTGAGAAAAACCCTTTCATAGATGGATGGCACCAATGAAGAAATAAAATACCTAGCGTAGAGCTAAGTGTTCGTTTCCATGGGACTTTCGGTCTCAAATCTCAATGGATCTAGCTGCAATTACTTCGATCTTCAAAACTAAGAACACTGTTAGTCTCGCCACAGGAAAGGGAGTCCTATGTGACCCGACTCCAGTGTGAGAATAAGTATATTTCTTGGGAGAATAGGATTGTTCAATGTAACAGTGGAATGATAGAAATAGAAATAGAAATAGAAATAGAAATAGGGGATACGTGGATGTACATACCTGAGAGACCCTTTTCTCATCTTATATATATATATATGTGTCGCATAATGTATATATGATGAGTTATTATGATGCTCCTTTGTTATCTCCACTCCTATAACTGAATTTGTTACAATCTCTCGTCTTCTGATGGTGAACATTCTTTATTGTTTTTGGTGTAAAGTGCCTGGGGGAGGGCCCATTTACGCCATGAATTGTACTTGGGCCATGTTGGATTATGATTGGGCCGGGTACGGGGTACCATACAACCATACCTCTTCATTTATTTGATAAACATATTTTTATTTTATTTGTTTTTGAAAATGTTTGGTACACCGGTTTAATTCAATCTTACGTGGATTAAATTAACTTTATGTCTTTATCGTTTAGTTCCATTTCACATGTTAAAGGATCCTAGATCCAGCTGTATGTTCTTTTAGCGACGTTTGGCCGGCAATTGCTTTGTTCCTATCATAATCCATAGTTAACATATATATCTTAATGATAAATTAATAATTGATGTTTTGAATAATATTATTTTGCTTTAGATTATAACGTAATACCCTCTAATATAATAAACTAGATTAGAATCTCATTTAATACACGAGTAATTTGAATATAATGTTAAATACTTAGAAATAAAAATTGTATTTCTTTAGAACTTGTTATTACACGGGTTGAATAAACTCGTTTATTATGCGTGTTGAATAAAATGTAATATGTTAACACATACACTCCCCAAAATATGTTTTTAAAAAATGTACTTTAACGTGACAATTATAAATTACGTTAAGTTAATTTATAAAACATTTTTTTCATCTGGGTATTAATTTTTTTTATGTAATTGATAAATGTTAATTTATATTAACTTTATTTGGTTAATAAGTATCCATAAATAGATTTATATTAAATACTTAAAAAAATGTATTAGTTTAATATTATTATTAAATAGGAGAGAGAGACGAGAAAATATATAACAAAAATATTTATTTATTATATAGTAGATGTACTTTTAATTATTGATTCATCTTTGTAACTTAGTACCTTTAGCTTTTTGCTAGTATTGTTTTTATCTAAAAAAATCTTCCACCTTTCAAAAATAAATAAATTATTTTAAAATAATTACACTTAATCTTCGGTTCCTTCACTGATGTTGATCCAACATTTGACTATTTGACCATGATTTGATCATTCATTTGGAAAGAAAATGACTTTTTCAAAATTTGAAATGATGAAATAACAAATATTTTATCCAAAAATTTTCTCAAAGCGTATACTTTTGAACATCATATTGCAAATTTTGTGACAACCACATAAATTTCATATCATACATTCATGTGACTAACTAAACTAGCCTTCTATAATGGTATCCATAACCGGCTTCCACATAGGTGATTTAGGCGAATTTAGCATGCTAACTTCTTTATTATCACCACACCCGCGGTCTAGAAACTTGCTAGCCGAAGGACTTCTTGAGACGGACTTGGCAGGACATGACCTACCGGTTTTGGCTATGTTCATGAGCTTCCTTGTTAAAGTGGTCAAGTCGTATGGACACGTGTTGAATTTAAGGGTAGAGTTGGGGAGGATAAAGTAGATCTGACCCGTTTTGAGTTGATGGTTAAGCTGGAGGGGTACCAACCCGCTTTGCAAAATCTCAACCGGAGTACATAAGTAGTGCTTCGGGAAGTTGCTGATCACTTGGTCAACGGTGGCTGGATTTTCGTAGTCTTGTAGTGAACCATCCAAGTGCACCACTCTTATGGTCTCCGATGTATCCTCCTTTTTCGATATATTGGAAGAAAAACAAGTACCCATCTTTCGTTTTATCTTTATGAGACTTGAACTCGCACTCTTGATGAGTTCTTGTCTTATAAAGATTTTAGACGATGTTTGAAGTTTATAGGTGGAAAGGCTTTGGTGATGAAATGAAATAAAAGGGAAGTTATGAAGGAAGGTGACTAAACGGGCCAACAACTAGATTATAAAACTTTGAGGCTTCTGGTCCTTTTGGTTAAAAGAACTTTTTTTCTATAAAAATAAGTGTGATGTAAAGGGTAATATATTAAAACACAAGATAAATATGTTATATTAAAATCACATAACACACTAGATAAAATATGAATTATATATATTTATTTTGTTAACTTTTTACACGCTTATAACAAGTCTTTCTTTAAGGTTGTATCACGGGCGGCGGGCGGCTCTACTGCTTTTGAAAAAAAAACTTTTGTTTTATGCCTTCAAAATTTTGAGGTCCTAAAAACGCTAGAGTAAGGTTCTTAACGGGAGTGATAATGATATTTGGATTCAATTTTTCAACTTGTGTATTTGAAGTGTTATAGGAACCCTAGATTCGTGGATGTTCAATTGAATTTGATAAACATATAGAATCTTTCTTAAAATTAGAGTATATACACATTGACATCAATATCATGTACCAAGAACCTAGACTTTCCAAATGTGAAGTTGATTTGTGACATTTTTGTGTATAGTGTGTTAATCGGTTATAGAACCTGTTTGGTTATGCATATTTTAACCGTTTTCGTTTAAACCGGCCGGTTACTAACTAGACCGATGAATCGGACCAGATTTCTTTTTTTTTTCCTGTCAAAAACTCTTTTTCAAATTTTATTTAAGTCAAATACGTCAT
The DNA here is from genome assembly GCA_023525975.1 of Smallanthus sonchifolius. Lineage (NCBI taxonomy): Eukaryota > Viridiplantae > Streptophyta > Magnoliopsida > Asterales > Asteraceae > Smallanthus > Smallanthus sonchifolius. The sequence goes on along the minus strand of CM042027.1, from coordinate 15,390,167 downwards.
TAAAATTACAAATTGACATTAAAAAATAAAAATAAAAATTATAAATATATACATAGTTTTAATATTTATATTATTTATGACGTCATTCAGTTCTTAGATACGGTTCAACCGGTGAACCTGTAGGGCGGCCAATTCGTTACCTGTGTCCGGTTATTTAACATGAACATAAATTGCAGACAAACTCGTCACGTTGAAATGATCGACCATATTATGCTACAAGGCGAGAATATTTGTACGACAAATTATTGAGAGCAATTAACACACGTGAGATCTAGAAAAATATACATTCTTATCTCACTTGTGTTAATTATTCTCAATAATTTGTCGGTACAAATATTCTCTTTGTAGAAAATATGATTATTTCAACGTGACTAGTTTGTTTAAGAGAGAGAAGGACCAAATTATGTTCATGTTAGATTTAGTAACGATCATTGGTTATGGTTTCCGATGATTGGAGATGAAACCTATGTTTTCGAACTTTTCAAAGAAAAACAAGTTCCCATATTTCATTTTATCTTTAAAGACTTGAACCTACAATCATGATATTATTATAATGACCACGCTGGTGTAGTCTTTCTCTATAGAACGCACACTCTCGTTGAGTTCTTTTCTTATAAAGATTAGATACGACTTTTAAAATTTTATGCTTCCATTCCTTTTTTTTGTTTAAAAGAAACGTTTATTTGAAGAAACTATGATATAAAAGAAAATCTTACTACTCTAATAAATAAATAAATTTTCAGGACACGTGTCACTCTCTGGTTACTGCTCATCTTTATTTTTTCGCCTCTCTCTCCTATTAAATATTGCATTTTTTATTTCTCTCTTATATTAAATAATAATCTTTATATTAATAAATCTAATTACGAATACTTCTTGTTTAATTATAAATAGTTATTATATCATCAATCAAATAAACTTAAGATAAACTAACATTTATCAATTAAATTAAAAAACTAATACTCAGTTGAAAAAAAATATTTTAAAAACTAACTTAACAGACCTTATAACTGTCACGACAAATTATATTTTTTAAAAACATATTTTCACAAATGTGTTTGTTAACAAATTACGTTATATTTTATTCAACCGATGTAATATACTGGTTTATTAAACCCGTGTATTACACGAGTTTTTAAAAATATAAAATTTTTAATACTAAATATATTACATTTTATTTATTTAACCCGTATAATACACGAGATTTTAACCTAGTATATTATAATAGAGGATAAATGTGTTAGATATTATGAGGGTGTTTGGGATTGCTTAGTTAACTCTAAAAGTGATTTTTGTCAAAAATGTTTATTAATTTATGTTTTCTTAAAATGATTTTTTTTTAGTTTTTGGATTAGCTTTTGTGATGAAAAAAATAAATAAGTCAATAAGTTATTTTTTAAAAGGTGTTTGATTTAATTTATTTTATTGTAGAGTAAACGGTAAGTAAATTTGTGATTTTATGTTCAAAAAAGGTCATAAAGAGTTTTAAAAAGCCAGAATTTGTAACTTTTGAAAAATCACTTTTTAAAACTAAAAAAAAAACGAAAATAAAAAGAACTTTTATCCATGCAAACACTTTTTTGACTTATTGGTTTTTAAAAAAAACTAATAAGTCATTTTGAAACTCAATCTCAAACACCCCCTAAAATGCTCGTGGATAGTGGTATGATTTGCCTACATCATATCAATCTTAAACATTACCAATAGCTTTCTATTAGTGAGATTCTACTGGATATGATTGTTGTTATATATTTTTTAATTCTTTAACCTTTTTACATGCTCATAATAAGTCTCTTATTAAGCTGGCATGATGTTAATTTACTTACCCTTATTTAGTAATGTCGGTGGCCAACCAAAAGCCACCGACAAAAGTCTCATGTCCATTTGAAAGGTGGATGAGTTATGCCACTTGGCGTAATCTAATTCAAGGGCGGAGGATAGTGAGGGCCCGAGGGGCCCCCGACCCCCTGATTTTTCGCTCAGAAGTGTTAATATATACATATTCGGTCGATTTTTTCGCTCAGTAGTGTTAATTTATATGCATTCGGCCGAAAATTTTATAGTTTCGGCCCCCTGAAAGGGAAAACAAAATCTCGGCTCTCCTGCGTTTTTTCAAGCTCCGCCACTGATCTAATTGGTCAGCAAAAACATTTTTTTTCCTTTTCTTTTATTTTTTTATGATTTTTGTAGTGTTTAAATATGATATTTACAAATGTAATTACTAAAGTTCGCAGTAATGGGAATGGTTATTACTCAAGGTTGTGAACTCCCCAACCCGAGTTCAAATCCCATGACAGACACTTTTCTATTTTTTGGCCTTTTTTTTCTTTTAGTCTTTTTATGTTTTTCTTCCAATTTTGTTTTTTTCTTCAACAAATTTTATCATTTCACTTTTACGTCTTATTTACTATGCAACATGTTAGACTGTAATACTTTTTTCTATCTATACTCAACCGTCGCAACTTCATACGTTTGTTTTATTTAGTTAATGATGTTAATGTCACCGCCATAACACGCGTAACAAAGTTCGCAAACACGCTGCATCATACAAGCTTAGTTATGTACTTAACAACATTAATATCACCGACCAAACAACAGACTCCATATTATCTCCCCTCGCTTCATAATTTTCCATAGAAAATCTAGAAATGTTAATCTTCAGTTTATACCTCCCCATTTTCACATTCTATAATCTTCTCGTTAATTCCTTCCCATCTTTGAAACTAATATTTTATGTTTTGAATAGTCTAGATCAAGAAGGATCTAGATCACCCAAAGTAAATAGAGGAAGGACCTCGCTTGTATTGTAACTCACCTAGCAAACTTCAAAGCTTTGATCTTACATACTTTTGTATACGTAAACACTTTATATCTCTAAAAAGTAGTGGCATGAAATCCTTCAGTTCCATCCATACTAATTATTTAAATTCATTTATATCTCTATTTTCATCATCTCTATCTAACTTTTTTGATCAAACCTCCCACTAGACTCTAATAAACTACCTAGAGCATTGGATGAAGCTAAAAACACTAATGTCGTCTTCAATTATTTATCTTTCAAAAATATCTTTTATATTTTCACTTATATTTATTCACTCATAACTAAATTATTGATGATAATAAACTATTTTTTATTTATTTTGTATTACTTAAAACATATGTTTAAAAAATAATAAATATTTAATATTATAAATGAAAGGAAACTTAATAAATATTAATATTTTAAATAGTTTAACAAAACATATTGATATTAAATTTTAATAAATATAAAAGAATTTATAAACTTAAATAAAAGAATAAAGATTAAAGGTAAAAAATTAAATCAAGTCATCATTTTTTATGTCACACGTTGTGACGCACTGAATTACCGAATTACTGAATATTGACACCCTAGGCAAATTCTATTTCGGCCGTGGACAGGAGAGATCCTTGGTTCATAAGTAAAGGTCCTGCCTCTTACATCAACAACGCGTTTTAGAGCTTAATGTAATGAATGAGAGGAAAACTCCACAGTTAAGCGTGCTCGGGTGGGAGTAATACAGGGATGGGTGACCTCTTGGGAAGTTTTCACCTGAGCAAACAAAAACAAATCCGTGAGCTCTTAGTGGGCAAAGCGGACAATATTGTTGGTATGAGAGGCCGGATATTACACACGTTACTTGAAATATTAATTATATTTTTTCTGAGTTTATCCGGTTTTATTTGTCTATATATATTAATAAATTTTCGTCCAGAACTTAACACAAACTTTTACTAGGTTCGGTGGTTGTAACGACTTTCATGTTACCTCACTTCCATCTCACCCACTTAGGTTAAAACCTTAAGGGTGGATTTTTTTTCTGGCGTTTTTAATTATTTCTTTTCAGTTTTTATTAACCTTATATTTTTGTTATTTTTATGTATTTTTATCTTAACGTTACAAACCTTAACACTCCCGTTTTATAACCATTATCGCGATTTACTACACCGTCACGGAGCACGGGTTCCCTCTAGTCTATATCTATACATACTAATAAATAAAGGTTTTGGGGTGCCACATGTCATTCTCATGTTCATCCTCAACATTTTTTTCCCGTCCCTCTCTCCTATTTAATGACACAAGTTTCTATAAAAAAAGTCATAATTTTTGTTTCACGCATCTCTCTCCTATTAAATAATAATTATTTTTATAACTATTTTTATAAAACATTTTTAATTAAAAAATAGCTTTGTTCATAAAACATTTTTATAGTTTGAACATTTCTTTCATTTTTTTTACAAAATTTTTTAAAAAAACAACTATACAACGTTTCTAAAATTTGTATTAAAAAATTATGTAATATGTCAAAAATATGTAATATTAGATATTTATTACTAAGTATATATAACACTGCATTTATTCACCCTGTATAATATACATGGTTTCTAACCTATATTATAATAAATGAAATAACTATACTTGCTACGTGACGACTTTTGATGAAATCTAGATTTTTGTTTTTCGCTTTTCTCTCCTATTAAATAATGATGATGTTAAATAATTAAATATCTAACATATATTCTAATATTTTATTAAAAATTACTAAATCATAAGAAAATTCAATTATTTTTTATTTCACAGATGACTAATAACAACAAGCATACAAATCTTCATACAAAATACTGTTTTATAACAAGTTTTATTTATTCAACCCATGTAAAACATGGCTTTAACCTAGTTTACTTATAAACTAATAATAATTAATCATAAAAAAATCATATATTTATTAACTAACACATTAATTCTATTACTACTTTTAATTGGCAAGGTCGGTGGGGAAATCAATCGGCGAATGCCACCCATTCACTTTTAAATATTGCACTTTTAGCCCCTTCAATTTATAAAAAGTTTGTAAAATGTCATTTTCACCCTTTCGAGTTTTTAAAGTTTCGGGTTTATCCATGTATGTTTTTACTTAAAAAAAACTAATTTCTTATGTTCTTATTTTTATGTACGTGTCAGTATAAATTCAAGTTCGTCTACGTTTTGACGTAAATTTTGTTAGAAAACGAGTCAGGTCAAATATAACACGTTTTCGTACTTATTTTTATGTACGTTTCGAGTTGGTGTACGTTTCGACGTAAATTTACTTGGAAACGAATTGGTCAAATACAATACGTTTTCATTCGACGGGTACCATCGATGTAAATTTAGTTAGGAAACGAGTCGGGTCGATTGTAGTCTATACTTAATCATGCTACATTTAGCGCCGCCACAAGGCGTGGCGGGTAAAAAAACTAGCAATCTTTAAATATGATTTCATCAAAAATACTATATCTAATCCAGTTATTAAGATAGACATGAATACGCCAAACAAGACGACATTCGTAACAAATGTTTTTTGATATTTTCCCCCTGGTGTAATGCGTCTTTTTCCACGCTATATATAGCGTATTAGGTATTCGCGTAGTTACTACCACTTCCCCTTTCAATCAACTTCTCTGTCTCACTTCCAAGCCCTAGCTCTCACACTTCGCTAATCAAACAACTCACAACAAGCTTCAAGTCACTAAAGAGTTTACGAGGTTTATTATTAGTTTTTTGTGTGCATATATGCTGTAGTTTCCTACAATAACCTATTAATATTGTGTTTTAGAAAAACACACATATAGAAAGTATGACATATTGTACCATTATATCCTGGTAAAACCAGGACTTGCTAATAGAACTTTTCAGGGCCACTGACCCATAATTGTTTTTCGTAATCATTACGATTTTGTTCCGTCTTCATCTAATATATACCATCTGAAACCCTATATGATACACACCCTAAAACTTCATAAGTGAAGTTTTTCGACGACTAAAATACGATGGAAGCACCATTGTGTCTGCGTCGGCGAGCCTGACCCACTAAGCTAGAACCACCGACATGATCTGTTGCACAAGAAACTAGGATAAAAGAAAAAGGATATAAACGCGCTCCTGTTGTGGATGATCCAAGGTAAATTTTCCACTTTGTATATTGAATCTATTACTTCGCATACAACAAGAGTTTTTCCTTTTCTTTTTTTTTCAATTAAGAAACATTCTTTGCAGTAGGGGTGTGCTTAGTTCGGTTCGGTCTTGAGCCCCCACCGAACCGAAACCGAAATTTTCGGTTAATGGATATTGGAACCTGACCGGTTACGATTAATCTGTTATTGGTAGTCATTCGGTTCGGTTAACCGCTAAATCAAAACTTTTGACGTAAGTTAAAAAAATTGAACTTTTGTTAAGAATTTAACTAGAAATCAAACCCAAATGCATATTATAACTAAATTGGATAAATATTTCATTTTTTTAATAAAATTAATAAGATTCTAACGCAAACGATTATGTATGCAGTGCATCGCGTGCCTTAAAATTTAAATAGTTATATGTGTGTAAATATATGTGTATGCGTATGTGAGTATATGTGTGTGTATATATAATCGGTTCTATTCGGTTAATTCGGTTATGTTACACACCAAAACCGAAAGCGAACCGCAAGTTTCAGTTAATCGGTTATGGATTAACCGAACAATCGGTTATTTGTCCGGTTCTATTAATTCGGTTACGGTTTGGTTAATTTGGTTATTTGCTCACCTCTACTTTGCAAGATTGAAGAAGCGGCTTTAATGCCCCAAGATCAAAGTCCATCGACTGGCGTAGAAAGTCTTGTTGATTCTGCGGATCAAGTCTTACGGCTCGTACGAGCCGCTGAACCTCATCAGGAGTAAGTTTTGATAAAAAGTAACCCGACTTAAAAAAAAACGTGGAAGAACTTGTTGACGCGAGTCTTGATGGAATGAGGTTTCTTGGGTGGGTGGTGATGATTGAGATTTAAATATTTGGGATTTTAGTGAATAGAATTGTGAGAATTTCACTAAAAGAAGGAAAAGAAATCATGAGTTTCAATCAAAATGAGTTCTTTTTTTGTTACATCACCGACCACAACAAAAACATTTATAAAAGAATAAAATCAATTTGAAAAACATCATGAGTCAAAAGAGAGTTTTAGATCACCTTCCTCTTCAAATAAAAACTATTATGAATAGAAAATCATTGGTAATCCGAATGATTTATTTCATCATCCTCGTTATCAACAATACTTTCTATTAACAACAAATGTATCAGCCTAGCAATAGGAAATCCGGAGCTAAAGGTATCGACATATAGAATTCAAAATATATGTGATCGAAAAATTTCATTTAAAAAATTTGATGCATTTGGGCGTTACATCGCTCAGGATGTTCATTATTTGAAATGCTTTATTCAAGCGTAAGTGATTTTTGTTGTTGAAATTTTGAATGTTAGATTGTGTTTAATAGAGGTGTCTACAACTAACCGACTACACCTATGTTATTTTTTATTAAATGTGTCCTCCATTTTACACCTTGTTAACACTTGGCTTTCCAGGTTTATGGAGAATGTGAAGCTTTTACATCAAACATATATCACATTGCTAGAAATAGAGAGGCTTTTTGAGTGATTGACGAGCAATTTGTTGTTGGCACTATCTTTTATGTGCTTTACGATTAGTGTTTTCTGCGCTGGGGTAACTGTCGTATTGGAGAGGGCTTTTGGTTGCCCCTGAGTTTATAGGCTGATGAAATGTATCTCATATATCTGCTATTATCTAGCCCTAATTACGATATTGGTAATCATATCAACATAACTCATTTATGAAAGTTTGACCGCCACTCCTCCATCCCCATCTAAGTAGTAGAATGTTGGTTGCATCTTTGGTTGTTTCCTTTGTTATCGTGAAGGGTTGAATATGAACATATACTGTATGCACTCTTACTTTTATTTAAAACTTTATATTGTTGGAGCTATGTATTGGGTTTATAATCTTTAACATGAAAAAATAAAACTTCAGTGCTAAATTGTAAAACTTAAAAACTTCACTATTCTTAACAAGTTACTCTTTAATTATTCTTTTTAATATCTTTGGGCTTTTATTTTATGTATTCAAGTTAATGGCTTAGTCTGATTTATGTTTTATTTAGTTGGGTTTAAGTAGGGTTTGAGTTCGGTTGGCCAGAGGCCATCTTATTCGCTTGTACATAACATGAATCGTACATAATACGAAAGATAAGACTTTAATTCGGTGTTATCGTCGTCAAAATCTCGGTCATTATGAATTCTTGTGTCCTGTTAAGAAATCAAACCTAAAATCTAGTGTTCCTTCAAATTCAAATATGGAATTCATAATTCGGGGTATGCTCGGTTAGATTCGGTTTTGAGCTCCCACCGAACCGAAACCGAAATTTTTGGTTAATGGATTTTGAAAACCGATCGGTTTTGGTTAATCGGTTATTGGTTGTCATTCGGTTCGGTTCGGTTTTGAGCACCACCGAACCGAAACCGAAATTTTTGGTTAATGTATTTTTGAAAACCGATCGATTTCGGTTAATCGATTATTGGTAGTCATTCGGTTCGGTTAACCGCTAAAACAAAACTTTTGACATAAGCTACAAAATTTGAACTTTTGTTAAAAATTTGAGTAGAAATCAAACCCAAATGAATATTATAACTAAATTAGCTAAATAGTAGTTTTTTATAAAATTAAAAGGATTCTAACGCAAACAATTATGTAAGTGAATCGTGTGTCTTAAAATTTAAATGGTTATATGTGTGTATGTGTATAATTTGATTATGTCAAATACCAAAATCGAAACCGAACCACAAATTTCGGTTAATCGGTCATTGATTAAACAAGCAAACTGTTCACTTATTTGTTCGATTAATTCGGTGAAACTTTGATTAATTCGATTATTTGCTCACCCCTATTCATAATTAAAGGAACCGAGTTCAATACTTAGGAATGAAATATGGTTTCTTAGTCTTGATTTCAAAATACATATAAAAGGAAACAAAAACTTGTTTGTTTGTTTCAAAAATGTTTTTTGTATTGAGACTAGGACTCAAGAAAGCGCCTAGAAAAAAATGCGTTTCCAACGCAAAATTAATTCGGAAATACTAAATTCTGACAAATTTATGATATAGAGAATGGAAAACATGGGTAAAAATGATGAACTATAAATTGTTGATATGGATGGATTTGGGATATTTTGGTTGATTATTCTCATCCTTTCTTTATTTATAGCATACTTCCCTTGATTATATTTATCTTCCATCCAATGTGGGATGCCACAAACTTTTTTTTATACTTTTCTCTTCAATATCAATTAAATTAACATTTGCAATGTGTAAGGCCCCAAACCCGGGAGGCCCCACTTGTTGGATTTACTCATTCACAAACAGTTCTTAAACATGAATATCAAATAACGCAGCGGAAAAACTTCATTCATTCATCATAATTAAAACTTGTTCATACATGCGGAAGCGTAAACATAGTTTAAAACATATTTACATCATAACTAAACATAACGGGATGCCAGTCTTCATGATCAGTCGGGTAACTCTTCTCGCTTGCCAAGCATCACCGTCCATCCTCATAACCTACCTTAACCTGAATGTGCACACTTAAAAACGTCAGCTACGCTGGTGAGTTCTAGTTTTAACATAAAACCTTAACTTCAAATAAATTGCCAAAAACATCACTTCATACTTCATTTAATAAAAAGCGTACGTAAATAATGCAATAACAAACATAACACTTCATAAGTCAACGAACATATAGAATCTGCGCCTTCTCGTAACCGTCAAATTCAAACGTTACATACTGGTTGAATAACTTAAGGATCACCACCACTAGGCCCATCATCACCGTACTGTCCTTCGGGTGAGGAACTCCTAGGGCCCGATACTTAGGTCATTCAACCCTTCAAGCACGGCGTCCCAAAGGATAGCGCGTACCAAACTTCAAGCACTGCATCCCGTCGGACACAAGTACTTAACTTCAAGCACGACTACCCCGTAAGGTAAATCGTACCAACTTCAAGGATCACGATAATCCCCTTGGCGACCGTCATCGCCCCAGTTGTACAACAGTTGGCCAGCCACAGAGGCCCCTAAAAGGTAAAGGCCCATAACATCCTTCCCATCCCTTAACCTTCATTCCCTAAGGAATATTGGCAGATTCGTTCGCTTGTGACTTTCGTAAACCTTCGCTTCTTTTACTTCAAAAACTTCAGTTAAAGCATTCGTACGTTTTATTAAAAACATTCTCTTCGTTAAAACACTTCGTAAACTTCGTAAACTTCTTTTGGCAAAATATTTCATAAACACTTCCTTCATAAACATCATTTTATAAAACGTTACATACTTCCTTCATAAACATCATTTTATAAAACGTTACATACAACCTTCGTAAATATCGTTTCATAAACATCGTTTTATAAAATCATCACGTGTGCACACCAGCCCAAAAACATTATTAAAACATTTAAAAGAGGGCTTCTAGAACTCACCTTATAAGCTAGTCTCGGTTGTCCTAACAAAGGTCCAACAACTTCACTTCCGATCTGAATTGATTAGTTAATGCACATCAGACCAATACCGACTCTAACGGTTTAACCATTCTAACATACTGACTTCACTTAATCAGTTCTGATGTCTGCGCACTTAGCAAGTGCGAAGACCCTGCTGCCTGCGCACTTAGCAAGTGCGCAGACCATGCTTCCTGCGCACTTAGCAAGTGCGCAGGTCCTTCCTCCTGCGCACTTAGCAAGTGCGCAGGTTCCTCTTCCTGCGCACTTAGCAAGTGCACAGGTCCCTCCTCCTGCGCACTTAGCAAGTGCGCAGGACCTGCTCCGTGCGCACTTAGCAAGTGCGCACGACCTGTTCTTCGCGAAAACCCTAACTTTCGCATTTCGGGTCTGATCATGTCAAGATCCCGAACCTGTTGCATTCAAAACGTTCGTTTTCCATTAAGGAACTCAAATCTATACTCATCTTCCATTTTCATCTGTTCAAACATAACCTTTTTACCCAAAACCCGAAAAACCCAAAAACGAACAAAAACTCAGATTTAGGTCGGATCGTTACCTGAATCGAGCTTCTGATCCGGAGGTTCTTCTCACGAGTTAAGGAGCAACACACTTCTCAAATCTCGGGTCGATCCGACAACTTTCTCTCTCTACGGTTTCTCTCTCTAGAAGTTGCAAATGAGAGAAATGGGTTGTGACCTTGGCTATTTATAGGGGAGACTCCCCTTCTAGCCCATCCGACCCGACCCGACATGCCTCGTTCGTTTATTTCGTCATTTTAACCGTCGTTTTATTTTTGGGATGTTACACAATGGTAAAGTCGTAAAGACGTATTGAAAATGCTACATAAACAAGACACCAAAAGATCGACTATGTATGTTTTTTGTGTAATTTAAAATAACTACATACACTCATATATAAAAGAAGATAGTTACATTAAAAGTCAATCTGAATATAGAGTTCTTAATTTTGTGTGAATTAAGAATCTTATAGAAACATGGGTGCTATTATAAAATTATCACAAATTGATGTCATTCGGTTCGGTTAATTCGGTTATGGGTAAATAAATAACCGAAACCGAAGCGAAAATGTCGGTTTCGGTTATTTTCGGTTCGTTTTTTCAGGTTTTTTGTTCGGTTTGGTTTTGTCGGCTAGTTCGGTTTCGGTTCGGTTAATTCGGTTTTCTGCTCACCCCTACGTTTACTTAGAAATATTAATAACAACAATAGTTTATATAGAAATATTAATTAAAACATTTTTGGTTCATTGTGTAACACAATTATATTTCACACTAGGCTAGAATCTCGTGTATTACACGAGTTAAATAAATATAATGTTATAAACTTAGTAATAAAAAGTTTATGTTTTTAAAACCCGTGTAATACACGAGTTGAATAAACCCGTGTATTACACGAGTTGAATAAACCCGTGTATTACACGGGTTGAATAAAATATAATATAATCTCTTAACATATATATACTCGTTAAAATGGAACAATGTGAATATGTAAATATATAATTAAAACTTTTTTATTTGAATTCTAGCCGGTTATAAAATTGTTTTCAGTTTGTAGAGTTCATAAAAATATAATTGGACGAATTAACTAAAGATAAACACAATTTTAAATTTAAAAATATGCAAATAAAAATTAAAAAAATTTATTAATTTAGTTGCCTAAAATAATGGATTTGATTATTAATAGGAGAGAGAAGAAAATGAGAATGAGAAGGTATAGAATTGTGATAAGTGTCCTCCTTTTTTACTTGTTAACTAGATTAGAATCGTATGTATTACACGAGTTGTATATTGAAAACGATATAACTTATAATTTTGTAAATACATCCTAACTTTTCAGACTATTATGATCGTCTCGAGATATATCAAGTGGAAATGTGTGTATATAACGAACTAGTATTTTAATTTCTAACGCAAACAATTATGTAAGTGAATCGTGTGTCTTAAAATTTAAATGGTTATATATGTGTATGTGTATAATTTGATTAGGTCAAATGGGTGAATGAGTGTTAAAAATGATGTAAATGTTACATGACGTATGTAGTATTTGTGTAAAGAATGATTCTAGAATGTTTTAAACAAAAACCTAAGTGTTTGGAAATTTTTGTGTCATGTTGATACGGTGAAAAATTGGAAAATTTGGCTAAGTGTTGAACTGGGCAGAAAAACTAAACTTTCTGTTTACCGGAATACCTCACGGTACGCGAAGATCAGGGGGTGGTTCTTCGCGGTACGCAAAGAACCTGGTTCTCGGGTTGGCGATTTGCGATTCCTTCGCGGTACGTGAAGATGGGAGTCTGGTCCTTCGCGGTACGCGAAAGACATATAATTTTTTTTTCTTTGGACGAATGCTTCCGCGTGTTAAATGTTTAAATTATCGGTGTTTAAATTAAGGGTGTTACAATTTAAATGTGAAGCATATATAAACAGTTACCTATTCAAGATTAAAATTCATTTTGTAAACAAATACAACATGCCAATTTCACATTTCAATTGGTTAATATTAAGCAATCCAAAAATAAACTAATTTCCTAAAATACAGTATGTTAGTTTAAATTGTAAAACAGAATGTGCTCATTATTATGGTGGCAAAGACGATCAGAAGTTTAAACAATATGAAGGAACTCACAATTTCCATGATTTCACTACAAGAAGTCACGCAACCGACTCATAATTTCACAATTTCCTTAAACGTTAACTTAATCAACGGCTTTACCCTAGCTAGACAAAGCAAAACAAAAAATAAAATATATAGATCTGATTACATATTATATACTAGTTTAGACCCCGTGTAATACACACGGGATGAAAAATATCTATACATAAATTTCTCAAATTTTATTTATGTATTTTACAGTTGTAAAAATGTATTACTATAAATAAATTAAGGATAGAAAACAAAATTCAAAATATGTAAAATATAATATATAATTGGGTTTCGAAAATACGACAATTAATATTTTAATGTAATTTAACTTTCATTTACTATTTGATTGAAAATAAAAATTATATAATTAGGTTTCAAAGTTTTTTTTATAATAAATGATAATTTAAAATAAATGTGTTTTATTAGTATAATTACTAATTTATTAAAAGATATGAATGCATTTAATAAGAGAGAGAGGCGAGAAAAGAATGATAAGATTGAATATGGTGGCGACACGTGACATACAAAACCTTTATTTATTATATAGTATAGATATAGATTTTTTAAAATTTTAAATTATTAAAAAATAAAAATTGCTGGCTATATATTAGCCTCCCGTCTATTTTGTAGCCGCCGGTTTTTTTTTCTGACACGTGGCATCATTTCATTCGTTGTTGATTTGGCCGGCTAGGGTGAAGCCGTTGCTTGAGATACCGTGCACACACTCCTTATTATAAATATATTTTTTAAATTATTTAAATTATTAAAAATAGCCGGCTATATGTTAATCTACTGTGAATGTTGTAGCCGCTGGTTTTTTTGTTCAGACACGTGACATCATTTCATTCGTCCTTGGCTTTCCAGGTTTATAGGGATTACGAAGTTTTTCCATCAAACCTATATTACGTTGCTGGCAATCGATAGGCTTTTTGAGTGGTCGACCAGCAGATTGTTGTTGGCACTATACTTTACGTGCTTTACTCTTAGTGTTTTCTGCGCAAGGATGGTTGTGCTTATGGAGAGGGTTTTTGGTTGCCCCGAGTTTATAGGCTGATGAAATGTATCTTTTATATCTTCTATTCTCTAGCGCTAATTACGTTACTGGTAACTATATCAACTGAACTTAATGAAAATAAGTAAATTGATTTGTATCAACAAAACTTAGTTATATTTGTGTATATATATATGTATGTGTTTGTGTATGTGTGTGTATATATATATATATATATATATATATATATATATATATATATATATATATATATATATATATATATATATATATTATCGGTTTGGTTCGGTGAATTCGGTTATGTCAAACATCAAAACCGAAACCGAACCATCGGTTATTTATTCGATTCAGTTAAGTTGGTACGGTTAATTCGATTACGGTTTGATTAATTGGTATAGAGCCTTATTGCGGTGCCTGAATTTACACACTCAAGTAATATTTCAATTTTTTGACACAAAGATTATTACGTACTCAAGTAATATTTCAATTTTTTATTTAAATTTAATAGCGTGTCATATAACTTTTTAAAAATAACAATTAATTCCAATATATTTTTGGTAACTTCTTGTGGACCAACAGAAGAACAATCTAAATTTCGTAACTTCCTATCAAGCGGACCAACGGAAGAACAATATAAATTTGGTAAGTTCCTATCATGTGATTTAACCTCAAAAACTTCAGAACGAAAATCCTCCTCCGACTGAAAAATACGATGGAAGCACCATTGTGGTTTTCTCGGCGAGCCTCGCCCACCAAGACGGAACCAACGGCACCATCTACTGCACAAGAAACGAGGAGAAAAGAAAAGGATGATAAACATACTCCTGCTGTGGATGATCCAAGATAACTAATTTGTATACATATATTGAATCTATTATATAATTCTCATAATAGATGATAAACATGTTTTTGCTTTTCATTTTTTTTTTCAATTAACACATTATTTGCAAGGTTGAGGAGGAGGCTTTAATGCCCCAAGATCGAATTCCATCCACTGACGTAGAACGTGTAACATTCCTGATTTTCATGTCCTTGTTTTAGTGCAATAAACCATGTTTGAATTTCAAATCCTAGTGCAATAATTTATTTTATTCGTACAAACATTTAAGTCCAAGGTTTCAATACAAATTCACAATTTTTTTTTACACTTACATACGCTTTGGAACCCTATATACATACACACACATATATATATATATATTTATATATATATATATCATACAACCATATGTATAGATATATAAAACATATAGGTATCGAATTATCTATGGTTTTATACAATTAACAATGATTTACACATTGGTTTTGAACCCCTAACTATTTGGACCCTCAATTTGAACCCATCCAAGTTTTGAAATCCATAAACTGTCCCCTTTGACTTCCCAAAAGTCAACAGGAACGAATCCTTGCAAGTTGACGTTATATTCGACTCAACCCAACAAAACTCGGGCCTACCACAATTCCTAGATGGATGATCGATCCTTGCTAAGCCCAATTAACATCTTAATTCGAACTGATACGCAGTTTCGATTCAAATTCAAAAGCATTTGACTTCCCTAGTTAAAACCGAGCCAATCAACTTCAAATCCATGAAATTGAACACGATTGAAGCCCGGAAATCATGCCCTGATTGATTCCGCGTGTACCCAGTCCCAAAACATGACCTAATTCATTCTTAGGCATTCGAATTTACGCATAACGGATGCTAATAGCTGTCATCGTCAAGGACCGAATCAAATCAAACTTTTATGATGAAATTAATCAAATTAATTCATTTCACACTTTCGTATAACTCCCTGCAAACCCTCTGAACCTTCAATCGACTTGCATTACACTTCTGTACCCCGATCGAGCACCAAGAACAACAGGCACTTTGACCCAGTCGTTTGCGTTCGATACTTCACCGAATCAAGTAAGAATTTTGCCTTTCGATTCGTTTTTGAATGTATATCAAAAGCCCCTTATCTATTCGTAACCACAGTTTGTATCGACCTCAATTACGATCGATGTTCTTAACCTGTGTATGCGAATATGGATTTGGGGATTTTGCTCGATTTAATTAGCGGTTTTATATTATCGGGTTCATAATAATACCAAAGAAACCATCTAGCCTAGCCGGTTAAGTCATTGCGCCGCTGGACTAGATAGTGTGGGTTCGAAATCCACAACCCACACAGCCGGCTCTTTTTACGCGTACCACTAAACCAGACCCGGTTCCATTACAGTCATGCATTTAATCAATTTAGGACCATTTCAATAACATAATCAGACCCTTGTCCTAGTGGTAGTCACAGCTGGACTCCCTAGCGCAGACCCGGGTCCGAACCCTGTGGTCTGTTTATATTTTTAAATCAATTTTTAATGCTCCAAAATTTATAAAAAAATTATTTTTATAAACCCTACATTATTTTGAACAGAATGAGACAAAGTTTACAATTTTTAACATAAACTCACTTTTATTACAAATTTAGTTGTTAAAATTGCATTTTAATTATTAAAAAAAAGGAAATATAGATTTTTAAATAATTAAACAAAGAGATTAATTTTCTAATTATTGTGGCAAACTTTTATATAAATAAAATACTTTCCTTGAAATAAAGTTTATAAAGCTTTATAAACTTTAAACTATATTTAAAAACCAATAAAAACTTTATCTAAATGCAAATGTTTAATTGTTTTTAAAAGAACTTATCCCCTTTTTAAATAATAAATAAGTAAATGAATTTGTTTATTATTTATTCCTACAATTACAAATACATTTAGAGTTTTGAATCGTTTTTACATTAACTTTTATATACTAAAATATATTTATATACTTTTATAAAGAAAAAATAAATAAATAAAATAAAGTTATTTGTTTAAATTATATTGAATAAATATAAATTTTCACACTACTTTTCTAAATAAATAAATTAAAAGAACTTATTTAATTTATTTAGTTATTTAAACTCAAACCCTAAATTGTTTATGTTTCATTTCAACTTTTCAATTTATAAAACCCTCATCCAAACAAAACCACAATAACCTACACACTCTTTTTCAAACTCTTGGTACACACATTCATTGCAACCCTAGACTTGGGCATAGACTATTGTTCATATTATTAACCTAGATTCATATACATTACAAACTAGGTTAACGTTGTGAGTTACAAGGATCACTTTGCTACCTAGTCTCTCGTGCTAACTACACCTTTGATTCAAGTGAGTTTTACATAGCCCCTTTTACACTGTTTTACATTTTTGGGGTGAAACATGAACATTATATAAAATAATTTACACAAACTACACAATACAAATCCACTTTACATTCATGTGTGCAATTTGAGCTTTATGTTTGAGTACTAGGTGTGTTAACTACTTTGTGTGCAATTTCATGTGCAATCATTAACTATACAAGCTGATGGTTAACAATGATAGATCTATTGAGTCTGATAAAACCACCCAGTTAGGGTGATTGTTACCGACAACACAATTTTTTTTGTATGCTAGTTACAAAGGTTTGATTGTACTACTTGGTTACACAATAGTAACTCTCCATAATTGTCTTATTAATCATGACTTGTATGGATTTGTTTACTCACAACTATATACTATCTATGTACAAATCTATGTATGCTCACCAACTTTTTAGTTGACTTTATTTTAATCATGTTTCAGATGCGAATTTTTGAGTTGATCAAGACATGCTACACTTAAGTTTGGACCTAGTTAATTTTTAATAAAGAACTCATGTATTTCATTTTATATACTTGTTTTGAATTTGGTTTGTGTTTGAATTTTATGCAATGAAATTGGATGATTAATATATTTCAATATAGTCAACCTTGTGCTCATGAACAGTCTAAATGTCCCGCCCTGACGTATTCCGCCGTCGAATGAGGTGTGACAGAACGCCTTGTTGGTCATGCGGATCAAGTCTTACGTACGAGCCGTTGAACATGTAACAGAGTAAGTATTTCGTGAGGACTTTTTAAAAAACTTGATGAGAATGAGGTTTCTTGGGTGTGTGATAATGATCGAGATTTAAAAGTTGGGATTTTAGTGAATAAAATTGTAATAATTACACAAAAAAAAGGAATTGAAATCAAGGGTTTCAATCAAAATGAGTTTTTTTTTTCAGTTTTTTGGTTACAAAAAATTAAACAGAAACAAATCAATTTGGAAAACTGTAGCAAAAAAATAGTTTAAGATCACCTTTCCTCTTCAAAAAAAAACTATTATGAACAGAAAATAATTGAGAATCCTCGTTATCAACAATACTTGCTATATATATCAACAATAAATGTATTTTTCATTTACAAAATTTGATGCATTTGGGCTTTACGTCGCTACGATGTTCATTTTTTTAGATGCTTAATTTGAACAAGCGTAAGAGATTTTGGTTGTTGAAATGGTGGATGTTAGATTATGTTTAATAGAACCGACTACACCCATGCTATTTTTTAATAAATGTGTCTAGTTATTATTTTTTTTATGTTAATTACTCCATTTTACACTTGGCTTTCCAGGTTTATGGAGAATACGAAGCTTTTCCATCAAACCTGTATTACGTTGCTGGCAATAGATAGGATTTTGAGTGGTCGACCAGCAGATTGTTGTTCGCACTATCCTTTACGCACTACAACAGTATCACCCTATCCCGACGATTTTTTTTGACCCTATAGCGACGACTTGTCGTCGGGATAGCCTATACCGACGACATGTCGTCGGTATTGCCTCGTCCCAATAGCCAAGATTGTCGTCGGGATAGGTGTCGTCGGGATATGTCAGCCTATACCGACGACTTGTCGTCGCTATAGGGTCTAATTAAATAATTCAAAAAGAAATTCTATACCGACGACATGTCGTCGGTATAGGTTAACCCTATTCCGACGACATGTCATCGGTATAGGGTTTTTTTATTTTTTTTATAATTTTTGAAAAAGGCCTATAGCGACGACATGTCGTCGGATGTTATCTCACCTTAAATCCTGAGAGTTTTTGTGAAAGTTGCTCCCAATAATTACCCTCTTATATACCTACACATCACAATTACATACATACATAAATAAAAACCCAATTACATAATTACAAACATATACATACAAACATATATACATAAATAAATGTCCAATTACATAATTACAAACATATACATACTAACATACATACACATATATACATTCATATTAACTAATCATCATAAACATAAATTACACACATACATACAAACTAATCATCCAAACTAATCATCATAAACATAAATTACACACATACATACAAACTAAACATTCAAACTAATCATCATAAACACAAATTACACACATACATACAGACATTAATTTATATAAACTAAATTATATAAAATAATCACACATCTAAACCAAATGACCTAAACTAATCATAATTTAATAATTCCATCATACATACAAATATACATACTCATACATACAAACATACATGCATACACATACATAACACATACATACAAAATCATAAAAATCTTAGATATAAACCAAATTTCACCACAAATTAGTAATCAAAACGAGTATTTACCTTCACAAAGCTAGAAATCCAAAAAATGGTGAAATTTCTCCAAAACCTAACCAAAATAAACAAACAAAACTTTAAAATCTTGAAAAAGTAGCTAAAATATGAAACTCGGATGTTACCCCACCTTAACTCCAGAGAGTTTTTGTGAAAGTTGCTCCCAAAAAGCCCAAAAACCGTGAAATCACAGGAGAGAACAATTTGGGGGAGTTTTGGAGGATTTTGGGTAGAAATGAAGGTCTGCCGTTTGTTTTCCCTATTTGTTCGCGCTGCACCCTATGGCGACGACATGTCGTCGGCATAGGCCCACATGTCGTCGGCACTGTAATATCCGAGATTTTCCGACCTACCTTTTTACACGTGTTACTAAATTTAAACTCGATTTCGTGTTAAAACTATTTCCTTAAAAACAATAAATATTAATTTTAAATTAATATATAAATTATACTTGAAACATATATATATATATATATATATATATATATATAGATTTCTTAAAACTTTATAAATTTATAAATAATATAAATTCATTTAACTATTTAAATTTATAACAAACCTTATAAATTATAAATTTTGGGATTTGTTTATATGAATTTATAAAATAATAAAAACTATAGAAAAACAATTTAATTCTTATAAAACATATATATAATAATAAAACATATAAAACTTTAAAGGAAATTTTAAAGTTAAAACATATTTGAATTTATAAAAAGTCTAGGGACTAAACCGTCAATTACTGAAACTCATCTTATACTTGAAACTACTTTTAGCATAAAATGTTAACACTGTGAAACTACAAGGACCTGTTCCGTAATTCAACCAAACTTCCAGAATTCAAAACAATCCTGAGTTCGAATCCGGGGGGGGGGGGGGGGGGTTCTTAACCCATTTCGTCGAAATCACGATTTCCGGCCAGATTCACCGAACCTCGGACATCCCAACCTGCATGCGACTCGAACCCAAGAATATTAAATGCTCAATTTCGATTAACATCACGCGTAGAGCCGGGTTCGAGTCATTTAAACTCAACCATAATCCTCCCAACGGTACGGGCATTTAACGCCTAAATTGGCTATAAATACCGACTTATACGCCTCAACGACATCATCCCAAATCTCCCTCAAGTTCCAAGTGCACAGATTCGTGCTCACATTGCTCGATTTGAGGCCACGACCGCCGACGTCAAGACCCATCTCGTTTACCCTCAATTCAACACCATATCAGGTAATTCGAAGGTCCCCTTTCATCGATTTCATGCTATAAACATTTGCCCTCTGTCAAGTTACGATGACAGAGGGATTCCAATTCAAATTTACGGATTCTAGTTTCTAGGGTTCATAGGGAATTTGGGAGTAATTTGAGTTGTTACTTTTAAATTTCTATTTCGGGTATAAACACAAGTGAGGCAGTAGCCGGATGGTTAAGTGTTTGTGTGTGATGGCGACCCGGGGCAGACCCGAGTTCGATTTGGTCTGGCCCCAGGTTTTTGCCTCTATTTTTCTTTTGACCTTTTAAACAGTTTAAAAATTTCTAATAATTTTTATAAAATCTGTCACACTTATATAAACCTAAAAATGATTTTTATTTACATTTTTGTATACATGAACTATTTTAATTAATTAAACTTAGTTAAAACTTATAAAAAGATTAATCTTTAAAATAAACTTTTAATGCTTAAATACCATAAAAGAAATACTTTTTATACTTATGTATTAATTAGAAAAAGGAATACTTATAAGCTTGTGCATTTTATAAAAGCTATATCTAATAAGTTCAAGACTTATTTGTTTATTTATTTAGAAACAAGAAAAATAAATAAGCAGTCTTATTTAAAACTAGAAAGCTATGAATTTATAAACTTTATAAAGATAGAAAAATCGTTTACTCATTTATTTAAAAACGTAATATTCTAAATTTATAAACCCTATAAATATTAAATGAGAAAATTTAAACATGTATAAACATGTAAACTTTATTTAAATACTTTAAGAAACTCTATTATAAACTTATAAACTTTAAAGAATTTTAGTTTAAAGTATAGACTTTATAAAAAATCCTATTTTAAATAAACTTATAGAAACTTGGCATTCATTTAAAATTATAAACATTATTTATTACAAAGAAATTTGTAATATAGATGTAAATACTTGAAAACCTAAATGATTTGTATTTCTTACTTTTAGATGATTATCTATCCTTAATAATGATGCAAATCTTGAAATGATTATTATAAAACCTTAATTATTATTCAAAATAATAATTATCATTATATATTCTTTAAATAATTATTATAATAATTATTTATTTCTTGAGTAATTATTGTTAAAACTTTATTAATTATTTAGTCTTTCATTTAAGAATTACTTCAACTCCATTTACGATACTTAGAAAACTATTTGGACTATTATTACCTCACTAGAGTAATTATAAAACTTCTAAATAATTATTTTAATTAATGATTTTTCTAATCTACCAACTTATGAAACTTTGATATTCAAGTCTTGTGACATTTATTCATTATAAACTTGAGTTAAACTTGATTTAAACTTCATAAACACAATCAATCCCATCTCCCATTGGAACCCTAATCAAAATCCTGAAAATCTTAGAATTCTTGCCCTAGATCATTGTCTTAGACTTTTTACTTAAATCTTTAGACTTATATTCTTAGGCTTATTGTGAGGATTTTCTCCCTCTCCAATTCTTGCAAACTCTTTTCGGATACTCTTCATCCAAATCCAAGTGAGTATACTTAGCCCCTTTTTCCTTTCTATACTTTTGGGGTGAAACATGTTCAAAACTTTAAACTTATACAATTCTTGTACAACTATGACTAGATGCTTATTCTTATGTTAAACTTGAGACTTGTATGCTTAGATTAAACTTAAAACTAGCACATTCATTAACTTTGATCAAGCCTATGGTAACAATGATAGATCTATTGTATTTGACCAATCCACCTTGATTGATTGACCCCTTCGAGGGGGAGCCCTTGGTGATTGCTACTGAATTAAACTTTAAACTTGAGACTTATAAGGGTAACCTGCGGGTTATGCCTAAACTTGGTTGGAGGGTTGAAGTGCACAATGTTTAAGATACTTATTTCTCATACTTACATTATAGAATGCATATATCATAGTGAATTGTAATTCTTTTCAAATCCTTGTTAAACTGTTTCAAAACCTTTGTATATCACCAACTATTTTGTAGTTGACAGATTCTTTCACATGTTTCAGGTTCTACATCATGAGACTTATTTGTGATCACATAGGACGCTTCGGACCTAGACTACTTATTAAACAAATGTTGTATACTTGTTATTTCCTTTGTATTGAACCTTTGAATCCATTATTAATGAAATATTGAAACTTTAATAGTCAACCTTGTGCTATTGAACAACCGCGTCCGCCCCGACGTATAATCCGCCGTCGGTTGGGGTGTGACAGGCACAGGCCCACATGTCGTCGGCATAGTCGGCACAGGTACCCTATGCCGACGACATGTCGTCGGTATAGGGTTCGTAGGATGTTGACTAGTCAATAAAGGTAAAAACCCTATCCCGACGACATGTTGTTGCCATAGGATTTTCCAGAATTTTTTTTAATTTAAAAAAAAAAATTTTGACCGACGGAAATTTATTAAATAAAAAAAAACAAAAAGAAAATCAAAACTTACCTATAGCGACGACATGTCGTCACTATAGGTTTTCCCCAAAAATTCATTGGGCGCCAGTTTTCCCTCCAATCTGCCTCAACCCTATAGCGACGATATGTCGTCGCTATAGGGTGTTCCATTCAAAATTTTTGTTTTGACCTATACCGACGACATGTCGTCGATATAGGGTGACCTATGCCGACGACAAGTGTCGTCTGTATAGGCGACGTCGGCACAGGGCCATTTCCTTGTTGTGACGTGCTTTACCCTCAGTGTTTTCTACACTGGGACAACTGTGTTTATGGAGAGGGTTTTTGGATGCCCCCGAGTTTATAGGCTGATGAAATGTATCTTCTATATCTTCTATTCTCTAGCGCTAATTACGTTATTGGTAACCATATCAACAGAACTTAATGATAATAAGCAAATTGATTTGTATCAATAGAACTTAGTTATATCTATTTATATATATGTATGTATTTATGTATATGAGTGTGTATATATATTATTGGTTCGGTTGGTGAATTCGGTTATGTCAAACACCCAAACCGAAACCGAACTATCGGTTATTTGTTCGGTACAGTTAAGTCGGTTAATTCGGTTATGATTTGGTTAATTTGGTTATTTGCACACCCTTAGTTTGCAGAGTTGAGGAAGAGGCTTTAATGCCCCATGATCAAGTTCTATTGATTGACGTAGAAAGTCCTGCTGATCGTACGGATCAAATCATACGACCCGTACGAGCCGCTAAATCTTATTAGGATTATTTTTTGAAAAATAGTAACCCGTCTTTCCAAAAAACTTGGAAGAGCTTGACGACGCTTTTTTGGTAATCATTACAATTTTCTTCCGTCTCCATCTAATATATAACGTCTGAAACCCTATATGATACATACACCCCTTAAAACTTCAGAAGTTATGTCCTCCGACGACTGAAATACGTTGGAAGCACCATTGTGCCTGTGCGTCGTCGAGCCTCACCCATCTAGCTGGAACCACCGGCATCATCTGCTACACAAGAAACTAGGGTAAAAGAAAAGGATGATAAACACGCTTCTGCTTGGATGATCCAAAGTAACTTTTCCACTGTATATTGAATCTATTACTTCACATACAACAAGTGTTTTTTCCTTTCTTGTTTTTTTTCAATCACTTTGTATATTGAATCTATTACTTCACATACAACAAGTGTTTTTTCCTTTCTTGTTTTTTTTTCAATTAACAAACATTCTTTGCTGTAAGGGGGTGCTCGGTTCGGTTTGGTTTTGAGCCCCACCGAAGCGAAACCATATTTTTCGGTTAATAGATTTTGAAAACTGATCGGTTTCGGGTAATCGGTTATTTGTAGTCATTCGGTTAACCGCTAAACCAAAACTTTTAACATAAGCTAAATATTTTGAAATTTTGTTAAGAATTTAACTAAAAATCAAACCCAACTGCATATTATAACTAAATTAGCTAAATTGTTATTAAGTGCATCGCATGTCTTAAAATTTCAATAGTTATATGTGTGTACATATATGTATGTGTATTTGTGTGCGTATATATATAATCGGTTTGGTTATGTCAAACACCAAAACTGAAACCGAACCACAAGTTTCGGTTAATCGGTTATGGGTTAACCGAACCGTCGGTTATTTGTTCTGTTCGGTTAAGTCGGTTAATTCGGTTACGGTTTGGTTAATTCGGTTATTTGCTTACCTTACTTTGTAGGGATAAGAAAGTTGCTTTGATGCCCCAAGATCAAATTCCATAGATTTACGTAGAAAGTTCTGTTGATCTTGCGGATCAAGTCTTACGACCCGTACGAGCCGCTAAACCTGATAAGGAGTAAGTTTTGACCAAAATTAACCCGAATTTTTAAAAAAACTTGAAAGTGGTTGACGACGCTTTTGTGATAATCATTACGTTTTTCTTTCGTCTCCATCTAATATATACCGTCTGAAACTCTATATGATACACCCCCTAAAACTTCATTAGTGAAGTCCCCCGACGACTAAAATATGATGGAAGCACTACTGTGCCTACGTCGGCAATCAAATTCCATCGATTGGCGTAGAAAGTCCCGCGGATCAACTTGATCCGATCAAGTCTTACGACCCGTACGAGCCGCTAAATCTGATAAGGAGTAAGTTTTGATAAAAAGTAACCCGGCTTTTTAAAAAACTTGGAAGAGCTTGACGACGGTTTTTTTGGTAGTCACTTATTATTTGAACTCCCCATATACATATATATATATATATATATATAATATAATCGGTTCGGTTCGGTTAATTCGGTTATGTCAAACACCGAAACCAAAACTGAATCGCAAATTTCAGTTAATCAGTTAGACTATTCGTAATACCCAAGTGAAGGTGAAGGATTTTCTTTGCCACGTAGACATCGGTTTCTCTCACACTCACCCTCACTCTCACCCGGGTGTGTAATGGTGTGGGTGAGGGTGATCAGCCTCCTTCAGCTCTTTCTTGTCTTCTCCACCCCCCACGCCCGTTACCTCCATCACCTTCCCTCCACCACACCACCCACCCGGGTCCGGCGTGGTGTTTCACGCCCCTCATCTCACGGAGGTGTTACACATAGTCTTATGGGTTAACCGAACCATCGGTTATTAGTTTGGTTCGGTTACGGTTTAGTTAATTCGATTATTTCTCACCCCTACGACTCCTTGAGAGCAGCTTAGGGTTTTTTTTTCAATGTGTGTGTGTGTTATAACTGATATATATTTAATATAATAAATAATTAAAAATATTAAATTTAACATTTCGGATTCGGATATCCGAAATATCCGAAAATTTCCAATATTAATATCCGAATCCGAAAATTCGGATATCCGAAATTTCGGATAATTCGGATTCAGAATTTCAGATTATTCAGATTCGGTTTCGAATTCGGATACTTTTGAATACCCCTAGCTATGAGACCAGAACTTCTGCTTTTTGTCACAATAAATCCGAATCCAAATTCATTTTGACCAACTGTTGGAAAGTATAAAATAGAATATTGTCGGCAACAGAGTTCATATTGTTGGCAAGTACAAAACAAAATATTGTTGGTAACAATTCCACATCTAAATATCAATATAATTACTTTCTCATGTAAATATTTTTAAATATCGGTTCAAACCGGCTCGTAATACTGTTAAATCGGGTTTCGGTCATTCATCCGGTAAATTGAAAAAAACGGTTTGTAAGTTGTACCGTCGGTATTACCGGTAATACAAAAAAAAGGTGAATAAAACCCCCACCAGGATTCAAACCCGGATGGGAAGGAGGATGGAAGGAAAAGTGGCGTGCGCTTGACCAGTTGGGCTAGCCCCATAATAGTGGTAAACTTGAAACCTGAAATCTTAAAAATAAACCAATGTAAAGGTGACACATGTCCCCACCTCTCAAATTCGTTACAGTGTCGTAATTCGAGATAATGGTGATACAACGACGGGTTATACCGTTGTATCGTTTTAAGTTTGAACATTAAAACAAAAAAAAACTATTCAGTTCCTTTTAAAAAAAGTTAACGAACCAGTTTGGAAAAAAAATTATGTAACCAACATTCCTTAGCTTACGGTTGAATAATTGCTCGGGTACCTAAGGCTCATTTTAGAAAAGAAAAATTGCACACTTTTATTTTAAAAACTTTTTTGAAAATTGAGTGCTTTTGGATTATGTTTTTTATTATGGATTAACTTTTAGATTATTTTTTATTATGAAATCTTGTACTTTTAGATTTTTTTTTTAATTGAAGTTGTATTTTTATGGAATTATAGAGTTAACTAGTTAACCCGGTTGAAACGCCCGATATAACCCGATACAACCGGTTGAACCATTTCTAAGCTCAATCCGGTAAGGTTTAAAACCCGGTTTTTAAAACATTGATAATTATCACGTCTTTGCACGAATTTTAGATGCGAAATTTTTTATGTACTCCATCCTCTTTTTAGCATTGTTACACATTCATCCATCTTTACTTCTTGTGTAGCAATTTGCATCAATTTCACATGTGAAATGTTTGAATTTTAATTTACCCATCTTCTTTTACACACACGTCACCTTTTTTACATCTCGTGTACTGATTTGCATAAATTTCAGATATTAAATTTTTGAATTTTTAATATACTACTTCCCCTATAGCAATCTGCGTCAATTTCACGTGTAAAATGTTTGAATTTTAATATGCTTCATCTTCTTTACTACTTTCATATATACATCACCATTTTTATTTCCCGTGTAATGATTTTGCATGAATTTCATATGTGAATTTTTTGAACTTTTTGAATTTTTAATGTACAACATCTTTATATTTATATTGTTTTTAGGCATACATCACCAATTTTTTCCATGTTACAAATTACATTAATTTCACATATGAAGTGTTTGAATTTTCAAAATACTCTTCTTATTGTTTATGCTACATATACTATCAACTCTACATATTAAAACACCAACCATTCTAACAACATATACATTCAAATTCAAAAACTTCAAATCTCTTCTTTTGTTATGCTTCAAGATTTTCAAAATATTCAAACAGCTTCAATGCCACAATCAAAATCAACCACTTTTCTAAGCAAATATTATGGAAACATATAGGTCACCAAATATCACCAGAAAATGAAAAATCAAGATGATCCTATAATGCTTAATGAATCGTCGAATTTCACATGTGAAATACTCTGGTTCACAAGTGAAAGAACTCTCGTTCGTTTACTAATTTGTAACAATATCAAATAAGCTAGAAGTATGGTCAGTGGTGGCGACTCATTTGCTGAAATTATTGATTCATGCAAGAAAGTTGTTGATGTAGGAATCAACTGCACCCTCTTAAGATTCAAATCAATGTAGAGGAAGTAAAGATGCCAATGTATGTATAGTAGCAGTAAAGAAGATAGTACGTTCAAAAATAAAAACTTTTCACATGTGAAAATTGTAGGATCGTAAGATTACAAGGTGATTCTATTATAGTTGATATTGGCGGAAACAATAGCAACCAACAAAGTAAACAGGTAAACAGCAAGAATACTGATAAATGCACTGTTGTATTAAACTTCTGAGATTACAAGATTACAAGTAAAACTCTATCGAAAAGCACTATCAAGGCACACAAAAGACACACTTAAAAGCACACTTGCTATGAAGTGTTTACAAGGTATATATAGTAACTTAGAATCAAGACAGACCCTTGATTCTAAGGATCAGATCGAACACAGACCGTTGATCTTGTTTATTAATCTAAATTACACGCAAAGGCTAATCTAGATAACTTTATTGAAACGTCTTCTTTGGCATCATTGTTTGCATGCTTTGAGACGCGCGACATTGTCCTTTATTGGTTGCACCACTGAGGTTCCTTCTGCTTGGAGTGTGGCAGTTGCTTTTGCAGAAAGGTGTCAGAGGCGCTTCACATGGATAGTCAGCTGCAACGTTTGGTCTTCAGTGAATAAGGCTATCAGCAGCAGAGATGAGAATAATACTGCTGATAAGCCCATCAGCAGCACCTTGTGTTGAATGCTGCTGATAAGCCTATCAGCAGCAACAAGTGTTGAATGCTGCTGATAAACCTATCAGCAGCAACTTGTGTTGAGTGCAGCACTTGTACTTAGAATAATTTGGTAGCAATCAGTCTTTGGTTCTACAAACTCCCCCTAGACTGATGCAACCAAAATTCTTCTAATTACTTTGCTGCTGAAGCTTTTGCATATGGCTGACTATCCTTTCAACCTCATAGCCTCTTGGATCCTTGCTGGGATTGTTCAGTGGAAGTTCAGACAGAGTCTTGATGTCTTTGTGTGGCATTTTGTAGATTGCTTTGCTTGAACATCTCATCTGCTGCTTCTTTACATCAATCAGAGTGAACTCATCCAAATCAGCATTGTAGGACCAAGATACAAATGGAGAGTGGGACTTGAGTGGTTTGATATCCATGACTACATCTTTGCTAGGGTTGAAGTAATGTCTGATTGCTAGCATAAGATGTTTCCCTCTCTCATTTGCAGGCTCATGAGCTTCACCCAGCTCCAAAATTCTTCTTAGGTCTGAATCTGGTAGTTGCAGAACTTCATCAACAGACCTGTATGTAGATCTTCTTCTTTCAGTTCTCCCCCTGAAGATCTCAAACCTTTGATCCTGTGGATTGTAGACCCATTCAACTATGTTTCTTGAGTCTTCAGGTTCAGATGAGGATTTGGATTTCTTTAGGGGAGGCTGTTGATGA
Organism: Smallanthus sonchifolius; assembly: GCA_023525975.1. Taxonomy (NCBI): domain Eukaryota; kingdom Viridiplantae; phylum Streptophyta; class Magnoliopsida; order Asterales; family Asteraceae; genus Smallanthus; species Smallanthus sonchifolius. The sequence goes on along the minus strand of CM042027.1, from coordinate 15,360,720 downwards.
GTGGGAGCTGGGTGGGATGATTTGGACTTGTTGGGTCGAGGAGTGGAAGGTTTGGGGAGGAGAGTGGAAGGATGATGGACTGAGGAAGAGGTAGGTGAGGGAGAAGGCTTGGGTTTCTTTGTCTTTGGTTTTTCTTCTTCTTTGATAAGTACCCTTTTCTTGGAGCCCTTCTTCCCTAGTCTTTCTTCCTCATCCTTTTTAACTTTGAAGTAGAGGGCTTGCAGGTTCATGAAATTCATGGGACCTAGCCTCTTTCCACTATCTCCTCTAGCCTTAAGGAAGTCAATCATGACCTTCCTTTCTTCATGGGTTCTTTTATTCAGTGCAATGGTCTTCTTGGACTGTAGCTTGGCTTTTTCTTCTTCTTCAGCCTTTTTCTTGCTAGCCAATTGACCCTGCTGACCCATGAAGGCTCTGTAGACTTCTTTAGTTGATAGTTTCTCAAGGTAGTCTGCATCCTCACCTTGAGAGACTAGAGTCTTTACCCACTCCTCCCTCATTTCTTTAGCTAGTTCAGAATCGGTTATTCTGAACTTAGCTTCTTCTTTCTTCTTTTTCTCCAATTCTTTCTCCTCTTTATTGAACTGTTCCTGCAGTTGACGAGCAAGGGCTGCATCTTCTTCAATCTGGTCAACTGCAGGAATCTTTCTTTTCAGCTCATCCAGCTGTCTAGCATACAGCTGGATGGTTTGTTCTCTTAGGAGAATGGCTGTTTTTCTCTCTTGAGCCTTTTTCATGTCAGCCATCTCCTCTTCTTCTCTTTTTCTTCTTTTCTCTTCTATCTCTCTTTTCTCTTCTTGCAACCTCTCTTCATCTTCATCAGTCATGATTCCCTTTCCTTTGTTTACATTGGATGCCTCTGCTTCAGCTTCACTGATCTCAACAGCAGATGATGATGCTGCTATTGAGATCTCTGCCTCAGCTTCATTGGCAAGTTGAGGGATTGACAAAGGATGACCACTTTCTTCATCAAGTTGATACTCAGGACCTTCTATTTCCCTCAGTTGATCCCTAAGAGAAGATCTTGTGCCAGATGCTGCAGATGTGGCTTCAACTTGTGGAGTATCTGAGTTGGAGTCATCATCAGAAGTTGACACAGACTCTTCCTGAGGAATCAGTCCTTCTTCTTCAAGATGGGCTCTGACAGTAGCTATCATTTCCTGGCTTTCAAGAGAGTTGACGTTGTAGATGTTTGCCCTGAGCTGAAAAATCTTGAATAGGAAGTCTGAGGGCAGCTGAAGGATGTTCCTGGTGTTGATGATGAGAGAGGAGCCGTTGCTGAGCAGAAGAGTGTGGTCAAGGGACTTAGTGCTCACCCAAGCTAGCACGTCCAAGTCCTTGACCAGGAAGGCATACAGGAATCTTCGAAGGCCCAGAACTTCTTCTTCAGGGAGAAGACTGCTCCTTGTTATTTCAAGATTGCTAGGAGTCAGTCTCCTTTCTGCGGCCGCCGAGGATTCAGGATAAGCTACCCGATGTGCTGCTTGTAGGAATCTTTGGAACCTGGGTAGATTATCCTCCATCAGGTCGTAGAACCTGCCAATGGCAAGTTCTGCTGAGAGATCTGCTGAGTTGTTGATGCAGTTTGATACGTATAGCTGTAGGACTTGGAGGGTATTGAGAGAGTTCCAGTTCAGCTCTTCTACTCCGCTGAACTCCCATCCAATCCAAAACCTCTCAGCTGATCCATCATACCCCCAAGCTAGAATGGAGTCAAATTCTAGCTTCTTTGATGATCTGAGTAGTTGGGGGGTAGAGGATTGACCAATGATGGCTGCTGCTTCAGGGATGATGCTGAATGGTGTATTTGGTTGTTCTGTGTCTTCAGTACCATTCAGCATTTCATCGACAGCCCTGACGACCAACTTCCAGTCTTCAGATTTCTCTTCGTCTTCGTTATCTGTGGCTGGCAAGTCATGAATTTGTACAAAAGCAGGCTTGAATAGTGAGCTTTGAAGTAGAACCTGCTCTTGAATCCAGTCGTCAAGACTGTCTTTATCTTCTTCCATAGAAACCATCTCCCCCTTTTTGGTTGCATCCGCAGACAGGTAAGCATCAGTTTGGGTGCCTACTGATACAAGAGAGGGAGTGGCTAAAGTTGGGCATTGATGGGCTTCATGCATAGAGACTTGGTGTCTTAGTTTGGACACTTCAGCCTCTAGCATAGTCACCCTGGCCGTCAATTCGAAATTATGAAGTTTCAGTCTGTCCTCATCCACTGTTGTGGAATCCTTGGACCCAGATGGGGCCGTAGGCCTAGCCTCAGCATCCCCATCACCCGTGGTTTCTTGGCGTCTGGGATTCCTCTCAGTGAGGGGAGTTTCCAAGGAAACATCCTCACCATGAGTTGCCGTGGTTGAGGTCTTAAGGATGTTGTCACTGTCCTCCTGGTCATGTGATGGACCAGCAGTAGTGACAGCCTCGTCCACATCCACTCTTTCATGATTCCTAGAGTGAACCTTCAGGGTAGATGAACTTGGGATGGGTGTGTTGGAAGCAAGATCAATCAGTACCTCCGAGATAGTGGTAGTTGGAGAAGGTACATCATCTTGATCAGGTTCCTCAACACTTAAGTTCAGAAGTGAAAGGAAGTGCTCAGGGGGCTGTTCTACGGATCCGGGAAGTGATCCTAATCCTAATAGAGAGACTTCCGAAGGAGTCTCCCTAGCAATGTGGCTTTCCCTTATGATATTCTCACTAGAATGTTGTGATTCTGAGTGAGGGATGTTGGCTTGGGTTTAGGCCTTGGAGGCAAGAGAAGAAGGAGTTCTCTTGCCCCTTTTCCTTGTATACTTGGCTGCAACCGGGGCCCTGTGTTCCGGTTGAGCAATCAAACTGAGGGTGAGTAATGTATGTGCCTGTGCATCCTCAGTAGAATGCACAGGGGTTCGATCAAGGGAAACAGTAGTTTGAGTTTGTGGCAGTGAGGTGGAGGGTGTGGGATCAATATCAGCTGGGTTTGCTGAACTGTCACCCTGGGCACTTTGTACGTTCAGCATTGTAGATAACAATGGAACGTCGGCCCCTGAGAACTTTGAAGAAATTGTTCTCATGCTTTGAAAAATATTGTTCTTATGTCCCAGAATTGAGTAGATTCTTGCAGTTTTTGAAAGATCTTGGTGTTCAATATTGAACACTTCTTGCAAGAATCTTGGGTACATGAAGAACTGAGATTTCACCCCTTCTTGAAGGTTGTATCTCAAACCTTCAAGAATGAGGTGGGAAAAATTGAAACCCGCCCCAGTTATCATACCGTGAATTGCCGACGCAAGTCCGGAGCTGAGTTGGTTCCACCCACTTCTCTTCTGGGATATGCATTGGAGAAGAGTGTGGCAGAGATACTTCCATTTGGGACCCATGAGTGCCTTCTCTATCGTATACTCTGTTTGATTCCCAGTGTACCCTATGGATACAAAGGTCCTCATGTATACGTCTCTTGGGTAAGAGGTGGCGTCCCCTTCATCTTGAAGCTTGAGGTGTTGGCGGAGCTTTGCTTCAGTGATGATTATCTCTTTGCCGTCTACTGTTCCTTTGATTTGGGGAGTGCCCTGTTCAGTAGAATACACGGCTGAGCTCCAAAAATCTTCCATGTGGGAAGTATAGATGGTTGGGTTGACTGTTAGGGCATGGTGAATTTTGGACCGACAAAGGAAGTCGATCATATCGTCGAATCCTTCGGATTTCTTGCCCTTTATTAGGCATGCAGTGAGGTTGTGATATGGGGAAAAGTTGTCGTTTGGGTTGTTTATGTCTGCGCCTGCCATAGTTATGGATTTGGAGGGAAGAGAGAAGGGTGTTTGAATGGTGGTTGGTATTTAGGGCTTTGAATGCTGTGGGGACGGGAGAGAAAGTGATGGAAGATAGGTTTGAAATTGAATATGAAGAGGTTGTGGGAACGTTTGAGATTGTGATATAACGGCAGACGAAGAAAAAACAACTTTACTTGTACAGTACAACCTGTTTCACTTTTCATTGTTACAGCTGTAAAGCACTCGAGCAGTCATGGTAAAGACTGACGATATTTATTTTTACAGCGGGTAAAAGTTAATTTAGACTTGTTTTACCCATCAGCAGCAAACTTGGTTGCTGCCGATGATGAGCTATCCGCTGCAAACTTGGTTGCTGCGGATAGTGAAGTCTTTCAGCAGCAGATTTGGGTGCTGCTGACAGTTGTATTCATTCCGCAGCAAAAAGCTTGCTGCTGACCGCCTTAAAGCTGTCCGCATGAAACTTGTTCCTGCTGATAACTTAAAGCGATCAGTGGCAAAGACTTTGCTGCTGAAGAGTTAATCTGTCAGCAGTGAAAAAGTGCTGCTGACTATAATTTTTATTTACAATAAAAGACAGACATATTTACATCAAAGGATAGATACACTCAACTGAACCGATGATGATGCTTGGTGGTTTCTTTGCCTTCCATTGTTGAGTTGGTAGTTTTCCAACTTTCTTTGACCTATCAGCAGCTGGCGTGAATGCTGATAACTTTGGCATAGCTGCTGAAGGCTTTGCTTGAGCAGCAGCAGACTTTGTTGCTGCTGAAGGCTTTCCCTTGGATCTTGCTTTATCAGCAGTGGACACTTTTGCTGCGGACTTTGTTAGCTTATCAGCAGCGGATTTGGTTGCTGCTGAAGGCTTCTGCTCCGTTTTCTTAGGCTTAACTGGACTAACAACCGATGTATGTTGATCCTTCTTTACCCTTTGTCTTTGAGGGACTTGTTGAAGAATCTGGTTGAAAGGGTTAAACTTACAGTTTGCTGCAAAGTGGTCTGATTCTCCACAGATGATGCAAGAATTTTGAGGCTTTGACAACTGCTCACTTGGTGGAGAAAGAGATTTTTTGAATTGAGTTGTCTTAGCTTCAAAGCTTCTTACCTGTTTGTTCTTCTTTGTCTTCTCAAAAGCATGTTGCTTGAGGTTTCTTTGCTGCTGTAGGTAGTAGAAGCAGGTGCTGGCAGTGTGGTTATATCTGCCACACACAAAGCATGATTTTGTCAGTTTGTCCTTTGACAGATGCACATAATCCTTTCTTTTGAAAAGGTCTTTGAAATTCCAAGGGTGAGCTTTGTTGTGCTCAAAAGTAGCTTCTTCCAATGTTTTTTGAACATATGGAACCCTTTCTTCAGGTGCATGATATGTGTCAAACACCTTCCTTGGCTGGACTGAATTGAAAGGAGGCTTTGAGTTGGTGGAGGTGGAGGACTGTCCCTTTTCAATAGTTAGCTTTCTTCCTTCTGGAGGATAGCTAATTCTGATTTGTTTGAACGGTTTAGGAACTGGTATTGAAGAGATAATAGGGACTTCATCTTTAGTGACTATCTCTTGAGGGGCATGAGGAGATGAGGCATTACTTGTTTCAGTGGAGTTTGAGCAATTTGACTCAGCCTCTGATGAAGTAGTGCATTCTTGCACAGGGGTTTCTTTGACAGCAGGGTCAAGATTTCGGTTGGCCATGTCAAGATTTGCTAGATTGAAGCTTGGTTCATGGATGGCAACGTAATCAGCAGGAGGTGCGACGGTTTTATACTGGTCTGTATGATATCCCAACCCAGTTTTTACATTTTCATGGATTTGAATATCCAAAAGTCTTTGCAGCTTTTTGGATGCAAATTCATATTTTTTCACATGGACCTTTTGGTCTGCCAATTCAGCCCTTGCAGCTTTCAACTTAACCAGAATATCATCAATTTGAGTTTCAAGATTTGTTTGTTCATGTTTTAATGATGAAATTTCTTTCTTTAAACAATCATTCTTTTCCTTGTAACTATTTTCAACCTTTTTAAATTCAGATTTCATTTGGTGAAATTCTTTATTTTGATCTATGAGCTTCTGGTTATGTTTCCTATATCCAAGGACCTTATCAATGCACTCTTGAGTACATAGATTTTCATATACCTTTGGTGGTACCTCTGATGTGTCTGAAGTTAGGGAGGATACCTCTAATGTGTCTGTCATGAGAACTTGATTGTTGGCAGAAAGATCCTCAGGCTGGAAGCTCCAGTCAAAGTCAGTAGTTCCAACATTTGCACAGGCTGCAGTTTGTGCTGGAGGATTGACATGTTTCTGCTGTTGGTGTCTTGGCTGAGCTTGGTGTGCTTGTCTGGTAGGATAGTAGTCGCTTGAACTAGGACCTGAGTGGTCAGAGTGAAGCGCGGGAGAGGTGGTGGACGAGGCTGATTGATGGCTTGAGCTTCTTTCTTTGGCTTGAATTATTTCTAATTCATAGTCTTTTAGCATACAAAAGAGCTCGGTCATTGATGAGTGGTTGATAAACCCGCGCTAATGGTATATAATCATATGTTTTTAGCCCTAATTATGTGAGAAACCGTTCACTTTATATTGTCTTTTATATTTTATAGGTTCGTATATATAATAGATTAAAAACACTAAAATGCATATAATACATATTAGTAAGAAAATAGTTGATAATAATTAAACTAAGAGCAATTTCAACAGAGGATGAAACGTGAGATTTGTGAGGAAAAAAAAGAAAATAGTTGGTGACATGAATGGGCTGCAAGTCACTAAAAATGAGTTGATGGATCACGTTGACAAAAACAAATATTTATTGGTGGGCTTAGCTAATTAAATTAGTTGGGCTCAAATAATTTTTTATGGACCTTTGTCATTGGACTAAATTGATCTACATGGGCCATGAAGTCCACGAAAAGAATAAAAGACGCATGTCATGATTTTGGATGTATCATTCTCAGACAGCTGGAATTGGAGCAGACGGCAATTTGGGGGCGATGTAATCACACGCAAAACGAAACCAGGAAGAAAACATAAGTCAAGGTTTTTATTATTTGATTCTTTAGTATTATGATTGGCTAAATCACTTATGGCTTCCTCCAGGCGGACGGTTCGTATAGGTTTTTGTATTTGATTCAGTTTATTCATGTTTGGATCTTGTTAGTTTCTGACAATAACTTGAGAGATTGATGTATTAGTTGATTTAAACAGTTTATGATTATGCTTTGAGTTTGCTTGCTTTACGATCTTGTTCGGTTGATGACAAAACCTAGTAGCATGGTTGGGTGACTAAAGGGGGCAATTTGGCATTCATAAATTGGGTGATTGAATTATACTTGTTTGTGACGAAACTAGTTGTATAGGTTTTCTGACAAAGAATCTGTCTTCAATTACTGTTTCAACTAATTTTCCAACACTATGTCTATGTGGTGTCCAATTAAACAACTGAATTTTGCATAAACCTAGAATCTGAAGTTTGGAGGAGGTTGCATCTTTATTTGATCCGTGTGTTTTTATTCTAATTTGTTAATCTAAACAATTGAAGTTTCCACTGATTCCCTGTGGATTCGACAACCCTACTTCCCTGTCTACAGTCTAAGGTAGATAAGTAGTAGTTTTTATAAATGTTTTTGATTGACCTTGACACCGCGAGCAAAATGGCGCCGTTGCCGGGGAATCGGTGCGCTTAGTTCTATTGCTTTAGTTTATTGTCTTTAGTTGATTTTAATTCTTATCAAACTTCTTATCAAACACCCAAAAAGATATTCTTTACTTTTGTTTTTATCTTTGTGTTTATTTTGTTTTATTTTTATCGTTCAGAACTACTTGGGTGTGCTACTTGTGCAGGTTGACATGGACAGTAATTACTATGGTGACCAAGACTACTATGAACCATGCAACAACTGTGGCATCACTGGCCACTGGGCACAAGATTGCCCCAGATACAATCAATATGGTGGTGGTCCTGAGTACCCAAACTATCAGGACGATTACAACTAAGACTACCACCCAAGCAGGCCACCTGAACAAGACAACTATCAATCTGAACTAGATGTCATCCGGTCAGATATGAAGGAGATGGCCAAGATGATACAAGCAGTGGTGCAGCAACAGGAGAGCCAGGACAAAGCTCACCAAGCTTTGGTAGATCTAGTTGCCAGCCTAACTGGGATTGTCGGGTCACTCATCAAGGAAGTAGGTAAGCCTCGCTGTTCACATCAGTCCTCCTGTTCTGAAACCTTAACCAGTGCACACCTCAATAATGTAAGTTTCCATTCTTCAGTTGAATATCCTGCTCGTGAACAGACTCCACCACCGGTTGTAGAAAGAGTGGTGGAGCATAGTGAATCTGAGTCCGACCCTAATCAGGATATTATTTTACAGAATAATTTGAAAACTGAAAATGTGAATAAACCTGTAAAAATCCCGTTTCCAGATGCTCTAATCAAACCGTTTTTAAAAGAAAAAGATCCAACACAGGATGAACGATGGGAAAAGTTTGAGAAGCGTAAAATTAACTCATTATTTTTAAATACGCTTAAACAAGATCCTGATAATGTTGAATGTCTAAAAGATTTGAGTACCAAAAAACGACGGCACAAATGTCCCGAGCAAGTAAAATTAAGTGTCAGTGTGAATGCCGTGTTTACGGGTACCCTTCCCCCAAAACTCCAAGATCCAGGGGCACCTATTATTTCAATTCAAATAGGTGAAATTACATTGAATAGAGCATTACTGGATCTTGGAGCATCTGTGAGCATAATTCCAGGGAGTCTGTATGATCAGCATGAATTTGGTCCATTACAGAGAGTTAACACCACCGTGGTGTTGGCTGATCAGACTCCCGCACATTCTCGGGGGATTGTAAAGGATGTGATTGTGAAAGTAGGAGAGTTTTATTACCCAGTGGATTTCTTGGTGTTGGATTGTGTGAAGAACATAGAACCAACTATCATTTTGGGTAGACCGTTCTTGGCCACTGCTCAGGCAAATATTAACTGTGCTGAGGGAATGATAAGGATGAGGTTTGGGGATCAGAAAATGAGTCTTAAAATATTTCCAAACTTGCCAAACCCAAAATCTAACAGGTGTGGATCACCTGAAAAGGTGAATCACACAGTCGAGAATGCTTGTTTTGTGAATGACAGGTTAGCTGAGCAGAAGGATGGTGAAACGCCAGACAGTGGAAGAACTAAACGGGTCAGAAAGAGAAGGCGGAAAGGGAAGAAACCGCGAGTTCATGATGTAGATCAAGAACTCTTTTCTTTGTTTATGAAGGCTTGGAGAAAATTTGATGATGAGAGGAACTTGAGTGCGGGGAAGGAGGACTGCAAGCATCCCACCCGACCACCATGACCTAAGTAAGGTACACTGCGTCTGGCTGAGGACGTTAAACTTAGCACTCTTAGGAGGTAGCCTAAGGTATGTTTTACATTCATGTCTAGTTAAATGAACTTTGCGGGTGTGTTCAATAGAAACCCTCACGAGACTCAACTCGTCCCCTCGGGCTACCGAGGGGTTTAAAAGGCTTGATGCATATGCTAAATGCATTCGTGATTCCTACGAAAGTGAGTTAGGACTTTGTTTGATTTATTTATTTTTTGTGTTTTTGTGTGCGAGCCGGCCAAGTGTGGGGAAGTTTCATGGGTTTTCAAGTCAGTTTGATGCTCGTAGGTTGGTTTTGTAGGTTTAGATTGATCCTCCCGTACTCAATCTCCATTCGGGTGGTGATGTTCGAGCTTCGTATTCATGTAAAAGGCAACCCAATAGCAGATTTTGAATACGATCGCGAAAGAAATGCTATACGATCGTGTGAGGTTGGATTGAAGACAGTTACAGTTCGAAACCAGCTAAGTCCTTTCCAATTCTCTGTATAGTTTTGTTTATTTATTTATTTATTTATTTTTATATATTTGTATAATCTCTCATCCTACATTGAGGACAATGTAGTGTTTAAGTGTGGGAAGGGGAGACTGAGTCTGTATTTTGAGTCATAAATATCCATAAAAAAAAAAATTTGAAAAATGTCATCGAATTAGAATTTTTTCAAATAAATGGAAAATGATAGATAGAATTGAAAACTGCTTGTGAATTGAAAAAAAAAATAATAAAAAAAAATTAAAGAATAGAAAGTGCGTCTGATTTGTAATGTTTTGGTAGGCTCAACCGACTTAAGAGCTTAAACATCCTGATAATGTATCTAGGTTTAAATGAATAATTAATTCAGAATATCTTATGGGTTCTCATCTTAGGGGTGTCGGTAAGGTCGAAACTGTCAACATACGGTGATAGGTACCTTTATAAACAAAAATTTATAAGTTTTTAAAATTATTTGGCACACCGCTTTATTTTTATGAAAATAAATTCGAAAGTTGGTGGCGCCCGCATTCCATAATCCATCTTGCATGAGCTTAATTAAATCAATTGAAAGCTTGAGTTTCGCCTACGTGTTTCCCTTCGGGATGGTGACTTGGAGGATACACCCATGGGCGGGACTTAGGTGATCAATAAGTTTGGATGACTAAGTTAGGTTTATGTGTTTCCCTTCGGGATGGCGACTTGAAGGATACACCCCTATTCCGAAGCTTATGAATTTCATTGCTTAAGAACTGCAGCCTACGTGTCATATATCGTGTTCCAGCGTGATTGAAACACCACTGGGTTAGGTTCGTTCATAAAATAATAATAAAAGCTAAAAACATGCACCCATCGATCCATAATTCCATAATTTTCAAAAACATATAAATTGGTGTTTATAATGATGGGAAATCTATATGGTTTAACCCGGGCCTAAACATGACCTTGAGATTGAATTAGGCTAAGTCGTAGCTTTCTGAGTATGAGACCCATAGATAGACCGTTGGCTTGGTAATAGATAGAATAATAGATCACATAATCGGGTGCTCGAGGTTGGTGGTTGGGTTTAGTCGGATAGAAATATCAATTGTTACAGTTAGCGCGTGATTATATTTGAAATGATTAAATGAATGAGAGTGTGAAAAGCAGGTTCCCAATTATGATTCCATTGCAAATATTTTTCGGGACGAAAAAAAGATAAGTGTGGGGATGTGATGAGTGGTTGATAAACCCGCACTAATGATATATAATCATATGTTTTTAGCCCTAATTATGTGAGAAACCGTTCACTTTATATTGTCTTTTATATTTTATAGGTTCGTATATATAATAGATTAAAAACACTAAAATGCATATAATACATATTAGTAAGAAAATAGTTGATAATAATTAAACTAAGAGCAATTTCAACAGAGGATGAAACGTGAGATTTGTGAGGAAAAAAAAGAAAATAGTTGGTGACATGAATGGGCTGCAAGTCACTAAAAATGAGTTGATGGATCACGTTGACAAAAACAAATATTTATTGGTGGGCTTAGCTAATTAAATTAGTTGGGCTCAAATAATTTTTATGGACCTTTGTCATTGGACTAAATTGATCTACATGGGCCATGAAGTCCACGAAAAGAATAAAAGACGCATGCCATGATTTTGGATGTATCATTCTCAGACGGTTGGAATTGGAGCAGACGGCAATTTGGGGGCGATGTAATCACACGCAAAACGAAACCAGGAAGAAAACATAAGTCAAGGTTTTTATTATTTGATTATTTAGTATTATGATTGGCTAAATCACTTATGGCTTCCTTCAGGCGGACGGTTCGTATAGGTTTTTGTATTTGATTCAGTTTATTCATGTTTGGATCTTGTTAGTTTCTGACAATAACTTGAGAGATTGATGTATTAGTTGATTTAAACAGTTTATGATTATGCTTTGAGTTTGCTTGCTTTACGATCTTGTTCGGTTGATGACAAAACCTAGTAGCAGGGTTGGGTGACTAAAGAGGGCAACTTGGCATTCATAAATTGGGTGATTGAATTATACTGGTTTGTGACGAAACTAGTTGTATAGGTTTTCTGACAAAGAATCTGTCTTCAATTACTGTTTCAACTAATTTTCCAACACTATGTCTATGTGGTGTCCAATTGAACAACTGAATTTTGCATAAACCTAGAATCTGAAGTTTGGAGGAGGTTGCATCTTTATTTGATCCGTGTGTTTTTATTCTAATTTGTTAATCTAAACAATTGAAGTTTCCACTGATTCCCTGTGGATTCGACAACCCTACTTCCCTATCTACAGTCTAAGGTAGATAAGTAGTAGTTTTTATAAATGTTTTTGATTGACCTTGACACCGCGATCAGTCATCTGCAGAGTCTTCAGATTCTCAGTTCTTCTTATTGACACTGTATAAAGTGTCCAGCAACTAGGAAGAGATCTGATGAACCTTTTGTGAATGTCTTCATTCTCCAGCTTCACTTTAGAGCACTGTTGCTCTCCTACCAAGTAAGTGTACCTGTTATACACACTGGTTAGTGACTCACCTTCATTGCAGACAAAGTTTTCGTATTGCTGCTTCAGGATGTCTTCAAGCCCGTTGCTTTGTGCCATTTTTGTTTTGTGTGACTTGATCAAGAATAGAGTTTTGAATAGAATCAGAAAGTGATTAAACAAATGTTAGTTTGTTTAATCTTGAGCCAAAGCTCTGATACCACTTGTAGGATCGTAAGATTACAAGGTGATTCTATTCTAGTTGATATGGCGGAAACAATAGCAACCAACAAAGTAAACAGGTAAACAGCAAGAATACTGATAAATGCACTGTTGTATTAAACTTCTGAGATTACAAGATTACAAGTAAACTCTATCGAAAAGCACTATCAAGGCACACAAAAGACACACTTAAAAGCACACTTGCTATGAAGTGTTTACAAGGTATATATAGTAACTTAGAATCAAGACAGACCCTTGATTCTAAGGATCAGATCGAACACAGACCGTTGATCTTGTTTATTAATCTAAATTACACACAAAGGCTAATCTAGATAACTTTATTGAAACGTCTTCTTTGGCATCATTGTTTGCATGCTTGGAGATGCGCGACATTGTCCTTTATTGGTTGCACCACTGAGGTTCCTTCTGCTTGGAGTGTGGCAGTTGCTTTTGCAGAAAGGTGTCAGAGGCGCTTCACATGGATAGTCAGCTGCAACGTTTGGTCTTCAGTGAATAAGGCTATCAGCAGCAGAGATGAGAATAATACTGCTGATAAGCCCATCAGCAGCAGCTTGTGTTGAATGCTGCTGATAAGCCTATTAGCAGCAACAAGTGTTGAATGCTGCTGATAAGCCTATCAGCAGCAACAAGTGTTGAATGCTGCTGATAAACCTATCAGCAGCAACTTGTGTTGAGTGCTGCTGATAAGCCTATCAGCAGCACTTGTACTTAGAATAATTTGGTAGCAATCAGTCTTTGGTTCTACAAAAATCATGAAAATTGCTTGATAAGAAAATGAAAAACATTGTAAAGTGCAAACATGCTCTAGTAATATACGTGATTTAGGTTTAACCATCAGTATTACCGGTGGTTAATTAACCATTGGTATTACCGGTGGTTATTTAAGACTAAAAAAAATAAATGAATGCTTCGATGTTTAACAAGCAATGAGTTACTCACCTATAGTCCTATAGGACAAACAAAACTGAAGTCCACAGGGTTGAAAAAGAGTGACATATTTCTTGTTAATGTATTCAGAGAGTTTAACCTGCATTGGCAAATTACTTACTAGGTTACAGAAATTTTAAGATTTTTCAAATTAGAAATTAATGGTTTCTATATAATAACAAAAATATAAGTGTTTTTAGGAAATATATTTATCCTATCTATACTCCTTTATAAAGGATATTAGAAGGATAGAAGTGACTTTTCACACCTTGTTTAAGACGCCGGAATCTATCAAGTTTAAGACGCCGTATTTTGCTTCAAGCTGATCACGCAGACACTTCATTGTTCACTGGAGACGGTCCCTCTTCGTAACCGACGAAGCGAACATGTTGTTCTGAAATTCGAGCTTCTGTACGCAGCTGTTTTGGAAAACGGGTTAGTAAATAGTATTTCATTATAGATTTACCTTGTGGAATGCCTTCATTTCAATACCAACTTAGCATGTATCTCATTAAATATTTACTAGATATTGTGTTTTTAATGCTCCATCGGCTCTTCTTGGTTTGCATTCATATTGTCCTGTTCATTTTGGTGCTTTTCATTCTGTGCTTGGTTTTCCAAAGTTTATTAGTCGCCTGCATTGCAGGGCAATGATTTCAGTGGGTTTACTGTAAAGGTAACATTCAAACGGTGCCATTTACAGGTGGTATCAGATCAAGATTACAAGAGTGGTTGTAACATCCCGATTTCCAAAATGATTTAAAAAGATACTTTTAAATAAATATCTGGTGTTAAGGTGATTTTATTTGTGATGGAGATAGTATTAAATAAATAAAAGTAGCAAGTGTAAAAATTTAAAGGTTTTAGAGAAATGTATTCGACAAATGATTATCAAAGTATTAAACTAACTTTAAATATCAAGTGTTATGAAATGTGAAAGTTAGGGGACTAAATTGTAATGGGATGAAATACATGAACTCTTACTTAAAATTGTAAGTTTGTAAATGGGAGGGGCTAAACCTGGTTAAAACCAAAGTCATAGTAATAAGGAGAAAGGTTGCAAGACTTATAAGGGGGAAATAAACAAATAAAAAAAAAAGAAACCAGGAGCGTACCTGGTGGTGTCGAACAGAAAAGGGGGAGAACCCCTGGCATCGTGAGCCTCAAAAATCTAAAAGGAGGAGGCGATTTCACCAATTAGTGACGAATTGGGAAGATTGAAGCATGATACTATCATCCTTTCTTGATTTCTATGGCTCAGAGTGTGACAAGTCTCGAATGGCAACGGATCAAACGGGTGACGAAACAACAACTTTCCTACGGGCAAAGGGGAGTGACTTGATTTTGAGTTCGATTAGAATAATCAAAATAATAATGACTTGGGAATCTTACGATTTAGGTGGTTTAACATAAATTATTAAATATGGTTTAACTTAACAATAACGTATTGTTTTGATGGCGTTTTGGGGGTTTTAACTCATAAAGAAAGAGTGCGAATTGGTAATGGGTCGAGTGACCCAAGTGCTGAAAATTCAGCATATTTTCAGAATTTAACCGGTTTTGAAATATTCATAGTAAATTAACCGGATGTCCGTTCGAGGTGTATTATATATCGACGGAAAGCTCTATATGTCTACTTTACTCATAATTTTTAGTTGAAGTGAAATACTTATTGTAAGTGGGTGTAAACGTTGAATTTTTACAGCCACATAAGACTGTTTTGAAACAGGAATTTTATAATATTTAAAAAATTGTTGGGGATTAACCGAGAACTCGTTAGGGGTGTCTTTTATATGGTGGTAAACCTTAAGGTGTTTAAAACTCTTTAGATGAGTTAGGGATGAAGTCTATCTTGATTTAGAATAAACTAAATTGTGAGATTTTGGTTATGTTGTGGGGTTTGTTGTAATTACGGTGTCACAAGTTTGTAGCCCGGTTTAAATATACTTTTACCGTATGTGGTGTTTAAGTGGATTTACAAACCAAAGGCGGATTAATGTTACATACTTAATAAGGGTGAGTGGCGGGGGTAATAACAAATTGTTAACCGGACGGGTTGTGGTGTGAAACATAATGAATGTTGGTCTATTATGTTGTTTAATACTTACGATGTGAATTAACCTACTAATGGTGTGTGTAGTGTTTTAAATTCATATTAACAGGGATATCAAAGGTGAAACGACCCGTCATTGGGGTCGGGAGAATAAGAGAACAAAAAAGTATACATCGGACTTTTAAACCGTTGTGGGGTGAAGCTTGACACGCTTCGAGTTTATATATTTGAATCTTATTTGTATAAATTATATGTGGAATGTGAGTCCTCACTTAGCTTCGGCTAATTAGTTATGGTGCTGGTAATGTGCAGGTATGAAGAGATGTTTATACACGGAGGTGGTGAAGATATGTGGATTAAGCGGGTCGGCTTGGATTACATATCTTTAGGGGATTAACTGGAGGTGTTTATCCAGGAATAACAGGAGGGTCAAAGAGGTGGCCTAACCCGACTTAAAAGAGTATTCATGTTATGGGTGAATGTTGGTGAAATATTATATAAAGTATTACTTTTGGTGAAATGAGTTCTTATTTAAAAATAAAAACATGGGCCTATTTTCCGCAAGATGTATAAGTTTATGTTTTAATTTTTCTGGTGTTACTGTGGTTCAGTATGATGGTACATTGTTGTTTAATGTTTATTTCATTGTGAATATCTATGTATTTATCTTTGACTTGTTATAGTTTATTTAGTTATTATCCAGCAACCGACATCGTGATGTATAGGGCTACCTAATCATACATTACATGCGAACGTATTTCCTTCGCTCATCCAGTTTTGATGTAGTTTCATTGTGTCGATTTTTCCCATCCTAATTCAATAAAGTGTAAGAAAATACATACAAATATCTTCAAGAGTTCAAGTCATGCCTATATTTTCTAATTTGGAACTAGGTATAAGATGATTTTGGGAAGAAAGAGGGGTATGCTCTTTTGATAATTTTCGAATACAGATTATGCATTCAATCGATTTTGGAATTTTTATCATATAGGTAATCGACGATTCTTACATCAATCGGTTTTACAGGTAACCATTCAAATCCATTTTTTCGTTCTTATTGACTATGATTCTTACATTCAAATCGATTTTTTTTCGTTCTTATTGACTATTTATTCCACAAGTGTTTTGAAGATTCAAATAGTTTGTTCCTAGGTACATGGCAGACGCATGTTGTTAAAGATAAAATTTTCTGGCACAAACTTGATAAAGATACAACGGTGGAATATGCTGCCACAGTGACAATTAATCCTTTGATAAAGATAGAAAACTTTGTGGATCTCAAATCATTTTATTAAGTTTGTATGAGTAAGTGAGTTGTATATATTTTACCAATTCATTCATATTAGTTAATCTAGGCTTATTATGATGTGTTATATATGCATATGTTCTTGTTTTTATGTTTCAGAATCACTATGCCAGTGTGTTTGTAATAGAGGCAACAGATCAATATGGATCTCATCACGTTGACCCAAATCATTTGTTTGCCCAAATATTTTCATAAATAGTTAGCGTATAAAAAATGATTACATAAACTAACTGTTTCTATAGTAATCTAATTTTTTAGAATAAAATGATTACATAAACTACCTGTTTATATGGTCCAAGTTTCGTTTTCCAGTTTTATAATGTATGTATGTGAAAATAATCACAGTATGTGCTTAGAATTTTTTTAGTGTATAACACATGCTCTAAATTACTAGCTTTGGAGTTACCTGACAAGTTTAAATTTATAATATTTCTAAGTCGCCGTCCTACTTCCGATATCAAAGTACTCGAGCTCCTGTAGCTTGTTGTAACTGTAAATGTTTTTGATTATGGTGGATCTCATGGTAAGTTGATCAAATTTTTTCATCTGAAAGTTCAATTGATAGATTCTTTAATCATGTGTTGTCTCTCATGGTAAGTTGATCAAATTTTGTCATTTGAAAGTTCAATTGATAGATTCTTTAATCATGTGTTGTCTGGATTAAGCAAATACCTCGAAAATACACATGTCTACACATCATTGCTCTTGACCCCACCTTTTTCACCACTTCCTTTTATAAAGTTTGGTATCAAAAGCTAATTAATTGATTCATAGGAACGAGAGAAACATAAATACAAATTGAGATCCGATCAACTAGGAGAAGAAAAAGGAAAACAATAAAGACCATAATCACTTCCTAATCGGTAGGAAGGAAAAATATAAACTAAATAAATAAAAGATAATTCCAATACTCCCCCTCAAGCTGGAGCATGAAGATCACGAATGCCCAGCTTGTTAAGTAGAAACTGACGTTGTTGAGCTCCCAAAGGTTTAGTTAGAAGATCGGCAAGTTGGAGTTTTGAATCAACATGAACAGGCTGAATTTCTTGAGAGGTCACACGTTCACGGACAAAGTAGCAATCCATCTCAACATGTTTCGTGCGTTCATGGAAAACGGGATTGTTAGCTATGTGGCGAGCAGCTTGGTTATCACAGAACATGGGAGTAGGACCGGCAATATGAATATTGAAGTCTTGTAATGGCCATCGAAGCCAAAGGACTTCACTAACGGTGGCAGCCATTACCCTGTATTCCGCTTCTGATGAGGAATGGGAAACAACAGACTGTTTCTTTGTCTTCCATGACACTAGAGAACCACCTAAAATCAAAATGTATCCAGTACGTGACCGTCGAGTGGTGAGACACCCAAGCCAATCGGCATCGCAATAAGCAACAAGCTGAAAATCATCATGCTTTGGAATGAAAATTCCTTGACCCGGTGTGGCCTTGAGATAACGAAGGATTCTTGTGACAGCCTCCATGTGTTCCTTTCGGGGATCGGAGACAAATTGGCTCAAAACGTTAACCGAGTAGGCAACATCG
Source organism: Smallanthus sonchifolius (assembly GCA_023525975.1). NCBI lineage: Eukaryota > Viridiplantae > Streptophyta > Magnoliopsida > Asterales > Asteraceae > Smallanthus > Smallanthus sonchifolius. Next base: position 15,342,552 of record CM042027.1, on the reverse strand, counting down.
GGTCTAGTGGCTTGTAGATATAACAAACAGCCAATGATCCGTCGATATTGTGTAGCATCAGTTCGTGGACTATCCGGAAATTCATCGATTTTAACATTCTGCTCCATTGGGAACGAACTAGGGCGGCTGCTAAGGAGGCCACAATCTTGTAGAATATCAATGGTATAATTTGCGTTGGCTTAAAAGAAGACCATCGAACGTCTTGGCGACCTCAATCCCAAGGAATTATTTAAGAGGGCCTAAATCCTTTATGCTGAAAACGTCGTTGAGATGTTGCTTGGTGGAATCGATCTTGGAGAGATGATTTCCCGTGATGATAACATCGTCAACATAGATAAGGATGGCAACAAATAACTCTCCCTCTTGAACCGTGAAGAGTGAGTGATCGGCCCTCGACTGCTTGTAACCAAACTCGATCAAGGCATTAGTGAATTTTTGGTACCACGTACGGGAGGCTTGTTTCAAACCGTAGAGATACTTTTTCAATTTGCAGACACGAGTGTCGTTCTTTTTGGAGAACCCTTGGGGAATCTTCATATAGACTTCTTCTTGCAAGTCTCCATGCAAAAATGCATTGTTAACGTCTAACTGATGTAAGAGCCAGTTTCTTTTAACAGCTACAGTTAGGAGACACCGGACCGTGACTATTTTGGCAACTGGGGCAAAGGTGTCATGATAGTCAACACCTTCAACTTGTGTAAAGCCCTTTGCCACTAAGCGTGCTTTGTACCTCTCTATGTCTCCATTAGGTTTGTATTTGATTTTGTAGACCCACTTGGAGTCGATGGCATGTTTGCCTTCTAGTAGATCCTCTAAGGACCAGGTGTCATTCTCTTCGAGAGCCTCGATTTCCTTTTGCATGGCCTTTCGCCACTCAATATCCTGCATGGCTTGGTAAAAGGTTTTAGGCTCACTACTTTTAGTAATGGCCGCCAAGTAAGCTTTGTGAGAATCAGAGAATTTATCATATGAAACATAGTTAGCAAAAGGGATGTACCGTCGAAGAAGACTGATCGGAGTCGGGTCACGTATGGTCTATCGAAGGAGGCAACTCAACATCAAAATCTCGAAAGCGTGCTGGTTAGCTCTTGTCACATTTGGATCTGACCGGTTGCTCTTCATCATTTATAATTGGTTCGACAACAGATGGATTCTCCATAGGTACACTTGGTTGCTCTTGTTCACTAATAGGTTGCATGAGTGGGCTAGAAGGTCTAGAGGTGTCATGAGAATTTCCATTATCATCTGCTGGGCTTAATGATTCGGTGGTAGGATGGGATGGCCCACCTTCATGAGAATTTAATTGATTGTTCCCTTCTTCATCAGTGTCCTCAAACCATGTAGGAATTTCAAAAGCACTCTTATCAACACTTTCTTTCTTTAATTTCATGTAAGAGAATATCTTCTCAAAGAACCGAACATCGCGTGAGACCACGAATTTCCCATCTTCTATGTCAAAAATTTTGTACCCGTTTATACCGACGGGGTAACCAATAAAGATGCCCGGTTTACCCCTCGGCTCAAATTTATCTCCCCTGTCACTGTACTATGATAATATACTAGACATCCCATAGTCCTCATTTCCTCATAATCAGGTAGTTTACCCATGATAATTTCGTGGGGTGTTTTGTGGTGTATAACCTTGGAAGGCAACCTGTTGATGATGTAAATGGCCGTTTCAATGCACTAGCCCCAAAATCTCTTTGGGAGGCTTCCTTGAAACATGAGGGCTCGGGCCATCTCAAGTAAGTGACGATGTTTACGTTCAACCACCCTGTTTTGTTGGGGTGTGTATGGGCACGTTGTTTCAAGCAATATACCCTCTTATGAATAAAAAATTTTCATTCTGTTAGACGTGAACTCTCCTCCGTTATCACATCTAATTCTTTTTATCCGTTTTCTAAATTGGGTTTCAATCATTTTATAAAAACTAATCAAGCAGTCACTTGCTTGATCTTTACGTTTAATGAGATAAACCCACACACCCCGGCTATAATCGTCGACAATAGTAAGGAAAAAGTTAGCAAGAGTGGTAGACGGTTTTCTATATTTACCCCAAATGTCACAGTGAATAAGCTCAAAACATTCATTGGTTTTAATAAAGCTTTTAGGAAAAACAGATCGAGTGTGTTTGGCCTTCATACATGCATGACAAACATCGTCTTTAAAACCAAAAGAAACATTTTTCAAAGACTCAATGTGACTAAGTTTCGAGGTAGAGGCATGACCTAATCTAGAATGCCAAACTTCCGCATCAGTCTTCAAAGTCATGACTCTTCTATCGTCCCCCAGCACACCCATTCGATACAGACCATGCACGCATTTACCCGCTCCAATCAACTTCTTCGAGTGTAAGCCCTGTATAACACAAAAATCTGGGTAAAAGCTTACAACACAGTTCAGTTCTTTGGATAATCGGCTTACAGAAAGAAGATTGCAATTAAATTTGGGAATATATAAGACTCCTCCTATTTTGGTACCACCCATTAGAGTGAAGTCACCCGTGGCCTCGACAGAGATAGTTTCTCCATTAGGAATGACTACGGGTGTTTCAGAACGTGCCTTGGATGCGTTTTCGAGCATACCACGCTTATGGACTATATGATCTGTGGAGCCCGAGTCAACGATCCATTCATCCTTATTAATATTAACCGTACCTGCCATGTTGGCCTTGCGTGGAACATCACCTTGTGTTTTGTCATTGGTTTCTGAAAGATGCTTTAGTAATGCTTGATATTGTGTATCGATTAGTCCTCCCACAGTGGATCCTTCGCCATCAACATGAGCCACCTTCGGCTTAGCCTTTTCGTTCTTCAATTTTCCGGGCCACCAATCCGGATACCCAATAACCTTGAAGCACCCTTCTTTCTTGTGACATTCCCGACCACAAACGGTACAATGCTCTTGATTATCATTGTTCCGTTTGTAATCCTTTTGCAAAGTCTTATCTCCGGAATTCCCACGCCTGTTGAAGCCATCTCGCCGTCCCTGAGAGTAAGTTTGAAACGCAGCGGGTTCGATATGACCTTCTTTAGACGCAGTTATGGATCGCTGCTGCTCATCCTCGGACGCAAGTCTATAAGCCTCTCTAAGTGTGGGGTTTGGTTTCATGGACAGTACCTGTGTACGAATGGTTGAGAAGTCACCATCCAATCCCATAAGAAACTGGTACAAACGTTCCTTTTCTTGAAAGTTATTCAACCGTTTTCCGATTTCACAGGTGCAGTGACCACAAGTACAACGAGGCGTGGGAAGCATGGACGAGATCTCGTCCCAAAGACTCCTAAGAGCTGTATAGTAAGCCGAGACAGAATTATTATCTTGCTTTGTGACAGTGAGTTTTTGCTTCAACTTATACGCGCGTGGGGCGCTTTCTTTCCCAAACCGTTCTTGGAGGTCGGCCCAAATTTCTGCCAAAGTGTTGGCGTATTTAACGCTGCCTCTGATCGTCTTCTCCATGGATGCCTTCAACCAGCCCTTGATCATTGCATCACAGCGCATCCACGCCGTGTATATGTCGTGTTTTTGGTCGGGTTTCGGAATGGTTCCGTCGACAAAACCCATCTTGTTCTTGGCGAACAGAAAGTTTTTCATCTTTTGAACCCAATCACTATAATTGCTGTCAGTGAGGGGGTCATTAGTTTGCATCTGCCTTGGCGAATAGGAGGCATGGATGTAATAGGGGGAGCTACTGTCGATAGCTTCGGTTTTCTGGTTTTTTGGTTGTTCGCCGGCCATGTCAACGGCTTGGTAATTAAGGATCTTCAGTATTTCAAAGTTTTAGAACCTGCTCTGATACCATATAAAGTTTGGTATCAAAAGCTAATTAATTGATTCATAGGAACGAGAGAAACATAAATACAAATTGAGATCCGATCAACTAGGAGAAGAAAAAGGAAAACAATAAAGACCATAATCACTTCCTAATCGGTAGGAAGGAAAAATATAAACTAAATAAATAAAAGATAATTCCAATACCTTTCCACGCCGTGGATATCTCTACACCCAAGCTCCACGACCGTGGACAACGCCAAGGGGGCGCGGTGTTCCATGGCTTCACGCTAACCATGTCATCTCCACGCTGTGTTCCACGGAGGTAGTCCCCTTGGCCTTAGTTAGAGGATGTTAAATAGACTTTTGGTCAAATGATTTGGCTTCAATTGAGTGGACCCTAAATAGATCCTCCTATGTTCACACCAAACATATGAGACTATGACAGTTCAAATGATTCACAACCCGATATGTCAAGATAAACTAGTGATTTCAACAACTATTTCTTTTTCTTCACTGGTTATTGCAAGTAATATATGTATTTTTTTTTAATTTAAACACAACACTTATGTAAATGGAGTGAGATAAAAATTCATTTTGAAAACTACTATTTTTTTTTATCAAACTAGTAATTTTATGAGCAAGAAACTTAAGAGAATTTTATTCAATACTTATGTCTCATATATTTTGTTTAAAAATAACTACTAGGACGAAGACTCACAGTGTCAGCCACAAGCTAAATATATAATCCTAGAGGTGCATAAACCGGGTTGGGTCTAAGAACCGGAACCGGTTTTTTTTTTGGCCCCAAAATAAAAAAATGTATACAAATGGCCTTTTAATTCTAAATCGACGTTTGCCCCTGAACTTATAATTCCTGGTTTTTCGAAAAAATTATTCTGGAAGTTTTTGATACAACTCTTAACAGAAAAAATATATGTCTTTTGAAGAAGTGGAATTTAAAACCGAAAAGGGAATATTAAAAAATACAAAATTTGTTGTCTAAACATATCATTTTTAAACATTTCTTGGTATTACCTTTTTTGTTTCACTTTATTGGTTTCTAGTTATTATCGGAAACTACTCAATGAGTCGATGAGAACTATAAAAATTGTTGTCTAAAAACAACTTTTAAATATTGGTATTACCTTTTTTGTTTCACTTTATTGGTTTCTAGTTATTATTGGAAACTACTGAATGAGTCAATGAGAAATATAAAAGGAATACTGAAACTAATATATTTAAAAGTAGAAATCAATAAAGAATCCTGTAACGTGAAAAGGTTAGGATTTTGGATACTTTTCTTCTCTACGTATCATTTTTATTTGGATGATAATGCATCCACATCCACATCCACACATATTAATAAATAAAGGAGTAAATTACACAAATCGTCCTTTATATTTATACCTTTTTTCAGATTGTGTCATTTAGCCAAAAAATTGACAGATATCATCTTTTACGTTTAAAATCTACCACGTTACATCCTTTGCCCCTAACCCAGTTAAATTTTTTTCATTAAGTATTATAAGGGTACTTTGGTCTTTTTACCCATTTATATAAAAAAACAAAAATTAAAATATAAAAACCCAAAACTCTCTCTTTCCTCACTCTCTCTATCTCTCAACTCCTTCTCTCACTACCTTTTCTTCTCCACCACCAGCCGCCAACCACCACCCCCACCATCCGACCACCACCACCCCCACCATCCGACCACCACCACCCCAACCTTTGACAGCCACGAGCACAACCACCCCCCACGTCCGGAAACCACGAGAATCACCACCATCTACTACCACAGCCTAAAACCACCACTATATTCGCGACCACCATCACAGCGGGCACACCACCTCATCCACAATCATCGGTTTTGAAATTGCCCTGTAAATTGAATGATTTGATGCATTCACCCACACACACTCTGATCGATTTCGAAGCCATTGCCTGTGTGAAACTCGACGACACTTTTGTCATCGTAAATCACCGCTGTCGCCACTGGAACTCTGGCCAAGCTTTGCTGGCTTCGATTCAACCCCTGTTTCCAGGTAATTTTTAGTCCTACCTCTTCGTTATAACCTACCGAACAATAGCCCTAAAGTTTCTATTGCAATCTGTAATCATGGAAATCGATTTTGAATTCTGAATTTGGGGTTGGGCGGTTATGGTTTCTAGAACTATACATGCACCCACAATTGACTTCCACATGAAGGAAATTTCGTCCTTTCACCTTCAATTTTCATACCCTGATGTCCATACTTCTTTTTCTTCATTCAATAGCCTTAAAGTTTCTCTTCGGTGGTGGGTCTTGAACGAGAGAGAGAAGAGAGTGTGTGTGTTGAGAGAGAGAAGTGTGTGTGTGTTGAGAGAGAGAGAGAGAGAGAGAGTTTTTGGGTTTTTATATTTTATTTTTTTTGTTTTTTTATATAAATGAGTAAAAAGACTAAAGTACCCTCATGTGTTTTGCACATGACCATACTTAACGAAAAATTTAACTGGGTTAGGGACAAAGGACGTAACGTGCAAGATTTGTAAACGTAAAGGATGATCTTTATCAATTTTTCTGGCTAAAGGACATTCTCTGAAAAATGGTATAAACATAAATGACGATTTATGTAATTTACTCTAAACAAAGGTTTGGTTTCGTCACGTGTCATTCTCCTGACCCTCTAGAATTGGGTTTTCCCGCTAAACTATTCTTTTACCAAATGGTTTACACGCGGGTCAAGACTATCCGCTTTTTACCCACATTTGTTCCTCTGTATCTTATTACTTCTGTATCTCTAATTAGGGTTTCATTCCAACAAACTTCGGCCTCGTCACCGTCCTCTATACCCATTTAGAGTTCCTCCACAACCGCTCATCTCCTCCACTCTTTCCTTATGCCCTTAGCCGCCATGAGCGTACTCTCCCCCACCGATCTTACTCATGCTCTATCTCCAATTTATGGTTTCACTTGAAAAAGGATCGCCGCTTGACCGTCCTCTACACCGATTTAGGGTTCCTCCACGAGCTGTCATCTCCTTTACCCTTACCTTACGCCGTTATAGTACTTTCAGTTTTTGAAAATCAACGAAAGCGGTCGCCGCCGTGTTTCTTTGATGTCCTCCTTCACGTATTTGAGCTTTATACTTTCTCCTTCCGGACCGTGTTCTTCCAGGTAAGCCTTCACTAAACTCCCAATCTATTAAAGGTCAAATGCGTTTGTTTACTTTTTGCGTTTGATAACTTTTTGCAACAGGCAAAGTGGAATATGCAATTAGATGTATCATGGTGGCCCCCTTACTATTGAGGTAATTTCATGTTTTCCTTTCTTTGTATTTTCTTCTATATGCTTTTTCGAATTGTTCTATACTTGCTTTATTGGTCATTTTTAGGCAGATGCACATTACACATTCCAACTATCCTGAATTACTGATAATTGAAAATAATTTGTTTGCTAACCAACACACTTGTGTTTTTCTTTAAAAGAGAATTTTATGAATTTTTCTTATACATTATGGGTCATTTTTAGGCGGAGCACCTTCTGGCTAAATTTATTCAAATCGGTGGATTGTTCATTAACTACTATATGGTAAACACAAATGTTAATTAATCTCCCTCTCTTGATATTGTCAACTAATTTTTATTTAATTTTTTTTTCAGTACCATGTGGGAACCAATTTTGGTAAGACTGCAGGTAGCCTGTTTATTGCTATGAGCTTTGACTATGATGCCCTATTGGATGAATTTGGTACATTCCAAGTTCAATAATCTTGATTTTGATATAAATTTGGTGATTTACAAACCAAAATTTAAGTGTTATTCAAATTTAGAGCAGAGGTAGTTATATAATTCTAAATTCTTGGTTAATTATTGAATAAATTTTTATATTTGGTAAAATGGTAAAGGAATAGTTTTTCTGTTATTCAGCTCAGTTTTGATTCAATACATTTTTCAGGAATCATTTACAAATGGTAAAGGAATGGTTTTGCAACAAGAAGTTGGCACCTGTATCAAGGGCAAATCACATTATGTGGACAATGGGAGAGAACTTAAATACCAATATGCAGAGTCTTGGTTTAAGCAGATAGACAAACTAATTCATGATTTTAATATGGTAATTTTATCCCATTTCTTGCTTTCAGTTTTATGTTCATAATTTTAACTTAAAATGGATTTAAATATGTTCGAGTCTATATGCAACACCCATTATAGGGAATTCGATGTTGTATGTTTGTATATATGTTTTTGCCATGTAGTGCAAATGGTTAGAGTTATTTTCATGAGACAGTAATGAGTCAAAATATCCATGGAAGTCTTTTTGATAAATTGGTTAGCAACATAAGTTATCTAGCTGTTTGACATAATACTATATGATGGTGTCAGTTGATCTGTGTAGGGCTTTTTTGCCTTTATTTTGTATATTTGATCATAAAGTTTTGTTTCAACTTTGCGATTATGCACACAATAGATTTTGTTGCCGTATTACAGTTGTTTTGACTTTGATGATCATTATAAGATTGATATGATGGAGATTGTTGTTCTATCATCTTGCATTATGGTTTTTATTTTCATCAATGTATGTTAGTACCACCTGATTACAAACTAAAGTTACATTTGTGATGTATCTTTGATAGCTTCTTATTATATGCAACAGCTGGAGTGATCATGGATAGGGAAACAGAGGTTTTGGCTTTGTTACTTTTGCAGACACTGAAGCTGCTTCTGCTGCAATCCAGGCTATGGATCAAAGGGTACTTTTGTCATCTTTTTACTCTTTTTGGTTACCTGGGAATATATGTTAAACCCTGCCCATGGAAATTGCAGTGTTTGTATAATTGATTTGTTCCATATCATTAAAGAACTGATTAGATATGTTAAATATATAAAATGCCTTAAAGGCTGCAACAAAGATATACTTTAAGAATCTCTTTGATAAATAAGTAACTTCAAGTAGTATGTGCTTATAATGGATAAATAAGTAATTTTGACAAGAGAAGTTTCAAAAAAGGACATGTTCATGTTTTCATGTTAATTGATGCATTTAGGATGAATAAGTGTAAGAAAAGAAATTCATGAACAAATTTTGCAGGAGTTACATGGTCGAATGGTAAGAGTGAACTATGCCAATGATATACCAAGAGGTGGTGGTTTCCGGGGAGGTGGTGGCTACGGTGGCGGTGGAGATGGCGGCTATGGTAGAAACAATTATGGTGGTGACGCTGCTGAAAGTGGTGGATATGGTGGAAACAGTTATGGTACCGCCGATGGTTTTAGCGGTGAAAGCCAAACCTTTGCTGATTCTGGAAACACATTTGGTGATGCTGATGGTCAAGTAGAAGGAAGCTACAGGAACAATGATGAGCCTGATGACTTTGCAACAAGGGCTTGACCTATGCACCTGAATTTGTTTCAACCAGACCAATGCTATTTGTAGGTCTTCTCATGGTTTGTTATTTTCAAGTGTTTATTTTCTCGATGTTGAATATTTCGTATGTAAACTTTTGAATCTTATTGTGTCAATCGGTTAAAACTTAATTCATGCTTGAGAACAATTAGTGTTCTTCGCTTTGTAGCAGCACTTTTTGTGTACATTAATAACTGGTGCACTTTTTGTGTATATGTTTATATATACAAATTATTTAAATTTCAGTTTTCTGTAATATCGTGTATTCTATAACCTAGTATAATATATATTAACAAATAAACATTTTTATACGTAACATGTATATAAATTTTATAAATATATAAAATAAATAATCTCTTATACTAGAAATCAGTTCTTTACAATAAATTCGAATAAATAATTCTATGTATATTAAAACCAAACCAGCGGTGCTGAGACCAGTTACGTGGTATTTTGAGTGGTCCACGTGTCATGTTGATATTGGTCCACGCCACCAGATTTTATTATATTTTTTTTTGGATCTGTTGTCGATTTAAGAGGAGGATGAGAAGCTTTCCAGGTGAGTTATTTCGATGATTTACATCTTGACGGTAGCGATTGAGATTCATATATCACTTTCGCCGGAAACGTTTGATCCAGCCAGCTTCAGGATCGCTTAGGTACGGCATACTTCTCATACAGCATGTGTTTTTGTTTTTGTTTTTTTTTTCAATTAACACATTCTTTCATGGTCGAGGAAGTGGCTTTAATGCCCCAAGATCGAATTCCATCGATTGACGTAGAAAGTCTTGTTGGTCATGCGGATCAAGTCTTACGACCCGTACGAGCCGCTGAACATGTAAAAGAGTAAGTATTTCGTGGGGACTTTTAAAAAATTTGGAAAAACTTGATGACGCCGGTCTTTATGAGAATGAGGTTTCTTGGGTGGGTGATGATGATTGAGATTTAAAAGTTGGGATTTTTGTGAATAAAATTGTAAGAATTACACAAAAATAAGGAAAAGAAATCAAGGGTTTCAGTCAAAATGAGTTCTTTTTTTCAGTTTTTTGGTTACATCACTGGCCACAACAAAAAAATTAAACAGAAACAAATCAATTTGGAAAACTATAGCAGTACCATCACGAGTCTAAAAAAGAGTTTAAGATCACCTTTCTCTTCAAATAAAAACTATTATGAACAGAAAATCATTGGGAATCCGAATAAGTGTTTTCATCATCCCCGTTATCAACAATAATTGCTATCAACAACAAATGTATTTTTCATTTAAAAAACTTGATGCATTTAGGCTTTACTAGGGGTATTCATCGAGTCGAATAAGTCGAATTTTAAGTTTTGAAAACTGTATTCGAATTTGATTCGAATTTGCCTAATATTCGAATAAACCGATTCAAATAAACTTATTCGAATTCGAGTCGAATTCGGGTTAATTCAACTTATTCGACTAAGAAAAAAAATATTACAAAAAACTAAATCAGTATTTTACTAAACTTTTAACAATCCAACATAATTGCAAAATCAACATAAAGAGTCTTACAACTGTCGAGTTCTAGGTTAAGGTATGAATGTCGGATTTTAAATGAGTTGAATACTTAAATCGATCGATGAATGATTAATAATAGGGAATTAGGGATTATGTTTTTTTTTTATTTTGGCCCTAGTCAGACAAGCCAAAAGCAATTAAATAAGTTACAAAACCAATGATTATATATATATATATATATATATATATATATATATATATATATTATATTCGGGTTATTCGAATAGGTTCGAATAACAGATATTCGAATTCGACTTATTTATTCGAATCGAATAATGATTCGATTCGAATAATGAACACCCCTAGCCTTTACATCGCTAGGATGTTCATTTTATGAAATGCTTTGCTCAAGCGTAAGTGATTTTGGTTGTTGGAATGGTGGATGTTAGATTGTGTTTAATAGAACCAACTACACCCATGCTTACTTTTTAATAAATGTGTCTAGTTATTATTTCTTTATATTAATTACTCCATTTTACACTTGGCTTCTAGGTTTATGGAGAATACGAAGCTTTTCCATCAAACCTATATTATGTTGCTTGCAATAGATAGGCTTTTTGAGTGGTCGACCATCAAATTGTTGTTGGCAGTATCCTTTATGTGCTTTACCGTTAGTGTTTTCTGCGCTGGGACGACTGTGGTAATGGAGAGGGTTTTGGTTGCCCTCGAGTTTATAGGCTGATGAAATGCATCTCTTATATCTGCTATTCTCTAGCCCTAATTACGATACTGTTAACCATATCAACGGATCGTGAAAGTTTGATCCCACTCGCCCACCCCCACCTAACTAGTCGAATGTTGGTTGTGTTAGTGGTTGTTTACTTTGTTGTCGTGAAGGGTTGAATATGTCGTAATATGGTGCACTCTTACTTTTATTTAAAACTATATATTGTTGGAGCTATGTATTGGATTTATAATCTGTAAGATCTTTGGGCTTCTATTTGATGTATTCAAGTTAATGGGTTAGTACGCCTTATGTTTTATTTAGTTGCTTCTTAATTAGGGTTTGAGTTCTGTTGGGCCAGAGGTCATCTTATTCGTTTATACATAAACCGAATTGTACATAATACGAAAGATAAGTCTTTAATTCGGTGTTATCGTTGTCAAAATCTCGGTTATTATGCATTCTTGTGTCCTACTAAGAAATCAAACCTAAAAACTATTGTTCCTTCAAATTCATAATTGAAGGAACCGAGTTGAAGACTTGGAATTAAATATAGTTTCTTAGTATTGATTGCAAAATACATATAACAGGAAACAAGAACTTGTTTGTTTATTTCAAAAATGTTTTTTGTACTGAGACTAGGACTCGAGAAAGTGCCTAGAAAAAAGCACGTTTCCAACGAAAAATTAAGTTGCAAATGTGTCGGAAATACCAAATTCCAACAAATTTGGAAAAAAACCTTTTGTGGGAAAATCCTTATCAGAAATCATTTGCGACAAAAAATGCGACAAATATGTTGTGTTGGAATTTCCGACACATTTCCTACGTAAAATCGTCCCTATCTTTCGTAGCATGCATTCCCATCTGTGTCGCAACTGATTCGGTAAGTAACGTGTCAATACTTATGAATGACGTTTGGTGTTGATGTTTATTTTGGCATATTGAGTTTTCTAGTGAGAGGAAAGAACCGAAGGCAACGAAACTCAAGAACAGGAATGTGGTAAAGATGATAAAGAAATGGTACTTGGGTGGCACCACGACTTAACTATTTGTCTGTGGAGTTGTCTAAATAATTATGAATGATCAATCATCAATTGTGTGCATCTCTTTTTGGACAAAGAGCACTCCATTCAAGGTTTTTTGGATGATCCAAAATAATAATTCAATTTCCATATGAAGGTATGTTTTGGGTTGGAAAGTTTAACGACTGCTTGATTATATATGTAGAGTCGATTATAGAGAATGGAAAACATGGATAAAAATGATGAACTATAATTTGTTGATACGGATGGATTTGGGATATTTTGGTTGATAATTGTTATTATTATATATGCTAACTAGTGTTAGAACCCGTATACTACACGGGGCTATATATAAAATAAATTTAAAACAAATACAATTTGAGACTAAAAAAATGATAAATACGATTCATAAATCATTAAATAATTTTTTGAATATAACGTTGGATGTTTTGTTTGAAATTTTTTCATCCTTGTCTGGCTAAAATTTTTAACCCGTCTCTGCTTTTAACTCTTGAAAGTGCAACATATAATTGACCATGAATGAAAACCGGTTGCCTCAAGAACAATCCAACCCTTGATAGTGACTGACCCCGGCTCTTATTTATTGTCATGGTGAAACAAGCCGAGAGTGGAAACTGTCTTCTTTGCAGCTTGAAAGGGATTCTTTTGTCTGAAGGCGTCAAATTGATTCTTGAAATAAATGTGCGAGTTCCAATATTGCTTCCAGAAATGATCTCCGCCTCGATAACACGATTACCAAAAGATTTGATTTGTAATCTAGTTCCATTACACAACCCATTTTTCTGATCAATATTTCCAGTAGTTTTCTAACAAATTTAGCATCATTTACGATGTTATCTGCCAGAGAGTATTTCAAGTGATCAACCAACTCTTGTGCAGATAAAATTTGAAGCATAGACAATGTGGTCAGAGAATTGACAACCCTGTTTCTCGTTGCATTTTATCACATCAGAAAACAGTAAAAGATTAACAAACATGTTCCTTCGCTGCATTTTCAAATTAAAAAAAAAGTCATAATAATATTCCAGTGCATTTATTCCATAATAATCAATGAATAATTACTTAATTTATGCATTCCAAATCACATAGAAATCATTCACGCGTTTTAAAGGTCCCTATATTAGGAATTCAAATTCAAAAAAGGATATTGTTGATTTGATTGAGCATTTTATTTAGATAATTGATTAATTATCTATTAAGGAAAGTTTGGATTTGATAACTACATAATTTATGCATTCCAAATCAGTTCAAAATCATTCACGTGGGTTAAATAATATATTATTATTATTATTATTATTATTATTTATTATTTAACCATGCAAAATTCTCACTCGAACGTATTGTTCAAAAAATTTTCAAACAATCTCTCAAAAATTATAAACATGTCTTGGTGGTGGGATGGTAACTACGGTTTTCAGGTATATTCTAACGAGTCGCTAGAAAACAACCCGCAAAGTTCTGGCGTTCAAGAGGTGAACTGGGAGGAGGTCTCGTCCGACGTTTATTCTAATCAACGGGTAAGGCTTCCAGATTTGAACGAGCCACTGAGCAATCCCGAGTTCGTATACGGTGAATTGTCTTACCTTACACAACCCACGAACGACTACGTATACGGTGAAGTCTCCTCCCCGACACAACAAACTAACAACTTCGTGTGCGGTGAAGTCTCTTACCCGACACAACAAACCGACGACTCCAAAGACGAAGAACAAAACCATCAAAATGTGTCGTATAAAACTGACCAGAATTTTTAGTCTCGTGAACAGTTGGTGGATTGGGCTATCCGCGATCATTAATGTTAGGTTTATATTGAATATTAGCGAGTAAAACTGGGTAGATTAGCGATTTTTAGGTTGAAACTTAAGAACTATACGCCACGTATAGGGCCATACGTGGCGTATAGTTCGTCTGAGGAAGACGATGAAGCCATACGCCACGTATAGATTTATACGTTGCGTATGGCTCAGGTTCCCGGCAACTTGGCCCGCGTATGGCCTGGTTGCCCGCGTATGGCTTAGTTTGCCCGGTGACTGGCTTGCGTATGGGTTGGGGGCCCTGCGTATGGCTTGGTTTACCCGGTAACAACATATACGCCACGTATAAATCTATACGTGGCGTATAGGTTTAAAAAAAAAAACATTATTTTATAATTTAAAATAAAATATATTATTATTATTATTTATTATTTAAATAAAAAAATTAATTATTATTATTATTTATTATTATTTAAAATAAAAACAATATATTATTATTATTATTTATTTTTATTATTTAAAATAAAAACAATATATTATTATTATTTATTTTTATTATTTAAAATAAAAACAATATATTAATAAAAAATTAAAAACATATAATTATTATCAGATATGGCGGATCATGATGATGATATTCAGATGGACCATCTAGACGATCTTGCGCACTACCATTTTCTGGATTTTTCGGCCGATTCGGAGGCATATGCCCGGTGCCAGAAGCTGCGGGAGGTGTCGTTGGGCCCAGGGACGGCGGTGGATCGGGGGCTCCTCGAGGAGGTACAAGAAGCCGAGCGAGCTAGGGCTATCATCGGCCAAGACACGCCATGGTCGCGTCTTTTTGATCTTTCGTTCGGGGAGACCTACCGAGAGGCGGTCGTCGAGTTTCTTTCGACGTTCATCTACTCAGAGGCTGGGCTGGAGCCTCATCCAGGGGAGGCGCCGGATATGGATCCAGATCATATTTCTTTTTCTATTTTTGGGGTCGTTTACCGTCAGACCCTCCGTCAGTGGGCCGTCACGACGGGCTTGTACTACGAGCCTGAGACGGTCACGCCACTTTTCACTGAGGCGGTGACGGAGGTGGACAAGGAGGAACTCCTTGTTTTTTGGGGCTTGATTTCAGATAGTCCTTGGTTGGGTACCAAGGGGAGGGTCTCGGGTATTAGAGACCCTTTGTATAGATATCTGCACCGGCTTATTTCGAGGTCGATCGCACCGCATCTGAAAAGCCGTGAGTGGTGCACTGATAGAGACATTTTCTTTCTTTATTGCCTGCTTACTGGGAGGCGGTGCGACCTATCCACGTGCATGGCACATTATTTTGCATATGCCTATATGCGACAGAAGCGCGGGCTTTTGTATGGCAGTGCTTTCATCACGCAGATCATGCGATCAGTTACACCATTTGACGTGCATGAGCCTGCGATGTTACCGGCCATTCCCCCTGCCCGATTAGACCGTCG
The DNA here is from genome assembly GCA_023525975.1 of Smallanthus sonchifolius. Classification (NCBI taxonomy): domain Eukaryota; kingdom Viridiplantae; phylum Streptophyta; class Magnoliopsida; order Asterales; family Asteraceae; genus Smallanthus; species Smallanthus sonchifolius. The sequence continues at coordinate 15,326,928 of CM042027.1, read as the reverse complement.
CACGGCGAGCGGCATGCGCATCACGCACCGATTCCCGCAGGGCCTTTGGTTCGTAGGGGCCGTCCAGGACCAGGCTTGGGTCCCGGTGCCGTTGCCGGAGATGCCTGGACCGAGGGACCCGCCTATGCCTCATTCGCTACATAGTGTGGCGATGGAGGACGGACCGCCGCACGTCGATCACATCCACGACCATCCGCCACAGCATCCCCGACACGTACGTCAGTCTGTTAGGCTGGAGAGGGCTACCCAGGCATTGCTTGATGGCCTTGTTGCCGACTCACGACGACAGGGTCGTCAACTCGATCGCATGGAGGACCTGATGATGTGGGCGGTTGGACAGCTCGTGGATCTGTCACGAGCCGCCGGCATCGAGCCACGCTCACTACCACCGCCACGTCATTATCCGGACGACCCCGTTCAGGATGAGGGCGGGGCGGGTCAGGATGAGGGCGGAGCCGGTCAGGGTGACGGCGGAGCCGGTTAGGTTTAGTTCTTTTATTTGTATTTTGTTTCTTTCGTTGTTATGTATGTAAAACATTTTGATGTATATATTTAATTTTTGATATAATGTATATAATGTTTAGTTTGTTTGTTTGTAATGTTTAATATTTTGTTTGATTGTAATGTTTAATATTTTGTTTGGTTATACTATAAAAATATAATAAATGTTTAAAAAAATATAAAATATATAAAATTTATAAATAGATAACAAACTTATATTAACAAAATTATATAAATTAAAATAAAAATAAACAAAATATAAATAAAATAAAAAAATATATAATTAAATAAAAAATACCTATACGTGGCGTATAGGTCAATACACCACGTATAGGATTCATAAACTCCAAATCTTCCAACTTTTGAAGCAAAAATATAACTCGTGCCTCATACGCTGCGTATAGATCAATACGCCACGTATTGGACCAGCCGCCAGACAGAGAATGACACGTGTCATTCTGTTGTCGCCCTCATATTGCCCTATACGAGGACGTATAGTGTGGCGGCGGGTTCAATTAGCAATATTCCGTGTGTGGTTAGAATCACCTATTATAAAGGAGTATACATATGATAAATATTGACTTTGTTAATAAATAATGTTTAGAATCTGTGTAACGCCACAGTCAGCATTTGAATAAGCCGCTAGTTTCATAGACTTGGAAGGTGTAATGTGCAGGTCATGACTAATAGTGCCCTTTAGGTACCGTAAAATCCTTTTGAGAATTGGAAATGTGGTTCTCGTGGCATGCATCATAACCAAACATACTTATTGGACGACATAGGCTGGTGAATAGGCTAAGAACGGGAAACGACAAGACTACAAACTATCTGTATAGTGGTTGATTTTACCATGGGACTAAATGTGTCAAAACGATCTATGCCAACCAGTTGGGATTTCCCGTTTACAACTAATCGTGCTTTGTATCATTACAAAGTCCCATTTGCATGAAATTTGTAGTTGTAAAGCCACATGCAACAAATAATGAGCATTGGCCGGTCTAGGGACCAACTTGCATGTGTTATTTTTCATTAAGGTCATGTATTCGTCAGTCATGACTTTTGATCAACTGAGATCGGTAAGGGCTAGTAAGTGTGTAATGTGTGGAAAAATAAATAAATAAGTTATAAATAAATCTATACTATATAATAAATAACAGTTTTTCATGTCACGTTTCGTCTTCATATTTATTCTCGTCATTTTTTTTTCGTTTCTCACTCTTATTAAATACATCTTTATCTTTTAATAATAATATATTTTTTAAAGAAGATACTAATCTTTATATTAATATATATCCTGACATATTTCGACGGGTATATGTGTTAACATATTATATTGTATTACACATGTTCATTCAACACATGTAAAACACGAGTTTAAAAAAATTATTACTTAATATATAGTATTATATTTATTTAACCCGTATAATATACGAGATTTTAAATTAGTATCATATTAAGGAGAACACAATAGATTATTGAATTTAGAAAGAAAATTATTAATAAGAGATCAAAACAAAATTCAAATAAAAGGGTATCCAGCTCCTGACCCAAATTCACGGGCAACTCAGCTTCAGGAAAATGTAATATCTATATCTATACTATATAATAAATAAAGGTTTTTGTACGTGTCGTCATCATATTCAATCTCATTATTTTTTTCTCGATTCTCTCTCTTATTAAATGCTTTTATATCTTTTAATAAATTACTAATTACACTTATAAAACACATTTATTTTAAATTATCTTTTATTATAAAAAAACTTTAAAACCCAATTACATTAAATTGTAATTGACGTATTTTCGAAACCCAATTATATATTATTTTTTATACATTTTGAATTTTGTTTTCTATCCTTAATATATGTATAGTAATACATTTTTACACATGTAAAATATATAAATAAAATTTAAGAAATTTATGTATTGATATTTCACGGGGTCTAAACTAGTATATATATATATATATATATATATATATATATATATATATATATATATATATATATATATATATATATATATATATATATATATATATATATACCAAAAGGCCTAAAAAGAATAGGAAATAAAATTAATCGTTGATGAAGGGTAACTATGCGTCAAAATGAAATGTCATGCATTTTTTTTTTTGGGTAAAAAGGAGTAAAATGGTAATAATCATTTTTGTTGACTTCTTTTTTTTCGTTTCCATCATTTTTTTTAAGTGTCCACAAATTTGTTATACGTAATTATTTAAAATATATATATACTAAAAAATAGAAAATTATTTATCTTTAATTTAATCATGGTATTACTATTTTTTAAATCTTGTGCGTCTTCTTTCTTTTAAACGATGCGTTTTCAATTTAACGTTGCATCTTGGTTGTTTCCTTTTGTGCGTCCATGATTTTAGAGTTGCTAGACGGAATTATCGTCAACTACATAGGACACGTGACGCAATCTAGTGACTTCTTATATATTTTAGCATTTTTAGTTTAACCCTTGTATATATCATTCAACGGATGTTAAAGGAGATAAAGGAAAACAATAATGAAGAAAAATGAAAAGATATATTTTTTTAGAGTAGTAACTCACGGACTCATCTAATCTACTCCACACGCCTTTGGTCTCTAGGAGAGAAGACACCATTTAAAACATAAGATACCATTAGACTAAATACCATTTTAAAAATTCACTAGCTTGTCGTGAGCTTATCCGTTTAAACGAACGCACTGTCCAAAATCAGCCACGACACGAATAAACCCGTACAATAGAGAAGTCTATGCCTAACTCGTATGTAGGGTCCCATCATAAAATTCTATCCATATGGTTTAATAAACAATTGTATAATTTCAAAATCCAATTAGGTGAACTTTGGCTTTTCCCTTTCTTACGGTCAATGTTTTCAGAATCGGATCGGATATTGAATAAGTCTTCTTACCGGTCTACTAGTCTGACCATTTGGACAGGATTTAAAAACTGGGCAAGGTCATAAATATTGTAAAAATAAATCAATCCAAACAACTATTAATCTTTTAAAAACCACCAACAATTCAATTTCAATACTCTTAAAATAACAATTAGCTACGAAATACGAATCTAAGAGACTTAAAAAAATTAAAAAAATAACCAACTGGTCCGACCACCGGTTCAACACACCTAACCGGTCCGACCGCTGGGTCGCTACAGGAGCGTTTCAACACACCTAACCGGACCGGCCAAGCCTCCGGTCCGACTGGTCGGTCTGATCCGGGTTTCTAAACACTCCTTACGGCACAATTTATTTTGGTTGATCATTTGATGTGATCTACATTTAGCTATATTTTATGTGATTTTGCATTAGTTTATAAAAAGAAAAATAAACTATATTTGAGATTTTATTATTTAAAAATAATTAATATACGATTAGAAATGGTAAATCTATTAAATAAAAGTTTTTTAGTATCACGTGTCGTCTCCATATTCATTTTTATCATTTTTTTTCCCGCTTCTCTCTCTTATTTAATGTATTTCTATCTTTTAATAAGAATATATATTTAAAAAAAATACTAATTATACTAATAAAACACATTTATTTTAAATTATTCCTTATTATAAAAAATTTTAAAATTTAATTATGTAACTTTTATTTCAATCAAATAGTAAATGAAAGTCAAATTAAATTAAATTAAATAGTAATTAACGTATTTTTAAAACTCAATTATATATTAATTTTTACATATTTTGGGTTTGTTTCTATCCTTAGTATATGTAATATATATTTTTACACATTTAAAATATATACATAAATATTTAAAAAAATTTATATGTTGATATTTTTTAATTTTCATGCTGTGTGTAGACGCGGGATCTAAACAGTATTTAATAACTATTATATAATTACTAGTGTAATCATGCTCAACCAAACCACCATTTCCGACTTCACCATTTGCTCGTTTTTACTTAAAAAAATGAATCACAAATGATTAGATACCTTAGATAGAAAAAATTGTTAACTTGATTAAGCAAAAAAATCGTGGTACCATACATCATAGATGCTTTGAAACCTAGAATTGATTTGAACTACGTTTTGAAACCTTGATTTGATTTGAATAAGAACTCAAATAATCAAACGTATAATGTGAGACAAATCTAAAATACCAATAGTAGATCACTAGAGACAACAAATCATCAACACTATGATCTGTTATAGACTCTTAACACAAGAAACAGAAAGGGAATAAAAAACAACTATGAAACCCTAGAAACACTCTCTTCAGAGTGAAAAGAAGAAAATGCGTATAGGACGCCACAAAATAAGATGAGAGCTCTTGGATATACACACTCCCTCTCCTTTATATAAAGGATCCATTAAACATACAAGTTTTTTGTGTGCACCCGTAACCCGCTTGTTTCTTAGAGAGGAAACGGGTTAACTAATAGCTTTGATTCTACCCTCGATTTCTTCAATTCGACCCTCGATTCTTCCCTCGACGATCACCTCTCATCACACCAGAAAAGTTGATGTTGAACCATAAGAGGTTGCTTTGGACTACTGCTTTTGTTGCTTAGACTAAATTGAACGATTGAAAAAGGGGGAGGCTTAATTGAACAAGAAAATGTTTCTTTTGTTGCTTCGATTCTACCCAGCATTTCCAATATTTGAAAGTGATTACTATAAAGAACCAAACTTTGAAGCTTAGCTAATTTAATTTGAAATGCGGAGAATTAAAGCAAGAGGGTGGAGTGAAAATGAGATTAGGGTTCCTCAATAAAGAAGATGAAGGGTTTTAATGACAATGGTAATTTAGTCATTTAAAAAAAAATAACATAATAAAAACTAACGTCAGTTAGACTAAAAGATCTAATTTGTTACAAACCATGAAGATAAAGGATGTCTGATGTAATTATTGAACATTAATTAAGGACCCAACATGCAAGTGTGTATAAAGATAAATGTTGTTTTCTGTAATTTACTATAATATCTGATAAAAATATCGAGTTTGCAATAAACGATTACCAGAATAACGCGTCTACAACATCTATACAACGACGAATTCTAGAATCGTATACTTTCTACAACACATGTTTCACGAAATTAGTTGCGAGTGCATACACTTCTTCGATTAATCTATACTTCCGTGATGGCACCCAAAATCGGCTTCCATCGAAGTGATTTTATCATGCTTTCATCCCCAATATCACGGCGGTCAAAAGAATTGCTAGGGCTTGTAGGTAGCCGGTTGCATAACGGGCTAGCCAAAGGACTTGTTGGGGCCGACTTGGCATAACACATGCCGGTTTTGGCTATGTTCATGAGCTTCTTTGTCATAGAGGCCAAGTCAACCGGAGACGCATTAAACTTAAGCATCGAGTTGGGGAGCATGAAGTAGATTTGCCCTGATCTTAGTTGATGGTCAAGCCTGAGCGGCACCAAGCCCGATTGGATAATTACGATCGGAACGCACAAAAAGTGCTTGGGGAAGTTGCTGATCACTTGGTCAACCGTGGCCGGGTCTTCGTAGTCCTCCAATGAACCATCTAGGTGCACCACTCTTATTCTTCTTGCCATGATCACTCCTGTTTCCGACGATTTGCATGAAAACCGAGCACCCATGTTTTCGAATCTTGAACCACGAACCCGATGATGCGGTGGTCGTGTAGATGGTTTGATGGTTTTGGTTCGGTCTACTATGCGTCTATAACACAATTAAGTGCATGTATCAGATGAACGTAATATATGTAATTTATATTGGTGAAGTAATGTGAACAGTGATACGAAAGTGTTTACTTCATGAAATGGACTACACAAATTGGTCAACTACTTGACAGAAAACTTTTTTGTTTAATAACTATATTAAATCCAAAGTCGTGTTTGGTGCACAATTTTAAATTATTAAAGTTAACATTGTTTAATTTTTTTAAAGGTAACAAATTTCATCAAAATTTGTTTCAAAAAGTAACAGCGTAACATCACCATTAACATAAAAAAAAACGTTTAATTTCACTATATTTGGCCAAAGTACAATACTAGGGGACAAATCATGATTCAAAGATTAATAGTGACGGAATAAATATTTATCCAACTAAACTTATACGATTTAACTCAACTTAAAGAGTTAAGTTAAGGAGTTCAAATCAATAGATCGTGTAACTTCTGCCACGATATGACAAGGTTTAGATTGGTTGGTGTATGTAACCTATTAAACATGTCGAGTTTTGAGTTACCTATATAACTTATTTGATATACATGACTTGTTCGAGGTATACAATGTTAGAAATCAGGCCCAAAACATACGAATTTTAATATCAAAGATTGACTATTTATTGATAGAACTTAACTCATATTTTACAATTAATCACTAACCATCTTTTTATAATAAACCTTATACTAATCGTAACCCAACTCAAACTCAATTAAATAATCAAATAAATAAAAACTCATTCCTAGTCTAATACGAACTCAACCAATTAATAAATTAATATTAATAATATTTAATCAAGATTAATCCTCATACAAAAGTTACACGGTTAAACCCCTTTAAACTTGTATAATTAACATATTCAACCATTAACCCATTTACGACCTATTTAACAAGTTTATAACTTTATTACAACTTGACACCTTGTTTAACTCGTTTAGGTAAACAAGTAATATATGTCATGTTCAACTTACATGAATTTACTTGTATATGAGTAAGAGTTGATGTCTTTAACACAATTAAACATATTAGTTGTGTTTGGTTCATCAGCCAAACACGATTTTAATCATCCATGCCTACCCAAGTAATACCCGTTCATTTTAGAGAGAAAAATTTTCATTGGTGTGTTATTTATGTGAAATATTGTTCTAAGAACTGTTTCTGGAACTGGACCTGATCTATATCAGATATTAGATATACAAAATTCTTAACAGACTTTCATATTTTCTGTTCTTTAATCTCTGATTCTTATCCGATTGAATTTTCATATACTCGCGATATAATTCAATTTAAAAGTGAACTATCCCAACTGTTAAATCCAAGTCACATCATATGTACGGGTAAGATGGTCAGTTTTTTTATCTGTGCGGTGATGAAAATCAATTTCTATGCTTTTGGAATAAATAAATCAATAGAAGTTACTTATTTTTTTTTTATTAATAATCCAAAAAAAACTTAAACCCGGCCCTAATGGAATTAGTATGCCAAGTATCATAGTAAGATTGTGTATAGTATATTCCTCATAGTTCTTTGATTCATTACAGGTGCATCGATCATGTGTTCTTTGATAGGCATCTTGCTGGAACCTGAGTATTCACAAATTAATAAATATTTTAACTATTTGATTATTAATACGCATTTCTAGAATGGATATGTCGGGTTTAGTACTCTAGTTAAAACCGAACGTATAACTGATGTTTTAGTTTTTTAGTTTTCCATAACGGTTATTTCGTTTATAAACAATTTGGTTATTTTCAGTATTATCGGGGAATATGGTTCAATTTACTTCGGGTATACCTAGACAATTCAAACTCATTTAAGTTAATAAATTTAAACAGATTTTAAGAAAAATATTAAAAATCAAGCTTGGTAAAATAATATATCTATACTATCTAATAAACAAAGGTTTTAATGTCACGTGTCATCTCCATATTCATTTTTATCATTTTTTTTCCTGCCTCATTTTTATTAAATACACCTTATGTTTTAATAATAATATATTTTTAAAGAAAATTATAATTATACTAATAAAACACATTTATTTTAAATTATCAGTTATTATAAGAAACTTTGAAATCTAATTATGTAACTTTTATTTTTTAATTAAATAATAAATGAAAGTCAAATTAAATTAAATAGTAATTACTGTATTTTTGAAACTCAATTATATACTAATTTTACATATTTTGAATTTTGTTTTCTATCCTTAGTATATATAATACATTTTTACACTTGTAAAATAGATACATAAAGATTTAAGAATTTTATTTATTGATATTTTTCACTTGTATGTATTATACGGTTTCTAAGCTAGTTATTTAAAAAATAAAGTTAAAGAACACTCCTGACTGATATATAGTATTTAAAAATATATATGTCAGTCTAAATAATGGTTGGGTCAATTATTTTAGTTATTTATACACATATTAAATATTAATAATTAAATCATAAAACTTAATTATACAAAAACTATAACAGAAGCATAGAATTTTAATTGATTTAATTATTTTTGGTTTGATTTTCTCGATTAATTTTATTATAATTCAGTCTGGATATTTTCATTCGAATTGTTGAGTTGAATTAGGATGATTCCAACGTCTTTATCGGTGTATATATAAAAATATAAAACTACCTACGTTGCCCTTACGTGGAAAGGAGCTCGCAGCGGGTTCCGTTTTCAGGTGGCGTTGAAAACAAAAAGTAAATAGAGATTCTTTAAATATAAACATAAGAATGCATTTTCATTCATCTCTATAATCTTTTTTGTTTAGAAAAGAAAAAAATAATAATAAAATAAGTGTTTATGAGTAAAATAGAAAATGAGATATGGTAGTTAAACCAAATTTAAAGATAAATTTTAAAAAAAATATTTAGTTAAATTATTAAGATGAAGATGGAAATGTTGTTGTCTAAATAAGAAATCTTCATAAATATGTTTGTATATAAAAAAATGTTTAGTAGATATATCTTTCTAAAGATATTAAAAATACTATTTTCTAGTCTTTCTTTAGAATAGAAAGTAGAATTCTCTTCTTTCCCCTTTTCCATTTTGGTCATGTGAAAGTGGCGTCGAGTAGATTTTAAAACTTTATAATTTCGCCTCATCACATGGCATAATAATTTAATTGCGTAATATTTAGTAGAAAATTATTAAATAAAATATGCAAGATTGAAAAATAAATAGTTATAAAGTCTGTAAAAAAGTCATAAAAAAACTAAATAGTTTATTACAAAATTTACAAACTTTTAATTACGTAATATTTATTAGTAATATTAAATTAAATATACAAGATTGAAAAATAAATAGTTTATTAAAATAACTAATTTGGTTATGAAAATAAATGCAAAAGGAGGTTATGATTGAAAATTATTTGAAATCTAAGGATGTTTGTGAAGAATGATAGATTAGAGAGAAGTACGTGTTTTTAAAGTATGAATGCATTGCTCTAACATTTCACTTGTGTGGTTTAAAGATTTATAAGTTATAAAGTTTAAACTCACTTGAACATATCGTGAACTCTATTTACTAAGATAGTATTAACTATGTGCGACAATTAACAAAACCTAAAACATGAAACGGAAACAATAAGGTTTTTGGTCGGTTAATATAACATGTTCAATAAACATATTGTGTTCAGGTTGACCTGTTAATAAACGGGTTAGTTGTGGTTAACCCATTTAAAGGTTTTTTTTTTTAACAAATTTAGTTTTTTGTTTTTTCTCTTCATCAATTTTCATTTGAGGAGCGTTAATTTACTTTTTTTATTTAGAACGTCTAACTCACATGTGGTTCACCAGACACCAGCTTGTTTTTTATTTAAATTTTAATTGTAGGAAAACAAATCCCATTTGATTGTAGTAAAATAGGAACGGTGAACTTGTGTTTAAAATTTATGTTTTTCAAACACTCAAAAACAAACCGTGAATTATCAGAATAACTTGGTGACCCTAAAACAACTTCCCTTATTCGTATTCTTGAATATTAAAAAACTCTATGATAAGATGTACTTAGATTAGATATGGATTGAAAACTATGAGATGAGTTGATATGTTAATTAACTTGTTTTCTTAATTTATAAATTAAACAAATTCCTTAGGGTATTTTCGTTAATCAAAGTAAATGCATTAAAGATCTTTTACTAAAATATGATTTTCAAGATGGTCCACCCATGAAAACTCTTATTTACAATTATAAATGAGTTCATATAATTATGGTAAATTAGTTATAGTACTTAACGTTGATGGCTTCTTGGCCTAGTGGCATCCAGTGTTTATTCCTGTTAAAATGGTGCGATTCAAGTCCTACAAAGTTGACAGTAGATGGACTTTAGAAGTATATTTTAAGGGTGTGTGTTCGTCATTTAAAAACAAATTATTAGTACATGACTCAATTTACAAAGGTATGATTGGTTTCTTAATTTATGAAACTAGACATAATATTATGTTTTCTACATCAAGACTCGTAGTAATCCTAACACGGATGTTTTCCTTGGTGTCGTGAATGGAAAGGAAGTGGTGGTTGTGTGTAGCGGTCTCGGCCTTATAAAATTATCACTTATATTATTTATTTATATAATCATCTCAAAAAATGCATTTCATTATTTTGTTTTTCAAAATAAAATTAATTTAAATATCTAATTATCCACCGATGAACACATCGAAATCGAATGTTTAGAAGCCAACCAAAAAACCCTTTAATCATCTCCCAACGGCACTCCAAACAGAATCCCCAAGCGGGTACTGTCGGGTCGGGTGAATTCAATAATAGACGTTTGTTGACATTCCAGCGTTCATTCGCCTTTCAGGGCCACGTATCTTTCCGGCTAAGGAATGAGAAATCCTTCTCCTATTTCATGAATCCAATGTGCATTTTATCGAGAAAAGCCATATTTTCTCAACAATCATGAATCATTCATAGTTTTTATTATACTTTTAGTCACCTTATTTGCAACTAGAATAACAACAATATATATCTTTAACCCAAAAGCCATGATAATGGTAAACTTTTTAAAACATCTCCTTGTTATTTCATTTATAGTTTTTAAATTAAAATGCATGAATGGGCCAAAGTCTGTGATCGGGTTTGAGCCTAACCCAAGACTAATTACACTAGTACAGTACTTAAATGCAAGTGTCCGACAATTTTAACCCTCTACTTTATTAAATTAAATGATATAAATGGTCCCTTAATTTTATAAAATGTCACTTTGATCCCCTTAAAGTTTTAAGTTTACCCTATGTATTATACATAATCTTATTTTTCCTTAATAATTTTCATTTGTTTGTTTAACTTCTTTTTAACGTCCCGGCATAAATTTTGTTAAAAACATAGTCGTATTCAAAATATAGTATTGTTTAGGTATTGTGACGTGTTGATACCATGAAGAATCAGATCGACACCGACTGAAAAACATCGATACCTTTATATCACTGTCTTTTATCCATGTTTCGATCTCCATAACCGAATCAACGTAAATTCATACGTTTATTTTATGTATTCGACCACGTTTTTTTTTGCTTACCAATGTCATCACCTCAACCATTTAAGGTCCGTCTCCCGCCGTAGAGCGCAAGGCAAAATTTATTTAACCACGTTTCTTTTTTTTTTCTTCTTAGCGTCGTTAATGTCATGCCTCAACCATTTAAGGTCTGCTTCCCGCCGCGAAGCGCGGGTCTAACATTTCTAGTTATTACTTATTGATCAAATTAGGACTATTGATCACGTTCGGCATCATTTTTTTAAGACAGCCCACTTATGACCAGTTTGGACCCAAAGCCCGATAAAGAAACAAACTCAACTTTGATATATATAGTCTTTAAACGTGTTCAAAACACGCGTAATTATGAATTTTTATTAAAAAAAATGACTTGTTAACCCTTAAAATGAGTCAAAATCTGATGAGGTGGCGATCCAAGTGTTTAAAAATGCTTACAGGTTTTTTTATTATATAAGACGGTATGAAAATATTTATATGAATTCATATCACATCCACATGAACAAGAAAATTCCTTCATAGCTTCCACAAAGGTAATGATTGCGCTAGAAACTCACGTTTATCTTTGGTTTCACAAAACATGTAACTTTAAACAAGTTAAATATTTTAGGCAAATTGGATTTTAATCATCCAAACTGATCAATTGACTAATAATAATACATACCACAAATTTGACTTGTGAAAGTTCTAACTATCACTTTTATCGTCATTGGCAGTCTCAGTAGCATAATGATCATAGATTTACACTTGATTTATACTTTTTTTTTCACTCGATTTCTCTTATATGTTTCTCCATTTCGTTAAAAATCATCAAAACAAATGTAAATTTATGATAATTATGTTACCAGGATTACCCTTAGCAACAAAAGTGAAAGTTATGACTGTTACCGGTCAAATTGTTAGCATGGATTATTATCAGCTAATGGGTCATAATTTAGATTATTAAAATCCAATTCGCCAAGATTTCAATATACGAAATGAAAAGTATGTAAGTTTTTTTTTTATGAATCATGCTATTGACCGATTTTAATAAACTATTATGTTTTTGTAGTTGTACATTTTACAACAAAAATTCTGAGAAACCTAGTGGAATAAAAGTAAAGATATTAGATTACCAGTGTCCTCCAATCAATATTCAATCATCAATGCAAGATATACAAATCAGTACAGAAGTAGAATCACCCAAAAATGATACAAATATTGCCCAAAATGAAGGGTACAAAATAATAAAACTGAAGTCACCTCCTGACCCAAAAGAGAACTCTTAACCTTTCTTCTTCACTATTAACTCAAATCTTTCCCAAATGTACTCTTGAGCCAACCAACCTAACCGTCTTTCTTTTTGTAAGATAATAAACTTTACAACAATGTGAAAATGGGTTTGACCAAACCAAAGAATCAAAAGAGGTAAGTATCATGTTTTTGTGGTATAGTTTGAGAAGAAGTCTATCATGCTGTCTAGAGTCTCGGGTAAGAATTTTCTCGCAAATAAGTAACAAGGCCGGTTCATCCCGTTCCACATGCAGGGCATGATCATGGTTTCCGCCTATATAATCAAGATATGTTAGATTTATGATTGTAAAATCGCCATAAAATAGAAATAAAAAAATATTAGCAAATGTGCATACCCTTTCTTCACTTGTAACATGAACACTTTCTGTGATGGACTGCAAGAATAAAGCAATTAAAATAAATAAGTCAAATTTATTAATTTAACAATGTATATGTGTATTATATGTAGAAAAAGTCACTGATACCGTTATATTTTTGAGAAGCTGTTCAGAAACATCTTTCTTCTCATAATATTTTGGATGCCATTTTCTTTCGGACCAATCAACGTGTGTAACAGACCAATTTGCGACTCCGTTAGGATCATGCATCTAGATATTTCAACAAAGAAAATCTTAAAAACCCGCTTTTATAAACTAAAATGGGGTTGGGGGGGGGGGTATGAAGCTCGTAGATTTACTCACGTGGAAAAAGGTTGGCAAGTAGTGTTCATCAGCATAGCAATTCTTCCCATCCGTCATACCAGGCTGAAATAATTTTAAAAAAATACATCGATAAAGAACAATAAAAATGTTTGAAAAAATAATAATAATAACCAAAAACAAATAAATTTGAGTATAAAAAAAATGAACAAAATTTTTTTTTGAAATCTCACCTTGCAGTAATCTCGAAACTTTGAATAATAAAGACTATCAGCCATAACTACAAGTGCGTGTTGGCGCTTCATTGTGAACCACTGCACACAATTAAAAATCAAAAGACTTGCTTGGAATTAAAGCAAAAGGGATACACAAAAAATAAAGTTTTAACTAAAAAGACAAGTTTTTTTATGTAATTATGGTACTAGAAACATGTCTAAAACTTTATAACTATACCTGAGCACCTTTTCTGAAATATTTCTTCTCAACCTCGGGTAACATATGCTCCGAATACCTGCCATTTCCATGTGGGCCAGGATCCGGGAAGCTAAAAAGAACACAAATAATGTCATTATAAAATTTAATGCTGGAATTATTATTCCTAGATAGGTTTTTAAGGATGATGTATTTGATGTTGACCAAAAAGCATGTGACATGTTTGATTAAAGATATACATACATACCTGTCAATGAAGCTGATATTTGTGTACATAAGATAGTTATACACGTAGTCAAAATCACGCAGTGGTATGCAGCTGAAAGACCAAAAAGAATATAGATTTTTAATATCAAACAACGATACTCTTTTAAAGAAAATGAATATCAGAGACTCGTGACCTGTCAGACAGTAATACAAAGTGTTGATTATCAGGGTCTTTGAGTGCATTTGCCAAAAGCCGTTTCTCTGCTTCAACCATAGAAATTGTGCCCCATTCTACCTGCCCGACAAAATCATATTATTATGATTTAAAATCTCTAGTCATCTAGCAATACAGTTATAAATATGGGTTCCTAAAAAAAACAGTACCAGATGTGTGTTTTCATAAATCATATCTTACTAGTTGGATTAACCGTTTTTTGCCCACAAGCTAACAACAAACATACCCAGTAGAAACCCCACTCATAAAGTAGGGTCTAGGGAGAGTGAGATGAGGGTCAACCTTACCTCTATCCCAGTTGCAACACAACTGATTACCCAAGGGTAAAATAAATATGCCATTCTTTTAACCTAATTAGCTAAGATTATACTCCCACTTTACCAAAAATCGCTCCTTTGTTTCTCGGGAAAAAAATGTTTTTTGGGGTCATTTTACCAAATAATTCTTCAAATAACCAAAATTTATATTTTTTATTACAACTTCAAATAAAAGAAGCACATCCAAATATTATATTATACAGTTTGTTTTATTACAACTGAGATTCTAGTTATTAAATATCAGTATATCACATAATCATTTTCAATAAACACATCCAAAGAAAGTGTTACACTTTACTACTTTAGATAAAAAAAATTAATGGAAAAAGAAAGGCACTGAAGGCGGTTAAAATATGCATAGATGAGAGAACACATATAACCAAAACCATTGTGATATAAATAAACAAACCTTGCCACTTCGTATTTCCCGATTTACAAAGTAGCTGCTACTATGGACGGGTTTGTCTTTGGATGCATGAATATAGATTGAAAATCGACCTTCATGACCCTATATGCAAAAAACAAGCGTTAATACATAATATCTATGAATAATCACCAAATCTTAAACACCCAAACCTACAACATGAATAATACAAATTCAATCATGTTATGTACCTGAAAAAATTTATCCCACAACTTCTCGAAAGGTAATGATCCAACTGCTAAAAACATGAAAGCAATCTTGGGATTTTCAGACTTCATTGGAGGCGTGTTTAAAATGTTACTAATTACCACACGTGACGCGATTTCATCATCGCTTAATTCTCTAATGGCAGGTGGAAGCCAGCTGGAAAATGTTTGGCAACCAGAAGCCGAGAAGATATAACAGGCACTAGAAGTTTGAGGTGGATAAATATAAGCAACAACTAAAAACATGCAAACCAATGAAAGCAACACAATAATCCACGTTGGCTTTTTTAACTGTCCACGTTGGCGGTGTGAAGGCAACATCTGTTGCATATCTTTCACGCCTAAATGCCCTAAACGCCACGCCTTTGATAACTTCATTTAAATATCACGCATCACACGAATATATCCACAAAGTTAATAACGTTTTCTTCTAACAATGAGCACAGGCTCAAACCTATAAAGAAACACCCCACCAAGTGACTTCAAAATCAAGAATTATTCAAACCTGAAAACAACAACATTATCAAATCTGTAAGATCCTGAAAACAACATCACAGCAAACTAGACATTAGAACATTGATCAATTGTATTAAGAGAGAGTTAGATCTATAAGGGTTTTCAATATTAAGTGATTCATTTCTTCAATTTTGAATCTTGATTCTTGATTTTTGAATCTTGATATGAAAAAACAAGAACCAGATGGACAATTTTGGGTGATCTCAAAGATCAATTATAAACCAGGCACCAATATTGACAGGTAAGAATCAGTTAACAGTTAAGTGTTAAATCAGTTTTATTAACTGATTCAATTAGGCATATACACCTTTTCAACCTATCATCCCTTTAAAGCATAAAAATCAAAGCAGAAGATACTTGAAGCAACAGGAATCTTACAAAACCAGCAATTCAACAATAAAAGATAAAATTAAGCTCTCAACCCAAAAAAGCAACTAATAGTTCCTACAAATTAAAAGTCAAAACTACCCTTATTAGTCAACGCCACCAAATCCAACCCCCAACACGAAACATTCATGGGTTTCAAATCCCTAATTGCCACACGCAACATACATAATCAAATGTCACACCTCATTCACCCAAAACCCAGATGAAAAATCAAATCTTTATACCAAATCCCATAAAATTGGGGCATTAAATCGAAAGATACCTGATTGAATCGAGTGTTGAAGGAGAAAAGATGGATCTGTAAATAAGTTGAAAGAAGAGGGTTTTGTGTAATTTGGCAAAGATGGGTGTGTTGTGTTTATATATAATTGAATCAAGTTGGGGGTAAAATGTATGATTGATTGCTGGCTTGCTGCTGTTGCATTAATAAAATTTCAGCCGGCAATTTCTGCGAGGATGGGTTTTTGTTATGTTTGTTTTCCACAAGGTTGTAAAAAAAATGATAAGATTAAAGTGTTAAACGCCCTTTGTAATTTTGACTAATTAAATTCAATTATGGGGCTAAGTCAGATACATGACTTGTCAAAATCCAAGATTCAAATGTCGTATCATTTCATATTATTATTATTATTATTATTATTATTTTATTTTTATTTTTATTTTTATTTTTTCCTCAAGTTGCAAGGTTTGCATTATGAGCATGAATAATTCTCAGTGATGTTGAAAGAGTCTTAAATTTTGCTTCTTTTTTAACTACTTTTTTTTAACGGTGAAACATCAGTTTTTAAGACATCCAAATAAGGTCTTGTTCTTAGGTTGATGCATTAGAGTTTTATCCACGTTCATTTAGGGTTCGAGCCTCGACTAGGTTGGCTTAGTTAAGACAGCATATTAACCAGAGTTGAACGAGTCTCTCCCATATGACAGAGAGATGCGACAATGTTGGTCGTTAAAAAAAATATAAATGTAATGGTTTGCATTACAATTTACATTCTCATGTTTATCTACAACCTAACCCATTTTGAATATTATTGCATTTAAAAATATTTAAGTTTGTTAGGAAATTTAAGTTGTTATCTTATTTTAATATTTTGTTCATATAAGTTATTGATAAGTTGAGTGTTTTCGGAATTAGATAGCATCAGGAACTGGTCCGGTTATCATTTTTTATTGAATCAATTGGTCGGATCGATTTTTTTTTTCTTTTAAAATCTCATAATCTAATTACTTTAGTATTTCAAGTTCTATATTTTATTAATTTAAGTCTTTATCTGAAATTGTAAAGTCACATTAAAACATAAAGTACTTTTATATTTTGTATGTACCTATATAGTTTTGTTTTTATATTATTTATGACGTCATTCGGTTCGACCAATGGACCAATAAGGCGAACATTTGTTATAAGACTCGGTTCTAAAAATATTAGATAATCATCTCCTTCTACGTGTCTTATATGCATTTGATTTTAGTGTAAAAATTCTAAAACTTTTAGATGCAATATGCAAGTGTATCTAACGGGGTAATGGTAATCAATGGTTTTGTCGAACTCAGAAAATGATATAGAATTCTAATACTAAAGTCTTTGTCACTATTTTGCCTATAAGAAGCTTTGGTTTGTTTAATTAACGAAAAACTTAAATAGTAGTAAATCAAGAAAACAAAAGCATGCAAGGAAAACAATTCTAGGATTAATATGAGAAAAAGTGTTTGCATTTATTCGTGTGATATCTTTACCCTAATTAAACTATTACTCTCATCTATAAGTTGAGAGTTAGGGTTTGATTTTTCTTTCGACTGTTTGTAAATTATTTTCCTCTATTGAGATTACCGATCAAAGCTTTTGATTTGAAGCATTTGATTAATATCGTTTGTTATCGTGTGCCATTTATTTGTGCTTTTGTGTGCATGAACATTGAACGACGGTTTTTTCTCGTCTCTGTTGGTGATCCTTGATTATCTAGATTGCCTAGCTTCGTCGTCGAATGACGGTTTTTGTCTAGCCTTGTGGCATGGATTATCGAGTGAGGGGGTGTGTTATTCTCTCTATTAAAGGGTGTTAATTTTAATGTTTTGTTTTTAAGTGATTTTATACATTTAATTTATAGACTACTACTTATTTTTATGAGTTAAGAAGGTTTTGTTGTCTCACATTGACCGGATCACTTCTAGATCAAACATCTTATAACAACTTGACTACTTGAGTTATAAATTTATGAGTAAATGTAATTGACACTTTGTAACTATGTTTTAAAAGAAATGCAATGTGCCCCCTGTGGTTTGGTTTCTCTCTCTCTTTGCACCCATGCCGTTACAATCACCGTTAATCTTTTAACACCGTTAGGGATATTAAAGTCTTTTCACCCAAAACACATAACCTAACATAATATGCACCATGGTGGTTTGTTTTCTTTCTCGCTTTGCACCCCTCGCCCTCACCCTTCTCGTCTGCCGCCGCCCCCTTCCCCTCTCCCGTCCGCCGCCGTCGCCGTCAAGACTCCAACGCCGCCGCCGTCTCAATCGACAGGAAACATGGACCTCGTCATCGATGCCAATTTTGACTGCTCCGCCACCGGGTTTTCGCTTCAGGCGATGGATTCTAGCCACGTAGCTCTGGTATCGCTTCTTCTCAGATCGGAAGGGTTTGAACATTTTTGAGCTTGTTAGACTCTGCAATTTATATATAGGATTCATATTGTAAGCTTAATAGAGGATCAATTTCACCATCTGGATTGATGGAATGATTTGCGGTAGATAGTCACAGGAATTTCATGCTATCTAATTGTTGGTTTGTAATTATTGGGCCTGTAATCTGCAGCTCAAGATAAGATTACTGATTTTTAGATGAAACTCATGGACATTGACAGTGAGCACCGGATTAGTCACTTTCTCCCATCTACCAAACATAATGTCAAACCAAACCAAAACAATCCAGATCTCACGCTCAAGCACTATAATACCAGAATTGTAAACTAGGTCGGAGATGAAGGTCGATGTTTTTTGGTTTAAATTAAATATTTTGGTTAAATGCTTTTGGTTGGTTAGTAGATGCTTTTGGTTGGTCAGAGATGTTAATCGGACGTATATTTCATCGGTATAGTTCACCGGAAAACATGGTATTCACCGGAGAAGAAGAGAGGTAAATTTGAGGTGAGGTCAGGGGTATAATTGTCTTTTCATTAGAAAAGATAACGACAGGGGTGCGAAGAGAGAAAAACCAAATCAAAGGAGGTCAAATTGCACTTCTTTTAAAACAGAATTACAAAGTGTCAACAGACATAAACCTCAAGCATACAAATTACACTTTAGTCTAAATTTAAAGATCATAAAAATATCAATGCTAGAAATAATGCATCCATTTGCCAACCAAATTAGTCTTTGCAACATGATTATAAAAATTGACGTCAATGCCACGTGCAAGTCATGTGCTGGGTTATGAGTCATGGCCAAAAATGAATTTTGTCCTAAATATAATATACATATAATTATTTTACTTCACTTTGTAAAATGATTTATAAAATAGTAATACTTCCTTTAATTTCCGATTTTAATGCAAACTACTTTATACTTATTTCTTAATTAGTAACTTTAACTATGGTTGATAAGTTTTTCTCTTATTATCTTTACTAGCTTTAAACCCGTGTGTTACACGGGGTAAAACATTAAAATTATATTGATGAATATTCTAACACATTTCTATACAATATTTGATGTTGTATTGATAATCTTTTCATATTGTTAAACGTTTAGATTATATTGATAAGAGAAATCAAAACATAAAAATACATGAAAATACATTTCATAAATAATATTTTTTTATTATTATTTTTACAAATAATTTAATAACAGTGTGATTTAATAATTTATTATTACTTTTTGAAAAAAAAATTATAAAAATGATAGTACTCTTAACTAAAAAGATTTTTTGTTCCAAACATTAAAATAAAACATAAATATATATAATGTTGTTACGGTTACTTTTTTTAAACTAAAATAAATAAATTGTACATTTAAGTAAACCGTGTTGCCTTACATTTTTTAAATAAACATAAATGCAAATACAACATATGTAACATAATAATAAAATAGAATAAACTTTTAGGTAACGTTTGGTATGCAGTAATTGAAGTTGGAATGGAATGGACGATTACAATGGAATGAAAAAAAATGGTGTTCGGTTGGACGATGAAATGGAATCACCCATCCCGTAAAATATGTCATTCCCTCTAAATCCCTCAAATTCATTTCATCCACCCCACTTGTTTTTTTTTTATTCCATCCCCACTTTCACACTTGATCACCATCACACCCTACTACCACCACACCACCACCAACCATCACCACCTCCCGCCACCACCGCCTCCACCACCCACCACCGTCGTCGCCGCCGCGTTCACCACCCACTGCCATCTCTCGCCGCCACCACCCACAGCCACACCACCGCCACCACCCACCCCCACCTCCCATCGCCGCAACCACCGTCGCCACCACCCACCACCACCACCATTGTCGCCTACTCCACCACCCACCACCACCACCTCCTTCAACTGCTACCGCCACCCCCACCCGCAACCACCTACCACCGCTGCCATCACCCAACGTCACCCACCACCTCCCAATACCGCCACCCATCATCACCACCGTCACTCACCACCGATTTTATTCCTTCGTCTTTTTTAGCTTACCAAACAACATAAAGTAATGATTTATTTCATTCCCTCATGTAACCAAACAATACAATGGAATGGAATGGTCCATTTCATTCGTTTGTCTATTCTATTACCTCGTTCATTCTATTCCCTCATCCATTACATTACCCCATACCAAACAGACCTTAAACCAAACATAATCATAAATTAAAAGCATACCCGATCATATAAAATGTCAATAACAGTGAAAATTATAAGTAATGAAAATTCAGAAAAATGATAAATGTTTCCAAAAGAAAAACTATGATGAATGTTTCTTAAACAAAATGAAAAACAACATCCTTCCAAACAAAAGCAACTCTTAATCCGGGACATAGACCCATAAAATGTAGAGGTGACATGCGTTTCTTTTCCCGTACCCTCGCCCAGGATCAGGGTCGGTCTCGAGAATCCTCAAAACGTTTTAGCCCCAGGACGTGTAAAAAAAAGCGGGCCCTATAATATAAACTCAATTATCATATATAAAAAAAATAATACGGGCTTATATATATATATAGATTTTTTTTAAAAAAATATGTGCTTATATATATAGATTTTTTTAAAAAAATTAGGCTTATATATACATATTTTTTTTTATTGGTTTTCAGTTTAGATTTATAAACAATTGGGCTTTTATATATATATATATATATGAAAAAATCATATGTTAACTTCATTTTATTGTGTAAACCATTTAACCAATTTTTGAGCATTCATTTAATTATAACATTGTTTAATAAGTGACTTAGATTAAATCTAATTTTTATTTATTTAAATGAGTGGTTTAGAATGATTATGGGGTATTAAAGTAATTAGATGTTTTTTTTCTTTTAAATTAAATCTCTATCAAATTCAAAATTAAATTCAGGTACTGAATTGAGAGGGAAGGAACAACCATGGAGAGTACGTGGAATCCATTCACCAGAATAGTCTCAAGAAAACGATGAAGGTAATTAGACATTTTTTTTTCTAATTGGTACATTTAAACTTTGTTTCTCACCTTCTCAAGAAAACGATATAAACCATGATTTTTAAAATTTGTTTCTCACCAGAATAATCCATTCATGGAGAGTACGTTGAATCCATTGCCACATAAATTCATTTCCCTCTCTTACGAAACTGAATGGAGTGCTAAACGAAAGCGAATAAGATATGTAATCAGATTTGTACCAATCGAATAAATGAAACAAATATATGTTTATTGATTGCGAACTCGTGATTTTGGGTTTGGATTAATTAGAAATCGTTCAATTTTTGTTTGATTCAATAATGCACACCGGCTGTTTGATTAAATGTCCAGCTGAGAATTTATACTGATTTTTGGTGATTTTGTGATTCGATTGATGAGAAATGTTATACATGTTTGTCGCTAAGATGTCAACAAATCATTTTTATTTTAAAAGCCCTTGGAATGTTTGTCCGCAAAGTTCAACTTTGTTTCTCAACAAGTCATTGTTGAAGTTAAAAAATTAAACAAAACCTATAAATTATTGTTGTCTTTTCCCTTTTTAGTTTGCTTCCAGGAGAACATATGTAGCCAAAATTTTAGTTTCTTTATCTCCCACTTTGAGTTATTATAAATATGATTTAGTTGGTATACAAAGAAGTAGAATCAAAATAAAGGTTACTAATTTTTTTTATTTCTCACAGATGGTGCCACGGTTTTTATATCATACCGATGTGCATTCAATTACATATACATGTTCATAATTTTATTATTATTTTGTTTATTACATGTATGTAATAAGGTGTTACATATATGTAATAAGATCTTATATGTATGTAACAAGATATTACATATATGTTACAACATATTACGTATATGTATTAATTCTCGATTGATTTGAGGCATGTATCTATTCTTTTACTTGCATTTTTGGAGATTAGAAACTATAAAATGTATCTCATCAGGTTTATGTTCTATTTGACCTAGTTTGAAAGTTGAGATGATGAAATCAGGTTTAAGAGGACGATAAAGACAATGATGATGATGATGATTATGATGATGATGATGATGATGATGAAACCCAGGTTCGATGAAGACGGTGAATTCAGGTTAAAAAAGACATTACATATGAAAACTAGTGTTTAATATATGTCTAGGTGAATTATGTTAGAAATTTTGGATTTGTTGTATTCTTATTATTACATGTATGTAATAATAAGACTATATGTAATATGATATTACATACATGTATATGTAATAACATGTTACTTATATATAATAAGATATTACATAAATGTATTTTTTTTTCATTTTACATACTATGAACAATTACATACATGTCATATTACAAATTTCTAGGTTTTGTTTCATATTGCACATTATATAATATGAAGAATTACGCAAAAATGTAATATTTTTTTTATTTTACATAATATGATCACATTTATGTTTATATTACAAATTTCTAGGTGTTGGTTTTTTTGGACAAACAAGTTAAATGACCAACTATGCATAAATATATGTAATAAGACATTACACATATGTAATATAAACAATCACATATGTTTTCAAAAACAATATAAAAAATTAAATGACAAAACTATACTCGAATTAAAGATTAAAAAACTGTTTATTTAATGGTGTGATTTTTATATAAAAAAATGATATTGTATAAAAAAAAACTTTTTAGTATTCTAAAAAAAGGGGGAGAATTTTTGGAAAAAAAAGAGGGAAAACTTGAACATTTATATTTATATTACAGTGTTAGGTTATAGTAAAAAGGGTTTTAAAAATAAGAAGGGTAAGAAGGATTCTAAGCTTGACATGTGTCATTTTATTGTTTTTAAAGGGAGGGCATAATGGTCAATGTGTAATATACTAGGTCAATGTGTAATACACCAGGTCAATGTGTAATACACCAGGTCAATGTGTAATACAAGATATGATATTACACAATAATCAGACCTGATATTACACAATGAGCATATTACACAATGACCTGACATATTTGAGCGAATTACACAATGAGATGGAAAACGTAAAACACAATGATGAAAACATATAACACAATGATGAAAAATATTTGACATAATGAACTTGTATTACACAATGACCAGACGTGGTATTACACAATGAACTTGTATTACACAATAAACTTGTATTACATGATGAACTTGTGTTACACAATGACCTTACTAACTACACAATGAGCTGGAAAATGTAAAACACAATGATAAATACATATAACACAATGAACTTGTATTACACATTGAACTTGTATTACACAATGAACTTGTATTACACAATGACCTGACTAATTACACAATGACCAGGTATTACACAATGACCATAAGTGGTATTACACAATGAACTTGTATTACACGATGAACTTGTATTACACAATGAGCTGAAAAACGTAAAACACAATGATAAATACATATAACACAATGAACTTGTATTACACATTGAACTTGTATTACACAATAACCTGACTAATTATACAATGACCACATATTACACAATGACCAGACGTGGTATTACACAATGAACTTGTATTACACGATGAACTTCTGTTACACAATGACCTGAATAATTACACAATGAGCTGAAAAACGTAAAACACAATGATAAATACATATAACACAATGAACTTGTATTATACATTGAACTTGTATTACACAATGAACTTGTATTACACAATGAGCTGGAAAATGTAATTTTTTTTCTTTTTTGTTTATAACGACACTATACTCGTTTTAAAGATAAAAAAACACTCGTTTTTATGGTGTAATTTTTTTGAAAAAATAATGTCGTACGTAAAAGTTATGAACGTTTAAAAATGAGGGGGGAACTTGATAAAAAGTCAACAAAAATATCCAAGACTAAAATACCCTTCCAACAACTTTTTCTCCTACAATTTAATCTCAACCATTAAATCTTTTCTATAATTTGATCTAATGGCTCTAAATCCTTCTCACCCTTCTTAGAATTAGAATCTTTTTTACCTGAACCTAATCCTTATATTACATATATGTAAGTGTTCATTAAATATATGTAATAACATATGTTAAAATTTTCTTTTTTTTATGTAGCAAGATCATATTAGAATTAAAGATAAAAAAATACTCGTTTTTATGATATATTTACAAAAAAAAATAACAATGCATTAAAAAGTTATTAAAGTATAAAAAGGGGGTAATTTAAATAAAATTAATTAAAAAGGAATGAGCAAATGTACTATTTTACCCTTTTAGAAAAAGTCAAATTAGTGACACATGTCATTTTTTGATTGGTAGAAATGGTTTTTTGTTTTATATATGAAGATGTGGTTTACAAATGATCCATACCATATATATATATATATATATATATATATATATATATATATATATATATATATATATATATATATATAGGGGAATGATCAAGAGAAACCACAAAGTTAGCCGAAAACCAAGAAACCACTAAAACAATGTGTAATACTATGGACTACGTATACGTAACCATAATTTTTTTGTTTTCTGTTTACGTATACGTAACACTATGAGTTATGTATACATAAGCCAATATTTCAATGATTTTTTGGTAAAAATGTGTAATATTACATTAATACTCTTCTAAATAAATAAAAATAAAAATAAAATAAAACAAAAAATAAATATTATCATATGATTGGTTAAAAATGGTTTTTTTAGTAGTTTTCTCGGTTTCATCTAACTATGTGGTTTTCTCTAGAACCCTCCCCTGTATATATATATATATATCAAATGTAAACCATGTTTAAATGTGTAAACTAAAAAACCAAATCTTAGCCACATGTTTAATATAATTAATTGAGTGTTTGAATTTTGGGGAATGAATTAATATAAGATGAAAATAAATGTGTAGTCAGAATTTGATTTTTTGGTTTACAAATTTACATTTGATCTTTACCCTATATATATATTTATATATATAGGGTAAAGATCAGTTCTTAACTTGTAAACCAAAAAACTAAATTCTGACCACACATTAATTTTCATCTTATTTTAATTCATTTCTCAAAAGTCAAACATCCTATTAACTATAATAAATATGTGACCAAGATTTGGTTTTTTAGTTTACACATTTAGACATGGTTTACATTTGATCATTTTCCTGTATATATATATAGGGAGGGTTCCAGAGAAACGACAAGTTAGGCGAAAACCGAGAAAACCGCTAAAAAAATCAATTTTACTCAATCATATAATAATTTTTATTTTTTGTTTTGTTTTATTTTTATTTATTTATAAGAGTATTAATGTAATATTAAACATTTCTACCAAAAAACATTTTTACACATAGTGTTACGTATACGTAAACATAAAACAAAAAAATTGCGGTTACGTATACGTAAATAAAAAAAAATTGATTTTGGATACGTATACATAAATAAAAAAATTGCCTAAAACGATGTGGTTTTCTTGATTTTCGCCTAACTTTTTGGTTTTCTCTTGATCCCTCCCATATATATATAGGGTATGTATTGGGTGAAATCTCAATTGAGTTATGAAAACTCTATAAACCCAATATGTGGTTATCATTGTTCCACATCATCAATCCAACCAAGATATTTTTTAACCCCTTAAGGGCATATATGTAATTTTACATTGAGATGACATTAAATATTACTTTCTTATTATTCAAGTTACCATCATCTCTTTCCTCATTTAATACTCACTTTCACTCCTTTCCAATATTCATCATATCACTTTTTTAAAACCCACGATTTTATGCTTTTACTCAATTACTATATTTGCAATACCATCATCTTTTTCAAACTCATTTTTCAAACTTTCAATTTTTTCCATTATTGTACCTTATGTCCCTTCTTTTCCAATAACCATCACCATTTCTTTATAACTCTCCCTAGATCTACCACTACCATTTCTCTCAACTTTTCCATCTTTAAATCTGCCACAAACCTCCATCTTTAGATGACCCAAGTAATAATGCACCACCTACAAATGTTCAAGCTTGGGTTAATGATGTTTTTTTGGAGTAGTTTTTCACCGAGAGGCCGGGCTCATTAAATATTGAGGAAATGAGCTCGAATTTAAGGTTAGTGGCATCATATGACCACGAAGATGGAAAGATCGGTCCGTGAATCATATGGGAGTTTCTGAGTTATCTACTGTCATGTGTCATATTTTGAAATAAAAAAATTATTTATCTTTTTTTATATATTTTATTCTCATTTGTATAAATTTGAAAATCACAGAACCAACAAACAGATGAGTGTCTTCTTTTGGTTCAATGGTACTATTTTAAAACTTTAATAATTTAATTGTGTTTTTATTTAGTTTGTTTTATTTCATGGTACATTCTTTCAAGAATTTCAACATTTTTAATATTTTGTTTTTTTAATCAAATTCACAATATAATATCAGGTTGTTGCATCACTACATGTGTGTTATAGGTGGGGGTAGTATTGGGTGAAAAGTGAAAACCCATATGAGTTGTGAAAACCATGAAAACTCTATGTAACAATTTTTTTTTAAAAAAACCAATAAGGTAGTTTTGTTATATATTTTCATCACTTTTTACAAATAGAAAATAAAGAAAATCCCGAAGATTTTTTTTTAAATATGTAACAGTTAGAAAAAAAAAACTCGCTTTCATATGTAACAGAACGTGTTACATACGTAACAACACGTATTACATACGTAACAATACAAAAAACGAGAATTTTTTACAATTGTTACATATTTTTTTTTAAATATTCTTCGGTGCTTTTTTTTATAAAAAGTGACGAAAATATGTAACAAACCTACCCTATTTTAAAAAAAGAAAATAAAGTTATTACATAGAGTTTTCATGGATTTTCACAACTTATATGGGTTTTCATTCTAGCCATTTGATTTTGAATACCATGAGTTTGGTTTGATTTTGGATTATAGTAATTATAACAATTGTGCAATATATCTGGTAAATGTTTGCAACTTATTTGTTGGGTTTTCATGGTTATTTATATTTCGTTCCTTATATTTTTTCACCCTTTCAGTTTTGATCTTCATAATTCATGTGGACACGTTTTGAAGCTGTTTAGAATATTAGTTTTGGGGTCCTGTCTACAGTAAAATATTGGTTACATATGTAATTAATAAAAGGTTACATATGTAACACGAAGTGAATTGTCATCTATGAAATAGAAGATTCATAAATAGAACAACTGAGTTGCAATCTTAGACAACAGAGAGGCCAAAGTAAATAGATTAAGAGTTGAAAAAACATAGATGACAGTTCTTAAGTATTGTAAAAACCAAAAATTGAATATTAGTTTTTTGTTATGTTGTATAACATGTAATATACCGGTTTTACATTTATATTATGTTGTATTTACATCTAATGTAACACGAGTGTAACAATCCTAAAAAACTAGAATTTAAAAAATGTCATTTAAAAAAATGTTATGTAACAATTCTGGTTACATGTGTAACATGTGTTAAAAACTGAAATTAAAAAACGTCATGTTAAAAAACCCATTTAAAAAATATGGAATAAAAAAATGATTTAATAAAAATTGAATTTATTAAAAAAATCTCATTTTAAAAGTGGAGAAAAAAATGTGATGTGATGTGTGTACTATATAGTCAAACAAGAAAAGATGATGTGATGAGTGTAAAGTCATTTTACCATTCTACCCTTTATGTACTATTATTTATTAAAATAGTACTAAGATAAATGTTGAAAAAGTTGATTCAATTTCAGCCTTCGATCTCTTTTAATCTAAGGCACATATAGAGTTTTAAGAGTACTAAAATAAATGTTGAAAAAGTTAACTCACATGGGTTTCCAATTTAACCCAACCCAATATATAGGAAAGGGTAGAATAAAAATCCACCCCACTTGCAAAAACCTTACAAACCCAAACACTTGACCTACATTGCTCCACGTGTCCTAGTCTCAATATTATGTTTAGGTGTAATTTGGTAAAATCACTATACATCTTGTTCCATCTCTCTCACCTACTGATTGATGTAGTGCACAAATAAACCTACACATTCAATCCAAGTAAAAACCCACAAATCTCATTTGCAAACTATCACCACACAGAAGCCTTTTAGAGAGAGAGAAGAAATCAATTCGTTTATTTAGTGATTTTACCATTGTTTCCAGAGAGAGAAAGAAAGAGGTTCAGAGCTCAACATATTCTCTTCCAGTTTTCCGATCTGTGTATGTTGCAACGGAAGATTCATGGCTTAGGGTTTCATCAACCTACTTAATTTTCTTCACTGATTTAGAGAGAGGGGTTTACGAGAGAGAGTGAGAAGGCTGGAAGTGGAAGTGGAGGGTGTCGGCCAACCTCCGACGACCCTTCCAACCGTCCTACGGCGACGACATAAGCAGAAGATGGTGGTAGGTGCTTTCATCTTTGTTCTCAACGGTGACCTCCTAAAGTCGGCCGCCATAATACAGCCGTAGATCGTTGAATGTAAGTGATTTTTCTTATCTTAGTTTACTTCCTTGCTTCAAAACCATCACAGATCTAAGTTTTTTACTATTTTTTTAGACAGCGGGTATTTTTACATATGTAACATTTTTAGACAGCAGGTGTTTTTTCATTGTTTATAAAAAGATAACAATGATTGTATTTTTTACTATTTTTTTAGACAGCGGGTATTTTTTTAGACAACGGGTATTTTTTACTATTATCACTTACATATGTAACATTTTATTTTACATATGTAAAAAGTTGCTAGTTACATATGTAGTATTCTTTACTTGACATTTGATTTTGCGGTCTACTTTGCCTTGCTGGAAGGTCTGTTAAAATAGTATGATATAATACCTCATAGCATTTAAATCAACTTATTAGTATTTAACCATCATTTACTTGTTAAGTTTTGTCATATCTTTTGTAGTGGCTAAGAAGAAGTCAAGCTCACTTATTAGAAATTAAGTATATTTAGGTATTATGTTTTTTGTTAGCCTATTATATTTTTTGGATCATTTTAAAATATTTAAGTTTGTATGAAATACCTTGTTATGTTAATGGATGTGGTTACATGTTTGTCGTTTGCCTAATCTTATTGTATTCTTTATCTTATTGGTTATAATGATCCTCATTAGTTACATATGTTACTTTTCTTAGTTACATATGTTTTAAAACTGTAATTGTTACACATGTAACTATACCTGATCAGTTGGTTATAAAAGGTATTGTTTAGTTACATATGTAACGTTACTGAATACATTACTAAATCAAATCTGGTTCATTTTTATTTTGTATCTAATTATTTCTCAAATTTAACTTTTGAATTTTTATGAAGTAAAACATTGGTTAAAGGGTATTGATTTGACTAGGAGAGAGAAAAGAGAATATCAAAAGTCTTCAATTCTCTTTTGATTTGATTTGTCATGAGAGAGAAAAAAAATATTTTTTTCACAACTTTACCATTTTACCCTTTTTGTACTTTTTTATGCTTAAAATATTATTCACAAGCTACCTTTTTACAAGATTAAATCTCATCCATTGATGATGATAAATGAATGGTTGAGATGAGGTTTGCAAGGTTTTTTAACTCAACAAGGTTTTTTCAACTCAACAAGGTTTTTATTATAACCACCCCCTATATATAGAGAGATTTTTTTTAGAAAAAACATATTTCTAAGTGCGCCTTTTTTAATTTCTAAATGGGTTAATACGATAAATAGATAATACAAGTTGGGTTTTTTTATAAATATATAATATATATATATATATATATATAAATTTAAAAACTACGGGCCCCTAGGAGACCGGGCCCCTGACGGTCGCCCTCCCCGCACCCCCTAAGGGCCGCCCCTGCCCAGGACACATCCATTAGGAAAATTGGTCGATTTAGGTTTTCATCCAAATTGTAAAACTAAATAATTTGTTAAAATGGAGACAGTCAAACAGGTTGAAAATGATTTACTAAAAAACCAGATTATTATTTTTGTAATGATATAGTTTTTGCAATCATTAACTCCTAAAACAACAAAAAAGAGGAAATTGGGTTGTGGGAAAAGCCAACCCGGCACACTTAAAAAGTGTAAGCAATTTTAAAAATTCAAAAACTATTATGATTTTCTTTCTGCCTTCTCCCATTAAAAACATTATGTTTGCATGTATGTAAAGAGTTATACCTTGGGAAAACGAAAGCAAAAGGGGAATGGAATATTGTAGGCCATTCTTTCAACTCATACAACTGCTGCCTAAACTTGTAAAAGTTGTCGGCTATGGCTCTGGATTCAAGAACACCGCTTGAGCACAATTAGTGGTCTAAACCTACAATAATTCAGTAAAATAATTGAAAATCAGCATCACTCACCTGATATTTGTTCGTCTTCTTCTCACCTTCTCGATGCTTGAACCCATTAGTTCACACGTTCTTGTTCAAACCCATATATTACCACACAGAATGCTTCTGTTAAACGATTAGAGAAACCAAAGAAAATATAAGATAACAAAATTTTAAATCTAGCTAAAAAAATCCATTGAGAAATCACAATGAAACAAATCATACCAGATTGTGAAGACCTTGATTGACTGGGCGATAGCGAAGGTGAGAAGTAAAGAACGGTGATTGAATAAAACCCTAATCTGAATGGCGATTGAGATGAGAATGAGAGGATCCGAATGGGTTAAAAGGTACGCGTGTCACCAAAATGGGTAATATGGTTTAGGCGGGAAAGTTAATGTGAGGTGAATTGTGGAGCTGATAAGTGGCATTTTATTTAGTTTTTATTAAAATAAGGATTAGATCGTTTAAGTTTTTTATTCAAGTTCCTCAACTTCATATTTTTGTTGTCAAGTTGAATCAGAACAGATAAATTAACCTTGAAGCTTTTAAATTTTTTAAAACCGAAACAAAATCACTTGTTGGAATAATTTGATAGACGCATCACTTCTTTTTGTTATATATGCTTTAAACTTCATTGAATAAACAAAATATGATTTTATAAGTCATTATTACAATAGTTATGTATTTTTGCACTAAAAATGCTTTTTTTTTCATTTATGATACATAAATGATGAATGCCTTTTATCATGTGACAAACAAAATTAGAAGATTCTTTCCCTTATATTTTAGTATTTGTCTATGACTGGCATCCATGTTAGGGACAATGCTAGTTATGCTATAAGGAAACTCATGCATATATAATATTGCAAAAAATAGTGATACAAATTATAAGAAAAAATTGACTAATTTTATTTTATTTGATTTATTCTAAAAGTTACATTTCATGATATAACATCATCAAGTAAAAGTAAAACTACATATATTGGGCCTGTAAGGCTTTTCGTTTATGCCTTGCTTTGGGCTTGTTTTTATTCTATGAGTTTAGAGTTTAGATTTTACAGATTCATATTTTTAGTTCATAGTTAGATTCTTGTTTGCTTTATTTTATTTGTTTATTTATTTTTATTTTTTTGTATGATGGACTTAGAGGCGTAAAAAAACTGGTTTGGGCCTGTCAAACCTGTTTAAACCCGACCAGATGGTATGATGAAACCAATTTAAGTCAAACCGGTCTTGAAACCGACCCAACTCGTAGGTTTAAGGTAGGGTTGTATATTTTTTTTGTACACCGGCTTGGGACCCGACCCGAGTCGGTCTTTATGATAGAATCGGATTGTAGCCTAACCTGGTGCCGTTTGTAGGCGTGAAACCGGTTTCCAACATTTTAAAAAAAGTAGCCGTTATATATCTTTTAAAATAGCAGTTTGTGATGTTTTTTGACCGTTTTTTTCCAAAAACTTTGACCTTTTTTTTTCAAAAACTTTGACCTTTTTGTCCCTCTAAGTTAGTATAAATAAAATATTCATATTGGTCATTACCGCGATGACAAAAAATAGTGCATCGAAGTTTATTAGTATCTTATTACTAGTACTAACGGCTATATATATATATATATATATATATATATATATATATATATATATATATATATATATATATATATATGTATATGTAACATATTTCACTTAAATTGAAATAAAAAACAATATTAAAAAAAACCGGTTTGGCCTCAACCTAGTTCCGGCCGGACCCAAACCACATCGGTTAGATTCGAGTCCTTTCCCTCCTCAAACCGGTTTGGGCCATAACCGGTTTCTGTCTCAACCCGGTGTCGACCACCTTTTACCAAACCGACTTGGTTTTCAACACCCTAACCGGTTTGACCAAAAAAAAAAAACAGTTTGTATTCTTTTAACTCGTTTTAATAAAGTTTGTTGGGCTACCGTTTCTTAAAAAGATTACATATAAATTTAAAAGTTGTATATCCTTGATAATATTTTATCTATTACGTTCTTTTGATTGATTTCAATTTCTTAAACAATGTCGATTTGGTTCTAGGGTGCCCTTGGGCTTGAAAATATACGAGCAAATTTGGCTTAACTCGAAATTGACTATCGAGATGAAAACTTGAGCTCGAACATGACTCGTTTACAACTCGTGCTTGCTCTTGGTCCGACGACTCGACGTGTAACATCCTAATCTTTTGTGTAAAATATACGATATATTATAATCTCGTATTAATGATTTAAGTTTATGAGGTATTGTTAACTGTCCATCTTGATTATAATAAAAAGTGGGCTAACATGATATAAAACAATGGTGTTAAAATTATTTATGTAAATATCAACTTTGTGGCTAAAAAATCTAATGAGTTAAGTCTTGAGGGACTGTTTGTTATTTTAAAAACTTAAAATAAGGCATAAGGGGTCTCTACTTGTTTCTCATTTTGTGCATAAATTGAGTAGGTGTTTTTGTGTTGGTTCATATATTTATTCCAAACTCAAAATTGAAGGTGAAAAGGGACTTCAAGACAAATTTCTTACTTCTCTTATGTGTTAGAAGAGATTATATTCTTCTCTTTGGTAAGTCTTCTCAAGTCATGGATGATATTTCATTATTTTTGGAGTTTTGAGTAAGTTTGTTGTCATGCATGAGGTTTAATAAGTTCTTAAATGAAACTGAGACATGTACTCGTCCTATAATCACTATACTTGATGTTCCTAACATTTTAGAAAAGGGTATGTGTCGATTGAGGCGTTCTTTTTTGTTAGGAAGCTATATGAGTCTGTTTCGCTTTTGTTTTAGGCATCAGACAAATATGGAAATAGATAGATCAAAATTGTGAAACGCATTTGTCTATACCTGTTGTATGAAAAACTTGACTTCATAAGATCAATTTAAGTTGAATTTTGTACTAAATGATGTTGAACTTAAGCTATTGGTTACCAATGATTCTATTTATCATTTATTGAAATTAGTCTAAATCATAATACTACACATGGCTCAAATAATTGATAAAACTTTAGTAAGAATCGGTGGTTCAAGACTTCAAGTCAACTTGACAGCATGTTTAAAATACTCATTCAAATATTTGGGAACCAATATTTTTATAAGAAAAGAGGTTGAACTCTTTTTAGCGTTTTAAAGTTACAAACGAGTTAAACAAAGGTTCAAGGGGTCAAAACTCAATACTAATTGTTCAAATTCGATCAAATAAACTCCAATACTTAAGTGTAATTAGAGTGTTATTAGAAGTTAAAGTAGTGGAACTGACTAATTGATGACTAAATTATTTATTATGCTCAAACAAGCACACACGAATTATATTGAGTTGACTTTAAGGGTATGTGGTATACCCTCACGGGTACCCCCATGAGAGATTTCACGCTGTGAGCACCAATGGAACACCGCCCCTATGTCGAGGAGGGGGGGGTGTTGAGGGAGTCCATGTGAGGGGCTTCACGTGAGAAAGGGGAGGGATTATGGTTGTTGGGTGGGTCCACCACAGGGGCGGCTCAACATGTTTTCGGGCCTAAAGCGAACATCAAAATTGTGGCGTTTTGTGAAAGTGTTCTAAAATATAAAATTACTAAAATGTAATTTTATGGAGCGTGAAAACGTATAACGTTCACACAAAAGCTTATAGATTATCATATTTCTTTAAAAACACAAAAGTTGATAAATTATCACATATATTTTTACATTAAATTATAGTTTGAAGTGGTTTCTTCAATTTTTGGGGCCCTTAAAAACTTGGGGGCCTAAAGCGATTGTTTTAGTTACTTGTATTGTAGAGTCTCCCATGGTCCCTCATTACCAAATATGTGATATATCTCACTTGGGTATTTTCCTTACCAAGTGAGGAACTTATAACGCTGATTAGTCGCCCACGTGACAGAAAAATGTACTTTCACTTGGCTCTCTCGAGTGAGAGTATACCCTATACTCTAAGGAAATCAACAAAAATTGGCTACGAACCTGCAATTGGAAAGCTCTAAAGACAAGAGTGAGTTGATGCTTCTTCCCAAATATTTAATTTGTGAATGCGGAATTAAAGGATAATGCATGCAAAAATAAGGTCATATTATGTTTGTGTTATAGTATGTAAATATGAGATCGTTGACTTGTTTTGAAAATGATTTGGGTTTCATGAGAATCATGTGAAAATATGTCTGCTATTATGTAACAAAAATGTCCAAATAAAGGATGACGCATGCAAAAATAGTATTATATAATGTCTATGCGTTATATATAGTACGCAAATCTGACATTGTTAACTTGTTTTGAATATGTTTTGGATTCCATGAGAATCGTTTGTACTATCACCAACATTAACTTGTTTTTGTGAAACGAGCAATCCCGATTAAAGTACAAGTCGTTAAAGGGTGGAATGGTAATCTCTAAAGGGGTGGATGGAGGAGATTAACTTAGGAGTTTAAGTTTTGAATTTTGAATTGTTTCCTTTCCGTATTAGAGTCCAGTTAGAATACTTGTTGAACATGAATGTTTCTAGTATATATAGATAGATAGGTTTCACTTTGTAATCAAGTCTTTCTCATTAATCAAAGAAAAGAGTCGATCGTTGTTCGGTCATATACTTGTGTTGTGTTTCTTCAACGTGTTCTTGGCTGCCCAGTTTTACATTTTTGAATTGTTAACTTGTTCTGACATTGTTATATATAATGTCTACTAGTTTAGAATCTGTGTACTATACAGGGTGAAAAAATATCAATATATAAAATTCTTAAATCTTTATATATATATATATATATATAGGGGAAGGTTCCAGAGAAAACCACACAGTTAGGCGAAAACCAAGAAAACCACTAAAAAAACCAATTTTAACCAATAATATCATAATATTTATTTTTTATTTTATTTTATTTTTATTTTTTTATAAGAGTATCAATGTAATATTACATATTTTTATCAAAAAATTATTTAAATATTGGCTTACGTATACGTAACCCATAGTGTTACGTATACGTTAACAGAAAACAAAAAAATTGTGGTTACGTATACGTAACCCATAGTATTACACATTATTTTAGTGGTTTTCTTAGTTTTCGCCTAACTTTGTGGTTTTCTCTTGATCCTTCCCCTATATATATATATATATATATATATATATATATATATCTTATAGGTGTAAATATGTATTACATATACTAACAATAGAAAACAAAACAAAAAAATATGTAAAAATTAATATATAATTGAGTTTCAAAAATACATTAAAATACTATTCAATGTAATTTGACTTTCATTTACTATTTGATTGAAAACATAAGTT
This sequence comes from Smallanthus sonchifolius, assembly GCA_023525975.1. Classification (NCBI taxonomy): domain Eukaryota; kingdom Viridiplantae; phylum Streptophyta; class Magnoliopsida; order Asterales; family Asteraceae; genus Smallanthus; species Smallanthus sonchifolius. The sequence goes on along the minus strand of CM042027.1, from coordinate 15,290,400 downwards.
AGGTAATTATATTTTAAAGTTTCTTATAATATGAGATAATTTAAAATACATGTGTTTTATTTATATAATTAATAACTTGTTTAAAATATATTATTATTGAAAATATGGAAGTGTATTTATTAAGAGAGAGAGAGGCGGGAAAAAATTTATAAGAATGAATATGGAGGCGACACGTGATATTAAGAAACCTTTATTTATTATATAGTATAGATGTGTTTTATATCACCCACATTTTGTGGCACCGATCACTCGATCATCAGAAAAACAAATAAATTGATAAAGGTCCTTAAAAAGACATTCTGGTGATTAAGTGCCACGCCCTACAACCAAAAGATTAAGGGTTCAGATCATACAAGGGGCGAGGATGCGTGTTGCTGTTAAATTTTTTTTGATGAAGAGATATGATGATGACTTCGGCCCATGATGAACAGATCTGGATTTCTGGTTTACAGATCTGGATTTCTGGTTAGTCCATTATGGCGACTTTGCTCGGCTAAATTAAACTGAAATGTAAGTCTAACTAACTAAATTAATTTAAATTCTAGCTAATTAAATTGAAGTGTCTCCTAAATTAAATTAAAATGAAGTGTCTCCTAAATTAAATTGAAGTGTCTCCTAAATTAAACTGAAATGTAAGTCTAACTAATTAAATTAATTTAAATTCTAGGTGAAAGTTTTTGTAAACCGTATATTGTATTGAAATAAACCGAGGGGAAAGGATGAAGAGGGGAAAGTATGAAGAATAATAGCTTATTAAATAACCATTATTATATGAACTCTATTTGGGTTGTCTAAAAAGTTTGTGGCTCGAAGCTCGTTTAAAGTTGATTTGTTTAAAAATGAGCTGAGCTGAGCTTGAGCCAAGGTAAGCTCGCTTGTTGGCTCATTCATTTGTCTCGTTTAAATTAAGCCTAAATTTGATTGTTTATAGGTTATAACCTAACTAATAGTCCAATCATAATATTTCTATACTCAAGTTTTGCATCAATTTAAACATGTTGGCTCGCTCGTTGGCTTATTTAAATAAAATCCCAAATTTGATTGTTTATAGGTTATAACTTAAGTAACAGTCCAATCTTAATATTTATATACTCAAGTTTTGCGTCAATTTAACACATATTGGCTCGCTCGTTTGCCTCGTATTGAATCTATTTATAAATTTTGCATAAAAATATTATTTTGTTTAAAATAAAAAAAAATAAATATACAAGCTAGCTTGAGCTTTTACAAGTTGAGCTCGAGCTCAAATTTCAGCTCGCTAAGCATAAACGATCCGAGCCGAGCCAAGTTTGCTTGTTTAACTCTGAGCTAGAGCTGAGCTCGGTTCGGCTCGCTCATTAAGTAACCATGGCTCCACTTTAGCAGGCTTTTCATATAGTTTTTTTTCGAACAAGCGAGCTCACTTTAACACGAACTCATTGTAGTAACATGTTTTTTTTACATGGTTTTTTTGTTTGAACTATACTTCAAACTACTTGTACATCCTTGATGAATATTATTTGCTTATAGTTGGTGGATTCTTGAGCTAGTATTATCTTATATCATAGGTAGATTTATTTAAGATGGAAAAAGTCAACTTTCAGAAGGTTTCAATGGACAAATATATCCTTTTAGGCATTTTATTTGTTTCATCTCTTAAGGGTAATGGGGCCATTAACCCCAATACCCATTTACTCATCAAAACTGGCCAATAGAATTCTATCACCTCAAAACTACTCATTTACTAATTTACTCAGATTTCATTGGAAACACCCTACTCATTTACTCATTTACTCACCAACTTTTTTTTTATAAATAAACATTTAAATAATCAAAAACGTACTTTTTTATTAATTAAAAAATCAAAATACAACTAAAAATAACAAAATACATAATAAAGTTACTAATTAAACATAATCGTCTTTCGAATCGCTGCTGGCCCACTCCGGTAGCAACTTCACGATCACGATTTACACATTTCTTCTTTGATTTTGCCGTATCCTCAAGCTCACTAGCCGCAACTTTGGACAAAAATTCAATGCTCGGAAATGTCGGAAAGAAAATAATCAAAATCACTAGCATCGGATAATCCCGAAGGAACAGCACTAGAACTGGATGAAGACATTTTGTTAACAAAATTGGAGAGGAGAGTGATTTGTTTTATATATAGATTGATAGGTAAAAATATATGTGTGTGGAATGAGGTATTTATAGGTAATATTTTTTTTTTTATTTAAAAGCACCCAACCCACCCCCCCCCACCCCACCAACGGCTACTCACCAACGGTCAAAAAATGCAACGGCTTGATCGAGTAAATATACTCGAATACCCTTACTCGGCCACCCTACTCGGGTATACCCGAGTCAATGGGGGCGGTGTGCCATTTACTCGATTACTCGGATCACATACTCGAATGTGATCGAGTCTTCCGCCCCGTATACCCTAAGTCATTCTATCTTTTCAAAGAACTCACTCGCACTATATACATATTTATACGTTCGTATACATTATACATATGCAGATGTGCTGATATGTCATACGCCTAAACAGATAGTTCTGTTTTCTTGATTATTAGGTTTTGTATGTAGTGGTTGATTTGAGGTTAATGGCTGTATGATTGGAATCCCTTGTCATCAGATTTAGAGAAAACTGTTGCCAAAGTGCCAAACTTATGTCCAAAATCTCAATTTTTTATGAGGACTAGCTTTTTTGACACCGCGTTTCGTGACGTGAGTTTGGTCGTTTTTTCCCGCGTAATGCTGATCGTAAAAAACCGTAGAAGCGTATACCGATGCTCGTTCCGAAATACCAAAACCAGCAATGATGTTATTTTTGGCTCGTCGAAAGCATAAAAGTCAATACCAATACCGGCTCCGATAATACCAATATCGGCAACGGTGTTATTCGCTCATAACTTGGCGTCCGCTATAGCCTACGATACAAATTAAAAACTCTCCGTTTAAAGAAAAAAAAAGCCAATAGCAATGTCGGTTCCGATAATACCAATACCGGCACAAAAAAAAACTAAAGACAGCCGCACAACCCGTTTTAAAAAAAAGTAAATAAGCGAAAGTTATTACAGAAAAATGAAATCATTAGAAAATGAAACGGGTTAAAAACTTATATTATACAAAGTATGAGGGTGAAAAAAAAATTGGACAAAAATTAGAAAAATAAAAATACTTATTACTGATCAATTCCTTTTGTAAATCAACTAGTGGGCACACCCACGCTCAGCGACGGGCCGCCCCTATTTTGTATAAAATTTAAAAGTTTATAAGATAAAGTCATATAAAAATGAAACCGTTTAAAAAGTTATCATTTATAAAATAATAAACGTATTTAGAACCTTATATAAAAAAGCAAAAACATCGCAATATTTAAGTGTTCTGAAATTAACTTCTCCGGTAAAAAAAAGTTAACCAGTAAATAAATTAGAAAAAAAAACAATTTTTTTTAAGTAAAGAGTTAAAAAAAAGAGTAAATTACAGAAAACAACCTTTAAATATATACTAAATTACACCGACAGACTTTTATCTTCACTAATTACGCTAGACACCCTTTATCTAAATGGTTTGTATCAAATTATAACCTTTAGACTAACAGAGGTTAAATTTTTCAGTTAGTTTTGTTTGTTTGTTCCTATCCGTTTTCGTTTCCAGATCCACACACATTCAATAGAAACTTTGATTAATGTTTTTGCCGATAATTTGTTTTTGCCGATTATTCATGTTTAAAATTAGTTGCAATCACACAAAACGTGATTACGGTAAATTTTTTTATGAAAAACGTGATTACGTAAAAATAATTACGTAAAAACGTGATTACGTAAAAAAAGTTACGTAAAAACGTGATTACGTAAAAAAAAGCACGCATGAAGTGTGATTATTTTTAAAAAATTGACATTTATGTCCTTTTTTATCTGGACGACGCGTTATTTTTCAAAGTAATTAAGTTTATGCCACCGCGTTATCCCCAACCTTAGATCATATTAATCGGACGGTTGGAGGCCCTTCGTACGCTTCGTGCGATTTAGGCTCTTTGTACGATAACCGTCCCTTATATATATATATATATATATATATATATATAGAGGAGTGATCAAGAGAAAACCACAAAGTTAGGCGAAAACCAAGAAAACCACATCATTTTAGGCAATTTTTTTATTTACGTATACGTATCCAAAAACAATTTTTTTGATTTACGTATACGTAATCGCAATTTTTTTGTTTTATGTTTACGTATACGTAACACTATGTGTAAAAATGTTTTTTTGGTAAAAATGTTTAATATTTCATTGATACACTTATAAATAAATAAAAATAAACTAAAACAAAAAATAAAAATTATTTTATGATTAGGTAAAATTGGTTTTTTTAGTGGTTTTCTCGGTTTTCGTCTAACTTGTGGTTTTCTCTGGAACCCTCCCCTATATATATATATATATATATATATATATATATATATATATATATATATTAATTTGTTAATCTATACTATATGATAAATAAAGGTTTTGAGGGGACACTTGTCACTCACACATTCATCCTCAACTTTTTTCCCGCTTCTCTCTCCTATTAATTATACAAGTTTTTTAATTTTTTTTATAATTTTTGTCTCCCGCCTCTCTCTTATTAACTATTCAAAATTTTTAATTTTCATTATAGTTTTTGTTTCCTATTAAATAATAATGATTTTTAAAATTACTTTTATAAAACGATTTTTTTTAAATAGGTTTATTCATAAAACATTTTTATAATTTGAACATTTCTTTATTTTTTTCTATAAAACATTTAAAAAAAATAACTATATAGCATTTTTAGAATTTACAAATTTACATAGGAACTGATGTTTTATAACAAGTTGTATTTATTCAACCCATGTAATACATGGGTTTTAACCTAGTATAAGAATGAAGGGTAATTAGTCATTTACATGTCATTTAACTGAAAAAATCTAACGCCGGTTAGTCTAAAGATTATAACTTGATACAAACCATATAGATAAAGGGTGTCAAGTGTAATTAATGAAGATTAAGGTCTACGGGTGTAATTTGGTATATACCTAAAGGTTGTTTTATGTAATTTAGTCTTAAAAAAAGTCAAAACAACATTACACGCAAGTGAGTAGATAACGTGTACAATATTACGCGCAACTCCGTTATAATTATGCGTGTGCCACATCTCGTAACTTGGTTGGTAAAAATAAGAGGAAAAAAAACTTACAATATGTAAATGATAACTTCAAGGGCTCTAAAGTAAATTTGCTATAGCCTAGGGGTCTAAATGTAAACTTCCCAAAAAATTCAAGATTACTTACATCATCCAATGGAGTATGAACTTGTACCTTAGCCTTTGTCAATTCTCATTTTGAGAATTGAAAGTAACTAGTATAAATACCCCCCGCGTTTCCGGGGAGTAGAACCGTAAATGTAATATCCAGTATTTTCCAACGTATCATCATAGTATTGAAATTCTATTTCCCGTTGTAACCTATACATTTGAGATTCTACGAACTTATCATTTCAATGTCTTTACACATATGATTGATTTAAAACTAGAATTCTTAAAACTATAAATATAACATAAATAGATTTGTATCTAATACATATATATATATATAGGTGTAATTAAAGATATATGTATACATATATGTATCCTACAAAAAAAAATAGATTTAACCCTTAAAACTTTATAAGTTATAATTATTATTGTGTAAACAATATAAATAATAAACTTATCACCTTTAAATACTTAAATTTATAAATCAATAAACTTATAAACCTAGAAGGTATAAAGCTTATTTGACTTTATAAAATTAAAGCATATTATTCATTTTATAAAGTCCAGGGGCTAATCTGTCAATTCTCGAAACTTGTTTTAACTAAACCTCAAACTTTAGCATAAAATGATAAACTTAAAAACATCAGGGACTGATTGTGTAATTAGCCCAAACACCTGGAACCCAAACTCAGTCGCGAGTTCGAGTCCCGCCACAACCGGTTCACACCCCGTTCATTCGAAAACGCGTATTACAGCCAGATTCACTACACCTCGGGCTTCCATTCACTAATGCGACCCTAACCCAAGAGTCTAGGAGTTGCAAGTTAGTAATTGGTTTATACACCTACCAATCAACTTATTTATTGTAACAAGTGCACTAAGCCAATTACAAGAAGTTAAGGGTAATGTGGATCTTAACTTTTAACAAATTAAGGTTTTTACTCAATAAAACAAGGGTACTTAATTATTAAAGGATCTAAAATATTAAAATTACTAAAATCAAAACTTTTTTTTGTAGATGACAACAACACCTACTAACCCCATTGTTCCGCCTCAAAGTCTTTCGCTCTCCGGCCCATTTTCGATCGGGAGAAACTCAACGGCACTTTCATGGCTTGGTATCGCAATCTCCGGATTGTGCTTACGCAAGACAAGAAGTTGTATGATGTGCTCTAAATTAGTCATATATTTCACATCATTTGCATATAATGTATTGTCATATATATATGTACTCACAAATGAATGATAAATAAAGGCAAGGATGTGTTAAATGTGTACTTATATATTTGTATATACATACTTATAAGGAAATGATGTTTATACCTAATTGTTAAATTAGAACTCACCAACGTTAGCTGACTTTTAGTATACATTTCAGGTAACAAGAAGAAAGGGCGTGCAAAGGCATAAAGGCTACCTGACCCAAGACTGACATCTCGTTTATTTGAACCTTATGATTAAACAATGATTGTTATGTTTAAAACTTCCGTTGTTATGTAACTGAATGATACATCCTTCCGCTACTTTATGAATGCTTTTAATTTAAGTTCAGCACTTTGATGACTATGACTATGTTTATGAGTAAATCTAACAAGTAAGGTCTCTCGGGAATGAGACCTTACAATTATTACACCCAACTCTGATTCGAATGAAATTTACACCGAAACGTAGATGAATATAAGCACGTCGCAACCGTATATTTAAAATTTTATAAAACATTATATTTTAAAAGTTATACGAAAATAACAAAATAATTTCAAAATTAATTATAATAATAAAATAATTGATTATAAAATAAATTAAAACATGTGACGCGGGCCATACATAAAGATTTCTAAAGTACGCATATACAGTTTTCATTTTGTGATTCGTGATTCGTAAACTAACAGAATTACAAAATGCACTGTCAATATCTTACTTTTTCAGTTTTTCTATAAGATTAGTTTTTTTTCTGTGTCTTTAAAAAGAGCAAGGGCAATTTGCACCCTTGTAATTTATGCTCGCTGACACTTTGCAATCCTGTTTTAAAAAAGTGTAATTTGCACCCCTGTGGTATACTTTCTCTTTCTTAATGAGTCACTCTGTTAAGATTCCGTCAGTATCTCCGTTAACGAGAAGGGTAATATAGTACTTTTACCCACTAATACCTCTGTAAGCTTCAAGCTTCAAGCTATTTAGGTGTTCTGAGCTTCAAGCTAATTTAGGTGTTCTGAGCTTCAAGCTAATTTAGGTGTTCTGAGCTTCAAGCTATTTAGCTACGACATTTTAGGTGTTCTAGGATTCTGAGCTTCAAGCTATCGCCGGCAACGCGATTTATCCTCCATTGAAGAAGTTAAAACCGCCTATAATTGCTCGTCTTCTTCTTCTTCGAAAAGCTTCCGCCTCCGCTTCGTCGACGTACAATCCGAACCCTAACCAGGTGGTGCTCGTGGACTCAAAGGAGAACGGAATCCGATTGGTGCACACGTTAATGGCGTGCGCTGAAGCTGTTCAACAGGAGAATTTTCAGCAGGATCCGTCGGCTTTTTCACCGACTTCTGAATAATCATGTGAGTGATGACCATAATTCATCAAATTCTTAATCTCCGACGACGACGTCATCTACTCCGTTTCCTATAGTCCGGTTTCTACAAGCACCTGTAACTACTTTAATTGAATACTCCGGTGTTCTTCGACCTAGGTCAAGCACCGATCATCACGAATCGGAATAAGAGAGTTTGATTTCTAATAATCGTCGTTATGATCGTAGCTCTAATGGTGGTTCTGGCACGGCTAGTAGTAGAAGTAGTAATGGTGATAATGGTAGTAGTGAGGTTTCGATTCGGATAATGGGGAAGACAAATATGTCTAGTGGTGGTTCTGGCACGGTTGATTGAATATTCCGAGGGTTTATCGCCGGAAGTTTAGGGATGTTGGGGAAGACAAATATGTCTGATCTAATGGAAACAAGGGCAAAATAGACTTTTAACACCTAAATTGACAGAGATACTGACAGAATCCTGACGGAGTGACTCATTAAGAAAGAGAAAGTATACCACAGGGGTGCAAATTGCACTTCTTTTAAAACAGGGGTGTAAAGTGTCAGCGAGCATAAACCACAGGGGTGCAAATTGCACTTTACTCCTCTAAAAATAATAAAACGAAACCTTTAAATTCTTCATTCTGTCTCTAAAAATAAAATAAAAAAACGAAACCTTTAAACTCTTCAAATTTTTTTTATTAATTCTTATGATTATTGTCATTCCTTGAGTTTTATTTATGACTGATTTATATTTTACGTGTTCAGCATACAGAGTTCGTATATAAATTTACAATATAAAGATATAATGCCGGAGAATTATGTATATAATTATACATTGTTACATATATAGTAATACACAATTATACAAGTAGTTAATTATGAATTTTAATTATGTATTTGTTATATATATAATAATCTATATCTATAATCTATATCTATACTATATAATCAATAAAGGTTTTTGTATGACACATGTCGCCACCATATTCAATCTCATCATTTTTTTCCGTCTCTCTCTCTTATTAAATGCACCCATATCTTTTAATAAATTACTAATTATACAAATAAAACACATTTATTTTAAATTATCCTTTATTATAAAAACTTTGAAACCTAATTATGTAATTTTTATTTTTAATCAAATAGTAAATGAAAGTCAAATTACATTAAATAGTAATTGACGTATTTTCGAAACTCAATTATATATTATTTTTACATATTTTGAATTTTATTTTCTGTCCTACTATATGTATAGTAATACATTTTTACACCTGTAAAATATATTATCAAATTTGAGAAATTTATATATTGATATTTTTCACCTCGTGTGTATTACACGGGGTCTAAGCTAGTCTATAATAAATAAAGGTTTTGGTGAGACAAATTTTTTCGCCTCTCTCTCCTATTAATTGCATAAGTTTTTTAATAATTTGTTGTTTTCCACCTCTCTCTCCTATTAAATAATAATGATTTCTATAATTTTTTTTATAATTCTTTTTTATTTAAAAAAAATATATGACGTTTCCAAAAAATTTTTTTAGAAATTGAACATTTATTTCACTTTTTATAAAACATTTTTAAAAAGTAACTGTAAGACGTTTCTAAAATTTGTATTAAAAAACAATGTAATATGTCATAAATATGTAATATGTAAATATTTATTACTAAGTATATAACATTGCATTTATTCAACCTGTGTAATACACGGGGTTTCTAACCTAGTGCATAATTATATCAGTAGTTACACACAATTACATCCCGTTAATTTTAAATTTGTCATCGATCTTAGTCATTAATTTGCCTTAATCAAAAGTCTAAATCCATTTCTCACGCAAAAACTATTTTTTATTGACCTAGCTTTGGCTCTGACTTATGGTGTAAATGAGCCAAACCACCAGTGAGCTACTCGAGATCGTCTCACTAAAACCAGAATCGAGTTGAGCTTAATTTAACAAGCCTGAACCGGGCTTGAGCTATATGGAGGCTACTTTAATAAACGGGCCCGAACTTCACATATAAAGCTTGAGTAAGCGCACAAGCCTAAAAGAGTGTTTTATTTATATAATTTTTATGACTCGTACGTTTAACGTTTTTGAATTGATGAATTGTACATTATTACGCCCAACTCCGTTTTGAATTAAATTTACACCGAAACGTAGATAAAAATAAGCACGCCGCAACGGTATATTCGAAATTTTATAAAATATCATATTTTAAAAGTTACATAGAAAAAAACAAATAACTTCAAAATTAATTATAATAAATAATCAATTATAATAAAAACAAATAATCAATTGCAATGGGTGTTTGTACCCAATGGTTTGTTGCTTAGCAAGATGAGAATCGGAAGTAGAGCGCATGGTATTATCATATATCCTTCCACATATGGGTGTTCAAAACCGAATATCCGAAATTTCAGATATTCGAAAATTTCGGATACTAAAATGGATATCCGATTTCTTTCAAAAAAACATTGAATTAAGCTAGGATGCGGGAGTCACCTGTTGTTATTCAGCTGTAAAATCATACGAAAAAACATATCAAACATTTTAATTTGGTTTATGTTCTTCAATACAACACAGCTAACTAGGATGTTTCTAAATAACCAAATAAAGCTTTTTAAAAGCCATTTTATGTACAAGTATCAAAGCCACAAATCTTAGTCCTAATTCTTTGTTACTTTCAAAGTCTTCATCATCTCCAAAAGTGAATACACTACCACATCTGGGAGTCGCCGGAGTGTCCATTGCCGTCGTTGTCTCAATTAAGAAAAGGTTTGAACGATTCACAGGTGAATAGCAACCTGATTCACACGATTACAACATACCTGGTTCACTCGAAGGAAAGGGCGAGAGGGTCGCGCGGTCGAGGGGTTGATTCAGATGACGGGAAGATCCGACGGGGGTTGATTCCGAAGACGGGAAGATCCGACGCCGAGAAGATGTTGACCAGAGAGTCCGCTGACGGGATTGGGGGTGGGCTGCGCTGAAGTGTGAAAATGGATTTGGAATAGTTAAGAAGCTTTTATTTAGGAGATTAGGGTTTGAAATAATATAATAAATAAGTAATTAAAAATTTTATATTTCGGATATCGAATATCCGAAATATCCGAAAATATCCAATATTAATATCCGAATCCGAATCCGAAAATTCGGATATCCGAAATTTCGGATAGTTCGGATTCGGAATTTCGGATAGTTCGGATTTGGAATTTCGGATAGTTCGGGTTCGGTTTCGGATTCGGATATTTTTGAACACCCCTACTTCCACATATGATTGAAAAAAATTGTGCAATAGATGTTTGTACCCAATGTTGTGACAATCGTAAGTAATTTAATAGAATATCAGCTTTTTTAGCTACCAACATGACTCTATTTTTATATTTATAAATACATATTTCAAAAGAAAAATTAAATATTCACATAATAAACTTACTAAAATGAAGCATTAATAAGCATGGGTTAAGAGAAAATAAAATTCTAAATTACAAATTTTCGGGTATATGGTTCGGGTAAACGGGTATGTGATTTCGGTAATCGGGTCGGGTATCACCTAATCTCATACCCGTCCCATACCCGTGGAATTTTTTAAAAGTAATCCCATACCCGGCTCCGTACCGTCGGTTTTCAAGAATCCGAGTATAAAAAGCAACCCTTTACCGGCGGAACAATTGGTTAACTTTTCCTATAAAAAGCAACCCCCACCACTCCATATTTCTTCATCCCTCCCCGACAAATGCGGCGTTCATACCTCCTTGTCCTCCTCACCCTACTTCTCTCCACTGGCCTCCTCCGCGTCACCCTCTCCATCGGCGAAAATGATAACAACATAGATGGCGTAAACAATCTCGTTTTCGAGAATCCGAGTCTCCGGAAAGCATACATTGCTCTCCAAGCATGGAAAGCCGTCATCTTTTCCGATCCTTTTAACTTCACGACCAACTGGGCCGGCGCCGCCGTGTGCTCCTACAACGGCGTGTTTTGTGCCCCCTCATTAGCCAACAGCTCTAACCGAGTGGTTGCAGGAATTGACCTCAATCATGCTGATATCGCCGGTTACCTCCCCCCGGAGCTTGGCCTTTTTACCGATCTCGGACTCTTCCACGTTAACTCCAACCGATTTTTTGGCACTGTTCCAAAAACGTTCAAGAAGTTAAGGCTTCTCCACGAGCTTGATTTAAGTAATAACCGCTTCGTGGGACCTTTCCCGAGGGTGGTATTGTCCTTGCCGGTTTTGAAATTCCTCGACCTCCGGTTTAATGAATTTGAGGGGTCTATTCCTGTTAAGCTTTTTGATAAGGATCTTGATGCGGTTTTTTTGAACAATAACCGGTTTAAGTTTGGTATTCCACCGAATCTGGGAAACTCGCCGGTATCTGTGCTTGTTTTGGCAAACAACTCCTTGGATGGACGTCTTCCGGCGAGTGTTGGCCAAATGGGATCAACGTTGGATGAGATAATTCTCATGAACAATAATTTGACAAGCTGTTTGCCGGTGCAAATCGGAGAGTTGAAAAAAGTGACTGTTTTTGACGTCAGCTTTAATAGTCTTCAAGGGCCGGTGCCGGCGGAGATTGCCGGACTGAGGAGTGTGGAAGTGTTGAATGTTGCGCATAATAAGTTGAGAGGGGTGGTTCCGGGTAGCATTTTTAAGTTACCCAGGTTGACGAACTTTACCGATTCGTTCAATTATTTCACCGCCCCGCCACCACCACACGAAAGCACCCAATTTCCTCCACCTGTTTATGAGTCACCAAATGATCGACATGCCACGCCGCCACCACCTCTCGGCCGCCGACCATTTGTTATTGGGGCATTAACATTGTTTCTTTTCTTGTGTTTGGCATTCTGTATTTTTGCTGTTGTGGGAGTAGTGAAAAGTGGAGATACGAAACTGAAGAAAGGGTTGATTGAACTTTTTACGGCAAACAACGGCGGCGGCGACGGTGCTGGGCAGTAAAAACTTAGCATGCGGTAGAAAAACATATCTACGAATGAAAATGAGTACCATATATATGGGTGCTTGTGGTCAAAATCCTTAAAATTAACATATTTATATATATTGCCTCCTCAGAATAAACATTCATTTTCAGACATTCAAAAATAAATATAAAAATACATTCAAGTATTTTGAAAGATTCCAAATAATCTTATACTCAGACAATTCAAGTTAAACATAAGCTAATGTGTTTTCTTTCATAAGATTCACCATAATCTTTTAAATTGGATTTATCGAGATTAATATGTTTGGAACTTGGATACACTTTTTTGGCTTTAATATTTTAAAATCGATAAGTATTTTCTCAAATATATAATTAAAAAAGTCGACTTATATTTATAGCTCTAAAATATTCAATAGGCTCATAAACCATCAAGATTCAACATTTCAAATAACAAATCTAGTGTTCTTTAAAGGGTTTGCAACACCAACGAGTATTTCCCACAGGTTACCCAAATAACAAATCGAGTAACCCTACACATTTCTATTTTTTACCTTTTTACTACTATGATTCATAAAATGATAATTTAACCACTTACCTCAGTCTTATTTTAAATTTTATTATGTCTACCAAACATTGTATACAAGTTAATATACCTTTACGCGTTTAAAATACAAATGACATCACAAAATTTACATATTTTTATAGGTATAAAGAAATTTTAATGCATATAATTCAACTAGTTGTTATAACATGCACGATGTAGCAAGAATTACAAAATAAAAAGTTTTTTTACATCAATATTAGGTTTAATTACACAAAAGATGTCTTTGTGTAATCAAAAGATCAAGGCATAACACGCCAACAAAATATCGTCACGTGTTTACATCGATAGTAGCTATATGCATTGTTATGAAAATTAGTAGGGGCTTTCACTTTTTTAATGTGGTTATCGTTCGAATCTGCAAAACCAAAAATAATAAAACAATAGTAGTAAGTAAAAAAAATAATAATACTAAATCCAAAATGATAAAAAAAATAATAATAAATCAATAATAATTATTAAATTGTATTATAATAAATACATAGATTTACAATGAATGTGAAGATAACTATCATTTGATTAGCTGTTTATTTTTCTTAATTTAATAAACAATTCTAACCCGTTTCATTTTCTATTAATATCATTACATATCATTCACTAAATTAAAAAAAAGAAACGATATGGACGTTTATAATTTTTTTTAACTAGGAGTCTAGGGTCGATTAAATATATTATTTTTTTTGAACGGCGACTTTCATTTTTGAGTGACAGTCGCATCTCCGACAAGTCGGAGACCCATCACCCCTCAATACCTGACCACTACGTTATCTGAACCAGGCCAGCGGGTTCAGAGCAAGGGGTTAGGCGTTCCCCGGGAAACCATGGAGCCTGCTGCCACTTGACAGCAGTTGCGCCGCTACACGGGCCAAGACCCGCTAACGTAACGCACTCCGGACTAAAACCCGGGTTGACTCGGGTTTAAACTTGCGTGGCTTCGTTCAATCCTTCATTGCCTTACCACTGGACCAAAGCCAGTGGTTAATTAAATATATTATATAAAATGTAAATGATAAGTAAACTTTGAATTAGTTATAAGAAACTGATTTAGTAAATAAACTAAAACAAATCCAATTTCAAAGTCCTCGACATCAATTCCTCTTTTGCAACTTTCAATGTGGTGTAATGGTAAAAAGTCTTGATTCTTTAAAAAAGACTCAGGTTCTATCCCCACTAGCATCACTTTGAGAAGAGGCATGGTGGCTCAATGAAGGAAGACCTGGATCTTTGTGATCTCCGGTTCGATCCCGAGGGTGTCCGGGTTTTACCACCAGTGGGCTTTCGGGCGGGTGGGTTTTCCCCAGAACCGGAGATAACTTGGGGCGCTTAAGGGCTCCGTACGGCTGGTTGGGCCAGCTGGTGATGGCCTTTTACCAATGTGTCACCTCGTACGAAGTACCTAGACAATTCTATGTTTGTTGGCCGGTAAAAAAAAATTCATCTTTGACAACTACGTGATGTCGGGACCCACCTAACATAACCAACTTCATTCTCTCATTTTGGTCTCACTTCACCCAAGAAGCCTCAACATGTCTGCTTATAACCTCTATTTTTTTCTCTCTCATTTTTTTTTTCTTTTCCAATTATTGTTTTAACCTCTATTTTTTTTCTTTTTTTTTAATTTACGTTTTACCCTTTCTATTATATATATTATACGTTTTTAACCCGTTTTATTTTCTATTAATATCGTTTTTCTATGATAGTTTTCGTCCGTTAACTTAAAAAAAAATGTGCAGTTGCTTTTAGTTTTTTTTTGTAAATGTTTCGGTATAATTTTTTTTACAGAGTTGTATTCAAAATCTAAGTATATTTTTTATCCTACGTTATAGCAAGCGACGTCAACGATGTGTAGACGTGACAAACCCCCTCTATATAAGAGTGCCTTAAGCACTTAGGTAAACACAATTCACATGACGATCACACACATGCTCTGGATTCTTCCACTCCATTATCACTCCAAAGAATAACAAACTTATTATCATGCCGGAGGTTGATCGTGGCAGTTTCTTTCATCTTAGCAGAAGCAATTCAGCTCGTGACCTCAGGAACGTCCAGATCATCACCCGACACATGTTTGTTGTAGTAACACCTAGTGTGAAAAAATGGGTCACAGATGGTTGAAATCATTGATGTGAATGAAATTTGCAAGGGTTTCGTTCTAGATACGTTTGGTTTTGTTTTTGTTTCCTGGTATCTATTTATATACCAAGTTCATAAGCGTTTATTTGTTCAATCTTTGGAAGTAATTTATCTATCAATCAACTTTTCTAACACACTAACATGCTTCAAAGCTTTGTCGATTTGATTTATCTTTAAATAAGATTTTTTATTATCGTGAATCCAATTTCCTTCCTATAAATAAAACCCCCAATATATATATATATGAACTTTGAAAGATTAATCTTGATTATAATTAATTATTAATATTAGTTTATTAATTGTTTGGTGTATTAGAGTAGGATTGATTGTTTATTTATTTTATGATTTAATTGAGTTTGAGTTGGGTTAGGATTATTATATGTTTATTATAAATAGATGGTTAGAGATTTATTGTAAAGTGAGTTGAGTTTTATTAATAAAGAGTCGATTTTTGGGATCAAAGTTCGTATTCTTGGGCCTGATTTCCAACAAACTTAACTTCTCCTCATACCTTATCGACTTAGAAAATAAATACAAAACCTTTTGAATACATCCACTTATTCCTACGTACCGTTGAGTCTTAATTAATCCACCATCACTCGTTCAACTGTTCAAGCATTCTAAGACATTATTCCCTGATAAAGTACATTCACATTCCATAAAAGACTAAGCATTTTATGGTCACAAACGAGATTATTATTTCATTTATTACGATTCTTTTGATCGGTTTCGGTTTCTTAAACAATGTCGATTTGGTTTTAGGGTTGTTCATGAGCCAAGCGAGAGTTAGGTCGGGATTGGGCTTGAAAAATATGAACCAATTTGACTCAATTGAAATTGTGATCTATCAAGCTCGAACATGACTCTTTTACGAATTCGAGGTTGCTTTTGGCTCGACGTGTAACATCCCAATTTTTTTTTATCTAAAATATATTTTTTTAGAACGGCGACATTTTGATCTAAAATATATGAGATGTTTTAAATCACGGATAATTATAAGTTTATGACTTAACACTTATTATTTGTGTAAATATATTATAAGTTTATGACTTATTGGTAACAGTTATTATTTGTGTAAATATGTGGCTCAAAAGCCTAATGAGTTAAGACGATGTGTCATTTTAAAAACTTAAAATGCTGGAAATAAGGAATAAGGGTTCTCTACTTGTTTCTCATTTTGTGCTTAAACTGGGTAGGTGTTTATGTGTGTTCTAAAGATCAACTTAGTTAAAATATTTATTCCAAACTCAAAACTGAAGGTGAAAAAGAACTTTTAATAAACATTTCTTAGTTCACTTATGTGTTAAAAGAGATTATATTTTTTTTTTCTTGATAAGTTTTGATATATCATTATTTTGGGTTGATGTTATTTGGACAACCCCGAAAATTAGTTGGACACCTGTTATACGGGACGTATAGCTTAATGCTACCCGTATAGGGTTTCATCAGCATTAAATGCACACCTTATACAAGGACGTCTCCATGATTTTGGTGGCCTAAAGCGAACCAAAAATACGAGACCTTTTTCCACAAAGTTAATGTCATAAACCCTCCTCCTTTATCCAGTTTCGTGACCAACAATAATAATCTAAAAATTTCATATTTGGCGAGGTTCATTATTATAATTAATTTCATCTACGTTTTTAGGTTCGTCTACATTTAGAGGTTCATCTATATTTATAGGTTCGTCTATACTTAGACGTGCATAATCTATAGTTAGACGTGCATAATCTTTTAGGGTTGATACAAATTTTAGTAAAGAACAATTTTCTAATTCCAATTCAGTTTATTGCTTCTGTTTTCTTAGAATGACCATATTCATGATTCTTAACTCCATTTGACATGATTAGAGCAAGATTTATCATAGATTTAGACAAATTCACACATTAAAAAAATTATAAAATTCAAGTTTTTAGTCAGATTATCAAGTTTAAGCGCGCGAGATTTAACAATCAACAATCAACTAACCACGAACCTTATAAAATCATAGAATATCACATAAATAACAATCAACAATCAATAGATAAAACTTGAATTGTACCTGAGATAGCAGATAAACTGAAAATCCAATTTTCAAATAGAATATTATAATCTGCTTCTAGCTTAAGAATGAAAACCAAGTTTCCAAGCAAAATCCCTGATTATAACTTAAGAACTAAAATCCAAACAGAAAATTGTCATATGCCTTGTGGCTTTCCAAATTTCTAACTCGAATGAAGAGAACTCAGAAGTGAGAACCACTTACAACTTAAGAATGAAAATCGAATTGACCCTTACAAGGAAGATTAGAGAATAGATTTTGGATTTCTAAGAAAAGAGACAATAGAGTGAAGATTAGAGAGACAGATTTAACTATTTAAGTTTCTTTACTCAAATAACATATGTATATATAAAAGCTGGAGCTTTTGTTTCTTTACCCAAATGACTCCCCTACCTTATACGACCCGTATAGCTCTATACGGCTCGTATAGGTACGATGTACGAGGTTTGTACTTGATGCGTCTAACTTTCTAGAAATTTCTGGTTGGTGAAGCATTAAGCCCTATACGAAAGAATTTTTTTTATAAATTCAGCATACAGGGATCATTTCATCTAACGAAATTTTATAATAATAGTTAAACAATGAAACAAATTTTATAAAAACAAAACAAAATTCTATAAAAATATTTGAATTTAAAAAAAAAATACCTATACGACCCGTTAAAATTTGAAAAAAAATTATAATAATAGTTAAACAAAGAAACAAATTATATAAAAAAACAAAATTCTACAAAAATATTTGAAGTTGTTTTTAAAAAAAATACCTATACGATCCGTTAAAAGTTGATAAAATTTTATAATAATAGTTAAACAAAAAAAATTTCATAAAAATTTATAAGTGAAAATGTTAAAAAAAAATATATACGGGCCGTATAGGGCTATACTAGACGTATGGATTTCATTAATTACCAGTCAATCATTAGCACGTAATTAATGAACCCTATACGGCTAGTATAGCCCTATACAGCCCGTATAGAACACCTAGAATGTCCAAATAAAATCAAGAGATGTCCAAATATCCAACCCTATTTTTGGAGTTTTGAGTAAGTTTGTGGTCTAAGTTCTTAAATGAAATTGAGACATGTATTGGTCTATTATAATTACTATATTTGATATTTGATGTTCCTAACATTTTAGAAGTGTTCAATAGTAGGTTTGAACCGAGAAAAAGGGGCCGCATGTAAGGGCTTGTGTCAATTGAGGCAATTTTTTTTTTTTTTTTTTTTTCTATTGGAAAGCTATACGAGTCTGTTTTATTTTTGTTTTCAACATCAGACAAATATAAAGGCAATAGTTGGATCAAAATTGTGAAATACATTAGTCGATATACTTGTATTAAATGTTGAGTTAATAAGATTAATCTAACCTGAATTTCGTACTTGAGCTATTGGTTACCAATGATTCTAATTATCGGCTGAAATGATTCTAAACAATAACAATGCCAATGATTCACAAAATTAGTGAGAATTGGTGGTTCAAGTCAACTTAACGTCTTAACGCAAGTACAAAAAAGTTGCAAATTGGTTGATTAATTTGATCAATCAGCATGATTAAAATACACATTCAAGTAAGTATTTAGGATCCATTATTTTTAGACTAAATTACAGAAAGCAACATTTAAGTATATACTAAATTACACCCGAAGACCTTTATCTTCACTAATTACGCTACACACTCTTTATCTAAATGGTTTGTATCAAGTTATAACCTTTAGACTAACAGAGGTTAGATTTTTCAGTTAGTTTTGTTTGTTTGTTCCTACCCGTTTTCGCTTCCAGATCCACACACATTCGATAGAAACTTTGATTAACGCTTAAATGTTTTTTGCCGATAATTTGACTTAAAAGCAAGAAAATAAGATTGAAGACAGTAGTATTGATTATCATTATTCATGTTTAAAATTAGTTGCGATCACACAAAACGTGATTACAGTAAAAAATATATGAAAAAACGTGATTATGTAAAAAAAGTTACGTAAAAACGTGATTACGTAAAAAAAAGCACGCATGAAGTGTGATTATTTAAAAAAAAATTGACATTTATGCCCTTTTTTATCTGGAGCGTTATTTTTTTCAAAGTAATTACGTTTATGCCACCGCGTTATCCGCAACCTTAGATCATATTAATCGGACGGTTGGAGGCCCTTCGTACGATTTAGGCCCTTTGTACGATAACCATCCCATATATATATATATATATATATATATATATATATATATATATATATATATATATATATATATTAATTTGTTAATATAAGAATGAAGGGTAAATTAGTCATTTACATGTCATTTAACTAGAAAATCTAACATCGGTTAGTCTAAAGATTATAACTCGATACAAACCGTATAGATAAAGGGTGTCCAGTGTAATTAGTGAAGATTAAGGTCTGCGGGTGTAATTTGATATATACCTAAAGGTTGTTTTCTGTAATTTAGTTTTATTTTTATAAGAAAAGTGATAGAACTCTTTTTTGGTGCTTTAAAGTGACAAACGAGTTGAAAAGGGGGCAAGGGGACAGAGGTCCAAATTCTAAGTAATTATTCAAATTCGATCAGATAAATTCAAGGCATGATTAAAATACTCATTCAAGTAAGTATTTAGGAGTCATTATTTTTATAAGAAAAGTGATAGAACTCTTTTTTGGTTCTTTAAAGTGACAAACGAGTTGAAAAGGGGGCATGGGGACTGAGGTCCAAATTAAGTAAATATTAAAAGGTAAGTTTTGAATATGAGGAGGATTTACTATTCAAAATTTACAAGTTTCAAAGCCTAATGATTAAACCTTTGTTGCATGGTTTAGCTATTTTTTTTACTAGCCGTAGGGAATGAATACCAAATGCTTGCTTTTTTCCGTGAAAATGTTAGAATTGGTTTTTCCGTGTTCTTCACGTCTCCGCTGATTACCAATATGTTGATATTTTTTATTAAAGGAGTGCCTCTCCAACTCTTTCACCGGTTCAAATCCAGCCTGCTCATCCAATAATCTCATGCTTGGATTGTGTCCTTATCTAATCCTTAACCTAATAAATGAATATCTTTTTGTCCACCTGTGAGCACACAAACTCACACTTTCCAGCCAAAACTCACCATTAATTACTTTACGTTTTTTTCTTTCATAGGACTATTCAAAATTTGAAGCTTTCTCACAAATGGAATTAAACCCGACTTATTTATGTTTCTTCTTCTCATAGTCAAAGATTGCTTTCTCACAAATTATATTAATCAATTTTAGGAAACAAAAAAGTCTTGCCAGAGAGGACTCAAGAGACTCCTTTCCATAGTTTCGATTTCCAATCACCAAAAACCTTCGATTTTTTTCCGATTTACTCTCATTCACCATAAAGGATACGAAAGAGATAACATGGATTTATTTAGGTTAGATTAAGCACAGATGCAACACCCTTATTGAACCTTATAAACGGAGTCTCATTGTTTCGATTTTAATGGCCGATTCATCGTTTACGGTTGCAGACCCTTTCTTCAAAACATACCAGGTATCAACTCTTTTTTTCTAAATTTTCATATTTGCTTAAAACATATAGGGGTAGAAACCCGTAAATGCTTTGAGTTTTTATCTATATTTTGAAGTCAATGACTATCATGTTTGACCACAATTATCATCATAGGTCATACTCGGTAACTGTCGTTAGATTATAATATACGACTTTGTTTTTTTTTTCCCAAAAGCCATCGAATACTACATAACATTACAAACCTAAAAGTCTAAAGGTTCATTTCATTTTTGTTCCATTAAAGGGTGCAAATGTCACTTATATTCATGACTAAATTGTTGTCTTTTAGTGTTCATGTAATACAATTTTTTTTACGGTTTTCTAATGACATAACTCATACATGTTTTCATTTAATAACTTAAATTTGTTGATTCAGTTATATTAGCATAGATTTTTTAGTTGTACGTAATTTAAAGCATACTCTTTATTTTATTATTTATATTCAACCCGTGTAGTACACGGGTCTCTAACCTATATTATAATAAATAAGTAACTAGGATGACACGTGTAACTCTCTGGTGTCTCCCCACCATTATTTCCCCATCTCCCCCCCCTTTCTCTCTCTCTCTCTCTCTCTCTCTCCCCTATTAAATGATATAATAACTATCCATAATACAAATATATTTTTCGAAATTGACAAGTAACGTCAGAAATTATAACTATCCATAAGAGTGTTCGTAGCACCGGCGTGAAGAAGGGGTGGCGTGAGCCACATTAGCCTTTCACGCCCAGGAACACCGCCCCCCTAGGCGTGAAAGGGGGGGGGGGAGGGCATTTTACGGACGAGTTTGGGTTGAATGTGGGGTCCCCAAAGTCAAACTAGCCGTTAAAAGGCTACCGTTTATAAAAAAATATTATTATTATTTTATTTTTACTATATATATATATATATCATATTTTCAACCAATAACCTCACCTATTCTCTCATTTTCAACCAAAAACTCTCTCATTCTCATATTTTCTCAAACAATAACACCCCACTATTTAAAATGGAATGGTCTTCTACGTCGTCGGGTTCAACGGAAGAAGATGAAGTCAATGCTGATGCGATTTGTTACGCGTACGACCTACTCGAAGAAGCCGAGAGTTCACAGATGTTAACACGACGAGTTCAAGTGATGTGGGATCGGGAAGCAACTAATGAACGTCTAATACGTTATTACTTTAGTGACACTCCAATGTATGATGAAAAAAAATTTCGAATCCGTTTTCGTATGAGCCGAAAACTTTTCGTGCGAATATGTGGTGATTTAGAAAGAGAGTACCAATATTTCCAACAAAGAGAAGACGTGAGACGCAAGCTTGGATTTATTTTTTTACAAAAATGCACGTGTGCAGTTTGACAACTAGCGTATGGTAAGGCTAATGATTCATGGGACGAGTATTTAACGATGCCTGAGTAAACCGCACGAGATACTCTACATATGTTTTGTGAAGGTATTATTATTATAGTTATTATTATTAGTTTTTTTTTATTATTATTATTTTAATTATTATTATTAGTTTTATTATTATTATATGTTCTTAGGTGTGATTAATCTCTACGACAAGAGATATTTAAGGAGACCGACGTTTAGTGACATTCAACAAATATATGAGGTGCATGAAGCCGTACATGGATTTCCTGGGATGCTTGGTAGCATCGACTGCACACATTGGGAATGGACAATGAAACACCCTACTTATTTACTTATTTTATCAGAATATTTTATTGCAGAAAATGGTCACAGTTTGACAAAAACCTTGCCATCAATGGCTAAGGTAACTTTTCATTATAATATGGTTTTTACATGAGATAATATGATTACATCATATTACATAGGGATCCTTCAACTTCGACCAGTCTCGTCCATAGGAAGCTCTATTCCACGTGCTTCTTTCTTGCAGTGTTTGAAAAATGTTTTTGAAATTAGCTTACGCTAAGTAAGTACACTGCATCGTTCATTTTATTATGAACCCTTTAGGTTCTTATTATTGTTTAAGTTTTCCAAGCTCTCGGCGCCCCCGTGACCATCTCCGGACGTACCTCCGGTCACGTCATTCGTATATTTTATGGGTGTGCTAACCCCCTCGCAACCATCATAGGTCGTACCTCCGGTCCGAGTATTGGCAAGGTTCTTATACTCGTCAGTATAGACCCCTTGCATTTGTCACGAAGACTTATTCATTCCTCAGCCTCATAGGTTTAGAATCCCTTTACTCTTTCAGTCCCGTAGACCTAGAGTTTACTCTTTCAGCCTCGTAGGCCTACAATTTACTTTTTCTTTTCTTTATTGAGATCCACCTTACAGGCCGGGTATCTCATTTCATTTGGGACCTTGAGTATCTTTTACTCACAGCCTCCTAAATGTATCAAGCATTTGTTTTCATTTCATGTATATGCTTGATTTACTTACCAACCAGTCCTCACCTTAAAAAATTCGTAACAGTTTCTCCACGATGCATTAAAAGGGTTTATATATAGAAAATACCAGCGGCGTATCCACCACCCCTCTAACACTTCATGAGTACTCGTTCTATCATACTCATTCATATTTGCACGTATTATCATGCATTCACATATTCATCATGCATTTCACATATTCATATTTATCATATATTCATATTCATAATGCATGGTATACTTTCATCCCATATTCATATTCGTCATATATTGTAAACTATGGTGATTTTCCTTCCAGAGCAGTACCTCCAACAGAGATGTCCCCAGGAAAGAGTGACGGGTCTAGGAGAGATTTATACACCACTCTTTCCGACAGGACATTCCGTTTGTCAGATAACTACATACCGGTTGGATGTTCTCCCGTACGTTTACTATATTTCATTACTAGGTTATATACCCATGTATTACATGGGTATATAACATGGGGTTGTTTAGTAGAAAAATTCAATAATGTGTATAAAAATTTAAAATAATGTGTAAAATAGATTTTATATAATTTTAGAATGTGTACACAATTTTACATAGTTGAAATATTTTTATTATGTACATCAATAAAAATAAAAGTAAAATTACAGTTCATAAATTTCTAAATAGCTATTGGTACACAACATTTGTTGTCTTATTCATTTTTATTGTCTTTATCAACTATCAATTGTTTAATTCCATCCCTACCTTTTAATACACACACACACACACGTATATGTATGTATATAAAACTAAAACAATAAATAAAATTCTTTGTTTCCTTAATTAAGTAATAATAGAATTCAAATTTTATATTATTTTTTCCGAAAAAAACTCATTAACATAATTAAGTTTCAAAACTCAAACTTACTTAATATTAGGGAAAATTAGATAATTTTGGTGAGAAAAAACATGATAATGACACGTGCCATTATTTGGAATCATTTATTAGAATAAGGATTAATATTTTCTTTAAATATATATTATTATTGAAAGATAGAAGTGTATTAAATAAAAGAGAGGGGCGGGAAAAAAATGGGTGTAAAACCTTTATTTATTATATAGTATAGATTATTTATTAGTCTATACTACTAAAAATTCATAATGGTTTTATCACGAAGTACCAACAAGTTTATATATAGGAAGTACCAGCAGCGTATCCATCACCCCTTGAATACGTCGTGACTACTTCATTATTCCCGTTTAGTGTTTAGACTAATCCGTCATTAACCCGTACCTTCGTCATATCACATATCACATTATCATATCATATAAGCACGTATTTCACATAATCATGTCTAGGGTACGGGTCCAGTGTACTTACATTATCCTCGGGTAGTTCCTAAGTTCGTTCCTCGTCTAGACGTTTCTCTAACTCGAACCGCACTTGTAACCGTCGCGCTTGCCCTTCCTCGGTGTGCGTGTTTGGGTGTGTAGTGGTGGTGGTTGGTGTGTTGTTGTTTCCATTTTGAACGGCAAACTCATCTATTTATAGGCTGCCTTTGCAACCCGTAGCGGACCGCTAAGCAAGGGGGTAGCGGTCCGCTACCGCCCCTTGCCAGCTGTTCTGCGTGCTACACACGTAGCGGACCGTTATGATATCTAGTAGCGGTCCGCTACCCAATCTCTTCTGGCGAGTCACCATACACGTGTCACCTCCTCGTTGCCCGAGCCAATTGCGGCTAGCGGACCGAGAAGAGCTTGGTAGCGGTCCGCTACCACCTTCATTTGCTAAATCTTGTAATTTAAACCCTTAAACTTTGGGTTAATTACACAATAGCCCATGGACTTTTATTTTCTTTAAAAATTGGGGTGTTATAGACAAATTGACCGACTGCTTGGCGAGGTCAACACCAACGAGGGGACCATCCACATCCGACGTTAATGCTTGAAGTATCCGAAGTACGCCACGTTTGTCAAAGCATATACTAGCCCAATTGGAGAGAAAATAGAACTTTTCAAAAAAGCACAAGAATCGGCACGGAAGGATATTAAACGTGCGTTTGGAGTTTTAAAGAAAAAATGGGCTATGATTAAAAACCCGTGCCGTATTTGGACCAAAGAAAAAATAAGGAATGTTATGTACACTTGCATAATATTGCATAACATGATATTAGAAGACAAGGGGCTAGCCATTTGCCAAAACTATGATGATAACCCGCAGACGTCGCCATCACAACTAAGCTCGGAAGAGAAACACGCAATTCGTAACGCATTACACGACAAGGATACACATCTAAGCCTACGCGATGATTTGACGGAGCATATTTGGATTAATCGTACCAGTGACGATTGATTTATTTGTATTTTATATGTTTGTTTTTTAATTAAATAAATTTGTATTTTGTTATCTCTTTGTTTTAAATAAATTTATTTGCATTTTAGTTAAATGATTAGTTAATGATTAAAAATTAAATGTAGGGCGCGAAACCACTATGCACCTTAGTGCAAATGGGCAGTGAAAACCCTTGTGATGATGTGGCGCTGACGTGGAGGGGCGTGAAAGAGAGGCGTGAAACCACTACGGATGGCCTAAGTAAACAGGATGACACGTGTAATCTCTAGTGCCTCCCCACCATTATTTTCACATCTATCTCTTATTAAATGAGGGAACACGTGTCACTCTCTGTGTCTCCTCACCTTTATTTTCTCGCTTTTTCTCCTATTAAATAATGATATTAAAAGAATATATTTTTAGTTATTTTATATGAATTACTTATGGATAGTTATTATATCACTAACTATATAATTTAATATGAAATTAATTATGAATAGTTATAATTTCTGAAATTAGTTATTAATTTCAAAAAATAAATTTGTATTATGGATATTATTATATCGTCAATATATATTTTTTACATTTTAATCAACTTCATTATTTTAGACAACTAGATTTCTGTCGTATTTCGTTTCATTTTCGTATAATTTTAGAATCATATTGAGTCGTTTATAGTTAGTATTTACTTATGTGATGTTTTGTAGGTAAGCAGGTCACTTTCGAGCTTAAACGAACAAGAAGCGGGAAAGAAACGAGCACGAGAACCCGGGATGAGAAACGGAAAAAATCGGGAAAGAGTCCAACCTTAAAAGAGGCATATCTCGGGCTAGAAAATTAGTTACGGGGCCCATTTTATATCGATTTGGGGTAGCTGGACGAGAAGAATCCAAAAATCCAGTTATCTCCGACGGTACGCGAGGTTTGGGTCCATTTTCTCGTGGTACGCGAGGGACCAGAAATCCTGCGTGACTATTTTGTCTACGGCGATACGCGAGGGACTTGCCAGAACCTCCCGCGGTACGCGAGAGACCCCAGATACGAGCTTTTTGGCCTATTTTCAAGGTATAAAAGGTTAATATCGATCCTAGGGTTTATTATTCGATTCCAGACGTAAAGTTGAGAGCTTTTTGGTGATTCTAAGTGGGAGAAAACTTCTAGGATCAATTGGGAGTGTTAATTGAAGTTGGAGATCGGAGATCGGGTTGATTACGTCATCCGGTTCACATTTTATTTCTTCGTTTTACTTTTCCAGAATTGAAACCAAGTTATCCATGTTTCATTCTTCTGTTATGGATGTTTTGAGTATGATTCTTAGCTAGAACATTAAATACTGCCTAGGTTCATGATGAATGCTTGTTAAAGTTTAAGTTTTTATCGGTTTTTGGATTCGTATGATGATTTGATGATTTTGTAAAGATCTTGAGTTAATAATTATGATGATATATGCATGTTTACTTCTGATTTGTGTTTGATTATTGATTCCATGCGTTGATTGTGGTTGTCTACCAATTCAATTATCGTATCTAGGTCATAGATCTTAGGGTTTGTGATTTTGGTGGTTTGCTAGACGTAGTGATCATAGGAGTTATCTTTGATTGCTGATTAGAAGTGAATGTGTGTCCTAGTCAATACCCGAGAGGTGAGAATTCGTTGTCTAGTCTTCGTTACTAGGAATCCAAGTGTTAACAGTCTGAGAGGACGTTAGTATTAGGTGTCTAGTGATCGTTTCTAGGTCAAGTCATAGTTTTTATCTTAGGATTACCCCATGCATTCCTTGAATGTATGGTGGATAGTGAGACTGAGAGGTAATCTGTCCATTCGGGTACTTTGTCATAGTTGGAAATACCCGAGAGGTGATTCAACAATCTGGTGAGTTATTACATCTTTAGATTCCTTAGTTGGTGACACCCTGAGAGTGATTAGGGATCCACTAGGTAGTCTTGGGTTGTCATCCTTAGAAACCTAGATCCATCATAGTTTCCAGAACCGGTAGAGGTTGTGCTTTGCAAATAGGATTCCGACCTAGGTAGTGTTCTTCCCATTCCTGATTTCACCTTAGCTTTCCCTTAAAAGTTGAATCGTCCTTAGTTTATTGCATTCGTTAGTGATAATCAGTAGTGTAGTAAACCCCCCAAACCAAT
Organism: Smallanthus sonchifolius; assembly: GCA_023525975.1. Classification (NCBI taxonomy): domain Eukaryota; kingdom Viridiplantae; phylum Streptophyta; class Magnoliopsida; order Asterales; family Asteraceae; genus Smallanthus; species Smallanthus sonchifolius. Next base: position 15,262,557 of record CM042027.1, on the reverse strand, counting down.
CAAATTTTAAGTCCGAGTCTAGTTTTGTTATTCGTAGTGTCTCTAGGGTTCGATAATCCGGTTTACCGTTAAGCTGTGCTACACTCGATAGGTTCACTTGCCTGTCAATGCGGTTTAGTTCATAGGTTTTCCATTTATTACTTAGGAGTCTAGGTTAGGTTTTGTTATTTATTTTATAGACCGTCTGGACGACATCACCACCACAGCGTGACATGTGTCCAAAAAGGGAAAATGTGGGAAAGGGCAACTCGTCAAAATAAAAGATAAGGAATCTACACATGCAAGTCACATGTCATTTTCCCTATTTTTTTAAACGTTGATAACTTTTTTTAGATGTCATTATTTAAAAAAAACTTATATCGTATAATCGAGCTTTTTTTATCTTGCAAGCAGGTATGGTATTGATGTATTTAAAAAAACGACCAACTTGGTTTTTTTAAATTGAGAGTTTTTATGGTGTTTTACACGTGACGTTTTAAATTGTGCATTTTACACATGGTGTTTTTGCGTGTTTATGTTTATGATGTTTTTGTGTTTGTAATTGTGTTTTACATTTTTTACGTAAAATTTCAACACAATGATTAGTTTTTCATTGTGTTTTATACTTAATATCCATATACATGGTGTTTTTAACGTTGTACATATTGTGCTTTATATTTAAACGTCAATCTACACATAGTGTTTTACATATTGGGGCCAATTTACACATGGTGTTTTACACATGACTTTTAATTTACATATTGCGTTTTACATCTAGGCGCCAATTTACACATGGTGTTTTATCTGGGTTTTAATTTTATAGATGGGTTTTTACACAAATTTACACGCGTTTAAATTTGTTGTACGCGGAAAAAAAATTACGTTTTTCAACTTATTGTGATTATTGCCCGTCATTGTGTCTAATATAAAGTCATTGTGCCAAATATTTTTCATCATTATGTCTAATGTCAAATATTTTTCTAATGTCAGGTCATTGTGTTAAATATTTTTCAACATTGTGTTATATATAATAAATAAAAAACACTGATAGAAAGAACACGAAATTATCTACAACGTAAAACACAATGATGAAAACGAGCGTTTTTTATCTTTAAAATGAGTATATTGTCGTTATATATAAAAACGAAAAAAAATTACGTTTTCCAGCTCATTGTAATTATTGCTCGTCATTGTGTTTAATGTCATGTGTCAAATAGTTTTCATCATTGTCAAATATTTTTCATCATTGTGTTTTACGTTTTAAATAATTTCGTGTTGATTTTGTCACTGTTTTTATGTATCATATATAACAATAACAATACATAAAAACAATAACAAAATTAACACGAAATTATCTAAAACGTAAACACAATGATGAAAAATATTTAACACAATAACCTCATATTAGACACAATGACCAGACCTGACATTATACACAATGACCTGACGTATTTGACATAATTACCGATATGCCTTCCATTCAAAAACAATTTATTTTTAAAACTTTTTTACCATATCCTAACACTATGTGTGTGTGTGTGATACATACATACATATATATATATAGGGTTAGGTTCAAGTAAAAAGGGTTTTTAAAATAAAAAGGGTGAGAAGTAGGTTGTTTAGTGCTATTGCGGTAATAGGGTTGATCTGGCTAATTCATTTGACGAAAGGTTCGCGTCGGACTAAGTGTTTGCGGGTATGCAGCTTACGGAAGGAAAGCTTCGCAACCGGTGAGTTTTTAAACCCCTACTCTCTAAATGTTTTAGTGTTTTTCGGGCTATCGTACAGCTTAAGAAACCAATCTAATTTATTAAACGAGGTAAAGGTTTGGGTTTAACCAGAGATGTTTTATGAACTAAATCTTCCGTTAATGATTCGAATGGTCTACGAGGTATCAGTGTAAATTATGGGTGTTAGGATTAAGAGTGTTATTGATATGTGCGTTGTGTTAAGAGTTAGTCGGGGGAGTCGGGATATATGTTAAACGCTTATGAATACGCGTATGATACGTTATACTAGTGTCATGTGTGGGGTGCAGGTGTAGTTAATGAGTCATGTAAATGTGTAGTGTGATATTATGTGTTTATATTTGTGTTGTGTGATTGTGTCGTTGTCGTTGTGGCACGATGGGTATTGTGTTTGCATCATTGTCTTTATGACATGACAAACGGGATTGTGAAGGACGAGGAAGTCACCTAAGGTGACAATAATTCAGCAGAATAATGATGAGCTCGGTGTGTGTTGGACGCCCTGACGAGGGTGTAGTGATAAGGTATATGTTTGCGTGCTTGTGTATGTGTTAAATTGCATGCTAGTGTTGAGTTATATTTATTGTGCATGAGACGATACTATTGTGATATGTAGATGATATTAATGAGATGAGTAGAGTTAGATTGACCGTTGTGTCAGGATGGTGATGTGATGTTTATAACCTTCATGTCGGTTAATTAGTGAGAGCCTTGGTCAAGGCTAAGTATGTCGGTATCTAGGGATTTGTTGTGTTAACCAGGTTTTTGGGTTAACATGAGTGGTAGATTACGAGAAACCAGTGTAGTAAGATTGATTTAGGTTGATGAGTTTTGGGAGGTTATTATTATAGAATGAGTCTGGGTGGTGAGCCTTTGGGATATCATAAGATAACAGGGGTTATCTATATGATGAGAATTTATAAGGATCATATGGTCTTGAGTAAGTTTAACTAAACTTTTGTGACGAGATGACTTTTAATTAAATTAAACTATTAGAACTCACTCATCGTAGCTGACTTTGTGTGTACGTTAGATTGTTTTACTGGTGAGCTTCGTGGTCGACGTATCTTGTCTTGGAATCGGTGCTACTAGAATTGGTCAGGCATTCGTAAGGTAAAGATAACAACGATAACGTTACAAAATGTTAAATACTATGTTGAGTTAAGACTTCCGCTGTAGTTTTGAATTAATATTATGAGCATTTTAAAGAGAATGACCCGTTATGAAAACTTACTGTAGGATGTCTGGGTCGGGATCTTACAATAACCAATTTTTGACCCTTGATCACTTTAATCTATGGTTAATACGTATAGTGGCAAAACTGTAAATTTTAAGATGCAATAAACAATTAAATTAAATGAAAAAGGGTATTTTGGGTAACACCTTTATTCTAAATTCGGTAACAGCTAATCAATTAACCAAAACCCTTAAATTTTTCAAACCAAGATCTATCCCATATCAAAGAATTTTAAGCTTCTAAGTTTTTTTAAAAAAATTGATAGGGTCGGATTCCTCCGGAATAAATAGAGCGACGATCGAGTTCATAAAAAAAAAAAGCAAAATCGTTGTGTTCAATCAAAGACATTGAAGGTATGTTTTAAAAAATCTAGTTCTTGAGCCGTAGGGGTTTTTTTTTCTCTTAGAAATTGTTTATTGTTCTTTTTTTAGAATCAAGGTTAAATGCTCCCCAAAGAAATATGTTCTTAAACCATAGTGGGGTTAATACGTATACGAATTATCTACTAGTGTGTAGGGTACCCAGTACGTGTATGTAGGGAAATGTTCCACTAATAAGTGGTTTTTCGCTAAGAAAACGTTAAGAAATGGGTCAAACGAACTCTGATTGAGCTCATTCCAGCGGTATTGGAACCGTCTCATCGAACCCTAACCCGGACACAAAAAACCTAAACCCCCTTCTACCCGCACCCCCAAAAACCTAAACCCCCCCTCCAACCCCACCCCAAAAAGCCTAAAACCACCCCCAAAAACCTAACCCCCCTAAACCTAAACCCACCACAAAAAACCTAAACCCCCATGTCACACCCTGCCTCAGGCACCCTCTTGACGTGTGCGAGCCCGATTGGTATCACATGATTTGATTTCAGAGTTTTTTATAAAATACAGCGGAAGTCTTTTCAAAAGGATCGTTTCATCATTTCTCTCAACCTCAAATGTTGTATTTGTAAATATCAAAACTCAGTTGGAAGACAAAAGTTTTATATTTACTTTTCATAAACATAGGGTTTCAAATACCCTTTTCATTTGATTACAAAACAGAGTTTGAAATTAAATACATCATAAGCCACTCGAAATAGTACAACTCAGGGTTGATCAGTTCCCTGGTCCTATCTCCTTTCTTTAGGATTTTCTTTTACACGAGGCCTGAGAATCCTACGTGCATTTCATCCTTTATTTCATGGGTCGGATTTCATATCTGCCCGCCATACGTTCCTTATCATATTTTATTCATTACCTGAAAAACATTTTGAAAATAAAACGTCAGCGCGAACGCTGGTGGATACAATATCTTGACATAAAATCATTTTGGCACAAACAAGTCTTAATTTCATAATCACAACTTCATGTTCAATCTACACACTCAGCGGGCCCGTCATGTTCAATCGCACCACAGTATACACTGGTAGTATGTCTTTATAACAACGGGGCTCATGCCACCAAATTTGTTAAAAAGGGAAGTACCAGCCGCAATCCGAGAATTTTACCTGAGACCCGTGTATCCCTTGCAAATTTTACGTATACCTATGGCCTGAATGCTTACACGTAGAAGAACGTTGAGCATTACTTCGTTAACCTTTATTTGACCATTTTCATAAATAAAATGTTTGACACAAGTTTTGAAAGAGATAAAGTATTCACCTTTATGTTGGGAGTGAGCCTCTAAAGTTGAAAGTTTAATGTCTAGCTTCTCATTCTGATTTCTCTAGCGTTCCGACCTTTCTACGAGCGTTTCTTTCTTAATCGGGCACTATGAGGAGCAGGAATCGAACCGGGATCGTCGAGAATCGTCTAAGAGGTCTTTGGAACAAGTTTTGAGTGTAAGGGACGAGTTTGTTGTGAGAAAATCGAATAAAATCGATCAAGTATTTATAGGCTGAAAATCCGACCCGTAGCGGACCAATACGATGGTTTGTGGCGGTCCGCCACCGCCCTAGATTACATCAGCCCTAAATGTCAATCGTTGATTGGACCGAACCTAATTTTGCGGCTAGCGGACCGTTACCGTGGGGCGTAGCGGTCCGCCACCAGTACGCGTGGTTGATTTTGATTACTTTGCGGGTGGCGGACCGTTACCACCTGGCGTGGCAGTCCACCACGAGTACACGTGTGAAAATTTGTGACCATCAGTCACCATACACGTGGCTAACCCGGATTGTTTGCTTAATGACCACGTAGCGGACCGTTACCACCTATGGTGGCGGTCCGCCACCCAACTACTCGGGGTGGGGGTTCCTTAGTGGACCTCTACCTGAAACCTGCACCCATAGCGGACCGTTAGGATTCACCTTAGCGGTCCGCTAAGGTCTAAATTCCAAAAAAAATTATTTTAAACTCTGAACTTTAGTATAATTACACTTATAGTCCCTAGGTTTTTACCTTTTATCAAATCTTGGACATTTTTGTGGCAGGTGTTACATCCTCCCCACCTTGTTTTAAACTCGTCATCGAGTTTATTCAAACATGTGTGGATATTTCTTTTTCATTTCTGACTCCAATTCCCACGTGTACTCAGGTCTACGTCTCGAATTCCATTTTACTTTCACAATCATCAATTTCTTTCTTTTCAATCTATTTTCCTGCCTGTCCTCGATTTGCAAAGGTTGTTCCACAAGTCTTAACTTTTCATCTACCTCTACATCTTGTAGGGGCATTACCAGAGATTCGTCTGCTAAACACTTGCGCAGATTCGACACATGGAATACATCGTGTACTCCATTCATTTCATCTGTTAATTCGAGTTGATAGGCCACAGGACCAACTCTTTTCAAGATTTTGAATGGTCCTACGAATCTAGGACTTAATTTCCCTTTCTTTCCAAATCTTACAACACCTTTCCAAGGTGAAACTTTCAATAGAACGTTATCACCGACGTTGAATTCCAACGGCTTTCGTCTTTTATCAGCATAACTCTTTTGACGATCACGAGCCGCTTTCAATCTATCTTTTATTTGGATAACTTTCTCAATTGTTTCTAGAACTATTTCAGGTCCAGACAACTGATTTTCTCCTATTTCAGACCAAAAGATTGAAGTTCGACATTTACGACCGTATAAGGCTTCGAAAGGAGCGGCCTGTATACTCGTATGATAGCTATTATTATAGGAGAATTCCATTAGAGGTAAGTAGTCATCCCAACTTCCTCCCAGATCAATGACACAAGCCCTTAACATATCTCAAGGGTTTGGATTGTTCTTTCACTCTGCCCATCCGTTTGAGGATGGTAGGCAGTGCTAAGATTCAATTTAGTACCGAGAGCTTTTTGAAAACTTTACCAGAATCGAGAATTAAACCTACTATCTTTATCTGACACGAAAGATAATGGCACACCATGTAATGTTACGATTTCATTAACGTATACCTGTGCCAGTTTATCCATACTTAACGTTTCCTTCATTTGAAGAAAATGAGCAGACTTAGTAAGTCTGTCAATAATAACCCAGATAGTATCATTCCCTCGACTCGTTCGAGGAATTTTTGAAATGAAATCCATGGTTATCATTTCTCATTTCCAGACAAGAATTTCAAGTTGCTGTAACAAACCAAACGGTTTTTGGTGTTCAGCTTTAACTTGAGAACAAGTCAAACACCTTGCAACATAGATAGCGATATGTTTCTTCATTCCTATCCACCAATAATTGGCTTTTAGGTTTTTGTACATCTTATCGCTTCCGGGATACATCGTGTATTTAGATTTATGGGCTTCTTTAAGAATTTCTTCACGAGTATTCCCATAAATAGGAACCCAAATTCTCTTATTCATTCTAAGAATTCCGTCATCTCTTTTGATTAGCTGATCAATCATGCCTCCCAATCCTTCTTTCTCAAGGTTGGGTTCTTGCAAAGCAAGTTTATGAGATTCCTTAATACGAGTGATAAGATCGATTTGGAGATCGAGTCTTAGCACGAACTCGTTAAGATTTCTCATGTTCTTTTCTGCTTAAGGCATCATCTACGACATTGGCTTTTCCTTCATGATAACAGATCTCACAATCATAATCATTAAGGACTTCCACCCAACGTCTTTGCCTCATATTCAGTTCCTTCTGACTGAATATATACTTCAGGCTTTTGTGATCGGTGTAGATAATGAATTTGACTCCATATAGATAGTGCCTCCATAATTTCAGTGCGAAGATTATGGCGCCTATTCTAAATCATGAGTCGTATAGTTCTTTTCATGAGTTTTCAATTCACGAGAGGCGTAAGCAATGATTTTGCTTTCTTGTATTAATACACAACCAAAACAAGTGTGTGAAGAATCACAGTAAACTAAAAAGCCTTCACTTCCATCTGGCAAAGCCAGTATGGGTGCATGAGTCAGTTTCTGTTTCAAGTTTCAAAAGCTTCAGATTGTTTAGGACCCCATTCATACTTGACTGATTTGCGAGTCAGAGAATTTAATGGTACAACAATTCGAGAGAAGTTTTGGATGAATCTCTGATAGTAACCAGCCAATCCGAGAAAACTACGGACTTCAATTGGTGACTTCGGGATTTCCCATTTGGATATAGCTTCAATTTTTTCAGGATCTACTTGAATACCATTGGCATTAATCATGTGTCCAAGGAATTGAACTTCTGATAGCCAAAATTCACATTTTGAGAACTTAGCGTATAGCTTCTCTGTTCTCAGGAGTTCGAGTAAGATTTTCAGATGATCGGTATGATCTTCCTTACTTTTAGAATAGATGAGGATATCGTGGATGAATACGATAACGAATTTGTCCAAGTAAGGTCTACAGACTCGATTCATCATATCCATGAATGCTGCTAGTGCATTAGTAAGTCCGAACGGCATAACCGAGAACTTAAAATGACCATATCGAGTTCTGAAAGCAGTTTTGGGAATATCCTCTTCCTGGACTTTCAATTGATGATAGCCAGATCGAATATCTATTATGGAAAAACAATGAGCTCTTTGGAGTTGATCGAAAAGATCATCGAATCGGGGAAGTGGATAACGATTCTTTATCGTAACTTTGTTTAGTTCACGATAATCGATACACATACGCATCAAACCGTCTTTCTTCTTAACGAATGGGACTGGAGCTCCCCAGGGTGATGAGCTTGGTCTTGTAAATCCTTTCTCCAGTAATTCATCTAATTGCTTCTTCAATTATGTCATTTCATTTGGATCTAATCCGTACGGGGCTTTAGCAATTGGTACCGTTCCGGGTACAAGATGGATTCTGAACTCCACTTCTCTTTCAGGTGGAATTCCTGGCAGTTCGTCAGGAAAGACATCGGGGAATTCAGCCACGACCGGCACATCTTCAATCTTCGTTTTAGTGTCGGCAGTTACAGAAACAAGGTATGCTAGGCATCCTTTTCGTAAGTATTTTGTGTCTTTCAACATAGAAATTATTCCAACAGAGTTGGATAATTTATCACCATTGATCGTAAGAATGTTGTCATTCAGCGAACGAAGTTCTATTGCCTTCTTATCACATAGGATCCGGGCTTGGTTAGAGGCTAACCAATCCATACCTAAGACAGTGTCAAAACCTGCCAAGGTCTGGCAACAGTTTTGCAGATATAACATGTCCTGATAATAAGATATGACAATCATTAAGGATTTCAGAGATTTGGACGAGGTCACCACTGGCAGTTTCTACCATGTATTTAGAGTTTTATTTAAAAGTCTAAAGAATCTATGATCTATAAAACTTTGGTTTGCACCAGAGTCAAATAAAACTCGCGTATAAATATCATCAACAAGAAATGTACCCGTGATAAGATCGGGCATACCTACTGCTTCATGAGTGTTGAGAACGAATGCTCGTGCATTCTTCTTCACTCCGTCTATAGGTTTGGGACCTGTCCCGTCAGTTTTCTTTAGCTTGGGACAATTGATTTTGATGTGACCAACTTCGCCACATCCAAAGCAAGTAATCGGCCTTTTCCTATAACAATCTTCAGTTCTATGTCCAGATATTTTGCCGAAACTGCAATAAGGTCCAGATCGACATTGTCCTAAGTGCCTTCTCCTGCATTTTGGACATTCAGGGACAGAAGAATTGTTATTTCGAGGAGTAAAGGATGGCTTCTTAATTCCACTTGGGCCTTGCCCAGTTATTTCCTTCTTATTCTTTCCTTCTTCTTGATTCCTAATCAGGCTGGTAGTCAATGATGCTCCCAGGTCCATAGCATCATCTAGATTCTAACAGTTTGCGACCTTCACCATGTCGCGGATTTCTCCAATCAAACCCCAAATATAACGTTTGATAAGGTTGGATTCAGGAGTAGCAAGATGTGGGACAATTCGAGTATATTCCAGGAGTTTGGTGGCATAATCCTGATGATTTGTTCCAATCATCCTCAGACTTAGAAATTTTCCTTCTATCTGTTCCCGTTCATTCTGGGGAACATACTTCTTCTCAACTCTAGCCTTAAAGGCACTCCAGCCCATTGTATAGGCTGTATCTATGTCTTTGGCAGCAACAATATTGTTCCACCATTCTAAAGCTTGATCTTTAAATAAATTAGAAGCATACAAAACTTTATCCTCCTCGACACACTTGCTGATTGCCAGCACCGATTCAATCTTCTCGATCCACCTCAATGTGGGAATTCCTCCTTCTTTCCCGGAGAAATTGAAAGGTTTACAGTCTTGAAACATTTTGTAAGTACAACCTACTACCTTCCTCTTCTTTGCTATATGCCCATAATTATTACCCATACTCTCATCTTTAGAAGAGTTATGGTAATATTCTTCCCTTTCAGTCTTTTTAAACTTATAAGACATAGAACCCTTTGGTTCAAGAGTAACGGGTTTTGATTGAGTAATTGTTCGGGTTTGTCGAGAGTGAACAGATTGAGGGATCGAAGGTTGAACATATATTATATCAGCTTATCTCTTTTCAAGCTCAGTAAAGATCACTGGAAGAGAATCTTTGATTCCTTTCGTGATCATCTTTTGAAGTTCAGCACGAGAATCATTATTTTCAGTAGCATTCTCTACTGCTTGCTTTTTCTTTCCCCTCGTGTTTTGAGAAGGTCCAGCTTGTTTAGACATGCTAACAAAAGAACAAGAATTGATGTAAAACAAAGCTTCTTATTGATAGAATATAGTACATATAGAGTTTATTCAGAAATTTCTAAAGTTCTTCTCCTCTAGAGCCTGAACTAATAGAGCATTCCGAGCTTCAACTTCAGCCTTTTCTCTTTCCAGTTCAGCTATTCAATTTAACAACATCTGTTCTCTTTCACTTCCTGGCACATTCTCATTTATATGTGGAGCAGGAATAGGAATCGTCTCATAATAAGGAACATAGGGGATATTAGAATCAGCACGTTCTTCTTCTTTGGGATTACATTTATTTTCATAAGGTATTTCGGCATATCCCTCATGAAATTTTTGTGGATAAGCAGGAGTGATGTTATAGCTTCCAGCAGTAGGAGCAGAATGAAAACTTATAGAAGGATTATAGGGAACATTAGGGTTTCCTATTTCTCCGAGGCTTCTGAAAGTAGAACTTTCAATTTCCTCATTAAGTTCTATAGTTGTTTCATTTGTTTTACATTCAAAATAACTCGTAGGAGCAAATTTTCGAAGAAAGCTAGGACATTTGCCCTTTCCAACCATTCTGAAATTCAAAACAAAAGATAATTTTATTATTATAAGAAAATATATTACAGTACAAGATAAAATACAATAAGATTATTAATCCTTCATCAGCTCTTTCCCCAAGGTCATCATGTCCTCTCCATATTCATACACTTGTTTCCCGTAAAATTTGGTTCTTGCCTTGTCCATTATCTTCTCCTTTGTTACCTCGTCTGTTTGGTGCAATGAATGATCTAGGCATTCAATATGGGATGAAGGCATGCTATACTTGTAACCATATTTTGGTGGAGGTTCACGAATACCAACCAACATATCATTATAAGCATTCTAATATTCTAGTGGTGATTGGAAGTAAGCTTGATAAGGACCACCATATGTTGGTTCACGAAACACATGTGGATTATGCATAGCCGGGGATTCAGAGTTTTGGGATTGATAATTAGAACTGTTTGAAAGAGGGTTATTGAATGGATAGTCGTTAGGATTTTCAGAAGCGGTTTGGTAGTATTGAGAATCTTCTGAAGGATCCTCTTCAGATGATTGACTTTGACTGGATTGTGCCTCATTTCCTTGTACAGATTGAGCACCAGTATGCCAATTGCTGAAGTCTGATCCAACATCCATCCATTGGCTAGAAGAATTTTGGGATTGAGGATGGTATTCAGGAGAATTAGGAAGTACAGCAAATGGGTCGTCTTTATAGTAAGGTGAACAAATGGGATTCTATTGTGAACATAAAGGATAATATTCCAGAGATTCTTGCTTAATAGGACGATTAAGATCGTAATATGGAACTAATTTCCTCCAGGCATCTGCAGTCTTAACATATTAGTATTTGTCTTATGTATTTAATCAAGACTTAGATACTAAAGCCAATATCTTAATCTTAGCTAAAGTTCTACAAGGATGGTTATCTTTCCAGAATAGTACCTCCAACAGTCATGTTCCCAAGTAAGAGCGACGGGTCTAGGAGAGATTTATACACCGCTCTTTCCTTAGACAGAACACTTCTGTTTGTCAGATAACTACATACCGGTCAGATGGTCACCTTGTTTTCTTATCTTAAAAGCATTAATGGTTAAAGCTTAGATACTAGATCCAAGTATCTAATTCTAAAACCTGTGGCTCTTATACCAACCTGTCACACCCCGCCTCAGGCACCCCGTGGACGTGTGCGAGCCCGATTGGTATCACCTGATTTGATTTCAGGGTTTTTATAAAATACAGCGGAAGTCTTTTCAAAAGGATCGTTTCATCATTTCTCTCAACCTCAAATGTTGTATTTGTAAATATCAAAACTCAGTTGGAAGACAAAAGTTTTATATTTACTTTTCATAAACATAGGGTTTCAAATACCCTTTTCATTTGATTACAAAACAGAGTTTGAAATCAAATACATCACAAGCCACCGGAAATAGTACAACTCAGGGTTGATCAGTTCCCTGGTCCTATCTCCTTTCTTTAGGATTTCCCTTTACACGAGGCCTGAGAATCCTACGTGCATTCCATCCTTTAGTTCATGGGTCAGATTTCATATCTGCCCGCCATACATTCCTTCTCATATTTTATTCATTACCTGAAAAACATTTTGAAAATAAAACGTCAGCGCCAACGCTAGTGAATACAATATCTTGACATAAAATCATTTTGGCACAAACAAGTCTTAATTTCATAATCACAACTTCATGTTCAATCTACACACTCAGCAGACCCGTCATGTTCCATCGCACCACAGTATACACTGGTAGTATGTCTTTATAACAATGGGGGCTCATGCCACCTCATTTGTTAAAAAGGGAAGTACCAGCCGTAATCCGAGAATTTCATCCGAGGCCCATGTATCCCTTGCAAGTTTTACGTATACCTATGGCCTGAATACTTACACATAGAAGAACGTTGAGCATTACTTCGTTAACCTTTATTTGACCATTTTCGTAAATAAAATGTTTGACACAAGTTTTGAAAGAGATAAAGTATACTTTATGTTGGGAGTGAGCCTCTAAAGTTGAAAGCTTAATGTCTAGCTTCTTACACTGGTTTCTCTAGCGTTCCGACCTTTCTACGACTAATGGTCATAAATTTTGACACGCGTACTCGTGGCGGACCGCCACGTTAGGTGGTAACGGTCCGCCAGCCGCAAAGTAATTAGAATCTGCCACACGTACTGGTGGCGGACCGCTACGCCCCACGGTAACGGTCCGCTAGCCGCAAACTTAGGTTCGGTCCAATTAAAGATTGACATTTAGGGCTGATGTCATCCAACCGCCACCAGCCATCGTAGCGGTCCGCTACGGGTCGGATTTTCAGCATATAAATACTTGATCGTTTTCATTCGATTTTCTCACAACAAACTCGTCCCTTACACTAAAAACTTGTTCCAGAGACCACTTAGATGATTCCCGACGATCCCGGTTCGATTCCCGCTCCTCGTAGTGCCCGGTTAAGAAAGAAACGCCATTAGTCACCACACACGTGGCTAACCCGGATTGTTTGCTTAATGACCACGTAGCGGACCATTACCACCTATGGTGGCGGTCCGCCACCCAACTACTCGGGGTGGGGGTTCCTTAGCGGACCTCTACCTGAAACCTGCACCCGTAGCGGACCGTTAGGGTTCACCTTAGCGGTTCGCTAAGGTCTAAATTCCCCAATTTTTCATTTTAAACTCTGAACTTTAGTATAATTAAACTTATAGTCCCTAGGTTTTTACCTTTTGTCAAATCTTAATCTTGGACATTTTTGTGGCAGGTGTTACACACCACCCCTCAAAAAAACCTAAACCATAAAATTTAAACCCTAAAAGTTAAACTTTAAGGCTAAAACCCTAAAATTGAAACGTAAAATCTAAACCTTAAAAGCTAAGATGGTAGAGTTCGACGAGACGGTTCCAACGCCGCTGAAATGAGCTCAATCGGAGTTCGTTTGATATCGTTTCTTAGCGTTTTTGTCATTTCTTAGATTTCTTAGCAAAACTACTTTTTATTTGAATCTCCCCGTATATGAATGTATGAAATAATAATATAGAATGGTGGTACTTGTACTGCATTATTGATTGAATAATCTGGGTTACTACATATACGTAGGTGTTATATACATGAATTCCCAGAATGTTGATGGCAATTGGTGTTGGTTCAGGCCCCACTCCACACACTAAACACACACTTTATCGAGTTTAATTTGTAAAGTAAATGTTGCAGAGAGAAAAAAGGCTAAAAACTTGCTTTATTATTAGAACTAAACTTGGCTTTAAATAGCCTACAAGGACCCAATGGAAATAAACAAAAACTCTCTAAAAACTAGCCACTATCCCTAGAGAATAGCATACTTCAATGACCAAGCATTCCAACGTACACTTTTGCAGTTTACTCGGTCAAACATTTACCCAATGTTTTCAGAACCGGACCGGACGTCGAACCGGTCTCCTTACCGGTCCACTGGTCGGACCGGTCCGACCGGTCGGACCGGATTTAAGAACCGGACGACGTCATAAATATTATAAAAATATATTAGTCTAAATAGCTTTTAATCCTTTCAAAAACCACCAACAAGTCAATTCCAATAATTTTAAACTAACAATTACCTACGAAATAAGAAGCTAAGAGACTTAAAAAAGATTAAAAAAAAAAAAAAAATAGTCAAGCGGTTCAACCGGTCCGACCACCCGGTTTCCGGTCCGACCGCCGGTTCAACCGGTCCGACCACCGGTTCGCTGCAGAAACGGTTCAACACATGTAACCGGACCGGTCAGACCACCGGTTCCCGGTCCGATCCGGGTTTCAAAACATTGCATTTACCCACGTTCCCATGATCCATTTTCTGACACGCTAACTACTAACTTGACCCGTAGTCAATCTGAACCGACCCAAAACATCAAGATTCACCCAACAATTGGTGCATAAAAGTAATGTATTTTATTCGGTTTGTACATATTAATACTCAGTTTATATGTTTGGTTAATGCAGTGAACCAATCTTTGAAAGAAAATATGGGGTTAGTGTGACTCAATTCAGATTGATTAGTCTAACACCAAGACAAGAACTGTTTAATGATGTTATTGATTGTTGGCATTGGTGCTAAATTACGATGAGAGGTACCTTAGCGCAACTTCACCACCCTCGTAAGTGTATCACAACTTTTTAAAATAATAACTATAAAATACTTAATATTAACTAGAGGTTTCTCCCCGCGCGTGTTACGCCGGGAATTTCGCCATGATCCAAAATAAATTAACATATCATGATTACGGAAGTCTAAAACTTAACCAATGTCATTGTCTTGTTCCATTTACAAATCACAAAATTTCAATAAGTATCAAGCCAAATTGACACAAAAGAAATAATAAATAATTTCAAATGAACACTTTGACATAGGATTTTACCACCTCTCCATAAATATCGTCCTCATTTTCTGGTACTTCTTGGGCGTTGTTGTGGGTTCTCTTGTTCTTTCGGGAGATACATAGGCAGAGTAAAACGATACCATTGTGAAAGAGGCAAGAGCTACGGTTACAGTCGGAATCTGAGAAACAGTCAACTTGGTTATAGTCTTAGTAAATGTCTGTTTGGTATGGGATAATGGAATGGACGACGGAATGGAATGAACGAGGTAATGGAATGGACAAATGAATGAAATGGACCATTCCATTCCAATGTCTTGTTTGGTTACCATGAGGGAATGAGATAAATCATTACTTTATGTTGTTTGGAAGGCTAAAAAAGACGAAGTAATAAAATCGGTGATGAGTGGTGGTGGGTGACGGTGGGTGATGGCGGCGGTGGGTGGTTGTGGGTGGGGGTGGTGATGGTAGGAGGTAGTGGGTAGTGGGTAGTGGAGGAGGCGACAGTGGTGGTGGGTGGTGGTGGGGGGTGGCGGTGGTGGGAGGTGGCGGTGGGTGGTGGTGACGGTGGCGGTGGGTGGCGGCGGCGGCGGTAGGTGGGGGTTGGTGGTGGCGGTGGTGTGGTTGTGGGTGGCGGTGGTGGTGGCGGCGAGAGATGGCGGTGGGTGGTGGAGGCGGCGGCGGCGGTGGTGGGTGGTGGTGGGAGGTGGTGGTGGGTGGTGGTGGGTGGTGGTGGTAGGAGGGTGTGGTGGTGATGAAGGGTGAAAGAGTGGATGGAATGAAAAAAAAAAACAAGGGGTGGATGGAATGAATTTGAGGGATTTAGAGGGAATGAAATTCCTTGTGGAATGGGTGATTCCATTCCATCGTCCAACCAAACACCATTTTTTTCATTCCCTCGTAATCGTTCATTCCATTCCACCTCTCATTCATGCATACCAAACGCTACCTAAAAGTATTTCATTTTGAAGCATCTGGGCTTTAACGTGTAGTATGTGAACCAAAACATGTGGCATAGGTTTTTGGGGTTGGCTTAGGTTTTTGGGGTGGTACTACACATATGCAGTATTACGTTATTTTTTTATTTTTTATTTTTATATATATTTTTTTGAACGAGGACGACGTGAGAAACATGGTCTCCAAACCACATTTTTAGGGTGAAGGGGGCGCAACCCTCACAAAAAATCTACCCTCACAAAACCAACCAATGAGGTTGTGCCACCTCACTTTTACCATTTTATTACCCTAATACCCTCAAGTGAAGGGGGCGCAACCCTAATACCCTCATTTTTATTTTTTTTAAATTAAAACTAATATATATAAAACACATTTTATTTATTCAATAAAATAAAAATAACAAGAAATAAAAAATTTTACATAGAATAAAAATAAAATAACATAAAGTCAATCTAATCTTCGTCTATAATTGGATAATCCAAATGCATAGTGCTATCAACATGTTCCACAAGATCAAATCGTAGGCTAAAATGTGTACTCGCATCGTGCAACTCCGGAAGGACATTATCGTCTATAACTGGATTGATCGGAGGATCCCTAATGTAGACCGGTGATATTGTATTTCCATCATCTTTTATGATCATATTGTGGATGGGAGGAATCAACAATTCGCGATCCATTATAGTGTATATTGAGTAGAAAAATAGATTAAAGAAATTTTTTTGGTATGAAAAATATTGTTTAGTTGTATGGTATTTATAATGATAAAAAAATGTTTTTTTTATATTTAATGCCCAACAGCATTATAGCCGTTTTTTTTGTTTGATTTCCATTCGGGTACATATACCCGCAAAAGTCCCCAAATTGTCTCGGGTAGTAGGTCGGCGGCGGTGTACCCGCGGGTACCCGCATTAGTTACCGAGTACGCCCTATTCACCCTTAGTTTTTTATTTATATTTTGAGTTATAATTTTTTTTTATTTTTTTCCTTTAACGAGTAGTTCTCTAGTTCTCTCATAAACCCAACCATATATATATACACACTAGGTTACAAGGGCGGACCTACCCCTAGGGTAGGGGTAGCCCCCGCTACCCCTCAACTTTTACGCGCAATGCAAAAAAAAATTACGGTTTTATGTATCCGGTTACCCCTAAGCAAAATTTACGTTACCCCTCAAATTTTTTTAAAAGCTCAACACTTCATAAAAAGTCCAAAATTTTTTAAAAAGTCCCCACATTTTATTAAAGGTTTTGAGGTATTATGTTTTAATAAAACATTTGTGTTTTAGCCAGACAAAATGTTTTATTAAAACTCAATACCTTAAAGTCTCAATTCTCAAACCCAACTTACCAAAGCAGTCGGCCAAGAAGAAAGACAGAGAGCGAGAATTGTGAGGCTATGAGAGTAAGAGACCAACCACTCGACCAACAGTTCGACCTGAGCTGAGACCACCGCCCGGGCTGCCTTCGCCAAACCCCAGTCCTCCACCTCTGCAGGCTGCCTCACCAGTCCCATGTTACCCAATGGCGGATGATAGTGAGCCCACCCCCTATTTTTCACTCAGTAGTGTTAATATTTACGTATTCGGTCGATTTTTCGCTCAGTAGTGTTAATTTATATGTATTTGGCCAAAAATTTTATAGTTCCGGCCCCCTATTAATAACCCCCCCCCCCCCCCCCCGCAGACATTTTTTTCAAGCTCTGTCACTGATATTATTGTCAAAAAAAATGTTTACATGTAAGTACGGTCTAAAAATTTTTTTGTTTCGTTTACATGAAAGTACGGTAAAAAAAAATTTCGTTACCCCTGAACTTTTTTTCTAGATCCGCCACTGCTAGGTTAGAAACCCGGTGTATTACACGGGTTGAATAAATGTAATGTTATATACTTGATATTAGATATTACATATTTATGATATAGGATTATTGGATTTTAATAATCCCACCTTTTACCAATTGGCCGATAATAATCCCAACTGAGAATATTCTTACCACTGGTCCCTACTTTCAAACTATTTTTTTACATTGGACCCCCCGTTAAAAAAACTTAACGCCGTTAGAGTTTATATGACGTGGACATCTGCAAACCGCCGGAAAGTCGAGCCAAGCTAGCAGTGGTCTCGTGGTGGCTTTTGAAATTGGCTCTGGTGGTGTTTAACTGGTCTCGTGGGTCCGGAAAGTCCAAACAGAGAAAACGGTGGTGTTTAACGAGACCAGTTAAACACCACCAAAGCCAATTTCAAAAGCCAACACGAGACCATTGCTAGCTTGGCTCGACTTTCCGGCGGTTTGCAGATGTCCATGTCATATAAACTCTAACGGCGTTAAGTTTTTTTAACGAGGAGTCCAAGGTAAAAAAATAGTTTGAAAGTAGGGACCGGTGGTAAGAATATTCTCAGTTGGGATTATTATCGGCCAATTGGTAAAAGGTGGGATTATTAAAATACAATAATCCTATGATATATTACATAGTTTTTAATACAAATTATAGAAACGTTATATAATTATTATTTTTAAATGCTTTATAAAAATAATGAAAGAAATGTGTAATTTAAAAAAAAAATTATAAACAAACCTATTTTTTCTAAATAAAAAAAGCTTTTTAAAATGAATTATAGAATCATTATTATTGTTTTTAATAATCTAAACTATGACTCATTGGCAAATAATAATCCGAACTAACAGTTTGGCTGTTGATAATCTCAACTTTCATTTTTGTTGTTAATGACAGTTCCAGTAGCATAAATAGCATAGATTTATACTCGATTTACATTTATTTTCGCTCAAAATGACGATCTTAAAGGAAATGGAGAAACGTACAATCGAAATCGAGTGAGAATCGAGTGTTATTTAGGTTGAAATATATGATGATTATGCTACTAGAACTGTCATTGACAACAAAAGTGAAAGTTGAGATTATCACCAGCCAAATTGTTAACAATGAGTAATAGTTTGGATTATTAAAAATAAATTTGCCTTATTTAATATGAGAGAGAGAAACAAAAAATTATAAACTAGTAAAGAAATTTATATAATTAATGACAAAATTCATAAAATTGTATATATTTCTCATGACAGAAATTCTGAAATTATGTATAAGTATTGATTTAAAATAATAAATCAATAATATTGGGGAAAAAAAAGATAATTATAATTCATAAATTTTCATAATTTGAAAGTTAAGGATTTAAATGTTCCCATAATTTTGAATTTTTTTTAATTGTATTCAACGAAATTTAATGATTTAAATTGATGTTACCATAATTTCTGTTGACTAAGTTTGAGCGGGAAAAACTTTAGTTGACCTTATAAAAAGATTACATGTGGCAACATGAGATAGTGATTTATTATATAAAGGATAGCAGAGATATGCGAGGGGAAATGAAGTTATAATGCATAGGAGAGTGACATGTGCTCTATCAAAACCTTTATTTATTCCCACCAAAACCTTTATTTATTAGAGAGTAATATATATAATTTTAGGATAAATATTGCTTGTATCTTGTATTTTCTATATCCCCGAAAGTTATATTGTAATAATATATTCTGATTATTATACAATGGAATCGAGTAATTGAGAATTCAACCATTTACAAGAAGAAATAAATTGATGAAGAGAGACGTCATACGACGATGACTTTGGCCCATGATTAGCAGATTTGGGTTGCCGGTTAGTCCGCTAACGCGACTTTTCTCGGCTAAATTAAATTGAAATGCAGGTCTAGTCTAGGTGAACACCAACAACCACAATGACTCCATCGACATCACCAGGTCCTACAGAAACCATCTCTACAACAAAGCACACTCTCTTTCCATCACCAGTTGAGAATATCAGCGAAACAAAGAAGGCAGATTAATTAAATATGCAAAAAAAAAAAGTTCAAAGTCTTTTGTAATGCTAATGTTAAGCCTTAAAAACTAGATTATTATTAAACAATACTTTTGGGGATGTAAATAGGCATATATGTTTTAAAACCTAGCCTATTATCAAACACTGCTTTTTGTAACGTAAATAATCACATATACAAACATTTTGAACCAGAATGCTTTCACTATGTATGAAAAACCTAGCCTATTATCAAACACTGCCTTTGGCACGTAGAGGGGATAAAACCTAGCCTATTATCAAACCATTTACAAGAAGAAATAAATTGATGCAGAATGCTTTCACTATATATGCCTTAATAAAGACTGCAAAAAAAAAAACGAAAATTTTCTGCCGCAACATGTAGAGGGGATAAAACTAGTTAAATTGAAACCGAAGTCTAACTAAATCAATTTGAATTCTAGCTAATTAAATTGAAGTGTCTCTAAAATTAAATTGAAATGCACGTCTAGGTGAAAGGTTTTTGTAAACCGTATATTGTATTGAAATAAACTAGAGGGGAAAGTATGAAGAATAATAGCTTATTAAATAACCAATATCTATGTTAATTGGACACTTGTTATACGGGCTCTATTTAGGGTCGTTTAAAAGGTTTGTGGCTTAAAGCTTTCTTAAATTGGCTCGTTTAAAAATGAGGCGAGCTCGAGTCAAGGTAAGCTCGCTCGTTGGTTCCACTCGGTTGGCTCGTTTAAATTAAGTGTAAATTTTATTTTTAATAGATTATAACCTAAATACCAGTCAAATTTTAATCTTTACATACTCAAGTTTTGCATCAATCTAAACTCATTGGCTCACTTGTTTGACTCGTATTAAATTTATTTATAATTTTAACATAAAAGATATTTGTTTGTTTAACGTTAAAAATAATAAACAAGGTGGCTCGAGCTTTTACGAGCGAGTTTAACCCCAAATTTCAGTTCGTTAAGAATAAACGAGCAGAGGCAAACTAGCTTGTTTAACTTCAAGCTCAAGCCTGAGCTAAAGCTGGCTTGTCTCTATTAGTAACTAGCGTATGACGTTTTATCCGATTGAGTCAACGAGCGGCGAGCTTTAGCTTGAACTCGACTCAAAAACTGTACTAGCCAACTGAGACTTGTTCTCTTAGAACATGTTTTTTTTCTCTTTGTGGTATATTTCAAACTATTTGTACAAACTTGATTTGTTTTAAAAATATTGGTAAAGACTCATTCATATAACCGAGTGTGTATGTAATAAATAAATACCTATTAATGTCAACCGTTAGATCATTGAAATTTGAACACGCTTGGTGAAACCTAATTCATCAAAGTTTTCTTTCCCCTTCAACCCTATCAATCGATCATCGGTTCTTTGATTCTACCGGCAACAGCCTTATGGTAAGCTTTTCTACTTGGAATTTTAGTTGATTCAAATCCGCCATTGATGGTAACTGCTATGATTATCTAAACCCTAATCTCACTCTCGGCACTTCTCGATCTTTCCCTTTTCTCGATTAGGGTTTACTTAATGATTAAAACTTTGATTTTAGGATCAACAATATGTTTTGAAGTTGTTATTGGATGTTTTGAGTTATAATTAGTTAATGGATTTCAAGGATGCAGAGAGGGTTTCAGCCTCTTTTGTTATTGGATGTTTTGAGTTATAATCTATCTGTTTTCCGTTTTTATGCACCCTTTGTTACTACCCGTTCGTTAATTTATGTTTTATTTTCTCAATGTTAGATGATTATGCATTCTTGTTAGTTACTATTTCTGCTGATGGTTTTCTTGATCATGCATCACATTTTGCTTATACTGGTTCATTTGGCTAATCCTTTGTCTAGGGACCTCTTTTCTGTTGTAGAAATGATACACCAGTCATTAGATTTAGTGAAAACTGTTGTCAAACTAATAAAAACTTTTCAAAAATCTCAATTTGACCGTGGTTTGTTAAAGTTCAACATTGTTTTACACTCATTTTTACTGAACATACCTAAGTCTCTATCTTGAGTTTTTTGGATTGCTCTTTTCTTTACCCCGAACATTTTAACATAACGTTTAATAGTATATTGAAGTCTCTTGTCATTGGTTTATGGGTTCTTCTAATGTTGCTTACTGGTTTTTGAACTGGGCTTTTATTAGATATTATTTTCTAAGAACACAAACTGAAGTTGTAGACAAAAGACGTAATCAGAAAACATGCGATTACTTGCCCATGTGATATCCCGATTATCCACAAATTCAAGAGCCACACAGTTGAAAACCGTCACAAATTCGGTAGCATATAATTTTCTGTTCAACAATCGGTTTCTGTCAACAAAAGGGGGAGATGAAGGGGATATAGATTGGGGCTCTGAATCCACATGGTCAAGCGGGCTAACAAAAGATCATTTTGATGGGGAGGTTGTGGGCCAAAAAGTTGACAACATTAATGCCAGCGTTAGTGGCGGTGGGGGTGGTGGAGGGGCAGCATTGGGTTCGTCTCATGAGGATGATTTAGAAAACATAAGAAAATTAGCAGCTGCAGCTTCGCGTGAAGATGGTGAGTTTGCAAGTAAATGGAAAGATAGGATGCGTGAAACTAACGTGTTGATGAAGCAAGTGATTGAGCCTGGTGCAAGAGGAGCATATCTGAAGGATTCAGAAAAGGCTGAAATGTACAGACTTCATAAGGAGAACCCTGAAGTTTATACAGTTGAGAAGTTGGCAAAAGACTACAGGATTATGAGACAAAGGGTACATGCTATTTTATGGTTGAAAGAAGATGAAGAGAAAATGGAGAAAAAACTTGGACACCCTTTGGATGATTCTGTTGAGCAGTTGCTTGATAATTTCCCCGAGTAAGTCATCAAATCCTTATAATGTTTGTTTTCTATGTTAACGATGATGCAAAAAACATGCACCATAATTTATATCATATTGTATATTTTATACCGTTTCACAATATTTCTTGTTCATGTGTACATTTTAACTTTGAATCCCAAATATAGCCACTTGACCAAATTAAAAATGTATCTTTGTCTAGATACAAAAAGATAATGTACTTTTTATTGATGCAAATATGGAGGAGGCATTTGATGTGTAGAATTATGCAATATTTGAAGAATATACTACATTTTGTTATAATTTTTTTTTATAAGAATACTTTACCTATTGATAATCTTCTTTTTTTTTTTAATTTTAATGATATAATTATTGTTGTTTTGTAGATTTTTCGATTGGCATGATAGGGAATTTCATGTTGCAACATTACCATATAAGCCAAATTTCAAAGTGATGCCAGAGGATTGGGATGGTACCATCAAGGACCCAGATGAGGTGTTGTATGATATATCAATGAAAGAAGATGAGATCTTATATCAAGAATTTCTTGAGAGGTTCAACTTCAACAAAATGAAGGTAACCATTTCTAAACACGTGTACAAGTTAAGCCTTGTTTTGGGTTTGTTAATGTGGTTGTTGGTTGGATGAACAGATTGAAGGTAAAGTGAAAGTTCATAAATACAGCAGAAGACGTCCGTCAGAGGGATGGGAAATCACGGTTGAGAAAATGGGCCCACGTGGGAAGCGTGGGGACGGTGGTGGCTGGAAGTTCAAGAGCCTGGCAGACGGGTCCACTAGACCGCTGAACGACTATGAGAAGATGTTTGTAAAACGAGAGAGACCTCGCAGGCGACGCAAGATTCTACACCCGAAATAGAACTGAAAGATGATCAGTGTTACTTTTGGTTTGATTAAGAATTTGGCCCCTTTTGTTTTTGTCAAATGTAGTGGAATCTTTTATATTTAAGCAAAACTATGTTATGTGGTTCGTACGATGCAAATTGAAATGAAAAAAAAACTTTTGTTTATTTCATGTGTTGAGACTTTTGGAGTAAAAATTGATGTTAACAATGTTAAACTGTTCAATCTTGATGTTTAATTATTTTATAATTTTCTTTGATGAAATAAAATGTTATGAGATTAAACAATGTTAAATGGCCACATATGTCTATTTTGTTTTCGGTAAGGTTAGGTAGTTATATTCAACAATTTATTGGTGGCTTAGATAGATTTTTATTCAAAATTAGGGGTATTATGGTAATTTATTAAAAAAAATAGGGGTGTTATGGTATTTTGTAAGTAAGCTACTTACCTACACATGCAACAAGGCAGTATACTAACACACCAACCCAGCCTATCTCACAAATGAGTTGGTAACGTAGAAATGTGGAATATCGCGCCTCAATGTGGTGCCACTCACGGCTGTGGAAGGAAAAGATTAAAGTTTTTTTTTTTTTTTTAATCTTTTATTCATGTGTGGGACCAGTAAATGACAGTGTTGAGTATGTTACCATGTGCGGGTAGGGCTGACAATTTTTGACACGGACCTCTTAACACGACACGACACGTAATTAACATGTCCCGTGTTTGACCTTAACAGGTTTCGTGACTTAAAAAGGTCGACACGTTAGGGACATGTTAAATTCGTGTCTTAACAGGTTAAAGACATGTTAACCTGTTAAGACCCGTTAGAGACATGTTAACACTTAACATACTATTTGCACATAGATTATAGGCCGATTCCATTAATTAATTTCGGTTTTATGGGTCTTTGTTTTAAAAAGGTTTTGGATTTAGTATGTTAATGGATGTTATGATTGGATTTTTTAAAATTTTATTAAGTTTTGGCATTTTTTTTTCTTTTATTACATATGTTATATTTAAACAGGTTTGTAAACAGGTCCATTAACAGGTCACCTGTTTCTAAACAGGTCGTGTTCGTGTTTGGAAAAAAATGACACGATTAATTATCGTGTCGTGTTCGTGTTTGGAAAAAAATGACACGATTAATTATCGTGTCGTGTTCGTGTTTGGAAAAAATGACACGATTAGTTATCGTGCCGTGTTCATGTTAAGCACAACAGGTCATCGTGTCTTATCGTGTCGTGTCTGACATGTTATGCCAGCACTATGTGTGGGACAAGTAAATGACATATATCTTTACTAGTGGGTTACACTTACGCTTTGTGGTGACTCTGTTTTAAATAAAATTTATATTGAAACGTAGATAAACAATAAGTAGCTCAGTTTCAAATAAAACTTATATTGAAACGTAGATAAAAATAAGCACGTCATAACAATATATTCGGAATTTAAGAAAACATTATGTTGTTGTGAAAATGCGTGTTAAAAAACACGAAAGTCAGCTTAATAAAAAAATAAAAATATATTATATTTGATTAATGATGGATCAAAAGAATAAAGGTTTGAGTGATTATCCGTGACATTGGTCGTGATGATGTGTACTGTTGTCGATTAACAAAGAGAGAAATTTAAAGAGCGAGTCACGTTGTGGAAGTTTCTCTTAAATTAAATAGAATAATAACTAACGTCCAATTTATTGCAAATTTACCACTATTTATGTTAGTTATTAATTTACCTCAATAATAACAAACACAAGCCTAGATACACTTAGCACACTTGTCAGACAAAAACTATTTTTAGTCATCTGAATCTATACTATATAATAAATAAAGGTTTAAGTTTGATATTTATTATTTTTCTTATGTTTTTTCACATTGATTTTTTCGTCTCTCTCCTAATAAATACGTCTTTATCTTATTAAATAATAATGATATTATAAATATATTATTAAATAAAAATACTAATTGTATTAAATAAGAATGTATAATAGAAAATCAAAATATAACCAATTAAAAAAAATACAAATTTGTGATATACACATATTTTCACTTGATTAACTCGAGACGATCATAATAGTCTGACAAGTTAGAACATATTTACAAATTTATAAGTTATATTATTTTTAATATACAACACGTGTAATACAATAGATTCTAACCTAGTATATTTATATATGTCTAAATATGATTTTAGGCTTTTTAGCTTTTTAGTTTGGTTTGTTTTGTCTGTTTAGTAGGGACCCTACCAAAAAGAAGTTGAGGAGGAGGGATAGAACATGAGGTGAGGGTTTGTTTGAATGATACTTCCTTCCAAGTGGGGCTTCCATATTTACCTAATTTCTTCAACAACATTTTTTTTATTTTTTATTTTTTATTTTTATCTTTTCCAACTTTAAGAGACACATCACATTATACATTGCACTGACTGGGTAAATGCATTAATAATTATTTTACAATATCTTGTCTGTATGATATTATCTTACTATTTTTTCTAAAATCTGCCTTCTTTTAAGTCATAACTTATGTCACCGCATTTGTACACTGTTTTACATTATACTTTGTGTACGATGTTGTTTTTACGATTCGAATACGTGACTTCAAGATCACAAAGCAAATAGAATATATTAGTTTTGATTAGATATAATATATTAGTTAGAATTTGTTGTAATTATCTTTATCATAATTAGTAGTTATAATTTTATTAGATTTCTTTATAATTATTTTTATTACACTCTTATAAATAGTTATGAATAACACGTCATATCTTAACGAGTTTCATTATTCTATACCTATTGGATATATATGCTGACTGACGACTACATCATGTTGTCACTGAAAGACAACTGGCATGCTATGTGCTTGTGGAATCTATGACAAGTGCCATACAACAGAAGACCAAGCGTCGTTTTTCGCTTTAAGAGTTAATGCCACACCTAGTTACAACTTGATGACGTTCGAGTCTTTTGTGTGTTTTAGATGAAGCGTGGTTTGGATTATACGATTTTGGTAAGATGATGAAACTCCGAATTGTATGATTAAAAGAAAGTATAAAATCATTGTCTTATTTATACGAATTTATCATAATTTAAGTGAAAAGTATATGTTTATGAAATATTTCCTATTAAACTATAGAGTAATGAAGGTGAGAGAACGGGATATTCTTTGGAGTTTAGATGCCATATTTTGTCCATCTAGCCGTAAGTTACTTACAACTTTCCTTTTCATTTCATAGCGGGTTGAAGTAACCCCGCGCGTTGCATCAAGAGACGTTGATATTATTCAGAACTTTATATTAAAAACGAAACTGCAAAAAAAGCTCACGTCGGGACGTTGTCTAAAGCGGGGGCGTTGATGCACTGAGAAATTTTTAAGGTTCAGTTTCGACAACTTGTACATTCGTACTGACTCCATGTTGGTATTCGTTATAGCGAAACTGGTAGTTTCGCCTAGATTGTAGTTTCACTTAGACTAGGTTCGATTTCGCTTATTCTTCACTTGTATATATACTTGCCTTGTAATTTTGTTTCAATTTGAATGAGAATCGTATCTTTTCAATCAACATGGAATTAGAGCCCCAACTTATTGTGTTTCAATTGGTTTCGAAACTAATCAACTTAAACTAATGTAGCCTAACAACAAACTAAGCGAACCTAATCTAAGCGAAACTACAATCTAGGCGAAACTAACAGTTTCGCTATAACTAGAATACCAACACTCCACTATGAAACGTGAATAAAAATAAGCACGCATCATTCACAACTCGGTTTGTAAAGAAAAAAAAACTCCCGTGCAAACGTTGCTAAAAATAGGCACACCGCATCGATAAATTTGGAATTTTTTAAAACGTCATATTCTAAAAGTCGTAAGAGAAAAAAAATAACTATAAAAATGAAACATTGAGGCAGTTTTGAGACTTGTTCGTGTACGCTTCGAAGGCTTGTACATTATCGCGTACGACTCTGTTTTAAACTAAACTTACGCCGAACCGTAGATAAAAATAAGCACGTCGTAACGATATTTTTGAAATTTTACAAAACATCTTATTTTAAATTTTTAATGTTCCCACGTTTGTTAATTGTATATATTATATTAATAATAATTTGTATTTTCTTAGTCTTTCCTTTTCTATCCTTTTTTTAGAAGGTTATCTTCATGATTAAAAGTTAAATTTGTAAATTATGATTTTGTAATATATTATTTGTTTATATTCATCATGATTTGTATTTAGAGTATCTAGAAAACCCTTTTCTACTATTTATTCCATGGATATTATGCCTAAATAGAAATAGAAACATTCTGAATCTATATATACCAATAAATAAAGGCTTTGTGCTACATATGTTATTCTCATGTTCATCCTTAACATTTTTTTCCCATATTTCTTTCCTATTTAATGACACAAGTTTTTATAAAAAAATTATAACTTTTATTTCACACATCTCTCTCCTATTAAATAATAATTATTTTTATAAACATTTTTTAATTAAAAAATAGCTTTGTTCATAAAACATTTTTATAGTTTGAACATTTCTTTTATTATTTTTATAAAACATTTTTAAAAAATAACTATATAATGTTTCTAAAATCTGTATTAAAAAAATTATGTAATATTAGATCTTTATTACTAAGTATATATAACACTGCATTTATTCATCCTGTATAATATACAGAGTTTCTAACCTATATTATAATAACTGAAATAATTATACTTGCAACGTGATGACTTCTGATGAAATCTAGATTTTTGTTTTTTGTTTTTCTCTCCTATTAAATAATGATGATGTTAAATAATTAAATATCTAACATATATTCTAATATTTTATTAAAAATTACTAAATCATAAGAAAATTTTAATTATTTCTTATTTCACAGATGATTAATAACACCGAACATACAAATCTTCATAGAAAATATTGTTTTATAACAAGTTGAATTTATTCAACTCATGTAAAACATGGGCTTTAACCTAGTATCATTATAGAACAATGTTTTTTTTTTGTTTCTATTTAGAAATAAGTAATGATTCCCAATTTTATTTATCTGTTTCATAAATTTCGGTTTTCATAAATGTTACCGAAATTAACCATAATTCAAATAATAATGTAAAACATGGGCTCTAAGAGCATCCGGTATACCGGATGTGGTTCATGGCGTGATCCTACGTGGGTCATTAATCACGCCGTGATCAATGTGGAACACCGCCCCCTCGAGCCAATAATCACGTCGTGATTATTTGGCGTGAGATTTTTCACGCGAGAAAGTGGAGTATTCTTTGAGATTGTACCGTTGAACGGCTCTAAATTTAGCCGATGATGGACATGTCCATGGTGGAGGAGACGGTGAAGAAAGCGAGAAGGAAGATGGCAGCCATGGAAATGACCCTCATGTTTGCAGGTTGAATTGAGAGAGAAGAATAGAGTGAGAATGGTGGGGGATAGCATTGGTTTATGAATATAATTTTTTATTATGTAATTTTTTATTATTATTAATGTAATTTTTTTTATCATTAATGTAATTTTTTTATTATTAATGTAATTTTTATTTTTATTAATGAATATTATTTTATTATGTTTTATTTTATTTAAATAAAAATTAAAAAAAAAAACATTAAATTATTACACCACCACAATCACATGGGTATACCCCTTGCCACGTGATTATGGTGTGATTTTCCAGAATCTGACGTGGCGCCACGTGGCGTGCACTTTATTATCACATGACACCATAATCACATGGTATACCCCTTCCCCTAAGTCCGCCCTTGACACTAAGCACCGTCCAAATTTTATCGGATGAAAACTTTGAAAATTAAGTAAATAAATACTTACTATAAGAACTAAATGTTAATCACCTTTCTTAATTGTACACTAATCTTGAGTCATTATATGATTGAACCTCAATATTTAATTACTTAAAAAAGTATATAACAATTACATTACTCCAAATTCACAAAGTTAAACTCTAGAATACATAAAACAAGTAATATTATTGATATGACACAAGGAGTAAATAAAGTTCTTGAAATTATTATCCTAAACTAAAAAAGACTCCATCCTTTTCCGGTTACTATTTTCAGACTTTGAATTTTAAAGGAGGTTGAGTGTATTCTATCTGCCCCCATACTGACTGCAGCATCTAATGAATTCCTATTTTTAAACCAAAAATTCTCTTTGGCAGGTTACTATCTTGTCGTTTTCTCATTCTTCTTCACTACCCTTGGATATAAAATACAAAATTATAGATTGGAATTAGCACTTTTCTCACCTTTTATGACCTCTAATTGTCTCCAAGCCCCACCCAATTTCATTTTCAAACACCTTTTTTTCTTCTTCTCTTGATCACCGCAGCTTTTCTAAAATCTAGGGTTTTCAAGATTGGATATGCAGATGTTTTAGACAGAACCCAGGTGAGAATCTTGTTGTTTTTGGTGGTTTCTTGATCAATTTAAGTGATTTTGGTTTTAGGGTTTTATGGATTAGTGTTTTCAATTGATCAGTTTAAGTGTTGTGTTTTCTTGATCAATTTCATAAAGATGGAGGATTTCATGTGGGTTTTTGTTGAATTAGAGAATCTTGAGTTTATATTTATGAGATAATGTTGTTAGGTGATCAAGTTTGTATCTTTTTGCCTGTTTGAGTAAGGGTTTCTTGTTTTCTTGATTTGAAGTTTGTAGGAAGTGATGAATATTGCTATTTTTGTTTGTTTGCCAATTTTAGGTGTGTTTGGTGAATTCAAGCATAATAACTAGTAATAGTAATTCAATAAAGTTAATTGCATATGTGTTTTTTTTTTAATATTGAGATTTTGAGGCTGCAGAAATTTCTGGGCAGTAAAGGACAGTAAAAGATGCGAGAGATTTGACATAAAAACTGTGAAAATTCAATCTTTTTTGTTGAAATGGCGACTGAAAGCCCGATAAGAATCATGGAAGCAAGTGGAAAATGGGCATCACAGGGTACATTTGAGGAGCTAGAATTAGTAATCAATGGCCAAAAGTTTCAAGAAAAACAGAGGAATTTGGTCCCAAGCCGAAGCGGAAGTGCACCTCCAAGCGTGGAAGGATCATTTGCAGCTATTGAAAACCTAATGTCTAGACATAAAGTTGCTGCAAATGCTACCGAGTCTGAAGAACAACTTCGGGCCGACCCTTCTTATTTTGCTTATTATTCTGCCCATGTCAATTTGAACCCTAGACTCCCTCCACCTATAATTTCAGATGAAAATCGACATCTGTTTCGTAATGTAGCAACTACAGCAAATAATCCAAGATTCAGTTCGTTTGATGATTCAACCCGTTTGACTCAGAGTAATCTTTCCACTCATAAGGAAGAATCAGATGATGATCAATTAACAAAACAGGTATATAAGTTTTCCATAAAATTATAACAAAGAAAGTTATTTATATTCAAATACAGATATTGTTTGTTGCTATAATCACCAAGTAATTCTTATACAGGAAAATTCTCCACATACCGATGAAGCAGATAATCAGGATGGTGACAATATGGGACAAGTTTTGTACTCGAATCCTGCAAATGTAGTTATTTCAAACTCTTCAGAAGATGGTATTTCAACGAGTGCCGAAGTTTCAAGTATAACAAATAGAATGGCTGCTATTAACATGTCTAGTATCCCGAATACAGAAAGTCAAAGTCAAAGTCAATGGGATCGACAACAAAGAAGTATGTTTCAAGCTAGTGTCCCACACCCTCAAATGGTTTCACAAGGTCAAACTTATATCGGGATGAATCAATTTCTTCAAACTCCCTCTAATTTCTCATCTGAGGTACAACGGGTGTTGCAGTCATCTGGATACACACCATCATATGCATCCAGCTCAGCTTATATGATGTCAGCAAATCAATTTTACCCGAATATCTATTTTCCTCAACAATATGAGATAGGTGGGTATGCTTATAATCCGTCATATGTATCAGGGTATCTCCCTACAGAACCCGTTCACATGCCTTTAGACATTAATCATTCTCCAAGCTATATCGGTCAAAGTCAAAGTCAACATTTGAACAAGTTTTATGGACATCCTGGGTTACCGATTCAACCTCAATATGCTGAAAGTTTGCAGCTTTCTACTCGGGGAGATGACCTGTTACAAAAGCAGCAAACTTTAGGAATTGTGGGCCATAGTAACTTGAACCCGAGAAGAATAGAAACCACGAGTCCTTACTACATTGGAAGCCCAAGTAATATGGGTATTCTACAGTTTCCAAACACAACTTATGCCAGTCCATCTGTGCCAGGATCGCCGATAGGTGGGACCAGTTTTCAAAGAAATGGAATGAGATCATATGGTGGAAATCAGGTTTTCAGAGATCCAAAAACGTATTCTTTTCTTGAAGAATTGAAATCCGGTAAAGGTCGCAGGATTGAGCTTTCTGATATCTATGGCCATGTTATTGAGTTCTGGTGAGTGCTAAATGAGTGATTATGTCAAGCATATTTGCTAGAGGTGGCAAGTCTGTCTGGTTGGATAACGGGTCAAGACTTGGATTTAAATTTAAGCATTTTTTGTTTTTGGTATGCCACTAAACGGACAGGGTGAGATTGGGTTGACCTACAAACACTTTTTATCCATTTTGATAGATTATTAATTTCTTAGTTATGATTTTCAAAACAATATATTACAATAATAATCTGGAAACGATTTAGGAGGTTGTGTGGGTTAAAAACACTATGGGAGACTTTCTACCTGTTTGACTTCTACCCATTTGACCCGTTTTCCCTTTTAGCTAAAATTTTTGGATTTCCATTTGAGATAAAACACAACCCAAATCGACCCATTCTCAAGTAAATTGGTTGAAATTGCTACCTCTCTTTATTTGCTTCTATAAGAAGAATAAACAATATCTGTTCCAAAAAAAGAAGAATTAACAATATATTCGTAACTTTTAACGCAGTGGTGATCAACATGGAAGTCGATTTATTCAACAGAAGTTGGAAATATGTAGCATTGAGGAAAAGGAAACTGTATTTAAGGAAGTTCTTCCTAATGCTTCTAGTTTGATTACTGATGTGTTTGGTAACTATGTTATTCAAAAGGTATAGGGTAATTTCGTCTTAAATTTTGCATATTAATTGAACAGACCACTTAATTTTTTATATTTCATTTCTCAAATTTTATGTATTACAGTTTTTTGAGTATGGAAGTGGTGAGCAAAGGAGGGAGCTTGCGAACCAGCTTGAAGGTCAAATATTACCTTTAAGTCTGCAGATGTATGGTTGCCGAGTCATCCAAAAGGTAAATATCTAATTTTGTGTTTTACTATTGTGAAATATCTAAATACCCCTAAATAATGTCAAAACTAGAGGAATCTGGTTCACCAAGATAAAACGAAAACTGATTGAAAAGATGCAACCTTGGATTGAAACTTTGCCAAAAAGAAAATATTGCATTTTTTATTTTGGAAGGAGGGATTGATAGTTCAAACTTCAAAGATGAGGATGTATTTGATTTTTTATTTTTTATTTTGGCTAAATATTTGTTAGGCCCTTGATGTTATTGAGCTAGAGCAAAAAATCAAGCTTATTAGTGAGCTTGATGGGCATGTTTTGAGATGTGTTCATGATCAGAATGGAAATCATGTGGTACAAAAGTGTATAGAAAGCATTCCAATGGAGAAAATCAAATTTGTAATTTCATCTTTTCGTGGTCAAGTTGCAACCCTTTCAACACATCCGTATGGGTGTCGTGTCATACAGGTGTAAATATCACTCTTTTTTATTTTTTAATGATATTATTTAGAAGGATGTGCTTCATTTAACCTTTTTGTTGTTAATAGAGGGTTCTAGAACGTTCGACAGATGAGTTACAAAGCCAATTTATAGTCGATGAGATATTGGAATCCGTTTATTCCCTTTCACAGGATCAGTATGGAAACTATGTAACTCAGGTTTGTTTCTATCGCCAGTAGGCTTGTTTTAGATGATGATTTCCTATTTATTAGAGGTGGAAATTTTGACCCGTTTACTTATGAACAGATTTAAAGTAGCTAAAAGGCGAACAATAAAATGGGTTGAAAGTGGCCCAAAGTCTTTTGTTTGGTTTATTATATTAATGATATTGTTTTGGTAATCATAGTTAACACAGTAATTATTTACACAAAATAGACAAATTTTCCGTGGGCCAGCCGAAGCTGACCCGGCCCATTCCAACCTGTACGGACCCTGTTTTGACCCGCTCAACTTGGCATATCTACTATTTGTGCAAACGTTTCTTTATTTTATTCTGCATTTTGTATCTGATCTCATTTACGGCGATGCCACTTGCAGCATGTGATAAAGAGGGGAAGGCCCAAAGAAAGAAGCCAAATTGTACACAAGTTGGCTGGCTATGTTGTACAACTAAGCCAGCATAAATTTGCATCAAATGTAATTGAGAAGTGTTTGGAATATGGTGATTCTACCACTAGGGGAATCTTGATTGAAGAAATCATCGGCCTTGATGACTATAGTGATAATTTATTGGTGCGTAATCTTTTCCTAATGCGCATAATTTTACTTTTATTTGTGTTGTACGCGAAGGGGTCGGATTAATTTCTATATTAATGGTAAGTTGGTTTTAATGTTCTAAGTGTGATTTTGATGTTGCAGGCGATGGTTAAGGACCAATTTGCAAACTATGTTATTCAGAAGGTTCTTCAAACGTGCACGGGTGATCAGAGGGAACAGTTACTTGGTCGAATAAAGATTCATTTAAATTCATTGAAGAAATATACTTATGGAAAACATATTGTTAACCTGTTTGAACAGTTGTATGGCGAAGGTGCGTTTCTTGATTCTTTCATCAAAGTATTGTCTTTAAAGAGCAAGTGTTTAGAATGCGCATTTTGCATGATTATGAAAACTTTTTAAAGAAAGATTTTTTATAGTAGCTTTTATAATCTTGATTTGACCCTTGTGTTGAATTTTGTTGCTTGCAGAAGTTCAGGGGTCAGGTTCATAACCTGCTGTGCTGAACACATTGATGTGGAAGTGTCTGGCTTCTTAGGAATTTACAAAAAAACTCAAACAGCCAGTCGATATGTATAGCTCGCGTATGCAATTCATAGGATGCAGAATAGTTACCTGTCCTTGTAAATTCCTGAACCTATTTGTCTGAGTGTGGTGGTTTAAACATCTGTTTTAGCTAGGAATAACTCTTCTGTGTTCTTCTATCTCATGATAATTATTTAAATAAATATTTGACATTTCAAGAAGCTGCTTTCATGTTTAATTAATCCTTTAGTTGCTTTGGATCAAAACAATACACAAAGAAATGGCTCTTGTGAAGCACATAAAAACATCAAAATGCATGAATAATCTTGATCTGTCCTATTGTCATCCACAAAACATGTATAACAAAAGAAAATGATCAAAAACGGGCCTTGCGCTTGCGAGCAGTGTATTTGGTATCGGGAGGGACAACGTTTCCTTTGCTCCTCATCTTCTCTTTCTTCTGTAACACCCATGATCGAGTCTTACCTTTCTTTGTTACCTTTTGCTTTTTTCTTGACCTATGCCTATCAGAAATACACACCTGCGCATAATTTTGGTATATGCTTAGTTTAACAAAAAAAAATAATTTAATGTGTATCAATCTAAAAAGATCAATCGTATGACATCTTACAGTTTGGTTCTCTTCATCACCACTACTCTCCTCATCTGAACAACTGTTTTCGTCTTCCCCTTTAGCACTTGGTGTCATGGTGCTCATTGAAGGGGGCCCACACGTAAGCACAAGGTACTCTTTTCTTTTCTTCGAGCTGTTTTCAAAATCGTTACATATTAGTGCACCAATAGAGTTTCAAGATCACAAAAATCCTAAATCTTGTAGGCCAACAATGTCTTAATTCAAACTAATGTGATACCTGTGGGGATAATCGATGACAACACCACCAGCAAATCCAGCACGCATAGCAAAACTTAAGATTAGCTCCCGTTGGGCATTATTTTCAGGATACAGTTGAAAAACCGCTCTAGCTCCCCTGCCTAAGCATCTATAAAGTGATCCAAAGAAAGCCCTGCAAGTATTGACCCATTAGTCCAATACCACTTGCTTCAGCCTTCGGTTCCAAATTCTATACTAAACCTAAAGTAATTCACCACTTTTGTACGAACTACAATCAGTATGTACACTTTGAAAATAAGAAGAGGTAGGATTATACATACTTCAATCTCAATCGTGGCTCGTGACAAGATTTATCAGCATTGCACAACCACTGCAAAATCAAATAAAACAGTTGGAAGATATATAACTTTTTAACTCCTAGATAAAAGTTTTCATTTGCATATAAACCTGAACGGCCGAGATACTTATGGCTCCATCAATCACTCCAGGGCGCAGTCCTAGACCCTGCATATGCAATAACATACTTGCTGACTACTTCAGTGAACTCTAAGACGGAAAATCTTTCTTTAAGAATATTCAAAACATCCAGCCCATATTATATATGTATATCCCCATAAATAGAATACAAGTGCAATAAAAAAAGGCGGTTACCTGACCCATGTCACCAAGTATAAGATCACCTTCAGTCTCCCGCTCCAAAGCGACATCTGAGTTCAACAAATACTTTACACTTAGAAAGCGATGGCTTTTTTAAACAAAAAGCACAGTATAAATCGGCCAGTTTTTAGGAGTTTTAGACATGTTATAGGCTGGTTCCATGCCATTTCTAGATGTTTCAGATCCGTTCAGACCGATTTTTTTCAACATTTGGCCTGAATTTGCGCCTTTGACTACATAGTATATGTCTATATGAGTATGCACAAATGATGAATCAACATCTCATTTTTCTAGATAGAGAGATATCGTGTACCAAGCATGGACCGCGATATATCTAGACCAATCCATTGATGTCCATCCTCAGAAATTGTTTCACCACTAAGCCCGGAACCACACCCTGCAAATCATGAGAGCAAGCACAGCACAAATCTTTAACTATTCCAGAAATATAACCAACAACGGCCTATCAGCCAGAGGCGGAACTTAAACAATTAAATGGGGGGCCGAAAATACTACACATAAAAAATCAATTTTATAGTGAATATGTGGAACAGAATTAGGCTTTTGGTCTGGATTAGGAGGGGCACAAACACTATAACTAATATGAAATAAACCTAGTGGGCTGAAATCAATAATTTTTTTTATGTATTTGTGAAACAGATTTGGGCTTTTGATCTGGATTAGGAGGGGCCAGTATAACTAATATGAAATAAAATCAATACTTGCTATCAGCTCACTACTAAAATCCATTAATAAGGCAACCAGATTGCCATGCAAACAACAAACCTTTTTTTACAAACATATTTGTGAATAAAAACAAAGAAATAAGCAAATTACCAATGTCAAGAAGTAATCTAGGGATTCCATCATCAGGCAAAGCAAGAAGTTCTAGTGCTCTCTCAGAAAGCTCTGCCTTCAATTTAAAAATAAAAATAAAAATCTCAGTCATAGAAACAGAAGAAAAATCGCTAATAATAATTCATATACCTGAATTCCAACGATGCGAGAGGATGAAGTATACTTTCGAGCTTCAACGTCGTCGTAGAATATCTCAGGCGGTGCCTGTAGCTCCGGCCGCGATGACATCTATACTCACGGCGACGGAGGCGATGGCGGCGGCGGGTTTAGCGATCGACAAGGGAGTTCTGCTGGGGTTTTACTCGGTTGTGGACGCAAAATGCAAAAGGAGGCTCTCAAAGTTAGGGTTAAAACTTTTAATAATAACTAATATTCTCTAATAAACTATATTTATTTAGGTAGCGTTTGGTATGCAGGAATGGGAGCTGTAATGGAATGGACGATTACAAGAGAATGAAAAAAATGGTGTTCGGTTGGACGATGGAATGTAATCACCCATTCCGCAAGTAATGCCGTTCCCTCTAAATCCCTTAAATTCATTTCATCCACTCTCTTGTTTTTTTTTTCATTCCATCCACACTTTCACATTTCATCACCATCACACCCACCACCACCACCCACCACCACCTCCCACCACCACCCACCACCACCTCCCACCACCACCACTGTCGGCTCCTCCACCACCCCCACCCACAACCACCTGCCACTGCTGCCATCACCCACCACCTCCCAATACCGCCACCCACCATCACCACCGATTTTATTCCTTCGTCTTTTTTAACTTATCAAACAACATAAAGTAATGATTAATTTCATTCACTCATGGTAACCAAACAAGACAATGAAATGTAATGGTCAATTCCATTCCTTTGTCCATTCAATTACCTCGTTCATTCCATTTTCTCGTCCATTCCATTACCTCATACCAAACAGACCCTTATACTTTTAAAAATCATGATATAATTTCTTTTGAAATAAACTGAAAATGATTGAAATATATTGGATATGTTTTATAGAAACTAGAAATACTAATCGGACGTAAAACTATAGGGCTGATAATTTTTAACACGGGCTTATTAACATGACATAATATGAAGTTAAATAGGTTTGGGGTTAACAAGTTTCATCGTGTCATAACCTTTTTAACTTGTTTATATTTTTCAATATTATAAAAAATATAAATGTTTACTTATTTTCCATAAAGTTTAAACAATTAAACCGGGCTATTCTTGCTCGTCTCCCTCTACCTCATTCTCTCAACTCAAGTCTCAATCGGTCCCACTTACGGCTTGCCCTACTCCTCATCGTTGACGACTCCATCTCCTCAACGTCCGACCACTCCATCACCAGCGTCAACACTCCTCCCTCTTGTCGGCATCGCCCAACTTACCCTAATCCTCGCTCAATTTCAAGCTTGAATTTCGAAGTTTGACTTCACCCCACTCAAGTACTCAGTCAAACGCCGACAAGAACTCAGTCCTTTGAGAATTTTCCCTTGATTGGATTTAGTCTGCTGCTGTTTTGATTTCTTGTATTTTCCCTTGATTGGATTTAGTCTGCTGCTCTGCAACTGTTTTTTTTGAGTTCAAACAAGTTCGTAAACATGTCATATCGTGTAACATGTTTCTAAATAACTTCTTGTTTGTGTTTAGAAAAAATGACACGATTAGTTACGGTGTCGTATTCGTGTCTAGCACTTTAGGTAACTTGTCTTATCGTGTCGTGTCTAAGCGGTTATGTCAGCCCTACATAAAACTAAGATCTTAGAAAGTTTTACATGATATAAAT
Organism: Smallanthus sonchifolius; assembly: GCA_023525975.1. NCBI lineage: Eukaryota > Viridiplantae > Streptophyta > Magnoliopsida > Asterales > Asteraceae > Smallanthus > Smallanthus sonchifolius. The sequence goes on along the minus strand of CM042027.1, from coordinate 15,224,052 downwards.
GTGAGATAATAAACTAGTTTTCTCGCCGGGAGTTTGGTCGTTATCGGTTCGACTTGTTTGTGGGGATAAAACTAACGCCGAAACGCATACTCGCTAAAGGCTACAATACTAAAAAAATATACTCGATTTTGAATACAAATTCGTTTTCAATAAAATTTAAATCGAAACGTTGACAAAAAAAATTTATACCCACGCATTACGGCGGTAGGGTTAAAATTTGTAATGCTCTATTTTGACACCCCCTCCAATGTCATTGACCCACCGAAAAAACTAACATTTAAACATTACAAAAAAAAAGTAAAAAACATAATTATTTTTTTCAGATAAATATGTTCTCACTTAAATAAATAAAACTAAAGAAAGTGCTAATTTAAATAAAAAATGGTGTAAGGTCCGGTTTTCGTCGTAGGATCTTCAATCATCGGATTCAACGACGTGTTGAATCTGACGGAAACCAATACGCACGTGAGAAGTAGGAAATCAAATAGAACGAGCCAAGAATACTGTTAAAAGACTGTATATTAATATTAAAAATTGTTGATTACAATACAAAACGTCTAATCACTCGTCTAATCCAAATACATGAGAATTCTATCTATTTATAGTTAATTACAAAGTATTCGGTATCAGTGGGTTGGGCCTTGCGAGAACTACAAAGTTCTCGATACAAGTTCCCGGGCCGAGAACTTTATCCGTGATCAAGTTCTCACAAACTCCAGTTTCTTCCATCTTCAGTCTCAAAACAATTTGGTTATTCTTTGATGCGTCAGCCTATTAGGTTTGGTCCTTACAATCTCCCCTTAGGCTGATGCACTCAAAACGGTCTTTATATTTCAAAATCGACTGAATGATCACCACCTCCCGCATATAACTTCTTTGCCAGAGCAATACCCGAAACCTTCACAGACGGCTTTGCGGTTGTTGAGATTTGTTGTTCAGTTTCCTTTAGTTTCTTTCTTGGAATAGTCAGCAACATTAAAATCGTCATCATGTTGAGAAGAGTTATTAGAAGGAGGATTCCCAATAGCATTTCTCTTTTGCAATATCGCTTTATGATGTTTGTTGATCGTACTTTGTTTCTGTCACTTTCGGTTTTTGAAGAGTCAACATCTTCTTCTTCGTTTTATTCTTGGAATACATTTTTATTGAAACATATGTACATCGTGCTTTTCGACAGTGATAACACTTGGTGCAACAGTGTTGATCTGTTCTTCATCAACCCTTGATGCTGGAATGTTTGCATGTTGCTCCTGAAAATTCACTTAAATACAAGTATATGCAAAATACAAGTATGCTCAAACTTATAAAATTTTGAAACTTTTCAACTTTTCAATAAAACCCCCTTTTATAAAACCTATTTTTCACGATTATTAAATCGAACAAGAACGATCAATTCTGAAAAGACAAAATAATCACAAAAAATGACCCAAACTAAATTAAAAACACAAAATCTTTTTGTTCTTTTTTATATTATCAAGGCACGGACTAAAATCTAACTTACTACTAAAACACACTATTTTTTAGAGAAATTCCCTTATGGGAACATTTTGTATTTTTCACACAATTTAACTGTGAGTGTGTGTTTTATGATGTGAGGGAGGGTGGGTGGGTGTACCCTATTCATACATACAGTATGTTTATTATTAGTGTATTCAATGTTTCTTCATCTTTGCATGCTTCACCAAACTCTTAAAATTCCCCCAAAATTCAAAACATAGATGGTATTTGGATTGTTGATTGTGGGTGTTTTGTTTTATTGATTGAATATGGTTGAGCGAATTGAAATTACTAATGAGAAAACCAAGGATGATGATGATGATGATGAGCTTGAAATGTTGTTGGATGAGATCCCTCATGCAACATCTTCACTTACCAATCTTCAGAGCCTTAATCACCATCATCAATCACATGACAATGACAGTGATAATGGTTATTCCCCTGGAATGATGTATCATGATAACCCCTCATGTAGTTACAGGCAGAATATATCTTCTCCTCCTCAATCAAATGGCTCATTTACAAGTTTTTTCTCTAAAGAAGATGATCATGATCCCACCCCAAAATCCCATATGCTTTTCAGAACCTACACTTCAATTTTGCCCAATTTTAGCAAACCCTTTTCTGATTGTTTTCTAGTTTCGAGAAATCCCATTTTCGACAGTAAAAGGAGTCCGATTTTCGGTTATGACTTCCCAAAGATCCAAATTCCTGAAAATTTCTACACTCCATCAAATGTGTATCCTCTAAGTTACCACAGTCGAATTCCAGCTTTGGGTTTAGCTAATTTACATCGTTCCCGACAAAATGGGATGTTACAAGCTAGTGTGATCATTCAAGGTGAAAGTGTAAATCATGTGAGGAATGGGAGTTTTAAAGGACAAAGCAATAAGTGTAATCATTCCCAAGTCGCGGGTGCTTGTGAAAATGGTAGAGTTTCAAAGGGGTATAGGTCTTATTCAACACCTGTAAGATGCAACACTTTAGCAGATGTTAAAGGGTACATCTACATGTTTGCTAAAGAGCAAAACGGGTGTCGGTTCATACAATCCGTTTTTGATGAGGAGAATCCAAAACATGTAGAGATGGTGTTTGATGACACAATCAGGCATGTGAGCGTGCTTATGGTTAATCCGTTTGGGAATTATCTTATGCAAAAACTTTTGGAAGTTTGTAATGAAGAACAAAGAATGTGTATTCTAATGGAGGTCACTCGGGAGCCACGAGAACTTGTTCGTATATCCTTAAACACTCATGGGACACGAGCCGTGCAGAAGCTTATAGAGACTCTTAAGACAAGAAAACAAATTAAGATGGTTGTTTCTGCACTTGAACCGGGATTTCTTGCTCTTATTAAGGATCTTAACGGGAACCATGTGATTCAACGATATTTGCGGTGCCTAAGTGATGAAGATAATAAGTTCATATTTGAAGCTGCTTCAAAGTTCTGTGTAGACATTGCTACCCATCAACACGGTTGTTGCATGTTGCAAAGATGCATCAATCACTCAACCGGGAAGCACCAAGAACGCCTAATTCTTGAGATATCTGCCAACGGGCTTCTTCTAGCACAAGATGCATTCGGAAACTACGTCGTACAATCTATATTAGAGTTGCAAATGCCATTTGCAGTATCAATGTTGATTTCTCAATTTGAGCGCAATTATGTCCATCTTGCAAGGCAAAAGTTTAGCAGCCATGTTGTTGAAAAATGCTTATCAGTGTTTGATGACCATTCGAGGTCCAAAATCATTCGTGAATTGCTTTCTGCTACTCATTTTGAACAGTTGCTTCAAGACCCGCACGCCAATTATGTTGTCCAAACTGCCCTTCGTGTTGCTGAGGGCTCTCTGCATAACTTGTTGGTGAAAGCAATTGAATCACACAAGGCTTTATCAAGAAACAACCCATATTCAAAGCGCATTTTCTCACACAAGCTTTTAAAGAAGTGACCATAGATGTCATAATGTTGTTGTTTCTAGTGTTCATTATTGTCCACATTCACCAAATCGGGCGTTGCTCGTGTGTTCAATAACCCAATCGGCCAATTCTCTTTGTCATAGGTTTTGGTTGATTGCAAGAGAAATAGCTTTTGGATTCCAGCTGTTTAAAGTTAAAGTTGTATGTCGTTTTCTACTGTGTGCAGGCTTGTTTCCTGTACATTTTGGTTATTTGCGGGTGTTTTAATTATTTCAAAAACATTTTTTTTACTATTAAACGACTGTATATTAATATCAAAAACTATTAATTAGAATACAAAACGTCTAATCACTTGTCTCGTCTAACCCAAATACATGAGAATTCTTTCTATTTATAGTTAATTACAAAGTATTCGTTATCAGTGGGCTTAGGCCTTGCGAGAACTACAAAGTTCTCGGTACAAGTTCTCACGCCGAGAACTTTACCCTTGATCAAGTTCTCGCAAACTCCAGTTTCTTCCATCTTCGGTCTTTGAACAACTCGGTAATTCTTTAATGCGTCAGCCTACTAGGTTTGACCCTTACAATTTCCCCCTAGGCTGATGCACTCAAAGCAGTCTTATACACACACTAATTGTACGAGGCCCCGACTTGATTTGAGTGTCGAAGTGTCCTCGAAGCCTATTGGCCCTCTATCGAGCTCTTCGTGTGGTTGCAGCTAGCACGACGAGACGGGATGAGCGAACCAACTCCATTGTAGATTTGAGATGGCGAACGTCCTCTGATTATTGAGGTACATCGCCACGAAATGCCAAGTGACCGGACTTTACTTCAATAGTGTTCTCCATTTGTATTTTTTTATTCCTATACATCTTTATAATATTTTAATTATCTCATATAAATTGCTATTTTTATAAGAAAAAATTAGTTTATATAGATATTTTAGATTAGCTTTTGGTTAAATTACTAAAAACAATATATAACAAAAAAATATCTTACAACAAAGTTAAACTATATTAAAATGAAATGAAATACCCACGATTACAACCTAATCAAAAGAAATTTCAACTAGATAAAATTAAATGCCAAAGATCACCCACTTGGTAGCCTCTTGCCTCTTATAGATAAGAGGTTATGGGAAACCAAGCATAAAAAGAATTATTTAATATAATTTAGATGTTAAAAAAAAGATAAAATTAAATTAATAGTTCGATAGTTCTATCATCACTTCCTCCAAAATCGAAATATTCGCTAAAGCGATGAATCAAAATGTTATTTCTTGTACTCATCAATCTTTGTCAAATGAATATTAATCGTATGTATTAATACTGTTAATTTAGTGTTACAACTGATTATAAATAATCATTTACTTTTCAGTTTATGAATATTATATTTGTTTCTAATTTTATAAACAAAAGTATCAAAAAACGAATATATAAACTTGGAATAACATTACAAAATAAAGTATACATGCCCCTCTCAAATAAAAATAAAAATAAAAATAAAACTTCACTTATTATGATGAAAAAGTTTGATAAATATTTCAGGAACACTTATATTTTCAACCCAGAATGGATAGCCACCACTCCTCCCACAAGATTTTCATACTCGAATTTTTGAAACCCGGCATCCGCAATCATTGTAGCAAAAACCTCCTAAAAAGGCACCATGTTTTGTAATCTATATATAACATTTTATTCTAAAAGTGGAACGGGTCAAACGGGTTGAAAGTCTCCCAAAGTTTATATTTGATAAATGCAACTTCCTAAATCGTTTTTTTCAAAGATAATGATTGTTTACGAAAAAATATATACAAAAAAATGGATAAAAAATGTTTTACGGGTCAACATAAGATATACCTGAGGAGGAAAACGCCGCACGCTCTCAACTAAATACTGATAAGAATCACGGTCTCCTGCAACAAGCTCTCCTAGAACCGGAATGACTGAGAATGAGTAGTAATCATACCTGATGAATAAGCAAACAAAACTATATCAGAATGTATGTATCTTTTGTTAAATAATCACTTTGACTTTGAAAAGTCAACATAATATATGTATATTTTGTTAAATAAAAAATCCAAACTGTGTCTACTCTCTTTTCTGTTGCTTAAAGCAAAGAAAATGGATATCAAATTTAAATGTACTGCAATTTGCTTGACACTAGAAAGTCAAATATTGACTTTTATTTTTAAAGTACTTACAGCTGCTTGAAAACTGGAGTGTCTACATGGCTGAGTTCAAGGCAAAGGAATCTCCCACCCTTTTTGAGTACCCTGATTGAAAAGTACAGTATTAACAGAGAATAATTTGTCATGTAAATATCGATGTAACGTGAGTCGTGACACGTATTTAAATAAGAACTTAACACGTAATATTTATCAGAGTACCTGTATGCTTCAGCAAGAACTTTTTCAATGTGTGTAACATTCCTAATACCAAAGGCAATAGTGTAACCATCCATTGAATTATCCTCAAAAGTAAGTTTTTCTGCATCTCCCTCAACCCATACAAGATATCCCAAATCTCCAAGTCCTAAAAAGTTGGAAGATAAATGGTGGTTAATAAACTTGCATACTCACTCTAATCAATACATACACACGCGTGCGCACGTGCCCATGCACAGACAAACACGTATACATGTATGACTGATTTTGATTTTACCAATTTAAGAACACTTACCTCTTTCTTGGGCTCGCTTTCTACCAACATTTAACATATTTGGATTAATATCACAAACATATATTTGTGTTTCCTCATGCAAGTCATCTTCAAGTGTGTCTTCTGTGGCTCTGCGACTAACACTATTAATAGTTTCCAGAATCCTGAAAGCGACATCACCTGTGAAATTCGATAAACATTAAATTTTTTATATAAAAGAATGTACATTATATAAAAAAAAAACTAACCTGTCCCACCAGCTACATCAAGATGTTTCATCCCAGGAAATGGACTCAATTTTGAAACCAATCTGAAAAGGAGTGAGAATATAAAACAAGCCTAGTGGACGACTGGACGGACGAATGATGGAATATGAAATGAAAAATGAATTTAAGTTCTAAACTTCACCTCTCTTTCCACAACCTATGCAGTCCACCACTCATCAAATCATTCATGATGTCATAGTTTGATGCAACTTTGGTGAAGACATTACCAACCAATTGGCTTTTTTCTTCTTCATTTACTTCTTTAAAACCTGCAGTACAACTAGGAAGTCAATACAGGGGTTTCCTCTTCAGTTGTCTAGTCATTCTATAACATGTTCAAACTATGCTCAAAATTTCGTTCTCTAATTAGCTACTTATTGCTTTGACTACAAGACCAACATATCCCAATATATTTGGATTATTTTCCTATCATTTAAGAAATTAAAAAATTTACAACCATGCTATGCTATCTAAAACTGTTTGTATGTTACGTGCTCTAATGTCAGGATTCAAGCAAGATAAAGACATATTTTTACTTTTGTGGCATATATATTTTGGAGCAGTGAGAAGGCAAATGTTATGCAGAACCTAAGACTTGGTTTGATTACAATTTAACTAAGAATAGACAAATTATATTTAAAATCGGCTTTATTTGAATCACAGAAAGTGCAAAATACATGCTTGTGGAGTAGCCCAAATGGGAGGTGACCCACAATGAACACCAACATGAGAAAGAAGAAAAAAACAGTGGGGGTTAATTTTTCCTTTTCTTTTATCAATCTCGGTGTAAAAATATTTCGAGTGCATATAGGATATAATCCGTTTCACTAAAATTTCAGTAAAATATAAAAAGGATAAATAGAAAGCAGGGTAGTAAGGTTTGACCTACCGAAGCTAGTAGCATGGGAATGCAGTGTAGCCGCAGGGGTGAACATGGGTAAAAGCTTGCTCCTCAAGCCACGGGCAACCATTCTGACCGACATTCTTTTAACTCTACCAGGGTCAAGAAACAAAATTAAGCATATATTATGACATGGCAATACAGAAACGATCAGATAGATGTTGTTACCAATTCAGCTGTATAAATATACTGCAAAACATGAAACAATAATAACCATCCAAAAGAAATCATCATCCAAGTTCACCAAATGCCACAAGCAACGCCTCTAGATTCAGTTCTTATATTCTGAACTTCCACTATCATGCTACTAGGCTGCTAGCCAAATTGTCTGGTTTCAATCTTTTTCTTGATTCTAAACATGAGTTTTATACCTTCAAGATCCTTTGTGACTATCAACTACTTTTGATTTTGGAAACCTCAAAATTGATACTTCAAAGTTCTTGGAAAAAAAAATTGCAGATCAAATCAAGCATAATAACAGTTACTATGAACAAAAATTGTTTGTCTACATTTGTAACAAATTTGTTAACTGTTACATTTTAAAATACAGGCTTCAATATCATATATGGTTCCTGTACAATGTACACATTATTTGAATTATAAGTTACCAAAATACAAATCAATTTACTAATCAGCTAAAGATCACAAGATACTCAAAACAAGAAACTGACAAGCACTTCCCTTATAGTTGCTCATCTTAACAGTAAGTAATCAAAGCCTTAAACAAGTTCAATATCACATCCATAACAGACAGATTGAAATTTATCATCACAATTTACAAACAATTTCCATGAATGTGGACCATTGAGACATTTCATCAAACATCTTGCCTGCATAGTGAAAAATGATCAAATTTGCAATGTGAAGCCTGTTTATGTACGTAGGATATTTCAATTTGAAACTCTTATAATGCATAGAAGATACTACACAAAAAGAACATATACACAACACACACACGCGTTGCATAAAAGGAAATTTGTATTATGTGATAAAAAAAAGAACAAATTGAAATTGAATTTGGTAAATATACCAGAATATAATGGCGTCACCGGAGCGCTGGTAGAAGGATCAAGGAGTATACCGAGAGCGAAGCAGAAATGAAGGATCGATGTGAGGTTATCGTGCTGACCAGTGAAGGTCTCGTCACCTAACAAAATAATGAAAGAAACACATAATTTTATTTTTCAAAGGTATTTACGACCGATAAATGATTATTTTAGGTCATATCTAATATAAAATCACCAAAATAAGCCTTGAAATTTAATAAAGACTAAATTACAATTTTTGTCCTTTATGTTTGTCAAAATTATGGATTGGGTCCTTTAAAGTTTTAACTTTCACTTATTGTCCTTTATTTGAAAAGTTCCCTCGTTTTTTGTCCTTTAATCTAACGGAGGTTAAGTTTTTCAGTTAAGTTACCTCATGTGCATTGCACATGAGGGCATTTTAGTCTTTTTACCCTTAAAGGACAATAATCATAATAATAATAATAATATTATTATTAAAAAACTTCATCTCTCTCTTTTTATATATATATACAGTCTACACATACATATATACATACAAAATCACGCCACCCCCACAGTCCACTGCCACCGCCACCGCCATCTCCGTCCAACGCCGCCGCCGCTGCTGCTAGGGTTTCGCCCAACCCTAGGACTGCACCTTTCTGCCATCACCCACCACCACCGACAGCACCACTACACCCACCACCACCAACAGCACCACTACACCCACCGCCACCTACACCTACAGCCACCAACAGAAATACCTCCCGACCTGCTAGGCTTTCTTCGCCGTCAGAACTCCCTTAGCCACCGCTGCTAGGGTTTCGCCCTGGCAGCCGACTTCGCCGGAATTACGAGCATAGAGGAGAGGGACTTAGTTGCTGGCCATTGGCAGCTAGATCTACCACTGTCGCCGCCGATTTAGGGATAACCACCACTACCGATTTGGGGATTTACCTCTGTTCCCCCGCCATGGCTCCGCCATCAGAAGAAGAAACGGGTTTAAAGGGAACCCTAACCCCCGTCAGACCTTGTTTCCGCCAATTTCGTGATCACAAACCACCACCATTGGTGCCGGGAGTTGCCGGAGGAGAGGTTGGCCACCTCTCTCTCTACCGTTTCTCTCTTAAATATGATGAAGATGTTGTTTACAACGCCATAGGAGAGGCTGTCGCCGGAGGAGAAGCTGTCGCCAGAGGAGAGCCTGATCTACATTTTGGTTTAGGGATGGAGGTGACGCAGAGGGGTTTGCAGATGTGGCGGTCTCAGATGATGGTAGTGACGGTGGTGGCGATTTTAGGCGGCGTTGGTGATGGTGGTGGTGGGGATCAGGCGATTTCAGGCGGTGGTGGGGATCAGACGATGGGGTTGGGGGGGGGGGCTTCTTTTAAGAATTTATGTTTATATATATATATATTAATTAATAAATAAAATAATTTAATAAATTTATAAAATTTAACTAAATTACAAGAATTGTCCTTTAGGAGTAAAAAGACTTAATTGCCCTCATGTGCAAGGCACATGGGGTGATTTAACTGAAAAACTTAACTGCTGTTAGTGTAAAGGACAAGAAACGAGGCAAGTTTCCAAATAAAGGACACAGAGTGAAAGTCAATTCTTTAAAGGACCCAATTCATAATTATGGTAAACATAAAGGACAAAAATTGTAATTTAGTCTTTAATAAAACTAGTTTTCCCCTCTCTATACGGTGAGAGGATGGAGGTAAAACTAACATCGAAACTTAAACTTGTTATAACTTACGATGTTTAAAAAAATACTCGATTTTGAATATAATTCCGTTTTCACTAAAGTTTGTATTGAAATGTTGATGAAAAACTTTTTAAACCACCACACCCACCAAAAAGCCTAATGTTCAAACATATAAAAAAAACACACAAAAGTAAAAAACATAATTATTTTTTCTGTTAAATGTGTTCTCCCTTAAGAAATTAAACAAATACACTCATAATTAGGGCTGTAAACAAACCGGACGTTCAGCGAACAGTTCGTGAACCGTTCGGCGGGAAGTTCGTTTACGTTCGTTCGTTTAATAAATGAACGAACATGAACAAGAAATTCCGTCCGATTAACTAAATAAACGAACATGAACAGATGTCTTGTTCGTTCAATTGTGTTCATGGACGTTCGGTATTGTGTTCGTGAACGATCGTTCGTTTATGTTCGTTTACGTTCGTGTTCGTTTGTTTATGTTGTTCATTAAAGATTTTTGTATATTTCTTTTTTATTTTATTTAAACCTTTTATATTCTTTAATTTAATTTTATTTTTTACCCTAACAATTAAGTAAGTAAAGTAAGTTCGATAGATGTATATAAAACTTGATATTAAAATTATCTTATTAAATGTTCATTTTGGAAGACATTAGGATTGATATCAAAAGTCCCAAACAAGCCTTCGTTCGTGAATCATTCGTGAACAAGTTCATTCCCTTAATGAACGAACACGGACATGAAATTTTGTTCGGTTCATGTTCGTGAACCGTTCATGAACAAGTTCATTCCCTTAATGAACAAACACAAACAAGGCTTCGTTCGGTTCGGTTCGTTTACAGCCCTACCCATAATAGGTTGTTTTAAAACTACGATCAAGAAAAATAGATGATTCAGTGACGAGGAGCCAACGTAACATCCGGTGTTTTCAGAACCGGATCAATCTGGACGGTTGAACCGAGAACCGGTTTGATTATGCCTATTAGAACCGGTCGGTTACCGTCAGACCAGATTTCCAATTTTTTATTTTTCTTTATCAAAATGCTATTATTAATTATTTTAGTATTTCATGTTATATATTTTATTTATTTAAGTCTTCATATGTAATTAAAATTACAAATTGGTATGAAAACACATAATATTTTTACATTTTGTATCTATATACATAGTTTAATACTTATTTTATTTATAACATCATCCGATTTTAAAATTCGGTCCGACCAGCAGAGCTTTAAGGCGGTTGGTTCGTTGTCTAATCCGATTCTAAAAACATTGGTAACATCTTCTATAGATGCCACACACCTACGAGGTTTAAAGTTTAAACACTTGGAGTTAATTTAGTGGTAGACGGTTCAACTTGTGTTATGTAAACTACTATAACATTAGAGAGATCATTTTTTTGAATACCATGGTCTTTAAAATTTTCTCCATAGAAAGAAATACGATAACTAATTGTGTAAAGCTTTGAAAATAGAGAATGTTTCTTTATGTGACCCAATTTTGCAAATTAGTAATACATCAAAATTAACAATATGTATATAAGTTTGAGCTTCAAAATTTGTGAATTAGTCTGATTTTAGGAAAATGAAAAAATAAAAAACAAAGAAACATCAGATACCACCGATATGCCATAGAAACTTCAGTTGTATAATAAAAGAATTCGATCTCCCAAAAATAAATAGCAAAGCATTATGTTCAATCATATAAACACCCAAACATCAAGCCATTAAAAAGAAAATAAAATAAAATTTATTACACAGTGATAACTCTTTGTTGACATATATGTATAAATAAAAATGAATAAACATATTCTAAATTTTCCTAAATTCACACTCGAATTATACATGAGGATATGACAAAAGGTATAATAATTGAAAACAATGTATTTTGTGTCTAATTACACAAACAAATAAACGAAAAGTCCCTCGCCAAGCAGAATCATCAATCTCAATCCCTCATATTACCAAAAATTACAAGTTTTTGTTTGAATTGAAAGAAGAATAATGTTGGATGTTAAGTGTGGTTGTATGTGTATGGATTTGGATTGATTGATTGAATTAGTAGTAGGGGATTACTGGCGGTGGTGGAGAGGCGTAGGAGACTCCGATCACCGGAGGAAGAGGCATGTTATAGATTGGTGATGGAGGAGATGTTTGTTTATGGGGTGGTGGAGATTGAGTTTCTTGTGGTGGTGGTGTTATTGAATGGTGGTGGTCTTTGGGTGATGGTGGAGATTCAGTTTGTGGTGGTTGGTGGTGCCATTGTGGTGGGGGTGGTGATGGAGATGGGATGGGGGTTTCACATGGTTTGGGAGAAGGTGGCGGTGGTGGTAGAGTGCAGTCGGATGGGGGTGGTGGTGGTGATTGTTGAGGTGGTGGTGGCGGCGGTGATGAGTAATGAGGTGGAGGTGGTGATGAGTACTGTGGCGGAGGTGGTGATGAGTAATGTGGCGGAGGTGGCGGAGACGGCCGCGGTGGTGGTGACGGTGATGAGTAATGCGGTGGGGGTGGTGATGGGTAAGTTGGAGGTGATGGTGGTGGCGGCGATGGGTAAGTTGGAGATGGTGGCGGTGATGTGTAATGCGGTGGGGGTGGTGATGGGTAAGTTGGAGGTGGTGGTGGTGGTGATGGGTAAGTTGGAGGTGGTCGCGGTGGCGGTGATGAGTACTGTGGTGGGGGTGGTGAGCATGGGGGTGGTGGCGATGGTGATGGAGGCGGAGGCGAGGGCGACGGTGGAGGTGGTGGTGAGGGTGATGGAGGTGGAGGTGGAGGTGGCGATGGTGACGGTGGAGGCGGTGGTGATGGTGATGGAGGTGGAGGCGGTGAGGGTGATGGTGGAGGTGGTGGCGGTGGTGGTGAGGGTGACGGAGGTGGCGGCGGCGATGGTGACGGTGGTGGAGGTGGTGATGGTGACGGAGGTGGAGGCGGTGAGGGCGATGGTGGAGGCGGTGGTGACGGTGTTGGCGGTGGAGGTGGTGATGGTGACGGTGGAGGCGGTGGTGATGGTGATGGTGATGGAGGAGGAGGTGGTGAGGGTGATGGCGGAGGTGGTGACGATGGTGGTGGTGCAACACGGGTTTGAGGTGAAGATTCAAACGTCGGAGGCGGCGGTGGTGGAAACTGGTTACTTTGACGTGGTGGTGGTGGGGCATGTCTATCATTTGGAGACACCTTCCAAACAGGAGGTGGAGGTGTAACTTGTGGTTTTGGTACCTGTGGTGGCGGGTGTGATCTCATAACCGGTGAAGTCTCAAAAACAGGTGGCGGCGGAGCAGTTTTAACAAACGGCCTGGGCCCCAGAGACGGTTTAGGAGACGGCGGCCTTGGAGTAGGTGACCTCCTCCTAGACTGAGATTTCGACTTAGACCGCGGCGGAGCCGCAACTGGCGACAAAGATCCACCGCATTGCAATTTACTACAATCAACCGGTCGCGCATCACCAGAACCACACTCCCTTCCCGATCGTTGATTACTCTTCCCAACAATACAATTCTTACCATCATCAAACACCTTACCGCCACCACTAGCCACACACGACGGCGCCTCTCCGGTAAAATAATTAAACGAATAAGTAAAATTCTGCAGCCTCGGCAACTTACAAATGCTATCCGGCACCACCCCTGTCAACTTATTATGCGCCACATTCAACTGTTCCACACTCCTCATTCCCGCAACCGCCGCCGGCAACGGCCCTTGAAGCCCATTAAAACTAACATCGAAAACGGTCACCTTCTTCAACGCGCCGATCTGCACCGGCAAACAGCTCGTCAAGTTATCGTTCATGAGAATAATCTCATTCAAAGTCGACCCCATTTGCCCGATACTCCCCGGAAGACATCCACCCAAATCGTTGTTTGCCAACACAAGCACCGACACCGGAGAGTTACCCAAATTCGGTGGAATACCGAATTTAAACCGGTTGTCATTCAAAAAAACCGCATCAAGATCCTTATCGAAAAGCGTATCGGGAACCGACCCCTCAAATTCATTAAACCGGAGGTCAAGGAACTTCAACACCGGCAAAGATAAGACCACCGTCGGGAAAGCTCCCACGAATCGGTTATTACTTAAATCAAGCTCGTGGAGAAGCTTTAACTTTTTAAAAGTTTTCGGCACCTCGCCGCAAAAACGGTTGGAATTAATGTGGAAAAGTGCGAGGTCGGTGAGAAGGCCGAGCTCGGGCGGGAGATAGCCAGCGATATCCGCGTGGTTGAGGTCAATTCCTGCAACCACTCGGTTAGAGCTGTTGGCTAATGAGGGGGCGCAAAACACGCCCCCATAGGAGCAAACAGTCGGGCCAGCCCAATTGGCTGTGAAATTAAATGGGTCAGAAAAGATGGCGGCTTTCCATGCTTGGAGAGCAATGTATGCTTTCCGGAGACTCGGGTTCTCGAAAACAAGATTTTTTATGTTCACGTCATCCGCGTCGTTATCGTTTTCGTTGTCGCCAGCGGCGGAGGAGAGGCGGAAGAAGGCGGCGGAGACAAGGAGGGTGAGGATGAGGAAGTGTAAACGTGGCGGCATTGTTTAAGGGGATGCCGAAAGAAAGAGAAGTGATTTTAGAGAAAATGGCCCAACTGGCCGATGTGTGTTTCCTGTTATTCGCCCCCAATGGTTGAATTTATATATGTGTTAATAACAATATTATTATTATTATATTTAAATTTAAATATATATGGGGTACAAAAATTTTAAATATATATGGGGTACAAAAATTCAATTATTTTCAGAATAAATATAAGCCTTGACAAAGTGATTCACCTGCCACCAAACCCATGTTAAGCCCCCTGGCTTTTCCGTTGCTTCTATTCCACAATTAATGAAGAAAAATAAAATAATACTTAAATAATTGGTAATTAAGTTTTGTATAATAATGATTTATTGTTTCTCTCTTTTTGGTTAATACAACAAGGATTAACATGTGTCTACCTAGGGTACAAGGTGGGTATCATGTTGGACTACATAATTAGTAGACTATAAATTATGGATTGTTATTGTAATATCTAATAACAATTTGTAGATATGTGACGTGTATTTTTAGTGGAAATTAAGAAAAAATTAGAATACATGGATAAGGAGTTAACAAATTAATCAAGACACGTAAAAACTACTATTTAGTAGTAACTAAGAGTCGATTATAGTTTTTGAAATGTGGAATATTATTTTCACTTACATGTGTAGTCGTCAGTTCTAGCTGCTAATGAAGAAAAAAATGATGCCAATAACATTTTTAAAATTAACTCAAAACAAGTTTTATACGAGATGAGATTACATTATATATGAACATATAGTATATTAACTGGTGAATTGTATACACCAGTGTCGCTAATTAGTGTATGTATTCATAGATGAATACTTTATAGTTTATGTATACACATTTAACGATGAATATTTTACTATGTGTTTTTCTTTATTTAAGAAAATGACACCCATAAAAGTTATTCATTAAATTAAACTGTGATTCTTATTTTTAAAACGGTTTCTAAAACTCTAGCAATTCTTATTTCAATTCAAACTCGTATGTTATAAACTTTCTACTTATAAAGATTAACTTTTACTTTAATAATGTAAGTTCTCTTAATATATTTAAATTGTTGCATTTTAAATAGTATTAGCTTTTATCTAAAATTAATATATATAGAGGAGGGATTAAGAGAAAACCACATCATTTCAGGCAATTTTTTTATTTACGTATACGTATCAAAAAACTTTTTTTTTATTTACGTATACGTAACCACAATTTTTTTGTTTTATGTTTACGTATACGTAACACTATGTGTAAAAATGTTTAATATTACATTAATACTCTTATAAATAAATAAAAATAAAATAAAACAAAAAATAAATATTATTATATGATTTGGTAAAATTGGTTTTTTTTAGTGGTTTTCTCGGTTTTCGTCTAACATGTGGTTTTCTCTGGAACCCTCCCCTATATATATATATATAAATATATATATATATATATATATGGTTAGGTTATAGTAAAAAGGGTTTTAAAAATAAGAAGGGTAAGAAGGCTTCTAAGCTTGACATGTGTCATTTTATTATTTTTAAAGGGAGGGCATAATGATCAATGTGTAATAAACCAGGTCAATGTGTAATAAACCAGGTCAATGTGTAATACACCAGGTCAATGTGTAATACAAGGTCTGATATTACACAATGATCAGACCTTATATTACACAATGAAGTGATATTACACAATGAGCATATTACACAATGACCTGACATATTTGAGCGAATTACACAATAATGAGCGAATTACACAATGAGCTGGAAAACGTAAAACATAATGATGAAAACATATAACACAATGATGAAAAATATTTGACACAATGAACTTGTATTACACAATAAACTTATATTACACAATGACCTGACTAATTACACAATGACCAGACGTGGTATTACACAATGAACTTGTATTACACAATAAACTTGTATTACACAATGAACTTGTATTACACAATGACCCGACTAACTACACAATGAGCTGAAAAACGTAAAACACAATGATAAATACATATAACACAATGAACTTGTATTACACATTGAACTTGTATTACACAATGAACTTGTATTACACAATGACTTGACTAATTACACAATGAACTTGTATTATACAATGAACTTGTATTACACAATGACAAGATATTACACAATGACCAGACGTGGTATTACACAATGAACTTGTATTACACAATGACCTGACTAACTACACAATGAGTTGGAAAACATAAAACACAATGATAAATACATATAACACAATGAACTTGTATTACACATTAAACTTTTATAACACAATGAACTTGTATTACACAATGAACTTTTATTACACAATAACTTGACTAATTACACAATGAACTTGTACTACATAATGACCAGACGTGGTAATACACAATGAACTTGTATTACACGATGAACTTGTAATACACAATGACCTGACTAACTACACAATGAGCTGGAAAACGTAAAACACAATGATAAATACATATAACACAATGAACTTGTTTTACACATTGAACTTGTATAACACAATGAACTTGTATTACACAATGAACTTGTATTACACAGTGACCTGACTAATTACACGATGACCTGACTAATTACATAATGAACTTGTATTACACAATGACCAGACGTGGTATTACACAATGAACTTGTATTACACAATAAACTTGTATTACACGATTAACTTGTATTACACAATGACCTGACTAACTACACAATGAGCTGGAAACGTAAAACACAATGATAAATACATATAACACAATGAACTTGTATTACACAATGACCAGACCTGGTATTACACAATGAACTTCTATTACACATTGAACTTGTATTACACAATGAACTTGTATTACACATTGACCTGACTAATTACACAATGAGCTGAAAAACATAAAAAAAAATTCGTTTTTGTTTATAACGACACTATACTCGTTTTAAAGATAAAAAACGCTCGTTTTTATAGTGTATTTTTTTTGAAAAAATAATGTTGTATGTAAAAGTTATGAACGTTTAAAAATGAGAGGGGGAACTTGATAAAAAGTCAACAAAAGTGGTCAAGACAAAAATACCCTTCCAATAAATTTTTCTCATACAATTTAATCTCAACCATTAAATATTTTCTACAATCTAATGTAATGACCCTAAATCTTTCTCACAATTCTTACAATTAAAATCTTTTTTAGCTGAATCAAATCCTATATATATATTATTAGTTTGATCACTTGTTTAACCCATCCCATCTAGTTTACCAGATTTAATTAAGATTATGAATATTATATAAACATTGCTGTTAGAAGAAACGCGTTATGCTTTAAAAATTTTTTTACTAAACAAAAGAATGTTATATATATTATGTACTTTTTAGTTTTTCTAAATTTTGGGGGCTGGCACCAGCAAGAATAAAAGTCTATTTGAGTACAATATAAAAAATATTAAAAAAAGACAATATGACAAGCCAGCACGTTGCCAGAATTAGATGGAAATTGTATTTTTATAATTAATAACAAATAAATAAATAATAGTTGAAAATATAATTCGTAGTGGAGGGTTTGTAATGTTAGTCTATTAATTTTATATTTTTAGTTTTTAATAGTTTTGAAAAATGCAAAACAAAATTTCTTTTATTTCACATTAAATTAAAGATTTAAGTACATTAATGAACGTGTGATATGTATAAATTTTGGATTTAATATTTGATTTTGAAAAATTACACTAACAGTTATAAATTATATATGAATATAAGATGTTTAGTCTTTAGAGTAGATGACATTAATTTTTCTATTAAATATTTTGAAAATGGTCAGAATATCTTTAGATTATAAAAATAAAAATTATATAAAAACCTGTAATATACTTTCTAGTTCACAAATGACACCACCACTTAAAAAAACCTTTTTATTATTTAATACATGGTATTTTGGTCAATTTCAAAATATTTAGTCATCAGAGACCAAACATGCTACATTTATACATTAATTCAAGATTAATAGTATAAATTTTCAAACTTAAAAATTAAATCTAAAATTTAAACATACCACATGAACTACCTGTATTATTAACTCAAAATTAAAATTCCATTCAAAATTACTTGTTGTTTACAGAAATATCGTATTTAATTGAAAACAAAAGAAATTATCATAAACTAAAAGTATTAGCAAAATGATTAATTATTTATTAATTTTTCTTTCACTAAAAAAAATTCATTATTTACTTTATGTATTAAAATTGTTATTTGAAATTAATAAATTTGATTTTTTTGTGTTGTCTGAAATAGAAATATTATTATTTTTTTAATTTTTAATAAAATCAATATACGAGTAGTAGCAAGCCACTCGTTAGTAAGGGACCCACGAAACGGCGATAATTATACGCGTTTAGGGTGGCGCCGTGATTGACGATTTCTTGTTGGCATTATGCTTTAATGCTTTGTATGCTAAAAGTGAGATTTTTTTTTATGTTAATACAACTTTTACCCCTCATATTTGGTCTCATTTTATTTCAAATATACATATTTAGCAAATTGGGAATTTTTGAATTTCTTCTACAAAATAAACGTTTTTGCCTCATTTTGGTCCTTGAGAACGATGTTGACTACTATCGAATGTTTAAACCTCATCATTGGCATCTTACATGACGGGTATTTTAACCTTTTTCTACCTCCCTACACTATTATCGATATACAACTATTTATCTCGGGAGAGAAGCATGTAAAAAGTTAGAGCGGAGTAATGTTATGAGTGTTCATCAGGCTAGTTTTTAGACTTTTCGGCTCATGTTTTTAGTGTTGAGAGAAGGGGTTGAGTATTTACACGTCAAATTGAACAACGAATGAGAAACCAAATTTGAATTTGCAGTTCGGATTGTTATTTAATACACCGGAAAAAGAATTAGAAAAAAAACGATAGTATTTCTGGGTGAGTCAGGCCTGGAGCGTCAAAATCAGTATGGACGGTTGACATCCGATCTCAGTAAGGCTCACTTGAATATTAGGGGTAGTACCAAATACGGTTGAAAAAAATTAGCAATTTAAAATTTAGAAATTCAGTAATCGTTACAAGTCAATTGACTGTGTAATAATTTAAAAATACTTGGTAAATGAAAAATAAGTAAATGAGAATGATACTTGTAAAGTTATGTGTAGATTAAAATAAATTAATTATATGGTTGTTCTCTCTTCCAAATACATGTTACCGTTTTGGTTTTAAGTATTTTAGAAATTACACTCACATAAACTACATGTACTTCGTTCGTAACAATTTTTTTTTGAACGGCGAACTTTGAATGTTGTGACGTCACACCCCTGTTAAATGGGAGAGCCTCGTCAACTCCGGCCAATATGTTGTCTTAACCGGGCCCACTTGGCATCAGAGTTGGAGAGCATACAAGGAAAAATCACACCCGTAACATGTTGGTCATTTTCACAAACAAACATTAATTCGTTCGTAACATGTTGGTCATTTTCACAAACAAACATTAAAAACTTTGTTACAGATTTTTTTTTAGTGAAATGACTTGTATACTCTTAATTTCTTGATTTTTTTCATTCTCTTGCACTTTTATCACCTTTAAAAATTTGATTAGTCTCCTTTTTAGACATCACATACTTGCTACAAATTGAAAACTATTCAACGAGTTGTGCATTCTTGTTTATAAGTAAATAATACACCAATCTATACTATGTCACAATTCTGTAAAACCTAAATAGGTAATTTAATATTTCCTTACTAACTATCAGGGGCGGCTCAACAAATTTTAAGGCCTAAAGTGAACATCAAAATTGTGGTTTTTTGTGCAAGTTTTCTAATTATATAAAAACTACTAAAATGTAATTTGGAGCGTTAAAACGTATAATGTTAACACAAAATTTGACAGATTATCATTTCTCTCTAAAAATACAAAATTTGACAAATTATTGTTGGATAATTGGATCAAACTCGAACAATAAAACACCGACAATATTGATCACAAAGATCGACTCCCTTTATTAATATCAAAGACCACACCAATTACATAAATCATAACCATGTATTTATAATAAACATATACTAATCCTAACCAAACTCAAACTCAATTAAATAATCAAATAAACTCAATCTTACTCTAATACTAACTCAACCAAATAATTAATAAACTAATATTAATAATTACATGTTTAATCAAGATTAAACCTTCATTCTCCTCCTTAATCTTGAATTTGTACCTCGTAGATCCTCGATACGTAATAATATTCGTATCTCTTTAGTTTTAATTCTTTGACTACCTTCCTTGCTTTTATCTTTCCATTTCATGTACTTGACATGCACACCCGACCCACTATCTCTAATTTTTTCATTACCACCTGATTTATTTGGCATGTCTCGTGGCTTATCATGAAACAACTTATCAGCTTGGTTATTTTTCACACGTCTAATACTTTGGCCTCTAGCATCCAACTCTTTATTTATGTCAATATAATCTACTTTTTGAATCGACAAGATTTTGACATTATTTTCCATCACAACCGTCGTCTCATTCTCTTTTTCGTAACTTACCTTATCTGATTGGAAAAATGATTTTTAGAAGACTCAAAAACTTGCGATTTGACTTCCGCCTTTGTCGAATCTTCTCCGACAAACATATTACCACTGTTGGTGATCGCAACATCATCACCGGTAGCCACCAGAACACTCATAGCCGCCATAACACCATCCATAGCCATTGAAATATAAACTATCTTCATTCGGTCTCTTTGGTTGATACCCTTCGATCGTAGCACCTGTAATACCCATCGTGCCACCGACAACTATCGTCTCACATCCTTTTCTGGCATGTTTATTTTCCACACATAAATTCTTTACCCACCATTCTTCGTTCCACTAAATCACACAGATTTCTTTCTCTTTGTTCACACAGAACCCGCTCACGCAAAACGCATTTTGTTCTTTGGTCTCCTCTTCTTAGTCGATTCACGCATAATCTTTGTTCACGCAAAACTCTTATTCCTTAGTTCACACAGAACTCTTATACTTAGTTCACACAAAACTCCTTCCCTTGGCTCACACCGAACTCGATCTTCTTGGCTCACACCCAACTCGATCTTCTTGGCTCACACAGAACTTCTCTTTCCTGACTCACACAGAACCTCTCCTTGATCTCGATTTTTGGCTCACTCAGAACCTTGACTCATACAAAACCTCCTTTAATCTTGATCATCTTACACGATCCGATTGCTTTAATCGTCTCACACTATTTTTTTCTTCACCTTTTCCCTTTCTTTTATGCGGCTCCAATCAGATGTGTGGCTGCTTCAATTTCAAATTAATTCCAACCACAAGCTTGAGTGGTGCTTTTAATTCTCACCTGCTTGGTTAACTTCTTTCTTTGACTTTGTTTTAAGAAACAATGACTCATTCCTTCAATTGCTTGCTTGCTTCTCTCGACCAAAAACAGCCGCAAACCCAAACTTGTTGCTTCCTTCGAATCTCTTGCTGTGATTTCTGATGTCAATTATTGGATAATTGGATCAAACTCGAACAATAAAACACCGACAATATTGATCACAAAGATCGACTCCCTTTATTAATATCAAAGACCACACCAATTACATAAATCTTAACCATGTATTTATAATAAACATATATTAATCCTAACCAAACTCAAATTCAATTAAATAATCAAATAAATAAACAAACTCAATCCTACTCTAATACTAACTCAACCAAACAATTAATAAACTAATATAATAATTATATGTTTAATCAAGATTAAACCTTTAATTATCACATATATTTTTATGTTAAAATATAAATTGAAGTAGTTTTTTTAATTTTTGGGGCTCTTAATATTTTGGGTCATAAACCGGTTGCTTTAGTTCCTTATACTGTAGAGCCACCGCTGCTAACTATTTGATATTTCATTTATTAATTCCTAAATTTTCATTACTATTTAATATTTCCATTATAATTTCTAAACCTCCATTACTAATATTTTCTTTTATTCAACCCGTGTAAATCACGAGTTTCTAACCTAGTAATATATATAAAACAACCACTTATAAGTAATGAAGTGATTGAAGGATTAAGAACCGGAAAGTTAGTTATAGACCCTTTAATCGACCATATAATATAGTTGAAAAGTGGGAGAGGGATGATAATGAAAATGGGCCAAAAGCATATTGTGGGTCAATAATTTGTTGTGAATGAACCAAGTTAAATACATGGCCAAGAAAGGAAAGATGGCCCAACAAGAAGCGGATCAATGAGTTTATTTAAGAGAGAATATGTTCTAGTTAGTTGTGACTTGTGAGTAGAGGTGCACAAACCGGGTTTTTTTATCCGAACCGGTTTCAAACTGGCCCGAATCGGTTTGGTGAAAGCGAACGTTAAACCGGTTTTGACTAAACCGGTTCGGGTTAAACCGGTTTATTAAGTATAAAATCTCGAACCTGTTGAACCGGTTCAGTTCGGTTCTGGACCGGTTCGGGTTGGTGAACCGGTTTAAACCGGTTATATTAAAAAAAAAAAATTTAAAAATAAATATTTAACAAATAAAAACATAAAGTTCAACGTTTATTCATATTGTAGGTGTTCGGAAATCACAAAACATTACAAAATTAAACATTACAATTCGACAAAAAGAATAATATTTTTTTTAGAGTTTTTTTGTTTAATTTTCGCCGTCATTCTCGGAGTTACTAGTGGATCTTCGTAGTCTATCATCTTCGGCGAGTTCTTCATTTGTAAGTGGGCTCGCCAATCCTTGGTTGACCTCAGATTCGTGTATGAATTCTTCAACTTCAATTTCGTCTTCAAGCGAACTCCTATCTTGTCTCCTATCTACCGCATCCGAATGGTCTTTCAAGAAAATGCACATTTGGGACCTAATGTCACACCCCGACCGATGGCGGAATCATCGAGGCCGACAATGGAATGATTGTTCAAAAGCACATGATAACTAAAATGTTGCATAATTCATTAATTAAATTTAAAGACAACAAAGATCCAAATACAATACATTTCAAATAACCTAGTCTAGTTCAAAACATTGATTTATTTAACTAGGTCCATAGTTCTTAAGTGGTGGAATCTTCGGCAAGCAATCACATATCCAAACCTGAAACATTATTTAAATCAAGTGTCAACTAAAAAGTTTGTGAGTACATAGGTTTTGTAGTTCCGATAAGTAGTAGATAAAAACGTTTTGCAACTCATTGTTTATCTTGTTAAACATAGTATATATATGGTGTATCATTTATCTAATCACAATTCAAACCGGGATTGACGCGCTTGAACATAGCACAACAGCTAAGTCCGGTATGTTTGAATATAACACGCGGCTATATCCGAGTATGCAGTAATAAACACCCTAACCGGGTGGGCTGGTCAGGCACAATAGATCTATTAATATTACTGTTGGTTTTCTTGTGTTTAAATGTATGTACATCCAAGATAATAAGCATATAGTCCACATGTATAACACGTATAAACAATGTGAGTAGCATGTATAATGTTTCACCCCAAAATGTGCAAAAATGTAAAATAGGGGCTATGTAACTCACCTGGCTAGCGGATATGATAATCCACGAGTGCAGGTGATAAGGACGTTGAAACCTAAGCACGATGAAATCCTATGTGGATAGATAAGTATTATTGTATGTTTATATATGTGCGTATTCATATTTAAAATGTGTATAGGTTTTATAATAATATTCCTTAATATTTATTTGTATAAAATATGGTAGAAAAATGATAATGATTTTGTAAAACTTTAACTTATAAAAATGTATATATTGTTAAAATATTACATTTTTAAATAAGTAGTTATTATGTATTTATAAAAGTTTCTATTTATTTATTTATATTATCATTATTATCTATATATTTTTTGTAAGTTAAAACTATTCTAATAATTTTAAAAATATAGTGTTTATTATTTTATAAAAATTTGGGTGGGTTAAGTATGTATAAAAAGTTGTTTAATCGTTTTTAAAATAAACGAACGAGTAAACCGGCTCGTTTTAGTTTTTATTGTATAAAAAGAATATTAAAATAACTTAAAATAAATAAATAAAATAAAAACAGAATAAAAAGTTTGGGCCGAAGGTCAACCAGGATCGAACCCGCGACCTCAGGATCAAACACACACACGCATAACCAGCCGGGCTACTGCCCATCGCTGGTTATGTGTGTACCCGTTAATTTAAATACACAAGTGGGAAATTGGTCGCTGGTCCTTGGCAATCGGCAAACCGTGTCCGAGGACACTGGTTTTCCCGGTAACTCATGGGCGATGGTCGCGATTTCGATTGGGGTAGTTTGACAAGCGATAACAGAAGGTAAAGGAACCAAATTGAGGCTCGAACCTGGTCGCGAAGGGTCTGGTCGGCAGAGTTCTTAATCCGAAAATGTCCAGAACGGGAATCGAGCTTCTGGATGGAATTAGCCTCTAAAACCTTGGTCACAGCTTCACTCAGAGACGACGAAGGTAATGGTGTATTCAATTTGAAGTGAGATTGGGTGGAAGAGGGGTAGCGAGCTCGTGCAGATCCGACTATGGCTATTTATAGCCGAGCTCGTTTCGTATGATAAAACGTGAAATTGAGCACGTCCCGACACTCTTCTGGACGAGACGAAGCTATCGAGCTATCGTGCACGCGTGGAGGTTGACTGTCGGGCTTGAATTCGGGCGTGGGTTCTCGGCCACCAACAAGATCAGATTATCCGTATGTTGGGGAGACCAATTGGTCGGGGGCTTTTGCTCGCGTGGGAACGACGAGGTCAGGGCTGCCTTTAGCGGCTGTCGAGGTGCAGGGATCAGCCCAGTCGAGATGTCACCGGAAAAGAGCTTGGACCGCCGGACAACGAAGGGGGTGACCGGAAAGTCGAATAGAGATTTGGCAGTTTCAGTCCCTGTAGTTTGATTTTGTTTTAATTCGACCCCTGAGATAATTACGGATGGATCCTTGTAGTTTGGTTTTGTCCAGAAACAGTCCCCTAACTACTTTTACTTTAAAACCTTTTAGTTTGAAGAATTCCAAAACAGTCCCTCAACTTTTATAAAAATAATTAATAAGTTTTCTTTTTAATTTCTAATATATTTATAAACTTATATTATTATTATTATAAATAATTTTTTTATAAAAGTTAGTTATCTTATTTAAATAGGTTATTTTATTAAATATGAAATTTTTAAATTTAGATTTTTTTTTTATATAAAATTTTATATAAGTTTTAAAACTTATAAAATTTTAATTAATTTAAATCCGTAAAATGAAAATACCTATTTGTATAAAACTAAATAAAACACTCGTATTTTATTTAATTTGAGAATGATTACACGATAATTATATTACAAGTGCGCGAATGAAAAATCCGAAACGTCACAGTCTCCCCATGTTAAAGGAATTTCGCCCCGAAATTCAACTAGTGGAGGCTATGAAAAGAGATGTGGATACTTGGTCTTCATTTGGTCTTCACGTTCCCAAGTGAACTCGGGTCCACGTTTAGACTCCCAACGGATCTTGACAATGGGGATGCGGCTACGCTTGAGTTTCTTGACTTCTCGGCCCATGATTTCCACGGGTTTTTCAACAAAGTGCATTTTCTCGTCAATATGCACTTCATCAAGAGGGATGTGGAGATGTTCGTCGGCTAGACACTTTTTCAAATTAGATACATGAAAGGTCGGATGAACGTTGTTGAGTTCTGAAGGAAGATCGAGTTTGTAGGCCACTTTTCCTACCCTTTTGAGTATCTTGAATGGACCCACATATCGAGGTGCAAGTTTTCCTTTCTTTCCAAATCGGACTACGCCTTTCCAAGGTGATACTTTTAGGAGAACCATATCCCCAACTTGAAATTCCAAGGGTTTTCGTCTTTTATCGGCATAGCTCTTTTGCCGACTCCTTGCTACCCGAATGTTGTCACGGATAAGAGAGATTTTATCGGTGGTCTCTTGGATAAGCTCGGGACCGGTGATTTGTGCTTCACCAATTTCGTTCCAACAAATCGGTGAACGACATTTCCGTCCATAAAGAGCTTCAAACGGTGCCATGTTAATACTTGTGTGGTAGCTGTTGTTGTAGGAAAATTCGATCAGTGGTAGGTGAGAATCCCAATTGCCACCAAAGTCAATGACACAAGCTCTAAGCATATCCTCGAGAGTTTGGATTGTTCGCTCGGTTTGTCCATCAGTTTGAGGATGGTAAGCCGTACTTAAGTCCAAACGATTACCAAGCGCAGATTGTAATGATTGCCAAAATCGGGAAGTAAAACGCGAATCACGATCGGAGATGATGTTCAAAGGGATTCCGTGACGACTCACAATTTCATCAATGTAGATCCGAGCCAATTTCTCGATTCGATAGTCCTCACAAATAGGCAAGAAATGAGCAGACTTTGTAAGTCGGTCGATAATAACCCATATACTATTGTGCCCACTAGAAGTGCGTGGGAGTTTGGTGATGAAGTCCATAGCAAGGTTCTCCCACTTCCACACGGGGATTTCAGGTTGTTCGGGGAGTCCGGAAGGCTTCTGGTGTTCGGCCTTCACTTTAGAACAAGTTAAGCATTTTGCCACAAAGAGGGCAATATCCTTTTTCATGCCGGGCCACCAATATTGCTGACGAAGACCCATATACATCTTATCAGCTCCGGGATGTACCGAATATCAAGTTTTGTGGGACTCGTTCATCAAAAATATACGAAGGTCGTCACGATCGGGAACCCAGATACGGTCCAAGTAATATAACAGACCGTTGGCTTTGGTTTCTAGCAAGAGTTCTACACCACATGCCATCTCTTGATACATGTTTCCCTCGGTAACTGAGGTGTGTTGTGCTTTGAGAATACGGGCTTGGATATCATTATGGATACAAACACTATGAAGCATGATACGTTCTTTACGACTCAAGGCGTCGGCTACAACATTTGCTTTGCCGGGGTGGTAGCGAATCTCGCAGTCGTAGTCATTAAGAAGTTCAATCCATCGACGTTGCCTCATATTAAGCTCTTTTTGATTGAAAATATGCTGGAGGCTTTTGTGGTCGGTGAAAACCACGCATTTGGTGCCATAAAGATAGTGTCTCCAAATTTTCAAGGCGAAAACGACAGCACCAAGCTCGAGATCGTGGGTCGTATAGTTCTTCTCGTGGATTTTGAGCTGACGTGATGCGTATGCAATTACTTGGCCACGTTGCATAAGAACACATCCAAGACCTTGGTTGGATGCATCACAATAAACGACAAAGTCGTCATTACCACTAGGAAGAGTTAGAATAGGAGCATTGCAGAGCTTGTGCTTGAGAGTTTGAAAAGCTTCCTCTTGCTTGGGTCCCCACTCGTAAGGCTCACCTTTGTGAGTCAAGGCAGTGAGCGGGACCGCAATTTTGGAGAAATTTGAGATGAAGCGACGATAGTAACCCGCTAGTCCAAGGAAGGAACGAATCTCGGTAGGAGTCTTAGGAGTACTCCAATTCTTTACCGCCTCGATCTTTGCCGGGTCCACATGAATTCCCTTATTGTTGACTATGTGTCCCAAAAATTGAACCTCCTTTAGCCAGAATTCACACTTGGAAAACTTGGCGTATAGTTGTTCTTTCTTCAAGAGTTCCAAAATCAAACGAAGATGTTGTTCATGCTCCGCTTTCGTTTTAGAATAGATGAGAATGTCGTCAATGAAAACGATCACGAACTTGTCCAAATAAGGTTTGCATACACGGTTCATGAGGTCCATGAAGACCGCAGGTGCATTAGTCAAACCGAATGGCATGACCATGAACTCGTAGTGACCATATCCAGTCCGAAAGGCAGTCTTCGGAATGTCTTCATCGAGGACACGAAGTTGATGGTATCCGGAACGAAGGTCAATCTTGGAGAAACATGTTGAACCTTGAAGCTGATCGAAAAGATCGTCGATACGGGGTAAAGGATAACGGTTCTTAATTGTAAGCTTGTTGAGTTCACGATAATCGATGCACATTCGAAACGATCCATCCTTTTTCTTTACGAACAGCACGGGAGCGCCCCAAGGTGAATGGCTTGGGCGGATGAATCCTTTGGATGAGAGTTCTTGTAATTGACTTGCGAGCTCTTGCATCTCGGAAGGTGCAAGACGATAGGGAGCTTTTGCCACGGGAGTTGCTCCGGGCACGAGGTCAATACGAAACTCTACTTGTCTAGGAGGAAGAAGGCCGGGTAAATCCTCGGGGAATACTTCGGGAAAGTCTCGAATGATCGGAATATCTTGCAATTTCTTACCCTTGTCTTTCGTGTCAACTACGTGGGCCAAGAAGGCAACGTACTTTTTCCGTAGGTACTTTTGTGTCAATGTGCAAGACATGAGTTGAAGACCACGACATGGTTTTTCAACGAAAATAACTAACGTGTTGCCCGAAGGGAGAGGTATACGAATGCACTTTTCGTAGCAAATAACCTCGGCATGGTGCTTGGATAACCAGTCCATGCCAATTATAATATCGAAGCTTCCCAATTGCATTGGAAGGAGATCAACAGAGAATTCATGATTATTAAGCTCGAGATTGCAGTTGCGGATAACAGAATTTATAGTAATAGATTTTCCGTTTGCTATCTCCACGGAATAAGAATTGTCAAGTTTCGTTCTTTGTTTAGCAAGTCGAGATTCAAAGGTAAGAGACACAAAACTCCTATCGGCACCGGTATCAAATAAAATGGATGCATAATGATTGTTTACGAGAAATGTACCGTTTATCATGTCGTTGTTTGCTTGAGCCTCATTAGCGTTTATATTAAACGCTCGTCTTTGGGGACCACCTTGATGATGAAGTTTTGGGCATCGGTCACGGAAATGGTTTGGGTCTCCACATTCGTAACATGCCCGATCATTGAGAGGTGCCAGATAGATTGGACGGTTGGCTGGAGCAGCTTGATGGACGGGAGGACGGGTACGGCAAGTAGTGACCACGTGTCCATATCGTCCGCAGCTTGAACACAATCGGCATGGTAAGTTGGTAGGATGATGGTACTTGCAGGTCTGGCATTGGGGATTCGAGCCCAGATAAGGTTTCGGGTTTTGACCCAAAGGGGCCACTTGAATAGCAGGTACAACGGGAGTTACGGCTGCGAAGTTTCGACCCTTTCGTTTCTTGTTACGGTTAGAAGACTCGGGTTTTACATCTTTGACGGCCGCAAGAGTAGAGACAACCTTCTTGGAACCTTTTCTTGTTAAGGTTCCGGCTTTGACATGGTTTTCGGATAGTGTAGCGGATAGACGGATAGCAGCTTCAAGTGTAGGAGGATTGCTTCCTAACACAGCATCTTGAATTTGCATAGGCAGCCCGCCTATGTACTTTTCAATTTCACGAGTAAGGGGAGTGATCATATGAGGCACCAATAGGCTCAGCTCTTGAAATCGGGTGGTGTAAGCCAGATTATCCCCGCTGTCTTGGGCAAGATCCCAAAACTCAGTCTCGAGCTTCCTCATTTCATTTCGAGGACAGAATTCATCAGTCATGGCTTTCTTCAGATCATCCCATGATAAATATGTAGCAACCTCAACACCACGAGTGCGTTTCTCACCGTTCCACCAGGTGAGGGCTCTCTTTTGAAGTACACTTGTGGCATAGCGAACTTGAAGATTATCGGGACAATCACTGTTTAGGAATGTGCTTTCCATGCTTTCAAACCACTGCAGTAGGCCGGTAGCACCTTCAGTCCAGAAAAATTTTGTAGGATTGCACGAGTTAAAGTGCTTAAACGTGCATTGAGGCGGGTTGGTACCACCATTTCCTTGGATGTTGTGAGACCCGTCACTGTTGTTATTAGCTTGGGTCATTTGCCCCACCAGCTGGGCAAGAAGGGTAGCAAGATCCGGGTTGGAAGTGCTAGAGTTTGCACGTCGAGGAGGCATTCTAACACCATAAGAAAAGACAATGATATTTTAGATAAGATGGATATATATGAATTATAGTGGGAAATAATGTAAGCAGAAAAGCGGGATTCATCATGACGCGTGCCAGTGCATGTGTATTTATTCAAAGTTGATGGGGGAAACTAAGCCATCTATTCCGGATAGAACATGATGTTATAGATCATTATTCGCGTAATAGGAATTGCCGGGACTTGCATGCACTACAAATCGTTATTACGTGTGCACCCGTAATAATGATTTGCTTTGCATGTTCCTAGTTCTTCCTATCTTGCTATAATGTCCCCAAATTTTGAGTTTAAGTTCGGATCGTATCCTTGCGAATACATTGACTTATCAACGTTAAGTAATTCCTCAAAACTTTCAAGGAGACATGCTTTAGCCTATAGGTAAACACTCACTTCAGGAATTCCCAGGAAAGCATACGGGTCCGTTTATTTGGATTTATACGAAATGCTTTCCTAGACAGAAAACCCAATGTACAGGTGTCACCCTTCCAGATTGCACGTGTCCTTTACCGGTTTCAAGAAATTAAGTCGTTGACGAGATTTTCAAGATTTTAATAGACTTGAGAGTCTATGAGTATAAAATGTGTAGGAATGTTGCAATTAATATGGATTAGGAAAGAGTATGGATAAGGATGGTAGTGTATTTGTTTGCATAAGTTTGTTTGTCAAGTATGTATCATGTATTTAAGCCTTGTATGTATAAGCCTCATCTACCAAACTTGGGAAAATTCAAATAATACCTAACTACAAATAATTCACATAACAATTAATCATTTAGCACATAACACATAAAAGGGAGTCCTAGGGTTATAGTCTAGGTCATTGTGTCTAATAACCTAATTCCCTATAACCATGGCTCTGATACCAATCTGTCACACCCCGACCGATGGCGGAATCATCGAGGCCGACAATGGAATGATTGTTCAAAAGCACATTATAACTAAAATGTTGCATAATTCATTAATTAAATTTAAAGACAACAAAGATCCAAATACAATACATTTCAAATAACCTAGTCTAGTTCAAAACATTGATTTATTTAACTAGGTCCATAGTTCTTAAGTGGTGGAATCTTCGGCAAGCAATCACATATCCAAACCTGAAACATTATTTAAATCAAGTGTCAACTAAAAAGTTGGTGAGTACATAGGTTTTGTAGTTCCGATAAGTAGTAGATAAAAACGTTTTGCAACTCATTGTTTATCTTGTTAAACATAGTATATATATGGTGTATCATTTATCTAACCACAATTCAAACCGTGATTGACGCGCTTGAACATAGCACAACAGCTAAGTCCGGTATGTTTGAATATAGTTACCCACTATATCCGGTATGTTTGAATATAACACGCGGCTATATCCGAGTATGCAGTAATAAACACCCTAACCGGGTGGGCTGGTCAGACATAATAGATCTATTAATATTACTGTTGGTTTTCTTGTGTTTAAATGTATGTACATCCAAGATAATAAGCATATAGTCCACATGTATAACACGTATAAATAATGTGAGTAGCATGTATAATGTTTCACCCCAAAATGTGCAAAAATATAAAATAGGGGCTATGTAACTCACCTGGCTAGCGGATATGATAATCCACGAGTGCGGGTGATAAGGACGTTGAAACCTAAGCACGATGAAATCCTATGTGGATAGATAAGTATTATTGTATGTTTATATATGCGCGTATTCATATTTAAATGTATATAGGTTTTATAATAATATTCCTTAATATTTATTTGTATAAAATATGATAGAAAAATGATAATGATTTTGTAAAACTTTAACTTATAAAAATGTATATATTGTTAAAATATTACATTTTTAAATAAGTAGTTATTATGTATTTATAAAAGTTTATATTTATTTATTTATATTATCATTATTATCTATATATTTTTTGTAAGTTAAAACTATTCTAATAATTTTAAAAATATAGTGTTTATTATTTTATAAAAATTTGGGTGGGTTAAGTATATATAAAAAGTTGTTTAATCGTTTTTAAAATAAACGAACGAGTAAACCGGCTCGTTTTAGTTTTTATTGTATAAAAAGAATATTAAAATAACTTAAAATAAATAAATAAAAAAAAAACAGAATAAAAAGTTTGGGCCGAAGGCCAACCGGGATCGAACCCGCGACCTCAGGATCTAACACACACACGCATAACCAGCCGGGCTACTGCCCATCGCTGGTTATGTGTGTACCCGTTAATTTAAATACACAAGTGGGAAATTGGTCGCTGGTCCTCGGCAACCGACAAACAGTGTCCGAGGACACTGGTTTGCCCGGTAACTCATGGGCGATGGTCGCGATTTCGATTGGGGTAGTTTGACAAGCGATAACAGAAGGTAAAGGAACCAAATTGAGGCTCGAACCTGGTCGCGAAGGGTCTGGTCGGCTGAGTTCTTAATCCGAAAATGTCCAGAACGGGAATCGAGCTTCTGGATGGAATTAGCCTCTAAAACCTTGGTCACAGCTTCACTCAGAGACGACGAAGGTAATGGTGTATTCAATTTGAAGTGAGATTGGGGGGAAGAGGGGTTGCGTGCTCGTGCAGATCCGACTTTGGCTATTTATAGCCGAGCTCGTTTCGTATGATAAAACGTGAAATTGAGCACGTCCCGACACTCTTCTGGACGAGACGAAGCTATCGAGCTATCGTGCACGCGTGGAGGTTGACTGTCGGGCTTGAATTCGGGCGTGGGTTCTCGGCCACCAACAAGATCAGATTATCCGTATGTTGGGGAGACCAATTGGTCGGGGGCTTTTGCTCGCGTGGAAACGACGAGGTCAGGGCTGCCTTTAGCGGCTGTCGAGGTGCAGGGAACAACCCTGTCGAGATGTCGCCGGAAAAGAACTTGGACCGCCGGACAACGAAGGGGGTGACCGGAAAGTCGAATAGAGATTTGGCAGTTTCAGTCCCTGTAGTTTGATTTTGTTTTAATTCGACCCCTGAGATAATTACGGATGAATCCTTGTAGTTTGGTTTTGTCCAGAAACAGTCCCCTAACTACTTTTACTTTAAAACCTTTTAGTTTGAAG
The DNA here is from genome assembly GCA_023525975.1 of Smallanthus sonchifolius. NCBI lineage: Eukaryota > Viridiplantae > Streptophyta > Magnoliopsida > Asterales > Asteraceae > Smallanthus > Smallanthus sonchifolius. Next base: position 15,190,622 of record CM042027.1, on the reverse strand, counting down.
AATTCCGAAACAGTCCCTCAACTTTTATAAAAATAATTAATAAGTTTTCTTTTTAATTTCTAATATATTTATAAACTTATATTATTATTATTAGGATTATTGGATTTTAATAATCCCACCTTTAACCAATTGGCCGATAATAATCCCAACTGAGAATATTCTTACCACCGGTCCCTACTTTCAAACTATTTTTTTACATTGGACCCCCCGTTAAAAAAACTTAACGCCGTTAGAGTTTATATGACGTGGACATCTGCAAACCGCCGGAAAGTCGAGCCAAGCTAGCAGTGGTCTCGTGGTGGCTTTTGAAATTGGCTCTGGTGGTGTTTAACTGGTCTCGTGGGTCCGGAAAGTCCAAACAGAGAAAACGGTGGTGTTTAACGAGACCAGTTAAACACCACCAAAGCCAATTTCAAAAGCCAACACGAGACCATTGCTAGCTTGGCTCGACTTTCCGGCGGTTTGCAGATGTCCATGTCATATAAACTCTAACGGCGTTAAGTTTTTTTAACGAGGAGTCCAATGTAAAAAAATAGTTTGAAAGTAGGGACCGGTGGTAAGAATATTCTCAGTTGGGATTATTATCGGCCAATTGGTAAAAGGTGGGATTATTAAAATACAATAATCCTTATTATTATAAATAATTTTTTTATAAAAGTTAGTTATCTTATTTAAATAGGTTATTTTATTAAATATGAAACTTTTAAATTTAGATTTTTTTTATATAAAATTTTATATAAGTTTTAAAACTTATAAAATTTTAATTAATTTAAATCCGTAAAATGAAAATACCTATTTGTATAAAACTAAATAAAACACTCGTATTTTATTTAATTTGAGAATGATTACACGATAATTATATTACTAGTGCGCGAATGAAAAATCCGAAACGTCACACCTAAGCAAATCAAACCCGTATCATTACATAATCTAATATATTCATGGTATCTTTTTTTACTACTACTAAAAACGTCTTTAAGCATGACTCGAAATGCATTACTTAATTCAATAACGGGTTCAACCGCAAGCCCGTCTTGCATGGCTAAGTTGATGATGTGTGCAATACATCGACTATGGAAAAAAGAGAGGGTTTGAGAAGTGTGATTTAACCAAAACACCCCCTACCTATTTATAATGTGTTTGGGGGTTAAAATGGGTCAAAAAACGGTCAAAAATTGGTTCTAACGGCTATATAGCCGTTTTCCAATGGCTAGTTTCGAAATATTACCGTTAAACCGGTTCAAACTGGTTTACCAAACCGGTTCACAAAAAACCGGTTGTAAACCGCTTGTCGTGCAAAATACTTAAATCGGTTATAAACCGGCGGTTCCTACCGGTTTGAAACCGGTTCACCAAAAACCGGTTCTAGGGCGGTTCGGGTTTCGGTTCCGAACCGGTTTTTTTGTGCACCTCTTCTTGTGAGTGAGAATAAAATTATAGGTTTTGGCTATTTAAAGTATTAATATAATAAATTATAGTATTTTTTAATTTAACAATTCAAAATTTGAATTTTGTTCCAATATGCACGGTTGTTTACATTGCTTAAACAAGAAAAAACCTCAAAAATCTTCAAGAGTGTTCATGTAAAATCAACCATTAGAATAAAACTTAAAAGATTTTAGGTTTTCTCTTTGCTTTTGAACCGGAGCTAACAATCTACATATTGAAATGAAACTCAAATTAAATGGTTACAATTAGTTATAATTTTGCATACCCTAATAATATATTACTTTTAATGTAACTTCTTTCCTAGTCTGTTTTTTTTTTCTTTTAAAAAAACAATGCCATTTAAGGGACTAAGCAGAGGTGCACAAACAAACCGGATCCGATCCGAAAGATAATCCGAAAACGGATCCAACCTTAACCGGATAAAAAAGAACCGGACTGGATTTTTTAGGATCTGCCGGATCTAGAACCGGTTCCAAGGTTTTATCCGGACCGGATAAAAATCGGACAAAATGGAACCGGACACAAAAAAATCCGGATCCAATTGGATAAAACCGGATAAAATCGGATATTTAGTCAGATCCGGTTCCAAATAGGTTCCACCTCTCCACTCCCAAAACCGGATCCGATCCGGAGCCGGTTCCCTCGTGTCCGGTCGTTGACCAACGTTGACGGATCCGGTCCGGATCTGAACCGGATCCGGATCCCAAAAAAATCCGGTTTGTGCACCTTTAGGACTAAGGGCTTGTTTGGTTGGGAGTTCAATGAAATTGGTATTTAAATTTCATTCCTTTTTATGTTTGTATAATGTATATAGAACGAACGGGAATCAAAAGGGTTCATTGTTTATATTCTCTGTGTTGCCTTATATGGCGAAGAATTACAATGGTATAGGAGAGATTACATGAGTAATTATGCAAACATATGCAAACACATAATTGTGTTTATTAATTTATTGAGTTAATTAGGCCACTATATAATATTTTATTGAGTTTTTATGTGTTTATTTATTGGATCTCATCTAGAACATATAATTATTATTTACTAACTAGTTTATATATATATTTTTAAATATGTTAATCGACACACGATAAATAAATGGAAAAGATTAAATAGTTTTGGGCACATCGAAAACTTGGGCGCTGAGCAGTCGCCCACCCTACACATGCTCAGGGCCGACCTTGGTACCCGTTTATGTCTATTGTTCGATCACACAACTACCAAGATTTTTCAATCTATTTGTTTGAGAATTTTATGCCATATAAACTAGCAAAGAAGGTATTAGAGGGTGTTTGAGATTGCTTATTTAACTCCAAAAGTGTTTTTTTGTTAAAAGTGCTTATTAGTTTATGAATTTTTGAGAAGTAGTTTGAAAAAGTGTTTGGATTAGCTTTAGGGGTGAGAAAAGTCAATAAGTCAATGATTGACGAACGTTGGTGACAGACGTGTATGTATTTTCTCTAGGGTTAATAATCGATGATATATATAACGATATATATGTATTTGTTAGAAATTGTTAGGGGTAGATTGGTAATATTTTATTGCAAAAGCCAAAAGCCATTTGAAAAGCCATGAATTTATGGTTTTTTAAAAAACAACTTTTTAGCTTTATCAAAAAGTTAAAACAAAAAGTGTTTTTATGTTTACCAAACACTTTTTTAGCTTATTTACTTTTGAAAAAGCCAATAAGTCAATAAACAGTTTTCCAACGCAATCCCAAACACCCTCTTAGTTAAGATTTTCCAATCTTTTATTTTTGAGTAAACTCTCGTTTTACTCCATCTGGTTTAGGTCAATTCCCTATTTTAGTCAAATAGTTTAAAAATCCCCATTTACATCCAATAGTTTCACCATTTGTCTTCTTTTTAGACAATCCACTAACCTCCATCCAGTTTTATGTTAAGTTTTAACTGAAAAGACCAAAATACCCTTATTAATAAAATAAAAACCTAACCCACTCACCCACCATTTCATCCCCTCCCACTTCTCCAGACATTCACCACCACCTCCACCCTCCTCCACTGCCATCGCCACCACCACCACCCTCCTCCACTACCATTTCCACCACCACCACCCTCCACTGCCATTGCCACCACCACCACCACCATCCTCCATTGCCATCTCCAGCAAACCTTATATACAGATTTGAGGGTTTATTCTGCCACCACCACCACTACACCCCCACTACCGCCACTGCCACCACCACATCCCACCACAAGCCATCAATATTCCACAAGCCATCACACTCACAATCGTCTCAAACATCGGCTCCCATCTTGTTTCCCTCCTCCTCGCCGCATTCTCTCACGTTGGCCTTTTCAAGTCGCCGGCTGATCCCGACGACTACCCGTCCTCCTCCGGCAACTACATCCTCATCTTAGACGGCTCCTCCTCGTCACTCCTCCCCTGTGTGACTGTAACTCTACTTGCAACTAACCCTAAACCTAAAAAAAAGAGTCAAAATTCAAGAACAAGATTCAAAATCAAGGAGATCAATCAATGAAAACCCACCACCACTCTCTACTACCGCGTTTTTCCGGCGAAGCCACCACCCACCTTCGTTCACTACACTGCCACCTAGATTTTTGGTTTTTGTTTGATTTTGTGGGTGGTGGTTGCAACGAAGGAGGAGGTTAGTGGTGATGGATTTTGTGGGTGGTGGTTACCACCATCGGAATCAGGGTGATGAGATCTAGTAGTGGCGGCGACGATGGCGGTGGCGGTCAAATGGTGGTGGTGGGTGAAAGTAATATCTGAAAGTAGAGAGAGAATGTGTGTGTGGAGAGAGAGTAGGGATAGTTTTTATTTTATCTCACATGGATATTATGGTCAATTAAGAAAAGTTAACAGAAAAAAACTAACGGTGTTAGTTATCTGGCTTAAATTGAAACAAAAATGAAACCAAAGTGACTAAAAAAGAGAAATTTGAATTATTGGACTAAAATATGGAATTGGTGCAAACCACAGAGACTAAAACGGGAGTTTACTCTTTATTTTTTATTTTTAAGTCATGAGGTTCTCTTTTGTCCAACGAGCATTACAGGTCTTGCAACCCAACTACCAAAAGAGGTCCCAGGAACCATTTACAACCATACCCGTCAAAACCCGTTTTAATCGGAACCGAACCACACTTTCACGGTCCGGTTCTAGGTTCTTTGTGTTTGTGACTTCACATTACCTCATATATTTTTGTATTATTAGAGATTTTTTAAGTTATGAAGAAACATAGATCGGAGCGTTGGGCTTCGGGTGTATGTTTCCACATATAAAAGAAGGACAGTCACATCTCGGTTTTTCCACGGGTTCAGTTCTGCTCTCTCCGGTCATAGAACTCACTGCAACTACACAGAAAAGCTACGTTAGAGGGCACAAGTCTAGCCCCAGGGCACTCCGACGCTTATGTCAAGTCGGGGCCTCTATACAAGTGTATAAATTATGGTGTGAGGTAGAGAGAGACAAAACTCCTTAATTATTGTAGAGTAGTGGGAGGAAAACCTTAGTGAAGCTTCTCTTAAACCAAGTGGATAATGAGCTGTTTGGGTTTTTTTTTAACCTAACCTCTTCAGTTTTTGAGAAAACAATTTATTTTTAAGTATAATACGCTTCTAAACCATAATGATAAATTCTTCGCTAAATTACTCGGATTTATAACATTTAGTTTAATGAAATGTGACTAACTTTTGCGTCATTAATTAATATTTTAAAATATAAGTTTGATTTTAATAAAATATAAACACGTTAAGTTTATGGTAGACTTATCATTCATGATTCATCAACATGACAGGCACCTTATCGACTCATCAGCTTCGATCTAGTGTACGACTCTTAAGAAAGATGTCCTACAAAATCACGTGAATGAAGGACCACAAACTATTGCATTGTTTTAGGATTCATTGTTTCAGTAATATTAGACATTAAATTACAGTTATTATATAAATACTAATATGTATTTAAATAAATGTAATGTTATGTTATTAGACATAAAATATAATACATTCAAGAAAAATAACAACTCAGAAGGAAGCTATCGGTTCAACCTAGCTTTTGATTTGATAGAAAAATAATGATCGCATTTTATATTGTCGATTTTATTGTAGCGAGAAATTTTGTCTTGCACGTCGTGACGGGAAGCAGGCCTTATACGTTTGAGGCGGTGACATTAACGCAACTAAGAAAAAAAGAAATGTGGTTAAATAAATAAAAGAAACGTATGAGGTTAAGATAACTCAATTGTGAAGGACGAACATAGATCAAAGTTACGGTTTATGAACTCATGTAGGTCATAGTGTTTTCCTTGATTATAATCATCGAAATGTTGTTGGATAATAAATCATACATTTTTCTTTTAAACGAAAATCACCATGATAAAGATTTTGACTAACAAATAATTATTTAGAATAATATCGGGAGGAAACTCTATATTTTCATATATTCATATATGGTCAACACATATATTATATAGTAATACATGGACTTGTAACCGACCCTATAATAAATATATCGTTTAATCGTCCTAATGAGGGTATAATGTCTGTATTAAATATAGAGTTTATAACACTCCCCCTCAGACATATTACCATTCATTATACACTAATAACATCATACTTCATGATGATATTAAAACGATACTTCAGGGCCTAGAAAATAAATTGATATTCCTGGATTAATTATGTTGATTCGTTAAAAACCTTGCTAAGAAAACCCAGTGAAACAAAACTTAGTCAAGGAAAAAAGAGTGCAACGTATATAATGCTCCCCCTCAAACTAATTTACATATTTTAATATGTAGAGTCCGATCTTCAATGATGAGTGCTTGACTTGATCTTTGATATAGCCTTCTCTTACTCAAATTATGTAAGTTGCATTGTCTTCATAATATAATCTTAATGTCCTTCTTGATTTGTTATAGACTTCATGTTCCTTGTATGTGTTGGATCATTCATCTCATCCTTATGCATTCTTGACTGGTAGATTTGATGGTATTACTATCGTGATTTGCCTTGTTGACCTTTAAGAAATCGTCGTGTCCTCGTATAGAAACTTGTAACCTGACTAAGTCTCGTGTCCTGCAAATATATTGGGATATGTCCTTTTTTCTAATTTCAATATCTATGTGTTGGGTTCGAAGTGTATCTTGCTAGCACATGTGTTGATAACTCAATACCATGTCTCGTGATATTTATGAGATAGATTTGTGCATCGATTACGCTTAAGTACAGTACTTCCGGACCAAGTACTCTTCCGCCTTCTTCTTGGGGATGGTAAGGATTCTCGTGTATGTTTAGCGATCGTACAACCATGAGTGTGCTTAGAGGATAAACTTTGTCCATATTATAATACGTTAACATCTTTTGAGTGCAGTTCGATTTATTAACAAATATACAATCACATATATACTCGAAAATCAGGTCGATGAACAATTTTGTTTTGTCAAAGTCTTTCAAAATTTTCTCCCTAGAAGTTTGACAGAGTCTCTCATAGACTATAAAAAATCTCTTGAGATTTATAAAACATATCTCGGGGTACTAAATATGATGCTTCAAGCATTTCTAACCCTTAATGGATTTTCATGTATGTGCCACTTTCAAGTTTTAGTGACAACATCTATAAGTTTTCTGAAGTCTTTCTAAGATTGCGAGACCGATTAAACATCTAAAGACTATCGCATCCACTACAGGGGAACACGTTTCCTCATAATCAACTTCGGGGATTTGGGAAAAACCTTAATGTTATAATTCGTGCCTACATCGCATAATATCATAACTTTCATTTCTTTTTATATTAAAGACACCCATTTATAACCTACTGGTTTGACGTGTATGAGTGTTCGAACTACCGGTCCGAAAACGTTTCGTTTGTCATGCAAATTTAATTCAGCCTTTTAGGCAGTCATCTCTGTGTATGTACTTTTACAGAGTTCTAGATATATAATCTTTTTCTTCGATTACATTTGTTGCTATAGCATATGGAAATATTTCAAAACACGTGTTTCATTTCGATTCCATATTGTACCGCGCTGTACATAATTTATTGAGATCTCATATGTGTTTGGTACATGAGTTTCTTCTGGAACTCCATTTTCCTCTTCTGGGGTATTATGATTTTCTTCTATAATTATATTAGTCTTTCTATGACATTTACCTCTTCTAGGCTTTATAGCTTCTTTTTGCGACTTCGTTAACCACTTATTGGGTTTTGTGTATAACCTTTTCTACGGTTAAACCAACTGCCTTATTCTGCTATTTTAATTCTCGCGGGTTTTTATGTTTGGAACCGATTTATTTCCCATGTTTCTAGTGTATGGTAATCTTTCTATGATTACTTCAGTTTGATTGAGCAGGTGAAGTTTATGCTGGTATATGTGACTTTTTCACTCTGTTTGTGTGTGTGTGAATGCATTAGATAAATTATTTGCAGTTCTTGGCAAAAGCATGACATATTAGATTTCAGACTCATATTAACCACTTCGGGGGTGATGATGATGCATCAGTGTTTTTGTTTTCATGTATTACCAGTCTTTCCTTTCTTTATCCAATCTCTCTCTAAGACTGGGAATAATGTCTTTTTTAGACAACATATTATGTTGTAAACATGTCCCAATTTGGTACATCATGATGACGGTATTGGTATATAGATCGCACTACAAAAATATTTATTGTTGAGACAAATTTAGTTCTCTTCTGGAGAACATTTGTAAAGGGAGTATTTGTGATCAGCAGTTGGTTTTGAACTGATTAGTGTAGCGGTATGCCCTCATGTAGAAGATGACAATTCATATCTTACCAAAAACTGTTTAGTTATTGACTATAATAATGTTATTAGTAATTTAGCTAAAAGTTATGTTTGAACATAATCTGCTAGATGTTTAATATTTATTCCAATAGACATACAATAAGCGGACAAATGCTACATATAAGGTTGCTAAAAAGCTCACACGTGACCATATAAAGATGTGTCTCTTAAGATCTAAAATACCAAAAAAGCTCACACGTGGAGATTAACATGCCCGCATATGTCCTCTTGAATTCTTCCCATATATAAGAGGTATTCTTTATGGGAGTTTGTTTTCAGAGAGCTTAAAGATTGATTTGCTGATAGAACTCATTGCACATGATAAGTCTTTTGGTAGCAAAATTTTAAATTGTTGATAGGGCGCTTGATGACACTTTTAATCATAAACTTCATCACGATGCTACCTCGATGATCTATTTGGCCATGATGTATATAGATAGTATATTTGGCTAGTAACTTCAGGTTACTTCTCACATTTGATTTTTGTTAAATATATTTTCTATAATATATTCTAGATGGTAAAATCGCTAGTTTTTCAATTTGGTCTTCTGGCCATAGTTGTCATGTGTAATTGGAGATATTTGGTATTTTTTTTAATCAAGTTTTCGTTGTGATAGCTATCTAGCCGAATATATTTGAAAACTTAGTAAGTTTCTTCAAGATTGGAGACAACTGTTAAGAGTATTTTAATGATTTAGGATAGTCTTAGTTGTGTAACTATCAAGCGAACATTTATCCACTGGTTGGTACTATAACTCTGCTGGAGTATTGTGTTATAGTTAAATAAGATGACCATGCTCTCCTGGAGCATTCAATAGGTTACAAACACTGCTATCTACCAGATAGTAATCACTGATGGATAAATGACAGTATCCAAAGAAGGAATGGCCGTGGGGCAGCTATGGTGCCCTCAATGAGGTTTGTTTCAACCTCTTTTCCCATTTTATTTAATGGTTGACATTCCACATTTGTAGCAAATATTTTCTTTTCCCTTGTTAGACCTCAACCTTGGTGGTCGCCCCGTGCATTGATATCATCCATGAGTTGTTTCGTCCACGTCCACGACCTCTACTAGGTTGTGAACTCTCTTTCTCTCCTTTATCTACCATTTGTAGTAGTCGTATTCGCCCTAGAGAATGGGTTTGTCGCATCTCATGGTTTAAGCTTGAGTATTTCATGAAACCATATTCTCAGTACTGATATGACTTGGGCAAGTATTGAGTGTGAGACATGGATAACGTCTTGACGAATATGCCAACCTAGATGATGTCTTTGCAAAGTTTCAAGTCGAGGGTAATGTAGATAAGAGAAAAGTTACACTCTCTAAACGACTTAAATTTTACAATCATAGGTTGAGAAAACTTATAGCGAGTTTTTTGGAAAGAGGACCAACTTCTGGTGGTCAAGCATGTCTTTGAGATTCGTCTACACGTTGAGACTTCTTCTTTAAGGAATTTCCTTTTTAGGTCTTTAATGATGCGACAAAGGGAAAAAAAATCATGGCTTTGGCATTTGGATTGGATTGGATTGGAGGGAAATCTTATTGCCATCAAGAAAAGCCTTGGATGGAGTTTTGACATCTATAGACTATAGTCCATGAGAGGTAGTTGTGCTCGAAGAAGCCAAGTGCGACATTGAGTGTTGACTAGTACGTTATTTTATCTTTTGATGAAGGGTTCATTATAGTTAAAAATGTGCCTTTATACACATTTGGAAGAACTTCGGGTTCTTGATAATGGTAACTTTAGAGTCGGTAAAAGAGTGTACCACTGATTTATAGGGAGAGAAAAGAAAAAAAAACCATTCCCTTATATTGTGGATGAAATACTTTATAGATCAGAAACAAACTTCATCAGTAAAAGAATACCATGTTGAGTTTGATAATGTTGTGAATAATGCTATGAGTTCCAAAACTTCCAACTTTAATGGAAGGTGAGTTTCGAAATCACTCTACTAGTTTTCACCATGCAGATGTAATCCTTTCTTAAGTTTTAACTACTCAAAGTGTAGAAAGTAAAAAACTATTCCCAAATAGGTCCGTTTATGTGTTCCAACTTCTTAAGTTTATGAAGTTTCAGAATGTATGTCATGTACTTCAATTCAAATCCAAGGTATGAATAATTTATTTGATAGAATATTGAAATTAAATCAATGACATACTTCTATAAATATAAATGATTTATATAATAGAATATTAATCGTGGAACATTATTGGGAATAATCTATCTTAAATTAACCAAGTGTAATTTAAAGGAATTTAGGAAATAAAATATTAACTATAGAAATTAATTGGTAATTAAGGGTGAAGTTTATCAACTTTGACCAAGTACACCACAGGTGAAAAGGTCGTTCCTTTTTCCGGATTTTCGGTTGAAAACTCTAAAACCGCCGAGAGATTCCCGGTTTAGCCATTATGCCGATACAACCCAAAATCATTGTTTCCCTATCTTCGATCTTCGAGTCATCGACTATGGAGGATGAAGTGATCGTAGTGGTTCTGTTCGTGAGGGTATGTTCTATATCTATATTTCTAGCGAAATCATGACAGTCGCTACTCATTCACAATAGTCTAGGTTCACCAAACTGCTATCTGTTGCCGATTTACAAGCCTCATTGTCGGAATTTAATTTAAAACTCAGATATAAGCTTCAACAAGATAATATGTATGAATATATGTATATCATGTATAGATTAGTTGGGTTCGAAATTGTTACCTGATTTGTCGAATAAAGGTTGCTCAGAAAATGAATGGGATAACGACCATGTGCTTAGGCGGCAACTTCGATGTTCTCGGTGATCGCCAGATAGCTCTCTAAGCCGTTAACAAATTGTTGCAGTATAGATACGACAACAACGTGCATATGATGTGAAACAAGTGGCGACCCTCTTCCTTCTCTTGCGACATTTAGGAACCAACCTTTTTCCTAATCTTTGAGAGCGAATTCATGCTGATAACGTAGAATAATATCGGGAGGAAACTCTATATTTTCATATATTCACATATGGTCAACACATATATTATATAGTAATATATGGACTTGTAACCAACCCTATAATAAATATATCGCTTAATCCTCCTAATGGGGGTATAATGTCTGTATTAAGTAGAGTTTATAACATTATTAAAATAAATATTGACTTTTACTCTGGACAAAAATAGAAATATTTAAACCCAACCAATTATGATTTGACAAATACGCAACTCGAGTGAAGACGGCTAGAATTTAGCTGACATAAAAACCTTGAGAAGTATAACGGGTCCATGAAAACAACGAATCAAACTAAAACACGTGTAAATTGTGGGCTAAATCCTAGCCGACGGCTAAAAAGCGGTGGCTAAATCCTATATGGCGGGTTAAAAAGCGGGGCCTAAATCCTAGCCTGCAGCTAAAAGCGAGGGCTATATACTAGCCGGCGGTAAGAGCGAGGGCTACGTCCGAGTATTGACTTTCAAGAAACTTTTAGTCCAATTGTACCTCCCACTACTGACGCTAATATTATTGATTGTAAGTGGGTGTACATGTTAAAGAATGACCAAAATGGAGTGGTAACTCGGTATAAAGCCCATCTTGTGGCAAAGGGTTTTTGGAAACAGTCGGGTATTGATTTATAAGAAACTTCCAGTCCAATTGTAAAGTCCACAACTATCCGGGTTATTCTCTCACGATATGCTACGGAACAACAGACTCTTCGTCAACTCGATATTCAAAATGCTTTCATACATAGACCTAAAGGAGACGGTCTATCTACGGCAACCACAAGGCTTTATTAATCTTAGACATCTGGATCATGTTTGCTTACTTCACAAGTCTGTATATGGTTTTCGATAGGCCTCTCTGGCTTGGTTTGAGCGGCGGTCTCAAACTCTTCACAGACTCAACTTTCAAAGATCCAAAACTAATACTTCCTTGTTTACATACAAGTCTGGTAAAACAATTCTTTACACTATGATTTATGTGGATGAGATCATCCTCAGTGGTAACAAGACCAAAGTCGTCAATACCCTCATAAAACAACTCAGTCATGCTTTCGCTCTTAAAGACCTTGATAATCTTGATTACTTCCTAGGTGCGCCAAGGTAGTCACATTCTGCTATCTGAATGAAAAAAATATATTTGAGGTTTTTCAACGAGCCGGTTTACCTAACTCCAAGCCAGTCTTATCTTCTATGAACATCTCATAAGATTTATCTCTAAGAGACAGTCATTTATTCTCTGAATCGGTATGGTATCGTCAAATTGTTGGCGCCCTCCAGTATGCCACTCTTTCAAAGTCAGACATTACCTTTACTAGGGGTGCAAACGAGCCGAGCCGAGCCCGAGCTTGACTAGGCTCGAGCTCGGCTCGTTTAACTTACTGTGAGCTCGAGCTCGAGCTCGGCTCGTTTATTATATATTAATTAATTTATATATATTTATAATTATTTTTATATAAATTTTATTATAGTTTTTATATATAACATAATACATATTATTTAATTATATTTATCTTAATTTTATATATACTAATTATTATTATTATTTTATAAATATATATTAAATATATTAAAAACATTATATAAATAAAAGGCTCGTTAAGGCTCGCGAGCCGGCTCGAGCTCGATAAGTGAAGCTCGGGCTCGGGCTCGTTTAATAAACAAGCTTATTCTTAGGCTCGAGCTCGGCTCGAGCTCGTTTAAGCTCGGCTCGTTTCGAGCTTTTTAACGAGCCGAACTCGAGTAGCTCGCGAGCAGCTCGGCTCGTTTGCACCTCGGCTCGTTTGCACCCCTAACCTTTACCTCAACAAAGTGTGCCAATACATGCATGCTCCCTATAACAATCACTGGTGTGCCTTCAAACGAATTCTTAAATACTTAAACGACACCCTACATCACGGCTTATTGAAGCATCACAAGTCCAGTGTCAACTTTCAAACCTTTAATGACGTGTTCAAGCCTTCTCTGATACTGATTAGGCCGGGTTCCGAGATGATTGTCGGTCCATAAGGGGATTTGCTATCTATTTGGGTTCTAACCTCATATCCTGGACTACACGCAAGCATAGAATTGTTTCCCATTCATCTACAGAGTTAGAATACAAAGCTCTAGCAACTATCTAGCCGATGGGATATACCCTACTTGGGAAACTTTTGTAAAATCATTTGATTATCCAAATGTGGGTAAGCAAAGAAGGTTCAAGAAGGTGCAAGAGTCTTCAAGAAAGGATGTCCACGAACATCTGGTGTGCTAAAAGCTAAATGATTATCCAAATGTGGGTAAGCAAAGAAGGTTCAAGAAGGTGCAAGGGCCGTCAAGAAAGGATGCCCACGAACATCTGGTGTGCTAAAAGCTAAATGGTGGATATTTCAACGACCGACAACAAAACTAGGAATATAATATACGTATGCATTTTATTACACATCATGATTTTAAAAGATGAAGGGAGGGCGATATCACGAGAGTACGTAACCGATCCTCTAACGGATGAAGTGGTTGACGATAAAATAATTTTGGAGTTGGGGTATGAAGATACCCACCTAAACCTTCGATTTGATCTTGTGGAACACATTGCATATACCCACGTACCAAATTTAGACGATTAGTTGTATTTTATTATAAATATATTTTGTTTTTTAATTAATGAAAATTGTATTTTATATGTTAAAATTATATAAATTAAGTTATTTATAAATGTTAAATAAAAAATGGCTAGGAAAGTTTATGAAAGAAAGATGAGTGCCACTCTTTCACGAAAGTTTAGGGAACTTCAGGGAAGAAATGGTGTGACACAACTTGATTGCTAGTTGTCTAGGGATGTTAAGGGAAAAAATATGAGTTTTCCTTTGTAACACCCCCAAATTTATTCACTTAATAAATAAATAAATAAATTAGGGTTGCAACGATTGATAACATTACACAACAGCGGAAGCTAACTAAAGACTTCTAAATACGTCGAACACCTTGCATCTTCATCTTTCTAGTGGCTTAATCCAAAAGTTTAACCTATTCCAACCGTGTCGTATGAATTACCTGAAAAACATGCTCAAAAATGTCAACGCAATGTTGGTGAGTTCACAGGTTTTAAATGAATACAATTGGCAAAACCATATTTACGAAATCGTTTCTCAAAAACTATTTATACGAAATCCTTTGGCAAAAGCCATTTGCACGAAATTGATTGACAAACTGTTTGTACGGGTACTATTGGCAAAATCCTTTGCTCGAAATTCACTGTCAAGATCATTGATACGTATACCAATGGCAAAACCCGTTTCTTGAAATTGACTGACAAAACCATTGGTACGTATACCATTGGCGAAATCATTTGCTCGAAATTTACTTTATGCATATGATAAACAAAACAAGTTAGCGGTTGATTCATCGAAGTCTAGCTAGCACTTACGAATTATGTGATGCACAAGCCTATAACCAAACCTTTAACGAATTCTCGAAATTTGCCCCAGCCCATTGTACCTTTAAACAATGAGAAACAACAAGACCTAATATGCAATCATTCGACCCTGCTGGTCAGGTTAGCGTGACTAACCATGATTGGGGGTGTCAACCCGAATAGTACTATTCATATCGATCTACGGCTAAGTCCATAGCTAATGGTTATAGTTTGAAATACCGAGGACCTTTTAGTGTTAACTCATGCTCACAAGGGAATCAGATGTTTGTTTCTCGTTTTCTAGTTATCATACCATTTGAAATTAACATGTTTTTCCCCCAAAATAGAAAACAGTAAAAAGGGGCCGTGAAACTCACCTTAAGTCCAGCTAATAATATCACAAACTCAGTTGACAATATGTGGGCGCAACATTCCTAAACGGTTCCTATTGTTCAAACAAGTGTTGTTAACATTAATAAAAATATGACTAGGATCGTGCCCTAACATTACAGTTTCAAATCTAAACCCAAACCATGTTGAGGACATCTAAGTTGTAGAAACAAAACTCTTTATTATTATTATTATTTTTTTAGAAAATCGGGCAGAGTCCCGTTTGTTTTTGGCTAAACCAGACAATATCCAATTGTCCAATTCCAACATTAATTTACACCAGTAATCCAATAAACCACGTTTTAGATTCTAATACTAAAACCATACTTAAATTCATTAATTACTTGATAACTATATAAAAATTATATAATTATAACACATTTTAACGTGTCCGAAAAACGTTGTCAAAAGACGTCCCCGACAATTTTTCTAGGTCCCGTGCTACTACCCGACAATAGATCTATAAGTGTTTCTGTTCATACCTTAGCGTACAAGCCGTTCTAAGCGGTTTTGTACGAAAAGCTGAGCACGACGCGAGAAGAAAACTTGTTTCGCTCATAACTTGGTCATACGAACTCCGATTGAGGTGATTCAAGCGTCCATGGAACCATCTCGTCAAGCTCCATCAGATCCACCGGTCGCCACCTCCGGCCGCCGCCGCCGACGTCGCCGGAAAACCGGGCAGTGGCCGGAATTCATGATTTTTGGCCGGAAAACTACACTTTTTCGAACCAACTTCTTCGTATGCTTAGATCGGGCCTTTAGGAACTCTTTTCTAGCAAAAGCCCCCAATTGTTGAGCTCGCCGGAAAAAGTATTTTTGGCCGGAATCTCCACCACCGTCGCGATCTAGTGTAAACCATCACCACCATCGGACTCAGGACGTCGAGATCTATCAGATGAGGTGGTGCACTTGCCGCCACTCGCCGGTCCGCTGTGATCCGCTGCTGCGCGCCGCCGGCTGCTCGGTCGGACTCCGCCTCCGCCGTCCTCGCCGCTGTGTAGTCGTTTCGTCCGCCCAAAGGTGTGGCCGGCCCTCCTTTCCCCTTCTTCTTCTCGGTTCTCTCTCTAGAAACACACACAAGTGTGTGTGTGATTTTTGTGCAAATGAGGAAAAAGGACAAGAAAATTATATATATATATAGGGTTTTAAGTGGGTAGGCTACCTACCAGTAATACGTGTCAAATCCAAAATATCATCATGTCTTTAGTTCTCGATTAATATTTGTCGTCCCTAATATAAATATTAATACTAAAATAAATATTCAAATCATTTATTTTGTTAGCTTATTATCGGAGGATATTCAAGTCGGTATGAGTTGAAAACGCGTGTGTGAGTCAGTTCGTCGGATTTATCGTTTCGCTCTCCGGTTATTAATAACAATTTTATTAAAAACAAATACTTATCATATAGGTAATAACCGTACCGCAATCGTTAGTTTTACGAGGATCTAACGTGGTTTAACGTCCGTATACACGTACTACACGTGTATTTATCCAAACAGTCTTTCCAAATGAATATTAATACATAATGTTAATAATTCATTATTTTACTTAATCGTTCTGTCGAATACCCGGTAAAAACCGACGTTTAACGCGCTTAACGTTTAAAACTACTGAATCGCGTACGTTCTTATATCTTTTCTAAAATTTTCAGAATCGCATCACAAGTCATTAAATGAAATCGTGTGACTAATATGGTATTCAGATTGTGTAAATTTGGATTTCTAACGGGCTTGGATCCTTACCGGGCCTCAAATGAGCTTGAATTCATATTGGGCCTAGTTGGGTTTTAGTCCAACAACTAGGTTTTGGATTTTGGAATTTTGCAGGTGTCACATCCTTCCACCCTAAACCATAACTAATTAAATCGGGTAGATAAATCGATTTGTCAATTGATTATAAATGTTTTTGTTCTACAAGTATTTTTTTTCTGTTCTTATTTTTTTTGTTATTCTGTTTAATCCGTTATTTATTATAGATGAATTGTAGAAGTTTAATTAAGATTATACGATTTTCTTTAGGTACGAGGTTGGATTTGCATCGAATTTTATCAATACGAATTTCATATCCATTATTCTTTATATGTTTGAGTTTGTCCGAAAGATGTAACCAAAACCAATGTAATTTTATTTATGAATAGTTTTAAAATATCATTAATAAAATATGTAATAATCGTTTTTACGTGACCCATTTTGACCTGACTTGCTTTAACTCGACTTGTTTGAACCCTATCCATTTTTTACACTCACTGATAAAAATTATTGATTCTGTCGTTGCATAAATGAATAAAATAAATATAACATGTAAAGATATATAATATAAGAAATCCATACTACAGTCACTTTGTAGAAGGATATATAAGAGATCCACACCTAAAGCAAACGTCTGATTCTTTTTTTGACGTCAATAAATTCTCTTTTGAATAATCATTATTAACCACATCACAAGTATTCTAAAATTGGATAAAATGTTAAGCTTCAAATTTCTTTAAACGTTAAAGTCATATTCGTATTCTCTTGAAAGTAATATTTGTTCTCGTATATTTTAGTACTAGGTTATATACCCATGTATTACATGGACTTGTTTGATATAAAAATAAAAATGCAATAATGTGTAAAAAATCAAAATAATGTATAAAATAAGAAATAAAATTCTTTGTTTCCTTAATAATTAGAATTCAAATTTTGTATTATATTTTTTGAAAAATAAAAGCATTAACATAATTAAATTTCAAAATTCAAATTTACTTAAAATAGAGAAAATTAGAAGATTTTGGTGAGAAAAATATGATGATGACACAGTGTCATTTTTTAGAATCATTTATTAGAATAAAGATTTAATAATATATTTAAAATTTCCCATTATCTAAATTAAAAAGTACGATGATTTATCAGTGACTTACTAAATTACTTCGACGATGGTAACATAATTATGTGAGGCATGTTATCTTACCAAATGTTATGTTGCTATGCTACAAAACTTTGTTTGTTGGGCTCGAGAGATGTCAAATCCATATCAAAGGTTTTTTTAGGTAACCCAGCTGATGGAGGACATTAGGTTACGATTTGACCCTTTAACAGTTGAACTTTGGCTACATGACCATATATTAGGGTTGTTGTCGCGGACACTCTCTTGGTTGACACATGATCGGCAAAAATGGTGTCTCCTAGTCAGTTTTAACTTACGTGTCAATACATAATTGATTGTGGATATGGTTATAATAATTAACTAAAAAAGTCAATTTATATTCTTATAACTAGCTTAGAACTACACGGGGTAAAAATATCTAGCTTAGAACCCGTGTCTACACACGGAGTAAAAAATATCAGTACACAAAATTTTCTTAGATATTTATGTGTATATTTTACATGAGTAAAAATGTATTAAATATATTAAGGATAGAAAACAAAATTCAAAATATGTAAAATTTAATATATAATTGAGTTAATATGTTAATTATTATTTAATGTAATTTGACTTTCATTGACTATTTGATTGAAAATAGAAGTTACATAATTGGATTTTAAAGTTTCTTAAAATAAGGGATAATTTAAATAAATATGTTTGATTAGTATAATTAGTTTTTTCTTTAAAATATATTATCATTAAAAGATAAAAATATATTTAATAAGAGAGAAAGACGAGAAAAAAATGATCAGAATACATATGGAGACGACACGTGACATGGAAAAAAAACTTTATTTATTATATAGGATAGATTATTTTATATTTTGGTAGTTTTATCTATGTATTGTACGTACATACGTAATACGTAATGCATAATAAAGACAAGGATTATGAGAAGCACAAGCTCTACGGAGAATAAATACATTATACATGTCCATGCATGTATATTTCACATTGTAAGCCATCTTTAAACCAATAATAAATTTGATTGGGGTATGCTATTATAGGGTGAGGTTCAAATGCTAACCAATATTTATGTGATAATCATGATAACCACTCTTAAACATAGTATTACGTATACGTACAAAATAATATTACACATACGTAAACATTATGAGTCATGTATATGTAACATATTTTGGTATGTATACGTAAAACTCATCATTTTCGTATTCATATTCAAGATATATATTCAGTATACTTAATACACTTTTAAGAATTAAAAGAAAAAATAATTTATAAATTATGTGATTGTTTGATAGTGGTTATCAGAATTATCACATAAAAAGTTGGTTAGTATTTGAACCCTTCCCTACTATTATATTTATAACACATGACACATGTCCATATGTCACAACAAATATTTTGTTCACATGACTATGTATTCTTGCAGGACACGTATTATTTCCATGATTTGTAACACAGATAAAGTCTTTATATTCATCACCAACTTTGACGATGTTTCAACCAAGTAGTTGGGTTTGACGTTGACGGCATAAATAATTTTGAAATAGCTTGACTTGGTATAAGTGATATATAGCCAAACATCCCAAGACTATACACTGACAAATTATAACAAAAAAAAAACATAGGAAGGTGTAGGTAAACTGACAATCCAACCAAACAAAATATTAAACGCATACACACACTGACACATGACTTAGTGGTCTACTTGTATAGTATTTAAGTTTAAATCTTTACAAGTACACTGTGATATTTAAATGTAAAAAACGTGTGTTGTTCGAAAAAAGAAGAAGACAGATGTAACAAAATAAATGGAACAACATATAGGCGTTTCAATACACATTTTTTCCCACGTATTTTGTGGTAAGAGGCGAGGATGAGTGTCGTGAAGACCGAGGAGTGATTCCTATGTTACGAAGTTGCCCATACGAATAGGTTTGGAAAATTAGGTTACGAACTGAAGATGATAGGTTGATTCTAGTTAGGTTCGACCCTGAAGTCATTTGCTTTTTTGTTGAAAAGTAATTAAATTATAGAGTTTTAAGTCTTTGGCCATCGTAACTCGTAAGCGTATTACATGACCTTCTTGCTATATAATTTAAGAGGCTATACTATTTGTTATAAATATTGATTTAGAAAAATTAAGAACTATTAACGAGGGAGTATAATTGATATATTTTTGAGGAAACCTTTTCTTGAGGGTTTTGTTGAAGTTTAGATGCAATTATGGATGCCAAATGAAACTTCAAAGTTACAATTGGATTTTATTAGTTTAACTTTTTGCGAGAGACTTGCTAATTTAGTTCAATTGGATTGACAAACAACTATTTAGATTAATTATAGGCAATTATGGATCATTTTTTATGCATAATATAATGAAAATCGAAAGCTGCTTGCATTTTTTCACTCTAGCAAAATAAGTGTGGACACAAAGGTGGCTCATCAACATCATCCAAATAATCAAGAATAAATAGATTTATTAACTACAAGTTTTGATTAATGAAACTACACGTGTTATTTTTGAGTTAAATATGACATAATCTATAGCATCATCAATATTATTTTTATAATGACAATAAACATTATAATAATGGCTGTTAGGATGGCCAACATAAACGAGTAGAGTAGATTATTACACCGGCTATTGGTATTCTATTGAAATAGAGTAGAGAAGAGTGAAGATAACCTTATTAGACATGGTGATTAGTATATTAATGGACCTTAACGCGCATTGTTATGTGTTAGTGAGTGGTTTTAGGTTACATAAACACATATTTAAGAATAACAAGCCATTTCAATTTAAATACATGTGCATGATGAATAGTAAACTAATGAGCCTTGGCATGTGTTAATGAGTGTTTTTAGATTACATATAGTCACAATCGAACATCACAGCTCAGTTTAGTATTAAAGACACACGTATTATGATTAATGAAATAATGAGTATTGTTATGTGTTAGTGGTTGATTTAGATTACACAAAGTCATATTATGCCATGTCAAGTCATTTCGATGTTGAATTATATCTACAGATCTTACAAATAAATAGAATACGTGCCTTACCATGTGTACTAAATAACATTTCTAGATAAATTAATATTTTTTTGTACTAAGTACATTTTTAGATCTTAGATAGTTGCCTTACCACACGCTCCTTCAATTTTCATATCCTCACGTTGTAAGTACGTTTGTTGTATTTCTCAGCTCCATTTCACTCGAGAAACTTCTCAACAAAGAACATTTTAGGCATGTTTAATTCCAGGACCACCGATTCCGGCATTAATCAACCACTGGTTCCTTACAATATCGAATCTGACATACATTCTAGCACACCATTGATTTTCTAGATGTTCATGTTTTCTGAAAACATGAGAATCCATGCACACATGTGGAAACTCATTTATCATAACATAGGTGCAGATGTAGAGGTTAGACCCGGTTTTCACTAACACAGATAAAGGATTCATGACCACATGTGAAAAATCGTCCTACGTTCCCGACCTCCTTTAGGATATGTATGGTTTATTTTAATCTCGAGACCACCAATTTCATTTAACTAGTTACCACTAAACAAAGAGGTTCGTGTAATACATGTGGAAAACATGGAGGTTTGGAGAGTTGAAGAAAATCTAAGAGTATTTATAGGTGTTGAACGAAAAATCCATTTGAAAAAAATTGAGTTCAAATTTCCCTTTATGGTCACTTTAATTGTTTTTTTGTCAAATTACTAACGGAAAATCCGTCGCAAGGTGTTTCTCACCAACAAACTCTTGAAAAGCTTGAGGGGATATCTTTAGTATTAGCGACAGATTCCCTGAAGTGTTCCCATTGATCGACAAAATAGTCTGTTCAAAATCTCATCTAGATTCTTATTCGCGCCAGTGGCCCATCGGTAATCCGTCAGTGAAAATCTTTCTATCATGGTTTAGGCTATATGTCCGCTGACGTTGGCAACCATCGAGGAAATACCAACGGAGAATTATACCTTTTAATTTTTTATTTTGGATTTTGTGAGATCCGTTTCTTATCCGTCTGTCAGTATCAATGGAATTCAGCCGTTGGTGTTTAAATTTAATTATAACCTAAACTAAGCAAACCCATGATATAAAGTTGAGTTTATACCTAGGTAGTACATATCTAAACTTCATACTTGGGATGACACCACTTACCCTAGAAACTCAATTATGTTGAAAAGTATATAGCATAAATGCACGAAGTCAAGTCTAAACTAAGAAGAAAAAACAATACTCAATAAAGAAACCACAAGCACTTGAGATTTATTAAATTTGATAAACTATAATATATTCATAAAAGGAAACTAAAAAGTATATTGGTGGGTTGGTTATTTATAGTGCTATGTAAATTCGTTGGTTCCTTTTAATCTGTGCAGTTGACCTAATTCACCAAAGGTCAAAAGGTGATGCAATAAAATGTTGTATAATTGTTGGTTTCATTTCATTTGTCTATTTTATCTTGATACTGCACACTATATTTACATAATATATAAAAAGTTCAATTTTACTTGATTAAAATAATTAGTCTCATAGAATAGTTGCTTCATTTACATCACTTAGTTTTGTTATAAATAATATATAAAAATTAAATATTGTTGAAACATAACCGTCTTTATACTTCATTTCTTTATGTAATTAACTTTAACAATTAATAATTAAACCTTATTTATTACTTAATTGATATTTTAAGCCAAAGAGATGGGTGAGAAAGGTTTGATCTATTTCATTTTAGTTGAAGTTCTTAATTAGTATATTGCGATTAATCCCTTAAAATAAAATTAATGCAAGTTAATTAATTAATCCATTTTATTTTTATCTAGTTGAAAAATAGGTTAAAGATGGTGGGTGAAATGAATAAAAAATGTTAAACATTTTGAAAAAATAGGCTGAAGATGGTGGGTGAAATGAAGAAAAAAAATGTAAAACATTTTCAAAAGGCAGCTTCAACCATCCTCTTCAATCTCTTAATTTAGTAGTAATTTTTTTTAATAAAGCAACACACTCACTTTTCTATATAAATCATCCTTTTTCTATCCACATTCCCCACTCATAATTTCTAACCTTCTCTCAAATAATCAACACTTTCTTTCACACTTCTTTGTTATTTTTTCCGTTGATAGTCAGTTTTCTAGTAGTGTTTTTGTTCTGTGACACACTAACCTCATACACAATGGGTTCGTGTGGAACGATGTTCTCAGTTAGTGTGAAGAAGAGAGACATCATCGCAGCCGCATTGCCTGTTCAGGACCACTGGCTACCGATGTCTAACCTCGACCTACTCCTTCCGCCATTGGATATTGGAGTTTTCTTTTGCTACAAGAACTCTCTTCCACTCTATGAGAGCGTGAACATAGTCAAGAAATCGTTAGCGGAAGCGCTGGCGACGTTTTATCCGCTAGCGGGTGAAGTTGTCCAAAACAGCCTCGGTGAACCTGAATTGCTTTGTAATAACCGCGGTGTGGATTTTATTCATGCATATGCTGATATGGAGCTTAAGAACATTGATCTCTACCACCCTGATGAATCTGTAGAGAGAAAACTTGTTCCACTTAAAAAACAAGGTGTTCTTACTGTTCAGGTATATCATTCATTGCTTTTAGTTAACAATAAAAATGATATTCAGATAAGATATAAACAACCCGTCGCTAGAGTCGATCGTCCCTAAGATTTCGGGTACCATGTGCAAGTAGAAAAAAATAGGCACTAAAATATAAAGTTATATATAATTTTTTTATTAATACGACGATAACTGTTATAACAATAAACATTTATATATAAAGTTTTAAATTTAAATATGTAATATATATAAAAATAAATTAAAACTTGTTTACACACAAGGGCGTCCCACAAGAACGTATGCCTCATGTTGTCGCCCCATACGGCACCCCACAAGGGCCGGCCATGCCATCACGTAAACATAACTTCTAAGATTATTATTTTTTAAACACTGCAGAATTAAGGTAATTAATATAAGGAAATCAGCAAAAATATGCTTGAGATAGAGAGAACCAAATATTAATAATGTTTAAAAGCTTTTGTCGGGTTTTCATTCCTGACAAAATGTATGTCTCATAACTAGTGAAAAGGACTCGAATATTAATTAGTTAATTAATGCTGGCTAGAACTCGATCTTTTGTTCGTTTTGTCCTAATTAATGTTAACGACACTTATAGATGACAATATATTTTGTTGGAGAATATATATAGTAGGAACTTTCAGATAATTGGGATATTATGAATAGAGGATGCCATGCATGCACTTATACTTTTATTCATCGAAAATATATTACTACACTAATATTAGTAACATTAAAAGATACAATAATTTGGTATATAAATTATTGTGTACTATATATATATAACTTGCATAAAATATAAATTAAATATTTACTAAAAACTATTAAGAAACCAGCAGGGCAACAACAATAAGAAACTGACACGTGACATCACCAAATTTTATGCCGTCTATTTAGACGGCTTAGCCGATGTTTTTTTTCCGGATTGACATGATTTTAGCCGGCTATTTGACTTTCTTTAACCGGCTTTTTGAATGTACATAGCCGACTATTTGAATGTTTATAGCCGGCTATTTGTTTTAAAATAAACACAACAATCATATAATAAGTAGTCAAATACAACATAAGTTTAATGTATTAAACTAAACATAACAATTATATAAAAAATAGTGATCAAATACAATATTAAACTAATGTCTTAAAATACAATTATTTTAAAACATTAAACTTATATCGTATATGTGTTTGATACAACAACCAATTCTGAATATACTTAATATTTTACATGTTATGAGAGGTTTCCATAAACTTCCGGACGTGTTGCTTAATTTCTGATTTTATCTCAAATGTTTAATCTTTACTTATCCTGAAATATATAGGTGACTGAGTTGAGCTGTGGAGGTTTTGTAATCGGATGCACATTTGATCATCGAGTAGCCGATGCATACTCCATAAACCTCTTCCTAACCGCATGGGCCGAAATCGCTCAATCAAAACCAATTTCAACTCTTCCATCTTTCCGACGTTCCATGCTTAACCCTAGACGCCCACCCGTCATGAAAACTGTCTACAACAAGCTCTTCCTACCGTTATCCTCTCTCCCTCCACCGCGGTCCTTTTGCCCGACTAATCCACTCGTAAGCCGCATATACTACATGGAAGCCAAAGACATCATTCACCTTCAATCCAACCTCAAAAGAAGCAAACTTGTATCATTCACTGCTTTCCTATGGAAGATCATTGCGGAATGTGATCAAGATGGGTTCGTAAACACGTGCAAAATGGGCGTTGTGGTTGATGGACGAGAGAGGCTAAATAATAAGCTTAGTTTTGACAAACTTACTTTGTCCAATACGATGCCGTTTTCAATGCAAAACTACTTTGGTAATGTGCTTTCTATACCTTATGGCGAGGCGAATTCGAATGAGCTTAAGGACATGTCACTCACCCTAGTAGCGGATATGGTTCATGAGTTTGTGTGTCATGCGATGACCGAGGAGCATTTTCGGGGACTTGTTGATTGGGTTGAGTTGCACCGGCCTGAGCCGGCGGTTGCGAAGATATATGCCAAAATGGATGAAAATGATGGTGAAGCCGTAGTGGTGTCATCGGGGCAGCGGTTTCCGGTTGATGGTATCGACTTTGGATGGGGTAAGCCGAATTTCGGGTCGTATCATTTTCCGTGGGGTGGGCAAACCGGATACGTGATGCCAATGCCGAGTACAAGGGATAATGGAGATTGGATTGTTTATATGCATCTTCTTCAAAAGCATTTGGACTTGGTTGAGACCAAGGGTGTGTTCAAACCGTTAACTTCATCATACCTAAACTTCTAATGGTCATCTAAAGTTTAAACTTGTGTGCCACCCTATCTTTGTTTTTAGTGAAATAAAATATGTGTATAATCAATTATCTTTCCATATATAATGGAGTTATCTAAAGTTTGAGATTATGTTGGTGAAGTTTTTGGAAAATATATTGTGAATCTAGACTTCTATATATAATGTTCTTCTTTACCCTTAATCCTAGTGTGATAGTTGTCTTAAATTTTATGAATTGAATGAGTTATGTAAGAGTGATGTGGGGTTTATAAAGTCTTGTTCTAGGCTAAGCTTAACTGCAACTTGTCACATGAGTTCAATCATCTCGGATTGTCACATGTAACCTAAGTATAAAGTCGGACTTGCTAGGCCCGGCTTCACTTTTTCTGATCCCAACTCATAGAACTTGTTCAATTCCTAAATACTGGGACATGTAAAGTCGGACGTGAGACGTCTGACCACACTAGAAAAAAGAGTCGTTTATGTAAGAAAATCTTACTATTCTAATAAATGAAAATCTCTTTAGGACACGTGTTATTCTCTGGTTACTCTTCATCTTTATTTTCCCGCATCTCTCTCCTATTAAATATTAGATTTTTCTATTTCTCTCTGCTATTAAATAATAATATTTATATTAATAAATATAATTACGAATACTTATTATTTAATTATAAATAGTTATTATATCATCAATCAAATGAATTTAATATGAACTAACATTTATCAATTAAATTAAAAAATTAATACTCAATTGAAAAAAATGGTTTAAACCTAATTTAACAGACTTTATAACTGTCATGACAAATTACATTTTTTGAAAACATATTTTGACAAATGTGTTTGTTAACAAATTACATTATATTTTATTTAACCGATGTAATATACTGGTTTATTCAACTCGTGTATTACACGGGTTTTTAAAAATATAAAATTTTTATTATTAAATATATAACATTTTATTTATTTAACATATGTAATACATGTGATTTTAACCTAGTACTCTATATACAACTTGTAGAAAACTAGAGAGAGGGGATGAGTGAATATGTTTCTTGTAATAAAAATTTGGTTATTTGGTTACGAATGGAACAACACTTGTTGTTTTTCAAGAAATAAGCAAGTAATCAGTTAATGGATAGAAAGACATGACCGATTTATAGAGGTTCAAGTGAATATTAACTAATTCACTCTACATCCTTTTTCCGATTTGCCAGTTAAGAGTTGCTCTACTAAAAATGTCTATCTAATGCAGTAGAGATTACTTGTACGCCAATCGTCTCACTAATTCGAAGATAGTGATCACCTTATACAAACAAGTTTTACTATTTCAAGGTAGTGATCATCTTCTACTTTTCTCTAAATAAGATGGTGATAACTTATCTCTTGTCTCACTAAAAATGGTAGTGATCACCAAACAATCATCTCACTAAGAATGATAATGATCACCAAATAAAATAATTATGTAAATAAATAAATGAGACAATCTTTTGAAAAGTTGTAATGAAAATATATGGGACCTTGTTTCCACACGCTAACTCTGATTTAAAAATAAAATTGAAAATTTGGACGTTACAACATTGTGAAGTCATTTCATTTAATTTAACATTGATTTCAACTTTATGAAAAACATCTTTTAACCTTATAACTTTGGTAAGAGTTTTCGTCAAAATGAAATATTTACTTTTATATGTTTTTAACTTTAATCCTTTGACAAAAGTTTTCGAATTTAAATTTAAAATAATGCTTTCATAAAAGTTTATAAAGATTTTAAAAGTAAGAAGTATGGTTTCCCAACTTGTTTTGGCCGTAATTATTTCAAGATATCTTATGGATAATACCAACCCATTTGCAAATTTCAAGTTCAAAAGTAATACTTTGACAAAAGTTTATAAAGAATTTCTATTTATAAAAGTTTTGTCAAGTTTTATAAAAAATATTTTAGGGAAATGACTTTTGCTTTAAAAAATTATATTTTTATAATTTTTAGATTATTTTAGAATAACCCGTTCTCTCAAACTCATTCATTCATCATATGTTTGCCGTCTTGATTGATCCATATCGTGTATCGGCTTCCATAACAAGCTTGTTGTCTGCATGTATTTGATGACTTGATCTTGATATCCTCATGTGTTTAAGGACTTGTATGAGGCATTTATATGAACAATTTTATTGGGAAATAATAAAACATGTATATTGTTTTTATCATTTATCAAAATTGAGGTTATAATTTTCAAATTAAATTAACCATTTCTCCCAATCACAATTGTAAAAAAATTGAAACCTAAGTGAAGATAATGAAGGCTCAACTATTGCTAATGTTCCTACTAATGACAGATCTATAGAAATTAGGACTAATGGTCATTAAATTGTTTTGGTAGATATCATTGGTGCTTTCATTGCTTGGTTTCTTTGTAGTTCTCTAGGTCAAGAACCTCTAATGAAGGGAGTATTGTTACACTACTATAATGATTAAGGGTCTAAGTATAATATGATAGTAGTATATAAGTGTCTAACAAAGGAAGTGGTTAAACTGTAATTGTAGCTATTTGAAATTGTTGCTATTAGGACTTTGGTCTGGTGGTCAGCGGATTTTGTCAGAAAGCTTTTCTCCTGTGGAGGTCCCATGTTCAATCCTCACAAAGTGTACTTCATAATTTCAGGAACACCCTCTGTGGCAGGACTTGAACTCTGGGCTAGAAGGGGTTAGCGAGATCCTAACCGATATGCCGTTCTAAAAAAAGATATTTGAAATTGTCCATTCTCTTCTGTAATATGTCTTCAACTTCTATCATGTTTAACCTATTCTTTTTTTTAACAACGTTTAACCTATTCTTTTGGGATGGGCTTTTTAAGGGCCTCAATTAATGGAAATAAATATTAAGCTTTGTTTGGGAATTGGGTTTAATTATAACATTCGAGTCTATTTTATTTTTAATATCTTTTTTTAAAATAATATACGATTTTATCATGCTTTTTATCTTCCCGTGAGTAATCGGTACCGTCATTTTCTCCGGTACCGCAAGTAGAAAGAAATGAGTTTCCTACGTTTACATCCCTCTTCCTCCCCGCTCTCACATAATTTCTTATCTCCCGTTTTTCTAACGTGGTTGTTGGTTCTGATTGTGAGCGGAAAGAGTGCTCCATCCAACCTAATAAGGTAATATTATAAAATTGGTAACTAGTATTTTTCGGACATTAGTCAACCACTCCACCAACTCCCATTGTCATTCCCAGTCCACCCATCACACAGCAAATCGTCTTGTTGTGTCATTAAATTAATTTTATTCTAAAAAATAATTAATTTTAAATTCACTTATCTCTCATTTCTGATACATGTGCTCTTAGACCAGACCCCCTTCCAAATCTCTCAATTCTGTTACATGTGCTCTTCATCTCTCATTTCTGCTACTGAGGCTGTTGTTCTTTCCACACACGTAGCCGGCAGCCCCATCGTCCTCCGTGAAGTTATGACTTGCGATCGGAAGGACTGAGTTCGTTGATTCCGCTGACCGGATTTCGATTTCCGATCACTCAAGGTATGTTATTGTTACCTGTACTGTACTAGTATGATTTTCATATCTTCTGAATGAATTTTGTGGCAACTGTTCACTGATAACTGCACGTTTTGTATTTCAATCGGACTTGTGTCATTCACAGAAGACTGTTTGTGCAAAATTCGTGACCGATTTTTGCGTTTTGACTCTAGAAATCGAAGCTTATTAGTTTGTTGATTTAGCAACGCGAGGTTAATTAGTGTGAATTATGTTTTGTGTGTGTTGATCTGTATAATTTCTGAGTAGTTATTAAACTGTGATGGAGAGGAAGTATTAGGGATATTTGGCATACGCCTAATAACACTTGAAGTATTGTGGAGATTGTACTGTATATTTAACACCAGATATTGTGGATTGATTAGATTCTATATCATTTTTTCTTTTATAAGTTGAAATGAGAAGATGAAATTATGAAGGCTGCCTAATCATGACAAATTGAATTTTATGATGAGATGTTCTCTTTAGAAACATATACATTAACTCACTCTCACATGAGGCAGTATTAAAATTATTAAGGGATACCTATATAGGATTGCAATTTAATTACAGTAGGAAGTAATAAGATGATTTAAACACTAAGTTGACACTTAGCTCTTGAATTCCTTGCTGCGGATAAGGTTTTAGACCTTTTCAATAAGCTACATATTCATGGATTGATGTGCTGTTTAGTGGATATGCTTTGCAAACATGGATCTCACTAGTTGACTTAGTTTATAAAGTTTTGCATTGAAATCAGTCATCAATGGAAGTCGAGATGCATATAAGTCTATGTAGTCAAAGGAGGCGCCCAGTTGAGGCAAGGCGAGGCGCAAGGAGACCGCAAAAAAGTTGAAAAAAACAGGCTTCAATATGCAAAAAATCTGTTTGAACCAACCTAAAATAGTAAACAAACCAAAAAATTGTCTTAAAGTCTAAACGAGCCTAAAACAGCTAAAAATGGCCTGTGCCCCTTGCTTGTCTCGGGCCCTCGCTTTTTAAGCACCTTGCGCCTAGGCTCAAGGCTCACCCCTTGCGCCTTGAGTGCGCCTAGCACCTTCAACTACGTAGATATGAGTGTTGGTTTTCCTGTTAATGAGACATAAATACTAAAATCCAATATCAGTACTTGAATTGACAAGGTTAGTTCTGACTACATCACATGAACAGGATTAAGTAACTGCATCTGATGAATGTTTTAATGTGCAAAGGCTATAAAATTGTTTTAAATAGATCACAGAACTGTGAATAAACAGGATTGAGGAGCAAGAAGTAGCTAATTTAGGACTTTTGGGGGACTAAATAACCAAGAAATGTACACTTCTAAAGCAAACTATGAATAATAGTATATATAGTCAACGATTCTAGCTACTATGGGACTTCAGTTGTTCTGAATTCTTGTCTTCAACTCTTAAATTTACCTCTATCTGCTTACATAAGATTAAACTGTGCAGATGACAGACCAGACAACTACATATACATTAGATGAAGCGCTTGTAGCCGTTGGATTTGGGAAGTTTCAAGGATGGTTGATTGTTTATGCAGGTCTTGGTTCCATTGCTGAAGCAATGGAGGTGATGATTCTTTCTTTTATTGGACCATCAGTTAGATCTGAGTGGAATTTATCATCTACAGAAGAGAGCCTAATAACAACTGTGGTTTTTGCTGGTATGCTTATTGGTGCATATTCATGGGGTTTCATCTCAGATAACTTTGGAAGGAGGTAATGACAGTTTTAAAAACTAAATAGGAGAAAGAGGGTCTTCTGAGTATCGTTTTTCTTTTTTGTAATAATAATTCCGCTTGATAATGACAACTAGTTACCTGTATTTTCCTTCACTAGAAAAGGTCTTCTGAGTATTGCTATTGTGACCAGTGGAGCTTCAGTTTTAAGTGCCTTCTCTCCAAATTATATTTCATTGGTCATTCTTCGTTGCATAGGAGGGATCGGTCTAGGTGGCGGGCCCACTTATAATTCTTGGTTTTTGGAATTTGTTCCTGCTCCAAGTAGAGGTATTTGGATGGTTATTTTTGCAACTTTTTGGACAGTAGGAACAATTGTAGAGGCTTCTCTTGCTTGGGTATATATCACTTGCCCATCTATTTTTTTCTGCTAGGAATTTTAATTTCCAAATGAATCTTATCATTAATCTTATGTGAACATAAAATATAGTGTAACAATATTTGTACACTTTCATTTACTTGTTTAGATCATCATGCCCCATTATGGTTGGAGGTGGTTGCTAGCAATATCTTCTATTCCTGCTTTGGCTGCTCTCATGTTTTATGAACTTGTACCTGAATCTCCAAGATATCTATGTTTGAAAGGTCAAACAAAGGAAGCTTATGATATACTGAAACGAGCATCTGTGGTCAACCAAAGTCAACTTCCTCCTGGGATCCTTCTTTCTGATCAAATTACCTGTTCTGATGAAGATCTTCATACAATGGAAGATGCCCGTCTGCTTTCTCCAAAAAGAAACAAACAGATTGCTTCTAAATCAAGCTTCTCATCCTTATGGATGCTATTTTCGCCAAATTTGATTAAAACCACCTTTTTATTATGGATCGTATTCTTTGGGAATTCATTTTCATACTACGGGATCATATTGCTGACCTCAGAACTGAGCAACCGCCACAGCCTATGTACCTCATTTCCTTTACTTACAGTTAACGGCTCTGAAGATTCTACCTATAGGGATGTATTTGTCACCAGTTTGGCAGGTATAAAACAGCTAACTCATGAAGTCTTTTATATATTCCTCATCTATAAAGTCTTTTTGTCATCAAAACGACATATTTACCCTTTTGAAGCAGCACTCGTATATTATCATCATCAGACAATGGGATTATCAACTATATTCATGTTTTTATTATCTTTTTCCAGAGGTCCCGGGTCTAGTGTTTGCAGCATTTACGGTGGACAGGATTGGTCGCAAGCATTCAATGGAACTCATGTTCTTCATAGGTTTCATATTCCTTCTGCCACTTCTTTCACTTCAATCCGAGATTTTCACAATGGTGTCGTTATTTGGATCGCGTATGTTCATCATTGGAACGTTCACCGTTGCCAATATATATGCTCCAGAGGTACATGTTTGGCACATCAATAATTTACAATAATAGATAAAATAAAAAGATTTGTGGGTCAACTAAATATGAACCGTTTTGACCCATTACCCGATCCACCCAACCGTCCCATTTAACCACCTCTAACATAAACACTTCTTTGTGTAGATATATCCAACCGCTGTGAGGGCTACAGGTGTCGGGATCGCGAGCTCTGTGGGTAGAGTAGGGGGAATGATTTGCCCTCTTGTGGCTGTTTATCTGGTGGGCGATTGCCATCAAACGGCTGCAGTCGTTCTGTTTGAGGTTGTGATAGTCCTTTCAGGTTTGTGTGTGATGTTCTTCTCGCACGAAACCATGTCCCGGGAACTGGCTGATACTGTTTCTGAGCCTGTTTCACCATAAGGAAGAAAATATTGATGTAATTTTAGTCATTGAGGATGGAACTTTCTGGGTTCATTCATTAACAGTGGTAGTAGCCGGTTGGTAAGTCACTGGGCATTACCGAGTATGATATTCAGTATTATGATTTGTAGGTTATTACTAGCAAGTCATAATCGTTCGAACAATGCGAAAATACATGTTTGATAATTCTTAGAATCTATCAGATGTTATAGAATGAAAATTGTTGCAGCTTTCAAAGACTTCGTGTGAACGGGTTGATGGTTTTCGGGTTGGCGTGTTGCATTGCTTATCCATATATTTATTCGTGTCAGGCGCGATTAAAAGAATGTCGTGTTTTGGACTAACATGTTTAATGTTCGTTTGTGAATATGAGTAATGTATAGTGTGACTTGCTAACAATTTAACTAACCACTTACTCCAGCTCAAATGAAACTATTGTGGTAATTGATTAAATTTAATTGTTGGGGTTTCCTTGTTTCTTATTTTCAATCAACAAACTTGGTTTTATATATTTAGATCAAAAAAACCGATTTCACTTAACAGGGTAAATTAAAAATCACATTACTAAACTTCAAAATTTAATACTTCTTAAAAACTTTTAAAAGGGTTAACAGGTTATATTACCTGATCAAAAACCTGAATAGGGGAAGGGAAGTAGCTGGTAAAAAACCTGAAAGTAGTTTGGGAGGTTTAGTTTCGACTGGTTCAGTCCGGTTAACAGCTTTGGACTGGATCGGACTGAACAAAAGATGGACATACTGTAAACCGACCAGCGGATTGAACGAGACCAATTCCTGTCCTTGTTCGATCGGCTTTTTGCACGCGAAACATTTATTCACAGTGACCGAAAAACTAAGTACAACACTGGTAAATACGCCAGTTTTCGACCAAAATGTCACAAATTCGTCATGAAACAGTCTCAAAACCAAATGAAACAAAAAAAGTTGCATACAAAACGGAAGAGTTCAAAATCTCAATTCGACTGAAGCTCTTCACCAAAAGCTTACCAGTTTGATACCTAAAACAACACAAGTGATTTACAAAACCGTAAGCAATACCAGTACCAGCCCAGCAAGAAACCCACCCGAACCCAGCCTTCTGTCAGCACCCCCGTAGTACGGCTTGATCATGATCCCAAACCTGCAGGTCCCGGTTGTAGGGTCGTCTTTTGTAATGGTGGAAACATTAGGGAACTTACAAGCCTCATCAAGCTGATTATTTATCTGGTAATAACTATTAAACGCATACGAAATGTTCATTTTAGCATCTAAATTACCACAAGAAGTTCCATACCCGAGACTCGTGCAATCTCCAAGTGCGCATGCGTAACTAACCGACTGAGCAATTGACGGGTCATCCATCTTAACTGAATCCCTAAGAACACACCACTTCCTCTGTAGATATTTCACATTACGGGCTGGAATAAGGGCCCCGGTGGTTGTTGTTCCGAGGTTCAAAGCATACTTGGGCTGCCCGTCGAAATAAAACACTCCCCAATGCCTTTCAAAGTTACCGGGCTGAATGCTCTTCTGGTCTTCGTCAATCAAACTGAACAAATACGCCTCGATGGGCCCCTGTCTCATAGGTGTCCCTTTCCCGCCCGCTATATGTGTCATGAACCCTTGCATGAACCGTTGAGCATACTCATTGTTAGCATTCCGATCCCCATCACTAGGCCACCCGATTTCTCCTACTATGATTCCCATATTAGGAAACCCGTTCTTTTGTAGGGCCCACACAAGGGTATCATAGTTGGCATCAAACATGTTGGTGTAGGTCGTCCCACCATCGTTCACCGGAGTCGCTTGACCATCAAAGAAAGCGTATTCAACTGGGAAATTGGAGTCGATATAAAGACTTATGAACGGGTAGATGTTGACCGTGAAAGGAGACCCGTTGTCGTTCAAGAATTTGGTGATTTGGTACATGTAGTCATGGATGTCAGCCCGGAAATCACCACTGGACGGGCCCGCATTCAAGCTCGAGTAAACATCTGCATTCTGGGGGACAGTGACTTTAACTTTGCCCCCGATCCCAGCTTTTACTAGAGCCGCTTGGATGTTCACCAGAGCCGGATAAAGGGTTCTTAGAAAGGAACCATTATACGTTGCCAAGAACGGTTCATTTCCGACTGCCACATATCTGTAACGGTTCAAAAGTCGAGTCAATAAAAACATTTATGGGGACAAAAAACTTAACCGTGATACATGACCTGAAAACATTTAAAACGTATAAAGATTCAATTCATATGAGTGGAAGCTATCGTATGCTTAGCTCAAAACCGAAAACACTTGATCAAAAACCTTATATTAACTAGTCTAAAAGCTTATCGATCCAAAACCTCGGTTTACACATAATTGCAGCTACCCATTTTAATAAAATTCAAAACTACTAGGTCAAATGTATATTATTTTGAACCCAAAGAGTGCATAAGAACCTCTTTCATAGCTTAAAGGTTCCACCTTTTGCCATTCTAAAGGCTATCAAACTCATGATCTACATAGCAAATGGATGATAATGACACAAAGATCTACTTTTCCTCTTTAAAAAAAAAATACTTAACATAGTTTCAATCCTTATAAAAATAAAAGGGTTAATACTGAAAAAAAAAAACCAACATACTTTTTCATTTTACACGAAAAAAATCCACCAACCCAATTTTGGCGTATTAAAGTCTTTCAACTCGCTTAAAATACACGTATTTATGAAATTAGCAATATACATTTACTAGCACAATCCTTATATGTGTGGAGGCTATGGCAACTTTGTATTGACATGGATGTTGACATAATTTTATCATTTTTTACGGCTTTAAATACAAATTCATACCATCATACATGATCAAAAAGACATCCACTCCGTATTTTCGAACTTGTAACGTCACTTCATCAAATCTTGACCCGTTCAGGGTAAAAAAGTCATTTTTAAACAGGTACCAACATTTTAAACAAAATTAAGTTGGAGATCAGATACCTTTTTGTGTAAAATGAGTAATCCTTATTATAATAAACGATTCCAAAGAATGCCACGTGTCATTACCTTATTTTTTCTAATTAAAATCTTCTAATTTTATCTATTTTAAGTAAGTTTGAATTTTGAAAACTAATTATTTTAATGTTTTTACTTTTCAGAAAAAATAATATAAAATTTGAATTCTAATTATTAGAAACAAAGATTTTTTTTACAAACTTTCATTTTTTCTATTAAACATGGGTATATAACCTAGTGTTACTATAAAATGATAGATTTCCCATTTAAAGAACAACCAAACCAACACAAGAAACATAGCTCAGAAAATACAAAAATGTGAAAGTAACAACATTATTGACATAAGATTATTAACTAGAAGGTTAGATCAATAAACTGCTGACCTGATATCAACACTATTAGACAGATGGGTTGAAACATTTTTAGAAACCCATTTATCAGCAGCCTTCATGCTACTAGCCATGGTAGCAAGCATGTCATTAGGGATTCCAACCATGACTTCAATTCCAGACTTACTCAGAGCTCTCAAAGCACCATAATCTGCATCAAAAAGCTTCACTTTTTGGATCCCATTATCCAACAGCATCCTCACCACTGTTTCTGGAGGCAGTGGGTGAGATGACTGTGTGCCCCAATTAGCCCCAATTCCATTCACTGATTCCATCCAACACAGGAATGGAATCAACGTCACCATCACACAAACTTCACAAACCCTTGGTGGTGGGTACTTCATTATTATGCCCAAAGTTGAACAAGAAGTAGATAAGGTTAAAAAAGGTGTCTTTTTTTCTTGAACAAGAAAAAAATAAAAGTTTGTAGGTACCCAGATGGGGATATGCTTGGATAATGAAAACCCACAAAAATTTCAACTAAAAAATCAAGAAAAAGATAACAAGAATCATAAATCTAAAGCAGAAACAGAGCAAGAAAGTAAAAAAGAAAGGGGATTTCTACAAAAATGATAGAAAAAGCTCATGAACACCAACTGGGTGTAATGATTTGAAGATTATTTTGCATCTGGGTGTTATAAAAACACAAGAAAACTCATGAATTGCTGGAAAATGACTTGAAGATGATTCCAAAGTTTCTTGCTTTAAAGATTTGAGATGAAGAAGATCCCAGGTTGAGGAAGGTAAATCAATCATTCGCAACAATAAGCATCTTACAGAATAAAAAAGATTATTTTAGGGTTAACAAGAATACTTATAAAATGACATCCAAGTTGCAAGAGTGTATAGGCCCCTGGTGAGGTGAAGTTATGAACCCCACATCGTGTATCAGAAGCTGCAAAAGGTATTCGAATAGAGAGAGAGAGAGAGAGGTCGGAAAAATTATTTGATTAATGAGTGCTTTTGGTTTGGTTCGGATACTTTGCCTAGTGCAGTAGTGCGTGGAATACTTGGATTCAAAATTTAAGCACCATAAATTGAATATTTGGTTTTCATTCTTTGCTCAAATGTAACATATTTGGGTTTTTATTTTAAGACGTTATAATTTCTATTAATTTTTAAAAAAATTTACCCAAACAATTAAAATATATAAGAAGTCCAACCCCTTTGAGGTGTTTATTTGGTTAGTTTTCACCTTTTTGGCTTATTCGGTTTATTTGAATCTGATTATTCGATTCAGAAATTTAAAGCTGGATTTAAAAAATCGATTCGGGTAAGCTTATTCAAATTCGGATCTATTTGAATATAAAAGTGTTTTTATGATATTGAATAATTTGGATGGTTTCCTTGAAAAAGAGAGACAAAAGTATAATGGTTTAAGATAAAACAAAAATATCCTACATTTATGTTATGGCTACAAATAATCTATTTAAAATATAAGATATGTACAATAATTTTGTCCTTTAAATATGTTGTTAATATTCCTCGTGGTTGGAGCGGGAGCAGGACAGACACTCAAACTTGATCGATTACTCTAGAAAAGTTGGCGAGGGTGACTTGTAACTTTCTCCTTGACAAAGTGTATATCAATCTCTACATGTTTGTGTGTTGATATTGAATAATTTGGTAAAAATGTCGGCATACTGAGGAGAAGAAGTGGGGACGTGTAAAACATGAATGTGACCAACTCGAACTTTCTCCTTGACAAAGTGTATATCAATCTCTACATGTTTGTGTGTTGATTTTGGACAAAATTCTTGGAGAGATAAAGAGCAGAGACGTTGTCACATAGACAATGGCGGCCTTACGAATAGGAACATGTAGCTCAAGGAGTAAGTTTGTCTTGATTAGCGTAACACCCAAGAAGTGGTGAAACGACTCAATGTCGCATGGCAAATTCTCATGATACAGTATTTATAATGCTTTGTAGGAACCTAGAGTCGGGGGCTGTAAGGATGATGTCATCAACATAGAGGAGTAAATATGTTTGGTGAGCCCTATGGCCGTAAACATATAGTGAGTTATCACATACACCGCTACGAATCCATGAAATGTAATGTGGGATGAAAATCGATTATACCATGCCCGTGATGCTTGTTTAAGCTCGTATAATGATTTGCACAATACTGCAACAGAGTATAATCTATAAGACTTGGTGGTGGGTGCATGTAAACTATTTCTTAAAGACTTCAATATAAAAGGCATTCTTTACATCTAGTTGGTGAATTGATCACAATTGAAACACCACAAGGGTAAGAACGACCGGACTAACTGTGTAGTCACATGCAATACCAACAGTTTGGGATTTACCGAAAGAGTCAAATTCAATAGAGACGTTATCATGGATAAATTTACGTACAAAAATGATATTTTTTTAACTATACGTGCGGTGTAGAGGATATCCATGTACCAAGAAGAATCGGTGGAATTGAGTTACATATTTTGGAAGGTCGTACCAAGATCAGTTGGATTTAGAGCATCGTATCCTTGTGTGTTATTGGTTGGTTGTGTCTTATTACCAGGTTGCTTCAGGATGAGTATGTAAACTTAGGGTTTTACTATAGCCCTGCTAGCATAAAAGTATTTATGATATTGAATAATTTCGTTGGCTTTATTCAACAAGAGAGACTTTATATATAGCATAAAGATACAACAACAATATCCTATATTTTATGGCTACATATATTCTATCTAAACTACAAAATACGTACAATAATTCTGTCATCTAAATATATCTCCAAATATGTTGTTGCTAATAGAAGAAACTGAATTATCAAAAAAAACAAATTCACAAAATCATACATAAGGTTCAAAAAAAAGTTTTATATTATTTGAATTCTTGTCAGTTCGGTTCGAGATTCATATATTCGAATTTGAAATTTGGTTCGGATAAGGACATGATCCAAATATTTGAATTTCGGATTTGAATTATGTTTGATTCGTATTTCAAGGATTTTGAGTCCAATTAGAATAATGAGCACCCCTACAACTCCCACCCTACACTTTCATCTTCACACATTCGCCCAGTTCAAAGGCCAATCGTCAGTAGTGGGTCAAATCAAAGTATAGAGAGAGCTAGAGGTACGAGATACGTAAGCAAACATGGTAGTAGTGATTGTACGGTGGCTGATCAGTTGGCGATGACGGTTTTCCGCAAACGACGATGGTTAAAACTGGTGGATTTTTGGATCAATACATCATCGGAATTGTTGGAATTTTTTACAGCGGCGTAATCGAATGTGTAGTTTAGTTAAAGCCCCACTGCATACGTAATAGAGAAGAGAGATGAAGTTCACTCTTTGATCAACTAATCACTACGATTTCTTTTCTATTTTTAATTTTTTTTTCCTTTCTTTAAATTTTAGTTGAACCACGACTACATTTGGTCTAAGATTAATCCTATGTCATTGACATGTCATATGTCAGGTCATCAAATGCAAACAAAGTTACTTTTCTTTAGTATAGGATTGATGACAACTAAAGGAAGTTCAAAGTGACACTAGTCAAATTACATGAATGGATTTTTATCAACAAATATGTTATATTTTGAATTATTAAAATATAATTTGCTAAATAATTATATAAATCGTTTAATTAACAAAATTAAACCTTATTATTTCTTTTACAAAATATAGAAAACAATTATTTAAATTAAAATTTCAATGAATCTATATTATATAATAAATAAGAGTAAATTATAAACTGTAATATATAAAATTACAGAAACAAAACCGAAGCAGAGGCCAAATTCAAGCAAATTTCCGAAGCCTAGGATATACTCAACGATCCTCAGAAGCGTCAGATGTACGATCTCTACGGCGGCGAAGAAGCTATCAAGTCCGACCAAGTTCCTTTGCAGCCTCCTTCTTCATCCGGCCGGGCCGCGGTTACTCTGCCGACCACCATAACAGTCACGAGCATCCTAATCCTGAGTTTCGGTGGTTCGGGGAAGTTGCACACATTTGGATTTTCTCTGCATCCTTTTGAATAAGTTTCATACTAGGTTCAGAATTTTGATCATTTTGCTAGATTAGTCCAACAAAAAACATGATTGCTTGCTGTAAAAGTTGTTCCTTAATTTCTTCGAATCTTAATGTTTGATTTCAGTTGATGGCTTTAAAGGGTCAAGAATCAAAAATTCGTTAAACAATGGTGAATTTAATTAAACAAAGAAACAACAGCATATCGGTTTGAATGGAGATGACAACACCCCATTTAATTTTTTATTTGTTTTTGTGAGGGGGTGTTTGGGATTACTTTTCAAAACAACTTATTTACTTATTATCTTTTGAAATAAGGTAATAAGTTATAAGTTTGTTTGGTAAATTCAAAATAAGATGGAAGATGTGAGAAGGAGAAGTCAAAATCCAAAAGTAAGAAATTCTTACTTTTGGTGGAAAAGTCATAAGTAGCTTAAATAAGTAATCCCAAACACCCCCTGAATGAGTGGCGCTGTCGCCGAGATCGGAGTAGACACACAGAGAAGAAGTTAGGTGTGGTGGGTGGGGGAGTAAA
Source organism: Smallanthus sonchifolius (assembly GCA_023525975.1). NCBI lineage: Eukaryota > Viridiplantae > Streptophyta > Magnoliopsida > Asterales > Asteraceae > Smallanthus > Smallanthus sonchifolius. The sequence goes on along the minus strand of CM042027.1, from coordinate 15,150,008 downwards.
TTATAAAAATAGTAAATTAAATAGTCCTGAGCAAAAAGACAATTATACCCTCATGTGCATTATACTTAACAAAAAAAAATTAACTTCAGTTAATAGAAAGGAATAAATGTGTGCAAATGTTTTAAAAAAGGACATCCGGTGTAATTTTTTAAGTCGAAGAACATAACCTGTAATTTTAACTATAGTTAAAGAACATAATTTGTAATTTACTCAATAAATAAAGATTTTTAATGTCACGTGTCGTCTCCATATTCATTGTCATCATTTTTTTTGTTTCTCTCTCTTATTTAATGCACTTATTTTAATAATCTATATATTTAAAGAAAATACTAATTATACTAATAAAAACATTGATTTTAAATTATCCGTTGTTATAAGAAAATTTAAAATTTAATTATGTAACTTTTATTTCGATCAAATAATAAATAAAAGTCAAATTAAATTAAATAGTAATTAACGTACTTTCGAAACCCAGTTATATATTAATTTTTATATATTTTGAGTTTGTTTCTATCCTTAGTATGTGTAATATACTTTTACACATGTAAAATATATACATAAAAATTTTATAATTTTATATATTGATATTTTTTACACCGTATGTAAACACGGGATCTAAACTAGTGTTAGTAATAAATACTTGTATGTTTATCAAAGAGTATGGAACCATCAAATATTTCCTTTTATTCGGTTAAGTTATTAATGAAAAGTGTTGAAATGGAATACTAAGTAATCAAGTTAACATCGTTGGGCTTCTAGCCCAATGGTATCCTGGTTTGAAATTAGAGCTTAGGATCTTATAGGTTTTGAGTTATAATCATAAAGTTTGAATTTTGCTTTCAGCTAGGTTGGACGAGTTTGGTAGGGTTTATCCTGACCTGATCTTGAATATGAGGTTTAGATTTTCCTTTCTAAAAAAAAGTAATCAAGTTAACCATAAAAAAAGATGCATTTTGTTTGTAATATCCAGTCATTCATATCAATCGATATTGTCCATTTTACCTGTAGGAACTCACATATGTGTTTTTGGTTGCCCAGGTGGAAATTCTTAGGAATTCACCTATCATTTGATTACTCTCACTCAAACACTCTAATCAAGGAGTTCTCGAATCATTCACAACCAATATGTCTAAAACTCGTTAATTGTATTTAAGGCAGAGACATTCTTTATAACTTAATATCTTTCCTATGAAAAAAAAACAAAATAATGTGGGTTCACCCAGGCGTCACAAATGGTGTTAAAAGCCTGGAAACTCTTCACTCGAGTAAACAAAAATGAAGTCGTGAGTTGTTTGTCGTTTGGGGGTAACTCGGACAATATTAATTGTATGATAGGTAGAATATTACGGATTTATCTTTCCTAATTTGGTCCAATAGCAGCAGGTTTCTTCGATAAAACAAGTCTCCGACTGGTTAGATTAACATTTTTTGAGTTTTGAGTTGTTTAATCCATTTGATTGATTTCTTTTGAATATAGTTAGTTTTGCCCGTTTAGATGAATTAAACACTTATCGTGATTATTTTAATGTTACTTTAATAGCCTCTTTTAATCAATGACTTGGTGATATCGTCTTTAATGTTTCTTTACTAGCCTCTTTTAATATATATAATGGATGATGACATTCTCATTAACCTAAAGGCTAAAACTATGATTATTTTTAAGTGTTTTGTATGCAAACATGTTGACAAAGACATATTGATATGTTTAATGATATATATTAAAACATATTCTAACTATTCAATTATCATATTTTATATATACAGAGAGAGCAAGGATCTATTGGTAACACATTGTTATTCTACTACAAAAAAATAGCCTAATACAACGTTTTTTCGTCAGAAAAAAGTTGCATTAGATCTAATGCAACTTTTTATTACATAATGCAATTTTTTTGCAAAGAGTTACATCATAAAATGGTTGCATTTGAAAAAAAAACAGTTGCATCTGTAACAAAAAGGTAATACAACTTCATCTAATGCAACATTTTTCTAACAAAAAAATTGCATTTGGCTCATAATTAACTCCGTCAAAATCAATCCAAATCATTTTTTTTAATAACATTATTACACCAATACAAACGTTATGTTCTTTTTGCATTTTCATAAATTCGTAAGGGTAGGGAGAGTTACACCAGTGTAAAGATTTGTTGAAATATAAAAAGATATATTTTTCCAGAAAAAAATTACACTGGTGTAACCTCCCCTTACACTTGCGAATTTACATAAATGCAAAAAAGAACATGACGTTGTATTGGTGTAATAATGTTATTAAAAATAATTATTTGGATTAATTTTGACGAAGTTAATTGGGTTAACACAATAACATAATGTTATTAAAAAAAAGAACATAACATTATATTAATGTAATAGCGAAGATGCACATTCATAAAAACTGTATTATATAATAAAGGAAGAAACATTCTACACCATATAAAACTAAATCTATCTTTTAAACAGCTTGGAACTAATGAACAACGTACAAATAAAAATATTGAATTCAATTCAACACTTGTCACACATATATAATTAAAACAAAGGAAGAAACATTCTACAACATCATGTTCTTGAACTCATCAAAATCCAACAACCCATCGGAGTTCACATCAAAGGCTTTGATCATCTTATCGACATCTATCCCATCGTGCTCGTCAATCAATCCCAAAACCGACAACGCATTACGCAACTCATCACACGAAATGAAGCCATCAAGGTTGTTATCAAACAACTCAAAAGACTTCAACATATCATTCTCTGTGTCACCTGCCGCTTGTGGGAATATGTTGTTGCACAAGTATTCAAACTCAGCAAAGTTAATGTTCTTTTTCCCAGCAAAGTACTCAAGCTCGTCTAGACTCGAACCAAGCTTCATGGACTTGAGAAGCCGTTGTAGGTCATCAACACTCACTGAACCATCATTGTTTCGGTCGAGTTTCTTGAATATGCGATGGATGTCGCTTGCATTGAGGGAAGACATGGCTGGAAATCTTGAATATATTGTGTTTCCTTGATGATTAAGAGGTTCTAAATATTTGTGTTTGTGTGTATGTATGCATATATACATACACATATGTAGAGTTTTAGATGATTTATGGACTTCATATCGGGGCTAATTTAAAGAATAGTTTGGAAGTTGGTTTTTATGGAATACATTAATTAATATATTCCCTTTTTTGTTGGGCTTCGTCTATTTTATATTTTTGCCAATTTGAAACAAGAAAAGGCATCGATCGATTACGTTGATTAAGGAATTGTTAATACACTTTTTGTATGAAATATAATCAAAGTATGCCATTTCTTTGTTGGAAAAACTATATCATTATGACTTTTAAACAATGTTGTAAAAATCGTTAAGCGCTAGTTAGGCGGTGGGATACCGACTCACGATTAATAAAAGCCGGAAATTGGTTGGAATTTACAGGGTTTGGCCGACAACTGGCTGGAATTTGGCCAGGACCGCCTTTGACCGCCTATCGTTTTTTGTTCCGATTACATGAAATCGCATCGGTAGACTGACAACCGATTTTTACAACACTTAAGTAACAAACGTTATATAATTTTGAATCAATGGATTAATTCATCTCACTAAAATTGGGTTTTATATCATTAACAAACCTACGTTTTTAATCTATTACTGTCTATAAAACTTTATTTGGTGCATAAATCATCTCTCTTTTGATAAAACTAGGAATTTTACCCATCACGCGTTGCAGCGGCGTCGAAACGTAGACTAACTCCAATTTATATCGTCGAATAAAAACGTATTATATTTGACCCGACTTTTTTCTGAATAAAATTTACGTTGAAACGTTGACCAAATGGAAACGTACATAAAAATAAGCATGAAAACGTATTAAATTTGATATAACTCGTAGTGATTTTTAGTGTAGTTACAAGAATAAAAACTCGGCTGCGAATGCTCTTGTGATTCAAACAATTAGTTTGGTAAATAGATTTATTATCTTTTCCAAATATACGTTTAAAAAAAATAAAAATTTCTTTTCCAAATATAGAAGATAAGAAAAACGACACGTGGTTTTTTTTTGAGTTGTAGGTGGCATTTGAAGTGAAAGTACCGGTATTTCAAATTTAAGTTACTGTATCCAGGCCTCCTCATGAGTCGAACTGAACCGAGCTGAGCCGAGCCGAGCGAAGGTCTGTTCGAACTCGATTTGTTTATAAACCGAGCGGTTCGGTTCGAATTTATAAATTCAAGTGAAAATGTAAGGCTCAAACTCGGTTCGTTTTTTATTTGAGCAGCTCGGTTCGACTTGTTTTCACTCGATTTCAAAAATCCCACGTTGGGAGCGAGAACTGAGAGGGAGAGGCTGATCTTAACTTGGGACATTGGTGATCTTTGAATTGTAGAGCCTCAAAGGCTGATCGTGAAAGTGGCGTCGCTTGTCTGTCGATTAGAGTTAGGGATTTTAGGTAGATACAATTTGAGTTTAGAAGAAGATTACATACTAAGGTGAATGGTCTAAGGCTTTGAGCATAAGAGTTGAGGCGTTGAGGAGAGGAATCGAGGATTTTGGGTAACGTAAAGAGGTTTTTTTTTCTTTTTAGATTTTAAGTTGAGCTACTCTGACTCTCTATAAAAAGTTTCATAGTGGATTGGGCCAAAAAAGTTATTTATAAATATATAAATATAAATTTATTATATATACATATATATATATATATATATATATATAAATTAAAATTTATTTCGAGTCAAGCCGAACGAGAAACGAGCGAGCTTACCATTGCTCGTGCTCGATTCGTTTACAAACCGAACATAGCCGATCGACTCGTTTACAAACCGAGTCGAAATCGAACGAGCGTATTTCCGAGCAATTTTCGATCGAGTGAGTTTCGAGCGTCGAGTATTTTGATCAGCCCTAACTATATCTCCAACAAGGTTTAGTGGGTGTTTCCTTTTTTTCTTTTATTTTATACCGGAGTATAAAACACGTGTATTAAATGGATTGGATAAAGAAAAAAAATTAAATAATAATTATTAATAATGGTTTAAAAATTATAAAACGATTGAACAATTTAATTGATAATCAACAAAACTTTGAATTAAAAAAATTAGCGATAAAAACTAAAAGGAATTATTAACCTAGTTTTCTAAAATAATTGAGTTAATTAAAATATAAAAACAACTTTGATAATATAATAACTATCCATAATACAAATTTATTTTTCAAAATTTATAAGTAATGTAAAAAATTATAATTATCCATAATTAATTCCATGCTAAAGAGGTTGTGGTGTAGTGGTTGAGGTAAGACCCGAAGTCTCAAGGGACACATGCCATCATTAATTTTTGGTACATCACAAATGAGGCCTACCTCTTAATCTAATGCACAAGGGTTTTACCCACGTTGATCTAGGGTTCGAGCCTCGACTCTCCCTTAAGCCCGGAAGAGGCCGTATTGGACGGAGTTTTTCCTTGAAAGCTCTCCACTCTTACACCAAGTGAGCCCGGTTAAGACAACATATTGTGAGGAGTTGGACGAGCCTCTGCCATGTGACGGGGGGGGGTGCGACGTCACAACATTCAATGTTCGCCTTTAAAAAAAATTCATAATTAATTTCATATTAAATTTATATAGTTAGCAATATAATATCCACCCATAAATGAATTTATATTAAATATCTAAAAATATATTGTTTTAATACTATTATTATTATTATTATTATTATCTAATATCATCTATACTCTATAATAAACAAAAGTTTTTCAATGGCACATGTCGCCTCGATATTCAATCTCATCATTTTTTTCTCGTCTCCCCCTCTTATTAAATACACATCTCTCTCTCTTATTAAATACAACTCTATATTTTAATAATAATATTTTTTTAAGAAAATATTAATCTTTGTATTAATAAATCTCCAAACATATTTTGACGAATTTATGTGTTGACCTAATTATATTGTATTCAACGGGTTTATTCAACCCGTATAAAATACGAGTTTTTAAAAAATATTTTTTTTATTACTTAATATATAATATTATATTTATTCAATCCGTGTATTACACGAGATTTTAACCTAGTTATTTAATATGAGAGAGAATTTAATAGACATTTGATAAATAGCTATGATACCATTTGATGCCCGGTGAATACGTATCCAAATGGCTCTAAAAGCAGTCGAAGTTAATCAAAGGATTTTCAACCTAATAATCGGTGAACGAAGCTTAAATCATTTGAATTTCAATAATAAACAAAAAAAACCGTGTAACCTAATAGCCTAATTTATAATATAAACTCTAGATAAATTTTGAAAACTAAGTCTATATAATTTTTAAACTTCAAAAATAGAAAATAAACAAACATAAACAAATTAAATAAAAGATATTGATTCACCCAACACCTTCTCGCTTCCATCCCATATATGAACTTGTCGGGCCAACCATCTTCTTCTGCTAACCTAAACACACTAACAAACCAACACTTAGATCAAATTAGATCAAAAGGCCCATTAAACATATATGGACTTAATAAGCTCATGGCCCAAATCGTTTTACAATCTAATTATAAATTTTGTTTGTAATTATATTTTAAAAAATATCAAAAAATCCTAAAAGATATGTAAACCTTGTCAACGGTTAACTTTTTTATTTTTAAAGGAAGAAACACGGCCCACAATTATTAACACAACGTTAATAACTTAATAGTCAAGATCTATGAAATTCTCGAACCAAACAAACGAAACATGTTTTAATCAGGGGCTTTTAAAATCGAATATCTGAAATTTTCAGTTAGTTGATTTTTGAAGTAAAAATATGCATAAAGTGTGTAACAGAAATGTAGCTAGCAGAATAGTAAATAGCAGAAAAGTAAATAAGGCGAAAATGATCAGATTACGAAATGTATTGCTTCGGGATTCGAATCAGCTTGGTACGTGATAATGTTAAGTTAACTAATTCAGTGGTATGGCTACTACAAACTTGTGACCCGGGTCACCGCTAGAGCCTCGTCCTCACGACATTTGATTTGCAAATTATAATCTTTAAAAAGTGGTAGTGCCTCCCGTTAGGGACAACATTTACCCTCAACCATCGAATGGTCATCTCCGGGTTGGATAAAGATATCGGACTCAAAATGCTTTATATTAAGTTAAATAGGTGATTATATTTTGCTCAACGGGAGGAGGTGTAACAATGGGACCAAGTATAAAGACGTACCGTTCCGAACATGAGTTCACCAATTTTTGGTCGCATAATAATCTAGTATAAACACGTACAATCTTCGAAGTATAGACCAAGCCTTGGCTTATCAATCTCTGCTCGTATAAAGATGTACGAGTTTCAAAGAAAGTTTGATTAAAAAGGGTTTTACGATCTTACTCTTTAAAATCAAGACATTCACAAATATAAATACGGATTTAGACAATAATAGAAGCCCACCAAAAGATGGTTTTTGAGGACGAATTAGTTAAAGACATAAACATACCACTTCATTAATGAGTTAAACATTAACATGCACCAAACATCATCTTCACCCTAGCAATACAAAGAAGTTTTAGCCACGAATGGCCATAACGACTAGCGTAATGATGAGTTTCGTAGGCTCCCCTATTGTGGAACAAGGAGGAAGAGCCCCTCTACTCTCTACTCTAACTACGATAGTGCTCTCTTCTTGAGTGTAATTTCTCTCTAGATTGGTGTGTGGAATGAAGAACCCAAGCCTCCTATTTATAGGCCTCAAAATGTGCAATGCACGGCCGTGCATTGGGTTGCACGGTCGTGCAAAGGCCCAAGGAATCAAACAGGGTATAGAGGACACGGTACCGGGCCGTGGGGAGCAGAGAAGGCCAATGCACGGTTGTGCAATGGGATGCATGGCCGTGCAACCTCCTCTTTTTCCCTAGTTTTGTCTTGTAGCTTCTTGTTGACTATTGTTGACCAATTTTGACTTCTTGGGGGTCAATGCTCCGGGAATGAACTTTCTAGAAGCTTGAATTCTTGGTGTTCTTGATAGGATTTAGCTTGATTTGTATTATTAACACCGAATAACCTGCCATTATCAAATATTTGTATTTTAAGCACAAATTGCAAGGTTATTATTCAATTTAGTACCATAATGTGGGATTATTATGTATGTAAAATATATATAAATGATGACATATAATAACACCCCACACTTAAACTTTGCTTGTCCTCAAGCAAACTCATGCATGATCACACCCATAACTAAAAACTTTACAAGGGTAATGGAATTTCAACTAGTGTTGAGACTCCGAGATAACTTTTGAGCTGCTTATTCTATTTTTGTGTTTTTCTTATTTTGATATGATGGAATCCATGACAAGCCTACTAGAACGTCGATTATGCAAAAACTCCTCACTACTCACAATGTTCACTCAACTCTAGGGTTATATATATGGATAATGTAAGCTAACTAGAGCACTCGAGTTCGAATTGAATTATGCAATGGTCATAAGCTTGTATGCAAATCAAGTTTCCACCAACTAACTAAGTAGTATGCGTGAATCAAGAGGACTTAAAGGGTTGTAATGTGGCTAAAGTAAAACTAAGGGTGAAAATGAAAATCTTTTTGAATTTTTAGGGGTTTAAAAGGGTTTGACGGGCTGCAGCTATCACGAAACACTCAGCTACGACCTTATGGCTTAAAATGGTAAATACTAAAAGTTCCCTCTACAGTACTCAGATCATGAGGGCATAACTAATATGAGGGCTCGTTTATGGTCAGATTGCCAAGACCAAGATCTCTCATCAGTGCAATCTCATTCCTTATTGCGTGGTACACATTACTGCCTTTTCGTACGGGTCCTGCGGCTAGTCCTCTAACAGCACCTACTTTCATTAGGTATGTATACTCTCTTTGGGAGTGAGTTTGATTCTTGCTGCACTTTCCATCGTGGCTCCAGTTGCCACACTTTATACATCTGCCGTATCTTTTGGCTCTTATTTTGGTGACACTTTTTGACAAACCGCAAAATGGTGGCAATTTTTCTTGCTTGCGCCACCATTTTCTTACATCACTAGTTGCTTGAAAAATATTTTCTCGGAGTTCGGTTGGTAATTCAGGCTTTGCGAAGTGAAGGCAGGAAAGCAAATTAAAATCGAAAGAATGCATGTCCAGTTCTTTAAAGTCTCCCGGTAAAAGACCAACTTTTTTTAAGACAACTTCTTCAGCATTCCTCCTTTCTCAATTTCCTTGAAATAATATTTCCTTGAATTTTCCTACAGATAGTTCGGATAATTTCGTAATGCATCCACCATTTGTATATTCCAATTCTTCTGAGTAGGGCGGTTTCTTTCCAAATTTGTCCCGATGAATTTGTAATGATAACATAAGATAATTTTCCCATTTCAAAGACAGTTAGCCAATAACCAATGTTTGAGAAAAGCTGATTGGGTGATAAGTGTGGGTTTAGAAAAGAAAAGGCTAAGGCTCAGAGGGCTATCTAGGCGGATAATATTTTTTGTGGTTTTTGGATAATAAGGGTGATAACGATCCTAGGTGCCTCAATCATTTTCATACCTCCACCAGTTCATGGTCTTGATATGTATAAGTCATACAAGTTCTAATTATGCATAAAATTCAATCGAATAAACACTCAATATACCAAACGAAAGAGCATGCAAAAATAATGATAATAATGCTCGTGAAAAAGCTCAGATTATTCTCACATGGAAACGGATGAGATAGGGTTTAGTGATTTGTTATGCATAATTTCCGTTTGTTTCTACTTGCCATGTCTTCATTTTATTTAATTAGGTGCAAACTTCAAGAGGTTTTGTTTAAAAAGGATTTAAATATTTTTTTGAAAATTTTACGGGTTTTATAAAAGGTAAGTTTTTGTAATGTTTTAGTCAAATGGGTAGAAAATCACAAGTTAAATTTTACTGCTTTGAGCTTAACAGTCATGAATCTCTAATTTCCCACCCCACACTTAAAACTGTGCATTGCCCTCAATGTACAAATGCATGTAATGAAATGCTATTCAAGAATTTAAATGCATGGAGTTTTAAGGGAAAAGAAACTGGTACTCTCCCGATCAATTCGGTGTATAACCTAAGACCAAAGCTTATTGTTGCTGTCAGGCTGTGCCTATCAGCTGCTTGTCAACGTTTTGCTTCAAAGACTTCATCGAATTTCTCTGAAATTTGATGTGGCTTCCGGCTCCAGGCTCGTAGAGTTGGAGTGTAGCTCCTCAAAGTAGAGAGATGGTCTGGTGATGTTATTCTACCTAAAACATAAAAGAAAACATAAAAACGAACAAGGAAAATAAAAGGTAGTAGTTAAGCTACTAAGGTCCTAGTATCGAGAAGGCTTACCCGGGGGCTGAAGTAATTAGAAACTTAAATTTGGAGAAACCAAACTTGAGGTCCATGCTTTCTGCCGTATGCACCAACTTCTCAATTTATTCATGATTATTGGGTTGCCTCCCGGAAGCGCTACGTTTATTTATGGGTCTTTAGCCTGACCCGTACGTGTTGCATCAATCTTTCTCTTCTAGTGGAACGTCGTCCACTTCTTGGTCAATTGGTCCTTCGAGGTAGCGTTTCACTCGATGACGTTTGAAGGTTGTTCCATCTGATTGCTCTAGTTCCAGTTTTCCATACGAGAATATCTTTCGAACTATGTATGGCCCAGTCCATTTTGATCTTAGCTTCCCTGGAAACAGTTGTAGTCTTGAGTTGTAAAGTAAGACTTTGTCGCCTTCTTGAAATTCCCCCTTCTTTAGCTTCTTGTCATGAAGTCTTTTTGCTCTGTCCTTGTATATTGTAGAGTTCATATATGCTTGATTTCTTAGTTATTCTAATTCATGAATCTACAAAAGGCGTTGTTCCTCTGCGCTTGATAATTCTAACTTTACCGCCTTAAGTGCCCAATATGCTTTATGCTCGATTTCAATTGGAAGGTGACATGCTTTGCCATAAACCATTCGGTAAGGGGTAGTCCCGGTGGGTGTTTTGTAAGCTGTGCGTAGAGCCCATAATGCATCTTCAATTTTATCGGACCAGTCCTTCCGATTTGGGCTCACGACTTTTTCCAAAATTCTCTTGATTGCTCGATTGGTGACATCGACTTGTCCATTTGCTTGGGGGATGGTAAGGTGTGGAAAGCTTGTGAGTACACCCATAGCGCTTAAGAGTCTTTTCTAATTGAGAGTTGCAGAAGTGTGTTCCTCTATCACTAATCATCGCCTTTGGTGTGCCGAAACGAGTAAACAGTCTTTTGAGAAACCGAATGACCACTTTTGCGTCATTGGTTGGTAGAGCTTGTGCCTCGACCCATTTTGATACGTAGTCCACTGCTACCCGGATATATTGATTTCCTTTTGATGGAGGAAAGGAACCGACAAATTCGATTCCCCAAACATCGAATATTTCGCATACTTGGATGCTTGTTTGAGGCATTTCAACTCGTTTTGAAACGCCCCCTGCCCTTTAACATGAGTCGCATGCTCTTATAAGCTTATGGGCGTCTTTGAAAACAGAAGGCCAATAGAATCCAGCCTCGAAGACTTTTCTTGCCGTGTAATTCCCTCCATGATGACCTCCAGTTGGATGCACGGCCAAACAGAAGGCCAATAAACGGCCGTGCATGTCGTGCAATGGGATGCACGACCGTGCAACCTCCTCTTTTTCCCCAGTTTTGTCTTGTAGCTTCTTGTTGACTATTGTTGACCAACTTTGACTTCTTGGGGGTCAATACTCCGGGAATGAACCTTCTAGAAGCTTGAATTTTTGGCGTTCTTGATAGAATTTAGCTTGATTTGTATTATTAACACCGAATAACATGCAATTATGAAATATTTGTATTTTAAGCACAAATTGCAAGGTTATTATTCAATTTAGTACCATAATGTGGGATTATTATGTATGTAAAATATGTATAAATAATGACATATCAACATACACACCCTTGAACCAATCAATGGGAGACCCATGTGGATACCTTCTAACTGCCCAACTACACTAACACCTCCAAAGCATCATACTCAAGTTGGTAGGCCTAAAAAAAGAGGAAGAAGTTTGTTTAGGAGTTGGCAGAAAGTAGGTTATCCAATAATGGTAAGTTGGTCAGGAAAGGTTTTGCTGTTACATGTGGAAAATGCAAAAAGAAAGGACACAACATCAGATCTTGCAAGAGCAAGGGATCATCACAGACACTTACACAAGGTGCTCCAGAAGCAACTCAGTGATCTTGCAGAGGCCATGGTTCTACTTGTCTTTTGAATATGTTTTGTTGGTTTTAAGTTAAATGGTCACTTGGTTTTAAGTTTGTTGTCAGTTGAACAATTTTAGTTTATTGTCAGTTGAACAATGTTTAGTTTTATGTCTTTTGAACAATATGTTTGTTGGTTGAATAATTTTTTATTATCCAACAGTTGAAATGGCAACTTGGAATGATTTGTAATGGCTTTTTGATAATGGATGTTGTGTATGTTATTAGTAAATTGACAATTTGTTTATTGCATTTACATGTCATTACAAACTTGACAATTTGTTGAGAGGATTTACATGTCATTACATCACAGGAAGAACTGCATTTACATCCCATTTTTTGACTGTATTTACATCCAAGTTGTGGGCTGCATTTACATTTAGCTGTTGGCTGCATTTATATCCCTTTTTTTACTGCTTTTACATCATAGTAAATGAACTACATCTATATTTGTATCCATTTAAAACTGACATCAATTTAAAATCAAACTAGCATTGACTTGGGTGCAATTACTATACATCCATTCTACTAAAAAGGATATTCCATTAAAAACCTGTGTTTACATCCATTCCAATTTGACCTTTACAAGATATACATCAAAATTAGGTCATTTGGTACAAAATAACAAGCAAATTCATCTCAGTTTGCCATTAAATATGCTATAAACAACATCCAACTAATAACCAAACACATTCTAAGTATTTTAACTTGAATCCCTAAGCTCCTGCTTTTTTCTTCTTCGTTGTTCTTGGATCTTAGCAATCCATTAATGATGTCTGTAGCTCTTCGACTTATGGGAGGATCAACCCAACTCACAAAACCACAATTTGAGCCCTATTGAAGAAATTAGGTCAACAACATAGAAGATGATGATCATGAACAAACAAAAAAAATGCTTACCACCCTAGCACAACAATGAAATCGACGGCCTGGATTTCTTGATGTCCATGAGGTACGAATCGTGGTTCCAAACCCATATGAACAAATTACCATACCCTTGGTGTTCATCAGAAGAAGAAATAAACGGATGAGAGAGAGAGAGAGAGAGATAGAGGATGAGAGAGAGAAACGAATTTATAAGGGTTGTAAAGTTAAAAAATGAAATGACAGAAATACCCTCGTAGGAGAGAGAAGACATGAGGGACTTAACGAGGTGGGTGGACGGCATCAGCACAATGGACTAAAAAATAAACGAAAATGAAATGTCAGGGTTAAAAAAGATGGATTTAAACATTAGGGACTCATATAGTTAGAATGGTCAAACGTCAAAGACTCAAACAGTAATTTACTCGGGTTTAAAATAAAACTTTAACTTAATAAAAGGTTTTAAGATTTCTTTAGCTTTGGATGTTTGTACTTTACGCTTTACTGCTTTACGATTTGATAATTGTAAGATATATAATATGGCTTAGAAATTTTACGTAAGTATTAATTGTCAATGTTTCAAGCTGGTAGCAACAAGCTATGTGAAATGTTTAAGTGTTAATTTTTCTCTAATTACAAGTGTGGTTGAGGGTTTTCAAATACCTTACACAAATTGCCATAAAGTGTTTTGTACACACTGAAAGGAGTCACATTAGTAATACTAACATTTTGTAACGTCGGTTGAAACTATTCATAGCGCCTTCTCTCTTTGGTCCTTGGCTCCTTGCAACCACGTATGTGGTATAAAATCCAACTTCTTTTATACATGTTCATATATATATATATATATATATATATATATATATATATATATATATATATATATATATATATATAAAATCCAACTTCTTTTATACATTATATATTTGATGTGTGAAATATTTAATAATTGTATAAAATCCAACTTCTTTTATACATTATATATTTGATGTTTGAAATATTTAATAATTTAAATTTTGGGCTACGTGGTAAAGACGCGGTTACTCTATAAGAGAGGTTACTGGTTCGAACACCATCTAATTTCCTTAAGTTTTTGATGAATATGGCCATCCAATATTACAATAATGCCCCTACAACATTTATATTTTACAATATACAACATTTATACTTTTAGCGTTCATATTTTTTTAACTCTCAAACATAAACTTATTTTTTTTTAATTTCATCTCTTATGCAAATTCCTTTACATAACCTTTTTTCTATATAACCACAACAAAAGTTTTATGGTACTGATCTACTTCTCTTAGGAAAAGAATATTGGTATTAATATAGACTCTATAAAGTAATTATTTAACAATTAAATTTAAAAAATAAAAGAATATTGTTAAACTAAAGCGTCGGTGTTACCGGTACCGGTATTTACTTTTATGGTTTCGATCTATGTAAAACACGTATCAATATCATTTTAGACATATCACAACTTTAGTGTTTTAGGTTTTCTCTTTCAGTTACTATAGCGAGTGTTCGTACCGTACCGGTACCGCAAAAAAACCAAATCGGTGCCAATTAAATTCCCGACGCGTAGCGCGGAGAAATCTCACTGGTTAATAACATAACAAAGTGTCATGTCGGTGGAGAACTATTCATCGCAAGATAATTGATTGGTCCACGTGACTTGCAAATGGAAGTAAATTCATTTCCCTTATCCAATTGTTCTTTTATTCCTATTCCTACCTCAATATTTTATTTTATTTTCTGCTGTCTTCCCTTTTATTTCCTACCTCAATATTTTATTTTATTTTCTGCTGCCTTCCCCTTTTATTATGCTTTCTTTTTTATCCTTTAATTTTTCTTATTTCAGTTTTTATTTGAATTCATTTTTTTAACTTTGTTTCTGTTTTTGTTCTTTGTTTTTTACTTTCTTTTATTATTTTGTTTTAGACTCTAATTCTTTGATTTTTTTTTTATTTTTTTTACCTTAAATTTTCTTTTTCTTTTTATTTGTTTTTATACATATATTTTTTTTACTCTAAGTCAATTATTACACTTTTTGTTAGTTTTTTTCTCCTTTCTGGATTTCTTTCTTGATTTTCAACGTCCCCGTCGTAAAGCGCGAATTTGTGTGAATTTTTCGACGTTAACTTCTTTCATGATCTAACGCCTACCGCCGCACCGCGCGGGTTAAAGTTTACTAGTTTTGATAAATTTATACACCACTAAAATTGTTAAAGTACGTATAAGATAAAAAGGTGATATGTCAAAGGAAATGAAATTTTCAAACAACAATCACCAAATGAATCAAAGGTTTTTTTCATTCAACATTTTTATAATCATAGATAAATTAAGATTCTTCACATATGGACGAATATGTGTTTAACGTTATTTCCTATAAAACTTTAGGTACCAAACAAACTAAACATGTTTTGATGTATGTCTTTCTCATGAGTGCTCGTTTAACACATGAAGAGAAGTCAAACTTTAAAAGCCAAAATTTCAAATTGTCAACCAAGAAAATGAAAAAAAAAATGTGTAAACTTAACTAATTTAAAAATAAACTCTGTTTATTTATCTTTTGAAAAAATCAAAACCTTTAAGAGAAACACTTGATCTAAATAATCAAAATGACAGTTTGATAAAAGACCCAAATGAATTAAAAGAAAAACTTATATTGAACTTGAGCTAGAAATTTAATATCTCATAACCCTTTTCTTAAAGCATCCATTTTTGTTGCTTGTTGTGATATGTCGTTCCCATCTAAACTTGTAAAATTTTATATTTCTCACACAAAGAGAGAGAAGGAGGGAGGGAGGGAGGGAGAGCTGCATTCAAGAGTTGTACTATGTGTTGTAAAACCTGTTCTAAGTGAATAGTAAATTATAAGTATGACACTGTCATTTGCAAATAAGGTTATATATAATATAATATGGCTAGAAATGATAGATGACATTTGTAAATGTTTCTAAGGTAAAGTTAAGTGAGATTTTAAGTGTTAACTAGAAAATTAGCCCCGCGCTCCGCGGCGAGAGGCTCCCGTGCCCCGTTGCGAGATCCAGAACTTAAACGGTTGAGGCGGTGGCAATAACATGGTTAAACACAAAACGAAACGTGGTTAACTTCATCGAAGAAACGTATGAAGGTACGACGGCTAGGTTGTGAATATCAAAAAATAGATAAAATACAGTTTTATAACAGAAACAATGTTTTTCAGTCGGTTTCGGTCTCATTCTTTACGTTACCGTTAGTTGATATAACCCACGACACCTAAAAAATACCCTAAATTGAATACGACTCCGTTTTTAGCGAAATTTATACTGGGACGTTAAGAAAAAAAATTAATTAACGAACGAAAGTTATTGACAAAAAATCGTATTATATATACTACAGGGGTAAATGTGAAACTTTATAAACTTGAAGGGGTTAAAATAGCAGTTTACAAATTAAAAAGGTGTATTTTGTCATTGTCTTAAAGTTAGGGATGTGAAGTGTTAGGTGTTTCCACCTACACTTGTGATTAATAATTGGTATAAGTTTCACTAATCAAAGTGTGCATGATGGGGTTTTTAAATAATGTAGCTACTCTTTTAAACAAGTTACTTCGTACCTAAAAGAAATGTAAAACGGGGAAGTTTGATTGATACATAATCCAACGGTGAATGAACCATGTAACCACTATCCAATAAAAAAAAGCTATGTTATAACCTACTGACTAGAAAACAATCATGGGGCATTTGTACATATTGAAGGAAGTCACATTTCGATTAATTATTGACAACATATTTTATAAAAAGTGATGTGTCAAAGAAAATAAAATTTTCGAACAATAATCACCAAAGGAATCAAAGGTTTTTTCAAAAGGGAGAAATTCCTAATGTTAACATTCCAGATTTTTCTAATTGTAGATAAATTAAGATCTTTCACGTATGGATAAGAATAGATTTGTTTAACATTTGATCTCGTGTGTATCTTTTTTTTATATAACGTGCATAGTCAAAAGACAAAACACCTTATGACAATACTTAAATATCAAAGAGCCTATAGGTTAACGATACCAATGTGTGTTAATTGTTAAAAAAAGATGTCTCTTCTCAAATAGTTAAAGACTCAAGTCTCAAGTGTCATGATGGATAAAAAATATAGATTTATAAGTAGATTTAAAGAGTGTATGATTGTTATAAAAAAAACGTTACTAAAGTTTCATTGTTTAATGTGAAATTAATTAATAATATTTAGTGAATACTTTCAAGAAATCTTAAATCCACCCTACCATAAAATCTATGATTGCACCTTTATCGTGTCTATATCTCTCTTCTTTAATGTTCTTACACTCCTATGTTTCTCTCTTTCATCGCTCACATACATCTATATGATTCTCTCTCACAGGGATGCATACATCAACAACCATATTTTCTTGCTCGAGACGCTAATTGTAGGGCTGTAAACGAACTGAACCAGACGGAGCTTTGTTCGTGTTCATTCGTTATTGAACTTGTTCACGAACGGTTCACAAACACTAACCGAACAAAATTTCATGTTCGTGATCGTTCAGTAAGGAAATGGGATGTCAACCCTAATGCTTACATGATTTAGGATCGAAGGAAGCTTATATTATTTAGGATTAAGACCTTAGAAGCCCTAACCGAGTAATAATGGATAGGAAAATGACGCATAAATGAGAATATGGTTTCCTACTTTATTTAGTTAATTGTTAGGGTAATAAAAAAAATTAAAGAATATCAAATGTTTAGATAAAATAAAATAGAAATATAAAAAAATCTTAATGAACATCTTAAACAAACGAAATTGAACAAACATAAACGAAACGAACGTAAATAAATGAACGTTCACGAACAGTTTACCGAACGTTCACGAATAGATTACCGAACGTTCATGAACACAATTGAACGAACGAGACCTCTGTTCATGTCGTTCATTTAGTTAATTGAATGAAATTTCTTGTTCATGTTCGTTCATTTATTAAACGAACGAACATAAATGAACTTCCAGCCGAACGGTTCATGAATGGTTCGCCGAACGTACGGTTCGCCGAACGTTCAGTTCGTTTACAGCCCTAGCTAATTGTAAGTAAAACTACGAACATGTTTGGTTGGCATATGACGGAATTGAAATTGGAAATCATTCCACCAACATAAGGAATTTAACATTCATTCATTGCATGAATGGAATCACAAACTTTCCAATGGAATGTTCAAAGAAGTGTATCCTAATTTAAAACCTCCAAATCAAAAAGACAAAATTGATCAAACTAATTCCTGCAAATCGATCGATTAGAAGAATTAATTCCAGCAAAATCGATCAAACTAATTCCAACAGAATCTACAACATACCCATTTATTCGACGTTATAAAAAAGAGGATGACGAAGATGATGGTGAAAGAGGCTGCCGAATGGAATGGCCGATTAAAAATTGAAGCTAACCGCCCAAAATCCATTAGTAACCATCGAACTTGAGAGGGTATAGAACCTGTTGGTTGAAACTCGAATCAAGTTGAAACCCGAATCAAGTTGAAACCCAAATCAAAGAACCAAAAGTCACAATGATCAAAAGAACATTTTACCCGTATCTGAAGAACCAAAAATCATAATGATTGAGACCAAGATTGGAGATATTGCGATGATTGAAGAAAAGAGGAAGGTTGAATGTGGTGTGATGAACTAGAAGAAGGTGTTCCACATTAGGATTGAGTGTTTATGAAGCACAACTTTGTCATTTTAGTTTTTTTAACTTCAATTCCATTTATAAAACCAAAACACTATAAATTTTTATTGGAATTACTTGTAATTCTTTCAAATTTTAATTCCTTTCTAACATTATACGAACTACGGTCCCTAAGGTTGTTATGCATCATCTTTTTTTTAACGGCTAGTAATCTACTGATAAATTTACCTAACATGTCTATCGTAGAATTTGAACATTCAACCTTCAAGGAAGAAAACACTTAATTATACACCTAGTTATCATAGACCCTTGAGTTAAAACTGTTGCATGAGCTAAGAATGATGCATCAGGGTTTTACCCACAAGAGATCAGGGTTCGATCCTTGTAGAGGGGTTTTATCCCTCAAGCTAACTAGGGTCGTTCTCTGTGGGGTTTCTCCTTGAACGCTCGCCAACCTCGACGTCAGGTGGGCCCGATTAAGACAACATACTGGTCAGGGTCGTTTGAGGCTTCCCCATATGACGGGAGAGTGTGTCACTCTATTCGACAGATTGTCGTTAGAAAAAAAAAATACACCCGGATATCATTGAAACAAATGCTTATCGGTATGTCACCACTCACCAACTAGTCTTCCTTCTAAACTAACACCGGTCTGCATGTAACCATCATTCAAATAAATCGGCCGACTTGACGTGACAAGATAGATGCTAAGATTTGAATGAACACCCAAATCAAATTTAATGAAGAAAGTTAAATGCCTAATTAACGGACCCACTTCCGCGTTTCTTTCAAATCCATCGTTTTTAAAGTTCGTTTGTGGACCCTCTTATCTGAAAGGTAACCACTTATTTGGGGGTTTTGGTTCGTTGGGAACGGGGATACAAATGGTTGATTTGGATTATTATTATTGTTTTTAAATTGTTGTAACAAAAAAATCATATTTTTTTAATGTTATTGCATAAAATTCATATTTTTTAATTTTATTATTGCATAAAATTCATATTTTTTGTAAGCTTTAATTTTTTTATATAATTAGTAAACTTACAAAAACCTAAATAATAAAAAAAATATTAACTAAAATTTTGAAGTTTATAATGAAAATATATTATTCAATTGACTTATTTATTACATAACATGTATGTGCTGATTATTTGTTAATTAACATTTTTATAACATTTAGAGTAAATTTCAGTTTTAATGCATGAGCTTTGGTTAAAAATAACCTTTTTTTCAATAGTTCCAATTATACTTTTTTAATCATCGTAGTTTGTTAATTGTTTCAATCAACTACACGTCTATAATGTCATCCAACTTTTCTGTAAATTTTTGTGAAAAAACAATTATACATTTATTATTAAAATAACAAAAAATAAATAAATTTAAATTTCAGGAATCTTATTTTATTATTTGATGGGTTATCTTTTTGTTATATGGAATGCGAGTTTTGTTATTTGTCTTCCTACGTGGCATTTATACGCTTACATTTGTGGGTTTCCCTCGCCCATATGGTTTAGATATCCCGATGCTACTGTAGGTCTGGTTCGGATGGGATATTTCCGATCCTAGAGGGATGATAGTTAAGATCCCAGGAGGTCATGATTCAACCATTCAATTAAGAAATAAAATAAAGAATAAGAAGAAGAATGAGATTAACCCTCAAACCAATTGAATTAAAATGAACCAACGATTACATTTTGTTTGCATCTATACACGTATGTATACCTACATCTCAGGGATGAAACGACGCAACGATTGTAGAAGACGGCGTATCCCTTTAAATGACAGTTTCTAACTTTAGGGTTTAAACATCTAACCATCTAGTAATCATAATTACATAATAGACTCTAAATAAAACTATTTAATCCCTCACGTGTAAAGTTTAGGATTAGATATGTCAAAGTGTTAAAGTACGTTTAGTGTATTATTTAGTAGAAAAAAATACACGGATGGTTCATGTGGTATTCCAAAATTTTGGATTTGGTCCCTAAGTATGGAAAAGTACAAAGATTCTCCGAACTTATACAAGTGAGTAACACATTTAGTCCTTGAAGACAAACGGGGTTAAATTTTTCTGTTAATTTTTACAAAATGACTATAATATCTTTTATAATAAAAAAACAAAACATTATATTTTTTTTACAAAAGTTAATAAGAAGTTTAAAATAAGCAATCCCAAACATGCCCTAAATTTGAACCGATATATGTGAATCGGTGTGTCGCTACAAACACACCCGTACATTAGGTATAAATAGGTGTTATTGTCAATGAAACTAGATCGATCCTTTTTGCAATTTAATTGTTGGTTCTTTGTTTAATTCATCTTGTGGATGGATTAATACCTATGCAAGTTACTCCATTAGTAGCCATACATAACATAATAGAAAAATGCGCGAAAGTTTATATACTCTAACAAAACAAATTTAAAAGCTTATGTACCGTAATGAAACATAATTTAAAACTTCACGTCACATAATCATTACTTACTAGATACTAGATAACCGATCATCATACGTACCATAATTTATCAAAATTTAAAGTTTTATATCATCTAATTAAAATAAATACATATAATACCATCTTAAAACAATTAAAAATATAATTTTGAAAATTCTGTAAATTAACAATGTAAAATAACTTCCATTGATGGGGTTAACAGATGTGTGGTCTTCTTTCTCCCAAGTCCCACCTCTTTAATGGCAGTAAGTTATGGAAGCTGGTCCCACACTTCCAGTTTTAGATGCACACTATGGTCCTTATCGTCAATCTTTTGTTTCGCTTTCTAAAACAAAATCATACCTGTAAAGTAATTACATAGTCTCCTCCTGTAGGGGTCCTCTTTTTAAAACTTACTTCAACGCCTCTCTTATCTTTCAATCTTCAATGTTGGTTTGTGATTCTTTTTGCATTGTCATGGGGTTTTTATAAACCGAAGGGACGAAAGTTATTGTTACCTACCTAGTGACTTCATTAAAATAGAGAGGTTTTGGGTTCAAGTCTCACTTATAACAAAAAAAGAGGTTTCAGGTTGGGTCAAGGGTTTTCTCATAATATCTTTGATCTGCACAATCCCTTCCAAACAACAAGTAAGAGTCCGTTTGGTTCGCATAATATTTTTTATGGAATCGGAATATGTCAAATGAATTGAAATTTGAAAGAACCGGAATGAATTCCTGTGATGTGTTTGGTTGGCATTAAGCAATGTAATATTTTGAGATAATCATGTTTGGTTTGTAAAATTGTCAAAGGAATTGGAATGTAAAATAGTGTGAAATAACATTATTACCCTTTATTGTATTTTTATAATTATATCTTTAAAATTAATAACAAATACTTATAAAGTGCATTTTAATTAATTTTTATTTATGAAAAAAAATCTTAAATTATAAATTATACATGTTACTAATAATTTGCAAAAAGATATTATACCAAAGTAATAACTAAAATTAAGATTGCGAACTTTCAACGTACCATAAATACTACAAACTTTGACTTACAAAATAGTAATAAAACAACCAAACATAATATTTGATCTCATACGAAACAATAATGATAATAACAAATGTACTACCATTACTCAAACACATAAAAATCAGTTGTGTTTGTTAACAAAAGATTGTAGTTGCAACTACTAAAAGAGCTACGTAAAAAACTCATTCCTTCATCAAAAACTTCACCCAATCCATCCTTTCTTCTTCCTTCAAATCCCAAAATGTTATCATAGTATCTTGATCACTTTTTATCTTTTTTATTGCTCTAAACTTTTCAAACTGACTCATAGATGTCATTTTCGAAAGTTCATCGGTAATCATCATCGCCTTTTTCTTTTCTAAATCCATTTCAAACTAAATATATACCTTCACACAATTTTTTTACACTATTCTTTAGATGATTCTTTGAGATGATCGACAAATAAACAACATTGTTGAAACTTTCAAGCATAGAATTGGACTTGTTCATGCTTTTCCTCTTCCTACTAGGTGCACTTAAAGTTTTTTCAACTTGAACATATTCATGATGGTTATCTTCCATCACTTCATCATATTCATCATCCGCTTCTTGTTCTTGTCTTTGTTCGCCTCCTCTTTCGTCTCGATAACACTTTTAACTCTATTTTCTTGAGCTCGATCTTTCCTAAAAATAACACATAATTCTTCATGGTGAGGAGGTTTTTTGTTTTTTCATTTGGCTGCCCATTTATGATTTAAATTAATGATACCTATGAGTGCACAAACATTTGAGTCTAAATAAGTGGGTATAAACAATCTTTAATTAGAGAATTATACCAACAATATGTTTTTTTAAACAATTCCAAGTTTTAGTTGAAGATAGATGGGTAGAAGAATCGGTAGTGGGTTGACAAAATTACATGCAGTTTTTTTGGACATTACCATGGTGGGTTTAACAAGATTACGTTCATGTTTAGATTCTAGGTTGAATTGCTTAAATGGTTACTATTGGTATGGTTGAAAACCGCACACAAATTCTACACTTGAAAATTAAATATTTACAATATCTATCGAATCACTGTTTTAAGAATAAGAACAACTGTAAAAAGATATTGCATATTTAGAGTCGTAAGTAAGATGCTACCTGTGGAATATGAATTGATGTCGCAAAGAACGAAAACCTAGTCAGAGCAGTGGACGACGAATGAGAGAGAGATAGAGAAGAACAGACATATGAAAAAATAGGGTTTATTTGGTTAAAGGGTATTTTGGTAATCTAGATTGAATTCATTTGAAATGTTTCAAAATTCCATCAGGGGTGTGAAGGAAACTCTCTTTCCCATGAACGATGGAAAAAAAATTCTAATTCCAACTCCAATGCGGGTGAACAAAACACGAATTTGAAATAAATTAATTCCAATTTCATTTTTTATGGATTCTGTGAACCAAACGGCCACTAAATGTTTCTAATCCATGAAAATCCTTCATAAATCTTGTTCTTGATGAGGAGCATACTCTTAAGACTCCTTGTAGGGTAGCAAACTATTTAAAGTCAATTCTCTATCATCCTGCTAAGGAGGTCGATTAAAGTCTCCTTAAGAAGGAATTGATCATTCCTCATGAGCAAACCTTCAAGAAATCATTTGAACTACATGTTTATGCATATATATAAAAACATATATGCATATACACATCTATGTAAATGGTTTACTTAGATATGTGCAAAACATTTATGAAAAATAGTTAACTTACACACATATACAACATTTTCATATATGTAAATTATTGACTTACACTTATGTAAAACATGGTTACACATATGCAACTACTTAATTCGTTTTTCAAATGTATAAGTGTGTGTGTAATATAGTATCACTTTGGTGTCATTAATCTTTTTATGTATTTGACATTTTACATGAGATCCGTATTTAGGTTCAGAGGTGCGGAGTTCATGTTCATATAAAGCTCGTTTGATTCCGGAAATGACAAATGGCAGCGGTCAAGAGGTCCGTGCTTCTTGTAGGGTTAAGGGGCAAATCTTCAAAACCTAAATGGTAGTTAGTTGTAACCATTTTCCCGTCAACCGAATTACCCACTTTTCATGCCAACATGAACAAGTTTTTCTGGTCAATTGCCAACCACCAACCATCACATCCTTTAATGTTCGTATAACAAATATATTCGGTCTTGCAAGAACACAAAAATATATAAGTATTCTTGGTGTTTTTGCACTAGTTTTGTGCCAAGAAACTCTTTTGTGACTTTCTTGATACTTGATTGTGACTTAGATTTATTGGATTGTAATTCGTGTGACTATATATGTTATTATTTGGTCGAAATACAACTTTCTCTGTTTATTATTATTACCAACCCCACAAAATATTTCTTTAAGAAATTTCTTTGCATTTATTGACATGTTTATAATAAACATATGACATCATTGTAGATGAGATGTCCTACCAGGCCCAAATGGATTCAATTCAGCAAAAGCCCATGGCCCACCAGCAAAAACGGTTATGACACGTAACACCCACTCATTGGAGAGATCAGCTTCCACCAATAAGAAACATGGACGCCCTCGCATGACTCCACGGCGGGACCCATTGGTCCCCACACCGTTAACAAGAAGAATCGCCTGAAATCGCCAAGTATAAATAGGAAGGAGATAATCATAAGCAAGTATGACATAATCACCCCTCTCTGTTCTCTCGTTCACCATTGTTTACCTCCAGTGGCGAAGCTTGAAGAAAAACGCAGGGGGGTGAGATTTTTTTCCTATCAGGGGGGACCGGAACTATTAAATTTTTGGCCGAATACGTATAAATTAACACTACTGAGTGAAAAATCGCCCGAATACGTATAAATTAGCATTACTGAGTGAAAAATAAGCTTCGACCATGTTTACCTCACTCAGAGAACTTATTCTCACACCGGATGGCCGACACAGGGGAAAACTCTCGCTGTGACGCCCTAACGCGTTTTGTTTAATGTACGGACGTTCGCCGGAGAAGAAGAAGATACAGTCCAAACTTCGTTGGGTTTCCCATAATCCAGTTACCGGTTCGTATCGGTACCTGAATTTACAATCATCAAACTGATCCTCTATGTTTTTTTCCAATGTTCATACGCACTAACGATATCATTATCGTTTAAGTCAATTATACATGTCAGAATGTGTTGAAAACTGATACAAAAAATAATACAATACTTAACATAAAAACCAATTCATAATATGACAGGTCTCATCTAACGGGCGTTAGAAAATTTAACGTTTACATCATTTAATCTAGAACCCTAAGAAACATATTGGTGACATTTGTTTGCTAGCATTGATGTGAATAAATGTAAGCTTTGAATTATTCGTTGGGTTCATTAAACTGCTGGCAGAAAGCGAAATGGCATCAAGGACCGATCAATTACATCAAAGAAAAAATGATGGTCGATGACAGTATTGCATCAAAGTTTCTTGATTTAATGCTGCTTCAACAACCAACTTTACAAGGTAGTTATTATCACAAAGGAATACAAAATAAATTTTTATGCCTTTGGATAAATAATTGAAGAGAGAAGGAGGGTAAAAGTTTTAGAAAGAGTTAATTGCATAAACGGTCCTCTGGTTTGATCAAATTGCATGTTTGGCTCTCAGGATTTAGAAACTGTAAATTTAGCCCAAACATTTGAGACATGTTGCGTCTTTATCCCATGAAGTTAACAATAGTTAGTTTTTTAACGGAAAGTTAACCCATGTGCCATCCATGCGACTTACGATTGCAAACTTAATTTTAAAATCGAGTAATACTAGTAAAAATTAATAAAAAATAGTAATTATTTTTTACAAACTTTTACTGATTTTAATGAACTTTTACTAACTTTTACCAATTTATTATTGTTTTTTAATAATTTTTACTGATTTTAACTCATTTTTAGAGATAAGTTTGCAACCGTAAGTCACATGGACGACACATGGGTAACTTTCCATTAAAAACTAACTGTTGTTAACTTCAGGGGCTAGATGCGTAACAGATCTCAAATGTTTGAGCTAAATTTACAATTTTTAGAACCTGACGACCAAACATACAATTTGCTCAAACTACAGGGGTCATTTATGCAACTAACTCTTTTAGACACTTTTACATCTTGTCCTGTAAAAAATATTAGTTTTTTTTTTCTGTTGTGGTGCAGAAGTACTGTAACTATGTTTTTGCATGCAAGTATTTGTAGTGTATGAACAAAAATCATGGAAGCTTTCATGGTAAAGTGTGGTAAAGAAAATGGTGTGTGTTAACTGTTAAATTCTGAAGGTGAAAGTAAATATAGGAGTAGAAGCATCCAAAAGCATGTGCTTAGTTTAATCTGTCTTGGCCAATACTGGCAACTGTAGAATCCACATGGCCTAGTCTGACAGAATGAATTACACACAAAAAGAGACATGATGGATCAAGACTTTTTGACCTAGTGAGGGCCACTCAAAAAGTCTTTATAAATTGCTAAATTTCACACCTTTTTGTATATCTTTGGTAATCAACTGTGGGAGGTTTTGGCATAGGAGGGTACTAAGTTTTATTTCTGTTAATTAATAGTTAATTTAGGGAGAGAATGAATGCATATAATTGAAGTATTAAAAGGTCATTTACTATCTTTTATCAGTATATGTTGACTAAAAGAATTGGCATGCCTTTGATGACTAGTTATACTAGATTCTTGAATCTTCATAAGGAGCTAATCCAACAAATTGTACATTCATATTTAGATCAACCGAATAAAAGGAAATGAACTCAAAATTGGTCAACTTAAAACGAGCGTAACTTTTAGTGAAAACATCTCAAAGGAGCAGATTCACAGTTTCACACGCAATCAATTATAATTTCAAGATTTGGTTTAACATGCCAAATATAGTTTTTTCTTGTAATAATTTTTCTGTTTTCGTCTCGAAGAGTTTTTTTTTTATCTTTTGTACTTCTGCTCTGAGTTATACTTTATGCGTGTGAGATATCTACTGCATTCTTCTACATCTTCTATCATGAAAATTCCGTTGTACGGACAAATAACATGGAAATGATATGCTAAATAGGCTAAATCAAGATTATTCTCTAACGATAATTTGTTTACATTTATCGATTGATCCAAAACGAAAATGAACCTAAGAACGAGTTACGTACACTCTTTGTATTTTTCCCCGGGTTGATGAAACTGATGAGAGACTAATGAGCCGAAAGCAACTTCTTTAATGCAAGAGTGGGGCACACTGCTGTCTGCTGGTGCTGTTTTTATATGATTGCTAGCTTTCTCATATGCTGCTTTCATCAGCATTTTCATATGTTGGTTGGGTCTCTTCTTGCCCCAGGAGGAAGCTATCTCTTTTATGTTGTTTTGAAGGGAAGACCAAATCTATTTTCCACCTATCCTTATTTTTTCAATGTGCAGAATCTTACACAATGAAATAGTTCCTGCACCCTGGGAATTTCATGATCTCCAGCTGAAGGTAGTTAATTAGTTTATCTAGTTAATTACTATATATTTATAACTAATCATGTAATTTGGATCCGGGGTCTGGTCCTTGTGACCCTATACAGACCCTACAAATAGCTCTGTTATCACTGAGATTTGTCATGTAATTTGGTATCATCCTTCTTTGTTCATAAAAAAGTTGTACATGTGACAGGTTAGTATCGATTGTTCGTTACGTTTATTCTGATGGACTGGAATTTGAATACTCCCACAGAATGGGATTGGGAGAATTTAGCCATGTACACAAGCAAAGAGATGGAAGTCCCCAAGAATTTGCCATTTTCTAGCCAAGAAAATGTGGTAGATAATCTCAATTTCTCCTTCTCGGCTTCGATAGATTCTTCGTCTAAAGAAACAATCAAAACTTTTGGAGGGTTTGATGATTTACCAAAAGATTTCTTGGAAAAGGAGGAGTCTTCTTCTTGGGTAGGAGAAAATGGGAGTTTCTCTAATATGGTGGAAGAAGCTTCAGTGTTATCTGGTGAAGCAATGATTGGTTTAAAGCTTGGAAGACATATGAGCAGTTCTAGCAGTGATAACAAGATTGACGCGACATCAGTTACTTTGTTTCCTACGTCGTCTACCATGATAAAGCGATCTAGAGCGTCTTATCTTAACTCGCAGTCCCCACGTTGTCAAGTTGAAGGGTGCAACCTTGATCTTTCATCTGCCAAAGACTACCACCGCCGCCATAGGATCTGTGCAAATCATTCTAAAAGCCCTAAAGTTGTTGTAGCGGGAATGGAACGTCGATTTTGTCAACAATGTAGCAGGAAAGTTGCGTTTAGTAATCGAGTTATAACATGTTTCCTTTTTAATACATGACACTTTTGTAATTACATCTAGTAAGTCCAACTTTGGGTGGTCTTGCAGGTTCCATGATTTGTCAGAGTTTGATGATAGAAAGCGTAGCTGTCGTCGACGCCTTTCTGCGCACAATGCTAGACGACGCAGGCCACAGTCAGAAGAGATCCATTTCAGCTCCACACGGATGTCCTCTTCAGTATGTGGTAAGTAATCCACTAATCCTAAAGAGTATTAACCAATAATGCGTATGTTTGTTTGTTTGTTTGTTTATTCATTGTCATTTACAACTCTCAATGATATTGTATTGTCACACCACTAGTAATTTCATTATTGTTTCATTCATATTATAATTACTATAACTTAAAAAAAAGGTTTTTGGAGCTTAGGGTTTCAGCGGGAGCTAGTAGCTTCCCAGACCAGCTACCAATAGTTTTGGTATGAGTGACATTACTGCGTATGTTTGTTTGTTTGTTTGTTTATTGTATCATTCATGGTATTCTTTACTGCATTGTTGTGTAAACGACAGATCGAAGACCAAACATGAACTTTCTTCTAAATAGGGACTCGATCCCGATTCTGGATCCAACACCACCTCAAAGTTCTTGCAACTTCAAAGCGGAAGAGTGCCTCGTAGGGCTCGCAAAAGGCGGAGGAGTTGGTGTCTTGCCAACAAATGCAGCCTTAAACTTCGGTTCTGAGAGGTTTACGTCTAGGAGCGCGAATCATAACGGTATGCATGCCATTTATATATCATAGATCATAAAGTTTATAAACTTTTTCTTTAATTAAAAGAGGTGTCTTGACATCGGTATCTTTATTATTTTCATTAAAAAAGGAAATCTGCTGGATCCGGCTATGGTTCGTCGGTGACCATCCGTGCATGATACTCTTTTGTTTAGTAGTATCTAGATTACAGTAGTATTTAGATTATTGAACACTTGAACTCCATAATGATTTTTTATTATTATTTTTATTTCTTTTGCTTGGTGAAATGTAACAGGTATGGACCCAACATCAAACTCAATATTATCAGGAGATGTTCGGAATGCTTTCTCTCTTCTGTCAACAAGTTCTTGGTCTTCGGGTTGGCCAGAAGAACCCTCATCCTTCGATCAGTTCGCGCATGGAAACAACATCACCTTGTCACAGCCGCGAACGCCTTTGGAACTTCAAAATACTACAAACAACACCCAGCTCCAAGATTTCCGTTCCTTTAGATCACCTCATGAATTCAAACGCTTTTATTCCAACTAAAATCGATCAGCTAATAATTTGCCAATAAATCTTTACATAACATATCTGCACAGTTCATGTAAGCTGGTCCAGTGCTAGATCAAGATTCATGGGTGTACGGATTGATGGTGTTAGAATAACAGAAAGGATGAAATGGGCTCACACTTAAAACCATTGAGGGCCAAAATTAAGATCCAAGACTACATTTGTTGGAACAAAGTTTATTTCTTTTTTATTGACTTTAGCAGGAAGCTGTTTTTTTTCTTCTGATTTCTCAGAAATGATGGTTGCAGGTAATTCAGATTTTCCCCTCTAGAAGTTCATTTGTAGTTGTTATTCTCTTCCAGAAGGAATTATTATACTTTTTTCGGACATTGATTAATTTAGGAGTCCGTTTACTTTGCTTAATCTTTATTTTACATGGTCGGTGACGATCTCTTTTCATTTGGGTGAGACTAAATGTACCCCTCTGAACGCGCAACCCAACCCGTGTGAGTAAAAGTAGAAAGATGACGTGACTGATTTAGTTGGAAGAATGGTACATTCAGTAAAATAACGGGGTGGGGTACGTTTAATTAGCACAAGCTGTTTATTTTCTTTACTAGCTTAAAACTCGTGTAATATACATGTGGTGAAAAATATTGATACATAAAATTCTTAAATCTTTATATATATATATATATATATATATATATATATATATATATATATTATAGGTATAAAAATGTGTTACACATACTAAGGATATAAAACAAAATTCAAAATATGTAAAAATTGATATGTAATTAGGTTTCGAAAATACATTAATTACTATTTAATTTAATTTGACTTTCATTTACTATTTATTTGAAAATAAAAGTTACATATTAGATTTTAATGTTTCTTATAATAAGGATAATTTAAGATAAATGTATTTTATTAGTATAAGTAGTAATTTTTTAAAAAATATATTATTATTAAAAGATAGATGTGTATTTAATAAGAGGGGGGACGGAGAAAAAATTATGATAATAAATATAAAGGCGACACGTGTCATCTAAAAACCTTTATTTATTAGATAACTAGCTTAGACCCCGTGTAATACACACGGGTGAAAAACATCAATACATAATTTTCTCAAATTTTATTTATGTATTTTACAGGTGTAAAAATGTATTACTGTATACTACGGATATAAACAAAATTCAAAATATGTAAAAAATAATATATAACTGGGTTTTGAAAATATGTCAATTACTATTTAATGTAATTTGACTTTCATTTACTATTTGATTGAAAATAAAAATTACATAACTAGATTTCAAAGTTTTTTTTTTATAATAAAGGATAATTTAAATTAAATATGTTTTATTAGTATAATTAGTAATTTATTAAAAGATATGTATGCATTTAATAAGAGAAATAGACGAAAAAATATTAATAAGATTAAATATGGTGGCGACACATTGTATACAAAACCTTTATTTATTATATAGTATAGATATAGTATAGATATAGATTTTTTGATTTCCCTTTTCACTTAGATATTTTCTTTAATTTTTCTTTTTTCTTTTTTCTTTTGTGGAGAATATTGTAATTTTTTATGCCTCAAGTCTTTGTCTTGGAATGTAGTGACAGGATACAGAAACTTTCATCATGAAGATAAAAATAGGTCGAGTGAAAACGTCTGGTTAAAAATGATAGTAACTAATTTTGTATAGTTAATTTTTTTCAAGTAAAGTGATTACTTTATAACTTACTCATTGGGTAAAAAGTTAAAAACTCAAAAGAGAAAACAGTTAGCAAGTCAAATCACAGATTTTTATCACCTCTAATTAATCAATATCTAAACACTAAAAGGTTCTCTGAAATGTGTAGTATATACCGTCATACCGATGTCAAGTATATTGTACTTGTTGGAAATTAATCGTTATGTTTACATATGAAAATTTAAAGAGGGGTTTTGGAACATTAGGAAATTTATGTGTGTCTTGGATTGTTGGGAGATTGCTTGGAAAGGAAGAAGTAGGAGCCGTGAATTTGGTTGGAAGGATAAGCATGGTTAGTTTGCAAGTTTGTTAGGATTGGTATTAGTATAGAATTAGGATGTTTGGTTTTATTATTTGTTTTGATTAATTTTAAAGCATTCTAGTAGGTTTAGGATAAGATTGTTTAGCTATAAATATGGGTCTTGTAATGCATTGAAAAATACAATTCAATAATATTCAATTGCAAGTTTACGATTTCTTGTTTGCTTCCATCTAGTTCGTAAACCACATCGAAGCCGTAGTTTGTTTCTTTTCTTGGGGTTACGGTTTTGGGTCTCACCTTGGGGAGTTGGGTTTGTTTGGATGTAATAAGCAAGAACCAACTATTGGTATCAGAGCGTTAAGCTCTTGGTACTATAAGAGAAGGAAAAAGGAGGTTAGCAAGCAACGGGTTTTGGTTGGTATGAGTTGCTAGCCGAGATCTTGGAGGTAGAAGGAGCAAGATCCGTTCTTGTTAAGAAGGTTTGAAGGTAGCAAGAATGTGATCTTCATGAAGGTTTGAAGGAAGTAAGTAATAAGGAACATGGAAATTTTTTCTTGTTAAGTAGGTAATCAAGAACCTGTTTTCTTGGTTGATTGAAGGAGTAGGAAAAC
Source organism: Smallanthus sonchifolius (assembly GCA_023525975.1). NCBI lineage: Eukaryota > Viridiplantae > Streptophyta > Magnoliopsida > Asterales > Asteraceae > Smallanthus > Smallanthus sonchifolius. Next base: position 15,117,658 of record CM042027.1, on the reverse strand, counting down.
AAGATCTTATCTTGTTAAGAAGGCATTCAAGAACCTAGTTTTTGATTGACTGAAGAAGTAGGAAAACAAGATTTTTTTTCTTTTTAAGAAGGCAATTAAGAACAAAGGCAATCAAGAACCCATGTTCTTGATTGAGAGAAGGAGTAGAAAAAAAAAGATTTATCTTGTTAAGAACGCTATCAAGGACTCTTGTTTTTGGGGTATTAAAGGAGTAGGCGAAAGGAGGAAGAAGGAAAAGAAGGAATCAAAGAAATAGAAAGAATGAAAGAATGATGGATCCAAACCGATTAATGGTACATGTACGTAAACAAGGGAATGTGGCACTACAATATTTACCGAAACAAACTATACCACTTGGTCAGTTTTGATGGATCAGATCCTAAAGGCCTACGACCTTTGGGAAGTGGTTGGTGCACTAGTAGGAATGCAGGTAGAGGAAAAGAAGGTGGCTACAACAAAGGCAATGATTTTCCAAACATTGCCTGAAGATATCCTAATGCAGGTTTCTTAGTATCAAAGTGCAAAGGAGGTGTGGGATGCAATCAAAATCCTACATCTAGGAGCAGAGATGGTTTAGAAGGCAAGGTTGCAAACTTTGAGGGCTGAATTGGAAGCCAAGAAGATGAAGGAGAATGGGTCGGTAGACATGTTTGCAGGAAAGCTAAGCGGGGTAAGGGCCAAGTTCAGATCTCTTGGTTCTGTTTTGAAGGATTGGGTGATAGTGAGGAAGTTGTTGAACTCAACACCGAGGAAGTTCTTACCGTTCATAGCTTCTGTTAAACAATATTATGGTATAGACAATATGTTGTTTGAAGATGTAGTTGGAAGGATGAAGGCGTTTGAGGAAAGATTGAAGGGTTTTAGTGAGCATGAAAAGAACGATCAAGGTAAGGCTCTCTTAGTAGGAACTAGCCGTTAGAAGGTGGAAGACTAAGAAGGTTGGTTTAATGGCAAGAGTATGAGGGATCAAGGAGCTTGTGGTTCTAGAAGAGGTCATGGTGGTAGAGATGGAAGCTCTTTTGGGTGTTACGAGTGTGCTGAGTTTGGACACTTCTAATATGAGTGCACCAAGTGGAAAGAAAAAGGAAAAAGAGAAGGAGGAAGTAGCCAATTTTACTCAAATTGGTGATCGGTCAACCTCATTGTAAAGAAGATTGTGAACACAACGATTAGGGGGGTGATTGTTGAAAATTAATCGTTATGTTCACATATAAAAATTCAAAGGGGTGTTTTGGAACATTAGGAATTTGTCTATGTCTTGGATTGTAGGCATATTGGTTAGAAAGGAAGGATTAGGAGCCGTGGATTTGGATGGAAGGATGAGCGTTTACAAGTTTGTTAGGATTGGTATTAGTATAGAATTATGAAGTTTGGTTTTATTATTTGTTTTGATTATTTTTAAAGCATTCTAGTAGGTTTAGGATAGGATATTTTAGCTATAAATACCGGTCTTGTAATGTATGGAAAGAATACAATCTTACTACTCTAATAAATGAAAATCTCTTCAGGACACGTGTCACTCTCTAGTTACTCCTCACCTTAGTTTTCTTGTCTCTCTCTCCTATTAAATATTAGATTTTCTATTTCTCTCTCCTATTAAATAATAATCTTTATATTAATAAATCTAATTACGGATAGTTATTATTTAATAATAAATAGTTATTATTTCATCATTTTTCAATTAAATAAAAAATTAATATTCAGTTGAAAAAAAATGTTTTAAAAACTAATTTAACAGACCTTATAACTGTCATGACAAATTATATTTTTTTAAAACATATTTTGACAAATGTGTTTGTTAACAAATTACATTATATTTTATTCAACCGATGTAATATACTGGTTTATTCAACATGTGTATTACACTTTTAAAAATATAAATTTTTTATTACTAAATATATAACATTTTATTTATTTAACCCGTGTAATATACGAGATTTTAACCTAGTTCAATAATATTCAATTGCAAGTTTACAATTTCCTGTTTGCTTTCATCTAGTTCGTAAACCACATTGAAGCTATAATCTATTTATTTTCTTGGGGTTATGATTTTGGGTCTCACATTTAGGGGTTAGGTTCGTTTGGATGTAATAAACAAGAACTAACAGTAACAATAATCTATACTAATAAATAAAGGTTTAAGGTGGATACTTGTCACTTTCTTGTGTCTCTTCACATTAGTTTTCTCGCATCTCTCTCCTAATAAATGCGCATCTATCTTATTAAATAATAATGATATTATAAATATATTATTAAAGAAAAATACTAATAATATTAAATAAGAATATATAATAGGAAATCAAAATATAACTAATTAAAGAAAAATACTAATTTGTTATATGCACATACATTTCCATTTTATATATCTCGAGACGATCATAATAGTCTGACAAGTTAAGATGTATTTACAAATTTATAAGTTTAATCTTTTTTAATATACAATCTCGTTTAATACACGGAATTATAACCTAGTAATAATATTAATAATAATAAAGAATCAAAAGCCAAAAGTATACCGATTAAATTTAAGCTATATATATTGCTCTTCAACCAAAGGAAGTTTCGAAACTTAAAACCAAAACTTAGGTTTCGACACTTCTACTAAGCTCGCAAAAATTCGACCTAATGAAACTAAACAAAAGACTTGATATACATAAACTAAGATCAATCCTAAACTTTGTCAAACTCAAACATAATTAAACAATTAAAATAAACATCCGTGTAAACTGTAACGAACCAAAATCCGGGTTTCGTTTTCAAATAAATAAATATTTCTAATTAATATTATGGTGAAAATAATATTTTAGAAATAAGTTGAAACAAGTGGGTTTCAAGTTTGTAGTGGGGTTATGTTAGTTTTAACTAACTTTAGAATGAAATGGGTGAAATGGAAAGTTGAGGGACTAAAAGTGTAACATGACAAATCTGCCATATTGACTAGTAAAAAGTCAAAATTGGTCTCATTTTCTTCCTTGGGTCGTTCTTGGAAGAAGGAGAAAAGGAGAAAAACGATTTTGAAGCTAAATCGTGCATTTTAGGCTTGTTTTAAGAAGGTTTTGGCTCACACAACACTTTCCTAACATCAAGTAAGTGATTATCTTCCGTTTGATTTCACCATTGATGTGTTCTTGGTGGGTTTTGGGTAAAATCCAAAATTTTGGATGCATGTTGTAAATTGGTGTTAGATTGTTGATAATCTAGCTAAACTAAAGTTAAAGAATGATGATTAACATCCTAGAACCCTTTGATTTTGATTATGAGAAGTTAGGGTTCATATGGTGGAAATTGGGGGTGTTTGGATCATGATGCTAAATTGATAAATTGATGATGATTAAGTGTTATAGAGGTGTTAGACACTTAAACAAACCCCAAATTAACTTAAAGAAACTAGTTTGATGAAAAATTAGTGTCAAGGTATTGGTAAGAGAATTCAAGTGGTTGAGTTCTTGATTAAAGGGGGTGTTTGGATATGGAAATAACCCAAACGGGTCAATTTGGGTTGAAAATGGAAATTTGGGTTGTAAACTCAATTGTATGTGTTTTGAATGAATGATTAGATTACTAAACTAGGTGTGTATGTTTAGGTAATCAAATTGTGGGTCTAGAAGGCGGAGCGGGATCTTCTAACCCGAAAGGTAAGTGCCTATGCACTTACTTAGTATTGATGATAAATGGGGAATTTAGTGGTTTATGTGTTATGTGTTTGTGTGCATACTTTGTGATATGATCAATTATGAATGATTTAGTATGTACAATGAACGAGTGTAGTTAGAGTGTTAATCTATAATGGAAATGGATCATGTGTTGATCATAAATGAAACGGAGTTATGGCCTTGTGCCATAATGGAAATGGATCATGTGTTGATCATAAATGAAACGGAGTTATGGCCTTGTGCCATAATGGAAATGGATCATGTGTTGATCATAAATGAAACGGAGTTATGGCCTTGTGCCATAATGGAAATGGATCATGTGTTGATCATAAATGAAACGGAGTTATGTCCTTGTGCCATAATGGAAATGGATCATGTGTTGATCATAAATGAAACGGAGTTATGGCCTTGTGCCATAATGGAAATGGATCATGGGTTGATCATAAATGAACGGGGTTATGGCCTTTGTGCCATAATGGAAATGGATCATGTGTTGATCATAATTGAAACTTGTAGTAAAGGTGCAAGTAATATGTAGCCTAAATGACAATTTGGGTGGAAACGGGTCAAATGGGTGAATGGGTGTAAACAAGTAGTATTTACTTGATTGATATGTTTATGATGGACTATGTGCTATAATGGAAATGGAAATATGTTAATTAAGAATGGTAAATGAAAAGAATGATACTTGTAGGTGAAATACAAGTAAAAGGTGGCCTAATTGCAAAATGGTTGCAAACGGGTCAAATTGGGTGAATGGGTGTAAACAAGTTGTTCTGCTTGTTGTTACGTTTAAGATCATTTTTAATGATAATATTAATGTGGTGTTGTGAAAGGAATGAAACTTGTAGGTGAAATGCAAGTGATACGCAACCAAATGACAATTTGGTTGGAAACGGGTCAAGTGGGTGAATGTGTGAAACAAGTAGATTTTTTTACTTGTTTGTCATGTTTATCTCATTACTAATGGTGATATGTTTTTATGGTTGTAGGAAAGGCTCCGAAGTAGTCCAAGTCAAGTCCAAGGCGTGAATGGTTCTCGTATGCATTTTTTTGGTATTATAGGGATTTTGGGGAAAACCCTCGTAGATGGATTAAATTTGATATACAAATGGTGTTTTAGTGTATTTACATGTTGTTGATGTGTCTTTGGTCAAAACCCAAGTATTGGGAATTTTTGGATGTCTTGTAGTAGTGAAAAAGTTGGAAATTTGGCTAAGTATGAATTTTGCAGGAAACTGAAACTCTCTGGAAATCTGATTCCTCGCGGTATGCGAAGAACCGGGATAGGTTCTCTCGCGGTACGCGAGGGACAAGGGTTCCGGAGATGCTTCGAGGGGTCTCCTCGCGGTACGCGAGAGCTTGCAGGGAAATCTCTCGCGGTACGCGAGAGACCTGGGTTCTGGGCGTGTTTTTGGGACTCCCTCGCGGTACGCGAGGGTCAAAAAAAAAAAAAAAATTATCTTGGGATTTAGTCTTCCGCGCGTTAAACTTTTGTTATTAAAAGTGGTGTGTTACAACTTGGTATCAGAGCAATGGTTTGAGGGAATTGGTGCGCGAGGCACTAAACTCAAACCGGATGCTCTTGATATGGGGAAATTGATACGAGAATCCATGGAGGACTTGACTAAGACTCGGAGCTTTCGGAAATTGAAAGGTTAGTAATGTTATGATTAATGTTGTCACATATGGTGTATATGTATATGGACGATTGAATGACAATGTGTTATGTGTGCCGAAACTTGTTTTGTGATTTGTTATATGAATATGATAATTGCAATTGGGCATAACGTGTTATTAAACATGTCTGGCCAATATGTTTAATAAGACGGGATGTGCAAGGGTCTTTATGATAACCATATGACAAAGAACATTTGCAAGGATTAGGTGAAGGTGATTATATGTGTATGTATGTTTATGAATGATTAAAAGGGGGTAATACATATACGCATAGATTAAAGACCTATAAGTAGGTAGAATATCTATGACTTAGTTAAAATTTGGTCGGGGAGACTAAGGGGCACATGTGTAAGTAGAAGAAATGGTGGATGGAAGTCATCTTAAGGACTCAGGTATGTTAGAGTCTAGACGTGTATCACCTCGTGGGTGGTGAGGATCATGGATTAGGATGGGAGAAATAGAATGCATCAATCTAGCGGAGGATGGCTAGAGCTTTCTATCATGTTGTTTCGATCTTCCTTCGAGGAAATAGGGATCCTTGAGGCTATCCTTGGGAGGAACCGTATGAAGCCTTGGGAGCGGAAAGTATATCGGTTGGCGAACCGAAGCGGAAGGAAAACCTTGTTTTCTTAAGGGGATTCGTGGTGTGCGAACCAAAGGATTTAAAGGGTGAGAGAATTAATCTTTGATTAATCAGTAATGAATCACTATAATGGTATTGGCATTGAAGCAATCCATTGTGATTGAAAGAAGGTGCATTACTTGCGATGAGTCGACTTCGGGTCGTGATGGAGAATTGATGGATTTTGATCCGATGATTGTGAAAGGGGTGTTTGGTTACTTAGTAACCATATCACAGTCAAGTATGATAAAGGGGTGACGTGTTAATCTGTTCTCATTAGAGACAGTGAAACACGAGGCATACGAATTGGTGTGTACACATGGCTTGTGCCATTGACATCAACCAGAGATATAAAGGGATACTTAGTATTCCAGTTAAGAAAGGGGATTTGATAAGGGTCATTGCACCCATGTGCTTGTTCTAAAAGTACATAAACTTTTCGGTGGAAAAGGAAAATGGAAGAGTGCGTTTTGGCACTGACAGTCGGTGGTAGGATAAACTTGACTAAAGGTCTCGCGGTTTGTGGACTTTATGGTCAAGGGTTAAATGTTAAAATGTACATAGGTGGAATGTGTACATTAATGGTGATTGAAGTCTTAGAACTTCATAAGTGACGTTGGAAGTCTTTTGGACTTCACAAGCGGTGTTTGAAAGCGAAGTCTTCGAACTTCAAAAGTGGATTCGGTGATTTAGATCCTTAAATCTCAAAGGATGACTTATGATTAAGTCAATGGAGATACTTAGGGTGTTTGGTACGCGGTTAGAAAATTTTCCTTTCAGTGTTGTGAAAGAGGATTCAAGTGAGGAAGTTGTCGTATCCTTACTTGATGAGGTCGCATACTTTATCAGTTAAGAATGGTTGAGTTGAAGACTCGAGCTTCAAGGGGTGTAATTGTGGGTGTTGGGATCTTCGAATCCAAAGAGATATGAACTTGAGACCTTGAGTCTCAATGGGTGGATTAGTGAGGTAGTTTTGAAATTTCCATTTAAGAGATGGGTGACGTGGGATTTGAACTTGGATTTCCTTAGCTGTCAAATGTGTTGACTACTCGTATAAGGTGGTTCAAAAATCCAAGTATCCCATGGTTAGGAGTGTTGAAATTCAAGTGGAAACTTGACGTCATAAAAGTTTTCCTTTGAAAAGTGGTGTTTCGGGTTGGAGATCATGGGAGGATAGGTTCACGTATCGTTGGGTTGTCCAACATGGGGACTTTATTGGTGGATAGATTAATGTTTGGGAACTTCTCAGATGAAACGAGTGGACTCCATAATACATTTTGCGTGACCAGACACGAAAACGTTTGGAGGATGGAACTGATGTTATTTCATATGGCGATGATGAGATAAATGATAAACGGCTTGTCTAAATGAAACAGTGACTATCTTAGATAGTGGGCGAACTAATTGATGCAAAAGTAGACAACTGCGTACCGCTGTCGAATAAACCATTAAAGACGGAGATAACCTTGGGGGAGTAACGAGGGCAGGTAAAGTTACCACATTAAAGTGAAGTCATTCTTGATGACGATATCATCATCCCTTATTGACGAAATTCTAGAGGCTAAAGTGTTAGCTTTTTAGGGTGATTTGAAGATGGAACGGGTGGTTCTTATGTTGACAAGCTTGGGGAAAATAATTCGGGGTTAAAGACATGCTTTGATAGGATTTGGATTCCTAGGTTGTCAAGTGTTTTGACAACTATTTTATATGAAGCGCATAAATCCAAACATTCTATCCATCCGGGGGCCATAAAGATGTTTTATGAATTGAGGTGTCATTTTTGGTGGCCGGGTATGAGGCGTGATGTTGTTAAGTATGTTGAGAGGTGTCTCACATGCTTAAGGGTGAAGGCGGAGCACCAAAAGCCGTATGGAAAGCTTCAACCGCTTGAAATACCGCTTTGGAAATGGGAGAATATAGCTATGGGTTTGATCACTAAACTACCAAAGACCCGAAAGGGTTATGATGCGATATGGGTAGTAGTGGATCGGTTGACGAAGAGTGCATATTTCCTACCTATAAAGGAAACATACTCATCGGATAGATTGGCAGAATTATATGTGAAAGAAATTGTGTCACGCCATGGGGTGCCGGTGTCGATCATATCGGACCAGGATACGAGATTCACTTCTCGTTTTTGGAAGAAATTCCATGAGGACATGGGGACGAGGTTGAGCCTTAGCACCGCTTATCATCCACAAACGGATGGACAAAGCGAGCGTGCGATTCAAACGCTCGAGGATATGTTACGTGCGTGTGCTTTGGATTTTGGGGGTAGTTGGGATGACCATTTACCGTTGGCGGAATTTGCATACAACAATAGCTACCATTCTAGCATTGGTATGCCGCCTTTTGAAGCATTGTATGAGAGGAAATGCAGGACACCCGTGTGTCAGGGTGAAATCGGTCAACGGGAACTTGGTAGTAAGGATGTGGTTGATGTAACAAATGTTAGTATTGACCAAATTAAGGCTCGCTTGAAGGCGGCGCAAGATCGCCAGAAGTCCTATGCGGATAATAGGAAGCGGGCGATTAAGTTTCAAGTGGGGGACTTTGTGCTTTTGAAAGTCTCTCCTTGGAAAAGGGTGATACGGTTTAGGAAACGGGGGAAGTTAAGTCCACGTTTCATTGGACCGTTTTCATTGGACCGTTTAAAGTGATAGCAAGGGTGGGTGTGGTAGCTTATCGTTTGGAGCTACCGGAGGGACTAAGTAGGCTTCATAATACGTTTCATGTGTCCCATTTACGCAAGTGTTTAGCGGATGAGTCTACTTTTGTTCCACCGGATGATTTTGAGGTGGATGAAAAGTTGAGTTATGTGGAAGAACCTGTGGCAATCCTGGATAAGAAAGTGAAGCGGTTACGAAATAAAGAGATTAGCCAAGTGTTGGTGGAGTGGAAACATAGAAAGGGAGCGGACATGACTTGGGAAACCGAGGAAGAAATGCTCAAGTATTACCCAAACCTTTTTATGTGAAGACGGGTTTCGGGGACGAAACCCAAATAAGGGGAGGTGATTTGTAACGAACCAAAATCCGGGTTTCGTTTTCAAATAAATAAATATTTCTAATTAATATTATGGTGAAAATAATATTTTAGAAATAAGTTGAAACAAGTGGGTTTCAAGTTTGTAGTGGGGTTATGTTAGTTTTAACTAACTTTAGAATGAAATGGGTGAAATGGAAAGTTGAGGGACTAAAAGTGTAACATGACAAATCTGCCATATTGACTAGTAAAAAGTCAAAATTGGTCTCATTTTCTTCCTTGGGTCGTTCTTGGAAGAAGGAGAAAAGGAGAAAAACGATTTTGAAGCTAAATCGTGCATTTTAGGCTTGTTTTAAGAAGGTTTTGGCTCACACAACACTTTCCTAACATCAAGTAAGTGATTATCTTCCGTTTGATTTCACCATTGATGTGTTCTTGGTGGGTTTTGGGTAAAATCCAAAATTTTGGATGCATGTTGTAAATTGGTGTTAGATTGTTGATAATCTAGCTAAACTAAAGTTAAAGAATGATGATTAACATCCTAGAACCCTTTGATTTTGATTATGAGAAGTTAGGGTTCATATGGTGGAAATTGGGGGTGTTTGGATCATGATGCTAAATTGATAAATTGATGATGATTAAGTGTTATAGAGGTGTTAGACACTTAAACAAACCCCAAATTAACTTAAAGAAACTAGTTTGATGAAAAATTAGTGTCAAGGTATTGGTAAGAGAATTCAAGTGGTTGAGTTCTTGATTAAAGGGGGTGTTTGGATATGGAAATAACCCAAACGGGTCAATTTGGGTTGAAAATGGAAATTTGGGTTGTAAACTCAATTGTATGTGTTTTGAATGAATGATTAGATTACTAAACTAGGTGTGTATGTTTAGGTAATCAAATTGTGGGTCTAGAAGGCGGAGCGGGATCTTCTAACCCGAAAGGTAAGTGCCTATGCACTTACTTAGTATTGATGATAAATGGGGAATTTAGTGGTTTATGTGTTATGTGTTATGTGTTTGTGTGCATACTTTGTGATATGATCAATTATGAATGATTTAGTATGTACAATGAACGAGTGTAGTTATAGTGTTAATCTATAATGGAAATGGATCATGTGTTGATCATAAATGAAACGGAGTTATGGCCTTGTGCCATAATGGAAATGGATCATGTGTTGATCATAAATGAAACGGAGTTATGGCCTTGTGCCATAATGGAAATGGATCATGTGTTGATCATAAATGAAACGGAGTTATGGCCTTGTGCCATAATGGAAATGGATCATGGGTTGATCATAAATGAACGGGGTTATGGCCTTTGTGCCATAATGGAAATGGATCATGTGTTGATCATAATTGAAACTTGTAGTAAAGGTGCAAGTAATATGTAGCCTAAATGACAATTTGGGTGGAAACGGGTCAAATGGGTGAATGGGTGTAAACAAGTAGTATTTACTTGATTGATATGTTTATGATGGACTATGTGCTATAATGGAAATGGAAATATGTTAATTAAGAATGGTAAATGAAAAGAATGATACTTGTAGGTGAAATACAAGTAAAAGGTGGCCTAATTGCAAAATGGTTGCAAACGGGTCAAATTGGGTGAATGGGTGTAAACAAGTTGTTCTGCTTGTTGTTACGTTTAAGATCATTTTTAATGATAATATTAATGTGGTGTTGTGAAAGGAATGAAACTTGTAGGTGAAATGCAAGTGATACGCAACCAAATGACAATTTGGTTGGAAACGGGTCAAGTGGGTGAATGTGTGAAACAAGTAGATTTTTTTACTTGTTTGTCATGTTTATCTCATTACTAATGGTGATATGTTTTTATGGTTGTAGGAAAGGCTCCGAAGTAGTCCAAGTCAAGTCCAAGGCGTGAATGGTTCTCGTATGCATTTTTTTGGTATTATAGGGATTTTGGGGAAAACCCTCGTAGATGGATTAAATTTGATATACAAATGGTGTTTTAGTGTATTTACATGTTGTTGATGTGTCTTTGGTCAAAACCCAAGTATTGGGAATTTTTGGATGTCTTGTAGTAGTGAAAAAGTTGGAAATTTGGCTAAGTATGAATTTTGCAGGAAACTGAAACTCTCTGGAAATCTGATTCCTCGGGGTATGCGAAGAACCGGGATAGGTTCTCTCGCGGTACGCGAGGGACAAGGGTTCCGGAGATGCTTCGAGGGGTCTCCTCGCGGTACGCGAGAGCTTGCAGGGAAATCTCTCGCGGTACGCGAGAGACCTGGGTTCTGGGCGTGTTTTTGGGACTCCCTCGCGGTACGCGAGGGTCAAAAAAAAAAAAAAAAAATTATCTTGGGATTTAGTCTTCCGCGCGTTAAACTTTTGTTATTAAAAGTGGTGTGTTACATAAACATCTAAACATTTTAATTTAATCGTTAAAAAACTAATCTTCCTTATCTCTTTATTTGATCTGTGTTCATCTTCGGTCACTAACAACTTGTTACTCATCGACTGGTCACCAGCTCTCTTGCACGAAGCCTTTCTTCATACACATTTAACCCTCCAACAGCCTCATCGAAAATCATAATATCAATGTTTGAGTACCGCTCTATTGACGCCACAATTTCAAGAAATCGATCCAACATGGAATCAAGTTTTCGTAACAGTGTTTATTCTTCAATCGATGATCAAAGATTAATATTTTTTGTTTATTATTTTCTTTTTAGTTATAAGTTATAGTAAGAACATTTTTTATACTAACACTTTAAGTATTACTTTTCAAACAATTTTAAGTGATCTTATGCATATTTTTGCAGTTCAAAAAAAAAATATATACGCATGTATTTAGTTTCACATGATTTAACAAATGTATAAAAGTTGAAAAAAAGCAATCGATAAAGAAAAAAGACTTGGTTTTGCTATTCAAAAAGGGTTGGCGGCGCAGCTTGTTGCCCGTTTGCCTTCTATCTCTATGTAATTTCCCTTTGGGAGTTGTGTTTTTAAAGATACATCAATAAAATATATAATATAATATTAATTATATTATTTGAAATTGTTATGTAGGTATATTTTTTAAAATAATAAAAAAATTATTTGGGTTCTTCAAAATTTGTGGGCTAAAGTCCATTGTTTTATTTCTTTTAGATGTTTGTCATTATTGTAATATACATATTATATTTCGGCTTCTTAATGAACAGACACTATCCATCTTATAAGAGCGGGTTGGTTATAGGTAGTTACCGGTTGCCACCATTTATCTGGAAGTTTTGAATGTTTGGAAAGATCTAAACTTTTGGATCATGAGTAAATAATACTCATATGTGCCATAGGGACATGTAAAGGTTGATGGATATAATAATTATTCATAATTAAATAATATGTATCAATAATTAGATTTATATTAAATAGTTAAAATTATATTATTTTAATATAGTAATTTAATATGAGAGATGAGTAGAAAAACATACTAAATATGCATTAAAAAGGGACAAATGTCTTCATATAGTTTTTATTTATTAGTATAAACTAGTGTTAGAACCCGTGTATTACATAAGGATGAATAAACAACGGATTGTAAAATGACAAAAAAACTGAAAAATAATTCATAAATCTATAAAAAATTATTTGTATATAACGTTGGATGTTTTATTTGTATTTTTTCCATTCTTATCCAAGATTAAAAGTTTTAACCCGTCTCTGCTTTTAACTTTAGAAAGTACCACATAAAACTGCCAATAAGTAAAAACCGGTTGCCTCAAGAAGTGGATTCAAGTCTACTTCTTCACATATTAAAAATGTATAAAGATGTATAGATAGCAAGTTAGAAAAGATAAAACCGATAATAAAGATAAGTAAAGTAAATATAACAACCAGACAAAATATTTATAGAACATTGACAACATGAAACGTATGGGAAATTAACAAACGGAATAAAAAAATTTACATTAAATTTAGATGACTTTAACTGTGTAACAATGTTGACTAAAGGTAGATAATATGAGATAATCTGTAGATAATACAGTAACACACATTGAAAAAAGAAAATCTAATTTAGAACATACTCACGCAGCTGCTGTTAAATTCAGGTTAAGATCTTCACTGCATATTAAAAAAGTTGAAACCTTTATATTACTTGTACACCAAACAATGATAATGAAATGTCTAGTGATTTATAGTTATTACCTGAAATAAGTAGGAAGCTCATACAACTTTACTTTGGAATATACATGAAAATACATCAAAAATAAAATTTTACATTTTTCAACTTGTGAACAAAAAGCCAAGTACTAAAAGTGTAGTTTGTTTTTCTCCATCACCATCATCATCATCATGCACATTAAGCATCATAAGATCTATAATGTCTTTCTGTTTTTTTCCTCCAACACAATATAATACTTTAAAAAAATAAGATACTTGTGTTCTTAGGCCTCTCTTCTGATTGTTTTCTGTGAAGAATTTTATCTCTCTCCTATTATATATACCCTATACTAAAAAGGAATAGGATGTAGAGTAACTTTCAACTTAATTTGCATACAGTACAACTAGTTTATGCATGGGATAAAGTCACAATCTGGTGAGTTTGAAAAGATGACGGTGGTGTATTTTGGTTGAATTTATCTTTCTGTCTTCCCTACTGTATGCATTCACAGAAACCCTAATATCCATTTTAGGACCCAAAACTTTTTTCTCTGTTTTTACATACATCCCCGGCAGACGGCAACAGATGCGTCGATGGCCGGTGGCGGGGGCGGCAGAGGACGGTGGCTAGGGTAGTGGGAATCGTCTATTGGGGATGCTGGCTACTTGAAGTTCACCGTCCGACGCTCGACCCGCGTGTAGACCCGAATTGGGGTTTTTTGGTTATGGGGAAAATGGTGAGGTAAGATGTGGTGGTGACACGTGTCTCACATTTTAGTTATTTATTATATATGATAGATATACAATTCTAGACGTGAATAGTAGTAATTCATGGCTGGTTGAATATGTTGTGCCACGTGGCACGTTTTCATTGGATGGTGTTTTATCCGAAATGATTTATGGTTTTAAATTATAATATTTGGTGAATTAACAACTGAAGTTGTAACGTGCGCCGCATTTCCTTCGCCCCCATCAACTTGGGTCTGAAACACAACCTCCGTGTTTTTGTAATTTGTTTTGTGTTTTTTTAATTTTCTTTTTTTCAATATTTTTTTCCTCTTTTTAAACTTGTTTATAAGATTATTTTCTTTGTTTTTCGGTATAAGAGAACACTTTATTTTTCTTTTATTTTTACGTTATATTATTCTTACGTTACAAATTTTAACACTCTTATTTTTTTAACATCTCTGCAAACTACAATACCGCCGTGAAGCGTGGGTTCAAGTCATAACCTTTTTTTTCCTGCACTACAACGAGTTTTTTCTTTTTACATTTAAAATTATGGGGTGAGGGGAGAGATAAAACTAAAAGGGCTCAGCACACTTGATTAGAGGCGCATGCAGTGAATTTCCTTTTTCAATCTCATAACAATTTTTTTTAGATGCACAATTTTGTTTTTCTTCCTTTTTTTTTTACTTTTATTCTCTAGAAAAAAAAGTTTTCAGATTGTTTTGCTTATTTTCCTCCAAATTTTTAGGTTTATTTTTTTGTCTTTTTTTACGTTACAAATAACATTCCAATTTTATCAACATTACCGTAAGTTATGACATCGACGCGGAGCACGAGGTGTCCTCCTAGTTATATTATACATATTAATAGTTGTAGGTCGGTATGTACAGTAAATATTTTCTTAATTTTCATTCTCTCTTATACCATATATAATATACGCTTTTACACCGTTTAACTTTCTAATAATTTCGTTTTTCGGTAATAACTTTCGTTCGTTAACTTAAAAAAAAGAGTGTGCGACTGTCTTTAGTTCTTTTTTTATGTTCTGATATATATATTTTTTTAAACAAAGTTGTATCCAAAATCGAGTATTTTTTGGGATCTTAGGCTATAGCGAGTGCCGTTACCGTTGTCATATAGTGACCAGTATTGGTATTATCATAACCGAACCGATATTCAATCTTATGTTTTTCGACAAGCCGAACCGATAACGATCAAACTCTACTGGGTGGAACAGGGGAAAAACGATCAAACTCCCGTCGCAAAGCACGGTTGAAAAATTCACATCAAATAAACAAATAATTAATCTTAACAAGATTGTTTGTGATAAGACGCTAAAAGGCTAGGTCAAAACTTTCATAAGATAAATATTTTGGATGACCATCGTTGTTAAAAAAAGTAAAATGAATAGTTATTTCGTTCATTTCAAAACTTATAATATATTTAGATACACGGATATCAAAATATAATTTACCAGGAATTTGTGAATACTTGTAACGTGTTGTTTTTTTCTGAATTATTAAAGAAAGAAATTGGTAAAACTGAGAGAAGAAGTCTTCTCTCTCACAGCTAATCTCATATTAGTTATTACTTTCTCTCTCTAGCCCCTCACCGTGTTATCGTCGCCGTCGAACGCGACAACGGCGACTATCCGAGTAACGGAATTTCATTTCACACTAATCTCTTATTCTCTTCCACAATCGTCTCTTCACACCTCTCTAATCAACTCAATAAAACTACCAAAAACCCTATCGATCATCTGTAAGTTCTTTCGCCTTCGTATTTTCCTAATATTTTCATGGATCACTGTTTAATTTGGACTTTATTTACATGTAAATGTTAAATTGACTGATCAATTTCAAAGTTCGTCGGGTTTTCAGCTGTTTAAGTGCGTAATATAATTTCAATTGTGTTCATTTTGGGGATTTTGTGTTTATAGGAGTTGCTTGATGTATTGATTGTAAGGAGATCAATTATTTTGGGGATTAAGGGTTAGGGTTAGTTAAAAATGATAATTAGGGTTTAACACTTTAACTGATGTTTTGCTTGTTCTGTAAGATATGATTTTGTTTCATTAGTTACTCCTACTTTGGTAATATGTTATGTGTTTGATGCAGGTATTAGGGGTTTGAATTATTACGGTTCGTAATCGATGAATGGTTAAGGATAATTTGAAGGTGGTTGGGTGTAAGTTATCTGATAAAAGATGTTGGAGGGTCCAAAATTTGCAGGTATGATGGGCGTAAGTAATGGTAATGATAACTTTGTTGATCTGTCACAGGTGTTCTACCATAAGCTCGGTGAAGGGTCAAACATGTCAATCGACAGCTTCAATAGTTTGCAAATGAGCAATGGTGGGGGGTCAGTTGCAATGTCTCTCGATAATAGTAGTGTGGGATCCAATAATGACTCGCGCACACGCATTTTAAATCATCAAGGTTTGAAGGGTGTAAAAAGTAGTTATATTGATGCCCAAAGTGTGAATAGAGTGAGAGTCTCGCAAGGTTTAAGTGATGATGCGTTGGCTCAAGCTCTGTTAGATTCCCGGTTCCCAACAGAAGGGCTTGAAAATTTTGATGAGTGGACTATTGATCTTAGGCAACTTAGCATGGGACCCGCTTTTGCACAAGGTGCATTTGGGAAGCTTTATAAAGGTACTTACAATGGTGTGGATGTTGCTATTAAACTTTTGGAGAAACCAGAGAATAATTTAGAGAGGGCCCATCTCATGGAGCAACAATTTCAGCAGGAGGTTATGATGCTTGCTAGATTAAAGCATCCTAACATAGTTCGGTTCATTGGTGCATGCCGCAAGCCCATGGTATGGTGTATTATAACGGAATATGCTAAAGGTGGTTCTGTTAGGCAGTTTTTGACCAAGAGACAAAACAGATCAGTGCCTTTGAAATCGGCAGTTAAGCAGGCACTGGATGTTGCAAGGGGAATGGAATATGTGCATGGACTTGGATTAATTCACAGGGATTTGAAGTCGGATAATCTTTTAATATCTGCTGACAGATCAATTAAGATTGCTGATTTTGGGGTTGCTAGAATTGAGGTGCAGACTGAAGGAATGACACCTGAGACTGGGACATACCGTTGGATGGCTCCGTAAGTTTTAGTAATTTATGGTCTTAATGATTCTTTTTGAGCCTTTATGAGCAGCCTTATTTCTTAAATATGTTTTGTTTGCATCTGGTGATTGACATTTTATCATTTTGGTTCAAACTATGCATTTTATCAATAGTTGTATTTCACATGTCTTTTCACTAATGTGCTTTTTAAAGATATTTGGATCCATACATAATGGGTGCAACCATTTTGAGGTCCACTGAAAGAAATATTCCAAGCAATATATTTGGAATATAGTTTGTCATTTGGCTTGCTTCAGACTGGTAGTGATTTTACCTATTTTTTATACTAGGTAAAGTTTGTGATGAATTTTCCTGTGTTTATAAAAGTTACCTCTTTTTGTTTTTTATCTATCTGATAAACAAATTTCGTCGAGTTACAATTTTGAGTGATTCTTGTGTCAAAATTAATGAAATCTCCATCCGTTTGTATATTTTCTTTATGCTTGGGATTGCTATTTTGTTTTGCTTGTCTGCTTGTTGTGCTTTGATACAACAATGAGCTGTTGTGAGGGTTTTTGGGAACTGGTATTGGCCATGATCTTTGCTTCATAACGTTGTGTGCTATCGAAATCAGTCCTCGCTTTTGTATGTTATAACTAGAAATCAATCTTTTACATTCTGATGTAACCATTATACTGAGCTCTTTTGTTCATTCTTTCATCTGTTATTGCATTATGCCGACCTCCATTTGAGTATTTTCTTATTCATCATAATTATGTTATTGCAATCTAGCTAAGTAATTGATTTACTCTTCTTAATACAGCTAGAAATGTAAATACAGATTTAGCTGGAATGTAAATTTTGTTAATGAAACTAATTATGTGGTAACTGACATCATAAGTATTAAGGTCATCAGTGTCACAAATAATAAGCAGACAGAGGTGATGCATAATTGTTGACATACTGAAATGTTTGGATCTTATAATTCTGATAAGCTTATGTTCATCCATCCTTTTTCTATATGTTTGTTAAAGTCTTTTTAAGGTCGTACTTACTTCTTATTCCAAAGCTGAAATTGTACATGCTGGTGTTTTCTTTATCTCTTAATTTGGGCATTTTTATCTTGTTTTATGCAATATTCTTACAACTGTAATTTTCTTCTCTGTTCTCACCAATGGCATCATGGAATATCCATGAAACTTGTGTGATAAAGTTATGCTAGATAAAAAGGTTTTAGTGTATATTGTAGGAGAACCCAAAAGATCCTAGGCAGAGTATAATATGTAGAGTGTTCGTGCATTTAGATTGTTCTGCCGTATAATTTGCTTGTCTCTTATTCGTAACCCAAGAAAATTAACTAATATAAATAAGACTTTTTTTTTATAAACTTATAAATCCTATCAAAGTTTTTGTTTTTTTTCTTTCATTGAAGATCATTTCTAAGAATCAAGGCTGACTTAATACTTTTGATGCTCAAAGTATTTAGGCTGGATGGGTTGTTAAGCCATAAACTATTACTCGGTGACATTTTAGAACCTATATATTAAATGATTTTTAGGGGTCAAGCAGGTTAAATGGGTTGAAAGCCCTCCCAAGTGTTTCATTGGTTGCAACCCAACCCTTTTATACTCTGACCCAAAACCCATTTTATTGGTTACCAATCTGCCCATTTTCCCAGCTCTGCTTTTTCTGTTTCTCAAAGTCCCCCTTTCATGACTTCTGGTACTGCTTAAGCAATCTCTTGAGAACATGTAAATAATGTTCGATTGTTGATCACTTCCATGTGATCATATGATAAGTAAATGTGGGAGTGACAAAAACAGTTCATTTTGTCTCATTAGTAGTGTGGGAGAAACTAGAGTGGGTACACTATTTCCTTGTACGATCGTATATTTTCAAATAAATTAAAAACTTAATATATTTGTACAAATTCAGTCATGGATTCTATTCATATTTCATCCTTAACTTATAATGTCTATTTAGTTGTCAACTGCTTGAATGCCCTACATTGGTTTCTACTGCAGGGAAATGATCCAGCATAGGCCCTACACACAGAAGGTAGATGTATACAGTTTTGGGATTGTGCTGTGGGAACTCATCACAGGGATGCTTCCATTCCAGAACATGACAGCCGTCCAGGCTGCATTTGCGGTTGTCAATAAAGGTGTCCGCCCCACCATCCCACATGACTGCCTTCCAGTTCTGAGTGAAATAATGACACGTTGCTGGGACGGAAATTCAGATGTCAGACCACCCTTCACCGAGGTGGTCAGAATGCTTGAACACGCTGAGACTGAGATCATGACCACCGTCCGCAAGGCTCGGTTCAGGTGCTGCATGAGTCAGCCCATGACTACTGATTGATGTGTGTGGAACAACAAGACAGTAAACTGTCTAACAATGAAAAGCCACGTGTATCTACGACTATGGTAATTTCTTTCTTCAGATAGGGTGAAAAGAGGAAGAAAATTGTTATATTATATTAATTAACTGCTTGTTTTGTTTTGTTTTGTTTTGTTTGTTGGATTCTTTTTCATTTCATGGATTGTGTTGCTAAATTAGTAGTAATGGAGGAGATTTGATGTATTTATACATGATCTTTCTTGATATACCTATGAAAATGCTTTCTTAAACCTATGATGTCCTTATATTAGCCAAAATTTATCCACATTTGAGGGCATTTTGGTCTTTTCAAGTGTATTATTTTGTCCTGCAGAAAAGAGGCTTCAAATATCATTACCTCAATTATTTTGTTGTTGATAATGATATTATTTATGTTGTCCCTCATTTTTGCTATCAATATTATTCATTTCATACTTTTGAATCTAAGTGTGGTTCTTGTCTAGATGTTTTTACTTTTTCTAGCAAGTTGACTGATTACAGTCAACAGTGGGTTTCCAATATGATCTTTTTAGCGGTTAATACACACCCACCTACACTACATTTTTTTTCTTAAACTACACATTGTCCAAGTTTGAACATGAGTTTTCTCCGAAGAAGGCATTGCTTTCAACCCATGTGGCAATATGATAAATCGCTAAAAAATTGAATTTGGTTATTGGTATTTTTGAATTAGGTTAGTAATCAATTTAAATTTGAATTCAAATTTCGATTTTCAAATTGAACCGTCTTGAATATCTGAATTTGAATTCTATAAGACATTATAAATGAATGTGACTATTTTCAATATATATGCTTAGTAGGTTATATTCCCGTGTATTATACGGGCTAAATAAATGTAATTTTATATACTTATATTTACATATTACATATAGCTTAGAACCCGTGTAATACACATGGGGTGAAAAATATTAATACATAAAATTCCTAAATCTTTATGTATATATTTTTAAATGTGTAAAAATTTATTATATATACCAAAGATAGAAAACAAAATTCAAATAACATAAAAATTATTATATAATTGAGTTTATAAAATACATTAATTAGTATTTAATATAATTTGGCTTTCATTTACTATTTGATTTAAAAATAAAAGTTACATAATTAGATTTTAAAGTTTCTTATAATAAGAAATAATTTAAAATTAATGTGTTTTATTAGTATAACTAGGTTAAAATCCCGTGTATTACACGGGTTGAATAGATAAAATGATATATACTTAATTAGTAATAAAAAATTTATATTTTTAAAAGTCTGTGCAATACACGGGTTGAATATACCAGTGTATTACATCAGTTGATTAAAATATAATGTAATTTGTTAACACACATTCGTTAAAATATGTCTTTAAAAATGTAATTTGTCATGACAGTTATAAGCTCTGTAAATTCATATTAAATTCATTTGATTGATGATTCAATAACTATTTATGATGAAATAATAACTATCTATAATTAGATTTATATTAAACATTTAAAAATAAATTATTTTGATATCATTATTTAATAGGAGAGAGGCGCGAAAAAATAATGATAAAAATAAATCACAAAGTGACACGTGTCCATAGGATTTTTATTTGTTAATACAAATATTATTATTTAATATCATTATTTAATAGAAGAAAGAAACAGAATAACTAATCTATACTCTCTAATAAATAAAGGTTTTTGTAAAATGATTTTTCCCGCCTAAAGTTTAATTATAATTTAAGATTTTAAACCTCTCACAAATAATAAATGCTTAAAGAAGATAACTGCTAAAATTATTTAATATCATTTGCTAGAACTTAAAAAACCGTTTGATTTGAAAATTTTGAACTTTGCATTATTTAAATTATAGCAAAATCAATAAATTAAATCTCGCAAATTTACTATAATTAAATTGACAAATTTCAAAAAATATTAACAACTCATCTTTGTTAAGCAAATAACAATTAATCAAAATCAACTTTCTAGAATCTAAAAAAATTACCTTAAAAGAATTTGATTTTGTGAATGTAATTTTATTTTTTTTCACTATGTAAAATAATTCTTTTAGACATTTATGAATAATATATGTTTCTTTTCATCAACCGTGTAATACACGGGAACTAACCTAGTAATTAATAGGAGAGAGAGACGGGAAAATAAGGATGCGGAGTAACCAGAGAGTGACACGTATCACAAAAGATTTTTATTTATTAGGTTAGTAAGATTAGTATTTTATTTAAAAATATATTATTATTAAAAGATGAAGGTGTATTTAATAAGAGAGAGAGGCGGGAAAAAAATTATAAGAAAGAATATGGAGGCGACACGTAGCATTGGAAAACCTTTATTTATTATATAGTATATATTTGTCATCATGATAAATAATCACTAAATAGTAACCTAGATTTATGTCATTTAATTTTAATTTATATTTACAATAGGTTAAAATCCCGTGTATTACAAGGGTTAAATAAATAAAATGTTATATATTTAGTAATAAAAGTTTTATCTTTTTTAAAAGCCCGTGAATAAATTTTCATTTATTAGAGTAGTAAGATATCTACCAAACATAATCACATTAGATAAAATAACTAATGTTACTTGTTCTAAAATATAAAGAAGCTCAATCTAGCTAATGTGATTCAATAGCATGACTATCATTTTTGTGTGAAAGTAACTCTACAAGGGAATCTCCAGGATAATCATATGTTGACACTTTACATATTATAATTTCATCTCAAGTAATGATATCTTATATCAAGTTAAAACACCTAAGTATATATCTCGGGCGCTGATTTGGGTTCTTTTACTTGCACAATCGCACCCATATTGTCAAAGCCCAAAAATTTTGTTTTTTTATGTGTAATATTTTCGTTCCCTCAATCCCCCCAACAAAAAAAAAATAACTATCGAAGTTGCGCCACTGCTTTCCTACACACTTTACAATCGTTATGCCATACCCTCTGGTAGCCAAGAATTAATGTCTTACGAAGTTGAAATGTCTATTCATCTGCATACAATATAAGGAATACTACTATGCTTTCACTAGCGTTCTTAAAAACATTTGTTTTTGAAAAAAAAATGTAACTCCTTAATCTCCTCGTCAAAATGAAGGTGTCAACTTTGATATGTATGCTTCAATTCTCTAAAGGTTACACAGGTTATTAGTATATTATAGCCGTATACATGTCCACTAAGATTTTCATAAAAATTGGTTTTGACATCCATTTCATTATATAATAGTCAAAATATGCGGCACAGAGAAAATATTATAATCAATTTAAGCATCTCTACAGAGAAAATGTTTTGCCATAACTAATACCATCATGGATTTGTGTGAAACCTTATCCACTCATCTTGTGTATAAGGTTTCTATTTTTGTCAATTTTATTTAAAAAGTTTATTTTTTTGTTATGTGTTTTTATGATTTATAATACTTATTATTTTCATTTATCTAGTTAACTTCTATTAGACAGTATTAGTTATGCTAAAGTCTTGTATTAGAATAATACAATATGTAAATATGTATTCTATATATACCCATGTAACCTATCATTACAGAATACACAATTACAATTACAATACCAAGTTTATCTTGGTATCAAGCCGTCTCTAACCCAAATCTTCTGTTGTCACCAACTCTCTGCCGTCGCACTACCCCTTTCCTCGACTAGTCTTCTTTCGGCTAACAATGATCATGATCGTTGCCTTCTTCACAATTGAGAAAACAACTCGTAACTCTCACAAGTTTGCTTTTACGTTATCTCCAACGAATTATAGTTTTTGGAAAACAATGATCCAGCTGTTTCTCGGACGAGTCTTCATGAAAACCCATATTATTCTGGAGCCTCCAAATAACGCACAAAACAACATAAAAAATGGACCTGACTATCTCTTTCTTATCCTTTCTCAAAGAAGCATTGTCCAACCAATCCATTAAATCACATGGAAAACGCAAACTTGGGAGTTTCACTTCTAGCCACCCTTCCACAAATCCCAAACTTTTTTAGTCGAATCACAATCCTCAAAAACATGCATCATCGACTCCACCCAAAAAACAAACATAATATCCAACCCCTTAGCATCTAAGTTCACACGAGTTGGGAGTTGATTCCCCATGACCCTCCACCCACAAATGTTTACTTTCCGAGGCAAGCAAGCGAGCTAAGAAGTTTTCTTCGAAAAGCAAAAAGTCTTGGGAAATTTTTCGCTAATACTAAATTTTGACACCAAAAATGTTTCCAGAATAGAGTTTCATTTCCGCAACCAATCTGTTTCTGAATCAAATGAATGAAAGGGAAGAACACGTGAATCATTAAACTGCCTAAAATCTTTCAACATTCTCTTCCACACACTATTACATTTATGGTTAGTGCCTATACCCCCATCCTCCCCATACAGAGACTGAATAATTTTAACCCAATTGTACCCGACTCATTCACAAATCTCCACCTCCACTTTTGTAACAGGGCACTATCGAAGCCTTTCAACGAACCAACTCCGATCCCCCATTCTTTTTTAAGTTCGAAACCAATTTTCAACGAGCCCAATGCATTTTGCTATCCTCCTTACTACATCCCCCAAAAAACCTAGCTTGATTATTCTCTATGACTTTCAACACACCCACTGGCACAAGAAAGAGATACATAGTAAATTCCTATCCCACCAAGAACTGATTTAATTAACACAAATCTAGCCCCAATAGATAGTCTAGAATCAAATTTATCGGTAACCTCTTTCCAACTTCTATGATTAGCCATATTTTGATCAAATGAAAGACCCCAATAAATAAAAGGAACTTTCCCCAACTTGCATCTCACCAACGAAGCACAGCCCACAACATCATCATAGTCCACACCCACCCCATATAGATTCGATGTATGCATATTTATTTTTAGACCATAAATTAAAAAAAAAAACAAATATAACAAACTCGTTCATTTTCTTAACAAACAAATATGAACAATGAAACCTCGTTCGGTTAACTGTTTGTGTTCGATCGTTTGTTTGGTTAAAGTTAGACGAACGAACACGAATTATTCATTTACAAGCCTAAATGAAAGTAGGAAAGATGTCATGTGCAATGAAAGTATGAAACATGATTAATGTGCGGGAGTGGGAGTGTAAATAAAAAGGTAACGATAACAAATTGATAGCCCAACAATATTTTTGATCCGGGCCCAGTCCAAGTTTAGCCCCCCAACTAGGAGTGTGTAAAAAATCTGAAAATAAAAAATCTGAAGTAGTTCGATTAGAAAAAACTCCCAATTTGGTTCGGTTAGAAAATTTTCAATTCGGCTCGGTTAACGGATAAAGGTTAAAAAAAATCAAAACCGAATAAATCGAATCAAATAAAGCGAACAAATCATTAACCGATAAACACCCCTACATTAATCAATTATTTATTTACAAGCCTAAATGAAAGTAGGAAAGATGTCATGTGCAATGAAAGTATGAAACATGATTAATGTGCGGGAGTGGGAGTGTAAATAAAAAGGTAACGATAACAAATTGATAGCCCAACAATATTTTTGATTCGGGCCCAGTTCAAGTCTAGCCTCCCAACTAGGAGTGTGTAAAAAAACTGAAAATCAAAAAAACTGAATCAGTTCGATTAGAAAAAACTCCCAATTTGGTTCGATTAGAAAAATTTTAATTCAACTCGGTTAACGGATAAAGGTTAAAAAAAATCAAAACCGAATAAATCGAATCGAATAAAGCGAACAAATCGTTAACCGAACCGATAAACACCCCTACCCCAACTCTCTAAGAATACACGACTTATCCTTTTTCGTGTCGATATTTGGTTTGAGTTTTTAATGTAATTGGTTTTGGGTACAGTTTCTCTCAGTTCGGTCCGGTTTGACCTAGTGCATAGCTTTAAGTGTAGGTGTTTATAAAATTCAAATGTTAAAGGTTGAAATGTTAAAAGATTTTTTTTGAGATGAATCATGAAAGGGTTACGAGCCGGTTTGGTCAACGAAAAGTCAAAACCGGTTTGACCCTAAACCGGTTCGGGTTAAACCAGTTTCGGAGGTGGAAAATGTCTAACTGGTCAAACCGGTTAGGGTTGGTTACAAACCGGTTTGCCCTGTAAACCGGTTTAAACCGGTTTTTATTAAAAAAAAAATTCAAATAAATTTTATATTTTTAATATAAAAAAAAATAAAAATATAACAAATATAAAACATAAAGTTAGACGTTTATTAATATTTGGAAAGTTCAAAAATTAAAAAAAATGACAAGATAAAATTATAAAATTCTAAAACATTACAAATGACAATATATATTTTTATTTTTTGGAATATTGATTGATTATTCTTGTGCGTTGTCTTCGGAACTGGAGCTTCGTAGCCTTGCATCTTCGGCTAGTTCTTCATCGGTGACTGGTTCGGATATTCCAAGATCAACCTCGTTGTTGTGTATGATTTCTTCGGCTTGAATTTCGTCTTCGAGAGAAGTTTGGTCTTGTATCCTACCCATCGCATCCAAATGGTCCTTCAAGCAAATGCACATTTCCATCGCTAGGGTGGAAGTCTAGTCCTTCGTATCGATAAGACTCTGCCACTAAAAGAAAACACAGATTCCGAAGCTACCGTGGAAGCTTGGGCGTTTAGTACATCACGGGTCATGACGGAAAGAATAGGAAACGAAGCTTCGTTTTTTTCCACCAAGCCAAAATATCAAACTCCTCAAAAATGGTAGGAGGCATAAACGCTAAAAAGTTTGTGCCAATATACCTTCCGAGTTTGCTACTCGGGGTGGTACCTCGAGCCCGTTTACTAAATTCATTTAACATTTCGTTATATAAATTCAAATTAACATTTCTCGAGCTACCACTTGATGATGTACCCATTGTATCATGTGGAGTCGGAGTTGTACCATATTTATGTAAATAAACATCAAATAAATCTTGTAAACATTTGTTAAAATATGTTTTTGTGACTTGTGCAAAATGGATGTCTTCACTATCAAAATTCAAAGCGTAAGTAATTCTATCAATCAAAGTTTCAACCCCGTAAACAATTATGGTAGGGTTTAACGCGGCGGCACAAGTTATAACGGGAGGCATTTCTTTAAAATATTTCACTAATTTTTCTTTCATCGGTTCTATCATTTTTGTAAAAAGAAGGCTTTTATTTTCAAGTTCATACAACTTGTTAGCCATTAAATATATTTGTTTTACAGTTAATGGACTTGTGGGATAATAAACACCGGATAAAAAAGTGGTGGCGGTTTTGAAAACTTCAAGCAATTCGGTTACGTCTTTTAAAATGTCCCAACTCGTAGAAGGAAACTTTAGAATTTTACGACGAGGTTTTGAGGCAAGCATTTTATGAAATAGTTCTAAAGTTTCTCTTTGTCATAAAGCGCTATAAAACATAGTATAAGTCGAGTTCCATCTTGTCTCGACGTCCCAATTCGGACCTAAGCAAAGATTATTCGTTTCATGACAAAATCTAATATAATCATGGTATCTTTTTTTGTTACTAAAAATATCTTTAAGCATTAGTCGAAACGTATATGTTAAGTTTGAAACCTCTTCAATTGCAAGCCCGGCTTGCACCGCCAAGTTAATGATGTGTGCGACACATCGACTATGGAAAAAACGCCGTTGCAAACCGGTTTATATTTAATTTTTAGTTTTTGAACCGCATTTGTATTATTAGATGCATTATCAAAAGAAATTGAAAAAAGTTTATTTTATAATTTAAATTCGGTTATAACACTATCCAATATATAAAATAAATTTTCGCCCGTGTGTGGATATTCAAACAAGTCAAACGCGATTGTATGCTTCATCATTTGCCACGTATTGGGATCAACCCAACGCGCGGTAACGCAAAATTACGAATCGGGTATACCATGTGGAGTCGACCAAACATCGGTGGTTAAGTTTACACCGGTTTCCAAATTTTCAAAACCCAAAATTAATTTTTTTTTTTGCTTTTTTCCACATTTTTGTACAATCTCGTCTAAGGGTTGTGCGACTTACTTGATGATAACGTGGTTGGAGTGTCTCTTGAATCATCATTGTCAAGCGCGGATTGTCAAAGTGGTTGAACGACAATCCTTCTTGAATCACTAATCTCGCCATTCGATCTGGAACAATATTTGGATCAAAGTTCCAAATTCCTCCTTCGCTTGTCATCGAGGCTTGACCTTCACTTGGAATTCTCTTCAAGGACGGGCACGATTTTTCCATATGCGTTTTCAAACTAGTGTTTGAATCTTTCCCCAAAAACGCACCACACATCTTGCACCAAACACGTTCCTTCCCGTTAGACAACAAACATAGATCGTAATTGCACCAAATTGCCGAATTTCTTGTTGTTGCTCGAATTTCCATAACGGTAACTTCGTTTGAGGAACCACCAACACCAAAACTTGCCATGCTTTTTTTTAGAGTTTAGAGAGGGTTTTTGAGCGATTAAAGAGCGGTTTTAGAGATTAGAAAGTGTAAAGAGAGGTGTGATCAACCCTAAACACCCCCACCTATTTATAGTGTTTTAAGAGTGCAAATGGGGCCAAAAAAAGGGCTAAAATTGACCCCAATGGCTATATAGCCGTTTTCTAACGGCTAATTTTTGAAGCCCAAAAACCGGTTTATCGAACCGGTTCACACAAACCGGTCCCCAACCCGATCACCTCCAGAATGCTTCAAAACGGCGGTTTTAGTCTAACCCGAACCGGTTTGCTCCAAACCGGTTTATCTCAAACCGCTTTGCTGGTTTAGACCGGGTAAAAAAAACCGATTTTTTTGTGCACCTCTAAATGAAAGTATGAAACATGATTAATGTGCGGGAGTGGGAGTGTAAATAAAAGGTAACGATAACAAATTGATAGCCCAACAATAATTTTGATCCGAGCCCAGTTCAAGTCTAGCCCCCCAACTTGGAGTGTGTAAAAAAACTGAAAATCGAAAAAACTGAATTGGTTCGATTAGAGAAAACTCCCAATTTGGTTCGGTTAGAAAAATTTCAATTCTTCTCGGTTAACGGATAAAGGTTAAAAAAAATCAAAACCGAATAAATCGAATCGAATAAAGCGAACAAATCATTAACCGAACCGATAAACACCCCTACCCCCAACTCTCTAAGAATACACGACTTATCCTTTTTCGTGTCGATATTTGGTTTGAGTTTTAATGTATTTGGTTTTGGGTACAATTTCTCTCAGTTCGGTCCGGTTTGACCTAGTGCATAGCCTTAAGTGTAGGTGTTTATAAAATTCAAACGTTAAAGGTTGAAATGTTAAAGATTTTTTTTGAGATGAATCATGAAAGGGTTAAACGAGCCAAATCACAAGGTGTAATTTACTCTTAAATCATCATATTTAATATTTTGGGATTTTTACATACATCCCATTATTAAAAATGTGAATTACATATTTATCCCAACCATAAAATCAATTACAATATTTCTCCTTTTATATATGTTTTATGAAGGAAAAACGTGTAATTGACTTTTTAACTTGTGTTTTAGAAAAAAAAAAATATGTAATTGACTTTTTAAGTTGGGAAAATATGTAATTTAAAACAAGGAGAAATATGTCCCAGTATTTTTTTATAATTTCCTTTTAAATCCGATCCACACATAGGTGGAAAGTACCTAATTGCTTGAACTCTCCTTTTAAATTTTGGTGACCCATTTGCAGCTTCTATCCTAGTTCCTTCACCTAAATCTTTATCCTTGCTTGAATTACCATTGCCTTCCAAATCCCTTCTATCCTTAGCATTTTGGTGATAATAGTCAATCAAATCCAAGTAGTGAGTATAAGTAGTTTTTAGGTTGATATCTAGATGGTTAGGCAACACCATATGGGTTGTTATCTCCTGCCATTTTTGGTTCCTACACACTGCCCTAAAACCCCCATGAACTTGGACAAACAAGTACAAGTCTAATAACTCTATTTCATAATAATCCTTGATTATAGGGGTATTCGGCTTATCAAATATGAAACCAACATACTCTAGATAAAACCACTCAACCATATGCACAAATTCTCTTTTGAAACTCTCTTTGTTGTTCATGATTTTCTAGCATACCTAAAAACTCAATGAAAGTTTTATAAGATGCAACATGAATTGCGTTTTCAGACTTACATTGTTCTTGATGTTCATCTTCAAATTCAGCCCATAGCATCTTAACCATGCCTTATCTTATCCAATTCTTGCTCATCTAAACCACCATGCTTTAGAATAGAGGATTCATCTGAGTTGGAAGGTGATTATTTGGAGAATTACTACAAGTTTGTGGTGCATCATCTACTCTGAAGCTTGGTGGTTTGAATGACCAAGAATTGGAGAAGATAAGACATGAATCTGAGATGCTATTGGCTGAATTTGAAGAAGAGCATCAAGAACAATGTAAGTCTGAAAACACAATTCATGTTTCATCTTATGAAACTTTCATTGAGTTTTTAAGTATGCTAGAAAATCATGAACAACAAAGAGAGTTTCAAAAGAGCATTTGCGCATATGGTTGAGTGGTTTTATCTAGAGTATGTTGGTTTCATATTTGATAGGCCGGATACCCCTATAATCAAGAATGATTATGAAATAAAGTTTTTAAACTTGTACTTGTTTGTCCAAGCTAGGGGGGGGGGGGGGTTGGGGTTGGGCAGGAGATAGCAACCCATATGAGACTGCCTAACCAAAAGGTGTATAAAATAATCAAAGCATTTTATGGCTTGTAACAAGCTCCATGAGCTTGGAACATGAAGTTGGATGGGGTTCTAGAAGAGTATGGATTCCAAAGGTGTAAACTTGAACAAGCCGTGTACACAAAGAGAGCAAGGTTCATTGCTAGTAGGGATCTACGTGGATGATTTGATTGTGATCATGAATAATATGGAGAAAATTTTACAATTCAAAAGGCAGATGGAAGACAAGTTCGAGATGAGTGACTTGGGTTCACTCTTATTATCTTGGACTAGAGGTAATACAAGGCAAAGATGGAATGAAAATCAAGCAATCTAGCTATGCAAGAGAGATCCTACAACAAGCCGGAATGTGGGAGTGTAATCCCACCAAATACCCAATGGAGCCGGGTAAGAAGCTGACTAAAGATCTATGCAGTCGATATTGCCGATATATCACCGATATATATCGGTGATATATCGGTTATCGGTCCTATGCAAAATATCGGTCCTGATATTATCAGTGATATTTACCGAGATATCGTCGATATTTTGATTCCATAATATCGGTTGTCTCACCGAGTTTCTCGGTATACTAATCTTGGCCCTTTTTTAACATTTTGCTGCCCCAAAGCCCATTCCCCTTAAAAAATGTTGGCCCAATGCCTTTACCCATAGCCAAAACCATCGAAGTAAATGCCCTAACTTCCTAATACACCCACGTTCGCACTTCGCACACCTGCTAGATCATGTTTCTAATATAAAATATTGACACTTTTTAGTTTTGACTATTAATATTATATATGTATATATATATACATATATATATATATTTAAGTTTATGCATGATATAAATTACCGATATCTCACCGATATCCCACCGCGAGAACCGATATCTCAAATATCGGTCCTTGACCGATAACCAGTTTTTTCCTGATTAACTACATAGCTAAAGATGATGGCAGCAACTGTGTTGATGCAACAGAATACCGGAAAACAATTGGATGCCTTCGGTATTTAACTCATACACGGCTGGATCTTGCATACTCGGAGGGATATGCATGTAGGTATATGCAAACTCCTAAAACTACTAATTTTCAGGCTGTTAAACAAATTCTTAGGTATGTAAAAGGAACTGTGGACCTAGGCATTCACTATCAAAGGAATGGTAGCAATAATCTACTGGGATTTATTGATAGCAGCCTTTTAGCTAATCCAGAAGATGGAAAAGGAAACACGGGGCTGGTATTTTACTTTGATAACCAACTGTTGCTTTATCCTCCTGTGAGGCTGAATTTATGGCTGCAACATCGACAGCTTGTCAAGCAATTTGGCTAAGAGGTTTTTTGGCAGAAATTACAGGAGGAAAAGAAGAACTCGTAGTCATAAAGGTGGACAATAAGTTAACTTGATGAAAAATCCTGTGTTTCACGGAAGGAGTAAACATATCGACAATCGCTATCATTTTATACGTGAGTGTGTAGAGAAAAATCAAATCAAGGTTGAATTTGTTAGTGGGGATCAACAACCGACTGACATCTTCACCAAAGCTCTACCAAGAATCAAGTTTACTAAAATGAGAGAAATTCTAGGAGTAAAGATGATGGAAGACTCAGGAAAATAACGGAAGAGTCAAGGTTTCAAGATTGGGGGGGAGGGTGCGATTGTTGGACCAA
Organism: Smallanthus sonchifolius; assembly: GCA_023525975.1. Taxonomy (NCBI): domain Eukaryota; kingdom Viridiplantae; phylum Streptophyta; class Magnoliopsida; order Asterales; family Asteraceae; genus Smallanthus; species Smallanthus sonchifolius. The sequence goes on along the minus strand of CM042027.1, from coordinate 15,086,122 downwards.
TCTTGACATAAAATCAGACAAGGTTCTGTTTTGAAATTTGTTTTAAGAGTCTTTATTTGAGTCAAACTAGAATTCTTAGTCGGTAGGAATTTTAGGAGATATCTCAGAAGGATTTGAGATTAGCCTATTTTGTAGGAATTGATTAACTTGATGGACAAGGATGAATCAATTATAAATAGGAGGTAGTTTTTTCTTCTTTATTGTAAGTTTTCTATCGTTAATTAGAGAAGGATTTCCAAATCATGTTTCTGTATCTTTGATCTGGTACCAATTTACTTCATGACTGACATAGGATTATGTAACTAGGCTAATGTCATAGGGTTTCTTTTGAAAATAATTTTGCACACGCGTTGATGAAACCACTTCATTGATAGTCAGATAGTTATGCATATTTATGGATTTGCACCATCTTGAGAAGGCTAAGAGCTGTTTAGTAACGTATGCTTTATAGGAAAGTTTCACTAGGGTTTCATCAAATATTGGCCACCCATTTCTGTAATCTAAATTGATGCAATTAATAAAAAAAACACCATTTAAGAAACTCCGTTTTGTTTGTAGAATGCATTTCAAGTAGTTAACTTGAAAACTTCATATTGACTGCAGCATTTCATTTGCTGATCCAGTGGCTATTAGTCATGCATTAGAAATGACCTTTGTGCTAGCTACAAAAGATCCTTATGCTGTTGCTATGGCTTTAGGTAATCAAAAACATGTGTGAGCTTTACGCAAATGCTTCTTTTATAGCTTTATTCCTGTGTTTTCTAAAGCTTCATTCTGTTTTCTTCTAATGCAGGGAAGCTCGTCCAAACTGGTGATATATTTATAATCTTCTTTATTGGCATTGTCATCATCTTTAACTTATCAGAAGGTTTCTTTGCTTTTCCTGCTAAAATTTGTAAATCATAAATGAATCAGGAGCTCTAGAGGATGTTCTGCGTTCTCAAGATGTTCTGGCTAGAGTTTTTCTGGCCAGGCTATGTCAAATGATATCTGGAGCTAAGTCATTAAATGGTCTGTATAGCTTATACTTTATATCGATGCTTATCTACGAACCTTGCAATGGTTACCAAGAACTAAAAATACAATCTCCTGTAAACAGAAAGGCCTGACATTAAATCTCAGCTTAATGCTTTGCTGTATCAACTTCTCATTGATCCCAGTAATACAGTTTGTTTTGAGGCTATCACTTGTGCACTAGGAAAATATGACAACTCAGACAGGTACATGCTTGAAGTACATTATAATTGCATAAATAACAAATAAACTTAATTTTATGATAACAAGAAAGTCACAACATACAATTATCTGCATGCAATCAGCAACAAACTGCATATACAAGACATCGATACATCATTGAAGCCATTTTATCAGCATTCCATCCACTTGTTTTAGTATCTGCTGATGTTACATTTGATTGTATTTCCATTTAATTAAAAGCTGGTGTATATTTCACATCAATACTAAAGCTGGTCACATGGCACTAAAACATTTTGTTTATATTTAGTTGTCATTGTCCATTTTTTTGATTGATAGGCAGAAACTAGTATTTAACATAAGCATCACCGCGCTATCTTTTTGTCTAATATTTTTCCACAACAGGAAGGAGGTCCGAGCTCTTGGATGGTACAATTTGACCAGAGAATATCTCAAAGTGCCTTATAAAACGGATAAATCTTCAAAGAAAAAATGTCCGCAGCTCCTTATCAAACTTGCCATGAGAAGGTTCCCTTATTGCAATAGTTTCATTTGTAATCTCCATCACATATTTTGGTCGTTATAACAAAATTTTTTTACATTATTAAATGGTTGGCCCAGCCAGGCTAGAAAAAGAAATCAAATATCTACTGGCTTTTAATTCTACTTTAAATCTGGATAGCCTTTATATATTATCCTTTTTTCAGGTTGAAAACTTCGTTTCGTAGTTCTTCCCGCCCTGTACTGCATGCAGCAGCTAGAGTTGTGCAAGAGATGGGGAAAAGTCGGGCAGTTGCTTTTGCTTTGGGTTTATTAAACAATGAAGGAGATGTTGTCAATACATTTTCCAAAAGCAATGATTGGGATCATGGGACCTCTGAATCCGAAAGTGGTTGCCTTGTGCTTCAATGGGTATCTTTTTTTTATCTGTTTTGCTAAACTTAACTATATTGGTAGAAAGCAATCTTAAGATAAGTTGAAGACTGAATACAGAGCTACTAGTTATGTGAGCATAACAAGTGACTACACTCATTTGAAGAAACATCTTAAATGTTGTACATAATAACCAGTATGAATACTAACTTGGATGTAAATTACAAATTGAAAGCTTGGGGCTCCTTGAATGAAAGCATTGAAAAATGTAATAGTTGATGACCTGAAACAAAACTCACCCCATCCCTGATTCTTAGAGAAATAGGTGCTTCAATGGGTATCTTATTTCAACTTAATTTGTCATATAATTTTGGTTGCAGTTCAGTGTTGTTAGAAGGTGATTTGAATGTCATCTTACTTCTTTTCTTCTGTTGTTTTTCGTACTTTGAGTCTCCAATGATTTCTTTTCTCATGGATTTGGCAGAGAATGAGGACACAATTAAGAGTTTATTAGCCTCATTAATGGAGGTGGTGCGAACAACTGTGGCATGTGAATGCGTTTATGTCCGTGCTATGGTGATTAAAGCACTGATATGGATGCGAAGTCCTCAGGAGTCTTTTGATGAATGTTTTGCTCACCTTGCATGCTCGTTTCAAGGTACCGAGACGGCGGCAAGTTGTCACAGCGATTTGTTTAATCACATTTCGGTTTCTTTTCATGTGTTTTCTCATTGATGTATGATACTCTCCTAATAGTCTTCCTTTTTGCCCTTTACAGGCTACTCCTGGTATGGCTGTTATCCTTCTTCAAATAGCAAGAATATTTGCCACTAAAGTTCCTAGTAAAATTGATGCTGATATGCTGCAGCTTTTATGGAAAGTACGTGTTTCTTCAATCCTTTTATTCATAAGACTTGTTTCTGTAGTTTTATGAAACGGAATTCGTTTTGCCATCTTATTAGTAGCTATATGCATCTGGTATAGCTCTGGTGTATGCAGTGCATGACGTACACATCATAATGTTGATACTTTGAACTCATAAACAAGAACAATACAACATTATAATTTCCATGTCTGTTAAGTGCCTGATAACTTGCTTGTAAAGTCATCTGTTCAATATAGAGGCTTTATACATTCTGATGATCTAGTAGTTATTGGATCCGGGTTTGTGACTAATCCAGCACGGATTCGCTAAAAGTTGTCATTAATGACCTTGTTAATATAACATTTCTGTTAGGCGGATGCTGATTTGCTGTGAGATAGACATGCAAGGATGCATGTATATGCATGTTATAATTTTATTTTTTAGTTACCTAGTTTTGGTAAAGTAAAGATGAGCAAGGTTTCATCTCTTATAGCTTGCTGAAATTTGAGGCTTAGAGAATACAAAATACCTTGTTTAAACATGGACAGACATGTAATACTTGAGACTTGAGTCTTGCAGATACCTGATAATTCATAGTGAATAATTGGTTTGAGTAAGTAATCATGGTATATAAACTTTAGTCGTGTTATAATTTATATTTAGGCAAAATTCTCTTTTATTACTATGCGAGCACACCCTATATATAAAAATCAGAACATCCATATTTGGAGATAAGATAGGCTAAAAGGAAACCCACTGTTTGCCCAGATCTATATTTAGAGAATAAACTTTACTACTTTAATCTCTTGCATTCATTCATTACAAAAATATTACATTAAATAGAGAAAAAAACTCCTGTTCCTAAAGAAAAGGAAAACCAATTACCCCACTAACCTAATTACTTTGACTCTCTAATTAACCACCCATGACCCATTAAAACATTAAAAAACATGTGACTAAATTAGGACTCCTTAATAACCGGGCTCAAGCCCGTTAAGGCCGGTTCTCTCCTTATTTCCTTCGCAAGCCTTCACAACCCAACATGTCCTTGATCAATGTAAATCCAAGACTACCCTTGAGATATCTTAAAATATGGAGAACTGCATTCCAATGACTCATGCGTAGAGGTCGCATATATTAGATCACCCTTTACCCCTGCCTTAAGTTATAAATTTTATTTTCATATTTTATATTGAGCTTGTATGTCATAATAAACTTGTACAAATATCCATGTATTCTCTATATGTTGCCAAACTTTAGCTGGAGATGGTGCAATGCAGTCTGATCATTTGCTCATTACATATTTGTCTACTGGCTTTTTACCTTGCAGACGTGTCTTCTTGGAGCTGGTCCAGAGGGAAAGCATACAGCTTTAGAAGCTGTCACATTAGTTCTTGATGTTCCACCTCCACAACCTGGCTCCATGTCTGGGCTTACATCTATAAATAGGGTTTCTGCATCAGATCCAAAGTAAGCTTTGGCATTGCAGAGATTAGTTCAAGCAGCAGTAAGCTACTAAGCTTCACGTTTATTCACAAGGAACTCAACGAGTCTATAGGGTTTCTGCTTCATATTCTAGTTGACTAAAACACTTGCAGTGTGGTTCCTTGGAGAAAATGCAAATTATGCTGCTTCTGAGTATGCTTGGGAGTCAGCAACCCCTCCTGGAACTGCACTGATGATGTTAGATGTAGATAAAGTGGTTGCAGCAGCTAGCTCTCGTAATCCAACTCTAGTTAGTGCACTGACTCGACTTCAGAGATGCATTTTAAGTTGCAGCTGGGAGGTATGTAGTTGATATTGCAATTTTTCAAAAAACATGCTTTTGCGTTTTTTTCTGCACAAAGTTTGAACATAAACATTGAATTGTGTTTTTTTTACTTCAATAACCATGGAACAAACATGGTTGAACACTTTGAACAATGTATCATTAAATAAAGCCAAGTTACACGAGATTAATCATCGACAAAGGTGACAAAGTACTTGAAACTAGTTTTAGAGGTAACCGGACACGAACCCTAAACATGAGAATGGACTAATTTAAATAGAGACACAACACTCTTATTGACTCTTGGGCGTAGATGAACCTGTCAGATGTTTAGAAGATGACACTACTCATAGTTTAAGGATGTCAAATGACAAAATTGGGGATATAATTTTTGTATGTTCAGAATGGTTGGTTGACCTAAACGATATTGTACCTCAAATGAAGACAATGACACCCAACATACTAAAGTTTTGGTGAGGTTCAAAGAAGTAAATGCCATCGTATATCTCATGAATTTTAATATAAAAGTTAGGAAGGGTACACATAAGATAAAGAGATGGAGGATGCAAGATTAAAAGTGCATAATCCAAGAACTTAGGGGTAGAAGCATTGAGTTGTTCAAAACTTTCCTTTGATCCTGTTATATGATTAGAGCATCCAGAATCTACAAACCAAAGCCTACCATTGTAATGTTCATGTTCATGGTGTGTACGTACCATAAACAAGTATTTCTGATCTGTGATTGTTTTCTGATTAGATGCACATTTTTCTCCAAAATGAACATGAGCCATGAAAAGAGTCTGATCTTTATCTATTGCTTCTTCCTTGTGCAGATCAACAACCATGTTAACTTGTTCCTCGTTAAACCATCAATCTCTTTTCAAGTGGCTAACATGTTACATTGATAACACTGAGGCCTTTGCCTCTCCCAAAACTTCTTTCTCTACCTCTAAATAATGGGCGCCCTCTACTCTATTAGACTATGTCGGTTATAGTCTAGGGTACCAAAGTGTAATTAGTTTTCTTATATATTTGGTTGTAATCTCATACTTTATTCAATAACAAGAATCGATACCAATTCCTATTCTGATTTGGTATCAGAGCCTAATCAAATCCTTGATTTATCGATCCTCCTTCTCCAACCCTAATCTTCCGTTCAACTCCTTCTGCCGATTCAACCTGCCGACGCAACTTTCGGCTAAACCAACATCAGATTCCATGGCAGCGATAATCCCCTTTTCACATCAGGAGAAAATTGTTCACAACTCTCATAAATTTTCCTTCAGTGTCAAACCTACCAACTATGGCTATTGGCGCTCTATGATTGAATCCTTCCTCACCTCTCATAATCTCTTTGGTTATGTTGATGGAACAATACCGTGCCCTGAACAGAAAGTCACCAACGAATCTGTAACTACCGACAATCCAAGATACACCCCGTGGATCTCAAACAATGCTCATATTCGCATGCTTATCATCTCTACAGTGTCTGAAGATTCCTATCAACACATTCAGGGCAAAACATCACGTGAGGTATGATTGTCTCATGAACGAGCCTATGCGCCTGTCACATCTTCTCATGAGTTTACTCTTAAAAATCAACTTCTTAGAATCACCATGAAAGGTGATGAAAAACCAGCTAATTACCTTAGCAGTGCTCAAGGATATTCCCCTGCTCTTGCTAATATCGGAGAACCGATGAAGGATACGGATTTAGTAATGCTAACTCTTGTTGGACTTCGAGAGGAATACAATGGTCTTAAGGCTAATTTACTGGCTCGTTCACATCCTGATTGTTTTCATGAACTACATGGCCTTTTGAGCGATCATGAATTTGTTATTACAAATACCTTGGCCACCACTCCACAAGCTTTCATGGCCAATGCTGCTCCAACACCACAGCCACTCACGGCTGTTGCATCCTCGGCCCCACAACCGAATCTAGATCAGCTTCAGCAGCAACTTCAAAACATTCAACTTATGGCCTCTCAATTAGGTTATCAACTAAACCTTGTTTGGGGCCCTTATCCCACACCATCTCTTGATGGTCACCGTTATTTTCTTTTATGTGTTGACCATTGTACCCGTTATATGTGGATTTATTCTCTGAATAAAAAATCTGATGTTTATACCATTTTAACAAACTTTATTACCATGACTGAACGCCAATTTAACACCAAGTTAAAATGTATCTAATCCGAATGTGGGGTGGGGGTGGGGGGATGTATGTCGTCATCATCATGTTGTAGAAACCGGACTCACTCTCTTGGCTCAATCCAGCCTTCCTCAACGCTTCTGGCACTTTGCCTTTGAAACAGCCGTATACTTAATCAATCGGCTCCCCTCTCGTGTCTCCTCAAACAAATCTCCCTTTGAACATGTTTTCAAACGAAAACCTGATTACTCTTTTCTACGAGTCTTTGGCTGTCAATGCTTTCCTTACCTTTGTCCGTACAACCGTCACAAAATTGAGTTTCATTCTCCTTTATTTTCCTCGGTTACAGCCCCGCTCACCATGGTTATCGATGCTTTGATCCCTCCACTAAACAGATTTACATTGCTCGACATGTTCGCTTCAACGAACATATCTTTCCTTATCAGCCTTTTAACACCCAAAATTTCAAACCGATTCAAACTTTTAAAACAACGCGAAAGTTAGGTCCCAAAACGACATTGAACGTATCCACACGTTAAGTTTTACAAACACGGATTAAACTAACATAATTACCTAAGTTAGTTTAACAAAGATATTAACAAGTTATCTAGAACTTGTAATAACTCCAAATAGTTTGTAAAGACTCCACACGAGAATATTAACAAAAACAATTGCATAACACGCCCACGAGAATCCAATCCACTTGATGCAGGACCCGAGATCACTCTGGAGCTTTCCCTACACTCAAAACATTAATTTGATCATGGTTAGTATAGATAAGAAGTCTTAGGGACCTCCCACAAGTCCCTACAACAACAATAGGTCAAAAACCCAAAAATCTGAAAATTCCAACGTATAGCAGACCGTAAGGTGTGGCCGTAAGACATAACTTCTAGGCCGTAAGGTCCAATCCAGCCATAAGCCATCTTGAGGAGGGCCGTAGGCTACTTCTAGGACGTAGCTTACTGCAGGAGCTGGGCTAATAGTATTTTACTGTAGTTTTCTTTTATTTCCATACTCGAGCACCACAACCCGTTTGCATATTTAAGCTTTTAACCATCATAAGCTCATGTTTAAACTACATATATGATCACCCACATGTACTACCATATAATTGTTAGTTTTTGATTCTCAAACTCGAGTACCACAACCCGTTTCCCACTCGTTAAGAGTTTAACATCTAATCGCACCCTTTCATTAGTTTAGGCACACATTGACCTACAATTTAAGACACGTAATAATCCATACATATATGTTTTAACATTCGTTTAACTTAACATATGCACATGTCTGGCGAGAGATCCACCTCTTGGTTTCTTACATGGAGTATTTGACTCCATGTAAACTCATGAAGTATTTAACTCCATGCCATCCGTGAAGTATTTTACTTCACTTGCACCCATGAGGCATATGACCTCACTTCCATCTGTGAAATACATGACTTCACGTAAACACCTCCATGAAGTATGCACACTTCATTAAATCAATTAATTTACCATTTTACTACTAACGAATGACTTTTACCATATTAGGTCAATTTTAGTATAATATTATCACATTCTACACTTTACTTGACTCTTGATCACATTGAGTCATTTACACCATTTGACCACATGTCATAATTTAGTTTGACTAACAACCTCATAAGTCAAGTTACATCTATTTATCATTTTTGCAGATTCAAGTTTGACTATTAAACACAAAGTCTAATTACATCTATTTATCACATTTCCACATTCAAGTTTGACTATTAAACACATAGTCTAATTACACCAATTCCAACATAATAGTTTGACCCTATACCACTAAGGTCAAAGTACAAAAATTTCACCATTATCCACAATGGGTTGACTTATACCATGCTAAGCCAATCTACAACAAATCACCACATTATGTATTTTAGTTTGACTATATGCCACACTAGTCAACTACACCAACTTACCACGTTTAGTTTGACAATATTCCACATAGTTGAATTACACCACTTTTACCAAGTATCATTCATTAGTTTGACTAATTTCCTCATTATGACAACTATAAAAATCCTACCATATTCACACTTTACTTTGACCATTTACCACACAATTTAATCATAATATTAACATGTAAATAACATCCCACACAACTACTTACACAAGACTACATATCTAATACTAAGTAAGTGCACCTTTGCCAATGAAGATTCCACTCGGTCTTCAAAGCTAACATTTTTAACGCATTGATTACCTAAACATTCCACATGTTTTAGTAATCTAAATTACCCCAATACATACACTAATTGGAGTTTAACACCCAACCAAGATCTTATGATCTTCACTATATTCTAATCTTGGTTTATTAAGCTCCATACAAGCTTTTAACTATTAATAATTCATTTCTACCCATTTTGACCCGTTAAGGATTTCACCCCAATTTCAATAGTTTCATCCAATTTGTGAACCACCAAATCACTTGGGTTTTATACTTGAAAATGTGTTTATAATATACTATAAACACTTATCCCTTCTTAATTCACCATTTAAACACCTCTCATAATAAAACCCCCAAATTAGATTCTCAAGAACCCTAATTTCCAAATTATCAAATTGATTGAGGTTTCTTATCAATTAAGGTGTCTATTACTACCATAAACACTTACCAACCCTCAATTCATCAATTAAATATCTCCTATTACAAAACCCCCAAATCACCCTCAAGAACCCTAACTTTATAATTCTTGGATTAGGTTGAATTAACTTGAATTGGTTGTACCTCTAGATTTAGTAATGCTAGATTAACAATCCTTTTCAATAAAACATCCTCCACCACTCAAATTCCCGTCCATTTAGGTTCATCCACCCAACTCTTTATCAAGAACATGAATGTAGATGGAGGAATGAGTTAAAGATGATGCTTACTTGTTAATATGAAGGTTTTGTGTAAATCAACCCTTCAATTCCACACATGCAAGCTTCAAACGAGTGTTCTTGATCAAAACCCACTTTCTCCTTCTCTTTTCTCTCTAAATCCCAATATACATACACACTAGTGTGTGTATGTGTTGCCATTTTTCACCCCCACCAAACCCCCACCAAAATCAAGTTTGTTTAAATTGCAAGTTCAATCCCTCGACTTTGTCATTTAAACCCCTTGCTACAAAACTAGATAATTCCATCTTTCTAATATCACCCTCCAACTTTCCTTTACATAAATACACCCTTACAATATAAAATAAGTATATTATAGGATGAAACCCAAAAGTTGGTTCGTTACAAGCCTTCACCCAATACTCCTTCCCCACCATCATCCGCTCCTCCTTACATCTCTATCTTTCCTAATCCACCACCTGATTTCCCACCCGAACCTCCACACTCGCCTTCGCCAACACCACCACCGTCACCTACTCAATCACCTCCACAATCCCCACCATCACCACCTGTTCCACCTACACCACCTACCCCTGATGCCCCTTCACCCGAGAACATCAATCAACCACCACCAGCCCCTCGGCCTCGACCCTCTAACCTTCGCCTTAATCCTAAACAACCTGACGGATATAACCCAGCCGCTTATACTGCCACCGCTTCCCCATCTCCACCTCTTGAACCTACTAGCTTTACCGTTGCTAACAAGGCTATAGAATGGCGCCAAGCTATGGCTGATGAGTTGGCTGCGCTTCTTTGGAATGACACATGGACTCTTGTGCCCCCTCTCCCTAATGCTAATGTTGTTGATTGTAAATGGATTTACAGGTTAAAAATTGATGAACATGGCAAGATTAGCAGGTATAAAGCCCGTCTTGTTGCTAAGGGTTTTCATCAACAACATGGTGTGGATTATCATGAGACTTTCAGCCCAGTAATCAAGCCTGCCGCCATTCGCATTATCTTTTCTCTGGCCATCACAAATAAATGGCCTCTCAGACAGTTGGATATTCAGACGCTTTTCTCCATGGTGATCTTGAGGAAATTGTCTACATGCGCCAACCTCCTGGTTTCATTGATCCAACCAAACCTGATCATGTCTGCGTATTGAACAAATCACTGTATGGACTCAAACAGGCTCCTCGTGCCTGGTTTACAAAATTGTCCACTGCCCTTGATCAGTTGGGGTTTTCTGGATCTAAGACAGACCTTTCACTTTTCATCCTCAACTATTCAGGCTCTCTTGTTTATCTTCTGGTATATGTTGATGACATCATCATCACCGGTAACAACTCTACTGTTGTAGCCACCATTATTGAATGGCTCAATTCTCTCTTTGCACTTAAAGATATGGGGCAGCTACATTATTTTTCGGGGGTTGAGGTTGTCCATCGGGGTTCTGACTTGGTTCTTTCACAAAGGAAATATGTTCTAGAAATTTTACATTGAGCTGGTCTTGCAGATTACAAACCAACCTCTACTCCCATGAGTCCTTCTCACGTGTTCTTACCGGATGATAGCCCATTACTCGATGTTCCTTCTCGCTATAGACAGATGGTCGAGGCTCTTCAATATGCTACTCTTTCTCGTCCTGATATTGCATTTGCAATTAATAAAGTCTGCCAGTTCTTACATGCTCCCACTGAAAACCATTGGGCCAGAGTCAAACGCATCTTACGTTATCTCAAGGGCATGCTCAATTTGGGCTTATGACTTCGTCATAATTCGGGCTATCAGCTTTAAGCCTTCTCTGACTCTGACTGGGCTGGTTTCCCGGTCGATCGTCGATCCACGGGGGGATATGCTATCTACTTAGGCTCAAATCTTTTTTCATGGTCTGCTCGCAAGCAGAAAACTGTCTCTCGATCCTCAACAGAGTCTGAGTATAAGGATATTGCAGATACTGTTGCAGAGTTGAATTGGTTGAAGTCTCTTCTTCGTGAACTTGGATTGGATAGCCCGGCACCAACACTTTGTTGCGATAATATTGGCGCAACATATCTCACTGATAACCCAGTCTTTCGTGCTCGCACCAAGCACGTTGAAATTGACTATCACTTTGTTCGTGAACAAGTTACTTAGGGAACTAAATGTCAAGTTCATCTCTATGGATGACCAAATTGTTGATATTTTTACACAACCCTTGTCATCTCAGAAGTTTGAGTTTCTACAATCCAAGTTGCAGATTGCTAACCGCCTTGAACGTGCGGGGGGATATTAGACTATGTCGGTTATAGTCTAGGGTACCAAAGTGTAATTAGTTTTCTTATATATTTGGTTGTAATCTCTTACTTTATTAAATAACAAGAATCGATACCAATTCCTATTCTGATTTACTCTAAAACCGGAAGCGTCCCTTCATTTTGAGACTGCTTATTGTCCTGTAGTGGCCGCTCTTCTTGTTTCTCACACATTCTGTTGTTGATGCGTTCTTTCTAGGACTGTAATGATCCCATCAACTTCAAAGGAGTAAGTGTAGCCAATTATTTGCAACTTCAATGGAAGGAACAACATAGTCAAACTTTTGAGATAAACTCTTAAGGATCTTTTCGACGATCTTCTGATCTGCTACATCCTCTCCATATGAGTGTGTTTGGCTAACAATTGTCATTGCCCTAGAGAATAATCACCTACGCGTTCTCCTTTTTTCATGCAGATTTTTCAAACTCTCGTCTTATGCCTTGCAGTTTAGTAGCCTTGACTTGGGAATCACCTTGGAATTCTATGCGTAGAACGCCCCATGTTTCTTTGGTTGTACTTGTTGCTGCAATTCAAGAGAACAACTGATCATGGACAACTTGTTCGATGAGAGCCATAGCCTTTACATCCTTCTTTGCTTCCTTGGATCGTGTTTTATCTCATCGCCTGTAAGTAGTCCTGTTTTCATATGGGATCCGAGGATTGTCTTCATACGTACACTCCAAATTTGTGTGGTAGCTTGAACATTTCTTTTGTCAGCCATGAGAAAATCTACCACAATGTTGGTATATATCATGCGGGATAGTCAAAGTAATACGACAAGAGAACTGAGCCTGAATGTTGTTCGTGTTATTCAAGGCATAATATCAAGAAACATACAAAGCTTTAAATAGGAAATTGAACTAACTAGTCATCTTTTTCTTTTTAAAGTCACTAATTAATCATCTAGAATATAGGATCCGTTATCAACTAATTTGACCAACAGATAGCTTGCTAAAACTTCTGGACTAATGCCAACAACCCAACTGACTCATTCATGACTCATCACTAGTTTGAATTACTCTTAACAACTGACTCATTCGTGATTAATGAATGTCTGATAATGTCGATAAATCTGAGGTTGAAAAGCATGTCTTGGTAATTGATATGAACCCATTTGTGGCCTCAAAATCCGAATCAAAGTTAAACCATTCTACTTGGCTCAATGAAGTAGTCTAAGAAAACTATGTACAAAAAAACACCCAGAGGTCGGTTTCCAATGGATGGAAGATTGTTTGTATCACCCTTTGGAATTCAGTATATAGTGCCAGTTATTTTGCTCCAATTCTGTTCCCACAATCACGAAATAATGGGAAAATCTTCAGCTATATTTTTATCTTAATAGGGTCCATGCCACATGCCTTTTATATATCACATTCATACGCTAGATGTGACCAGGGAGGCGGTGTCTGTATACAATTATACATATAATAAACTTATGTTTATATTTCTTTCAATACATTGGAATATGGGATGTGAGCCCTTCACAACAGTCTCACTGTTTTTACATTTAGTGTTCTCTCTTTATTTATAGCAAGGCCTGTTGTCTTTTGGAACAAAAGAAGTATATTAGTGTAGAAGCAAGTGCTAGAAGCAAAAGGAAATTACAATGTGGTGAGTTACAACAAGTTGGGGTTACATAGCCAATCAACTCAACTTATGTTAACTTTTTTCCATCTACCAATGATCCAAATTTAAAAAAAAGTGTTTGACATCATCTCCTAGAGTGTCGCATCTTCGCCCGTTTATTTGGATCATATGGAGATATCAAAATGAAGGGTTATTACTTGCTAGTTCTCTTCACTCTATCTCCTGTATAAAGACCTTATAAGTTGAAATCTGAATTATTCCAAAGATTGTGTTTTTGTATTAACAATGTGTTACATTGAGTTGCATGACAGTTGATAACAAGAGGATCAGTTGTATAACGTCCTTATGTGATTCTTCTACTTATTAAAATTTAAGGGCCATAAGTTGTTATAAGGTCGGGGGTAACAGCACTTTACCCAAACAGTGCTTGCTTTTCTTCATTCTCATTTGTGATCTTCTCAGGTTCGTATTGTTGCTGCTCAAGCTCTCACCACCTTGGCAATCCGATCAGGCGAGCCTTATAGGCTACATATCTATGAATTTTTACATGATTTAGCAGAAGGCGGCGCCGCGGCGTGCAATACAAGTTGTCAGATATGCATATCAGTAATGGTGAAGATCAAGGAGCTAGTGGGAGTGGTCTTGGCTTTTTGCTAAGTCCCACATTGAAGGTCCTTGATGAAATGTATAGAGCACAAGATGAACTTATAAAGTTGGTACCTTAGATTATTCTTCACTTCTCTTCAAATTTCTCTCCCTTCATATTAGTAAATACTTAAGTTGACCACCTTGTGTTCTGATTATTCCGAACTTGAGTTGGCAGCGAGATGCGTAACCATGACAATGCAAAAAGAGACTGGACTGATGAAGAACTTAAGAAGCTGTATGAAACTCATGAAAGGCTCCTCGATCTTGTTTCACTATTTTGTTATGTTCCAAGAGCAAAATATCTACCTCTAGGACCAACTAGGTAAGAGTCTCATCTTCTTCTTTCGGATGTCATACTTTGACTACACAAAGTTTTGGTATTAAATTATGCTGTTTCTCTTAGATGCAACCTTATTCATCCATTCACTACTAGAAATTAAACAGTTTTCCCACAAAGCTTTTTGTGGGAAATTCGTCAGAAAACGGCGTTTCCCACAAACTTCCGACCAAAAACGCTTTGTGGGGAAAAGGGTCGTGGGAAAATATTTCCCACCACAATCCGACAAAAGTTTCCGACAATTTTCCCACCAAAACAGATTTCCGACAACTTTTTCACGAAAGCATTTCCCACAATATTTCCCACCAATTTTCGACAAATATTTCCCACTACTTTCCGACAAACATTTTCCCACCATTTTCCCACGAGAACATTTCCCACAATATTTCCCACCATTTTCCGACAAATATTTCCCACCACTTTCCGACAAATATTTTCCCACCAATTTCCGACTAAATTTTTCCCACCAATTTCCCATAAAATCAGACATAAATTTCCCACAGATTTCCCACAAAACAGTTTTTTATTTAAAAAAAATTAAAAAAAAACCTAAAAAATCCAGTTTTTTCCTGTTTAAAATATAGAATAAACCCAATACAAAAACATGTTTCCAAAACCCATTACGATTACTAAAATATCATACAATCATCCAAATATGTTTAGAAGTTTAACAAAAAAGACAATAAACTAAACTACGGTGGAGGATTGCCGGAAGGATTGCCCAATTGCTTGAGATACGCTGCCATTTGTTGTTGCATCTCCTCCATTCTTTCTTTTTGTTGTTGCATCTCCTCCATCATTTCTTTTTTCAACTCTATTTTTTGTCGTTCTACCTCTTCTTTCACTTGTTGTTGCATCAATTCCTGCATCTAAAACATATATAATATTTAGTAAACTAATAATATATAATTAGTGAACATACATAAAAATACACATAAAAAGGATAGACATAACAAGTGAAACCGCATACAAAAAATGCATATATACACACACGTACACATACATATAGGCATACGTATACACATACAATCAATCTAATTGAATTATCCGCAACTTTTGGCGTTTCAACTATAAAAGGGAGATAAATAGAATTTTAGTTTTGCCGTTTCAACTAAACCAAATGCTAAACTAAGTATTGTAACAGAAATATAGGAATAACACTAAGAATGCTCTAATATACCCTCAATTTATAAATCTCACTCATTATACTAAACCAACACGGTTCCAATTAGGGGTGGCAATCTTGACCCATCCTTCAAAAAATGGGATCATTTGGGAAAAAGTCAATTGAATATGGGTCAATTTGGGTGACCTCAAATTAGTCAATGGGTTAATTTGGGTCACCTTAAATTAGTCAACGGGTCAATTTGGGTCACCTCAAATATTCAATGGGTTAATTTAGGTCACCTTAAATTAGTCAATGGATCAAAATGATCAAGTATTAAAAAATTTTGTTAACTTAAAAATAATGCATATGAGTCCCCCAAACTTTGTCATCTCACCCCCACCCCCACCCCCACCCCCACTATTACTAAAGCAAAAAAATTGATATAATCATTGGTTATTTGAACTTCGAATCTCCCTTCCTTTTCATTGGTATGTGCAAAAATCAACAAAACTGAAAAATCAAACCATAGCATATATTCTATTCTGTTTGGTTCTTTGTTCTTGGTATTTTGAAAGCAACTTTAAATGGAATCAAATTGATAGTTTTTTTTAAACGACCCGTTTTGACCCGCACTCATTTTGCTCCAAACCCGTATTAACCCGAACCCGTTCTGACCTGAACCCGTTATGACCCGTGACCCGAACCAGCCAGACCCGCCCAGTTTGCCAGACCTAGTTCCAATAAAATCAAAACCCAAAGCCTATACACATTCATATAGGCATACATATATACATATAAACATACGCATATGCATACAAACCCATTCACATAGAAACATGGATATGCATACACACATATATACACATACGCTTGCACAACACTAATAATAAAATAAAACTATTAATAATACCTCATGTTGCGACCCATAAAATGGTGTAGACCCGGTAGAAGAAGCTTGTGTACCGGTCACGACAAAATGAATATCTGAAGATCCAATCCCGAATCTTCTCCCTCCTGATGCATGCTCCCACAATTCAACATCACCCAATGGATACTGAGTAGTGTCCTCCCCATACTTCTCCACCATGGAGCTCTGGTACGCCTCCTACAATTTATCAAGACAACACGTTGTTATTGTACTAAAAGTTGATACAATAATTATATAAAAAAATGATAAAGATAACATACAAATATTTGTTTCGCTCGATCGGTACAAAATTCCATCCCTTCCATGCTTTCATCATATAGTCCAGCCTAAAAGTTTCTCTTGCACTCTTTAGTAAGGTGTGTATCAAGAAAGACTTCAGTATGGGTGGGTGGTCGTTTCAACTTACATGTCTACATAAAACATAGAATATAATTAATGTAATATGTGTTAAAGTAAAACAATTACTGACATTATAAATATGATTAGCTTACTAGGCGGATGCGATGCTCATCAAATCCAATAGATCCGCCCGTATGTCGGGATAGCATCGCAGAGCTATCCTTGCCTTTGCGGTTATTTCTCGCTGTCTCGGCTTTCTTACGCCATTCATCAGTGTTCCATTCCTTTAAAGAGTACAAATATATGTATGATAATATAAATGCCACAATATATTAAAAACAATAATGTATTAACTCGCTTACCGAACACAACCCTTGCCATATGTTAGCAGACATCTTATCGGGGGGATAATTAACCATTATATCAAAATCATCATCATGTACTCCTATATTAAACCCGGCTGCCCTGGCTTTTTTTGCAGATGATACTCGGTGCTCCCTCATTATATCAGGAAAACGATCCTTCAACACGTTCTCAAATGCTACTCGAATGGAATGCTCACTGTCCACCGTTGGATCAAAAGTATAAGTATCCTGTAAAAAAATGTAAGTTAATAATGTAAAATTAAAACAAATAATGATAAGATACACAAATAACTAATTGATATATTACCCTAAATAAATCATGCACAATGCCCACTGTCGCCCTAGGGACATGTCTATACGTTGTCCAAGATGCATCAAAACTCCTACTAAACATAACTCCAATAGCTTTATGAACTTTAATATCCCCAAACCTATAATATTAAAAATAAAAACAAATAAGTATATTCATAACATGAATAAACAACATAAGTTTAAAAGTTAGGAAGACATACTTCCTCCCGACCACCGTGATAAGTGGCTTCCGAGAGTTATCAACATGCATGCTTGTGTCATTCGATTCGTAGTGAGTAGTCGCATCTACATGATCCTCACCACCAGAATCCTCACCATCAAAACAATCACCATCAAAACCATCACCATCATGGGACTGAACATGATCGGTAGTCGTCTCAAACCCATACAGGAAGTCCGGCTGTAATGTCGTGTCCATATCACCCAAAAGGTCACCCTGACCACCAGGTCTACTACCGCCACCACCGTATGAAGTATCTGCACGTCCACGACCATGGCTAATGCCCCCAGGACTCGACTCTAATTGATGTCCACGTCCACGACCATGGCTAATGCCCCCACGACTCGACTCTAATTGATGTCCACGTCCACGACCATGGCTACTACCCCTAGGACTCGACTCTGATTGACGTCCAAGTGCACGACCATGGCTACTACCCCCAGGACTCGACTCTGGTTGATGTCCACGTCCACGACCATGGCTACTACCCCTAGGACTCGACTCTGATTGACGTCCAAGTGCACGACCATGGCTACTACCCCCAGGACTCGACTCTGATTGACGTCCAAGTGCACGACTACGGTCGAAACCTTGTGATTGCTTCCTGGATGATATATTTCTTGGAGAAGGGATATGTCCACGGCTACGACTAGACATGATTTGTATTCTGCATTTAGTAAAACAAGAATGATTAGATCTGTAATAACATGAGACATATAATATAACATTTAAAGTAAACATACCACATGATAAATCGCATATAATTTATAGTGTGTAACAAGAAACAATGTTCCTAACAATAAAGTCACTCTTCATCTGAAGAGTCGTCAAGACAAACCATTTCATCATCATCATTGGATGTATCTTCTTCCTCTTCAAACTCTTCCTCTTCAAACTCTTCATCTTCAAACTCTTCATCTTCAAAGTTGTGAGAGTAAACGATTTCATCATCATCAGTTGTATTTGTATTTGTGACTAGGCACAAGCGTTCACTCCTAGTTACGTCATTCGGTAACTCAAACCGTTCATCAATCTGAAGGACCCCATGTGCTTCTGCATTAACATCACTAGAGACTTCATATATGTGTCGGGATTTTGTCTTGACAACCGCCCATAGATCTTTTAGATGACCTGCAGGGTATGGTGTATAGAAAACTTGTTCCGCTTGTGATGCCAAGACAAACGGGTCGTGAGTTAGAAGTCGAGACTTGTGTTTGACATCAACCAGCTTATTTTTGTTAACTACTACACCGCGGTCGTTGTCAAACCAATCACATTTGAACAATACAACAGGAGAACGCTCATTGCCATAATAATAAAGCTCTAGTATCTCGTCCAGTAAACCGTAGTAGTCAGACTCTTCGGCGTTATACGTCTCCCCTTTTACGCATACACCACAGTTATAAGTCACACGTCCCTTAGCATGTTTTCGTGTGTGGAACTTATAGCCATTTACAAAGTACCCTTTGTGAGATTTAGTGTTATTCAAAGGTTTCCTTGTTAAAATATGTAAATGTTGAGCGTTTCCATCAGATGATACCTACATTGAAGAACACACGCATTTGTTGGTTAATGATGCAATGATATTAATCATTACGATTTAATTGGGTTTTACTTACATGGGTTGTAAACCACTGAGCAAAGTATTTATCTCTAAGACCAGATTCCGGCTGACCCGGATATAGTTGTGGCGCCACTCTATCAAACTCAATGACGTATGGGTTAACTTCTACACAATTTAACAGAACATAGGTGTGTGCCTTGTGAAGTTCATCATGAGTCATGGGTCTTCGCTTTCCACCATTTGCATATAATCTTCTCGATGGAAATACAAACACGCTTAGTTGAGAGTCTCCACTCGAAGAGCTTGGATGTTGCGGTGCAAAATTTCGAGGCTCTCGAGTATGGCGTGTCTCATTCGTCGAGGAAAAGTGTAGAGAACAATAGGTAGCAAGTTCATTTACTTGGTGTTCCCTGGCAATTGAACCTTCAACCCTTGCTTTGTTTCTAATTCTTCTTTTTATCAAGCCAAGCTTCCTACATTGAGAATATCTTAAGAATACTAAACAGAATAAGAATACTAAACAGAACTCTAGGAAAAAAGTTTGATATGTAAGATTACAAATAGTGTGATCACCTCTCGTATTGATACATCCATCTGTATTGTACAGGACCACCAAGCAAAGCTTCATCAACTAGATGTATGACCAGGTGTTCCATAGAATCAAAGAAACCGGGAGGGAATATTCTCTCCAACTTGCAGACGGTTTGAACAATAGTGCGCTTCATTTTATACAAGTCATCTAGATGCAATGTTTTCGAGCATAAGACCCGGAAAAACATGCACAACTCTGTTACAGCCTCATATATCTCATTTGAAACAAACCCTCTAATAGCAAGTGGAAGCAGCCGTTGCATAAACACGTGACAATCATGGCTTTTGAAAGGATAAAAACTGTTATCTTTGATGTTTACACAATTCCCAATGTTTGACGCATACCCGTCTGGAAATTTAATCTCTTTTAACCATTCACAGACCTGTTTAACCTCACTTTTCTGCAGAGTGTAATCTCCCTTTTTTTTTGTTATCTTCCCGTCATTACCATGACTAAGGTTTAAAAGAGATCGGTCGCAATAAAGCTCAATGTCTTGCCTTGCCTTCATATTATCTTTGGATTTCTTGGTACCCATAATTGTGTGAAACAGATTGTCAAATACATTCTTCTCGATATGCATCACATCTAGGTTGTGTCGGATCAACAACTTACGCCAATATGGAAGTTCCCAAAAGATGCTTTTCTTAACCCAATTATGTGTGAACCCGAAACCAGTAGGTTTTTCATTTTTTGGATCAAAGGGAGTACCTCTGTAAACAGTATCAAAATGTTGGATAGTCCGCCATATTTCATCTCCCGTTGGCTCCGGGATAGGTTTTACGTTCTTCACCATAATATCTTTCCGAAAGTTAATCTTATCTTTTAGGAAACTGTGTCCACGCGGAAGATGTTGTCTATGACAATCAAACCAACATGGTTTCCTTCCAAATTGAAGCTGGAATGATCCCGATTTGTCCGAGCAATATGGGCAAGCTAACTTACCATGTGTGCTCCATCCGGACAACATGGCGTAAGCAGGGAAGTCACTAATTGTCCATAGCAATACGACCTTCATTTGGAAATTGTCCATTCGATAGGCATCATAAGTTTCAATGCCATCCGTGAACAACAGTTTCAACTCGTCTACCAAGGGTTGTAGAAAAACGTCCAGATTCTGTCCGGGATTCTTCGGACCAGGAATGATCAAAGGAATTTGTATGTACTCCTTTTTTAAGCCCAGCCAAGGAGGTAGGTTGTAAACCGTAATAAACACCGGCCAACATGAATATGGGGTCACGTTTGAATTATTTGGACTAAACCCAGCGGTGGTGTTTGAGGATGGAGACGGCGTCGGTGACGGTAGGTTCATCGGCGGATGACGGCGGTGAAGCGGCGGAGGAAAAGTGGATGATTCTGGTAGGGAAGAAGAAGACGATGCGTTTGGGAGCAGTAGAATAAACCAACGCCATTGATTGACGCAGGGGTTGAAGCATGTGGAGTAACTTTTGGGCTCAACAGCTGTTTCATAACTCAACCCTACATGAGAATACCCAATATTTTTCTTCTGTATGTAAAACCAAATTACATTGCATAATCCTATCACACAACTAGTAGCAGGTTTCTCGAGGATCTCGTAGAACAAAGGTTTGCCCATTTACAAAATGCGAGAAACAATCATCCAATAATCAAGCTCAGATCTAGGGTTTACCTTGCGAAACCAACAAAGGGGTGATTTCGTACTAACAATCTTCTAATTTGTAGATCTTCCACAAAATTGTTCGAGGCTGATTGAGAAGGTCGTTGTTTCACGCAATTTTACTCCGATGTCGGTCGCCGATGAAACTAGAGGAGCCTTGAACATTCGCCCAACAGAAGATGTATATTTAATTTATTGAAAAAGAAATTGTTTTTACTCTCAATATAAACAATGCAGAGTAAATTACAGATATAATACTTTACATATTTATAAAATTAGTTTTTACCCCGCGCTTCAGGGCGGGATGGTTTAACTTGTTTGCGTGGATAAAAGTTACATCAAATCGTAGACGGTTAAACGTTAACTTTTTCGGAAATTTGTGGGAAATTCCGACCGTTTTCCCACCAAAATATATATTTTTTCGTTTTTAGACGGTTAAACGTTAACTTTTTCGCTCCATCTTTTGTGTAACTTCATTATACGTTAAATTACTTGTGTTTCTCCAACTTGTACGTATTATACACATACGTACGTGCGACGTCGTGTGTATACCCAATCGAAACACATAACTCAAAACAATCTTTTATTATTATATAAGTGTGTCTACATATATAAGTTTGTAAATACAACAAGACGCACACACGTATAGACAAATATATACTTGTACATATACAAATACATACGGATACACACATACACGTACTTATACGCATGTTTAAATAAAAAATTATTAGTTGAAGAAAATACTAAAGAAAAAAACTAAAATAATATGTATTTGTCGGAAAATGTATAAAAGAGTATATTTTAAACACTATATACGTTATAAATATAATACATTTATATTATATAAGCTTATAAGATAAATAAATAAAAATATATATTATTTCGTGGGAAAACGGTCGGAATTTCCGACAACTTTCCCACAAAACTCAACTCTTTTGTGGGAAATTTGTCGGAAATTCCGACCTTTTTCCCACCAAAATATATATTTTTTCGTTTTTAGACGGTTAAACGTTAACTTTTTCGCTCCATCTTTTGTGTAACTTCATTATACGTTAAATTACTTGTCTTTCTCCAACTTGTACGTATTATACACATACGTACGTGCGACGTCGTGTGTATACCCAATCGAAACACATAACTCAAAACAATCTTTTATTATTATATAAGTGTGTCTACATATATAAGTTTGTAAATACAACAAGACGCAAACACGTATAGACAAATATATACTTGTACATATACAAATACATACGGATACACACATACACGTACTTATACGCATGTTTAAATAAAAAATTATTAGTTGAAGAAAATACTAAAGAAAAAAAACTAAAATAATATGTATTTGTCGGAAAATGTATAAAAGAGTATATTTTAAACACTATATACGTTATAAATATAATACATTTATATTATATAAGCTTATAAGATAAATAAATAAAAATATATATTATTTCGTGGGAAAACGGTCGGAATTTCCGACAACTTTCCCACAAAACTCAACTCTTTTGTGGGAAATTTGTCGGAAATTCCGACCGTTTTCCCACCAAAATATATATTTTTTCGTTTTTAGACGGTTAAACGTTAACTTTTTCGCTCCATCTTTTGTGTAACTTCATTATACGTTAAATTACTTGTCTTTCTCCAACTTGTACGTATTATACACATACGTACGTGCGACGTCGTGTGTATACCCAATCGAAACACATAACTCAAAACAATATTTTATTATTATATAAATGTGTGTATATATATATGTTTGTAAATACAACAAGACGCACACACGTATGGACAAATATATACATGTACATATGCAAATACATACGGATACACACATACACGTACTTATACGCATGTTTAAATAAAAAAATGTTAATAGAAGAAAATAATAAAGAAAAAAAACTAAAATAATATGTATTTGTCAAAAAATATATAAAAGAGTATATTATAAACACTATATATGTTATAAATAAGGAAAACGAAAATAATATGAATTTCCGACAACTTTCCCACAAAACTCAACTCTTTTGTGGGAAATTTGTCAGAAATTCCGACCGTTTTCCCACCAAAATATATATTTTTTCGTTTTTAGACGGTTAAACGTTAACTTTTTCGCTCCATCTTTTGTGTAACTTCATTATACGTTAAATTACTTGTGTTTCTCCAACTTGTACGTATTATACACATACGTACGTGCGATGTCGTGTGTATACCCAATCGAAACACATAACTCAAAACAATCTTTTATTATTATATAAGTGTGTCTACATATATAAGTTTGTAAATACAACAAGACGCACACACGTATAGACAAATATATACTTGTACATATACAAATACATACGGATACACACATACACGTACTTATACGCATGTTTAAATAAAAAATTATTAGTTGAAGAAAATACTAAAGAAAAAAAACTAAAATAATATGTATTTGTCGGAAAATGTATAAAAGAGTATATTTTAAACACTATATACGTTATAAATATAATACATTTATATTATATAAGCTTATAAGATAAATAAATAAAAATATATATTATTTCGTGGGAAAACGGTTGGGATTTCCGACAACTTTCCCACAAAACTCAACTCTTTTGTGGGAAATTTGTCGGAAATTCCGACCGTTTTCCCACCAAAATATATATTTTTTCGTTTTTAGACGGTTAAACGTTAACTTTTTCGCTCCATCTTTTGTGTAACTTTATTATACGTTAAATTACTTGTCTTTCTCCAACTTGTACGTATTATACACATACGTACGTGCGACGTCGTGTGTATACCCAATCGAAACACATAACTCAAAACAATCTTTTATTATTATATAAATGTGTGTATATATATATGTTTGTAAATACAACAAGACGCACACACGTATGGACAAATATATACATGTACATATGCAAATACATACGGATACACACATACACGTACTTATACGCATGTTTAAATAAAAAAATGTTAATAGAAGAAAATAATAAAGAAAAAAAACTAAAATAATATGTATTTGTCAAAAAATTTATAAAAGAGTATATTATAAACACTATATATGTTATAAATATAATACATTTCTATTATATATGCTTATAAGATAAATAAATAAAAAATATATTATTTCGTGGGAAAACGGTCGGAATTTCCGACAACTTTCCCACAAATTTATTTTTAAATATAAGTTTGTCGGAATTTAGTGGGTAATTTCCGACTGTTTTCCCACAAACGTGTTTGTTCTCGGAATTTTGTTGGAAAGTCGTTACTAAGTTTAGGGTTTCATCTTCGTGGGAATTTTGTGGGAATGTTGTTGAAATTTCCCACAAAAAAAATTTTGTGGGAAATTTTTGTAGGAAAACTTGCAGTTTTCTAGTAGTGATTGGACTCGACTCTTATTGCACTTTTTATATTTTATTTAGTTTTATTCGTGTTATCAAATTGATTGAATTCAGTGGCTCATGGTACCTGCACTTTCCAAATAGATGCTGAATTACAGAATTTAATTGTTTATCGTCATATTATTTAGGTTGTTAAATATGAACCAACCTATTAAGGATAAATTTTATAGGGTCCATTCTGTAGGACAGAGGATTTTAAGTTGGTAATGAAAAAGTTGGTGATAAGAGAGTTAAGATGAAGACAGACGACAAATTGTTGATAGACTGTTGTTGAAAATGGTGATAAATTGGTTGTGATGAAAACCTACAAATTTTTTCCTTGTTTTTTCATCAAGAATTCCAATTTGCACCATGCGTCGTGGTTCCATGTAGCCTTGAAGCAGATCAAGAGTTTAAGTGAGAACTATTGTAAATAGCAGTATTAATGAGTTGATTATGAATGTATGTGCTGCCTATAAATTCAGACGTCTTCTGACCTAATTTTTCTTTTTCTTTCGCTCACTATACAACAGTTCCAAACTTATTGGCATATATTGTAGTCAGCATAAAGTTAGTGCATTGAGTGGCTTGAATGATCCAGCTGTTGCCACAGGAATTTTTGAGCTTATATACGAAGCAACTAAACAACCACCTGCAGTGGAACCTGAAAATTTTGATGATGATCTAGTAAATGCTTGGGCAACTGGTCTTGCTGATGATGGGTTCTGGGGAAACAATACTCCTGCCATGAACAGGGTGAGCAATGAATTAGCGCATACCAACATTCTCCCCTAAGCTATGATAATAATTTTTGTTACCTTGTTTCTTACCATGATTTGTGAATGCTTGACTTTCAGGAAGAGTTTCCTTTCCATTTCTTACAATGGCTTCATGGTTACATCAATCACCTATGTCTGCAAATTGTTTATGTATTGCCCCTTTATGCATGTTTATGACAAATTCAGTGCACAAGCAATTCTACCTAGTGAAACACATATGAGAGTTACATGGCTCAACTTCAAAAGATGTTTTAATTCATTTTAAAAACCTCTCTTTTCCCTTTCTATATCTGTCAATTAAAAATCCTCGTAATGTATTTTATAGGTCAATGAGTTTCTTTCTGGCTCTGGAACTGATGCTCCTGATGTTGATGATGAGAACATTTTTGCTAAATCTTCGAATGATGATATGTGGGCCAAAACTCTTTTAGAGCCATCAGAAATTGATGTAAGGATCCTTCTATCATGTGGATTAGTGCATACTATCCGCCATCGTGTGCTACATAACCATAAGATAACTTTACTTTTTGCAGGATGACGAGTCATCTAGCTCTTCTTCCCCAGGCTCAGTAGGATCAGCAGAGACGTCTGCGTCGTCTTACTTTGGAGGATTGAATTATCCATCATTGTTTAGTTCAAAGTCACAACCCAAGGTTTGAAATTGATGAAAACAACGTCTAGTTCGTTACATTTGAAGTTGTTAAAACTATGATATCCATGGGTACATAGCTACATTAATTTTTTCATATTGTCTAGAATGATTCAACATGCAATGTTCATGCTGAAACTTATTTGGTTCTAACCTTGTTCTGTAACCATTTTTACATCATTCATCGAGTATTTACACATAGTTTTGAGATTTAACGTAACTTATATGCTTAAAATTACTATAACACTGTTATATGATAATACAGGAGCCACCAGTTCTAAGCCATTTAACTTGTTTCAATAAAAACTTTATCATTTATCATCTAATTTGCTATAAATTTTAGATTAGAGAGGAGCCAACTCCATACTCATCACCATTTCACAAAAGCTATGAGTCATTTGAGAATCCCTTAGGTGGGACTGAAAGTGAATACAGTTGCCATGATGAGGGTCGATCCTCTTCTGGTAACATAGAATTTGGAACAGCTCTTTATGATTTTACTGCTGGTGGTGACGATGAGGTAGGCTGACCTTCATTTGACTCGTATTTGATTTACTCTACATTGTTGACCTGCCTGACTTCAATTCTTCGATATGCTGCAGATGAGCCTTGCGATTGGAGAAGAGCTTGAAATTGAATATGAAGTTAATGGATGGTTCTATGTAAGTACACGTCTAATGCAAGTTAATCTACAAACAACATTTATCATAGTAAGCATGTTCTGGTGGTATATTATACAGGGAAAATCTTGACAATGAACATATTAAAAGTCAATGTCCTCAAAATAAACATTGACTTTTAAAACAACAAAAAGTGAACATGTACTCTTCTAGCGGAAATGTCGGCCTCTAGTGCGTTTCTGCACTCCACATACCGACATTTCTGCCTGAAGAGTACATGTACATTTTTTGTAGTTTGAAAAGTCACTTTTTATTTTCAGGATATTGACTTTTCATATGTTCATTTCGGGGATTTTCCCTATTATATATATGTAGTTTCTATCCAATGAGCCTGTATTTTGCAAATCGTAAGGGCGAGTAGCTCTTGTATTTGATATTGTCATACTATTTGCATTGTGATCAAAAGGATGCTAGTTTGATATTGAAAACCAAACCACCTATCAAAGGCAATGAGTGCAGCAGGGTTTGCATGGATGCCATTGCTCATAATTGTTTTCATTTAAACGTCTTGCAGGTGAAGAAAGTACGCCCCGGTTGGGATGGAAAAACAGCTGGACTTGTCCCTGTTCTCTATGTCACCAGATCTTGAAACTCATGGTTCCTTCTTCAACTATGCATATCTCAATAAAGTACATCCTTTTTTCAGGCTCTAGTTTTAAGGCTTTATTGTCATCAAATCACCGGTTTTAGTGACCTTGGCTTGCTCCAGCTAGCTATCCCCTCTTTGTAATGGTCATAACTTTAGTTATCAGGCTACATTATGTGTATGAAGAACCTTGAACTATTAATTGTAGAGAAATTATTGGAGAGGGAAGAGTAAAAATCAACCTAAGGCAGTTGCGGGTTGTAAGCTAACCGGAGACACAACACGACAAGCCATGATGGTTATCCAGAGAATTGGATAAAATTCCACTTTGTCAATGGATGGGTTTGATTACGATCTACCAAAGAGAAGATTGGACTGTTTATTTAAATAAAACTTTGAATAAACTTGAACCTAAGTAACAAACAACTCCAAATTTTGATGTACAATTTGGAATAATATTATTTTTATACTGAACGAGAAATTTTGGTTTGAAGTTTGTTGATACAAGTTTAGTTTCAATTTTGAGAGTTAAACTAAAAATTCAATAGATGGCAAAAATAAGATTATAAGTGAAATCCGATTTTTTCAGTTTCAACCCAAAATCTATCTACATTGATTTGCTACTTTTACGAGCGAGAAGCTTGCTCACAACTCCAACAAGTTTGTCTTTACCTTATCTCCTACTAACTATGGTTACTAGAAGGCTATAATTCAACCATTCCTCATGTCTAGAAACTTATTTGGATGTGGATGGACGAAGACCTTGCCCATCTCAACAACTACCACAAACCGAGACCACATCTATAGCCGGAGAGAACCCTAATGATCCGATTTGGAATTCTAATAACGCACATGTAAATATGTTACTTTATCTCCACCATCTTAGAAGCCTCCTTTCACATGTATAAGGTATAGATGCCCGTGATCTCTAGCACACCTTAGAATGAGCCTACGCTCCTCACACTTCTTCTAGAGAATATACCCGCAAACGCAGCTTCTCAAAATTAGATGAAAGGTGATGAATCATTAGATACATATCTCAATCGCACTCAGGAATTAATACGCATCTGTATGTGCTGCCATTAGTGAAATGGTGAAAGACAGAGATCTTTTGTGCTTGTTATCTCCAATCTTCTTGATGAGTATAATGGTTTTAAATCTACCATCATTGCTCGTCAACTTCCTACTGATTTTAAGGAACCGTATGCTCTTCTTAGCGATCATGACTACGTGCTTGAGAAAACTCATCCCCCCTCCATTGCTCATGCCTTTACTTTTACTAGCAGAAATCTCACAACTCTCCTAAATCAATCTCCCCTGTGGTTCTGGTTTTCCTTACAGAAACCTCAACTTTTAGTCTCCTAACAAATAGCTACTCAACTTGGTTTTTAGTTAATACCCACCAAGTACTCTAGTTCCCACGTCTTCTAGTTCTCGTCAACCCAACAACAACAACCACCATGGAAACCATTAACATGGGAATTTTCACTATAACAACCGTGGTCATGACAATGGCCACCAATTTGGATGAGCGTCAACTCAAAATACCATTTAAGGCATCAACAATCTATGTGGTATCGGCGACATTCCATCACATGCCCTAATCGAGATCCCTCCACTATCCTTGCTAGGCGAACGACCAACTTTGCGGGGGGTCTTTCTTCGTGTGCCGCTTCCACTACATGGTTCTAGACACGGAAGCAAACAATAACATCACGCCTCATTTAGCAAGTCTAGACAACTCAAAGATTTCTCTTTTTTTTTTAAAAGATTTCTCTTTTTTTTTTAAGTCGAGGTGTATCTGTATGATATTCACATGTAATATTATTCTCTAGATATAGAAGCCCTATGTAACTCTATAGTTCACAAAATCAGTATGCATATGCTTTTCTTGGTTTAACTCTAAGAATAGGTTGTTGAGCAATTTTAACATATGTTCATTTTTGTGTTATAACTACAAATTATTGACGGGATATGAATATAATCACCATTTGAATTGATGTGGATGAAAATACAAGGCTTAATTGCGCAAACTATGAACTTTGAAAAAAAAATGTGAATAACACCAAAATGACCTAAAATATCAAATTGATGAATAGATTAAACAAATTGACCGGTAATTGTTTTGAATAATTAAATATATGTTCATAATTATTTTTGAAAAAAAAAATAAGTGGAGGTTGATCAAACTTGTTTTGATGATTTTTTTAAAGAAATGAGACGGTTCAGAAATACGTTGGATTTTGTCCGTTTCCTCGTTACCATCTTGGTAGTTAATTTGAATGTGTTCTTTTTTCTTTAACACTATTTGTCTATCTTTATGTGCACATGAGTTCTATTTAAATAGGCTAGATATGGTAAACTAATGATTAATGGTTAATTAGGGTCATTAATTACTGATGGGGTTTTTCCCACTGCAGTGTAAGAAAAGGTAATAGAAAATAGGCTGTCAATGGGGCGTGGAACTAGGAGAAGGTGACACAACTTGAGTGTGCACTATGGTAGCAAAAAGAACCTCTTATAGAGATGTACAAATTACGACCTGGAGACCGTTCAAGCTTACTGGCCCGTGCTTCTTTAACAAAAGTTGGGTCAAATGTCACATTGAGGTAGCCTTAAAATGCATAATCCACAATTGAAAAAGACAAGTTTGTTGTGGATTGTTCAACATTAACGGGTTGAACTAGCAACCCAATTTGACCAGATGTGTGTTCGACAAAGCCAGACCAATTTGACTTGCCAGCCCACTCAGGAAAATGACTAGGCGTAAATGTAGTTGGCCCATAACAAGGACCAAAATTAGATCCATAGAACTATTATTAAGACGAAAATTAAGATTACCTTATTTACCTACATCCGAGTGAGATTGTGGTAGTTCTAGCATTCAATACCATTTACAAACTCATTTTACCTTAATACTGCTATACCTATCATTCCCACAAACAACCTCATTATTTTCACATCATTCTTTTTATTTTCATTTAGTTATTTATATTATTATTAGTTATGAAATAGTTTAAATCAATATAAATAGTTATATAAAATTAAAAATAAAAATAGAATTACATAACTTTAAACTAAAAATAAAAATACAATTGAACATAAATTTCAATAAACAACAAACTAAAACCTAAAAATTTAAACTAATAATTGCATCGAGCCATGTTGTGTTTCTCGCTGATCTCGTTAAACAAAGTTTCATGTTCTGCTCGTTGGTATGGATTGTGTCAATTAAAAGAATTTTCTTTTCTTCTACAATAGTTTTCCTTTGTTCCGGCTAGTAGAACTTGTCAATTTTTTGAACGAACTGCTCGACCGCCTGCTTCTTCACACGAAATGTCTTGGGTTGTTCTTCAACAAGGCTTAACTTCTTTGTCTCGTAATAGGATAGAGACATGGCCTTACCTTTGCCTTGTCCCTCCCCATTGGACGACTTGGGGGTTCTTGTTCTGCTTGAATATCATCTTCGTCATCATCATGTGATATTCCAAAACCAGGAGTATTGGTGTTGCATGTATACTCTCCTATGCTATTTGATTTTTGCCTTTTGGAGGCTTGATGACCATGCACTTTGCTAGAATTATCGTACTTTGGACGATCTCTAATAAATTAAGTTTAATTAAGGTTTAAATTAAGTTTTAAGTAAGTTTTAATTAGGTTTTTATTAAATTAAAAAAAATACCGTAAAGAAAGAAAAAAATTATTTCAAGTGGGGCCCACAAAATTCTATACAACACAAGTGCCCATGTGGGCGTGACCAGCCCTCAATGTTTACACGTGGGCCGACCCATGACACGAACCATGGCCCGAGTCATTACCTGACCCATGCCCCGTCCTATACTTGGGCCATGACGCAACCCATGATCTGACCCATGACCACCCATGACGCGACCCAATATGGCTCCTCCCGTGCACTGTCCCATGACCCGATCCATGACCCGCCATGAATCGACCCATGTCTGGAACAATGACCCGACCCATGTCTGGAACATGACCCGATCCATGACCCACCCATGAAGCGATCCGTGCCATGTCCCATGGCCCCTCCCTTGCTCTGTTTCATGACCCGACTCATGCCTTGTCCCATGAGACGACCCATGACGTGACATGGCTCGACCCATGACCCAACCTATGACACGTCCCATGCACCCATGACCCATTCCAAGCCCTGGCCCATTACCCGACCCATGACCTTATTATCCTAGGGTATTTACTTATCTTTTGATGAATTGTATTTCATTTGTTTGTCTTTTCCCTCCTATCAAATAACATTAAGTAATGATTCATTTTATTATCATAGGGTAACCAACCATGACAATGGAATGCTAATAATCCAAACTTTTTACAAAAAAAACGAATGCGTAACAAAGCCGTTAAAAAGTTAACCGTTAAAAATTAGAAAAAGAAACCAAAACCGTTAAAATTATTTAGATAACTTTAATTGTATTTCGATCTCTTTTACATGTTTATTTAAGTTACTTGTTAGAAAATAAAACGTTCCATCTAAGAATTTTTTTTATAAGTAGGCCCACTACTAACTACTGGGGCTCCATTTTGAAGCTGTTACGAAAAGGGGCTCATCGCCAATGACATTAGTGAGTACTCCTTTCTCCCCTTAGGTGTGTCAGATTGCTTGCCGGTGGGTAGTACATCCTTGCCCGACCTCTTCAGTGCCAATGGCGAGGTAGGCACCAACCGGTGAGGTCGGGCAAGGTTGTACTACCCACATGCAAGCAAACTGACACACCTAAGGGGAAAAGGAACTCGTCAATACCATTAGCGATGAGCCCCTTTTCATAACAACTTCAAAATGAAGCCCAAGATGAAACAAAAGTACTAGTGGGCCTACTTATAAAAAAATAATTCTCTTTCTAATTGAATATTAATGATTGCTCAGTTCAATGTTTTAGTATAATTAATCCCCAAATAAACGTTATTCTAAATGTCCGTATTCGTTTGGATTAATGAGAATAAATCCGAAGTAAACTATTATGAACCGTTGGCTTGTTCATAGTTATGATTCATTCATAATATGAAAGTCTGAAGAATAGACCGGTAGAGCTGGACCATCTCTCACGAGCTATCCTCTCAAATGAACCAGTTGGGATACGTGTCAAGCAAGAGGTCCACACAAAGGCTAACCAAATCTAACATACACACAAAAGGCCACACCTCCTTGATTATTAATAATTTCTGTTCGTGGTTGAATGAATGCTCCCACTTTAATTAAATTCGTATACATAGGGGTGAGCAGTTTACGGTTCGGACCTGTTGGAACCATAGAACTGAACCAACTGGAACCCGAACCGACCCGTGAAATACTAATCATGTTCGGCCTTCGGTTCTTCATATGGTCATTAAACGGTTCGCAATTCGGTTTGGTTAATAACCCGACGGTTCTGGTTCAGACCCATTAGAACCGTTTGTGGAGCATTTTGGGTTTGTTTTTTGTTTTGTGGAGTTGGATTGGAACTTTATTTTACAGGAAATATAATTTGGTTTAATAAAAGTGGAACTTTATCTTAATCAGTTCGGTCCAGCAATTAAAAAGTTCCGACCCGCTTAATACGGTTCCGGTCCGGACCGAACCGTTTATATACGGTCCGGTCCTCGTTAACATATTTCCATCCAAACGGTTCGCGGTTTCGGTCCGGTTCGAACCGAATGCTCAGCCCTATAAACAAGGCTTGGGTTCCTGGTTTGACACAACTAAAAATCGCACATGCAAACACACACAATTCCAGAAGAATTCCCGGAATTCTCTAAGCTTCACGCTCTTGTTTCAGGTATAGTGTCGGGTGCTAGGCTAATCCCAGCAGTACTTCCTGCTTCGGTCGTTGTACCCTGGGAGACAGACGTGTTCACTTGGGTGGCCCGAAATCTGTTTTAAAGGACCTCTGTTTAACATAAATCTAACAGAGTTAATCAAACGGACCAAAGTCGTTACAAAATGAAAAGCATGAGGGTTTATATGTTAAATGATTTCTTTTTGGATCGAAAAAGTTAAACAGGCCAAACCTCAAGGGTCAAAAGTGAAATTTATTTAATTTATTATGCATAAATATGTTTTTTTATAATAAGTTTTTTAACTTAAGTTTTGAATTTATTAAAAGAAATAATAATCGATTAAGTTTTGTAAAGGGGATTTAAAGTGTAAAATCTTTTTTTTTTCATAAGTTTTCAAGTACCCCTCCTCTATAAAAGTCCATTCAAACTCAAATCCAAAACCACCCCACTACTATTTTCTTCACCTCCGGACTCCGGTTATCGATCTGTTTTCACTACTCCATTTCATATCAAAGTCTGGAGGTAAACAAATCTGACACTAACATAACTTATCTTAGTTTGTCTTAATAAAAACCATATGTTTTTTACATATAAGCATGAAATTCAATAAAGGTTGCGAGGAAGGCCCCAAATGCTTCTACATTGCCCTTGCAATTTGGGCTTTTGTTGCAGTTGTAATTGTGTGTGTGGCTATACGCACTAGGTGCCATATCAGGAAAGAGGCAAGTGCTCAACCCCAAGGTTAACGAGATATCGGTGCCTTGGTAGTTTATTAAATAACAATGTAGGCATGTAGCTACTGCTTTTAAAATGCAAAGCATGAGGGTTTACATGCTTCGTTTGGTCAAAATAGTTTTTGACATAAGAAGTGTAAAGTGATTAACTAATACATGATGTATTATAAATATAACTGCTTGAAGAGTTAAAATATATAAACAGTTACGTACTACTTGAAAGAGTTCAAGGTTGTCACACCCCGTCAAGGCGGAAATACGGGATGCAACCGGTATATCGCATTGAATACAAGTACAAGAGAAACTAAAAGGAAAATTGTGCATTATATTGAACCATACTATATGTTTCTAACAAAAGTACAAAAACAAAAATCTCAAATCAGTACAATGTATCTAAAATGTTTGGCTAAACCAAGTACACATTCAAAACTAAAAACAAAATTTCTAATCCAAAAGCGAACCCCCATAAAAATCTCTTCTTTAATTCTGTTTACCTGAAAGCATATTTCGAAAACGAGTCAACTATATATATAGTTGGTGAGTTCGCAGGTTTGCGACACAACAAAAAGTTTATGATAAACTTCTAAAAGTTAAGTCCACATGTATTAAATAGGATATTACCATGAGTCGCAATCAAAGCCTCGACAAAATAAAATAAAGTACCCCATATGGAAGTCTAATGCAAACAACCGCCTAAAAAATGACTAAATTTGCGCCCAAGTGACCCTACAAGTCTGGTTAGCGCGACCAAACCATGAGCGGGGGTGTCAATCCAAGTAGTACTACTCAAAATTCCCAACGGCTACGCTCAGATAATTGATTGCCCAAAATTGGGGACTTTAATGCATAAAAAAATAACTCATGATTTAATGTATCATATAACATGTGACTATATAATAAATAAATGAAGAAACAACTTTCCACCAAAAACGGTAAAACAGTAAGTAAAATGGGCCGCGAAACTCACATGGACCATGTGGGCGAGTGATACGACACATTCGACAAAAACCGATAAAATCTGAGTCCTAACAGGGTCATACTAATCAATTGAACACAAACAATGCATTTAGGACTCCTAAAGGTTGTGACCAAGTCAACAAAACAAAACGTGGCTATGTAATCGGTTGCATACCCAAAACCCGTGCATACGCGTACAAACTGTCAGAAATTGTAAAACCGGCTTTTATATAAATCCGTGACCTTAAAACCTTAAGTTTTAGATTTTAATAAAGAACAATAGTAGTTATAAAGTCATATTTAATAAAATATTAAGTCACGGTTTCGTTTGATCAAAAATGCGGTTACGCGCGTAAAGTCCAGTTTATGGTTTAAAATCCGATCCGTCCGAAATTAGGGTTTTAGTGTGAGATTAGCACCCAATTTAACAAATTTATGTTTTTAAATATGATCATACTTCTGTTCAAAATCCCCTAAAACGTTTTTATAAAACAATTTATAATTTTTTTTTTCAAAAATAGTAACCTTTTATAACGTTTTAATGGACCAAAATTTCAAAACCATACTTAGACATAAAGTTACTACTTGAAACTTTCACCAATTGAGCATATACAAAAATAGGAATTTCTAACCAATTTTTATAATTTTTAAAGATCCATATTATTTATTATGAATATAACATTGTTAAAATGTAACAAATTCGGAAAAAAATAGTTAAACTTGTCCAAACTTCACCAAAGTTTTACCAGATTAGTTTTAGGTCCATATGAGGTTCCATTCAAAGTTTCAAGTCCAGAAGTATATGATCCTAAATTCATTTTTGAAACTTTATAAATACTAAACACCTACTTAAACAACTCCAATTTTCACTAAATTTGGACAGGAATCATCAATTATAATATACTAACCACTGTCCAAATTCCAGATTTTTCTAATACTCATAGGTATTATTCCCAATTTTCATATATTAAACTTGTAGGAATTTTAATAAATAATCTATAAAGAGTTTGGTTACCAAAATTTTCAGATCTTTATTATAAAACATATCCTACTGTTTAAAAACAATTTGGGTGCCAAATCAACATTTTAAAAAAAATCTATCAAGAACAATTGTTGTATAAAAATAAATATATTAGTTTCATTATTTATTCCACGTGAACCGGGGTTGGGTTTATAACCTAATAATCACTCAAAATAACAAATATCTAAATACTATATAATTTCGGGTTCAACGCCCAACCAATTGCTTATAAAACTATTATAACATAAAATCAAAACTTAATGGGTAAAGTTTATACCTTCCGTATAAATGGTTCGCGTATGCGGAACCTCCTGTATTTCACATGCAATACGAACCAAAATCACCATTAGGATCGTTTTTATCTTTCGAATATTTTCATATGCTCAAAATCAATATGCAATGCCGTTTAGATGACCATGCAACCCGATCAATTTCCTGTTTTCGATCCTACAAATTGTTACAATCTGATCGTATTCAACAAATATAGTTCCCCACATCCGATCGGAATTTCCGTCGGTGAAAATATTCATATTTGTGTTAAGAAACTATAGTCCAAAAATCGTCACGATCCAACGGTCTGATCTTCGGGGATCGACGATTATTTGAGACCCTTTTCAAATCTGAAAGTCCGATGAGTCGCATTCTAAGGTATGAAAAGCATACATAGAGAGATCTGATTAAACATTCCTCTGGTAGGGTTTTGCGTCTATGTGTTGCAACATTATATCCAAAATTCATGCATTTCTAACGGTCGGATTTTCGGAGATCGTCCGATCTTTGAGACTGTGCATGCAACAACATTCTGGACAGATTCATATTTGACATTTTTAGCGAATTTAAGCAAGGATCTAGATAAATCTGAGCTTACCATTGCGTTCGTAGCATTGAGAAATGGTTCCAGGTGGAAAACCACATCTCTGGCCGCCTTCAGCCACCGCGGACCGTCGTTGGTCACCATCGGACCACCGCCGGAATACCATCAGCTCCAGCCCCCTCTCTCTCTAACTTTTCTGAAAATTCTTTCAAATGAGCTAGTGGAGATGGAGTTGGGTATTTATAGCCCTCGTAGTCTCCAATCGCGTGTCGGTTTTTCACTTAAACGAACGTGATAAAAATAGCGGAGTTATTTTACCCAAAAATAACTCGTTAAAATTTATTATTTTCCCTCGAGTCCTTGCGTCACGTATAGATCCGAACTTGATAAAAAATTTGACGTTGTAACACCCAAATAAATCTTGCTATTATTTTTCGTTCATTAACGAGTTCCTTTCGTTAGGAAGTATTCTTCAACATAATAATACTATTATTGTTATATGAACTCGTCGAACGTGGTGTTGACCTGAAAAATTCGTGGTTATCACAAAGGTTGTGACAACTACTTGAAAGATTTCAAGGTAGTGGTGATTACTTTAAAGAACGATTATTTGAATTTGAAAGACCTAAGTGAATAAAACTAGAAAGAGTTCTTTTAAGATCACTTCGGGTAAAATTACAAAGAAGATAATATTGAATGAAAAAGTTAATCGCAAGAAATCAACAAATGATGTTAGACATCAGGAGTTTGTTGAGATCATCTAAAACAAAGTAGAACATAGACCAAGTCTAGATTACATAAGAAAGCTTAAACTTTGGATTCTTCTTGGATAAGAACAATATTTTTTTTTGATCGATAACTATCCTCATTCAGATCATTTAATAAGAGAGATGATTACAATAAAGTGGCCGGTAAACGGGCAACAAGCTGCGCCACAACCCCCCTCTTGGATAGCAAAACCGATCCTACTAAACACGAAGTTTTGAGTCTTAGGGGCCGTAATATTACTGTGCATGACCCGCTGAACCCTATAAAGAAATTCCACTGTCTCTGGGGCCAGGAAACCAAATGTATCAAAAGCAAAAGGGATAAACACGTGTTGATTCTCTAAACAAGCTTTATCTTGTTTAGCAACTTTGCCTAATTCCGCCTTCAACGCAGCCTGGCCCGCAACAAACCCATTGTCCTTGAGCCCCACAAGAGGGGACACTCCTGTAAGGTCCACACAAGCGTGTTTCCCACCTACCCACCCAAACACAAGAATGTCAGTTGGCCGTAGCATAGACCTCCCTTCAAGCGGATCTGTCAGAAAGTTCACGGGGGCCTCCTTTTTGGCAGAAATCCCTGCCCGCTTAAGAACATCACATAGGACATCCCTAACCAAATCATGCCTGTATTTAAAACCAGGTAGCTCCTTACAATAGACCGCATTCTCGCCAAAAGAATCCAAACAAACCTTGCGACAAACGGGGCAGGGTTCATCAGACGGAAACAAAGGGATCATTAGCAGGTACTTAATAATAGCTCGGTATTCCACAGCCGACATATGTTGGCCCATCCCTTCAATGGGGATGACTGTCAGGAACTCTTGAGCCCGTGGAGCCCAAAGACATTCAAACACCGCTTTTTGGCGAGGGGATAAATCAAACTACACTCCAAACTCTTGACGATTCTATTAAATAGGGCACTTGTAATCCACAGGAAATTCCGGTCCATATTTTTACTTTTCCGGCTCTTGTAGATTTAATATTTTGTGACAAAATATCTTATTTATCCATTTAACTTCATGAGTATACATAAATACATACATTAGATACAATTATTTTTAAATTCAAAAATAATAAACTTTTATATAAGGGATTATATAATTGTTACTATTATATATATATATATATATATATATATATATATATATATATATATATATATATATACACGATAAGTTATTTCTAAAACCCATATATATATACACATACATTTATAAATAAGCATCTTATAAAAAGTTAAATTATAAATTCTATAAAAATTAGGGTTTAAATGTTTTAATCAAAATAGAATTTATGAATTACATCTATAACATTTAATTATAACATAAAGATTCATTAGATTTTATAAAAAAATATAAGTTTTAAAAATTTATGTTTTTATAAGAGTCCAGGGTTCATATTGCAATTTCTGAAACTTGTTTCAAATTAAAAACAAATGTTTTACATCAAATAATAAAACACCAAATGTCCAGGGGCGTGTTTTGCCAAATCCCAAACTTTCCCATTCTTGTTTCTAATCCTGTGTTTGAACCCCCGCACAAACCGGTTTCGGACCCTGGATTCACGAGCTCGCAAAGCAGATATTCTTACTCGGAACTGATAAAGGCATCACGTCCAGCTCGATTAAACGACCCATTACTCGGGTTTAATTGAGTTTTTATGAACTCATCATGGTGTAACTCATAACGGTTTGTGACCTTGAATACCATTTAATCGACCGAGCACTTAATGTCCAAATTGGCTATAAATAGACGTCCCAAATCATCAACGACACTCACTCCAAACTTCCTACATCTCAAATTGCGTCTAATTCCATCTGTGAACCACTCAAATCCATTGAAGAAGTCGCCTATGTTCGCTCCATCGTTCTCCTTCTTTACGTAACCATTGCAGGTAAATTTAGGGTCATTAGATTCGTTTTGTTACGAGGATCCGAAGCCCCATGGTTTCGGGTTCGATCGTCTACTCAATCGTGAGTATTGGGTGGGTTAGGGTTACGGGTTTGTTTAGGGAAAAAGATGACTTGAAACATGTTGTTTAAAATTTAAATACAAACCCACTGGACACGGCAGCATGCCCTGGTCCAGTGGTTAGTGCGTGTGTGTGGTGTGACCCGGATGAGACACGGGTTCAAGTCATGGGCGGCACACTTTTTAAATCCCTTTTCTTAAGTCCATTTTAATACATTCCAAACAAAATTTTATAAACTATATAAATATAATCCTGGAGTTTATAAAAACTAAATTATAAAACAATGTGTACTCATTTCGTTTTAATTTAAAACACATTATAAACATTTTAAATTCATAATTAAATAGTAGAAATAGTTTTGTTTTGAAACAAATTAATTATGAATTTATTTATGGTGTTACTACACAAATTTAAATTAAAAGTTTAGACATTTTGAATTCTCCCAAGTTTACAAATAATTATAACTAGATGGTTATACCCGCGCTCCGCGGCGGGTGTCGTGTTCATCGTTATTAAAATTTAAATAAAAGCGTAGACGTAACGATAAAAATAATGGTAATAAAAAAGAAACATAAAACTAAATAATAAAAAGGAAAAAAAACAAAATAAAAATTTACCGGTTCGGGTTGTCGAAAACCATAAAATCGAATACCGATATGGGTTTCGATAATATCAATACCAACAATGTTGTTGTTCGCTCATAATATGTTCGAATCGTCACGGTACCACAACGGTAACGGTACTCGCTATACACAACGATACGAAAAAACTCCATTTTGAACACAACTCCGTTTTTAAAAAAAATTATATTGGAACATTGACAAAAAAAAACTAAAAACAGCCGCGCACTCTGTATTCTGAAAAAAAATCACGAACGAAAGTTATTAAAGGAAAACGAAATTAATAGAAAATGAAATGGACTAAAAGCGTATATTATATATAGTATAAGGGTTGAAAATGAAAATATTAAAAAAAAGTTTAGGTGTTAGTTGTTGAATGGATGAGTCACTATTCAAAGGTAAAAAAAAAAATAATACATGCATTGCTTGCTTGTACTATGTGCTTTTAGACTTGTACATTTATGAATAGTGGATTTTTGTGAGAGAATTGGTTTTGCAAATTAATAGCGTAGCAATCTACTTTTAAACTTATAAATGCTCAAATAATTACTTTAAATGATTACTTTTCACAATTAAAACCTTAATTAGCCTTTTATCACTCATTTATGATAAATTAACTAACCAAATTACTTTAAATTATTAATAAATTGTTTCAATTACATTTATTAATAATTAACTATTTTTTTTACATTAACTAATAAAATTTAATCACATAAATTATTTAATGAACTTTTATCTCAAACTATTTATAAATAAATCCTAATGCACTATTTTGTCCTATAAATCTTATTTACAATTATATAGATTAGACTACTAAACGACCTACTAAATAAATTCGTATAAACTATTTTATTACCATTGTTTTTAAAGTAAGTCAAGAACTTGTATTTTTCTCCAAAACAACCAAGCAAGTCTATCTCCAACCTAAACCCTAAAACCCTATGATTTCATGAACTTATTTAAACTTATTTTGAAACTTCGAAAACAAATTATCTATGTAGGTTTGTTGTGTGAAATCCTCACAATGACTATTCACCTCATCACTCCTAGCTTCAATTCAAGTGAGTTAGATAGCCACTTTTTACATTTTTATACTTTTAGGGTGAAACATGATTACAATTACATTACATACACAATTCAATACCCTGTGTTCATATGCTATGGTCTTTATGCTTTATGTCTTCAACTTCTTGGTGACCAAAACGTGTGTTCATATTAATACAATCATTAACTTGCGTGACAAGCCTAAGGTAGTACGTTTTATGATCATTTATATGGGAAACCGATACATTACTTAACACGAACCTTGGCGGGTTAGTGTATACATTTGGTACTTCACGCAGTCCGAGGGACTATGCATACATATTTACACGATCTGATGGTACGCTTGGAACCCTATATGTTTTCACATTTATGCTCTAGACACGCTTTGAACATATTGAATTGTAAAACTATACTTAACTCTTTTTGGTGTCAAAACCTATGTATCTCACAAACTACTTGTAGTTGACAGTTACATACATGTTTCAGGTACACCAGTTCGAGGACACTACTTGATCACATAGGACTATGCACCTAGCCTCATTAAAGATTGAATTTAACTTGTGTTATGATTTGTTTTCCATTTCTATTTGTAACGGATGCTTTAATTATGATGAAAATAATATTATCATTTATTAATAGATGATCATGTGCTTATGAACAACCGTGTCAGCCCCGGCGTATAATCCGCCGTCGGCCGAGGTGTGACAGATTGGTATCAGAGCCATGGTTATAGGGAATTAGGTTATTAGACACACGTGACCTAGACTATAACCTAGGAGTCCCCAAACAAGAGTTTAACTCATGCCTTTTATTAGGAACTCCACTCTATACTCATTTATGCACATACTTACATACATCTATCTACTCCTGTTTACATGATACAATTACATAAACTATAACTTTCCAAGAACTACATGAACTATTTGAAACTAAATGGACTACTTGAAACATATTTCTAGACTATAATCTATAATCTTAGGATACCCTTGTGTAACTATTCTACCTAGTATTTGGTGTATTACATTTCATGATACAATATGAATTATCTTATGAGATATGTTACTTGATACCCTACATGCTCACACTAACTACTACTCATTTGATACCTTATTTGCTACACTATTTAAATTGATGCACAACACCTATTTGATATCACTAAATGCTATCCTAAGTTCTTGGCATACATTAAAATTTTCAAATCCCGTCAAAGTTTTGGGATCTGAAAATCAGTAGAGAACATGTGCAATCCGGAAGGGAGAATGCCTATACTTTGGGTCTTCTGTCTAGGAAAGCATTTCATATAAATCCAAATCAACCGAAGGATCCATACGCTTTCCTGGGAATTCCCAAAGTGAGTGTTCACATATAGGCTAAAGCATGTCTTCTTGAAAGTATAAGAACTTGAATCACTTTGATTTGTCATAGCATCCATTTGGTTATATGCCAGATAAATGCAATCTAAACATCATTCGCTTAACTATTATAATTTGATACATAAGCCGAAACCTTCTATTTTATCCTTACACTTAATCATATCTAAGTCAACTATACCCCTTCATTCTGATGCCCTAAAAATTTTATCACCCTAATTATCATTTGCAAAGGATTTAAACCCTTAGACCTTACCATCCAAGGAAAGGAAGCTGCTTGAATATGTGAAGCACACCTCCACAAGACACAATCCTTAATGATTCTCATCATAACCATGAGTTCGAGTAATAATGTTAGTGGTACATGATGGCTGGAAGAGTGGGTGTAAGTCCATGAAAGATTCTGACTAAGGAAAGACTGAGTATTTCAGTATGTCCCTTGTGACCCACCTCTCTTTCCTGGGAATCCTTTTCGTGGGTACACCATGTCACATCCCCAATTTCAACTAACGGAATTTTACTGTTTGGGATGTGACAAACCAGGATCGCAGTCATTAGTTACATTGAACGACACTATATGTAACTAAAATGAAAATATGTCACAAATGATCAAAGTAAGTGCAGAAGCGTAAAACGAAAGTAAATGCGCAAAACAAACGCACCCAAGAAAAGTCCCAAAGTGTCCGGTCCAAAAACAAAGTACAAGCAATTCAACAATATTAATTTAGAAATAAATCATAAGACTCCATGCATGCCCTATGCGTGCACCTGTGCCTTATCTTAAACGACCTGAGAAAACATGTAAGAAAACGATGTCAACGCGAGGTTGGTGAGTTCACAGGTTTCAATATATAAATAAACGTTTACCC
This sequence comes from Smallanthus sonchifolius, assembly GCA_023525975.1. Taxonomy (NCBI): domain Eukaryota; kingdom Viridiplantae; phylum Streptophyta; class Magnoliopsida; order Asterales; family Asteraceae; genus Smallanthus; species Smallanthus sonchifolius. The sequence goes on along the minus strand of CM042027.1, from coordinate 15,042,465 downwards.
GATTTATTGTACAATCAACATATATATATCGACGGGTAGCTAACCCATGCTCATGTTTGTTATTATGCTCGCAACCGTAAACTGATTGTTTGAATGCCTCCCACCAGGCCTATCAACCATGGTGCGCGTTTAGGTCAATATTGCACCCGTTCGATATCCAATCGAGTTAGCGCGACTAACGCAGGTGAGGTTTGTCAAACCCAGTAGTACTACCCAACATACCTCGCTATTCTCATATTTAAATGGTTCGATGTGAGGACTTTCATGATAGAGTTTACGCATAGTCATAACAAGTGATACAATATGAAATACAAAAATCAAAAAGAGTTTGCGTCATGTTTTCTCCCCCAGTTTAAAAGTAGTAAAAGGGGCCGTGAAAACTCACTTGAACAGCGTTGGTAGTAATCACACAAGTACGAGATTGAAATCTCAAGCGTTAGCCTGACACGGCTCACGAATGCCCTAGAATTACAACATAACAGTTAGGGACTCAATGGAATTTGTGACGACACCCGGAAGATTAGAACGTCTTTAAACATTCTAAGGATTAACGGTTAAACGAACGAGTTTACGGGAATACGAATTTTTAAATTAGTATGAATGTGTTTCGCGATAAATGACAAATAATATTTAATAATTTTTGTTTTAAAAATATAATAAATTAATCAAACATTCTGACAAAAGGGTTTACTCACACACGACCGTGCCTAAGACAAGGCATGAGCATGTTAAGGTTACGGGCGCTACCGTGCTGGTTAGGGGCGCGACCGTGTTGATCAAAACAGAAGACAACAAAGCTGATCACTAGGCACGACCGTGTTTGAGCCATGCACGACCGTGTCTAGGGTTCTGAGGCACGACCAGGTCTAGCCAAGAGGCCCGACCGGGTCAGAGTGTGAGGCACGACCGTGCTAAAACTTGGCACGACCGTGTCTCCTGGATTTACAGTTACAAAGTTTAACAGAATAACCCAATAAATCCAAATCCATTTGGTTTCGATCGCGATTGACCAAAAGGACATGGGGGTTCTGTTTAACAGGACTTTTCGAATCTATCAGTAGAGGTTAATTTGATTGAGATTAAGCCTGGACTGGTAATCGATTAAACCTCGAATGTGATGAACCCTAGAATTGATTCAGCACCGATTTGATGTTGTAAGCCCAAATAATCATAGGGCTATTCATCATGAAGTAAAAAAGAAAGTAAACAGGAAGGAAATTACTAGAAACAAACTCGAATTGAAGGTTCCCGACTAGAACAGATTCTGCCGTCGTTGACTTCGATCCCCGGCGACCACTGCAGCGATTCCTGCCAAATTCGAGTGTGCAACAGGTTCTAACAGGTGCGATTTAGGTGTGTGTTCGTTCAATTCGTGAGAGTAATACGAGAATTGTTCGAATGTGTTGATATTTGATAAAGGGTCGACGGTTACGGTAATCATGACCATAATTGGGTTTAATTCGGAGTAATAGCGAGGTTTAAAGTCTTAATGATACTCGTTAAAGGTAGGAACATGCAGAACGGTTACGAAATCGAACGAATTTACGATTAAGGACTGTTTTTACGTTTCAACTGACAAGAGGCGCGACCATGCCAATAAGAGGCGCGACCGTGCCAACTAGGGTTTCTGGTAAATTACAAAACCAGTCCTTGCAACTTCAGCTTTGACAGAAATGATCCCTTGGTTTTAGAATTGAGTTAACTTGGTTAAGATTTAACAGAATATTTAACGGAATTACTAACGGGATTAACTTGAAAAGTCGGATTGTCACACACTACTTATAGGTCAAGTGTTACTCCCGATACATTATCATAAGAAATCAGTGTTATGATTAGTCAAATTTTTTAAACTCATGAATAACTTTGTACTTTGCAACTTATCATTACACTTACGACCTATTCGTGCTAGACATGGTCTCTTACCCTCCTCTTTCCCCTAAGAATCACCCCAAATCAGAGTCAACACAAGAGGAATACTTTGTGTTCCCATCACCAAGCAACCAATCACCGGTATGACTAGCTGCAAGATCCATGTTTGATTGCAGAGAAGATTGGCTTAGGAGCAGACTTGAGACTCCGAGAAGCTGAATCACCTCCGAGAGACCCTTATTTAACACATAATCTATACGATCCAGATCCAGGAACAGGACAAACACAAGGAACCTACCAGTGCCTTAGGAGTTCCACCTGATACCGCTCACCTATATGTAAGGACCATAGAGTTTCTGTAGCAAGGAGTGGAGACCAGGGGATACTTGATGCCCATACGGAAATAACTAGGGTTGATGCCCGGTTTGCAATATGAATAACTACAACGATGTTCGTATTGGTACTCGTCTGCTTCCCGGTGGAAAGCTATCTGAGATGTTAGCCGGATACCCTATTTCGCGTCTTCTTAAAAACATAAATTGAAACCCATATCCTGTACCCAAATAAAAATGTTATTATTTTTAACTCTCCTTAATGATTGATATCTAAACCTTCTTTATAAACTAATTATCTTGTTATTTCCCTGATTTAACCAATATAGTTATTTTGTTCAAATAAAACCTTTATCAAACTCTTGGTTTATAGATTTTATCTAGAGTATAAACTATTTACAATGTCCCTTTACCTCGTAAATAAACTTAATACTAGTCTTGTACAAATTGTTTTATAAAAGTATTAACAAGTACTTAATCCTTTTTACGATAACTTGATTAATTATTTTATTATGACTTTTTCGTTAAACTAATTATTTATTTATTTAAAAAGTTTGGCTTAATTATTAAATAATAAGGTCATTATTATCTTTTGAAACATTCTTTCTATGATAAATGAATTTAATAGTTTTTATTTATTTATCTAATTATCCATCCACTTAACTTATTATTTTCACTTAGTTATTTACAAACAAGAGTAAAATTTCAATTACTTGGTTATTTACAAACTAAAAAGCACAAATAAGATATTAATGTACATATTATTCAAGTTACCTGCACCTTGCACCTTCAGGAATGTATGAACTAACTAGCCACTTCGAAAAGATGAATCATTTCGCATAGGCGTTAACCATCCATCAACAGAAATTGAAAAAAACTTAAAACCTAACTACCTACATTATGCAACATGCTTTTCCACAACACTCGATCACCAACACGATGCCATAGTTTACGTTACTCATGAGGTTCAACTATTTACCTACAAAAGTTCATAATATACCTGAAACTAAATTGCTTACATTATACACCCAACTTGATTGTTCACATTATATATGAAACTTGGTTGTATACAAAATACATGATTGTTTACATTATACATGAAACTTGATTTCTTGCAATGTACATGATACTAGATTGATCACATTATAGATGGAAATTGATTACTGTTAAGTACGCTGGATCATCTTCATGCGTACTTGATAAGTACGCACGAACTGCTTTTTCGCAAAAACCCTAATTTTCGCCTTCGGGTCTGATCAAGTCAAGATCCCGAACTTGTTTACTTCAAAACGTTTGCTTTCCATTAAGGAAATCAAATCTATGTTTATCTTTCAGTTTTATCCGTGAAAACATTACCTTTTCACCTAAAACCCGAAAAACCCAAAAACGAACAAAAACTCAGATTTAGGCCAAATCGTTACCTGAATCAAGTTTCTGATCCGGAGGTACTTCTCATGAGCTCTGGAGCAACACACTTCTCAAATCTCGGGTCGATCCGCCAACTTTCTCTCTCTACGGTTTCTCTCTCTAGAAGTTGCAAATGAGAGAAATGGGTGGTGACCTTGGCTATTTATAGGGGAGGCTCCCCTTCCAGCCCGCTGGCCCATCCGACACGACCCGACATGCCTCGTTCGTTTATTCCGTTATTATAACTGTCGTTTTATTTTTGGGATGTTACAATACTTAACTCTTTTTGGTGTCAAAACCTATGTATCTCACAATCTACTTGTAGTTGACAGTTACTTACATGTTTCAGGTGCACCAGTTCGAGGACACTACTTGATATCATAGGACTATGGACCTAACCTCATTAAAGATTGAATTTAACTTTTGTTATGATTTATTTTCCATTTCTATTTGTAACGGATACTTTAATTATGATGAAAATAATATTATCATTTATTAATAGATGATCATGTGCTTATGAACAACCGCGACAGCCCCGGCGTATAATCCGCTGCCGGCCGGGGTGTGACAGCACTAGCCAAAGCATGTTGGGCTTTAGGGGGGGGGTGTCCTTATTAGAGAAACCGCTAAGATTGAAATTGGGAAGAGACATGTGCAAGCAATCAATCGCACACACATAATCAGAGTCTAAACCACCAATACCACAACCTCGAAGAATGTGGTCGTGCAAACTCCAAGATTGTGCCCTCGAGGCTACAAAAGCATATGTAGAAACATCCTCAGCCGAACTTAAACCCAAACCTCCAAAACGGGTTGGAAGTGATGCCAACCTCCATTGAAAATCCCCAAAAAAAGCACCCCCCACAAACCACGAGATCCTCGATCGCCCTTCGAAGACCCTTGTCAAAAACAGAAACAGCTTCCCCCGCATACATAGGCTGGCATGTTCTAAGACCGAACAACAGCTTTGCGACTCCCATACACGAGCGTAGCAAAAGGAGCTCGCATTGAGGGCCCCGCAGGAGTGGAAGACATCTCATCAGTTCCACCATAGAAGATGCCCTTTTCACAGTCAAACTACTGATGAACCCCGGATCCTGACTAACGGCACCCCCAAGGAGTTTCACACCCCGCACCGGCCTTCCAATCTAACAAGGGAACAAACCATCGTGCACCTTCACCCCGATGCACGACGGCCAAAAAACTTCTGTTTTCTTGACGTTAAGTTCAAGGCCCAAACGGGGCCCCTAAGACCTGATAGTTTCTAAAGCCTTAGCCACCTCTTTAGCATCTCCGATAATCGTACCATCATCGAGGTACCAAGCATGGAAGAGAAGCTTGCAGTAATCCCTGATCCGATGAATGAGCGGATGCATAACTAAGGCAAAAATAAGAGGCCCCAAAGGGTCCCCTTGCTGAACCCCGACGGTGGACCAAATTTGATCATCACCCACATATAACCTAGCTGGTTTCCCATATAGAAATTCCACCCATAGGGAAATGGACGGGCATCAGGTCCGGACGTCATGTAGGAGGGCGGTCCTATCCACCAAGTTAAAGGCATTGGAGAAATCGATGGTCAAAATAGCCAACAATCCATCCGAGTGATTTTCATTTAAGAATCTGTTCGCGCTATGGAGCACAACCTCTGCCCCACTAGAGACCCCCACCCCAAATTGAAAATCACAAAGATATTTAGCCATCTCTTTCTCGACACCCCTCATAGCCACCTTAGAAACCAACCTCCTCCATATCGAACCTACGATAATAGGTCTAATCCCGTTGTTTGGTTTGAGCAGCGGCGTGAGGGGGGCACACGCAACAAACTCCGACAAAGCCTTAGGGCATCTCCCCCCTAAACATAAATTAACCACCCCAGAAATATTCCTTAGCAGCCCAACGGCGATCACAGACCCCTCCCCACAAAAAGCATCCAACATGTGTTGAGCCCTCAATCCGTCTCTCCCACAAGAGGTCCCCTTTGGGAAAGATTTAATGCACCCAAGCACGGTATCAGTATCCACAACAAGAGGAGGATCATAAAGCATGGATACAGGCATAGCCAGAGGCGGCAAAATAGGATGCTTTGCCACCAACGCTTTCAAGGTATCCTTACCGAAAGGTGCAACCCTCGAAGAGCATAAAACTTTGACCGTTGTAGTAAAATGCCCATCCGCGACTTTCCGCAAACATTGTTTAACATCGGTGGACATCGCATTATTATCGGATCCGGGGACAAGGTCATCACGACACGGGTTTGCCCGCACGGGTTGGGCAAAAAGTGATAAAATGAGCTCAGCGAAACCATCCACATCGCCCCAAGCTGCCAGCGACCGCTGAATACTATGACATTGCAAAGACTTCCTATTACCAGACATGCGCTCCTGACGGTTAGAAGGCCTGATAACACGTAACATGCAAGGAGGTAACAACAAAAGTCTCACCCACGCCTCAATACACTCTGGCATGGCCGCCACCGTACCCAGAGCAACAACGAAGGCCTGGGAAAACACCATACGACAACTATGAGGGATGCTCTTAACAGTCGTGATAGGAAGAGAGAAGACACGGTCAAGGAGAACCCCGTCCACCCCCCCCCCCCCGCCTAGAGGAACTACTTCTCTCCCAACATGCAGCTTAGGAATCCCCACTATAAACTCCTCCGCACCTCCTACCACCCATTTGAATTGAGCTATCCCATCTGAATGGTGGCACGCCCGACTGAGCGCATGTAAGTACATACACACACCGCGTAGCCACGGGCCTGAAACCTTAATGCCTCGCCAACCGAAACAAACAAATCACAATATGTGGAGACCGCTTCTCGCAAGGCCCCCTTCCTATCGTCCGAAGACAAATGGAGGCGCTTGTTATGCGCAACAACCGAGGAAATCCCTTTGACCCCACCGTTCCATCTCGACCACGCCTCCTACATAACCAAGAGATAACAAAAACCGAGGGCTGTAGCCAATTCGAGAAGTTGATTTTCAGTAGTTGATCTGTTTCCATTTTCCCTAAAATCAACCAGGTATTGAGTTTCTTACCTCCAAACTTAGTTTCAAAGTGTTATTTCGGCTTCTTCAGGATGGAAATCATCAAATCCCCACCCAAGATTGAATCTTTTGACAGTCAAACCAAACCCCACTTGCTCAATTTGAATAACAAGCCCAAATAACAATAAATCAAGAACCCTCAAATCTTCAAGATCGTTTATTCAAGTATTTGCATATTCATCAGAATCTAACATAGTAAGCAAGCTTCCTTCAAATATCTGAAAGCTTTAAAGGAACTTGATTCCCACAGCAGACTCGAAGTGACTTGAGCTAGCGACTTGATACTATGTCGTGTGGAATTGCATGTTGAATGTTCAACCTAACTAGAAGGAATCTTAATCTAGGTCTTGGTATTTGGGTGATATTGAATGGTACAACAACATTCTATGCGATCTTGTAATTAATGGTTAATTCCTGATATTAATGATTGCTCAGTTCAATGTTTTAGTACAATTAATCTCCAAATAAACGTTATTCTAAATGTCCGTATTCGTTTGGATTAATGGGAATAAATACGAAGTAAACTATTATGAACCGTTTGCTTGTTCATAGTTATGATTCATTCATAATATTAAAGTTCGAAGAATAGACCGGTAGAGCTGGACCATCTCTCACGAGCTATCCTCTCAAAAGAACCGGTTGGGATACGTGTCAAGCAGGAGTTCCACACAAGGACAAGGCTAACCAAATCTATCACACACAAAATGCCACACCTCCTTGATTATTTATAGATTCTGGTCGTAGTTGAATCAATGCTCACCAAATACCCGAGTCCTTGAAAACAAATATAAAATTCAATAAAGATGATGTCAATAGATGCTTACCGAATATAGGAATTATTTAGTTTCACAAAGTATTGTACACGAAAATTATGTTTTTAGAAAGTATAAATGGAGGATAAAGCCAAAACTTTCTTTTGGTAAGAAAACAAAAAAAAACTCATCGTCATATTCTTAAACATTATTAACTTTCCATACGTTATTATTTGAGTTAATTACACAAATGGTTCCTGTTTGGTTTAGATAAAGTAACATATTTGGGTATTAAGCAAAAAATGACAAGTTTAGGTACTAGCTTTCCGTTTTGTAACATGTTTGGATATCAAGGCTAATTTCTGTTAGTTTTTCTGCTACATTTTGATAAAATGACTAAAATGCCTTTAATAACGAGGGGATTTTTTTTTGTAATTAACTCTATTTGACTATATGGACTATTCTGTAATTTAATAAAAGAAAAAAAATCAAAAAACAAAACCTAAAATCCTAACCTCTCATCTTCTCCTTCTCCTTTGTTCCCTTTTCAGGTTAAAATCACCATCAAAATCCAAGAACATGTTCTCGTTCTTGCTTGCCGCGCGCCTCATCATCAAACCTAATTTCAGCAATGTGTATAAGTAAACTATTAACATTCACCGCTACACCTGTTAAGTTCCCTTGTTTGATTTGTAACACTAAGACCAAAACTCGTTGCTACAAGATCGTAGCATAATTACACTATGTGTCTTAAGTGTCTTATTCCCATGGAGCCGGGGGTCTAAACGGGAGCAGCCTCTCTATCCCTTGGGATAGGGGTAAGGTTTGCCCTCATCACACCCTCCCCAGACCCTACTAATAGCGTTAGCTATGTGTGGGATTATACTGGGTACGTTTGGTTTGGTTTGGTTTGGTTTGGTCTTAAGTGTCTTATGACATTGACAACGATATCATAATTTGGAAACCAGGCCCAAGAACACACAATTTGATCTCAAAGATCTACACTTTATTGATAAAACTCAACTCACACTTCTCAATTAATCCCTGATTATCTACTTATAATAAACCCTATATTAATCCTACCACAAATCAAACTCATTTAAATAATTAGATAAATAAACAAACTCAATCCTGCTCTAACACGAACCAAACCAAACAAATATAAACTAATATTAATAATTATATTTTAATCAATATTAGATCCTTCAATAATAACCCCTAACTTAATCACCAAACCCCAAAATATGTATCTTCAAACAAAAAGTCTAGCCTTAAGTTTTGCGACCGCTGCAGCGGTAGCAAATCTAGTGCGGTCGATACTTTTACATGTCGGTAGAAATCGGTCGCTAAATTTGCGACCGAAACTAAGTTGACGCAAAATTTGCAACCGATATACGACCGAAACTAAGTGGTCGCAAAATCTGCAACTGATTTGCGACCGAATATAAGCTGTCGTAAAATCTACGACTGCTTTGCGACCGGATCTTGTTCGGTAGCCAATTTTGCAACTGTTATGAATCAGTCGCTAATTTTGGGAGCGACATGTGAGATCGCAAAATACAGTCGCAAATATAAATAGGTTAATCACCTTCGATACTAAGCATGAACTTCTTAGTTAGACTTTTTGCCCTGTTTTAGTAGTGGTACTAATATAAATAGGTTAATCACCTTCGATACTAAGCATGAACTTCTTAGTTAGACTTTATGGTTGACCTCAACAATCCATTCAAACACAACCATTTATAAAGTGATAACAACAAGGATGCCTTAAATTCTCGTCACTAGTATATTTCAAAAGGAAAAAAATCTTTATAATTTAGTAGCAGGTATATTAAAGTTGTAATAAGAAATATTATATTTTTGGTGTATTTAGAAGACCAAAATGACTTTCATTTCTCAAACAAAGTGATCAAAGTGGAGTGTATTATTAATTGAAGACATAAAGTTCCTCGAGTTTTTATGAATCAAGAATAGATTTAGACTCAAATATCTTCTTAGAAAGAATTGGATTAGTTTTAATTTTATATAATTATATAGGTTAGTTGCCTTGTTGGGGGTTCTCGTGTTAATAATAGTCGCCTTTAAAAAAATAGAAAAAAACATAACAGATAATCTCCTTTTGTTAAAATGTGTGTTAACAGTTTTGGGTCCGCTTGCCACGTGGGTTATATTTTCTGTACTCCAGTTCTCGTTTTGCACGCTATTCTAGTACTGAAGGCACAACTAACTCTCTCTTTCTATCTCTTATTGCATTCTATATCCATTTCTTGATGCTCTCAGTCTCCACCGTTCACCTCACTAGGTATATTCACAAAAGGTTAAGGTGCCTCCTTTTTATCTAAGAGGAAAGTTCAAATCTTGTAAAGTGTAAGTATAAGCGGTTAATATAACTAGATCAGAAATAGTTTAAAAAAGTACATATATATTCACAAAAGACACCACTACTAGAAAACAATTGATTTGCGACGCACATTTTCGTCAGAAATGCGTCGGAAACACGATTTTCCGATGCATTTGCGACAAATATTTTTGTCGGCAATAATTTGCGACAAAACTCTGACGGGATTTGCGACCATTTTGCTACAAGAAAATTGCGTCGGATTTTCCTACGCATTTCCGACAAACCTTCCTAATAATAATTATTAGGATTCACTTTATTTTTAATATTATTACAATTATTTTGTTAATGATAAGTTTTGTCGAAAATAAAAACAAATTTACAAATGAAGTTGATGGTGACTAATTGTTATTGAATTTTGAAGCAGGAAGAATGTGGAAGTTGAAGATGGGAGAAGTAGGTGATGAAGAGTGGCTGACAACCACCAACAACCATGTCGGCCGCCAACACTGGGAGTTCGATCTAGACGCAGGAACCGAAGAGGAGCGAGCTCACATTGACAAGATTCGTACTGACTTCAAAATGAATCAGTTTAAGTTCAAAGAAAGTGCGGATTTGTTAATGCGGATGCAAGTAAGTCGATCACTTTCTATCCGTAGTAAAAGGTAACTCTTTTAGCAAATCCAGTAGATACAAAATAAGATAGTTAAGAATAACTATGATCAGCCAAGGCCCAATCGGTCAGTAATGTGATAATCCGTCGGAAGTCAGGGCGTTGGCATGTAAACTAAAAATTATCAACAAGTGAACGCAACACTACTAGAAAACTGGGCAAATACGACCAAAATGTCGGTCACAAGATTTGCGACTGAAACTATAAAAAATTTGCGACCGCTAAACTTCGGTCGCTATTCAGTCGCAAATTTTGCCACCGCTATGTTCTTTTATATGTTGTTTATGATTCGAGTGATGTAGAAATGTTGACCAGTGGCATATCGATCAATTGGAACTGCTCAGTTACACGAGAGTAGTTGTTACTCAAAATTTTAACTTACCTGAACAATGGTAAGCCTTCATCAGTGGTAACTTGTGTATACTTTGGAAAGTTCCTTCATTCGGTTTATTGGTAGCAACGGTAATAAGCCTACTTGTTTGAAGATTTTTGTTGTTGCTTTCGCTCCGTTGTTGATTTGTTCGTTGTTTGGTTGTTTGTTGTTGAAGGGCAGAGGCTCTGCATCGGATTTCTCGGATTTAGGAGGTATCAAAGTCACGGATTTTGTTTTATTTGAATTGACTTGTGTATTTGGAAGAACTTCGGGAAAGATTGACAGGTTTTGGACCTTGTTTCTGTCTCGTTTACGAGTTTGCGGTTAAGTTTGCGGTTATCCAAGTTTACGGTTTCTCTAAGTTTGCAATCCGAAGTTTGCGGTTTCTCTAAGTTTGCGGTTTGGTTCTTCAAGTTTGCGGTTCTCCAAGTTTGTGGTTTCTCTAAGTTTGCGGTCCAAAGTTTGCGGCCCGAAGTTTGCTGTCCGAGTCTGCGGTCCAAGTTTGCTGTCCAAGTTTGCGATTAGTGTTCGAACTTTGCGGTTTTCTTTGAAGTTTGCCACCTGAAGTTTGCTGTCCAAGTCTGCGGTCCAAGTTTGCGGTTAGTGTTCGAACTTTGTGGTTTTCTTTGAAGTTTGTGGTTATTCGGTTTTGATAATATGGCTGGGAATGATGACTCTCTTCAGTATTTTAGTACTCGTCTGGATGGTAAAAACTATTCCTATTGGAGTTACGTAATGAAAATTTTTCTTTGAGGGAAAAATATGTGGGATTATGTTACAGGTACTAAGGGAAACCTACTGAGAAATCTAAAGCTGTTGAATACGCCTTAGCTCTTGATACATGGGAAACGAATAACTCTAAAGTTATAACTTGGATCAACAACTCTGTAAGTCAGTCCATTGGAATTCAGTTGGCCAAATATGATACAACTAAGCAGGTTTGGGATCATTTGGAAAAACTGTATACTCAGTCTAACTTTGCCAAGCAGTACCAGTTGGAATTTGATATCCATGCTATTCAACAGAATGAGATGGGCATTCAAGAATTTTATGGAGCTATGTCGGATTTATGGGATCAATTAGCACTTATGGAATCTACAGCCCTGAAGGTGTGTAAACCTTATATTGATAGAAGGGAGGAGCAACGTTTGGTACAATTCTTGATGACATTACGTTCGGACTTTGAAGGATTGCGTGGAACGACTCTTCATCGTTCCCCTCTTCCAACAGTTGATTCAATTGTTCACGAGTTGATTGCAGAGGAAACTCAGTTAAAATCACAGGTTGATAAAACCCCTAAAGTAACTACTGCAGCTGTGTTTGCTATTCCCCCAAATCAGTCGAGACAAGGTGCTAAAGTTGCTTTTGATGAATGTGCTTTTTTCAAAGGGAAAAATCATTGGAAGTCTCAATGTTTGTTGTTATTTAGCAGAAAGAATTATAACTTGCAGAAGCCCCCACAACATAACATATCAGGTGGACATTTTCCTGCTCACACGTTCACCTCTGCTGGTTCATCTGGTTTATCTCCATGGACATTTAAATCACCCCAGTTTACTGTTGCTGCTACATCACCGTCTGTAGAAATAAACAAACCACCGTCTGCTCTGGATTCGCAAGTATTTGAACTGTTCCAAAAATTTCTTGCGGCCAACCCTACTGCTATGTCTGCTGCGGGATTGTCTTCATCTGGTACCTCAGGTATTTCGTCATCGTTATGGATTTTGGATTCTGGTGCCTCACATCATATGTCTCCTTATCTGTCTTCTTTTTTCCTTTGTCTCATGTTTCGCCTGTTTCTGTCATGTCTGCTAGTGCTACATCCATGTTGGTAGAGGGTGTTGGATCTGTGTCTACCCCTCATGTGTCTATCAATGATGTCTATTATATTCCGAAGCTTTCCTTAGATCTCGCTTCAGTCAGTCAGTTGTGTAAGTCTGGAATTTGGGTTTTCTTTTGTGACACTGTTTGTGTTGTGCAGGATCAACACACTCAGAAGGTGATTGAGATCGGTCGTAGGGTGGGAGATTTATATGTCTTAGAAGAACTCAAAGTGCCTGCACCTGGTGTTGCTACCTCCAGTGTTGATTTATCTTCTTTTCGTTTAAGTCCTTTGTCATCTGAATTTTATATTTGGCATTCTCGTTTGGGACATGTGTCTGCATCTCGTTTAAAATTTTTGGTTTCTTCAGGTGTTTTGGGTCAGTTGCAAACTTTGTGACATTTCTGATTGTAGTGGTTGCAAACTTGCTAAATTTTCTACTTTACCTTTTGATAAAAGTTTTTCTCATTTTGTTGCACAATTTGATATTGTTCATTCTGATGTGTGGGGACCATCACCAGTATCCACTAAGGGCGGTTCACGTTATTATGTTTCCTTTATTGATGATTACACTCGTTTTACCTAGGTGTACCTTATGAAACGTCGATCTGAGTTCTTTGACATTTATAAAACATTTAGGGCTTATGTTCAAACGCAGCACTCTGTTGTGATAAAGTGTTTCAGGTGTGACTTGGGAGGTGAATACACCTCTACTGATTTTACTCGGTTGCTTGCATCAGATGGTACCATACACCAATCGTCTTGTACTGACACTCCTCAACAGAATGGTGTTGCTGAAAGGAAACATCGCCATCTTATGGAAACCGCTCGTTCATTCCTTTTATCTGCTGAGGTACCTAGTTTCTTTTGGGGAGAAGCACTCCTGACCGCGCAACATGTTATTAGTAGGATCCCTACTTCTCACAATGATGGGATGTCTCCATTTGAAAGTCTTTTCGGTGAACGCCCAGATTATGGTGAGTTACGAGTTTTTGGATGTACTTGCTTTGTTCTCCGCCCTCATGTTGAACGAGACAAATTGACAAATAAGTCAGCATTATGTGTTTTCTTAGGCTATGCCAGTGGTCCCAAATGATATGGCACAGGACAAAAAGGATATCGATGTTTTGATACTGTAAGTCAGAAGTTATATGTATCAAGACATGTTACATTTCTTGAACATATTCCATTCTATTCGATTCCAGCTAAGTCACATCATGTAACAAAGTCGGATCTTCAGAACATTGATCCTTTTGCTAGCGACACTGATATCCCAACCTCTGATGTTCCCGATCCGTCTGTTGATCCTAATATGCCTGCTCTAGATACTTCTGTTGCACATGATGTGCCAGTTCATGAACCTTCCATGTCATCTGGCACCAATGTTGATTCTCCTCCACCTCCGAGAAAGTCTACTCATGCATGTAAGTCTACTCAACTACCAGATTTTGCATATTCTGCTTCGTTTAGGTTCTTTATCGCGGGCATTCATCATTTGTCTGAACTAGAATCATATAAAGAGGCTGTCTCTGACCCTCTATGGCAGAATGCTATGGCTGAAGAGCTCACTGCTCTTCATTAGACTCACACCTGGGATTTGGTTCCTCTACCACCAGGTAAACATAAGGTTGGTTGTCGTTGGGTGTATAAGATTAAGACAAAGTCTGATGGCTCTGTTGAACGGTACAAGGCCAGACTTGTGGCAAAAGGATATTCGCAAACTTATGGTATGGATTATGAGGAGACCTTTGCTCCTGTGGCAAAAATGAAAACAATTCATACTTTAATTGTCGTTTCATCCGTTCGACAATGGAAGATCTGTCAAATGGATGTCAAAAATGCTTTTCTGAATGGTGATTATCATGAGGAGGTTTACATGACTCCACCCCCGGGAATAGTTCATCAGCCCGGTGAAGTTTGTCGGCTTTGAAAAGCTCTATATGGTCTCAAATAGGCCCTTCGTGACTGGTTTGGAAAATTCTCTACATCATCACTTACCTTGGTTTTCTTCCTAGAAATCATGATTCGGCATTATTTGTTCGATGTACGAGTGCTAGACGCATTCTCTTGTATTTATATGTGGATGACATGATTATTACAAGCGATGATTATGATGGCATTGAATCCTTGAAACGTGACTTGGCCCATCGCTTTGCTATGAAAGATTTGGGGTTATTACGGTATTTTTTGGGGATTGTGGTAGCTCAATATAAAAAGGGATATCTTCTCTCTCAGACGAAGTACATTTCTGATCTGTTTCAACGTGCAAGACTTTCGGATAACAGAATTGCAGACACTCCTCTTGAAACCAATGCACGTTACTCTCCCACTAATGGTGTTACTATATCTAATCCGAGCCTATATCGTACTATTGTAGGTAGTTTGGTTTATCTTGCAGTTACTCGCCCTGATATCGCTCGTGCTGTTCATGTGGTTAGCTAGTTTGTTACCGCTCCTACTTCTGTTCAATGGGGAGCTGTTCTTCGTATTTTGAGGTATTTTTGTGGCACTCAGTTTCAAAGTCTTTTATTCCCTTCTATGTCTTCTCTGGAATTGCGTGCCTATAGTGATGCTGATTGGGATAGTGATCCCAATTATCGTAAATCCACTACAGGTTTCTGTATTTTTCTTGGTGATTCTTTAATCTCATGGAAAAGCAAGAAACAAGATGTTGTCTCTAGGTCCTCCACTGAGGCTGAATATCGTGCTATGGTTGTGACTACATGTGAAATTGTTTGGTTACGATGACTTCTGGAAGATATGGGAGTTGATGTTTTCTCGCTTACCCCATTACATTGTGATAATCAAAGTGCTATGCAGATCGCCAAGAACTCTGTCTTTCATGAACGAACAAAACATATTGAGATAGATTGTCATTTTACTCATCACCATCTTCAGCTCGGGACCATCTCACTTCCTTTTGTTTCGTCAGCCTTACAGATTGCAGATATTTTCATCAAGGCTCAATCGGCATCTCGTTTTCGCTTTTTGTGTGACAAACTCTCAATGTTTATTTCTATTGCATTGTGAGTTTGAGGGGGGATGTTAGTTTAATAAGTTGTTATGGGCCCTGTTATGGGCTTTAGCCCAAGCCAAGTTATCTTTCTATTTAATGTTGTTTTCTTCTTCATTTGTAAGTAAATCTTCATTTGTATAATATAGAGACTCCATCTTTTCTCTGTACATATTTGTCTTTCAACAAAACTCACAAAGAAAAAACATACAAAATATGATATCATGTACTGATTATGTATTTCAGGAAGATCTCTACTATCCACATCCTCTTGTTCAGGATATGGTATGGGGCGTACTTCATAACGTTGCAGAACCTATTTTAACACGTTGGCCCTTTTCGAGATTACGAGAAAAGGCTTTAAAAGTTGAAATGGAGCATGTTCACTATGAAGATCAGAGCATTAGATATCTTTGCATTGGATGTGTGGAAAGGGTATCTAATTTGTTTCCATAAAAAAACATAACATATTTCAGTTGTCCTAAATTGAACACCCAAGATATAATTTCACAAGGTTTTATGCTTGATTGCAACCTGGGTGGAAGATCCGAACAGGGATGCATATAAGCATCATCTTGCACGAATACCCGACTATTTTTGGGTAGCTGAAGATGGAATGAAAATGCAGGTTTTTATCACTAATTAATTAATTTGGTCCATTGTTCATATTAATTCTTTTCGTTGAATCTACATGTTAAATGTCGATTTTTTTCAAGAGTTTTGGCTGTCAAATGTGGGATGCGGCCTTTGCTATTCAGGCGATTATGTCAAGTAATCTGGCAGAAGAATACGGACCGAATCTTAGAAAAGCCCACGACTTTGTAAAATCCTCGCAGGTAACTAATCTGTCTAACAACAAGAAAATAAACATATGAAACTGTATATACATATTAAATCCTTTCAGGTTCGCGATAATCCCCCTAGAGATTTCAGTAAAATGTACAGACACACTTCTAAAGGCGCGTGGACGTTTTCAATTCAAGGCCATGGTTGGCAAGTCTCAGATTGTACAGCAGAAGGCTTGAAGGTTCATGCATAATTAGTTTTTCAAAATGGTACTAGAGTCTATTTTCTTTTCAATTGATATTTCTTTTACAGGTTGCACTTCTATATTCCCAAATGAGCCAAGAACTTGTTGGTGAAAAACTTGAAACTGAGCGTCTCTATGACGCTGTCAATGTCATTCTTTCGTTACAAGTATGTTTCGGTAATATTGCAATGTTGAATTTTAATTCTGCATAGGGGTATTACTCGATTTTTTTTTTCAAAATGGTATATTTTTGAGAAAAAAAGTGGCAAATTTCCCTATATTATTGACACCGAATAACAGTTATTATTCCTTTTAAACCGTAAGCCGTCCGATCAAAACAGGATTACTCCTGGCCGTGTTAATGCAAATCGTTTTACAACGGTTTCTCCCCCTAATCCTGTCAGCCCTTCGATCAACATGAGGATGAATCCTGACCGTATAAAAGCAAACGGTTGAAAACTCACACGGATCGACCACGTTCTGGTCTCCCTCCCCTCACTAAGCTCATCCTGGCCGTAATAAAGCACACGGATCATCCTACAATTTCATGTTTCTCGGTCTTTCTAACTACCACACGTTCTCCATTCCTCAATCCATTTTATTTGTTGTCTGCTCTATATAATGATGAAGAACAAAAGAATACATCGCAAATAAGAAAAAAAAAATAGCAGATCACAAAAAATAGATCGGAAAAATACAACTCACATCTCCGTCAACCAAGACACGAAGAACAACCGGCAGAAGCGGCAACCAAGGAGCCGGATCTAGGGTTTCAAGCGATCTGAGATCTAAGTTTGTTCATGTAGATCTGGTACGATGACGGCGAATGACGGTAAGGGTGGCGGTCAGAAGTGGTTTCAGTCGCCGGAAGAGAAACGAACTAAAGGAACAAACCATGGAGAACGAGAGTTAGTCGGCGACAAATTTTGAATCATTTAGTGTAATCGTTCTTAACTGAAGAAAATCTTGATCTCCCATGGATCGTTGTAAGAGTGTGAGTCTAGAGGGATGAGAGTGAGAATTTTAATATTTCTGTCAAAAAAAGAATTAGTTAAAGCTATCAAAAGAAGAATGAGTTCTAAGAAACACCTGTCAAAAAAGAATGAGTTACAAGAAACAGTTGTGATGATTAATAATTATCTTTTCTTTGAAAAACATTTAATATTTATGTAGGGAAATTAATTTTTATTTTTCTTCAATTTACGTTTTATTTTATCTAAATCTAGATCCAAACATAAATTGCCATTCTAAAAAACGATCCATACATAAATTATAAATAAAAAATATTATATCTAAATTAGTTCGACATAAATTATAAATAAAAAAATATTATACTTTTGTAAATAATCCATGCCCAAATTAAAAACCGGTTAAATTACATTGAAATAGAGACAGACTTATATTATTTTATATGGTATTATACTTCAGTTATATTAAATAAAAATTAGATCGTTTTCTAAATAGATAGATATATCATTGTATAAACTTGTGTAAATGTATAGTAGAACCAATTTGACAAATTTAAAAGATTTATTTAGCTTTAAAAAAATATAACTTTAGTGAGAAACTATTTAATGTCTCAATATGATTTTATACAAATTAATTAAAACAAAGACCACGGTAAATTAAATAAATAATAACAAATAAAATTAATGTATTCTTATTCTAAAGTAAATGAACAATTAATTTAACAAAATTTTATCAAATAAAAAAGAATATTCATTTACAAGAAAAAAAACAATATAAAAATGAAACATTTGGTTGCTCAAGTCACTTTGTGTTGTCATTTCATGTTTGGAAATAGAATACAAAAGAAAGTCGTTTCATTATTACATAATTACATAAATATTAATATATTTTATATGTGTTGAAGCCCATTATTACATAATTACAAAAATATTATTAATGTATTTTATATGTGTTGAATCAGAGTCAGTCTAGGTCAAGAAGCGTACGTCAAAACCGAAGCGGTTTGAAAGTTAAAACAAAAAAAGTATTAAAAATACATGTTAACTTTTTTTATGTTACGTTTGCGTTTTATGTGTTCTGTGTAAACTTGTGTGCAAAGATTGGTAAATGTCACAGTTTTGAAAAAAAAACATTAAATATTCTTTTTATGAAGTATGCAACCTTAAAATATTATTAAGGAGTTTAATACTATTAATACAAAAAATTATTTCTTATGTAAAGTAAAAAAAACTTTCTTTATAAGATATTTTTAAAAGTAAAATGTGCATGTCGACCCTTTTTATAAAAAATAAATAAATATGTTAAACAAAATATGTCAAACGGCCCCGGCCATCGGACGGGTATAAAACTAGTTATTGCATTGACCCAAAAAAAAGTGATAAATGGTATAACCGTGATTCCCAATCATGGTTTCAGTTCAAAATGGTATTATCGAGAGACGTGTGTGCAATAAAGTTATTGCTTTTGCAATAAAGTAACTGAAACCATTCTCACGAATCACGGTTTCAGTTAAATTGGTAGCACTGAAACCGTGATTACTGTATTTCTGGTAAGTTTCTGACACCCAATCATTGGGTGTTTGCAAATGAACTGAAACCGTGATTGGTATTACCATTTACCACTTTTTTAGGTTAATGCAATCATTTGTCACTTATTTTTTTTTAAAATATGTCAGTTTGAAAAAAAAATCGGTATATTGTAATGTTGTATAATTTCAATTCAGAGTGAGAATGGTGGTTTTCCAGCTTGGGAACCACAAAGGGCATATTCTTGGCTGGAGGTACTTATAGTTTCTTCTATCTGAAACTGTATATTTACAGAAAAACACCAAATAAAAAATCACTATAAAAAAATTATTATAACCACAATGTATGTTCATTTTGAATTTCAGAAGTTCAACCCAACAGAGTTTTTTGAAGATGTGCTGATTGAGCGAGAGTAAGATTTGCAACTAAATAATTATTCTTAATGTTCATCATGTTTTGTTTGTTTCTCTAACATGAAGAACTTGTTGGAAATCACAAGCACCAAAATGAAACTTTTACAAAGAAACAAAGAACAATATCCATAAAGTAATTGAATGCATTAATTTCATATCTGTGTTTGATCAATACAAGAGTATATATACAAGGCGACAGTTGTGGATCGTCACAACCCTAATTACCTTAACGACGTGTTGTTTAGATGATCAAACCATAATTACATAACCAATCCTACTAGTAGTCATAGTTACAGTTTGACCCTACACATAACTAATGATTCATATGAAACTATAAGTTTAGTTTATACTTCCAATATTCCTCCATAAACTAAACTTAGTTTAAGAGGTCTTCATATTCTACAACTTTCCTTCTTCAAGTGTTGGGCTAACCTTCCTCTTGTTTGCTTCACGCATACATTATAAGCAATTTCTGCTTGTCAATTCTTCTCACAGATTCGTATCACACTGAATTAAGTTGTCTCGCATAATTTCATATCACACGATTCTTCCTTTTGATCTATCACAGACTCATTTTACTATATCGTATCACATGGTCCTAATCACCCAACCTGAATTACTAAGGTCTTGCTTTAGTTTCTTCTCACATGCCAGTTGGTCTTCTTTCACCCGTGCCCGTTTCACATAAATCCTTAATCTTGATCATCTCACAAGATTCAATCTTCCCTTCGTGGTTGCCTCACACAACAAGTTCTTCCACTTTGATCGCGTCACACGATCTGGTTTGTTTGCTTTGATCGTATCACACGATTAATTTTTTGTTTTTCCTTTTGTGTCTAAGTACATAGCCATCAACAATGTAGGTTCATCTTCTTTTGTTTCAACTACAAGTGACTCATTATTGATGTGTTTTTCATTTGGATATTCATAAGCACAATTCACAACTTTCTTACATCGGTAACACATAATTTGGGACTTATCTTTTCACCCTTTTTATAGTCACTAATACCATCCATGTTCCTTTTATCAAAAGATTGGTTCCTACTCCTTCCACTACCACATTTGTACTAATGCCGGCCTCGGATACGGCCAAATTACAGTGTCCATCAGGGGTTGAATCATTGCAACGACGTTGCCGATCGATTTCTAGACTTGATTTTGATTATTACCACTATTAATCTCCTTTGATTCTTGTTTATAATTGATCCCTTATCCCAATCTCTTTAATAGATTTGGTCTTTTAATTATGGGTTTCGTCCTTGCTTTGTCTTCTCAAACCGATCTATCACAGATTGCAAGGATTCTTTGATTAGTTTTCCACAACCTGATTCACACAGGTTTCGATTTATTGTTTTGATCGTATCTTCAACTAGCCTCGATTTTTTTCTTCTAATACCAATTGTTGGAAATCAAAAACACCAAAACGAATATCTAAATTGAATTTAGAAATTAAACTTTTGTAGAGAAACACATAACAATATACATGAAGTAATCGAATGCATGAATCTCGTATCTTTGTTTGATCAATACAACAATATATACACAAGGCGACGGTTGGGTGGATCATCACGACCCTACAAAGCTAAACGACGTATTATTTTGGTGATCAAGCCATCCTACATGACTAATCCTACTAATAAAACCTACAATTTGACCCTACACTTAACTAATGATTCATATGAAACTTTAAGTTTAGTTTATACTTCTAATAGAACTAACATGAAATTTTATATCGTTTTAGGTATGTGGAATGCACCTCATCTGCCATCCAAGGTTTGGCACTATTCAAGAAGTGGCACCCTCGGCATAGAACGAATGAGATCGAACGTAGCATTTAAAGTGCTATGAAGTACATTCATGACACACAAAACCCTGATGGTTCATGGTAAGCATGTTTTCTTACAGTGTGTTCGTTCTTATTATATTAGACAACCGTGAACTTTTAACTCAATTAAGATTCGCATCTTGCTAATTTTAAACCTAAGTTTTATATTCTTCGACCTTCATAGGGGTGACGTAATTGTAAATGATTTCCTTGGCTATTAAAGTATTGAC
This sequence comes from Smallanthus sonchifolius, assembly GCA_023525975.1. Taxonomy (NCBI): domain Eukaryota; kingdom Viridiplantae; phylum Streptophyta; class Magnoliopsida; order Asterales; family Asteraceae; genus Smallanthus; species Smallanthus sonchifolius. The sequence continues at coordinate 15,020,840 of CM042027.1, read as the reverse complement.
GGGTTATGTAAGTTTTCCAGTCACAAGTTCTCGCGGTTATATAAGTTTAAATTATTCACACATGTAAGTTTGAAATTTTGTAGGTATGGTTGTTGGGGAATATGTTACACCTATGGTACATGGTTTGCAGTAGAGGCACTAGTAGCTTGTGGTAAGAACTATGATAACTGTCCCACCCTTCAAAAAGCTTGTGAATTTTTGCTATCCAAACCATAGTTACCTAATACGCGGTTCGCTCCGGTACAGGTACGCGGTTTGGGTACGCAATTCGATAGGGTTAACGTATTCGGTACGGAAGGGGTAGGTTCATTTCAGTACGAACCGGTACGGTGTACCATGTAGTTCGGTTTGGTGTACACAATTCAAAAAAGAAATTACCAAATTCCAAATCTAAATTACCAAAATTCCAAAATAAATAATAATTTTTAATAAAAATTAATGATTTTCTTATAAAACTATTATTGTCTTTTATAATTTTTAAAAAACATGAGTAATAAAATTCATTTAATTATTTTGATTTATTCTATTGATATACCTTTAATTTTAATTAATAATTTGTTATTTAAATAACTAGTTTCAATAAAGCTTATTAGTAGTTTTAAAATTCCAATAAAACCCTGCAACCAAGACCAATGAGCTTCCATCTTTCAAATTAAAGCACCTTGTAGTCCTATTCGAAAAACAAAAAGAAAACATCATTAAAAACCATCTTCAGCTCCTGTGTTCATCTTCATCTTCATCTTCATGGCTCTGATGCAGCGTTTTTCCTCATCTTCATGGCTCCCAGATCCGACAACCTTATACACCGTACCAGATCAATTTGGATCGCCGTACCAGAGCGATTTGGTACGAGGCGAATTTTGATTTGGTACATCACGATCCAATTCGGGGATCGCGGGTGAGTGAACGAATTCGGTAACTATGATCCAAACAACTTCCTGATGGTGGATGGGGAGAGAGTTATCTTTCAAGTGCAAATAAGGTAATTAAGAGTGAAATGATGGAAATTGTTTAGGGAAAATTATCAAAATGGACATTTGACTAGTCAAACTTACAAAAATGGACAAACTTTTTCAGCCAGCTTCGATATGGTCATTTAGGCATGAAGTAGGCTAGTTAAGTCGGCTTCAAATTCCGTGTCAAACCAGCTATTTTTCAGATGTTCAGCCAACCAGAAACTGACACGTGGAGGTGCTGATTCTCAAGACGGCTAAAGCCCACTTCCAAGCAGGCTAAGCCGGCGTGTTTTTTAGCCTGCTATGACTTTCCTTAGCCCACTTGATTTTAGCTTGCTATATGACTATCTTTAGCCCACTTGATTTTAGCTTGCTATATGACTATCTTTAGCCGGCTATTTGCCTTTGTTTAGCCAACTTGAATATATAAAAAATAGTATGACTTTGCTATATGACTTAATTTTAGCCTTTGTTTGTATAGTTCAAATGTCCATTTTGATAATTTTCCCAAATAAAAATGAGGGATGTATAGGTAACAAATTGAGTAATTGTAACTTGGCTTGTGAGACTCACTTGATTCATGACATAAATAACACTGACGTCACATTTGGTTTGCAAATATAAAGAGGGAGTTGTATGTTTCCACATTAAAATAGTATGACTTTGTTATATGACTTTCTTTAGCCCACTTGATTTTAGCTAAAAAAGATAGTGAAACATTAATTGTGTAAGCTAAAATCAAGTGAGTCAAGGAAAGTCATATAGCAAAGTCATACTACTTTTTATGTATTCAAGTGGCCTAAACAAAGACTTATAGCCGGTTAAGGAAAGTCATATAGCAGGCTAAAAAAACACGCCGTCTTAGCCTGCTTGGAAGTGGGCTTTAGCCGTCTTGGGAATCAGCACCTCCACGTGTCAGTTTCTAGTTTGCTGAACATCTGAAAAAAGCTGGTTTGACACAGAATTTGAAGCCGGCTGAACTAGCCTACTTCAGCCGGCTTCATGTCTAAATGACCATATCGAAGTAGGGTGAAAAAGTTTGTCCATTTTTATAAGTTTGACAGGTCAAATGTTCATTTTGATAATTTTCCCAATTGTTTTTGGTTTTCTTACTAATAGTAATTGGTCTAATGTTTGGTGTTTCTTGTTTAATATAGGAATATACAAACTTGGATGGGAATCGGTCAAATTTAGTACACACATCATGGGCTTTAATCTCACTTATAAAAGCTGGACAGGTTTGTTCCTCATGTTTAAAAATTTAGTGTTTTTGGAGGGCAGGATTAATAGAAACTAAATAATTAACAATAGATCTAGTGACATTTCAAGTAGTTAGTTTCACTGTTAGAAAAAGGAGCTTTCGTTATAGAAAAATAGACCGAACGTTATATAAACAAAAAGGCGAAGAAATTAAACAGAAATGAGTGAGGTGAATTGATGCGAAGGTGCATTTCCAAAATGAATTGATTTGCGAATTCAAGAGCCGTGTCAATAGGCAACTAAACGTGAGTTGATATAGCCCGGTTAAAATAGCTAATAGCGACATTATATAACCTGTTCTAATAAGGTAATAGAACCCGGTTTCAAACAAACAAGAGAACTCTATTTTAAATATTAAAGAAAAACTTATAGAAGTTTCTTTACAAAAATATAAATTAACAACAAAGGAAAAACTTCACGGAATAGTAATAAAGTTTTACATGTGAAATAAGATCATGAAAATTACTTAAACAAAGTAAAACTTTTTATTATCTAAAAGAGTTACTTGAAATTTTCAATAACAAATAGATGAAGAATGTAACTACATAGTAGCATATATCTGATATTAAAAATTCAAACCCTTTTCAAAAACTTGGAGATGATGAAGAACCTAATTAACATCCGAAGGTATATTGGGTTTGCTTGCATTGTTATCGACCCATGCGTTCTATGAACCTATTGTAACATCAAAAGGTACATGATTGTAACACTTTATAACAACTGAATACAAAAGAGTTATGTGTGTTCTTCTTTTCTTTGTTTAATTTATGATTGGAACATATGCAGTTAATTCTGTTTATTATGGTTAGGCCGAAATTGATCGTGGACCGATAGAACGTGGAATACGGCTCCTTATAAATTCACAAATGGAAGGAGACTTCCCTCAGCAGGTTTATTAATTATTATCATGGTTTTTTAAACATTCTGCAATGGATCATATTGCCATTTTATGCTTCTTAAACATCTTTTCTTTGAATTACAGGAAATCACATGAGTTTTCATGAAGAACTGTACCCTCAACTACCCGTCATATCGAAATATAATCCCCAAATGGGCTCTTGGTGAATATTGTCGTATCGTTCACTGTGTGTGAAATGAACTCTTTATTTATTGATTATTCTGTCTTTTTTTGTGATTTTCGATCTTGTGTCTAATGGCACTTAATAGTACCATAAACATGTAAAATAAGGAGGGGATCGAGTGCAACACGTATGTTACACGATCGATCTATGTAGTGTTACCTGTTTGTAAAATGTGAAGATGTGTTGATTGAACAATATTTATTCATATTTTGGTGAATTTGAGAGACATGATGAAAGCACAAAGTAAAATGACAAGCCCATGTTGGAACTTTGCATCCTTTAGTTTGGCTAACCGCTTCACACTAGTACAAACTACAAAACATGTCTTTTGGGGCGGTTGGTTTCTAGCCCAACCGCCCTAAAAGATATATGTTTTGTACTAGTGATATAGTCTTAAAAATAGAGTTACTATGTCACTGATACAGCTTACAAAAATATTCATCAAAGGATTCTGGAGAGAGGCACCTGGGCATGTAAAAAAATAAATAAACATTCAATATTTTATATGTATCATTCTGAATCATATAATATCAGATTACTTTTTTAGATTATTATTTATAAGTTCCATCATAAATAAAAACCAAACACTTATAGTAGTAGGGGTTTTTCGATATAACTTATAAGTGAAAATATAAAGTTTCTGAACGATTTATATGAATTTACCTATTAAATACATAAAATATTCTATTATACCATTGGGATACAAAATTTAATCATCGAATACATTATTTTTCTTTCTACATTACAAAATCAAGACGCGGACCCGTGAATGTGGCTGTTTTTGGATAATATTTGGATTACAGCACTAAAGTCGAAGAATACATGATTAAACATTTCGAGAATATGTAAACGCACATGCCATACATTAATTTTTCCATTCAAATTAAACTCCAAAACATATTTAATTATTTAATCATGACTTGAAGCGTTTGATATTAAAGTAGTTATATTTAATGCCTTTTTCTCAACTGTTTAAAACTTTGTTTTCAAAAAGAGAATTCTAATAAAACATTCGAATTTGAAATTTTAAGATTGATTCAAACTAGAAATTGTACCCCACATCTTGCAGCGGAGACCGGACCTTAAACGATTAAGACGGTGACATTAACGTGATTAAGCATAAAAAAGAAACGCGGTTAAATAAATTTTCCAAGGCGCTCCACAGTGGGAGACGGACCCTAATCGTTTGAGGCGATGACACTAACGTGGCTAAACAAAAATTAAAAAAAACGTAGTTAAACAGATAAACATAGGCGCTCACTCCACAGCGAAAGACGGACGTTAAACGGTTGAGGCGGTGACATTAATGTGTTGCTAAGCACAAAAAATAAACGTATAAAATTAACGTTGGTACATAAATATGATAAAATACAGTTATATAACGGTACCGACGTTTTTTTATCGATGTCGGTCTAATTTTTCACGCTACACACGCGTTGCGGCTAATCGGTACGGTTAAAAGAAATGTAGGCGCGTTGCAGCGGGGCGGTAAGATCAAAAGAAACATATGCGCCAAATAAATTAAAGTTATTGAGGAAAAACAAATTATGTATTATAAGGGGTAAACTCGAAACTTTATAAATTGAAAGGGTAAAAGTGAAATTTATAAAGTAAAAAGGCTAGTAGTGCAATTTAGCTAAAGTATAGGGTTGTGTTTGTCAGTAAAAAACTCCACCGAGTTTACTAGTTGAGTAATAGTAGAATAACTCAAATTAAAAATAAAACATATAAAAGTTACTTATTTTCTTATAAAAATAACAGTTATATATAATTCGAACTAATTTAAATATTCAAAGGCGAATCAATTTAAAGAACAAGAATTTGAATTCGAATCGAAACGGATGTTAACTTGATTCCAAAATGTAAACACCAATTCAATTTAACTTATTGAAAGTCATACTCTACAAACTAAACTTTGAAAAGTCAAATTTCTAAAAATTACCTTGTATTCTTTAGGTGAAAAAGCCCACCACGTGTCCCCTTCGAATCTTCCCACGTGTTCGGCGAAGAACAGTGGAAAAGTAATTATTGTTAATAATTACTTATTAGCTAAATAATTTTTTAACACGTATAAATCAACTAGTAACATTTTCTTCATGCAAGTCTATGTGATCAACCTCTGCAAAATCATCGTCTTCATATAATCGACCAACCATTACTAATGAACAAATTGTTCCATATACTCACCAATCACACCCTAGTTTCTGACGACGGAAACGCCGAGACACATGTGGATGGATGGGCGGCCGTGCCAACTTCTTGTCGGCCACGTGGATCCCCAGGTGAATTTTGCTGAGCGTTAACACTTTGATGAACACATGGAAAGAGTACAAATTCGATTTTTGAGGAACTTGATTTTTCAAAATCTAGTTTATGGAATATGATTTTCCAAATATATTTTTTTAGGGATAACTTTCTAGAATAGTAATCAAGTTTTAAAAGTGTTCCAATTAGGTCACTCAATACGCATTTTACACGGTATACACTATCGGGTATACTATGATGAGTGACCTAATTGGAACACTTTTAAAAATTAGTTACTATTCTGTGGTGTTTTCTCTTTTTTTAAGGCAAACTTCTTAATCGTATAAAAGTGACATTTAAACCAATGACCTACTCAAACCTGAATGTTTGAAGAGGTTTTGCCTGTATCAATGCACACCAACCCCAATTATAAAGCTAGTTTATCTCCTTAATTATTGGACAGCCAGATATTCTAAGTAAGGAGGGCAACTTTTACCAAAATAAGAATGTCATTTTTAATTGCATGCAGCAAAACTAGTATAAAACAGCACTAGTCCCATGAACAGTTTCACAAGTACAACCACAATGACATCTTCTCAAACCCTCACCACACTCGTAATCTTTTCTCTTCTAACCATCTCATATGCTGCTACAGATCCATTCAAACTACCCACACACACTTCCATTCACTTCCCCATTCGAAAACACCAAACAACCCTCCAATACTACACCACATTCGCCGCCGGAAACCCTCAATCACCAACCACAGTCGACGCACTAATCGATCTCGGAGCACAGCCCGTCTGGTTCGACTGCACGTCCTATATCTCCCCTTCTTACAAGCGAGCATCTTGCGGTTCAAACCGATGCAAGAAAGCCTTAGGATCAGTCTGTCTAGGGTGCAACTCCACTCCTAGACCAGGCTGCTCCAACAACACATGTGGTGTCTATGCTTACAACCCTATCAGAGAATACTTAACCGCTCAAGAGCTCGGCGAAGACACCATTCGCATAACATCAACCGATGGTCACTCCATCCAGCTTAACTACAACATACCCAAATTCCAATTCTCTTGCGCGGATTCGGGTATTGTAGAAGGCTTACCCGGTGATCATACAAAAGGGTTAGTTGGTCTTGCAAGAACCCATGTCTCATTACCTTCACAAATCTCATCAGCCTTCAATTTGGCTAAAAAGTTTGCTCTTTGTATACCTTCTTCATCCATAACGGATTAGGCGACATGTTTATCGGGGGAGGGCCGTATTACATGCCTCCAAGTACCGAAGATCAATCTTTATCACTCGTAACCACCCCACTCGTTATCAATCCAGTCAGTACCGGACCAATTTCTTCTGAAGGAGATGCTTCTGATGAGTATTTTATCAATGTGAAACATATTGATATCAGTGGTAAGCGTGTAGCTTTTAATTCATCTTTGCTTTCTTTCGATAAAAATGGAGTTGGTGGAACAAAGATTAGCACTGTAGTCCCTTATACCACTTTGCATTCGGTCATTTACAAGCGGCTGGTTAAAGACTTTGTTAAGGCAGCTGCGGTGAATGGTATCAAAAGGGTGGCATCTGTTGCGCCGTTTGGAGCGTGTTTTGATTCGAAGACTGTTGCCATGACGATAACTGGACCTGCGGTTCCGGATATCGACCTGGTTTTGGATGGAAAGACGATAAGGTTTAGACTGTATGGTGCTAACTCAATGGTAGAAGCTAATAAGAATGTGATATGTCTTGCTTTTGTTGATGGAGGAGTGGAGCCAAGAACATCTATTGTTTTAGGTGGGCATCAGTTGGAGAACCGGGTGCTCGAGTTCGATTTAGCTGGATCGAAACTCGGGTTCACCTCGTCTCTCTTGGTTTGGAACACAAGCTGCTCTCATAACAGGCAACCTTGATTAATTAAATCCTGGAGTAATAATAACTTATGATTTGGTTGTGTTTGTTGATCTAAAGATCAGTGTGGTTTTTTGAGTTTTCGTATCGGTGTTGTATCAATTTCATTTACTTGTTTATGTATTGCAAGAACCATTTTCATTTTTAATGGAAGAAGATGACAAGTGTGGCTAAAAAAGAAGAGAGAATCTTGAATGGCCATTCATGTTTAGTTTGCCTCTTCCGAAGCTTTTGGGTCGTCAGGAAAACTACTATAAAACTTGTGTTGGACTGTTGTCACTTTGTCAGTCAAATGAAGTCCTATTATGGTTCGTCAAATAATATTTAAATGCAAACTGGAATTCGAAATGTTTTATATATCCACATGACATGTCTTTTTAATATAAATCATTAAAATTGTATCAACATTTGACCAATAATCCAATATATAGGACTAAAACAGCTAGTAGAAAAATAGGCATAACGTGAATACAATTTATTTTCTTAATTAAGGTTTTCTGTGTAACCCGTGACCTGGTGATCTAACGATATGATGTTTGTTTCCTACCGATAATGTGGGTGGAACCTTAAACAAGGGTCTCCACTTAATAAGACAAAAGCAGAAAAGTAAGAGGTCAATATTCAACAAGGCAAGTAAGGCAAAAGCGATGATAACGTTAGGGCAAACTTAGGAAGATCAAGCTAAGGAAGAAAGCAAGGACCGTCAGATATTAAGGCCAGATAAGAAGCCAGGGATACACGCTTGCAATACGAGGATCGCTAAAAGATAAGTCTGGCCAACAAGTGAAATCAATCAACAGTTCCACTTTATGGGAAACAGTCCACGCAGCTATTCCTAAGGTGTCAAGAGAAGGGCGACACACAAAAAAGGTAAGAGCAGAAAAAGCATGTATATAAAGGAAATTAAAACCCTTTTTTCCCTCCTTGTGATAAAAAGTAGGTCAACACCTAGAGGAAAAAGCTCCAGGCAGTACGCATGCTAAGAGAGTCAACTTATTACACTAACATGTGTCTGTCTTAAGAAACCGAGGCATACCTTGATTAACAAGGTTCCCAAAGACCTTAGAAAGGAATACCCAAGTTCAAAGGAGATATCTTCACTATTCATGGAATCGTGACTATGAATAACGATGTGCTACCTCAAAGGTTCGATCAGCATTCTCACTACTAACTTTTTACACTTATTGCTTCTAAAAACTCATTACTAATTCTCACCCCGGAGGTGGATCGAAGGGGACCCTGCTCTACGGTGTGCAAAATGAGCCTAATGCAACTTTTTTTGTCAAAAGAAATGTTATATTAGGTGAATTTGCTTTAGATCTAATGCAACTTATTGTTATATAATGCAACTTTTTGTTCCAAAGAGTTGTATCATAAAAGGGTTGTATTTGGAAAAAACAGTTGCATCCGTATCAAAAAGGGTTGCATTAGGTCTAATGCAACTTCACCTAATGCGAGGCTTGCTTGGCATAAGAGGACTTAAGAACCTCTTATGCCATACACTCCCCCTATAGATCAGCCATACACTCCCCCCTTATATGTGGTCAGTCCCTTATATGGTATCAGAGCCATAGCGCTCCTGTTCTGTCTTCTCAAGATTTTATTAGTAATAACTAATCTTGCTAAGGAAACGGTCTGATACAACGTGTAAACAGTTATCTGATTCGTAGACAATTTGTTGTGTGAGTGATAAGTCGACGAGGAGGTCGCTGTAAGTCTCTATTTGGTACGAGTTGGGAAAACTCCGTTAAGTGTCAGGTCACATTAAAACTCATATATGAACCAAGAGTCAAGTCTGTCATGTTCTAGTTCCAGTTTCCGTCAGTCCTCAGCGTCTAGAATTGATCAGTTATATAAAATGTCATATATACCCGATGATTCTAAAATCCCTATTACTAGTATGCCTTTAGTAAACCCCTATAGTGTCTTCTCAAAACCCCAAATTTCTTTAACAAAAAGAGTCAAAATTTAATTAGTTCTCCGTCCAACCCAGGTGTCAAGGAGTATGTTCAAACTTCCAAGTTTGATTCACACTAGCTTCCAACTACAACTTCCGAACACCTTGTAACCATATCCTTTCCCCCAGATCTTCCAAGGATCTGTCAAGCACACGGTTTCACCTACATCCATTTTGAAGCAATAATACTCGCTCTTACTTTTCATGGTAGAAAAGGCCTACCAACATTCCCTCGTATCGCCTTGGTCGACACCAGATTTGTAGAATACCAACACACCTGTATTGGTACTATCCAGACCACGTTGAACGTCGGCACTGTGTTTGTCACCTTCTACCCAAATTTGAACATGCCCATGAATGATCCATCACTGTTCACCGCCTTAAAGCTCAAATCCAGATTGGAGGTGTCCAACAGGTCAATACCTTTCAAGCAACGTTCCATTACTAAATGGCGAACATAGTTCAAAATCACTCTTTGACATCATGGTCCCAGGGAATGACAACAATGGAGACGTGTTATTCATCGACATAGATGCAAACGCTGTTCCCACCTGCACATATCTTCCTAAACAGTTATCCAGAGACGAGCTCCTTAAACTCCTACCAGAAAAATGGATAACTAATTTCGAACAGATCCATCAGGCTCCAGTCTAGACAACGACAACCCCAGACTTCGTCCGAAACCAGGACGACCTTGTCGAAGTCAATTTCAAAAGGCAAGATCAGCGAGATCTTTTCTCGACGATGTTCATGATGCAGCCTGAAAAACCCTAGAACAAGACTGGACATTTCTCATATGATGTATGCAACTGTGATTCATGCTAATAAGAAGCTGACAGGGTTGAATATGATGAAGGTTTTCCAAAAAAGAAAGGATCCCAAAGATCTCTGAAGACAAGATATGAAGCAGGAGATCTAAGCATTGTCCTTCTTGGTGAACCATCAGGAAATTTTGATTACTACGTCATTTATGGTAACTCACCCCCAAAGCCAAACTCTGAAACATGCAAACCTTCATCACCCAAATCCTTTTCCTCTCCTCAGCCAAAAGGAATGTTCATGATCACCCCATCCCCCTCATCCTCAGAATACCAAGCTGAGTTCCCAGCCTTAACCACGTTTGAAAACCCTCAACAAAAAACCAAGCACAGTTGGAAGATTCAGAGTTCCAATGTTTTGGTTCCGACCGGTTCCCCAAACCAGATTACTACTACAGAAGCTACCCTGAACTTGCAAAGCGAGAATGTTGTTGCTCAGAACAATGTTCTCAAATCTATACAAGCTCAGCAAAACAAGTTTAACCAGACCTAGGAAGCCTTGGTTGACATGGTTCACTCTCTTGAAAGCTTCATATATAAAGTTCGAACCAAGTTACTTGGACTTCACAATGAATTGCTCAAGATGGTCCGTACGAGCACCACCTCACAAACCCAGAGAGGCCTTGTTCAGAAAGAAGCCGAGATGAAGTTCCTCAAGACCCAACTTGCAGATCTTGAAAGACAGCATAAACAGCAAAGAACATCAACTATGGTTGATGACCCATGGAGATTACCGAGTGCCCCGTATGTTAGAACAGCTTTTGATCCACAACCGTTATCCATCCCACCGTTCTCACAAACATCACCGTCGATAAATCTCTGGTCAAATAAACAAGCTCATATTGGGGCAAGAGCAAGAAAGTCATCATCAAACCACAGTATTTCCTTAAGCAGCACAGGACACAAGCCATCCACCAGTGGTCCCAGAAAAGAAAAAGGTATCCAAGATGAGAGTATGATGATGGCCACCTCAAAAGTCCCAGAAAATCTACGATCTAAGGTGGATAACCCTATTTCCTCCCTTTTCCAGCCCACTATCCAAACAACAATTGCTCCACTCTTCACCTCTCATTCGGATGAAGAGTTCAACACTCAGTCAGAAGCTCCTTATGAGTTGTCATCAACCCATGAGTTTGAACACTTATTTATGGCAGAGCCAGATCAAACTGAAAGAGTCATGACCAAAGTGACATGTAGCACTAAAAAGATTTTTATTTATTAAGTTAGTAAGATACTATTAAGATTATGTACATGCTAATTCCCTCTTGGGTCGATGCATTTATTATGAGTATAAATATTGTAAAGTATAACTTATATAATAAAATAACATTATAAGGAAACAAACGTTATGTGAAAAGTTTAATTTTTTGAACGGAGACTTTCATTTTTGAGTGGCAGTTGCATCTCCGACAAGTCGGAGACCTATCACCCCTTAATACCTGACCACTACGTTGTTTGAAACGGGCCCGCGGGTTTAGAGCGAGGGTTAGGCGTTACGAGAAAAGTTAAAAGACATTATAAAACTTTCCAAATTCATAATTTTTTTGATAATTTCATGAGTCAAATGTAATAAAAAAAAACTATTGATTTATAATAATCTTTATTCTAATAAATGATTCCAAAAATGTTACATGTCACTGCCAAAATTTCTTCTCATTAAAATCCTCTATTTTTTCTTATTTTAAATAAGTTTGAATTTTAAAATTTAATTATCTTAATGTTTTTATTTTTTAAAAAAAATAATATAAAATTTGAATTCTAATTATTACTTAATTAAAGAAACAAAGAATTTTATTTTTATTTTTACATATTATTTTAATTTTTTACATATTATTGTATTTTATTTTTTTTATTAAAAACCCCATGTAATACATGAGTATATAACCTAGTATATAATATATAACAAGTTAACGCCAACCGGTGCGTTGGCGGGAACGTAAAAATGAAATTGATGTAACTTATGCGTTGAATATTCTAATAGAATTTTCTAACATAAACAATAGATCTCATAGAATAACATATTTCTAGTACTTGTGCTAGGCGTGTTACTGCTGAAACGAACCAAGAACACGCGTTCCGACAGACAATTGTAGTTTATGTGCTTGAATCTGAGTGTAAAAATTCATGTGATGATTGAACTCTAGGTTTTATTTTTAGAAATATTTAAGGCGTAAATCGTGTATTAGGTAAACTTTCAAACATTTTCTATAATTGTTTTTAGATATGAGTTAATCGCATTTTAAGTTAGATTTTGGGTTTTGTTAATATGTGATACTCATTTTTCAAGTTTTTAGATATTATTGGTATTTTAACGTTTTTTTTAGTTTTTTCATGTTAAATTTTTTATCTATAACCAAAAGAAATTAAAATTATGTTATCTTAATAGAAAATTTTATTTTTTAGGTAATTTTTATTGGTAACTTTCTAAGTTTGTATATTATTTAAGTTTAAAACATGTGACCTCATAAAAATAAAATTAAGAGAATAAGTTAATACAGTTGCGTAGTTAACTGTGTTTGATAAGATGAGGAATCAGGTACATGGGTGGTGATGAGCGACGGTCGCGGTGGTTTCTAGGATCTCCATTTGGAACGGAAAGAGGGTTTCGACTGTGTTCCGGTTGGTGATGGAAACAAATGATTTACCGACCGTCCTATTTATACATGCCGGAAGCCTATGTTTCACTTAAAGATGCGAGGGTGGTTACCGAGAAAGGTTGCGACGTTTGGTGACGGAAGAGCGTTTCTAGGCGTTTCACTTGGAGGATGCGAAAACGCGATCAAATTCTTTGACGGAAAGAAGGCAACGGAGTTTCCTATGGGGAGGGGGAACTGGGAAGTTGTAATGAAGGAAAAGGAAACGGTGACTAAATTCTTTGACGGAATGGAGATGTTGATGGACGGAAAAACTAAGCTTTTTAAGGTTTTCAAGTTGGTTTTTGTATATATTAGTAAAGAAACTAGGTTAAAATATATAATATCATATATTTAGTAATAAAAAATTTATATTTAAAAAAACCCGTTTATTACACGGATTGATAAATTATAACGCTATATACTTAGTAATAAAACGTTTATATCTTTAAAAACCCATATATTATACGGTTTGAATACATTAATTTTTATTTAATATAATTTGACATACATCACTATTTAGTTAGAAAAAAAAGTTACATAATTAAATTTTAAAATTTTTTAAAATAAGAGATAATTTAAAATAAATATGTTTTATTAGTATAATTAATATTTTTTATTTAAATATTAATAATTATTATAAAAAAAGATAGGTGTATTTAATAAGAGAGAGAGACGGGGAAAAAAAAATATGAAATTGAATGTGAGAGTGACAAGTGGCAAAAAAAATTTAGTTTTTTATTAGAATAGGGATGATCAAGCCTTAAAATGTTGTATGATAAACGGTTGGTGAATGGGTTGCCGTCAATTAGCTTATCAATGTGTGAAGGATGTGTGGTTGGCAAACAAAATCAGCGACTGCTCCTTATGAAGCAACGTAAAAAACCTCTCAAGTTATACACCGATGTGTGTGGACCAATGCAAACAGAGTCACTAGTAGGTAACAAATACTTTGTGTTGTTGTTCATTGACGATTATGAAGTGGGGTCTATTTCATACGTGAAAATTTGGAGGTTCTTTAAGGCATTCAAAGCCAAGGTTGAGCTAGAAATAGGAAGCAAAGCAAAAGCTCTGAGGAGAGTTTGTTCAAGAGAATTTGTGACGTACTGTGTGTGATAAATAATGAAAGATAAGACATGATTTGACTATTCCCTATACTCTGCAATAAAACGGAGTAGCAATTAAAACAGACAGATTAAGAGTCGATACTTATTAAGCATGTATTAGTCATAAAATAGACAGGTTAAGAGTCAATACTTATTTTAACAAACCATAAATGACTTATTTAATTTATGAGGGATATATGAATCTAATGGAGTTTTTAATTTTCATTATGCAATTTGAGGAACTTGCTAACCACAATGCATTTGATCATCTTGTATAGTCTACGGGTTTATATAGTGTCGTCCAATCACAAGTAAATCGGTTGGGTGCTCTAGTTGGTATTCTGGGATCTACTTTAGTTCTACACATCGAGAAAGTTAAGCTTTGGTTTGACAATTCTTTTATATTGTTAAAACGTTAAGCTTTCTACTACACATCGAGAAAGACAAAAAAGACACATAATAGTGTCTAGCAAGTGCATACTAATTTCAGGTGTGGTTTCAGGCTCGTTAGTTTATCTTTGCTAGTGCAACCACCGGTGTGGGTGTTGTACCCATAAAGACTTTGACACGTTCCGAGTGTAGGAGATGGGTCACGTTTTATTAAAAATAAATAATGAAATAATAATAACGATCTCTCGTTATTAACATGGGAAAATAAGTAGTAACAAATACCGTGATACAAAAAGAAAAAGAATATGTAATATTACAATTACGTGAAAAGTAACTAAAAATTGTCATATACTTTAAAACATTTTTTTTGTGATTATTTATGTGGCAATGCTAATTCATATGTAACTAGTAATTTACCCTGGTCGCGTTGCGGCCTCTGCGCGCAGCGACACGTTAAACAATAAACGCTAAACGTAATCAAACTTTATAAAAAAAACGAAGGCTGAACCGATGAATAAACAAAAATCATCGAAAAAAAAGACACCAAACGGTTTCGAAACTTAAAAAAAGAAGAAGCTAAACCACTAAATAAATAAAAATCTTCAGAGCCACGCATGTAGCGGCACTTAGCGGCACGTTAAAACCCGCAATACTTAAAAAAATCAAAACATGTAATAGAGCATTGATAATATTAAAGATATTATATAGAAAAACTAAACCGTTAAGAAAGCTTTATAGTACGAAATAAATAAACGTATCCAAAATCTTATGTAAAAAAAACAGAACTTCTACGCATATTCATGCATTATAGTGAATATAGTTAGTAATATTCCAACATTTTATAAAAAAACGATACCATAGCAAAGATGTTAAAAAAAGAGTTAACGGTTAAAAAATAAAAATAGACTGCAAAATCGTTTAAATATAATAAAAATATTAAGGAATTATGTTTAAGAAAATAATAAAATAGGTTATACGTTCTCGACACAAAATTACGATAACATTTTTTTATTTTTAATGATATAAATTCTATTCATTTAAAGACGGTTATAATAAAGTGGCAGGTAAATGAGCTTCATAGAAATTATTTGTTGTAATGAATTATCGTTTTTTTAAATCACTTTTTGATTAAGAAAGATGAAAACTTCGGCAATAAGGATTAGTACTAAATTTGAAAAGGAAAATCAGTAAAGAAAAAAATGAAAGAAGTCAAGAATACGTGTAAAAGGAAGAAGAAAAAAAATTAAAGAAAATACTAAGGCTTCATAGAAACTTGTACAGTATGCATTAAATCTTTCTTGCTGGGGACACCGATTGTTTTTTTTTCACACCTGACCTAACCGTCACATTTAAGCCTAAACGTGATAGTTTGTGACCCAAACAGTCACGTTTCGGCCTAAACGTGACGGTATGTCTCTCGTGAGTCCAGGAATAAAAAGGACACTGACGATACGAGGTTGATACGAGGTTGTGCAGCCTGCAAAAAGGAACCCTAACGGTCACGTATAGGTCAACACGTGACGGTTGTGTACGAGGTTGTTTTGACAGAAAGTTAACGTTGACAGTGTTGTGGGACACCTAACCTAACCGTCACCGTTGGACCTATACGTGACCGCTAGGGTTCCCTTTCAGCTTATATTAAGACAACTCTCACCACTCACTCACACACTAAACCCAAAATCAAACACAACTCTCATCACATTTAACCCACAATCCACAACTCTCACCACTCACTTTCATCACACTAAACCCACCATCATACACAAACCCGACACTACCATTTTCATCATAATTAAATAGAACATAAAGTATAGACGAAAGAGCGTGTTTGAGTTATTGGTTGTGTGTGGATTTGTTGTTGGGACACCCAAGTAATATTTGTTTCAAGCCTGACACCGATGTCGAGTTCGGGAGATCCTTATTAGAAGTCGAAGCGTCCAGATTTGAATGAGGAGCCAACCTTCGAAGATCTGAACCAGGTTTCAACCTTCGAAGATTTGAATGGAGGTTGGACGTGACAGACGAGACACACAACCACGATCCTGTTGTATTTGAGGAGGATCGCCCGGAAGTTCCTGGACGGGCAGTGGCGTTTAGTGAGGAGATATGATGTTTTGGAGGCGTGGGTGCCCGAGCCGTTGGTGGAGCCCGACCCACTGGTTGCGCAAGAGGTCCAGCTTGAGCAGCTTCTGGAGGTGCCCGGCGGAGGGGATGAGCCGCTAGTCCAGCTGGCGGCCGAGCCGGTGCCGCCGCAGCATCCTCCGCGCGTGTACCATGCCGTGCGGTTGCCTGCCGCCACACTAGATATGATTCGGGATACTCAGGCCTGAGTCACGCGCACCGAGGAGATGCTGCAGTGGATCATCGACCACACGGTCGCGGACTATCGGGCTGTCGGTAGGCCGTTGTTGAGACCACCACCCCGGCCGTTGGGCGAAGACGGTGCTAGCACGTTTGGTGCGGGTGGGGGTCCGGGGCGGGTGGGTCCGATGCAGATGGTGATGACGAGATGGAGGGGTAGATAGATTGTTTAGATAGATTTGTACGTTTTGTTTTATATGTACAGAATTATTGTATTTATGTATTCAGTTTTATTTATGATTTCAGTTTTATTTATGATGGTTTTGTTGTGTTTGTTTGGTTGTTTGTAATTGTTGTATATGATGTTTATATATGTGATTTTATTTACGAGAAGTTTAACACGCGAAAAAAACTATTAGTTTTACATCTCAAACCGAAAATTAAAACAAAAGCTAGTTTTATAATAAAAAAGACGTGACCGGTTTTATAATAAAAAAGACGTGACCGGATTTTAAAAACTATAACTATCGATTTTTACAAACTCTTAACGTGATAAAACCAAAAGAAAAAAAATAAATCGTTATTCATTTTTTACATCTCAAGCCGATAATCGAGGTAACCGGATTTTAAAAACTATAACTACCGATATTTACAAACTCTTAACGTGATAAAAAACAAAACCAAAAGAAAAAAAATAAGTCGTTATTCACTTTTTACATCACAAACCGATAATGAAGGTGACCATATTTTAAAAACTATAACTACTGATTTTTCCAAACTTTTAACGTGATAAAAACATACATATATAATTTAAAAAAAATAAGTAAGGGGTGACATTTAGCCCTATATGTGACATATACATCACCTAAACCCTAAAACCCAACTCAACCCTAAAAAAAAAAAACCCACCAAACCAACATATCCCGACATTCTCTGGCGCGTTGATTCCAAATTTTGGTGGTAAGGGTGACGGATTGCCCTATACGTGACAGTTAGTGACCTAAACGTCACATTTAGACCTATACGTGACGGTTAGGTCGGGAGCAGTTTAAAAATGAGACGTCTCTAAGATTCCCCTTTTGTAATTATTTGAATATTTCAGTAACTAAAATATGTATTTTTGTACAACACTTGAAATAGTAACATTAAAGTTTAACAAAACAATAAACTAATTGTAATACTATGTAAAAGCCAATTAAGTTTAAGGTACGTAATCTTGCTTTGAACCAAATTCCTATCACCGGTCAACTTGTGACAGTAAAGCTTGGTTAGTGGAGCTGTAATTCTTGACTCTCCCCAGCATCCACCTAGGTTCCAATCCTACTCTTACATGAATTTTAGCTTCTTTTCTCTTTTTTCCTTTTTCATTTTGTGTGTTTTTTTTTTATATTCTGATTTTAGTTTCTTTAACTAATTTTAAGTTTGCCAGAAAAAACCGCCGTAACTTCTTATTGGTCAACGACCATTTTTATAACAACGAAAAATCTTTATTGATTTTCGAATATATCGTTGCAATGTGTTTTTTCCTACATTTCAATATTTAAAATCTTGCCGCCGTAACTTCATACGTTTCACTTTGCATAGTTAACCACGTTAATTTCACTTTACATAGTTAACCGCATTTTTCTTTTCTTAAAAGGGGGGAGGGGGTCCCTTCATAAATACATTTTTAACCGCGTTTTTCTTTTCTTAAAAAAAAGGGGTAGGGTAGGGCTGGCATATCGTGTATACACGTACACGATAAGACACGAATACGAAATATGTATACACGAACACGACACGATAACTTATCGTGTACTTTTTCCCAAACATGAACACGAACATGTTTATATCTACGTAACTTGATAAGACACGATAAGACCTGTTTAGAAACACATGTTTAAGAACCTGTTTAATGAAACGTCTATTTTACTTGTTTAGACAGGTACTAACAGGTAAACATGTTTAATTACATGTTTAGTGAAACAGGTAAGAAACCCACATATAATATCATATTTTAATATTTTTTATTTAAAAACAATCTTAACATGTACTAACATATACTTAACAGGTAAACATGTATTTTACCTGTTTAGACATGAAAATTAACAGTTAGATTCGTGTCTACCTGTTTAGGACACGAAACACGATAAGACCATACACGATATCTGTTAAGATCATGTAGGTTCGTGTCGTGTATTCGTGTACGTGTCTAAAATTGTCAGCCCTAGATGGGGATGAAGGGGGCTTCCTTCATAAATACATTTTTTCACTTTCGATGCCAAAAAAGGATATATTTTTTATTTTTTCTTCATTTTTCTGTTTAAAATTTTAAACTATTTTTTATTTAATTAGTTTTACGCTTTTATGTTACAGATTCACTTTTCAAAGTTTTCAAACTATTTTGTTTATTTATTAACTTTTTTGAAATTTTACTTTCTTTAAAAAAATTTTAGGTTTATCGATAAGTTAATTATACGCGTTTTGTTATTTGAAATCATTGTGAAATTCCGGCACAACGCGCGGAGGAAATTCTTCTAGTTATAACTTTTAGTAAACAATATTTTATAAAAATTTAAATACAGTGTTGCACTATGTTTAGTTATTATCTTCATTTTAATGTTAATTTTATTACAAATTGAGTCGGATCAGATATACTATAATTGTAACTAGAAATTAAGCCTACTCGATGTGGCGGTTTACTAATTACGGTGTTGAATTTAACGTGACTAAGTATATTAAATAAACGTATGAAGTTGTCGCGACTCGGTTCTGGAGATCGAAAATTTTATATAATTTGCAGTGCGAATAGAAGTTAACATTGAAACGACAAATTCGTTAAAAATATTAGTTACAAAATACAAATATAAGAATGTAATTTTTACAACGAATTTTAAAAAAAGTAAAAAGAAAAAAAAATAGAAAAAACTCGGTTTGTCAAACCCTAGACGTAGGACCGGCCCAATGAGTCTGCGACCAACTCACCCGTAGTGGGCCCAATATCTCGAGGGGTCCAATTTTTTTTTATATACATAAAATTTTCTAGGCTTTAAAAAATTTGGCCATTTTTTAAAAAGTAATTTTGTGACTTGTGCCTGTTATATGACTTGGGGTTAAAAAAAATTGGGCATTTTTTGTGAATCGAGTCTTTTCTGTGACTTGGGCTTAAAATAAAAATTTAATAGCTATGCTGTTGGGCCAGCTGGACCTGTTGATCGACTTCTTCACATCCCTAATTTTTTATATAGAATTGTTAATTAATGAGTTAGCCCTAATTTGTTATGTCTATGCTATAACGTTAATTGTCGTTAAAAAATTAGTTTATAAAATTATATATTTCGTTATGGGCCTTTTTTTGGCTCGTGTAGGTCATTCGAATCCTCGAGACCAGCACTGCCTAGACGCGAACCCGGTTATTGTAAAATCAAATCAGAAAAAAAAACTAGTTTAAACCGTATATTATATATATTACAGAGCTAAATTTGTATAATTTAAATTTTTGAATATATATATATATATATATATATATATATATATATATATATATATATATATATTACAAGACTTGTATTATTTGGTTATAAAATATATGATTTTTTTATAATTTTTATTTTACTTTTTTCTTTTATGTCTAAATTAAGTTGTATTTTTTGTTTCTGTTATAAATATAGATTATTTTAAGCACAACCTAGTTTTAGGGTTTTCATATTCTATCTATGTATATTATTTTAATCAGGTTTTTTTGGTTTTTAAATTATTAAAACAATTATAAAGTTTTTAGTTCTTAAGTTCGTTCCTATTACTGAAATGTTAAGATGTTTTATTCTTGTCACTTCTAAAAACAAGGTGAACGTAAAACTGAAAAAAGGTAAAAGAAAAAAAATGTTAAATAAAAAAAAATAATAGGTGTCGCATCAATGTACTTTTTTTAAGAATTTTTTTTTATAGCGGAGAGGGTTTGAATCCACAACCTTTTGGTTGTGGGACTTCTTTGTTAACACTAGGTCCCACTGTTGTTCACGAGCCGAGCAGAATCGAGCAGACCTTTACTCGTGCTTGGTTTGTTTACAATCCGAACCGAGCTGATCGGCTCGTTTACAACCAAGCAGAAAATCGAACGAGCAGTATCCGAGTGAACGGCGAGCGATTTGGACAACCCTACTGTCTAGTGTTACCTTTGAATTGCAGAGCCGCAAAAGCTGATCGACGTCGTTGATCCTAAGCCGCAAAGGCTGATATGTTGACCAAGAGGGAGAGACGATTTGAGAATTGAATCGCAGAGCCGCAAAGGCTGCTCGTGAGGGCAGCGTCCGATTAGGGTTAGAGATTTTAGGCAGAGACAATTTGAGACTTGAATTGAAGAAATTATTCTAAGGATAAACTATTGAACTAACGTAATTACTAAATTATTTCGAGCCAAACCGAACGAACAACGAGCGAGCGTACCTTTGCTCGTGCTTGGTTCATTTACATACCGAACCGAGCCGAAATCAAACGAGCATATTTTCAAACATTTCCAAACGAGTTCGAGCGAGTTTCAAGCATTAAGCATTTTGAACACTACTACGCCCATTGTACTACTTGCAAATCTAAACATCACCCAAATTAATATAACGGAGGGTTTCACCACCTTAAAGTTCTTATTTTGGTCAAAAACACCCCCCGGACAAAATGTGGGTTTTAGTTGATGATGGATGACATTCAATAACTATATATAAGGGTGTATGTAGCATATTATCAAAAATACAATGCAGTAGAGGTATAGCATTTGGTATTAAGGGGTAAACTTTGAAAATTCATCATCCTACGCATATTTATTTGGTCAATGGCACCGCGTGAACTAAGCAACGAAAGTGGATGGTGACGGATTGAAATCACGAACGAAAAAAAGGTTGAACTATCATAGACGTGAGTATACCCTATTGACATAGAACTTTTTTCTATCTTTTATTTAAATAAAATTCTATTTTTTTTATAATTTTTAATCTATAATAAGTTATATAATTTTAATTATACAGTTATGATGTTTATCTTTATCTATATTTTGATATAAGTTTTTTAATTCATATCCAATATAATTAAATTATATTTGTGTTATCTCAAATCAAATGATAATTGTCGTAGAATTTGAAAGTTTCAATTTTTATTTAGAGTGAAAAGGAATTACAAATGAAGTATAAATACTGAAATTGAAAACCTAACAATCTAAACGAAACTTACAAAACTTTCGTCTAAACAAACTTTTGACCTAACAAACTGACAAACTTTTGTTCCTATACATTAAGAGTTGTGGTGAATTTAGGAGTAGAAAAGGTGTATGTTATCTATGTTTATTTTGTGCTCTCACCTCCTATTATCGGGTAATAAAAGAATGGATTCAAAATTTTCATGTTTAAATTCTATTTAACTGTGTTCATGTTCGGACTATAAACCTAAATCTTTGGTTTGGTCAAATATGTAAATGTTAAATTCGATGATGTGCGTAGAATTTTATACGATATAACTTTGTTGGTGATATTTTTTGATAATTTGATGTAAATTTAAAAATATTTTGGATTATTGTAATTTTGATTTAGTCTTTTTGTTATTATAATCCGTATTCAGTTTTCGTAATTGTAATTTCATAGGACAAACCCAGGAAAAACAAAAAAAAATAAAACAATTTTTTTTATTACAGACTCTTTAGCGACAACATGTCGTCGCTAAAGGTCTGATAGGGGTTTATTAAAAATTTATTTTTAAATGAAAAAATAAATTTGGTGACAACCTTTTAGCTACGTTAAAGGCCTGATCAATAGCGACGACTATTCCGACAAAATTCGTCGCCAAAACCCGATATGAAGAGTGTCGACATGTGATCCGCCCAAATCGCAAGGTGTTGCTCCTAATGCACAATGTACAACTTTTTAATGCGTAGCACGCTAATTTGTTTTTTATTAAAAAATAATTAGTGACGGATTGGCGATCGCTAATATTACAAAGTTTCGTTGGTATTCTGTTTGCAAGAGATCCCGATTTCGTGTTCCAACCATGTAATGTAAGAATGAAATACTAAATAATAGAAGTAGAACAACGTAAATATATATAGTAATATCAAGTATTTATATTTATTTATAAACAAGCTCAAGCATGTGATGAAATCACAAGTGAGCATCCATGCAGTGGCGGAGCTTGAAAATTTAAGAAGCGGGGGCCGAAAAAAATAAGCAGGGGCCGGCTCTATACGTAAAAAAAATTTCGGACGAAAACGGAAAAATTAACACTACTAACGGAAAAAAGGGCAGGGGCCGGGGCCCTCCCTGGCCCCTTCATAGCTTCGCCCTTGCATCCATGTAACATTCGATGATCCACCAGAAGCACGTTAATACCACTAAGTTAACCCACTTATACTAACCAACCAGACACGATATTCATATAGGATGGACCGAAACAAAACACACTTATACTATGACTTTATATATTATACTATTCGAACCCCAAACCTCGACTGGATGGATCATGCCTTAGCAGGTGGGGGTGGAGACCTAGCACCGCGATGAAAGAAAGTCACCCCAATGGCTGCCACGTTCAAGATAAAGGCGGTACACATAAGATGTAAGACTTCCATTTTAGAAAGTTATAGGCGTGGCGGAAACGGGGGATCCTCTCAATCATGACCGTGGCGCCCGAAAAGATTACAGCCAGAACGAAAAACACGATCGAGATGTATAAGATTACTTTGCACGATGAGTTGTAGAGCCAACTGATTCCTAAAAATGTTATGTAAGCCAGGAGCATAGCCGAGATGATAGTAACATAGCTGCAAGTAAAGAAAGCATATTAATTAAATCAAATTTTCATGATTTTTGGAATAACTAAAAAGAGAGAGGAAAAGTGGGTTTTCTTTACTTTAGGTCATACGGCTTGTTTTGGTCCTCCCGACCTGGGTCTTCAGGGCAGTGGCGGATCTAGGAAAAAAATTCAGGGGTATCTAAAATTTCGTTCAGGGGTATCTGGATACATAAAACGGTAAAAAAAAAAAAATCCCGCTGCGCGTCGAAAATTCCCACTACGCGTCGAAAGTTGAGGGGTACCTCGTCTCTTCATAGATCCGCCCATGCTTCAGGGTCCATTGTTTGCCTTCGGATGTTAAGTGTTGGTGAGTCCATTGCTTCAAGTTACTTGAGGTTACTATGGTTATGTTTGAGTTGAGCTTCATGTTTTGCGGTATTTATAGACCCATCTGGTACTTGAGGACCACCATAAGATCACTCTCCAGTGATTCCTTATGATCTTCATCATTACAGGTTTCTAATTCCGTAAGTGGGCCCTAGAAGAGACTTTTGCATACATACTATTTGTGTTTTCATGTATTGGCTGAAACATATAAGTTCAATTAATACTAGTTCAAAATCAATTCAATTTTCATATTTCAAACCCTTAAGTCTAATTTAAAATTAATTTTATATATTTGTTTACTTTTGAGATGTTGGATATTTTAAACTTTAATTTAGATATCCATATTTAATTAGTTGGTGTTTGCTTTTGTTAGTTTATGTTCGGGAACCATCCTTTTAGAATATTAATGAACAAGCACAAACAAACAATAAAACGTTTATTTTCTTAATGAATGTATACAAACAAGAAGATCTGCACGTTCAAGTGTTCACGTTCATTTATTTGTTCGATTAAAGTTAAATAAACGTGCAAAAACAAACTTGTTCATATTCGTTCATTTAATTAACAAGCCTAGTAATGATACACTTTGGGATCAGTAAATACAAACGATGATGGTAATCACATAAACAATATATTTAAAACCATGAGACGTTACGTGTGTAATATAATACGTCTATGCCAACATATGCTCCATCCCACTATAAAAATCCAATATTCAATAAAAATTTGGTAAGCGAACTCATAACAATTCAATCAAGTTTTATCTTGAAAAAAGGAAATTTATGGTGCATATATAAACATTCGATCAATTTGAGAAAAAGAAAGAAAAAGATTATAAAAATGACATTTCTGATACATATATAAATATTTAATAGGAAAAAAAAGTTCAAGACTCAACAAAATATTTCATATCACTCTTTAGCAAAAACTTTATACATTTTTTATCTTTTTTTTTATAAACACATTGTATATTTTTCTTTATCATAATATTGTTTTATTTTCAAATAAAAGAAATCAAAACTATCAACAACATAACTAAAGTAATAGTAATGTAATGACTATGACTTATATAATATCTTTTTAATTTCTGCAATATAATTCTGATATCATAAATAAATGTCACTATCTTATGTTATAATTTTTATATCATAAATATAGAGGTGGTCTCTTTAAACTTAGAAAACTATACCAAGTAATTATCCCAAAACCTTAGTATGTTGATATGACATTTAAATTATAACTTATCAAAAGTATAAAAACCGATAATAATAATAATAATAATAATAATAGTAATTATAAATAATAATAAAGAAAAAGAAAGCTAAAAAAGAATATATATATATATATATATATATATATATATATATATATATATAAGTAGCTACATAATAAAAGAAATGGATTTATTTTACCTTTTCTTTACTTATGAGATTTAAGAAATATGTTATTTGATAATGAGTATTAACGGTTACTTTTGGTTTGTCCAATTTTTCCACAACTCTTTTATATTAACAGAAAAAGAACTGGAAATAAAAAAATAAAAAAACTAAAAAAATAAAGAAAAAGAAAACAACTCACCGCATATGCAGCTTGTAGAAAACCTTTAGAAATTTTTCTTCCCAAATGTCCTTTTCACTACTCTTAAAGGCATTTTTGTAATTAAGCTTACTACTAAAATGTAGTATGTATAATGTCCGGCAACTAATTAAAGTAAATCGTAGAATTTGTTAAACATTTCTAGTCCACTCGATGTACGTTAAACTTATTACTCGTTCCTCACACGTTATCTCTATAAGTGACTTAATTATTTTTAATTCACATATATTGATTAATAGTTACATTTATGTTGGCCACTTTTATAATTTATCATATCACATGATTTTTATCAGTATCCTTTAAAAAAAATGTATATATTTTATAATATTCTATAAATTCAAGAATCCATAAAAGTTAGATACTTATTTTATAAACACTTTTTTGACTAAATTATTAAAATTTATAGGAAAAGAAATTTAACTGACTTGTAAATACTTTATTGACTTGTACAATATCAGTCTAGGGTAGCCATATAATTGAATCATTCTCCAACATCTTATATACACATATAATTAGTTACATATATAACTTAATTTATATATATATATATATATGAACACAGGAATTCGTGAGTACTTGCTGCTACGATACACTCTTATATTTCTATGCTAGTTTAGATTTCGTGTCTACACACAGGGAAAAACTAAAAAATATCAATATATAAAATTTTTAAATCTTTGTGTATATATTTTACAGATGTAAAAATATATTATATATACTAAGGATAAAAAACAAACTCAAAATATGTAAAAATTAATATATAATAGGTTTTTTGAAAATACGTTAATTATTATTTAATATAATTTGACTTTCATTTATTTTTTGATTGAAATAAAAGTTACATAATTAAATTTCAAAATTTCTTATAATAAAAGATAATTTAAAATAAATGTGTTTTATTAGTATAATTAGTATTTTCTTTAAATATATATTATTATTAAAAATAGAAATGTATTAAATAAAACAGAGATGCGGGAAAAAAAATGATGAGAATGAATATGGAGGCGACATGTGGCACTAAAAAACCTTTATTTATTATATAGTATAGATTTTTTTATCAGAATATTATTTTTTTAATCAAAACTATCAACAACATAATTAAAGTAATGTAATAACTATAACTTATATAATATCTTTTTAATTTCTACAAGATAATTTTGATATCATAAATAAATAAGTATCACTATCATAGGCTTTAGAAACCTCCATGAAGTAATTATCCAAAACCAAAAAGGACCACATGCACGTATGACCACGCACTGCACATGAGACCGACTACCCAAATGAAATATTAAACTGTTTTATGTTCACATTAGGTTCTTTATATTTTGTTCTTTATATTTATGTAAGTGAGTTTTTTATATTTTATATTTTAGAGATGGTTCTAATAAGACGTACAACGGGCATTGACAATGTCCATTTATCGATTCGGTTCATGAAAGCATCAGGACTTTGTATAGTTTACGACAGAAAAAAATGTATTCGCGTTGATTTCGTCACAAAAAGGTTGTACGATGTAACCCAAAAAAAGACCGATACGGCTTCTGATATTACCAATACCAGATGTTGTTCGCTCATTATCGACACGGTTCACCGCAGTACCGGAACGGTAACGGTACTCGATATAGCTTACGACACAAAAAATACTCGATTTTGAATATAATTCCATTTAAAAAAAATTATATCGGAATTTCGACAAAAAAGAAAACTAAAGACAATTGTAAATAATAAGTGGTGTTCTTTTTCAGCTAAAAAAAAGTTATGAAAAATAACACGATCATGTGATTAAAACTTATTGTCGTGTGTTTTTGTCCACCAAAATTTCTCTATGTTAAACTAACACGACTTAATCTGTGAATAAATTTGTATAAGTGTATGTTTTATAATTTAAAACTGTAAATTTAACATAATAAGGAACAACTATGTTATTGAATTTATGTAACCATATGTTTGGGCACTAACTCTTCAACAATTTTCACTCAGAAACCATATTTCTTCCTCATTAAATCTTTTTGTTTCACAAGTTCAATAAAAGAAATCATTATAAAAATATAAATATAGGTCTTAAACAACCTCTTTTAATCAAATCTGTTCCAAATTTCACATTTGACCGCTTTGATTACATCCCAATAATATCATAAGTTCTGTCGACTATTCTCATGCAATTTAAACAATATCGTAACTGTGATGAATTATCATTTAATTTTGTTGCTTGTTTCCTTATTAAATAAAATAAAATGTCTGACGACTAATTAAAGTAAATCATTTTTTAACGGCTATGGCTTTAGTCCAGTGGTATAGGCGATGAAGATTCAACCTGTCTACGCAGGTTCGAATCCGAGCCGAACCGAGTTTTAGTCCGGAGTGCGTTAGCTAGCGGGGTTTGGCCCGTGTAGCGGCGCAACTGCTGTCAAGTGGCAGCAGACTCCATGGTTTCCCGGTGAAAGCTTAGCCTCTCGCTCTGAACCCGCGGGCCCGGTTCAGACAACGTAGTGGTCAGGTTGAGGGGTAACGGGTCTCCGACTTGTCGGAGATGCGACTGCCACTTAAAAAATGAAAGTCGCCTTTCAAAAAAAAAAAAAACTAGGTTAGAAACCCCGTGTATAACACGAGTTGAATAAATGCAGTGTTATATATACTTAATAATAAATATTTACATATTACATATTTATGACATATTACATAGTTTTTTAATACGAATTTTAGAAACATCATATAGTTACTTTTTAAAAATGTTTTATAAAAAGAATGAAATATGTTCAATTTCTAAAAATGTTTTATGAACAAACCTATATTTTTTTTAAATAAAAATAACTATAGAAATCATTTCTATTTAATAGGAGAGAGAGACGAAAAACAAAAAAATTATTAAAAATTAATTAAAATTTTTTTATACAATTAATAGGAGAGATAGGCGAAAAAATTAATCTCACAAAAACCTTTATTTATTATAGAGTATAGATATAGATTTTATTATGCACTACTCCAAATTTACTTCATTTATCAAGTGAGACTAGAACCTAACATCACTTGTATTAAAGTAAATCTTAGAAGTGTTAAACATTTCTAGTCCACTGATGTACATTAAACTTATTATTACTCTTACTCACACGTTATCTCTACATTAGTGATTTATTTATTTTTAATCCACATATATTGATTAACTAGGTTGGAAACCTATATATTACATGGTTAAACAATAAAAAAATATATAATTCATAAATATCACAATATTCCTTTCATGACATCACGATTCTTCTGTGGAGTAGCACGCAAATGAACACAACAATTGTGTTAAAGATAAATGACAGTAAAAATAGTCTTTTTGTAAAGTTCTTGCATAAAAAAATATCAAGATTGAAGCTTAACTGTATGTTTTTGGATTTCTAGGGTGATACTTACAAGAGGAACCACATCAAGTGCTTCTTATGATACTCTCTTCTATTGGAATTCTTTTAATACGTAAAAAAATTAATTTTTTTAAATTTGAAAATAACCTATACCGACGACATGTCGTCGGCATAGGCTTTTCTGTATTTTTTTATTTTTATTAAATTTTCAAAATTTTCCAGAAATATTTAATTTCTAATTACCAAAACTTGCAAATCAGATAATTCAAACCATTCAAAAATTGAAATCCGAAACATATTGTTTGATACAAAAACTTGTTTGACACACAAATCAAATATTCAAATATAAAGTTGTCCGACACACAAACATAAAAATTATTCAAACATTCAACAAATAACACTGACAACCAAGGCAAAGGCGCAGCAGCTTCAAGCTAATTATCGTCGCTGCTAGTTCGGCGTTCCCACATTCGACGCATTTCATCCATTTGTCGTTGCATTTCAAGCATTTGTTGATTATGCACACGACGTTCTTCATCTCGTTGGGCTTCACGTTGTTGTTGATCTTGGACTTGTTGTTGAAGTTGAGTTACACGATCATCCACTTCTTGCTAATGTGGTTGTGGAGGGGGGTACTGAACAAATCTGGTGTGGGATTACTCACCACACGACCGACACCCCGGATATAGCGACGCCGATGACCCAATGCACGCTCCATGCATGCAATCTCATCGACAGCAGACGAGTCACCACCAGACTCAGCAGAGGAGCTTTTATACTTCTCTTGGATTCGGTCCTGCATTAAACAATGTAATAAACAATCACTTGACTATTTTACTAAAATTCGACAGCATAACTGTTGTAAAATGGATAACCAACCTGTTAAACTATAAGTTATAAGCGACTCAAATTCACAAATTCCAATCAACCAACACTAATAATAACAAATACTAATAATACTAGCAAAAATATTCAACAATTGGGCTCGAGTTGGATGTTCTAAGTCTATTAAAGCGTGTTTGAGTCATTTTGACTCGTTTAAAGTTACAGTTGGATGTTCTAAGTTTATTAAAGTGTGTTTGGGTCATTTTGACCAGTTTAAAGTTAAAGCTGGATATTTTAAGTCTCTAAAAGTGTGTTTGGGTCATTTTGACCCGTTTTAAGTTACAATTGGATGTTCTAACAACAAAATCATTTGACTTACATAATCTGATGATGCATTCGTGTTGGCCCAACCGGTCCCTTCTTTATAATGGGTCGATTTAAACACATCAATTGGGCCGGTACCCTGTGAAAAACAAAAAGAATATCACTAAGAATTAATAAGCATGTTTATATAATACTAACAATTGTATTTTCATACCTCCATGTGTCGGCGCTGGGCGTATGATTTGCTGCCATGGTAACTTGGGTAACGTTGTTTTGATCGGTTTTGTTTGTTCTTCGTCGAGCGGTTTTTATAGCTCGCATCTAAAAACAGCTCATTAATCAAAGTCTCCCAAGTTTCTTGATCAACATCTTCTGGTGGATTATCCATCGCCGCCTCCACATCATCGTATCCCCCATTCTCCACGAAGTGATTTTTCAACACGTTCTTGTGATCTTTATCGCCCCCTGACACTCGGCGGTGATTCCGAGTTCAACGCCTCGCCACTTATCATTGTTTCTCTAGGAGTCCCGATCAAAATAATCCTACAAATGGAAAGTAATTATAAATGTAATAGTTATGAAATTGTAAGTAATTATAAAACATCTATACTTACTATAAGAGTGGGATATACGGCCCGTTTCTTCTCAATTGGAACCTTAGCCCAATTAGGATAATATGGCGGAACAACCTTTTCAACCTCCAACGAGATAGCACGGATAAAATCCGTAGCGTTGGGACCCACAAACTTGTACCCCCCGGCATGAAGTTCTACATCAATGGGAAGAGGCTTCCTCCCATTTTGCTCAAATTTCTTATACAATTTTAGGTTTTTGCCTTTAGATCATCTTTTTTGGGAGGAACTACCTACATTGACACATGGCATTCAAAAGTTAGGCAATTATAAAAACATCTATTAAACTATAACAAGTAACTTACCACCAGATCTAGTCGCACAACCCGAGTCGAAGTGATACGGACCACCGTCTCCACAATCTCCACCGTGTGATTGCGCCATTGTTGCCATTTTTCCTAAAACAAAATTTATTTGTAAGCACAAATAATTATTAATTAACAAAGATAAATAGTACATTTTTAACATACATTCAATCAGAATCATCACTAAAATAACGTGTGTCAACAACATCATCATCTTCTTCTTCATCGTCGTCATTTAGTTCGTCTTCATCATCTTCATCATCTTCTTCATCATCATTAATAAAACTTTCATCGAGATCAATCGAGGCAACATGACTTGGGTCACCACCCTCATTTAAAGTTGTACGCATAGGAAAGTAGCCTAAGTCGACAACCAAGTTACCAAAAAATGATTGTGTTTCCTGTGTAATAGATTGACTATCAACATGGGGAATTGGAGTTTGGTCACCACCTACGTGACTTGATTCACCACCTACGTGACTTGATTCACCACCTGCGTGACTTGATTCACCACCTTCGCATCCGGTGTCGACAACCAAAGTATAATCATTTGATTGAGTGTCGTGCAATATATCTATCTCATTAACAACAGTAGGATGATCCCAAAGCTTCTGATGGTGAACGTCCTCAACAACCCTCCATTGGCCAGTGGTTCGAGAAGGATCTCGAAAATAGAACACTTGTTTAGCCTGTGTGGCTAATATATATTGGACATCATCATACCATTCTTTGCCAACATACCAATCACGGCCAATGTCAATTATAGTAGTATTGTTTTGCTTAATTAATCTTTTACCTCTCGTGTCGAACCATTTACAACGAAATAGTACAACTGAGTAACCATCTTTGTAGTTCAACTCTATGATCTCTTCTAGTTGACCATAAAATGGAGTATCGTCTTCTCCTGATGTAACCACACCACTATTCTGATTAGTGTGTCGGGAATCACGATTTTGTACCACAAATCTAACACCATCGACTATGCAAGCAGTGTAAGAAGATGCGTACAAGGGACCATGTGCCAATGCCCTTAATTCTTTGTTATCGGGTGTAGAAGATGAAGATGAAGATGAAGATGAAAATACATTTGCTTCATATTTTAACCATGAAGAAAAATCGGTTTGCATATTGCGTTCAAGAAATTTAGATTCAAATTCACTGGTAGATGGACAAAACAAAACTTAAATTAGTAGAATTAAATGAAAATATAATAATAGTTTATCACGGGTAGATGGACAAAAACATTTACGATTTGTAGGCTTTGATTTCATCGCAGTTGTTCAACACAAACCATTGTAATGAATTGTTGGCATGTTCAGAGAGCGCCTTGATTTTCTTTTTCGATATTGGTCGACATTGTGAAGAAAACACTTGAAACTTCCTTTTGGGAATGCCAGCATCTGCATTTCTATCTGGTCGGTTAAATTTGGTCTGCATACCGTCCAGATACATAGAGCAGAATGTCAAGGCTTCATCTGCAACATAACCCTCCGCAATTGAGCCTTCAGGTTTGGCTTTGTTTCTAACATATGCTTTGAGCTTTTTCATATATCTTTCAAAAGGATACATCCATCTCATATACACAAGGCCACCAAGAATAGCTTCTTCAGGTAAATGAAGAATGAGATGAACCATTATGTCAAAAAATGCTGGAGGATATATCATTTCCAAATTGCATAATATCTTAACCACTTCCTCATTTGCTTTATACATGTCTTTCACATCTACTGATCGTGCACAAATTTTTTGAAAGAATGTGCAAACGTCATTGATTGTTGTTGAAACATTTTTGTGCAGACCCGATCGTACCCCTATTGGCAGCAATCGTTGCATGAGGATGTGATAATCATGGGACTTTAACCCAATTATATTTGAATTATTGGGAAGTACCTTATTTTTGAAATTCGATCTAAATCCATCAGGCAGTCTCACTCCTCGAATAAACTGACAAAAGCGTTCTCGATCACTGGGTGTGAAAGAGTAAGGAGCTTGTGGTTGGTACAACTTGTTGTTTTTTTGTGTTAGCCATAGGTTATGTCGAATACCCATATTTTCTAAGTCTTTGCGGGCTTTGTGTGTGTCTTTTGATTTATCGTTCATCAACAAAGTACCCAATAAACTCTCACACACATTTTTCTCCACGTGCATAACATCAAGATTGTGTTTTAAAAGCAGAGAAGACCAATAATCGACCTTAAATAAGATACTTCGTTTAGTCCAATTCAACTCTGATGTTAGGCGTTTTCTTTTTACTCCTCCATACATTGGATGTTTCCCCGGAACATGATCTGGGAGATTTTTTAGTTGTTCTAATATCTGAGCATTAGTCAATCGTCAAGGAGGATGTTTTGTCTCTTTCTTGCCATCAAACGACATATCGTTACTCCATTTATACTTTCTAGGCAAAAATCTTCTGTGTCCAACAAAAGCTATCTTATTCGTTATAGCGCACGAAGGTGTGTCAACGTTACACGTAGGGCATGCTTTATAACCTTGACCACTCCATCCAGACAAGCTACTACGAGCAGGATAATCGTTGATAGTCCATAACAGTGCAGCATGCATCCTAAATACAGTTTTGGTTGATGCATCTCTCACCTGGACTCCTTCAGCCCGCAACATTTTCAACTCATCAACCAACGGCCTTAAGTATACATCAATGTCCTTACTAGGTGATTTAGGCCCGGGAATTAGCAAGGTTAACATGAAAGAAGACTCTTTCATACATAACCACGGTGGTGTATTATATGTTGTTAACACTACCGGCCACATACTGTAAGTCTGACTCATGTTACCGAACGGATTAAAACCATCGGCAGCCAAACCTAAGCGGACATTCCTTGGTTCTTTAGCAAAATCCGGATATCTATCATCAAAATCTTGCCATGCCTTCCCATCAACCGAATGTCGCATCATACCATCTGTTGAGCGTCCAGTATTATGCCAGATCATTTCTTTTGCCGTTAATCTTGAACTATACCTTCGTCGAAGCCGTGAAGTTAAAGGAAAGTAGCGCAACACTTTATGTGGTACTTTCTTCCCCTTTGTGTTTTTATCAACCCATCTACTCTCATCACAAACCAGACAGTTTTGCATTGATTCATTCTCCTTCCAAAACAGTGCACAATCATTAATGCAAGCATGGATAGACTAATATCCTTACCCAATCTTACGCTGTTTCTTCTTAGCTTCATAGTGTGACCCTGGAACGTGATTTTCCTTCGGCATTGCAATTTGTAGAAGCTCTAACAGTTGGTCAAACGAACTATTCGTCCATTTGTTGATAACTTTGATATGCATCAATTTGGCTAAGAAGTTTAGGGAAGACATTTGACTACAACCGAGGTATAACTCCTTATTTAGCTCCTCAAACAACGCATCAAACTCTGGGTCTAAACCAGTTTCATCTCCATCTATATTATCCTTGTTTGTATTTTGTTCAGCCATCACATCATCTATGGCATCAAACATCTCATTATTTGTTGTTGTAGTTATTGGAGGAGTTGATGTTGTTCTTGGGGCAAAAGGTAATGCTATCTCCGCCACACGAGGATGTTGTTCACCATGATAAATCCAATTATGATATGATTGTAGAAACCCACGGTCATGTATGTGGCCATATATCGTGTTCAAATCCTGTCGACACGCATTACAACAACGTCTACACGGGCAAAACACTCTACCTCGACCGTCGACATGGTTCTTGGCCGTCTCTATAAAGTTGCGAAGACCGCTTAACAAAGCCAAAGAATTTCGATTTCTCAGGGTAACCCAGCTTTTATCAATTGCCATATCTAGTGTCATATCTATTGTGTTATAAGAATACACATATACTTGCATGTAATAAATGATATAAACGAATGTATGTGATTTGATCGGTACTCTAAGGCGGTGGATCCTAACTCACTTTTTTAATATTCTATCTCATATGTATATATTTTAACGAGTTGACTATTTAAGAAAAAATCAGCAGCATTTCACCTTAACTCCCCAAGTATGCAGATAAACCGCAAACTCGAAGGAGTAAGGAGAAATATCTACAAATTTTTTCTTAAATGTCAACCCGTTAAAATATATACATATCCTAAATAAGATAGAATATTCAAAAGGCAGTCCCAAAGGGGACAATCCAAAATTTATCTCTATCAGATAAATTTCGGACGGGTATATTCTAAAAAGTTATCCTAAATAAACATACTAGTATACACAACATGAGACGTACATAAAGGTATAAAAGTCGGGATGCGTACCTTAAAAAAATTCAATGAAACACAAATAAGATGTTATTGACACCTCTCCAACCGCAATGAGTTCCGAACTTGCAATAAAATTAAATAAAGTTACATATACATACAAAGATATATACATACATTCAAAATTACATAAATACATACACAATTATATACATACAAATCTTACAATTACATAATCATACATACAAACATACATACAAATATACATAGATATTATATACAAACACACATAAATAAATGCCCAAATTCTAAAATTACATATACAAACACAATTACATACATAAAAATACATACATACACGTATATACATACATAGCCTTTACAAACATATATAAACAAAATACCCAAATTCCCAAATTACATACATAAACACAATTCCATATATAAACATAAACATAATACAAATACATACAAACACACATGCATACATGTATATACATACATAGCCTTTACAAACATACATAAACAAATACCCAAATTCCCAAATTACATACATAAACATGTGTTCCATACATAAACATAATACAAATACATACAAACACACATACACATATATACATACATATTATATACAAACATACATAATCATACATCTAAACCAAATTTGTAGAAAAATTACTAACCAAGTTTGCAAATTAGCTTCCTCTAAGCTTGAAATCCTTAAAAAAATGGTTAAATCTTCAAACACCTAACAAAAACCAAAGAAATTAAGCAAAAAACACCAAAATGTTGATTTTTTTGTTAAGATTGAACAATATATGTTAACTCACCTCAAAACCGAAGAGATTGGTGAATATTGCTCCACAAAATACCCAAAAACACGAAAAATCGCCGGAGAGAGAGATGGAGGCGTTTTGGGTGGTTTTTTGGGCGAAATGGGAAGCAGAAGGCTGTATTCTGTGTTCATTCGCGCTGAGACCTATACCGACGACATGTCGTCGGTATAGGCTCAAAAGTCGGCGCTGTAGGTTGCCTATACCGACGACATGTCGTCGGTATAGGCTTCATAGGGTTTTGACCAGTCAATAAAGTAAAAAAGCCTATACCGACGACATGTCGTCGGTATAGGCTATTTTATAATTTTTTTAATTAAACAAAAAAAAAATTTTGACCGACGAAAACATTATTATATTAAAAAAACAAAAATAAAATCAAAATAACCCTATACCGACGACATGTCGTCGGTATAGGTTTTCCCCAATAATTCATTGGGCCCCATTTTTCCCCCCATCTGGCTCAACCCTGTACCGACGACATGTCGTCGGTATAGGATGTCCCTGTCAAAATTTTGGTTTTGACCTATACCGACGACATGTCGTCGGTACAGGGTGACCTATGCCGACGACAATTGTCGTCGGTATAGGCGGCGTCGGCACAGGGTCTTTTTTTTGTAGTGTTAACAGGTCTTAACAGGTTAACATGTCTTTAACCTGTTTATACACGAATTTAACATGTCTCTAACATGTCGACATGTTTAAGACAAGAAACATGTTATGGTCATACATGAGACATGATAATTACGTGTCGTGTTAACATGTGCGTATCAAAAGTTGTCACTCCTACTAGATACTATAAAGACAACATGTCAATCAACTATAAAGACAGAGATGTTTTACGGGTCTGAATTTCCACCTAGACTTTATTTGCTAGTTTGAATGATGTAGCTAGTCTAAAATATGTTTTAATTTGTTCCCGACCACTTGGAGATCCGGGGATATGTCGTGCTGCATTGCTGATATCTCAGGTGTCCCACAAATTTCATAATAAAATGTCACATTCTGCTTCGTATAATCTTCATTAGACATCAATATGAAGGTGCACAATGGGTAACCTATTAACCATATGAGCCATTAAACTAAAAATTAGAATATAGCTACTGAGAATATCCTTTCAAATCAGGCCGACTTATTTAATAAATAATATTACCAACCATATATCAACCCCCTACCCTAAAACAATCAATTGGTCGACATTAATTATTCTAACATAGATGGATAGACCAAACGATCATTTCAGAAGCGTGTTTTGTATATTAACTAATTGAATTACCTGTTAACTCTATCAAAAGAGCGGTACTCGTTTTGTTCAGATTTCTTTTGCACTGTGTGACAACCCGACTTTTCCGGTTAACTCGGTTAACAATTACGTTAAAAATCTTAACTGAAACTTAACCCCGTTAACTTAAACCAGTTAAATCTAACCCCAGGGGTCAATTCTGTCAATGTTCAAACTAGAAACACAAGGACTAAAACTGTAATAAACCTAAACTCAATCTGTTGACTTGTGGAAGTCAAAATTGAAGAGTTTTTGTCTATGTTAACTTTTACAAGTCAAAATTCGTGAGTTTCAAGCCAAAATTCGAACTCATAACCGATCAATCTCTCGAATTTGTAACGGATATAGCTTTCAATGCTATAATCGATCATCATTGAGCAATTATCACTACCATTATACACGAATAAATCCCAATGATGATTAATTATGTTGTAACCGTCGACTCCACCATTGTCTCTACAAAAATTCGCTTCAATTCGATCATTGCAACTGAAATTGATCATCCACGCACCTTGGACGAGTCGCTGAGAACGTATTACACACAACGATCCAATCGGAGATAGAACCAGACTCACCGGAGACCAACGCCCCCTCGGTCGGCACCTGTTTTGATCGATCCCCTTCAATTCATATTGCGTTCTGGTAATAAATCTCATCCATAGCTTCGTTTTTATTCATAGATTGAAAACCCTATGCTAATTGGGGTTTATATCATTATTTCGATCAAGATTCAAATTCTAGGGTTCATGATCAACCGAGTTAATCGAACCCTACCTTACAACGTGTTTTAATGCAATTAACTTATACTGTTAGACTCGAAATCATCCTTTTAATGAAAACCCCACGTTTATTTAATCTCATAACATCGAATTGATCAGGACCCGTAATCTAGGGTTCATACGAAACCCAATTTAGGGCTTTTGATACTAAACTTGATTAAAATTCAATTGAATCATATGGTTAGACTCGCGATTACCTACTCTTTGAAAGCCCCATATCAATTGAATCGAATAATATCGAATTGATTATAAACCGTAAACTAGGGTTCATCATAAACTCGATTTGGGGATTTCGATTATAGTCTCAACCAAAATGCAATTAATTTATATGGACAGATTCGAAATCCTTCAATGATCAATAGCCCCATGGATCCAACATCTAACATTACAAGAATTAATCAAATCGATTTAAAGTTCTTAATCTAGGGTTTCGGCCGAATACGTGTAGCTAATCGATTCAAAACGTGTGAATTCTTACAATTAAACACCACCTCAGTTTCGCAAACATCCGATTTACAAAACCCCTAACCTTTGATTTCATTTCAGTGTAAAAAATCGCTAGATTCGAGTCTAGATTCAATCGTAT
Organism: Smallanthus sonchifolius; assembly: GCA_023525975.1. Lineage (NCBI taxonomy): Eukaryota > Viridiplantae > Streptophyta > Magnoliopsida > Asterales > Asteraceae > Smallanthus > Smallanthus sonchifolius. Next base: position 14,982,346 of record CM042027.1, on the reverse strand, counting down.
GTGTGTATGGGGAGGGATGAACACTTGAGTTGTATGTTAAAACCATTTGAAACCGGATTCTGTTGCGATAGCCTAGCGGCCGGGACTGGTTAAGTGTTTGTGCTATTAGGGGAGAGACCCGGGTTCGAGTCTCTCCACCCACATTTATTTTTAAAAACCGATTTTCACTATTATTTTAATTACCAAATAAATTGTTAAAATAATATAATATTATATTAAAGTGTTTTAACCTGGAAAACAACCCGTAGGCCCGGGTTTGATTTTATAACTTATAATTGATAATAATTCCACTTTTGAAATAATATATTTATATTATTTTCAACCCCGACTTCGTATGAAATAATATATTAATATTATTTTTAACTCGTGACTCCTATTTTTAAATAATATATATTTATGTTATTTCACTTTGTTTAAACACCTCGTATAATGTTTTAAACCGTTTAATAATATAAATTGTTATATTATTTACCGACGTTATTTACTCGAATAAAAATAACATATTTATTATTTTTGCCAACGATTAGATATTTATCTTACGAATCTAAAATAATATACTAGATTATATTATTTTCCTAACTTTTGTAAACGACCCGAACGTACGTACTTATTTATTTATTTATCATTCGTTATTAACGTTCGACACGTAACGCATTTACCTTAATTATTATATATATAATTCCGTAGACACGTTCGTCTACTCTTAAATTCTTAAAATGCGTTAAGGCGTTAAATCTTCTGTGTCGTCGTCACAAATCCCAACTTGTCCCTAATTTATGTATTTATAATTTTAGGGCATACTTAAGTCGTCTGAGACTTACACTCGAGGTTCCAACTTTTTCCTCGTGTGATTCAAATCTCTACTCAAGCTCAGGTGAGTTTTCACGGCCCCTTTTTACTGCTTTTAAACTGGGGGAGAAAACATGATACAAACTCTTTTTGATTTTTGTACTTCATTTTATATCACTTGTTATGACTATGTGTAAACTCTATCATGAAAGTCCTCACATCGAACCGTTTAAATATGAATATAGCGAGGTATGTTGGGTAGTACTACTGGGTTTGACAAACCTCACCTGCGTTAGTCGCGCTAACTCGATTGGATATCAAACGGGTGCAATATTGACCTAAACGTGCACCGTGGTTGATAGACCTAGTGGGAGGCAATACAAACAGTCAGTTTACGGTTGCGAGCGTAATAGCAAACATGAACATGGGTTAGCTACTCATTGGTATATATATGTTGATTGTACAATAAATCTGGTAAACGTTTATTTTTATATTAAAACATGTGAACTCATCAACCTCGTGTTGACATTTTTACTTACATGTTTTCTTAGGTCGCTAAGTTAAGACACAGGTGCACAACTAGGATCATGCATGGGATGCTCCTGATTTATTGATGTCTTACTACTTTGATTGTTTTCATTTTATTATTGTTTGGACTTGGACGTTTGGACTTTCTTTTTGGGGCGCGTGTATTTTGCGCATTTATTTTCTTTACGCTTCCGTATTTGAACTCTGAATTTTGATTATATTATACTTATGTCCCATGTAGAGTCGTTCAATGTAACTGATGTCTGAGATCCTGGTTTGTCACTTCCAAAAACGGTAAAACTCCGTTAGTTGAAATTAGGGGTGTGACAAATTGGTATCAGAGCCATTGGTTATAGAGAACTAGGATTGCATACTAGACTATAGCCTCACACATTAGTTACATGTCATTTGGATGTTTGGTACTTATACATAATGTTGCAGGATCATGTCGTCAACCCCACCTCCATCACCTAACGCATCAGGGCATAAGGCACCTGTACTCTCATCCCCGGAGCCCAAAAGGCGCCGGACTACTTCAATTGACCAAGGCGAACCGAGTAACGCACGAGCATTGGATTATGCTCTCAATTGGGACGTATACCCACATATGATCCAAAGGTGGATCGAAATGGGAGATGTTCCATCACCTTACTTTGGATCCGCATCTTCATCATCTACACTACCTAGCTTACCATGCACCATGGAACAAGCTTTCGCAGCATTCGTATCTTATATGTTGAAGGAACTGAGTTTTGTACAAGATGCCATCGAGGAGATACCTGAACTTCTGAAGAATGGACCCCAAGTAGAGAAGAATAAGGTAGGAGTAGAACACCTGACTACTGAACTAGCTGCAACGGACCATGTCCACAACCTTAGAGTGGATCATGTGGCACATATAGAGACGAGGGCTGACACTATGGATGATGATATGGAAGGAGTTCTGGAGAGATTAGCTGCTATGGAAGCTCAGCTACATGTGGCAAACCACAATGCTGAAGGCCTTCAAGAGAGGGTGACTCACTTGGAAGCCCAATTGCAAGCGACCCTATTTCCGGAGGACATTCCAGTATCTGACGATGAGGAGGAACCTTTTGAAGAAGAGCCCTTCGAGGAGGAGCCCTTAGAGGGGGAGATTGCTGAGGAGGAGCCAGTGGAGATCGATGATGCACAGTCATACGTCTCTTCTGATGACGAGGATGTTTGATGATCTCCCTATACTATCTTCTTTTTCATGTTTGTTTTTGCTTATGTTATCTCTCTTTTCAAACCTAGATGGGTAAGGTTGTTCCCATCCAATAAAAGCATGAGAAGTTTAATATTTGAGTTATTTATTTTGTAGCCTTACAATTTATTTAATTTTCAAAATATTAGATGTTGTATCTCTTACTCGTACCTGAATAATGTTTAATATGCGATATATTTCTCATTATTTTTCATTTGTGATTGTGAAGAATCATGTCTGGGAGAGGACGAGGAGGGCGTGCCGGTGGTCGTGGTACCATTAACATGACGGCAGCAGAGCTAGCAGCTTTGATAAATAATAGTGTGGCAGAGGCCCTAGCAGCACAGAATGCTGCAGGTAAATGCTTTAACTATTGACTAATAGTGTCAATCCTTCTCCTAAAAACATTTTTCTAAACTCTATAATTCCAATTCAATTGGTACTTCTAAATCTAGGTCAGCAAAATCAGCAAAACCAACAACCAGCCTGTACTTTCAAGGCATTCATGGATTGCAAGCCCCACACCTTTAGTGGAGCTGAAGGAGCCGTTGGATTACTTCGCTGGTTTGAGAAGGTTGAATCAGTAATAGCCATGTGCAACTGCCCCGTGGCTAACCAAGTGAAGTTTGCTGCTGGAACTTTAGAAGGCCGGCCCTAAAATGGTGGAATGCCCAAGTTCAAATGTTGGGACTGGCAATGGCAAATGGACTCCCGTGGGAGGAATTTATGGCAATGATGAAGGAGGAATACTGCCCACGAGATGAAATTCAAAAGCTAGAGGGGGAGTTCTGGAACCTTAAGATGGAGGGTTCGGAAATTGAACTCTACACCACTCGTTCGCACGAACTTGCTACCATGTGCCCACACATGGTGACTCCGGATTACAAACGGATTGAACTATACATTGGAGGTTTGGTACCTCAGATTCAAAGCATGGTGACCTCATCCAACCCTACCACTATCCAACAGACCATCCGACTTGCTCACAAATTGACCGATCAGGCGGTGACACAAGGAACTTTACCTCCAAGAGGTTCGGGTTCTAAACCCACCGACAACAATAAGCGTAAGTTCGACCATCACTCCCACTTCCACTCTAACTCTAAAGGATCCCAACCCAACCAACCTCAGCACCAACAGCAGCGAAAGTTTGAGCCTGCTAGAAACTTTAATCAAACGACCTCATCAGGTCCGAATCAGGGAGAATATGCTGGGAGGTACCCCAAGTGCAACAAATGTGGCTATCACCACACGGACACTTGTGACCGACAACGTTGCCAGCGGTGTGGTAAGATGGGCCATGTTGCGAAGGACTGTAGGGTTGCACTCCCGAATAAACAACCATTTCAATCACAGGGATTCACGAGATGATGTTTTCAGTGCGGCAAGGAGGGGCACATCCAAAGAAATTGTCCTCAGTTGAAGAGGGGTGGAAATGGTAATGGCAGTGGTAGTCATAACAGTAATAACCAGGGCAACAATGGTAACAACCCCAATCAGAACAATAATGGTGGGAATAACGGTAATAACGGTAGTAATGGAGGGAATGGGGCAAAAGGAAGAGATTTTGTACTGGGATCTGGAGAAGCTCGTTACGATCACAACGTGGTCACCGGTAAGTTTCTCTTAAATAATTACTTTGCTTCTGTCCTTTTTGACACTGGTGCTGATAGGAGTTTTATATCTAAGAAACTTAGTGATATGATAAAAGGAACTCCAACTCTGTTAGAAGCTAAGTATGTAATAGAGATAGCTGACGGCCAAACAATTGAAGCAACCCACATTCTTAAGGGTTGTAAGCTTGATTTAGCTAGCCATATTCTTGACATCGACCTTATGCCGGTCACACTTGGTAGTTTTGATGTAATCGTCGGCATGGATTGGTTGTCTAAAAACCAAGCGGAAATCATTTGTCATGAGAAAATCGTTCGCATACCCCTCCCGAGTGGAGAAATTCTTTCAGTTCAGGGCGAAAGGGTTGGTACTGTCATGGGTATCATATCCTTCATGAAAGCACAAAAATGCCTTCGGAAAGGACATACCGCTATCTTAGCTCTCGTTGCCGAGCAGCCATCCGAAGAGAAGAAGATTGAAGATATCCCAATTGTACGGGAATTTCTGGAAGTATTTCCTGAAGATTTACCTGGCTTACCACCGCACCGTCAAGTGGAATTTCAAATCGATGTAGCACCTGGAGCAGCGCCGATCGCTCGGGCACCTTATCGATTAGCACCCAGTGAATTGCAAGAACTATCTACCAAGTTACAGGAGTTGTTAGATAAAGGTTTCATCCGACCAAGTTCATCACCGTGGGGAGCTCCAGTCCTGTTTGTTAAAAAGAAGGACGGTACTTTCCGTATGTGCATTGATTACCGGGAATTGAACAAGGTAACAATAAAAAATCGTTATCCCCTGCCGCGTATTGATGACCTCTTCGATCAACTCCAAGGGTTAAGTTTCTATTCCAAAATAGACCTTAGATCTGGTTATCATCAGCTGAGAGTCCGAGATGAGGATATCTCTAAGACTGCTTTCAGGACAAGGTACGACCACTATGAGTTTATGGTTATGCCTTACGGATTAACCAACGCACCTGCGGTATTCATGGACCTCATGAACCGTGTATGTAAACCTTATCTTGACCAGTTCGTTATCGTTTTCATCGACGACATCCTCATTTATTCCAAGAACAAAGAGGAACATGAGGAACATCTACGCCTAATTTTGGAACTACTTAAGCGAGAACAACTGTATGCTAAGTTTTCCAAGTGTGAATTTTGGATCTGGGAAGTTCAGTTTCTAGGGCATGTGGTTAATGAAAAAGGGATACATGTCGACCCACCCAAAATAGAAGCCATCAAGAATTGGGCAGCACCGACGACTCCGATTGAGATGCGACAATTTCTGGGATTGCTGGATATTACCGTCGATTCATCGAAGGATTTTCCAAAATTGCTCAACCTCTCACCACCCTAACTCAAAAAGGAAAAGCCTATAATTGGGGCGATAACCAAGAGTCAGCTTTCCAGCACCTCAAACAGAAACTTTGCAGTGCACCTATTTTAGCTCTTCCGGAAGGAACCGATGATTTTGTGGTGTATTGTGATGCATCCATTCAAGGCCTGGGTTGTGTCTTAATGCAACGCGAAAAGGTAATCGCATATGCTTCACGTCAGTTAAAGATCCACGAGAAAAACTACACCACTCATGACCTAGAGTTGGGAGCAGTAGTTTTTGCACTTAAGATATGGAGACATTACTTGTACGGTACCAAATGCACCATCTACACCGATCACAAGAGTCTTCAGCATATCTTCGAGCAGAAGGAGTTGAACATGCGACAACGTCGTTGGGTTGAACTCTTAAATGATTACGACTGTGCGATCCGATACCACCCGAGTAAAGCTAATGTTGTAGCTGATGCCCTGAGTCGAAAAGAAACAAAATCCAAACGAGTTCGAGCATTACAGCTTACTATTCACCCCGGATTACCTGACAGAATTCGTAGTGCTCAACTCGAAGCCCTAAAAGAAGAAAACTACCGCTGGAAGGTACACGCGGTCTGGAAGCACAACTTGAAGTAAAATCTGACGGCATTCGATACTTTGCCGAACGAATATGGGTTCCAGTATTCGGAAAACTAAAGGAACTAGTTATGGACGAGTCTCATAAATCTCGTTACTCTATTCATCCGGGTTCCGATAAGATGTATCAGGATTTAAAGATACTATATTGGTGGCCAAAGATGAAGGCCGATATAGCTATTTATGTGAGTAAATGTCTGACATGCGCAAAAGTTAAAGTTGAATACCAAAAGCCTTCTGGTCTTCTACAACAACCAGAAATTCCTATGTGGAAATGGGAACAAATATCCATGGATTTCATCACCAAATTACCACGAACTCCTACCGGATGCGATACCATTTGGGTAATCGTTGATCGTTTAACAAAATCCGCCCATTTCTTAGCCATCAAGGAAACCGATAAGATGGAAAAGCTTACTCGTATTTACCTAAAAGAAGTAGTATCTCGGCACGGGGTGCCAATCTCCATTATTTCGGATCGTGATGCACGATTCACTTCTCGTTTCTGGCAGTCGTTACATAAGGCCTTAGGCACGCGTCTAGATATGAGCACAGCCTACCATCCTCAAACCGATGGTCAAACAGAATGTACTATCCAAAATCTGGAGGACATGCTACGAGCTTGTGTGATCGATTTCGGTAACACTTGGGAGTCTCACCTACCGTTAGTGGAGTTCTCCTACAACAACAGCTATCACACTAGCATCAAGGCAGCTCCATTTGAAGCACTTTATGGACGGAAATGCCGTTCTCCCATTTGTTGGACCGAGGTTGGAGATAGCCAACTCACAGGTCCTGAACTTGTATCTGAAACTTCCGAAAAGATCGTTCAAATTAGAAACCGTATGGCGGCAGCTCGTGATCGTCAAAAGAGCTATGCTGACAAGCGTCGTAAACCTTTGGAGTTTCAAATAGGTGACATGGTCTTACTCAAAGTCTCACCTTGGAAAGGTGTCATTCGTTTCGGGAAACGAGGAAAACTGAATCCTCGTTATGTTAGACCATTCAAAATTGTGAAAAAAATCGAGCCAGTTGCGTATGAGCTGGTCCTACCCGAAAGACTTAGTGGTGTACACAACGTCTTTCACGTCTCAAAATTGAAGAAATGTCTAGCAGACGAATCGCTCACAGTTCCTCTTGAGGAACTACATATTGATGAACAGTTGCGTTTCATCAAAGAACCTGTCAAAATTATGGATAGGGAAGTCAAAACGTTAAAGCGTAGTAAAATCCCTATTGTTAGAGTCCATTGGAACTCGAAATGCGGACCAGAATTCATGTGGGAACGCGAGGATCAGATGATGCGCAAATATCCAAATCTGTTCAAGCACCCCACTTCAAATTATTAAGGTACTATTTTAATTTTCGGGACGAAAATTCTTTCAACTACGGGATGATGTGACATCCGGAATTTTTTTTTTATTTACTTAAATTTTTAGGACGAAAATTCTTTCAACTAGGGGATGATGTGACAACCCGACTTTTTCGGTTAACTCCGTTAACAATTCCGTTAAAAATCCTAACTGAAACTTAACCCCGTTAACTGAAACCAGTTAAATCTAACCCCAGGGGTCAATTCTGTCGATGTTCAAACTAGAAACACAAGGACTAAAACTATAATAAACCTAAACTCAATCTGTTGACTTGTGGAAGTCAAAATTGAAGAGTTTTTGTCTATATTGACTTTTACAAGTCAAAATTCGTGAGTTTCAAGCCAAAATTCGAACTCATAACCGATCAATCTCTCGAATTTGTAACGGATATAGCTTTCAATGCTATAATCGATCATTATTGAGCAATTATCACTACCAGTATACACGAATAAATCCCAATGATGATTATTTATGTTGTAACCGTCGACTCCACCATTGTCTCTACACAAATTCGCTTCAATTCGATCATTGCAACTGAAATTGATCATCCACGCACCTTGGACGAGTCGCTGAGAACGTATTACACACAACGATCTAATCGGAGATAGAACCAGACTCGCCGGAGACCAACGCCCCCTCGGTCGGCACCTGTTTTGATCGATCCCCTTCAATTCATATTGCGTTCTGGTAATAAATCTCATCCATAGCTTCGTTTTTATTCATAGATTGAAAACCCTATGCTAATTGGGGTTTATATCATCAATTCGATCAAGATTCAAATTCTAGGGTTCATGATCAACCGAGTTAATCGAACCCTACCTTACAACGTGTTTTAATGCAATTAACTTATACTGTTAGACTCGAAATCATCTTTTTAATGAAAACCCTATGTTTATTTAATCTCATAACATCGAATTGATCAAGACCCGTAATCTAGGGTTCATACGAAACCCAATTTGGGGCTTTTGATACAAAACTTGATTAAAATTCAATTGAATCATATGGTTGGACTCGCGATTACCTACTCTTTGAAAGCCCCATATCAATTGAATCGAATAATATCGAATAGATTATAAACCGTAAACTAGGGTTCATCATAAACTCGATTTGGGGATTTCGATTATAGTCTCAACCAAAATGCAATTAATTTATATGGACAGATTCGAAATCCTTCAATGATCAATAGCCCCATGGATCCAACATCTAACATTACAAGAATTAATCAAATCGATTTAAAGTTCTTAATCTAGGGTTTCGGCCGAATACGTGTAGCTAATCGATTCAAAACGTGTGAATTCTTACAATTAAACACCACCTCAGTTTCGCAAACATCCGATTTACAAAACCCCTAACCTTTGATTTCATTTCAGTGTCAAAAATCATTGGATTCGAGTCTAGATTCAATCGTATGTGTGTATGGGGAGGGATGAACACTTGGGTTGTATGTTAAAACCATTTGAAACCGGATTCTGTTGCGATAGCCTAGCGGCCGGGACTGGTTAAGTGTTTGTGCTATTAGGGGAGAGACCCGGGTTCGAGTCTCTCCACCCACATTTATTTTTAAAAACCGATTTTCACTATTATTTTAATTACCAAATAAATTGTTAAAATAATATAATATTATATTAAAGTGTTTTAACCCGGAAAACAACCTGTAGGCTCGGGTTTGATTTTATAACTTATAATTGATAATAATTCCACTTTTAAAATAATATATTTATATTATTTTCAACCCGACTTCGTAAGAAATAATATATTAATATTATTTTTAACTCGTGACTCCTATTTCTAAATAATATATATTTATGTTATTTCACTTTGTTTAAACACCTCGTATAATGTTTTAAACCGTTTAATAATATAAATTGTTATATTATTTACCGACGTTATTTGCTCGAATAAAAATAACATATTTATTATTTTTGCCAATGATTAGATATTTATCTTACGAATCTAAAATAATATACTAGATTATATTATTTTCCTAACTTTTGTAAACGACCCGAACGTACGAACTTATTTATTTATTTATCATTTGTTATTAACGTTCGACACGTAACGCATTTACCTTAATTATTATATATATAATTCCGTAGACACGTTCGTCTACTCTTAAATTCCTAGAATGCGTTAAGGCGTTAAATCTTCTGTGTCGTCGTCACAAATCCCAACTTGTCCCTAATTTATGTATTTATAATTTTAGGGCATACTTAAGTCGTCTGAGACTTATACTTGTGGTTCCAACTTTTTCATCGTGTGATTCAAATCTCTACTCAAGCTCAGGTGAGTTTTCACGGCCCCTTTTTACTGCTTTTAAACTCGGGGAGAAAACATGATGCAAACTTTTTTTGATTTTTGTACTTCATTTTATATCACTTGTTATGACTATGCGTAAACTCTATTATGAAAGTCCTCACATTGAACCGTTTAAATATGAATATAGCGAGGTATGTTGGGTAGTACTACTGGGTTTGACAAACCTCACCTGCGTTAGTCGCGCTAACTCGATTGGATATCGAACGGGTGCAATATTGACCTAAACGTGCACCGTGGTTGATAGACCTGGTGGGAGGCAATACAAACAGTCAGTTTACGGTTGCGAGCATAATAGCAAACATGAACATGGGTTAGCTACTCATTGGTATATATATGTTGATTGTACAATAAATCTGGTAAACGTTTATTTATATATTGAAACCTGTGAACTCACCAACCTCGTGTTGACATTTTTACTTACATGTTTTCTCGGGTCGCTAAGTTAAGACACAGGTGCACAACTAGGATCATGCATGGGATGCTCCTGATTTATTGATGTCTTACTACTTTGATTGTTTTTGTTTTATTATTGTTTGGACTTGGACGTTTGTACTTTCTTTTTGGGGCGCGTGTATTTTGCGCATTTATTTTCTTTACGCTTCCGCATTTGAACTCTGAATTTTGATTATATTATACTTATGTCCCATGTAGAGTCGTTCAATGTAACTGATGTCTGAGATCCTGGTTTGTCACTTTCCAAAACGGTAAAACTCCGTTAGTTGAAATTGGGGGTGTGACACACTGTCATTGTACAACCCAAACATATGTTTGACAGAAAATGTTAATTATCACCTGTTGATGAATATGTAACGTTAACATGTTATTTGATATTTGCGGTTAATTTAAAAACAATAGCAGATGTGGTGTGTACTTACTTTCGAGTTGGGTTACGGCTGTAGAAAATGTTCGGTTAATCGGTTTGTTTGCGGGTTAATCTTGACGGGGTTCTAGACTGGGTCATTGGGTACAAGAAATGAAGCTTCACGGTTCAAACGGTTTGCAGAAATTTAGTATTTAGTCACATGCATGTATTAAGGGAAAATAAGATGACTGATATGTTTTTTATGTTGAGTTATTTTCTAATTATGAGGGTTGCATTAAGGGAAAATCAAAGGTTACAATTTTACAACTAGTACCTCAAGAGTCAAATAACTTGTTAGTATTTACTTTTGTTAATAGCTTAATAGTCTCATGAATCTATAAATGTAATATTTCAAATTTAATATATAATTCTCCAATCTTTTGTATGTGAGTGTGTGTTTTGAGTGTCTCAAGGGACCTGTGTACAACCTTCACTATCATTTGTCCAACTAATACACGAAAATCTAACCTCTCACAAAGCATAGACATCATGCGGAAATAATGATGGTTATTTGTAAATATTACCATTCACCTCTTTGATATGTAGGTTCCACTTAATAACGAATTCTATAGAGCTTCTAAACTAATTACTCATGCATGAAAATGTATGAAACTAAACTTTAGAATAGAGGTAAGTAAGGAGATTAACTGAAGGTAAGTGTATCAGTAATAATCTATGTTTTTTAATAAAATCCATTTTGGCAGACACGATTCACATTTAATAATTTGTTGATAATTATTTAAGATGAGATGCTAACAATTTGTATATGTGGGTGGGTTTTGGGTTATTAGATGACATTGTTGCAGGTGCTAAAAGCATTCAAGGACTACCGATCCTTTGAGAGAGACAAAGAAGGAAATTAACATTGTAATTGCAGCAGGTGCTACTGATCCTTTGAGAAAGAAGTCTTGAAACGGATTGAATGAATATTAGGGTTTGGGGTGCTTTTTTTGAAAGAGAAGAAACCGTTTGAAGCAGCCATAGGTTTTGGGTGATTCATTGATGGATCCAACTGAAGTAGCGAGTATAGACGGATCCGAATAGGATCCGCGTGAAGGAAATAAGAGTTGGGCAGGAAAAGTAAAGTCCTTGTTGTCTAAACATACGCGTGACACAAAATATTTTTATTTATTAGGTTAGCAAGAGAAGATAAGATGGTTACATTTATATTGGCTACTTGTATAAGTTATCCTATTATATGATTTTTATCAGTCATCATTATGATATTTTATGAATTCAAGAATCCATAAAAGTTACATTAAAGAGACACTTATTTTATAAACACTTTTTGACTAAATTATTAAAATTTATAGGAAAAGGAATTTAGTTGATTTGTAAATACGTCATTCAGTTGTACAATATTAGTCTAGGGTAGTCATAGCTTGGTTTTTGTTTGGGTTCATCAAATTTAGCTAAAACATAGCTTTTAAGCAAATCCTTTATTGAAATTGAAGTAAATACTTCATTGACTTGTACAACATGAATCAAGGTTTGTACACTTAGTATGATAATCGTTGGTAAGGTTGGATTAGGTTTCCATGATATTCTAATCCATTCTTTTCAGACGACTGTTTGTGTAAGTTAGGATTCCATCGGTTATCTTATCTTATCAGGTAAGATGTCTAAAACGATTACCAACCAAATTTTTCAGCGTTTGTTATAGTGGAGCAAATTATCTAACGAAAACTCCGGCAGTAGAACTTCCTAAAATAGCAACCACAACCATGACATTTCACGATCGGGTATTTCAATTTTTTAAAATGACAACCTCATTGTATTTCAAATATGGTTAGACCTTGTTTGGGCATGGCTTGTGAGAAGAGTTGATATGGAGCATAGACGTTGACATTTTGTTGAAATAGGTGTTTTGGAATTTAAACACTTTGTAATCGATACGTATTCTTCGAATTTCAAAGTAAAAAGACAAGTCGGTACCACGAGTGGGTTCCTGTTGAATTAAATTACCACGAATTACTGAGGGAAAATCCCGATAGTGAAATGTCAAAACAAGGGCATTTTTTTCCTTGTGTTATTACTAAGAGAAAAACTAACATAAATGGTCCTTATGTTAAAACAATACATTTTTGTCTTTTCACATAAAAACTAACAGAAACATTGGATGACGTTAGACACCTAGTTTCAATTGAAACGAAAATGAAACCGTGGTGACTAGAAAAGCAAAACTAAAACTATTGGACTAAAAGTGATAATAGACTAAACTATAAGGACTAAAGCCGTAGTTTACACTAATAGTAGTAGTAGGAATAATAATAATAATAATAATAATAATAATAATAAAAAGAATTAATTACACAGATGGCCCCTGTGGTTTACACGAATTTCACTTTTGACCCCTAAGAATAGGAAACTACAAGTTTGGCCCAATAGTTTGCACGATTGTAACACATTGGCCCCTAAAGTGGATGTCAGTTAAGTTTTTCAGTGAAATGCATGTGAAATGACTAAAACGCCCCTATATTAAATATATATTATTAAAAATATATAACTAAAATTTAAAATAATATCTTAAATGGGACCCACCTAACCTCAAAATTAAACACAACCCCCCTTTCTTCTTCAGCACATCACTGTAAATGAGATCTGATCTTCTACCACCACCCAGAGCTTTCTTGTTCCACCACCACACAAACACCAACCTCATCAACTGGCAAATATTCAATCGTTTGATCAGCTCCCTTACAATCGTATTAACGCAACCAGGGACAGCCCAATTTAAATTTTGTTTTTTATATTCTGATTAGAGGTATGCAACATGAATTAGGGCGACTGTTTAGTTCCATGGTTGATCAATGGTTTAACGATGGGATCCGTAAAGGGAATTGAATTTCTTGTAATTGCCAATTGTTGTTTCACACTTTCAAAGTTTAAATCAGTTGCTTATTGCTGATTAACTCTTTCAAAATTCAATCTACTATTGACTTGCTTGTTGCTTCAAGTTGCTTGTTGCTGTTAGTGCTTGGGTCAGTTTGTAATCAGTATCGAGACTTTGAGAGGCAGATTGCAATCAGTTTCGTTTACACTTGCAATCCAAATTTCAACTTTTAACATTTGGTTCTCTGACACATCTACTACCACCGCCACCAGTAACATCATCTCCGGCACAACTCGGTGGTGGTTGGTTGCCACCTCCATTGTTCATATTTGAATAGGGTTGAGCAAGCCCATATGATTTTGTGGTTCAAGCTGTTTCACACAAACACGGTATAGATGACAATCAGGCTCAACAAAGTTAAGAATCTAAGCAATCTCATTTTAGTGGTAGCCGGAAGCGGTGGTGGTTGTCGACATCTTAGCGTCGGAGATGATGGTGGTGGTGAAGGACAAATGTTGAGGAAGAAGATGATAAAGTGGGTTTAGGTTTAGGTCTGGTGGGTCCCACATATGTTTCAAGAATTTATAATATTTCTTTTTTTTAACTAAGGGTATTCTAGTCATTTTATAAAATTTAACAGCCAAACTTAACTGACATCCACTTCAGGGGCCAAATGAGTTACAATCGTGCAAACTATTGGGTCAAACTTGTAGTTTTCTATTCCTAGGGGACAAAAGTGAAATCCGTGTAAGCCATAGGGACCATCCGTGTAATTAATTCTATTAAAAATAAATAAATAATAATAATAATAATATAAACTAGTTCTCTATAACCAATGACTCTGATACCATTTTTTCACACCCCCAAATTCCACTAACAGAGTATTACCGTTTGGTGCGTCACAAATCAGGATCTCAGTCATTAGTTACATCAAACGACTCTATATGGGACATAAATGTAATATCATAAAAGTTCAGAGTTAATGCGGAAGCGTTTAAATAAGAAAATAAATGCGCAAAACAAGCGCACCTAAGTTTAGTTTAATAAAACAAGTAAATTGTTTTAAATGTTTGCATCATGATGAAATAATAGTAGGACTCCACGCATGTCCTAAGTGTGCAACCTGTGCCTTAGCAACCTAAGAAACATGTAAGAAAAAGTGTCAACACGAGGTTGGTGAGTTCACATGTTTGCAAGTGAATAAACTGTTTGAGTGTTTGGAGGATCCACATACGTAAGTCACACCTATTGCTAGCTAGACAATGTACAAATTACTCTTAGCGTTCGCAACCGAAGCTGACTGTTTGTGTTTGGGATGCCTTCCGCCATTGCTAACATCAACAATGGCAAGTGTTTAGAACAATTTACACCCATTCGACCTCCAATCAAGTTAGCGCGACTAACCCGGGTGGGGGTTTGTCAAACCCTGTAGTACTACTCAAATTTCCTTGCTATACTCCATATATTAACGGTCCGAGTGTGTAAGTACTTTTCATGTTATGTTTGCACTTAGGTAAACAAGTGGTAATGAAATACTATGTGATCCATGTCCGTTCATATGAATGTCTCTCTCCCCGGCGGGAAGACCAGTAAACGTATGTCTGTCTGTATGCATGTTTCTTCCCAACGGGAAACAAGTAAAATGCTGTTTGTTTGTATACATGATTCTCCCCAACGGGAATACAAATAAAATGATGTTTGTGTATATGCATGTTTCTCCCCCAATAAGAAAACAAGTAAAAAGGGGTCGTGAAAACTCACCTGCGTTGCGTAGTAGGTAGTATCACACAAGTATGAGATTTGAATCTCAAGCGTCAGCCCGAAACGACTTACGAATGCCCTAAAATTATAACATATTAATTATGGTTATAATGGGATATAATGATATGTGACAACGACACGGAATGTTGAATGTCCTAAAAGAAACGCTCTAAAGATCAAAGAGTAGACGAACGTGTCCACGGGAATTGAAGGATTTCTTAACAAAATATTTAGGATAAATACGTCACGCGTCGATTGACAAAAGTAAAATAAAGTATATTCGCACGCTGCACCATTAAACTAATGGCCTAAGAAAATAATATAATATATATTATTTTTATATTTAATAAAATATTACAATAAACAATTGCTGTCAAAAATAATTAATCTATTATTTTATCCGAGGATATAAACGAGTGTAAATAATATAGATAATTACATTATTTATCAGTTTAAAATGTTACACGAAGTTTATGAACGAAACAATAATAATATAAAAATATTTATCCTTTTTAATTGAGGCTAAGGGTTGAAAATAATATATATTCTTTTATAAACGAGGTTTAAATAACGAATACGAGTTACAAGACTAAACCCGAGCCTACGGGTGGTTTTCCGGTTTAAAACATTATAATATAATAATTATTGTTTTGAAATAATAATCATACATTCTGACAAAAGGTTTACTCGCACACGACCGCGCCTAAGGCAAGGCACGACCATGTTAGGGTCACAGGCGCGACCGTGCTGGTCAGGGGTGCGACCGTGTTGATCAAACAGAAGACACAACAAAACTGATCATTAGGCACGAACATGTCTGTGTCTGGCACGACCGTGTCTAGGGTTTTGAGGCACGACCAAGTCTGAGCACGAGGCACGACCAGATCAGAGTACGAGGCACGACCGTGCCAGGGCTTGGCACGACCGTGTCTCATGGATACACAGTCACAGAGTTTAACAGAATAAGCCAATAAGTCCAAACCCATTTGATTTCGATCGCGATTGACCAAAAGGATATAGGGGTTCTGTTTACAGTAGCATGCGAATCATAGGGTGGGTTTAATTGCAAAAACACCGAGTTTTAGATCGTTTAATTCCTTATTTGAAAACAAAACCTCTAGTTTATGAACACCGAATTAAATCGGTCGAAATCAATAAGATTAACTGCTGAAATCATAGGGCTTTTATAGAACGGATGATCACGAAACTATCCCTGTAGTTTATTTGGATTGAGGTTGAGTCTAGGGTTGAGTTTGATTAAACAGTTTAGACGATGAACCCTAGATTCGGTACATGACCAATTCAATTATATAAACCCGAATTGGCTTAGGGCTTTTATTCTAGGAGTCAAAACGAAGCTAAAGGAGTAATGTATTACTAGAATAGGATTTGAATCGATGGTGAACGAGTAGAATAAGTGCCGACTGCAACTGGTTCGATCACCGACGACTTCTGCTACGATTCCGGGCAAATTGATGCATGCAAGAGCTTCTGAGAGGTGCGATAGAGGTGTGTAGGTGGTCGATTTCAGTGCAAATGATCGGTTTGATGCGAATTTGATTGAAATAGTGATGTTGTCATCGGTTACGGGATTGAAGACCATAATTGAGTTTAATTTGATCATTACGAGTGTTAAAGCGTGAGATAATGGCTCAATGATGATCGCCATTAGAGCTTATACGTTGCAAACTTGATACTCAAATGAATTTGCGATTTAAGATTGCATTTACGTTTCAACTGGGCAACAGGCGCGACCGTGCCAAGGCACTTGGCGCGACCGTGTCAAAGCATGGCGACCGTGCCTATTAGGGTTCCTGGTTATATACAAAATCAACTCTTGCAACTTCAAATTTGACAGAAATGATCCTTTGGTTTTAGAATTGAATTAACTGAGTTATGATTTAACTGAATTTGACTAACGGAGTTAACCTGGAAAGTTTAGATTGTCACAGAATGAACGACGGACACGACCGGGTCCTAATTCAAAGCTAACAACCATGTCTCGTAAGAAGAATCCCTCCTAAAACAACGATATGGTAAGTATTTTATAAACAAAACAAAAAATAAGCGAATAAATGTTATTACAGGTTGTTATTTTATGACTCGTTAGAATATTTTCCAAAAACATACTTGTTGTCCCAAAACGACATCACTATACTTAAGTATGTGGGATAAATGTGGGAGGGTTTTGAACGTTTTTGGACAGTATATCGATCGAATGGGGGTGGTGTATGAAGAAATTGTGTAATGAAAGAGAAAGGAATTTGAGTTGGTTATAGGGGTCGTGCATGGAGCTATACGCCTCGTATAGGTTTATACGGGGCGAATAGCTTTCCCAATTTCCCATGTCTGATATCTTGCAAGGGTCACATCGTATCCTATACGCCTCGTATAGCACTATACGTAGTGTATAGTGTACAAGGTTAGGTACGACTGAAACTATACGCCGCATATAGGCTTATACAAGGCGTATTGGGTACAATGTGACCCCTGCAAGTTGTAGGGAAAAAGAAATTGGAAAAGCATGGAGTAGGGCGTCTAGTTTATCAGGATCCATGAAAGTATGGAGTAGTACGTGTCATTCGTTACAAGAAATCATAAATGATTAAAAGGAACTCACTCCACCATAAATGTAAGCCTATACATGACTACACAATGTATAGCAAGCATTTTCACATATTTTCAACCTCGCTATCAACATGTCTAATCAACTTTACTAACCTCGAAATACAAATTGATACTATTTCTTTTTTTGTTATTAAGAGGTTATCTAAGTGATTAACATTTTGTTATTAAGAGGTTATCTAAGTGATTAACATTTTACAAGTGTTGTTTAGGATAGTTTTTTATGTGAAAAATTGTGTACAAGAGATATGTTTCAAGTGGGGGTGTTGAAATATATTCAATTCATGCAAACATATGACTTCTATTGCTTATAAAAAAAATTACATTTTGTAGTTTAAACTTTAAATTTGTATTTCTAACTTGGTCTGGTTTCATTGGTTAATATACATCGAGGGACATTGAGCTTGGACTTAATTGGTTCTAAGCTAGGCTTAAGGAAGTTGTGTTTGGATTTAAGGGGAAGATTCGCTAAAGCTAAGAAGTACAAGGGGCAAGCTGGAACTTGGTTGCATAAAGCAAAGATTGGGAATCGATCTTAAGATGAGAATTTTTCCCTCAGTTTTCACACTCTCACAGAAGTCAAAAGAACCCCTAGACACCTCTCTTGGTTCATCGTTTTCAAATCATTTTGTAACCAGGGGCGGAACCAAGCGAACCTCCTATCACTAGAATTTATCCATTTTTATATATTAAAGTTGAGTTTTTAAGTTTATAGGAAAACATAAGTTGGACCCTTCAATTTAGACTTTATATATTAAAGTTGAGTTTATAATTTTATAGGAAAACAAGAGTTGGACCCTTCAGTTTCGACTAAAAGTTTCTGGTTAGTGTTTTCTTCATATATCATTTTCAGAAACTTTTGAACCACTAATACATTTTCTATGGTTTTGTTTTTTATATACTGATATTATTTGTTCTTGATATAAATCAAAGATTTTTCAAGTTTAACAAAAATGAAATATATAACTTAATGACTCCATAATCTCCTCATATAATTACTCTAATCCCTTCATTGACTTACTATAGTTTTCTCCCCAGTAATTGATCAAATCATAAACGTGTATATGTAGTAGGTGGCTTGATGTAAACGATTGTATCTTTTATTCCATCAGTAGCTTAGAACCCCGTGTACTACACACGTGGTGAAAACTATTATACATAAAATTATTAAATTTTTATATATATATTTTATGAATGTAAAAATGTATTACATATACTAAGGATAAAAAAGAATTCAAAATATGTAATAATTAATATATAGTTGACTTTCGAAATTACGTTAATTACATCTTTAATATAATTTGACTTTTATTTACTATCTGATTTAAAACAAAAGATACATAATTAGATTTAAAAGTTTTCTATAATAAGAGATAATTCAAATTAAATGTGCGTTTATTAGTATAATTAATATTTTCTTTAAAAATATATTATTATTAAAAGATAGAGGTGTATTTAATAAGAGAAAAGTGTGGGAAAAAAGAAACGAAAATGAATATGAAGGCGACACGTGACTAGGGCTGAGCAAATCGGGTTTCCCAGACCAATTAGGGTTACCCGACCCGAACCGGATTCCCGAAAATGCTACGTATTCACACCCGAATACCGGACCTATATCTTAAATCGGTTTTCGATTTTGGTCGGGAAATAAAAATCAGGATATAGGTTAATACCCGGACCGCTCTAAATGAATTTCTCTGCAAATGAAGTGTTCAACAAAACAATATTCACTTCAGCTTCAATTGCAAAACCGATCCTTCAATCGGGCCATATCCATTTACCGGAGAACGAGCAGGGAAGCTATCAAATGTTCATCTTCAATTGCAAGCTTCCTTTCCTACGACAATTAATGTTGTTTGAATTGAAATTTCAGATTCATAAGTTATACAAATAACTAATTACACATGCAGATATAAAAAAAACTACATGCGTGTGGCTTTTCCATGTTATTAAGGCTAATCCTAGTCGTGCTATTCTTCTTGGCATATAAAATAATTTGGTCCTATCAAGCAGTTAATTGTTGTTTTAGTTGTGGAGGTGATGGAAAGCTTCAATGCATGCAACTTGGTGTTGTATCTAACACAGACACTATTTTGGTTGGAATAGGTCGGATTTCAAATGTATGTGTACAAAATACCCGTCGCAATTAGTTGGGGAGGTGATGGAAAGCTTCAATGTTGGTGTTCCTTTAGCCGCGACTATTATTTTTTTGTTATTTTTAAATTTTTTGGACATACTAAAGAACTTCTCCAGCTCTGCTTTTCTATCATCAGATAGAGACAATTTCTTGGACTATCATAGTAGTACCTTAGAGTTCTGCTTTTTTTTTCTTTTCATTTTTATATATTTCACAAAACCTTTTGCTTTTCGATGGTTTATGATATTAATTTGAAATGGTTGTTATTATTTTGATATTTTTTTTTACTATTTCCACCTTTTGCTTTATCTTTTGGATACATTTATCCTGATGTCCAGGATGGATGTAAAAAGCGTTCCACCCCTGGCGCGGAGCGAGGGATGTGTTCAACTTTTATACTCTATATTTAGCATGATAGTCTAGCTGAATTGGGTGGCTCTTGAGATGATGACGGTTGCTTTTGATGAAAAATTTGGAAGACTTGAAGAAACTATAATATTTACACAAACCTGAATGTAAAGCACTTGGTAAAACATGGTTTAGGTAATTTAGACATTCAGTTTATCACAGTTTGGCTACCATTTTGAAGGTCGTTATTGGATTATTGTGATCATAAATCCGATGAACATGCTGATAGCAACACCTAAACTGTTTTATTTAAAGATCGATTATATTTTAAAATAATATTTTATGAACACATAAAAGTTGCAGATTTGTAGGTAACACATACAAGTTGCAGATTTCCATAGCATTCATTACCGATTAGTCTTTACTTTTCTTTGAAAGGTTTATTTATGTGTTTGAACATATTTTCCTTTTTATTACAACGAAAATATGTTTGTTGTTCAGGGAACAAATCTAACGAGTAGGACACTCATTTGGTTCGTGTCAACCGAACCTGTTACAAAGTTAGTTGAAGAATAAAAAATGGTTGCCCTTGAAGAAATCATTCTAAAAGATTACAAGCACCAAGCAGTACCTCCATGACGATAAAAAAGAAAAAAAGGATAATAGAACTATACGATGTTACAAAATAAACAAGGTCCCGTAAGTATTTGGTGTCGAATTCTAATGCTCCATCGGTGGTAAAATTGAAGATGTGTTTGAAGTGGACTATTTTGTATATGAGCTTCAAACAATATGGATTGGGATTTTAAATGTGGGCGGTCAAGATCTTCACCAAGCAAACGAC
The DNA here is from genome assembly GCA_023525975.1 of Smallanthus sonchifolius. Classification (NCBI taxonomy): domain Eukaryota; kingdom Viridiplantae; phylum Streptophyta; class Magnoliopsida; order Asterales; family Asteraceae; genus Smallanthus; species Smallanthus sonchifolius. Next base: position 14,961,121 of record CM042027.1, on the reverse strand, counting down.
ATTGGGCGATGAGGTTGGTTTGCAGATTTCCCTGCTTATACTGACTTTGATGTGAAGCCTATGTTAATGCCTCGGGGTCTCATACGAGTTATGTTTTTCTAATTGTTAATGTTGAATTTCTATATGTACCACCTTCAAATGTTCAAAATTGTGTTTGTTTAAGCAACTTTGTGAATATTAATAAGTATATAACTGCTAACTCTAGCTTTTAAATCTTTGAAAGTGTGCCGGTCTCGAGATTCCTCAAAGCGTTTTGGGCCCGGGACATGTAAAAAAACGGGCCCCACAATATAAACTCATAATGGCATTCAAAAACGACAACAAGCGAATAACGATTAACATAACGATTTTTTTGTTATTTTTTTATAAGTTTGAAAATCTAGTTGGTCTTTTTAATTTCTAAGTGTTTTAGTAATAAGATAAATATTTTTGTATGCTTTGTTCTTTCTTAATGATATGTTGTAGAACACACATGTTTATCGAACATTTTTCATCTTATTCGGGTTGGTTTTGATTGTCAAATTGATGAGATTGTGGTATTTATTTGGTCATTCATTGAATTTGCAGGTCTCTAATAAAAATTTTCAATTATTTCTGGAAGAAAGATCGTACCCGAAAGAACCCGGAAGAAAAAGAAGGAAAATAAATAAAATTCTAGGAAAAGCACCCGTTGCGGACCGCTAAGGATACTGCTAGCAGTCCGCCACGCCCACGAAGAACATAATCATTGCGGTGTCAGGCCGCACGACATTCTTTGCTGAAGTAAGCCCTTAGCGGACGGCTAAGGATTCTTGTAGCGGTCCGCCACCGTCTTGACGAGCTAGAAAACCCTAATTGGCCGTTATAAAGAGTTTGGTCGAGTTTCATTGAGGGAGTTCGCTCGTTTGCGGCTATAGACGACCAAGGAGCTCTGAAGAACAAAGTTTTGAAGCCTAGGAACACAAGGATCAAGAGTTATTGAATCTTTTCGGTTTGAGACAATTCGGTTTTCTTCTTTTTATCTATTTCAGTTGTTTAAATTGATTCCAGTGATGTTTGAACATTATTTTATTTCGGTTATTACTGTAATGAGCGGCTAGTTTCATTAGCTACCTAGGTTTGGATGATTATACATTTGTGACGACGTTTTCGGTATTGTAATCGTATGATTTGTTTCGTTAATCTTAGAATCAGTATGTTGGTTGCTTATTGATGATGATGTATACCGTATTTACTTGATTTCAACTGCCATGATCATGTCCTACTTGTCTTAGTTGATTCTGTGTCGTCTAGGTTGGGTTTTGCATGCTAGAAGTCTTTACTTTGTGTTTTGACTGATAGACGACTGACTTGACCATAGCGGTTGGTGTCTAGGCTGTAGTTTGATATTAAAATCAGTGTCCTACGTGTTCTCTATACCTATCAAGTAATAGAATTAGCCTGAAACCTCCTACCCATTGTCCTTTGAGTTTAGATTACTCAACCATACGAGTCTATCTTTTGTGACGTGGTGTTAGTGTTCTTAGGGTCTATTTGCTCCATTCATATCTGATTGTTCTTTGCTCTGGGGTTGTGGATCAAAACCTTTCACAGCATTAAGAGTGGTGAGACCAACCAGAGAACCCTCTTTTGACATTTTAGCTTAACCTATCCCGACCTTCACCCGAGTCTTTTGGTTCTCTCAGGAAGTATCAACATACCTGGTCAACCTTAGATTTTTATCCTTAGAGATAGTCATATGATCAATACCATAGTCATTGCATGTGTATAGGATTCCTACCTAGGTGGTTGTCTTAGTCTTTGATCTCATCTGAGTCCTCTGTGTTTGTTTGTTGCTCATTTGTTACATTTGGTCATCATTTAGAGTCATTAAGTTTAGAGTCTTTAAGTTTAGAGTCTTTAAGTCATTTGCATTTTGTTTCCTGTTTCTAGGTTTGTAGTAAATCTCATCTTGAATTGTTCATTAGGCTAGGACTCGATAGAGGTTTATTATCGAAGGTTGGCTTAGGTGTCCACGGATTGATATCCGGACTTACATTTACTTCACTACATACGTACCAGTACACTGCCGGGTGTGTGGTTGAGTTTTAGGTATTTTCCCTTTTAAAACTATTGTGTAATTGGACCTTAATTTTATATACATTTCCTACACATCACTTAATAAAAATAATTTTTTTTTACTTTAGAGGTAAGAATTCTTATAAGATTCATATAAACACATTAAAAACATCAATTGCACTCGTGGATTTGGAAAATCTTGGACCCTTTCAAAATTTTAAGTTTGTAGATCAAGAGTTCGATACTTGTAGTTACTAAAGTAGCAATTTATATTATTTTTCATTTAGTATTTCCATTCACTAAGCCTCACATCTCCAAGCCAAGATACCCAACTCCTTCACCTCTCTATGTATTATACTCCCATTCCACATCGCCTAGTGATAGAAACCCAGCTCCTCTCTTCTCTCTATAAAAAGGAAACGCAACAACAAGAATAAGCAATACAGAAACGGTTGGACCAGTACTACGGTTTACCGGTTGGACCTGGTTCACTACAAAATCGCTCAGTTCTTTGACTACGGACCCCTTAAAAGACCAGGCCCCGGACGGTCGCCATCTCCGCCCCCCTAAGGGCCACCCCTGTATGATATTTTTTTTCTTGAAGTTGAATGATAGCAACCTCATGGGAAAACTCAAATTCACTAGCCGTTGGGTCGCTAGCAATCGGAAACACTTGTGGGTCCGAAGGAGCAAATAGATCGTTAAGTTATTGGGTCAATTACCAATAAGTCAATAGGTTGTATCGGTCTCTATCCAAACGATATGTTGTTGATTGCATCGACTCATGGGATAATAGTACATCATTATATGTAAAACAAATTGATGAAAGTGTTTATTAGGATTATATTTCATGTTTAAATACAACTGATCACCATTATTTATCACAAAAGGATTGATAAATAGACAAAAAAAATGAATACCGTGTTGTAAATTGTTATCACCGCCGCATCAATGGTTTCCTCTGCGGAAAAAAAGTTTTTTTAAAATCAAAATTGTTAAAAATTTATTTAATATCTATTATGTAACAAGAATGATTAAATGTGTTATCTATTTTATCAATTGATAAAAAAAATTATTTTGAAAATTTTATTAAAGAGTTTATTTCTAAAAAAGCTACAAAAATAAACTTAATCTACATTTATACAAGTACAAAATTATTAAAAAAAAAATTTAACTCCGCAAAATATAAACTTTTTAGTTATTATCATCGGTCTCAAGCCCGGATAAAATAGCAGGGTTTATGACATAATCTTTGTTGAAAGATGCCTCAAATTTTTAGTTCGCTTTAGGCCACCAATGTGATTGAGCCGCCCCTGCATACAGTAACATGTGTAAACCCTGGAATTGAGATCGTGGATGTTAATTTTATTTATTTGATTTTATAAAGTTCTCAGAACGTTAATTTTGACGGTTTAGCGCGCCGCAACGCACGAGGTATAAAACTAGTTAAATAATAATTATTTCTATAATTATTTTTATAAATCTTTTTTCATTTAAAAAATAGGTTTGTTCATAAAACATTTTTAGAAATTGATCATTTCTTTCATTCTTTTTATAAAATATTTTTAAAAAATAACTATATATAACGTTTCTAAAATTTGTATTAAAAAACTATGTAATATGTAAATTTTTATTACTAAGTGTATAACATTGAATTTATTCAACTCGTGTAATGCATAAGGTTTCTAACCTAGTGTAATATAAAGGAGTATAGATACTTTTGCACCATTTAATCAGACGTTTGTTCGTTATCGATGATGACTAGGGCTGTAAACTAATCGAATGTTCAGCGAACAGTTCGTGAATTGTTCGGTGGGAAGTTCGTTTACGTTCATTCGTTTAATAAATGAACGAACATGAACAAGGAATTTCGTCCGATTAACTAAAATGAACGAACATGAACAAAGGTCTCGTTCGTTCAATTGCGTTCGTGAACATTCGGTAACGTGTTCGTGAACGTTCGTGTTCGTTCATGTGTCGTTTGTTTATGTTGTTCATTAAATATTTTTGTATATTTCTATTTTATTTTATCTAAACTTTATATATTCTTTAATTTTTATTTTATTTTTTACCTTAAAGTTAACTAAGTAAAGTAAGTTCGATACAAGTACAAAGAACTTGATATTAAAATGATCTTATTAAATGTTTATTTCGAAAGACATTAGGGTTGACATCAAAAGTCTCAAACTAGCCTTCGTTCGGTTCCGTTCGTAAATCGTTCGTGAACAAATCTATTTCCTTAATGAACGAACATGGACATGAAATTTCGTTCGTTTAGCGTTCGTGAACCGTTCATGAACAAGTTAAATGCTTAACGAACGAACACGAACAAGGCTTCGTTCGGTTCGATTCGGTTCAGTTAGTTTACAGCCCTAATGATCACTGTCACCTTGAGTAATATACACGCACAACTCCATCAAGTAAAAAAAAAGAGAGGTAAACTCCTTTTAGAATTTTTAGAAACTAAATTTTAGGTCATTGTTCATTCGAAGTACCAAAATTACTTGTTCTGTTGATTTCATCATAATGTTAATCCAAAGTTTCTTATTGGTTTTTAATCATCATCGATGATAACTCTAAACTATATTATGTATAAGCATTACATAAATCACAAGATAGACTAATTTCACCAACATTATAAGATTAGGGCTTGAAATGCTTGCCAATGCACTATTTTGTTCGTTTTTCAATTTGGAAATAGTTAGTATGTAATATGATTGCAAAACTATATTACTTATACCTAGAGAAACCGTTCTTTCTTTAGCCCCTTTTGAAGAAAATTCATCAAGTTGTCCGTCATCCTCCATTGATCGATTGCAAAAATGGAACATAGAATTAGGGTTTAGTGTTCATTTGTTAAAATAGCAGACCTAATTAAATCAACAGTGAAAATAAACCCCATATTTCTTGGATAATCCATTTCAACTTTATTATATGGCTGCTGACCATCACATTTTCGTTTAATGAGGCTCGGATCTATAAACAGCAGAACAAAGAAATATGAAGTCGCCATGGCTGCAAATACACCCGTTGCAATGCGAAAGAAATTGGCATTCCTTTCGCATAAACATCGGGATTGCCCCGTCAAGATGCAGACCATCACATTTTCGTTCCAATCGAGTCAAATATAGTATATTAAACTCAATATAAAGACAATATGATTCACAAACGATGAGGAATAATGCATGGCTCCTCTCTACCTCCTGCTTCGACGCACGCGTTTTAAGAGGCCATTCTTTAAGGGCATTGTCACCCCTGTATACATTCAGTATCAACAAGAATACATAGTTATGAACATAATATTAGCATAGTTGATCAAATAGTCATAATCATGGAATTATGCATCGTGAAAAGATGTAGACCTACCAAGGTAAAGAAAATCACAAACACAACATATATAAATATTTAAAAGTGGTTTAATTACAAAAGAACATACACTTACCAGAGCCATAACTCTGAAATAGCTCACATTCGCATCATATTCAAGTTTTAGAAAGGCCTTACATTGCTTTTCACTTAGGCATTTCATCAAACATGTTATATGTATAAAATTAAAGTGTAAAAGGAAGCCTAAATTACAAAGAAACCCAAATTACGTGCCCACCGTTTTCCAAAAAAAGTAAGCAAAACAATCGCTAAACCTAATATCAAGAATTTTAGCGAAATTACTAATTATCTTGAGTTCAAAAAAGTAAGCAAAAGGGCTTGTACTTCACGCAAAAAAAGTTGTACATCACTGTGGTAACTGTTCACTCCCATGCTCTTTAAATAGTTGAGTAGCTGACTAAAATGAGTTATAATATAAACGCATACTTGATACAAAATGAAGAATATATATTTTTTTCGTTGACCCTATATAAATAAGTGTTGGTATTTTTAGTATTATCAGTGCATATTTAGTGTTATCGGATTAACTTATGGATTGAGGAAATAATGTTAGAAATTAAACGAGTTAGGTGACGCGGGAGTGCGGGCTTGATTTAATCCTAAATGTTATTTGGGCATTAATTACTTGGGCTTTGATTAAGTAGACTAATGATTAAATATTAGTGGGCTTATTTAATATATCGGAATTGAGATCACAAGTTTTGGGCTTTTGGGATTCGATCAGTTTTTTGCCATCAAACAAATGAGACAGACGCATACGGAAGAAAAGAAGAGGAGTCGCACGGTTACTAAAATCAATAGTATGCGATTTTCACAGGAACTTAAAATCCGGTTTCATGTAGAAGAAATTATTTTTATAATCCGATAAATCATTGCGTGTAACCCACAAACAGATTTATCTGATAGTGTTCCACGATTCGAAGAATAATCCAAATCCAAGTTTTATTCATCATTCAAAACCATGAATGCAACAATAAGTAAATAAGATACTTATATAACCGGTTACCAGTCTAACCATTTTAATCACTCAATTGTTACGAAACCAAACAAAAGTTGATTTTAAAATTTTTACCCTTGCTAATCTAAACTAATATGTCCCACAAAACCAAGGAAAGTGCACCAAGAACCGTGGCATAGCAAACAACTACGACGGCGGTATACATTTGGCCACGTCCCCACCTTTCATGCATCATAGACAAAAGCCAGTTGCAACAAATTAATATCATAACGAGAGAAAGATAGGCAACCAGACGAAGAAAGTGACCAGGGTCGAAAGAGTCTTTCTTCATAATAACCATCACGATAAAAGCTCCCCAACACAAGAGAACAAAAACACGAAAACCCCAAAGCATATGAGACCTACGAAAAAAAATCATAGATATTATCACGGGTGGTTCTACAGTGTACAAGTAACTAAAGCAACCGATTTAGGCCCCCAAATTTATAGGGCATCAAAAATTAAAAAACTATTTTAATGTGTATTCTCAACTTTTATGTTTTCAGAGAGAAATAATAATATATCATATTGTTAGTGTGTATTTTAAAAAACAAGGCAACAAAGGACTTTCAAAACAACTTACTGGGCAACAGGTTGTTCTTGATCAACTTGAAGTGCAATCTCACTCCTACAAATGAAGAAAATGTTGGCCAGGTTAATTCAAACTTTATATAAAAAAGTAAAAACTGAAGGTAATTATGTTTACCGTGGATCATGTTTTTGTTCCGCCATGACTACTCTTTTCTGAATGTAAATGAGATGAAAAAGATTATTGTTTCAGGAGTTTAATTGCATGGTATATAATATATAGCTAGGAGACTCTACTCTTTATGCACATTTATTAATTTCGTTTATTACTATAATATATATTTTAATAATAACAGAATATTTTCATTTAATTTTATCTTAATAAATTGTTAACTTTAATTATCACACTTCACAACGTTTTTAGATATAAAATACTAGTTTAGACCCCGTGTAATACACACGTAGTGAAAAATATATTAAGAATGGAAAACAAAATTCAAAATATGTAAAATAATAATATATAATTGGGTTTCAAAAATACATTAATTACCATTTAATGTAATTTAACTTTCATTTACTATAGGATTGAAAATAAAAATTAAATAATTATGTTTCAAAGTTTTTTTTATAATAAAGGATAATTTAAAATAAATATGTTTTATTAGTATAATTAGTAATTTATTAAAAGATATGAGTGCATTTAATAACAGATATCGGCGGAAAAAGAATGATGAGATTGAATATGGTGACGACACGTGGCATACGAAAACTTTTATTTATTATATAACTTCTCTAAATCGTGTGTAATATTAGGTTATTATTGTAAATAATTTGATAAATTAATCAAGCTATAAAACCATGTTAAAACTTATGATCAATCCGTGAGTCTTACTTTTAAGCTGTGTTTTTTTTCTTAAGTAATTGATTATTTAAATACAGTTTTAAATAAGTTTGTTTAAAAATAATCATTAATACTTATTAAAAAGTTATGGCCTTATAAAATTAAGTTGTTTTTAATATTATTTATTTTTTTAAAGAAATAAAGGATCGATTAAGCTATATAAACAGGCCTCTATGACACTACTAGAAAAAACCACGTTTCCCACGCAAATTTGCGTCGCAAATGCGTCGGAAACACCTATTTCCGACGAAACTGCGACAAAATCTTTCTGTTGGAAAAACCCTCATCGGAAATAATTTGCGATACAATTGCGACAAAAATGTTGTGTAGTAATTTCTATCGAATTTCCGACGCAATTTCTAATTATAATTATTAGAATAATTATTATGCTTAAAATTATTTACATAGTTATCTATTTTTTTATTTTTTTCTAATTTGATTTAAAAGAAATAGTTTGTCGCAAATCTGTCGGAGATTTCCTACACATTTCGGACGGATTTTATTTTTTTATTTAAAATTTCAATTATTATTTATTCTTATTTAATTATATAGAAAATTACGTTTTGTCGCAAATGTGAGTGTCTTCCGACGCAAATAATAAAAAAATATAAAACAAAATAATTATTTTTTATTTAATTAAACAGAGATAAATAATTAGTTTTGTCGCAAATGTGTCGAAAATTCCCAACACAGCTCCGGCGCATATAATAAAAAAATTAAAAAAAATTAGAAAAGTGTAGGTTTTTTCTACTCAAAAAATGCAAAAAAAAAATCAAATATAATTTTGAAAAATGCAGAAAAAATCAAATATAATTCTAAAATCTATTTTTTTACAAATTCAACCTTAAATACAATAACCTAATTCTAAAAACAATACATTACAACACAAATTTTAATGTCTAAACTACAAAATTAAAATCTCTTATGATAAGCCCACTTTTCTACCTCCTTGAACAGCTGAAGCAAATCGTCCAATGCATCTAGTGCTGCTGCACTACTTGTTCTGCGACGCTAAAATAACAAAAAAGAGAAACAAACTAGCAATGAAACTAATTGTGAATTAATTTGTATATTTAACTTACAGAATATAGGATAAAGGGAAATACATGATGATACAATCATATTAAACAAACATAAAAAGCTAAAGCATGAGTTTAATTTAGTTAAAGTAGGAGGATAAAAGCTAAAGGGGATATATGATTACACAACCATAACAGACCTAAAAACTAGAAGATGAAACATGAGTTGTTTAATTTTAAAGCGCTTTGCACAAGCAAACGCATTTGCAAACACACAACATGTTCCTATTATCAACTGAGTGGAGATAACAAATTAACAATCAAGTATGACAAACATAAACAAGAAAAATCTTTGTGAAATTGCAACTTCAGAGTTGAAATGAAATAATGAATTCAAACCAGTGGCGGCTCAACCGATTTGGGGGCCAAAGCAAAGTAAAACTTTGAGGCCCTTCTCCAAGAAAAGCTACATAGAGAGACCTCATAAATGGTGTTTTTCTATTTATAAATTCTTAAACATGATGGTGAACTTTAGTAGTAAAACATGCATAGAAATCAACAATTATTATACCTGTTTAGATGAGGTCTTCTCAATGGTACCCAAAACTAGGAGAAGAAGGCTTCATGTATTATTCTGCCAAGAGTTCAAAAGCTTCCAAGCTTACATGATTTATGGATGTCTCCCTGCAAATACATGATACATGATTTATAGTCAACTAATAGGTAGTAAAGTATGCAAAAAGTTTCAATACATGATTTATTTAAATAGCTTGGGATAATATTGCATTAGTCATGTATTATACCTGCTTGGATGAAACTTCATACTAATCATTTTATCCACTGTAGGCCTTTTTGAATGATACCATTTGAAATAAAACCATTAGAAGCAAATTATACAAGCAAAAAACGAAAAAGTAGCATGAGGTTTTGGAACTTCTATACCTGAGTGTTTTCCGAAAACAACTGTTATAAGTGTCTAGACTAAACCTCACTACAAAAAATCAACAAGTAAAGCAATATTCAACACACATTATAGGGATATAAGTTAGTACCCAATGATATTGTTTTACCAATTTAAAACATAAAAAAACATGATAAAATGTGAAAGTGACCAACCTAATTCCGGTACTTCTTTAATAATACATCCTCCCATGGCCTGCTTCAACAATGTTTGAATGATTAGACACAAAAGAGGATGCAATCGGTGTCTGCGAAATCTATTGGGGACGCACCCGGTAATCATCACATTCCATGACATAAAATCTCTTTTGAGCATTTTTCGAACACCTGATGTGCACTATTAAACCTTAAATCATTAAGTATCCAAAAATCATTGCATTCTATGAAAGTGATTCATGCATTACAAAATCAAGACAACCAAATCCAAAACATCAACAAACACCATCAAAAGTTCCACAATCACATATAAACTCACACAAATATATGGATAATCATAGAAGAGAGAAACAGAACTTGTGTCTCCTCAACCTCTGAAATCCTTCTGTCTCATTATACTTTAAACATTATATAGGAGAGCCGGCCCTGATTCAAATTGTTTTACATTTTTCCTGATAAAACTCACATACAAGTTTGAAAAGTATGATTATTGTTAGTATTGATATATACTTTAAACATTTTCTAAAGGTGTAGTATCATGTGTAGGCAAGAATTATAACCATGTTATCAAAGCTTATGCTTTCAACACACAACATTAGTCAATACATCATCACAGAACCTAAATTCATATGATTTGAAGCAATAAGAACTGAAATCAACACTGATACATGCATCTACAAGGTAATTCTAAGAAAAGCAAAGAACAAAATCTGCATAAACCCAACAAAACCCTAGATAACAGCTAAACGAACATAAACGGGGTAAAATTCAATTTACACCGTGAAGGGTTCAACAAAAACACTGTAATAACTAGAATCTAGTATAGGTAAGGAAGGAGAATCGAAAATTATATACCTGGTGTTGAAATCCGATTAGAACGAGGTGTGAGGGTCGAAAATCGAGCGGACAATCGAGCAGGGAACAATCGAACAAAGAAGCGAGATTAGGTCGAAAAATAGAGCGAGCGAACAAGCGAGAACAAGTCTGGAAAATCGAGCGGTTATAGGAGGCGAGCACAGGAGGTCGATGCAGATGTGAATGTGGGACTGAATTGGGGATGAAACTCACCTAGGGTTTTCATAAAGTGGATCACACTTTCAATTATTATTATTTTGTAATTAAAATGATTTTTTCCGACGCAAAATAATAATAATAATAATATTATTATTATTATTATAATAGTATTATGTATATTAAACCTAACTTTGGTTTTATTATTGTCATTATTATTTATGTTATTACTTATATTATTATTATTTATAATTGTTCAACATTTTAATAATTTATCAATATCTTAATATAATAACTATTATAATTGTAATAACTAATCTAATTTATCCAAAGAAAAAAATAAATAAGATGATTAAACAAATTTATTATAATTATAATAAGACTAAATATATTTTAATAATTCAAACTATGTTCATATGATGCATACACAAACACTTACATACACATACATATACACATACACATACACATACACACATATACACAGACATCGACTGATGCATACACATATACATACAAACACACACGCATACATATATATTTTGTCACAAATGTGTAGCAAATTGCTACCCATTTGCTACACAACATCTTAAAAGTAGATATTTTGTCACAAATGCGTAGCAAATTGCTACACGTTTGCTACACAACCTTCAAAAAATAGATATTTTGTCACAAATGCGTAGCAAGTTGCTACACAATTGCTTCGCATTTCCAATAATCTGGTTTTGTTTTTCATTTTTCGAGGTTCAAACATTGTTTTTTTTTTCATTCCATCTTCTATACAACTTCATTATACATGAAATACTATTTTATTTTGCAAACTTGTACATATTATAGACCTACGTACGTACTTATACACCATCGGAACCCATTACCTAAAACACTCTTTTATAATTTTGTAACTATATATGTATGTGTTTATGTATACACTGAAACACATACATACATATACACCTATACATACAAATACACACGCATGAATAACATACATATACATGTACATACACATACACAGGCATAGATACACAACATATACATACAAATACACATACGTATACATATATACACACATGCATATATATGTTTTACCCTAATTGATCATCAATGACCTCGATTGATCATCATTGGCTCTAATTGACTATCATTGGTCCTAATTGATAATCAAAGTCCATAACTGACCATCATTGACTCTAATAAACCCTAACTAACTCTCATTGACTATAACCAACCTTACCTAACCATCATTAACTCTATTTGACCATTATTAGGCCTAACTAACTTCTCAACAAAATTGATCTCAAACTTAATTAAAAAACTACTAATTAAATGTGAGCAAACTTTATTCTAACACATATTTATTTAAAATATAAAAATAGTATTTTCAAATTTTATATGTATAATTAAAATTTTGGTTTTTTATTGGTAAACTTTTAAAAACGCGCTTTTAAATAATAAACTTTAAAAACTCGTTTTTTTAAATATACTATTTTTTCTATTCTTGTTTTTTTTAATATTCACTTTTAATGATAAATTTAAAAAACAAAATGTGAGTCAGTGGTTATAATAATTAAATTGATTTGATAAAATGTTTATTTATGTAAATTTTTTTTTAAATGAGCTAAGTATGAAAATATTGGATGGAGGAAGTAAATGTGGTTTTTGGGGGAAATGGATATGAGGATGAATATAGTATTGACAAGTGGCATAAAATATAGTTTTTTTTTATTATAATAGGGATTAAAAAGGTATTTTTATTTTTAATTTTTAAGATTATTACTGGTTTTGTCGGAAATGCGTAGCAAATTGCGACGCATTTGCGATAAAAACAATATCAATTATTTATAAATATATTAAAAAGGTATTTTTATTTTAATTTTTAAGATTATTACTGGTTTTGTCGAAAATGCGTAGCAAATTGCGACGGATTTGCGACAAAAAAATATCAAATATTTATAAATATATTATAAAGGTATTTTTATTTTAATTATTAAGATAATTACTGGTTTTGTCGGAAATGTATAGCAAATTGCGACGCATTTGCGACAAAAACGATATCAATTATTTATAAATATATTAAAAAGGTATTTTAATTTTAATTTTTAATATTATTACTGGTTTTGTCAGAAATGTGTAGCAAATTGCGACGCATTTGCGACAAAAACGATATCAATTATTTATAAATATATTAAAAAGGTATTTCGATTTTAATTTTTAAGATTATTAATAGTTTTGTCGAAAATGTGTAGCAAATTGCGTCGCAATTGCGACAAAAGCAATATCAATTATTTGTAAATATATTAAAAATGTATTTTTATTTTTGTTACTAAGATTACTACTGGTTTTGTCGGAAATGTGTCACAAATTGCGACGCATTTGCGACAAAATCATTATTAATTATTATAATTTAGTTAATAAGGTATTTTTATTATAATTATTAAGACTATTTTTGGTATTGTCGGAAATGCGTCGCAATTTGCTACACATTTGCGACAAAAGCTGAGGTTTTCATTTTCGTCACTATTTTGTCGCAAATGTGTAGCAATTTGCGACGAAAAATTTGCGTCGGAAATATTTCGTAGCAAACTTGCTTTTTTCTAGTAGTGTGATCATTTGACTATTTAATTTCTTTCGGATTTCTATTTAAAGTATATATTTGTTTTATTTTATAAAATTTTTAATATATAGTATTTTCAAATAACTCAAATTCACCGATTTATTATTTTTTATTTATATTTTAATATATATTTGATCGTCATATACGGTATAAAATAAGCAAATTGATATAACTCTTAAGTTTTAATAAAGTTTATATCATAAAAGTAAAACAACGGCGACTTATGACATCTTATTCGAAACGATACAAAACACTATGTTAGAAAAAAATATAAAAGAAATACAAAGTTTTAATTTTTTTGGATTATTGGATTTTAATAATCCTATCTTTTATCAATTGTCCAATAATAACTTTAACTAAGAATATTTATACCAACATTTTCCTACTTTCAAGTTATTTTCTTACATTAAACCTCCGTTAAAAAAAACTTAACGCCATTAGATTTTACATGATGTGGGCATCTGCAAACCGTCGGAAAGTCGAGTCAAGCTAGAAGTGGTTTCGTGGTGGGTTTTGAAATTGACTCTGGTGGTGTTTAACTGGTCTCGAACTTAAGATATAGAACTTGAAACAAACCACAGTTTGGAGCTCTCCTAAATTAATCTTGCTGTGCTCGGGTTCAACTCACCAGGTATAGTGGTGTTCACGGTCCGGTTTTGACGGGTTTTAGGTCAAACCTTTATTAACGGTTTTTAATCATCGAAAACTGAAACCGAACCGTTAAAATTAAAAACCAAACCGAACCGTTACAAATGGTTTGGTTCCGGTTCAGTTTCACGGTTTGAATTTTGTAATAGACCGAATCTAAAATAAGAGAATGATTTATCTTACCTCTAATTGCTCCAAAAGTTGTTTCATAAAGAAAGGGTTACAGAGGCAACATTATTAAACATACTGAACGCAAGAACTTATGATTTTTTGTTGTAACAGAGGTTAGTGAATTTTGAGTTGCTGTCTTGTACCAAAGTTTCAGAGGTAACATATGTTGAGGCCCATTTGCACTTCAATGGTCATTTAGGCACTTAGTTAATCTAGTTTTAAAGTTTAACTAATAAGCCAAAATACATAAAATAAATAACTAATTATACCCAATATATAATACCTAAAAAATAAAACAAATACTAACGTTACGGTCCGGTCGGGTTTTATACGACCGGTTTTTGGCATAAACCGTAAACCAAAACGTTCACTACTGTTTGAAATTTTTGAAACCGACCGACCAGAAGTTAAGAATAAAAACCGACCGTGAAACCAAAGCGATGACCGGTTTGGGTGGTCTCACAGTTTTAAACCAAACCGTGAACACCCCTACGTATACACAATTGTTACAAACCTACTATAATAAAATTTTTTGTAGCTATTGTAGTATTTATTTAATCCGTATATTACATGGGTTTTAAAAAACATAAAATTTTTATATTAAGTAAATAATATAATATTTATTTAACCCGTGTAATAAACGAAATTCTAACCTAGTAAATGCAAAACAAAAAAATAAATAAATAGTGTCGATCATTTATTTCTTTTAATAAAATCAAAAACTTAATTTTAAAAAAATATACTTTTGGAGTATTGCCGATTATGTTTAAACACTGTATTTAAAATTGTGTATAAATAATCAATCTTTTAATCCGCCTTTCGAAAAAAAATAATCAATCTTTTAAGGAAAAAAACAAAGGTAAAGGTAAGATTGGCATGATTTTCATCGGTTTTAGCATACTTTTAAAACTTAGGTTTATTAATTAGTAGCTTACAATATGTGTATTAAACAGAGTGAAAAAATATTAATATATAAAATTATTAAATATTTATATATATATATATATATATATTATAGGTGAAAAATGTATTATATATAATAACAATATAAAACAAAATAAAAAAATATGTAAAAATTAATATATAATTGAGTTTAAAAAATACATAAAATACTATTCAATGTAATTTGACTTTCATTTACTATTTGATTGAAACATAAGTTAGGTAATTAAATTTTAAAGTTTCTTATAATATGAGATAAATTAAAATAAATGTGTTTTATTAGTCTAATTAATAATTTTTAAAAAATATTTTATTAATGAAATATGGAAGTGTATTTATTATGAAAAAGAGGCGGGAAAATTTTTATAAGGATGAATATTGAAGCGACACGTGGCATTGAAAAACCTTTATTTTTTATATAGTATATACTAGGTTAGAATCTCGTGTATTACACGAGATTGTATATTAAAAAAGATAAAACTTAAAAATTTAAATTCGTCCTAACTTGTCAAACTATTATCATCTCAAGATATATCAAGTGAAAAAGTGTGTATATAACGAATTATTATTTTTCTTTAATTAGTTATATTTTGATTTCCTATTATATATACTAGGTTAAAATCTCGTGTATTACACGGGTTAAATAAATAAAATGTTATATATTTAGTAATAAAAACTTTATATTTTTAAAAACCCGTGTAATACACAGGTTGAATAAATCAGTATATTACATCGGTTGAATAAAATATAATGTAATTTGTTAACAAACACATTTGTCAAAATATGTTTTTAAAAAATATAATTTGTCGTGCCAGTTATAACGTCTGTTAAGTTAGTTTTTAAAACATTTTTTTTCAACTGAGTATTACTTTTTTAATTTAACTGATAAATGTTAGTTCATATTAAGTTCATTTGATTGATGATAAAATAACTATTTGTAATTAAATAATAAGTATTCGTAATTAGATTTATTAGTATAGGTATTATTATTTAATAGGAGAGAGAGGCGGAAAAATAAAGATGAGGAGTAACCAGAGAGTGACACGTGTATTGAACAGATTTTCATTTATTAGAGTAGTAAAATTCTTATTTAATACAATTAGTATTTTTCTTTGATAATATATTTATAATATCATTATTATTTAGTAAGATAGAGACGCATTTATTAGGAGAGAGAGGCGGGAATGTGAGGAGACATGAGAAAGTGACAATTGTCCACCTTAAACCTTTATTTATTAGTATAGATTTTATTTACAGTAATAACAATACTTAGTTCACCAGCTCTTTGTACAAATATAAACCCAATCACACAGCTATTTTATATTTTATAAAAAATGGTATCATCATCTACATCTTCAACTGACGAAGCGTTTCAAATGATGTTCCGCGCTTGGACAGCCGTAGCGATTATGTGGTGGCAAGAACATCACAACATTTAACACGAAATGCTCGTCTAAACCGTGAACGATCGGCAGCTAACGCACAACTACTCCAATACTACTTTAACGAAGGGTGTACGTATGACGAGTAGCACTTTAGTAACCGGTTTCTGTAAGGCCCCAAACCCGGGAGACCTCACTTGTTGGATTTACTCATTCACAAACAGTTCTTAACTTGAATATCACAAAACGCAGCGGAAAATACTTCAATAAAACATAACCATTACATTGTTTAACAACGGAAGCGTGACATAGTCTATTACATAAACATATCATAATCTAATCATAACGGGATGCCAGTCTTCATGATCAACCGGGTAACTCTTCTCGCTTGCCAAGCATCACCGTCCATCATCCATACCTGCCTTAACCTGAATGTGCATACTAAAAAGTCAGCTACGCTGGTGAGTTCTAGTTTTCGTTCGATTTAAGAAATGGTTCATCATTCAAAACATTCATTAGGGTTTAACATCACGTATAAGAAAACAGGGCCTTTCATTCATCATTGAAAACCTTTGAAACATTTTTCCTCATCATAAACACATTGAACGGATCATTTGTTTAAAACATTTAACATTCATTTAAGTCATACATTACTCTCTACAATCTGTATCTTTCTTTAAGCGTCTCTGTGTCCCCGAAGGAACCTTACATGTCGTGGGCAACCGTTACGTATCGCCGTCATTGCCACAACCTTTACCATTCGTACCGTCATTAGTATGGTATTGCCCCTAAGTCTTAACTGCACGAAGACCGACAATACCATACATTATGTCAATTCCCTTTTGTATTGCCCCCAAGGCTAACTGCACGAGGACCGACAATACCCATTCAGTTGCCCCTATGGCTCTCATGTCCATAGACCGACAACCTCCATCGACGGCTATGGCTCACAGCCATAACACCGTCGGATCATAATTTAACCTTACATAGGGTCACGTTAACCCCTGAGTAACCGCCGTTACTCCCTACCAGTTGTACAACATCAAACCATTGGCAGGCCACCAAGACACTGCCCCTGTTGCTTTTATGGCAACTATGGCTCGCTGTCCATAATCTACCACAAGGCTGGGAATTACATTCCCAGACTTCATTCGTCAATTCCATTCATTCGACAGATTAGATTTGTAATGACTTCTTTAAAACCTTTGCCCTTTTTTTTTTCTTTTCATAAAACCTTTCATTCATTTTTGAAACCCTTTCCCTTTTAGTTAAAACCAATTCTTTATAAACATTTCGTTCGTAAACATTCCATTCATAAAACTTTCTTTCCATAAACTGTTCATCCCAAATCATTTCATTTCGTAAACATAGTTTCATAAGCATTATTTTATAAACATAGTTTCATAAACATCGTTTCGTAAAAACATCATTTCATATGTATGCACACCAGCCCGAAAACATTATATAAAACATTTAAAAGAGGGCTTCTAGAACTCACCTGATAAGCTAATCCGGGTCGCCCTAAACAAAGGTCCCACTACGTCACTTCCGATCTGAATTTGATAGTTAAATACACATCAAACCCAATCCTGACTCTAACAGTTTAACCATTCTAAACATACTAACTTTACTTAAACAACCTGATGCCTGCGCACTTAGCAAGTGCGCAGACCCTGCTTCCTGCATACTTGATAAGTACGCAGGATCCTCTTCCTGCGTACTTGATAAGTACGCAGTGCTCTCTTCCTGCGTACTTGATAAGTAAGCAAGACCTGCTCCGTACGTACTTGATAAGTACGCACGATCTGTTTCTTCGCAAAACCCTAACTTTTGCATTCTGGTCTGATCACGTCAAGATCCCGAACCTGTTTACATTCAAAACGTTTGTTTTCCATTAAGGAACTCAAATCTATGTTTATCTTTCAGTTTTATCCGTGAAAACGTTACCTTTTCACCCAAAACCCGAAAAACCCAAAACGAACAAAAACTCAGATTTAGGCCCGATCGTTACCTAAATCTAGTTTCTAATCCGGAGGTTCTTCTCACGAGCTATGGAGCAACACTTTGCTGAAATCTCGGGTCGATCCGCCAACTTTCTCTCTCTATGGTTTCTCTCTCTAGAACTTGCAAATAAGAGAAATGGTGGAGGACTAAGCTATTTATAGGGGAGGCTCCCCTTCCAGCCCGCCGGCCCATCCGGCCTGACCCGACATGCCTCGTTCGTTTATTTCGTCATTTTAACTGTCGTTTTATTTTTGGGATGTTACAAGTCTACCCCCCTTACAATAGGTTTCGCCCCGAAACCTATTATAAGTTAAATAGATGAAGGTACGACTCCTTTATATCCTTCTCCGTTTCCCAAGTGGCTTCCGATCCCTTTCGATGTTTCCATTGGACTTTAACCAATTGGATAATCTTATTACGCAAACGCTTCTCCTTCTTGTCTAAGATGGTCACGGGTTCTTCGATGTAATTAAGGCTGTTGTCGACCTCGATGTCAGTAGGTGGTACATGAGCTGATTCATCCGCCAAACACTTTCGTAAGTGTGATACATGGAAGGTGGGATGAATCCCACTCAACTTATCAGGCAACTCTAACCGATAAGCGACCTCACCAACCCGTTCCATTATCCTGAATGGTCCGACGAACCTCGGACTTAACTTTCCTCTCCTCCTGATTCGTATTATTCCCTTCCAGGGTGACACTTTCAACATAACTCTGTCCCCAACATCAAACTCAATAGGCCTTCGTCGTTTATCTGCATAGGATTTCTGACGATCTTATGCGGCCTTCATTCGTGCTTTGATTTGATCAAACCTTTATGACGTTTCCCTTACTACTTCAAGACTCCCTAATTCCTTTTGTCCAATCTCACCCCAACAAATCGGGGTCCTGCATCTCCTCCCATACAACATTTCGTAAGGCGGCATGCCTATAGTCGTGTGATGACTATTGTTGTATGAAAATTCGGCTAACGGCAGATGACTGTCCCAACTGCCGCCGAAATCGATAATATAAGCATGAAGCATATCCTCCAATGTCTGAATGGTCCTTTCGGACTGACCATCTGTTTGTGGGTGGTACGCCGTGCTGATATTAAGCCTCGTGCCCATCGCCTCGTGAAATCTTTTCCAGAACCTCGATGTGAATCGTGTGTCCCGGTCAGATACGATCGTCAAAGGCATCCTATGCCGTACTACTACTTCGTTAATAAATACTTCCGCTAACCTCTCCGATGAGAACGTCTCGCGAATAGGTAGGAAATGAGCACTCTTCGTTAAACGGTCCACAATTACCCAAATGGTGTCATGACCTTTAGCTGTGCGAGGTAGCTTGGTTATGAAGTCCATGGTAATGTGTTCCCACTTTCATTCTGGTATATCAAGTGGTTGAATCTTTCCATACGGTTTCTGGTGTTCGGCCTTTACTTGTGAGCAAGTCAAGCACTTGCTTACATACTTTGTCACCTCATGTTTCATCCCAGGCCACCAGTATTCCTTTCTCAGATATTGGTACATTTTATTGGTGCCAGGATGGATAGAGTATCAAGACTTATGAGCCTCATCCAAGATTTTGGTTCTAAGCTCGCCACTCATAGGTATCCATACCCGCCCAAAACGTGTCCTAACACCAAGGGTGTTATATTCCAACTTGTCCTGTTGGCCAACCATCATTTCCTTCTTTATGTTTTCTTCTTTAAGTGCCTCATCTTGAGCCTTTTCGATTTCTCTCATCACATCTGATGTTACCACTAACTAGCAAGCTTTCACCCTAATAGGAGCAGGCACATCCTTTCGGCTTAGAGCGTCCGCCACCACGTTTGCCTTTCCAGGGTGGTACATGATCTCACAGTCATAATCCTTTAGGAGTTCCAACCATCGTCTTTGCCTCATATTAAGCTCTCTTTGTTCAAAGAAGTACTTCAAACTTTTGTGGTCGGAGTAAATAGTAAACTTCACCCCGTACATGTAGTGCCTCCAGATTTTTAATGCGAATACGACAGCAGCAAGTTCCAAATCGTGGGTTGGATAATTAGCTTCGTGAATCTTCAACTGTCGTGACGCATACACGATCACTCTTCCGCGTTGCATCAACACGCATCCCAATCCCTGACCCGAAGCGTCAGAGTATACCACTAAGTCTTCATTGACCTCGAGAAGGGCCAAGACTGGAGCTTGGGTTAGCCTCTTCTTCAATTCCTTAAACGCCTCATCTTGGGTCGAACCCCATTCATACTTTACCTCTTTCCGAGTCAACTTTGTCAACGGTGAAGCTATTTTCGAGAAATCCTGGATGAATCTCCGATAGTAGCATGCCAATCCCAAGAAACTACGGATTTCAGTTGGCGTCTTAGGAATTTTCCATTCCCTTACCGTCACTATCTTTGCTGGGTCAACCATAATGCCGTTCGGGTTAATGACGTGACCTAGGAATTGGACTTCCCTAAGCCAGAACGCGCATTTGGAGAACTTAGCATACAACTTTTCCTTCTTCAGAGCTTCCAATACTTCCTTCAAGTGACACGCGTGATCACCCTCATTCTTGGAGTAGATGAGGATATCATCGATGAACACGATTACCGATCGGTCCAGCATCGGCCGACACACCTTATTCATTAAATCCATGAACGCTGCGGGGGCGTTCGTCAATCCAAAAGACATCACGCGGAACTCGAAATGTCCATAACGTGTGTGAAATGCGGTTTTCGGTATGTCTTCTTCCCTCACCTTCAACTGATGGTACCCGGATCGAAGGTCGATTTTTGAGAACCAACTTGCGCCCTGTAATTGATCGAACAGGTCGTCGATCCTTGGTAAAGGGTACTTGTTCTTCACCGTACGTTTGTTAAACTCGCGATAATCCATACACATTATCATCGAGCCGTCTTTCTTCTTCACAAACAACACCGGAGCACCCCACGGTGAGATGCTCGGTTGGATAAATCCTTTCTCAAGTAACTCGTCTAGTTGTGCCGTTAATTCTTTCATCTCCACTGGTGCTAGTCGATATGGAGCCTTAGCCACGGGCTGGGCATCTGGTACTAAGTCGATTCGAAATTCAATCTCTCTGTTGGGTGGTATCCCAGGAAAATCCTCTAGAAACACCTCTGGGTACTCGCGTACCACGGGTACATCGTCTAGTTCCTTCACTTCCTTACACTTGTCAATCACGTACACCAGATAAGCCTCGCATCCGCGCCTCAAGTAATCTACTGCCTTAATCATCGAGATGACGTTTGGCATCGGGGCATCACGATCTCCAAAAACCTCGACTTTGCTACCGTCCGGAGCCTTGAGTCGGATTATCTTTCGTTTACATATAATTTGTGCTTCATTGGCAGTTAGCCAATCCATTCCTAACACGACATCAAACCCACCCAAAACCATAACAAACAATCTGACAGGGAACCTATGACCTTCTACTTTTATCGTGGAGTTGTCAACTACATCGGTCACTCTCGCAGTTCTACCCTCAGCGGTTTCTACGCTAAAAGCCCTTTCTGGCTTACTGACGGTGTACTTCACTTGTTTACAGAAAGTCGTAGATATAAAACTCTTACTGGCACCCGAATCAAATAACACAGAAACAAAAGTGTTGTCAAGGATGAACGTACCTGACGCCACATCGGGGTCTGCCCTGGCTTGTTCTTGCGTCAGTGCGTACGCACGAGTCTTTGCTCGGGGCCTCTCTTCTTTCCTTTCCGGGCCTTTCCCTTTCCCGGCTTCACCCATTCTCGGTTTCGGGCATTCCCTACTCAGATGACCGGCATCCCCACAGTTATAGCACTTGAAGTGTTGTGGGCATTCACGGGAGTAGTGCCCGGTTTTGCCACACTTAAAGCACAAGTTAGATCCCAGTCTACATTCACCTGCATGCTCCCTTCCACACTTCTTACAAACAGTCGGCTCATTCACCCGAGCCCTCTTATCGCGAGTCACAAACATCCTTCCACCAGTTCGCTTGTTCGAGAAGCTCGGTCTCTTCTTCGGTTCCTCAATGGCAACGACATTCAGCGCCAGATCATCGAATACCACGCCGCTCAGTTCTACTACCGAATCATAGGTCGTAGGGGCGTTTTCCTTAACATAGGTGTGGACCTGGTCCGGCAGCCCTTGAATGTAACAGGAAATCCTTCTTTCCTCAGTCGTGATAAGGTGTGGCACCAGACGTGCCAGTTCATTGAATCGAGTTGTGTACTGCCGGTGCGTCATGCTCCCGGCCTTCAAACCCAGAAATTCCCTCTCTACCTTCTCAATCTCGTTCCTTGGGCAGAAATTCTTGATCACCAAAGTTTTCAAGTCAGCCCATATCATCGCATCCACAACCTCGCTCCCTTTTGCTTGACGTACACCTTCCCACCAATGGGTCCTCTCTTAAGGAGTTAGCAGCAAATTTCACAACTTGATCCGTTCGACATTCGCTCAGACGAATGGCAGCCTCCATACGAATCACCCAATCAAACGTAGCTACCGCGTTTTTCTTCCCAGTCAAGACTGGCGGGTCACATGCCTTGAAGGACTTATAGTCGCAACCACGGTTAAGTGGTGCGTTGATTGCCTCAGTGTTCGGGGTATCAACCGCCGTGTTAGACCCACCCGTCTCATTAACCTTCTTTAATGCTTCTGCCAACAGTCCTGGCAAAGAAACTTTCATCAAGTCTGTGAACTCTCGAGCTATGGCTGCTCTCACTTCTGGTTCAAAAGTGAAAGGTTGTTCTTCAACCTGTGTCTGCTCGGTTCCATGCACACCAACCGCCGGTTCAGTGTGAACACTTCCCTCTGCACTATACTCTTGGCGCGCAGGGGTCCTGCCGCGACCACCGGTACGGCCCCCACCACGCCTTCCGTTTCCTATTCTTGCCATTTTGTTCTATAAGACAAGAATCCAATGTCATCACGCTAGTTAACAAACAAAATTCAATAAGTACTGTAAGATGTTAATATACACTGGCCATCTACAATTAACCATTACACTACCTTTCGATTTCTATTTGACCACCTTTGTGATTTCATCGGAACACAAGTCCTTACCTAACCCTTTCTAAGGAATACTATATACGTAAATATATACTACCTTCATACCTGATGTTGTGGCTCAAGTTACACGTACTGGCATCCGCTTTCGGTCCCATTCACAGTTTAAGTTCAGACAATGGGAGTGTCCGAATCTCTCAAACTATTGCTCTGATACCAACTTGTAAGGCCCCAAACCCGGGAGGCCTCACTTGTTGGATTTACTCATTCACAAACAGTTCTTAACTTAAATATCACAAAACGCAACGGAAAATACTTCAAAAAAACATAACCATTACATTGTTTAACAACGGAAGCGTAACATTGTCTATTACATAAACATATCATAATCTAATCATAACGGGATGCCAGTCTTCAAGATCAACCGGGTAACTCTTCTCGCTTGCCAAGCATCACCGTCCATCATCCATACCTGCCTTAACCTGAATGTGCATTTTAAAAAGTCAGCTACGCTGGTGAGTTCTAGTTTTCGTTCGATTTAAGAAATGGTTCATCATTCAAAACATTCATTAGGGTTTAACATCACGTATAAGCAAACAGGGCCTTTCATTCATCGTTGAAAACCTTCAAACATTTTTCCTCATCATAAACACATTGAACGGATCATTTGTTTAAAACATTTAACATTCATTTAAGTCATACATTACTATTTACAATCTGTATCTTTCTTTAAGCGTCTCTGTGTCCCCGAAGGAACCTTACATGCCGTGGGCAACCGTTACGTATCGCCGTCATTGCCACAACCTTTACCATTCGTACCGTCATTAGTATGATATTGCCCCTAAGGCTTAACTGCACGAAGACCGACAATACCATACATTATGTCAATTCCCTTTTGTATTGCCCCCAAGGCTAACTGCACGAGGACCGACAATACCCATTCAGTTTCCCCTATGGCTCTCATGTCCATAGACCGACAACCTCCATCGACGGCTATGGCTCACGGCCATAACACCGTCGGATCATAATTTAACCTTACATAGGGTTACGTTAACCCCTGAGTAACCTTCGTTACTCCCTACCAGTTGTACAACATCAAACCATTGGCAGGCCACCAAGACACTGCCCCTGTTGCTTTTATGGCAACTATGGCTCGCTGTCCATAATCTACCACAAGGCTGGGAATTACATTCCCAGACTTCATTCGTCAATTCCATTCATTCAACAGATTAGATTTGTAATGACTTCTTTAAAACCTTTTCCCTTTTTCTTTTCTTTTCATAAAACCTTTCATTCATTTTTGAAACCCTTTACCTTTTAGTTTAAACCATTTCTTTATAAACATTTCGTTCGTAAACATTCCATTCATAAAACTTTCTTTCCATAAACCGTTCATCCCAAATCATTTCATTTCGTAAACATAGTTTCATAAGCATCATTTTATAAACATAGTTTCATAAACATCGTTTCGTAAAAACATCATTTCATATGTATGCACACCAACCCGAAAACATTATATAAAACATTTAAAAGAGGGCTTCTAGAACCCACCTGATAAGCTAATCCGGGTTGCCCTAAACAAAGGTCCCACTACGTCACTTCCGATCTAAATTTGATAGTTAAATACACATCAAACCCAATCCTGACTCTAACGGTTTAACCATTCTAAACATACTAACTTTACTTAAACAACATGATGCCTGCGCACTTAGCAAGTGCGCAGACCCTGCTTCCTACATACTTAATAAGTACGCAGGATCCTCTTCCTGTGTACTTGATAAGTACGCAGTGCTCTCTTCCTGCGTACTTGATAAGTACGCAGGACCTGCTCCGTGCGTACTTGATAAGTACGCACGATCTATTTCTTCGCAAAACCCTAACTTTCGCATTCAGGTCTGATCACATCAAGATCCCGAACCTGTTTACATTCAAAACGTTTGTTTTCCATTAAGGAACTCAAATCTATGTTTATCTTTCAGTTTTATCCGTGAAAACGTTACCTTTTCACCCAAAACCCGAAAAACCCAAAACGAACAAAAACTCAGATTTAGGCCCGATCGTTACCTGAATCTATTTTCTGATCCAGAGGTTCTTCTCACGAGCTATGGAGCAACACTTTGCTGAAATCTCGGGTCGATCCACCAACTTTCTCTCTCTACGGTTTCTCTCTCTAGAACTTGAAAATGAGAGAAATGGTGGAGGTCTAAGCTATTTATAGGGGAGGCTCCCCTTCCAGCCCGCCGGCCCATCCGGCCCGACCCGACATGCCTCGTTCGTTTTTTTCGTCATTTTAACTGTCGTTTTTTTTTGGGATGTTACAAGTTTCCAATGAGATGAAATTTATTTTTAAGGATATGAAATGATATCGAGAGAGAGGTACCTTGGTTCCGACAAGGGGTTGATGCGAGAGGCCGGGTTGGTTTTACACTCGTGCAAAAGTGTAACGCCGCGGTTCGTCAATTGGCGTACGGAACTGCTGGTGATTCGTTCGACAATTATCCAAAGATGTCTGCCCGAACTATCAGGTCATGTATGTATAAACTTTCAAGAGCTATTATTCGATTGTACTATAGTAGATATTTATGTATACCAATGGCTAGCAACATTGAATATGCAACGCATGAAGCTAAACACGACTTTGTCGACATGCTTAGAAGCATCGATTTCATGCATTTGTAACCTATTCAAGTTTTAGAAAGACCTTACATTCATTTTCACTTAAGCATTTCATCAAACATGTTATATGCATAAAATTAAAGTGTAAAAGTGAGACACCCCGAGAAATTTTTTTAATATTACTTTAATTTTCGGGACAAAAATTCTTTCAACTATGGGATGATGTGACATCCGCCTTTATGAGTTAACTCCGTTAGCACAAATCCGTTAATTCTTAACCTAGTTAACCAGTTACAAACCTTAGGGACTAATTATGTCTTTATTTAAACTGAAATTACAAGGACTAGTTGAGTAATTACCCCAAACTCAATCCCATTGACTTGTAAAGTCAAAATTGAATGAAATTGTCTGTTGACTTTTATAAGTCAAACCACAATGTTCTTGGATTCAAATCAAACCCGTAATTAGCCTTGATGGTCCGAATTCGTAACTGTAACACACAACAATGATGATATAAATCATCATTGAGCCGTTTCTAAACATTTAACTTCGTTATTAAGTACGAATTAATCGCATTAAGTTCATACATCCTTAGCCGTCGACCCCCTTGTCAAACATCACCGAATTCAATCATTTGGGATAACAATTTCGAAATCAATCACCCTGCACACTATAGTCTCACTCCTCTGAACCTATTGCACCATCCAATTGGGCCGTAGACGCTATAGGAGACGTCGGAAACTAACTTGATGAGTCGCTGTTGTGTTTTAGTCGTGCATCATCAACCCGACATCGAATGAGGTAATTGAAACCACCCTCTGATTCCTCTTAGTCTGTGGAATGAAAGCCCTAACCTAATTAGGGCTTACAGTATGGTGTCGAAATCTAGCTTCTTTGAGGTCAGAGGGAATTGGGGGGCAGATGAATGACTTATAATGGCTGTAGCTTTTGGGATGATGCTGAAAGATGGAGATGATTCTTCTTTGTTGCTTTCATCCATCAGCACTTCATCAATAGCCCTAACGACTAACTTCCATTCCTTAGAGATCTCTTCTTCTTCATCTCCTGAGACTGGAAATTCATGGACTTGCACAAAAACAGGCTTGAATAAAGAGCTTTGAAAAGCTGCCTGTTCTTGAATCCAGTCATCAAGGCTATCAGTATCTTTTTCCATAGCAACTATCTCCCCCTTTTTGGTTGCATCAGTGCACATAAGTGGTTCAGTTTGAGTTCCCACTGAGACAAGGGAGGGAGAAGTCACTGAGGGGCATTGATGGGCTTCATGCAAAGAGACTTGGTGCCGTATTTTGGACACTTCAGCCTCGAGCATAGCCACCCTGGCCGTCAATTCCAAGTTTTTCAGTTTCAGACTGTCCTCATCCACAGTTGTGGAATCCTTGGACCCAGATAGGGCCGTAGTCCTAGCCTTTGCATCCCCACCACCCTGGTTTTCTTGGCACCTGGGATTCCTCTCAGTGAGGAGTGTTTTAAAAGAAACATCCATACTGTGAGTTGCCGTGGTTAGGGTCTTAAAGATGTTATCACTGTCCTCCTGGTCAATTGATGGACGAGAAGTAGTGACAGCCCTTTCCACATTCACTCTATCATAACTCCCAGAGTGAACCTTCACGGGTGATGAACTTGGGTTGGGTGCATTGGCAGCCAAGTCAATCAATACCTCTGAAATAGTAGTAGTTGGAGAAGGTATATCATCTTGACATGGTGTCTCTGCACTTAAGTTCAAATAAGAGAGATAAAGGTATGGCTCAGCTGGTTGTTCTATGGATCCGGGATGTGATCCTGATCCTAATAGAGAAACTTCCAAAGAAGTATCTCTAATTATGTGGCTATCCCTTTTGATATTCTCATTAGAATGTTGGGATTCTGAATAAGGGCTTTTAGGTTGGGATTGGGCCTGTGAGACAAGAAGAGA
This sequence comes from Smallanthus sonchifolius, assembly GCA_023525975.1. Lineage (NCBI taxonomy): Eukaryota > Viridiplantae > Streptophyta > Magnoliopsida > Asterales > Asteraceae > Smallanthus > Smallanthus sonchifolius. The sequence continues at coordinate 14,932,844 of CM042027.1, read as the reverse complement.
ATGAGTCTTCTTGCTCCTTTTCCGGGTATATTTTTTTGCAACTGGGGCCCTGTGTTCCAGTTGAACGACAACATCCAAGGTGGGTGTAATTAATGGCGATACTTGTGCATCCTGAGTAGTATGCACAGGGGTTCGATCAAGGGAAGCAGATTGTTGTTCTGGATTTGAAGTGGAGGGTGTGGGATCAGTATCAGCTGGGATTGCTGAACTATCACCCTGGGTACTTTGTATGTTCAGCATTGTAGGTAACAATGGAACACTGACCCCTGAGAACTTTTTGGAAACAGTTCTCATACTTTGAAAAATATTGTTTTTATGTCCCAACATGATATAGATTCTTGCAGGTTTTGAAAGATCTTTGTGCTCTTGATTGAACACCTCCTGCAAGAATCTAGGGTACATAAAAAAACTATTGTTTTGCACCCTCTTGAAGGTTATATCTCAAACCTTCAAGGATGAGATTTGCAAAGTTGAAGCCAGAGCCAGTAACCATACCGTGGAAGACAGAGGCAAGTGCAGAGCTAACTTGATGCCATCCACTTCTCTTCTGTGATATGCATTGTAGAAGAGTGTGGCATAGGTACTTCCATGGGGACCCATCAGTGCCTTTCGATTGTGTACTCATTTTGATTTCCAGTGTACCCTATGGATACAAAGGTCCTCATGTATTCTTCCTTTGAGTGTGAGATGGCGGCCCCTTCATCTTGAAACTTGACGAGTCGCGGCTGTATTTTAGTCGTGCAACATCAACCCGACATCGAATGAGGTAATTGAAACCACCCTCTAATTCGTCTTAGTCTGTGGAATACAAGCCCTAACCTAATTAGGACTTACAATATCAAATCTATAACGAACGAATTCTAGGGTTCATGTTCATTCGGTTTCAGTCGAACCCTACTCCCAATCTATTTTAAATGCAATTAAACCACACCAATAGTTTCGAAATCCCTCAATCTATAAAAGCCCTATGATTCCAACAAGTAATCTTATACAGTTCTGTCAATTTGATTTTGGGTTCATGAACTAGGGTTTCGGTTTTTAAAAATAGAATTAACGAACCTAAATACGACGATTTTGAAGTTAAACTTAACCACAGGTTCGCTATACTCCGAGTAACAAAACCCCTATACTACCTTGCTCGATCGTGGTCGAAATTGTGGGTTTTGGGACTGATTCTTGGTTCGGATCGCACAAAGGGGAAGAACACAGTACTTTGGTATGTTAAAACGAATCTGATCTGGGTCTTGTTGTGAATACCTTAGCGGGTGGACTGGTTAAGACTGAGTGTTGGTGTGGGTGAGACCCGAGTTCGAACCTTACCAACAGCTTTCATTTTTGCAGCCTCTTTTTGAGTATTATTTTAAAACAAAATCATTTCCTATATTAATATATTAATATGTTTTAGCCTCGGAAACCACCCGTAGGCTCGGGATTGATTTTATAACCCATTTTTAATATTATTTCACACTTTTATAATAATATGTTTATATTATTTTTAATCTATAACCCCGAACAAAATAATATATTCATATTATTCTCAAACCGTAATTCAAATTAAAAATGATATATTTATATATTATTTTCGTCGCATTGTGTAACGTTTCAAACAAATAAATAATGTATTTATTTATATTATCATCCACATTATTATGATCCGGATACAACAATAGTTTTATTGTTTTGTCACAAAATTTAATTATCCTGTTATATCTCTAAGTTTAAAATAATATAAAACTTATATTATTTTCCTAAACCATTATTGAATGGTACAAACGCACGAATATATTTAGTTATTAATATTATTCATAATTTGAAAATCTCGATACGAAGCACATCTATCTTAATTATTAAATTAAGGAAATCTCTTATTCTCGTGGATAAGTTCGTCTACTCTTTAATCGTTAGTGCGCCTTATGACGTTCAATCTTCCGTGTCATCGTCACAATATTCCATTTGTCCCTAACTATTGTGCTTATAATTTTAGGGCATACTTAAGCAGTTCTGTGACAATCCGACTTTTTCAGTAAACCCCGTTAACAAAATCCAGTTAAAGTTAACTGAAATTAACTTTACTCAAACTTCAGGGACTATTTCTGTCAATATTCCAAACTTAGACTTCAGGGACTAGTTATGTCATAACCTTAAACTATCCTGTTGACTTTTGGAAAGTCAAAATCAACTCTGTTGACTTTAAAAGTCAAAATTAACCAAGAGTTAACTCCATTTAAACTAGAAGGACTTAATCTGCCAAGTCTCAAACTTCAATTCTGAAGGAAACCTCAGGGACTAGTTCTGTAATTCCCCAATCCTTGATTTGTTGACTTCAGAAAGTCAAACACCGCGATTTTGCATGAGCCCGACCGTTTCTAGTTGAAATCCGTTTAGTATTGAAACCGATTCCCACGACCATACCGTTTTGGATCATCATTATCATCTTTAACACCGGCTTTAATCGAATTAAACTCAATTATGAGTATTCAACTCATAACCGTCGCTACCCTCTTCGACTTCTATCGAATGCTTTTCAATTCGTTTATTTTCCTCGTAATTGAACCACTGCACACACTCGGTGATCCTCCTTGAAGCTTCTGCATCAACTGAATTGACCGGAGTAACAGTCGAAGACACCGGAGGCAACCTATACCACATTCGGCAACCGTTTTAATCGATCTCAGTCAATTCGCACTTGTTTACGGTAATTGAATACACCCTCACCTTCGTTTTTACTTCCTGATGGAAAGCCCTATGTTAATTGGGGCTTATAACATCGATCTTAGCAAGATCACTAATCTAGGGTTCATACGAAACTCGATTTGAGGCTTTTAATCCTAGACATGTTTATAATCCAATTAATCTATACCATTAGACTCGTAATCACTTGTATAACGAAAGCCCTATGTTAATTAAATCAAACAACACTCAATTTTACAAGATCCAGAAATTAGGGTTCTTCATATTCGATTTTGGGGATTTTGATCTTAAACACTGTTTTAATCAAATTAAACCATACCATCAGATTCGCAACTTGTCACTCTTTGAAAACCCCATATCAATTGATTCAATCATCATCGAATTTTACTCGATCCGTAACCTAGGGTTTAATCATAATATAAATTGGGGGTTTTTACTCTAAACTCAAACTCAATGAAATTAAAGAGTAGGAGTAGTTTCGAAATTATCTGTTTAGTAAAAGCCCCATGTTTTTGTTGAGTGTTAACATCCATTTTAACCAATTTGATTTGTGTTCTTGATCTAGGGTTTCAGCCCGTATTTATGAAATTAAAATGACCCAAAACTTGTTAGATTTGAAATTAAACTAATCCAGACTCGCATGTACTCGATTTTCAAAACCCCTATGCCTTTGGTGTCAATCGAAATCGAATTCGTGGGTTTTGGGCAGGAACCAGTCGCGATCAGGAATGGGGAGGGGGCTCTCGGGAATTTGTGATCAAAAGCAATTGAAACCACGATCTGTCGTGATAGCCTAGCGGCCGGGACTGGTTAGAGTTGTGTGCGTGTGTGGGAGAGACCCGGGTTCGAGGCCGGGCTCCCACAATCATTTTTAAACATTTTTCTGTTAATATTTAATTAATAAATATCAAACCCTATAATATTATAATATTATACAATTGTGTTTTTACCCGGAAAACAACCCGTAGGCTCGGGTTTGAATTATTAACATATTTTTATATATTATACCCACTTTTATAATTAATATATTGTTATTATTATCAAGTAAAAATAATATGTTTATGTTATTTTTAAACCGTAAATTCATATAAAAATAATATGTTTATATTATTTTCAAACCGTGACCCGTATTATTAAATAATATATATTTATATTATTTCAAATCATTTTATAACATCGTGTGTCGATTGAGACTAAATAATAATATAGTTGGTTATACTATTTACTCGTATACATATATTATTATTTTATTAATTTTTGTGAATGACAAAACACCCGGTTATACTTATTATTATTCGTGTCATTCGTCGTGTAAAGTAATTCCTAACTCCGTGGACACTTTCGTCCACTCTTGAATATTAGAGCGTTTCTTTAGGACACTTCTCAATCCGTGTCATTGTCACATTTCCCATTTTTCTTTTATCCCTAATTTATGTGTTTATAATTTTAGGGCATTCGTAAGTCTTTTGAGACTTACACACGTGGTTCCAACTTACCCTTTGTGTGATACTACCTTCAACGCCAAGCAGGTGAGTTTTCACGGCCCCTTTTTACTGCTTTTAAACCGGGGGAGAAAACATGATACAATTCTTTTGATTTTTGTACTACATTTTATATCAGTTGTTATGACTATGCGTAAACTCTATCATGAAAGTCCTCACATCGAACCGTTTAAATATGAATATAGCGAGGTATGTTGGGTAGTACTACTGGGTTTGACAAACCTCACCCGCGTTAGTCGCGCTAACACGATTGGATATCGAACGGGTGCAATATTGACCTAAACGTGCACCGTGGTTGATAGACCTGGTGGGAGGCAATACAAACAGTCAGTTTACGGTTGCGAGCGTAATAGCAAACAATGAACATGGGTTAGCTACTCATTTGGTATATATGTTGATTGTACAATAAATCTGGTAAACGTTTATTTATATATTGAAACCTGTGAACTCACCAACCTCGTGTTGACACTTTTTCTTACATGTTTTCTCAGGACGCTAAGCTAAGACACAGGTGCACGTTAGGGCATGCATGGGATTCAACTGCTTTGCTTTGTGTCTATTTATGTTGATTGAATTATTTTAATGTACTTTGTTTGGTTGGACGTTTGGACTTTTGGACTTTGGTTTTGGGCGCGTGTATTTTGCGCATTTACTTTCTTTACGCTTCCGCATTGATACTCTGATTTAAAAGATATTTTCATTTTGAGTCCCATGTAGAGTCGTTCAATGTAACTAGTGTCTGAGATCCTGGTTTGTCACTTCCCAAACGGTAATACTCCGTTAGTTGAAATTGGGGGTGTGACAGATTGGTATCAGAGCCATAGGTTATAGAGAACTAGGATTGCATACTAGACTATAGCCTCACACATTAGTTACATGTCATTTGAGTTACATGTCATTTGAATGTTTGGCACTTATACAAATTGATGCAGGATCATGTCGTCAACACCACCTCCATCACCTAACGTATCAGGGCATAAGGCACCTGTACCCTCATCCCCGGAGCCCAAAAGGCGCCGGACTACCTCAATTGAGCAAGGCGAACCGAGCAATGCACGAGCATTGGAGTATGATCTCAATTGGAATATGTACCCACATATGATCCAAAGGTGGATCGAAATGGGAGATGTTCCATCACCGTACTTTGGATCCACGTTTTCATCATCTACCTTGCCTAGCTTGCCATGCACTATGGAACAAGCCTTCGCAGCATTCGTGTCCTATATGTTAAAGGAATTAAGTTTCGTACAAGATGCCACCGAGGAGATACCTAAACTCCTGGAGAATGGACCTCAAGTAGAGAAGAATAGGGTAGGAATAGAAAATTTGACTACCGAACTAGCTGCAACGGACCATGTCCACAACCTTTTAGTGGATCGTGTGGCACACCTAGAGACGAGGGCTGACACTATGGATGATGATATGCAAGGAGTTCTGGAGAGATTAGCTGCTATGGAAGCTCAGCTACATGTGGCTAACCACACTGCTGAAGGCCTTCAAGATAGGGTGACTCACTTGGAAGCCCAACTGCAAGCGGCCCTACACCCGGAAGACATTCCAGTATCTGACGATGAGGAGGAACCCTTTGAGGAGGAGCCCTTCGAGGAGGAACCCTTAGAGGGGGAACCAACTGAGGAAGAGCCAGTGGAGATTGATGATGCACAGTCATATGTCTCTTCTGATGACGAGGATGTTTGAGGATCTTCCTAATCTATCTTTCTTTTCATGTTTGTTTTTGCTTATGTTATTTCCCTTTTCAAACCTAGATGGGTAAGGTTGTTCCCATGCAATAAAAGCATGAGAAGTTTAATATTTGAGTTATTTATTTTGTAGCCTTACAATTTATTTAATTTTCAAAATATTAGATGTTGTAATTCCTTACCCGTACCTGAATAATGTTTAATATGCGATATATTTCTCATTGTTTTCATTTGTGATTGTGAAGAAATATGTCTGGGAGAGGACGAGGAGGCCGTGCCGGTGGTCGTGGCACCATCAACATGACGGCAGCAGAACTAGCAGCTTTGATAAACAATAGTGTGGCAGAGGCCCTAGCAGCACAGAATGCTGCAGGTAAATGCTTTAACTATTGACTAGTAGTGTCAATTCCTTCTCCTAAGAACATCTTTCTAAACTCTATAATTCCAATTCAATTCGTATTTCTAAATCCAGGCCAGCAAAACCAGCAAAATCAACAGCCAGCCTGCACTTTCAAGGCATTCATGGACTGCAAGCCCCACACCTTTAGTGGAGCTGAAGGAGCAGTTGGATTACTTCGCTGGTTTGAGAAGGTTGAATCAGTAATAGCCATGTGCAACTGCCCCGTGGCTAACCAAGTGAAATTTGCTGCTGGAACTTTGGAAGGCCCGGCCCTAACATGGTGGAATGCCCAAGTTCAAATGTTGGGACTAGCAATGGCAAATGGACTCCCGTGGGAGGAATTTAAAACCATGATGAAAGAAGAATACTGCCCACGAGATGAAATTCAAAAGCTAGAAGGAGAGTTCTGGAACCTTAAGATGGAGGGTTCAGAAATTGAACTCTACACCACCCGTTCGCACGAACTTGCCACCATGTGCCCACACATGGTGACTCCGGATTACAAACGGATTGAACTATACATTGGAGGTTTGGTACCTCAGATTCAAGGCATGGTGACCTCATCCAACCCTACCACCATCCAACAGACCATCAGACTTGCTCACAAATTGACCGATCAGGCAGTGACACAGGGAACTTTACCTCCAAGAGGTTCGGTTTCTAAACCCACCGACAACAATAAGCGCAAGTTCGACCATCACTCCCACTCACACTTCCACTCTAATTCTAAAGGATCCCAACCCAATCAACCTCAGCACTAACATCAGCGAAAGTTTGAGTCTGCTAGAAACTTTAATCAAACGACCTCATCAGGTCCGAATCAAGGGGAATATGCTGGGAGGTACCCCAAGTGCAACAAATGCGGCTATCACCACACAGGCACTTGTGACCGACAACGTTGCCAGCGGTGTGGTAAAATGGGCCACGCTGCGAAGGACTGTAGGGTTGCACTCCCGAACAAACAACCATTTCAATCATAGGGATTCACGAGGGGATGTTTTCAGTGCGGTAAAGAGGGGCACATTCAAAGGAATTGTCCTCAGTTGAAAAAGGGTGGAAATGGTAATAGAAGTGGTAGTGGTAACGGTAATAACCAGGGCAACAATGGTAACAACCCCAATCAAAACAACAATGGTGGGAATAACGGTAATAACGGTGGTAATGGAGGAAATGGGGCGAAAGGAAGAGCTTTTGTACTGGGATCCGGAGAGGCTCGCTACGATCATAACGTGGTCACCGGTAAATTTCTCTTAAATAATTACTTTGCTTCTGTCCTTTTTGACACTGGTGCCGATAGGAGTTTTATATCTAAGAAACTTAGTGATATGAAAAAAAGGAACTCCAATTCTGTTAGAAGCTAAGTATGTAATAGAGATAGCTGACGGCCAAATAATTGAAGCAACCCACATTCTTAAGGGTTGTAAGCTTGATCTAGCTAGCCATATTCTTGATATCGACCTTACGCCGGTCACACTTGGTAGTTTTGATGTAATTGTCGGCATGGATTGGTTGTCTAGAAACCAAGCGGAAATCATTTGTCATGAGAAAATCGTTCGCATACCCCTCCCGAGTGGAGAAATTCTTTTAGTTCAGGGCGAAAGGGTTGGTACTGTCATGGGTATCATATCCTTCATGAAAGCACAAAAATGTCTTCGAAAGGGGCATACGGCCATTTTGGCCCTTGTTGCTGAACAGCCGTCAGTAGAGAAGAAGATCGAAGATATTCCCGTTGTACGTGAATTTTTGGAAGTATTTCCCGAGGATCTGCCCGGTCTGCCACCACACCGTCAGGTTGAATTCCAAATTGACCTAGCACCCGGAGCAGCACCGATTGCTCGGGCACCTTATCGATTAGCACCCAGTGAATTGCAGGAACTGTCCACTCAGTTGCAAGACTTATTGGATAAAGGTTTCATCCGACCTAGTTCATCACCGTGGGGAGCTCCGGTATTATTTGTCAAGAAGAAAGACGGTACGTTCCGTATGTGTATTGATTACCGGGAGCTGAATAAAGTTACAATCAAGAACCGCTACCCTTTACCTCGTATTGATGACCTTTTTGACCAACTCCAAGGATCAAGTTTCTATTCCAAAATAGATCTTAGGTCTGGCTATCATCAGTTAAGAGTCCGAGAAGAAGATATCTCTAAAACTGTATTTAGGACAAGGTACGGCCATTACGAATTTATGGTCATGCCTTTCGGTTTAACCAACGCACCTGCGGTATTCATGGATCTCATGAACCGTGTGTGTAAGCCTTACCTTGACCAGTTTGTTATTGTTTTCATCGATGACATCCTTATTTATTCCAAGAACGAGGAAGAACATGAAGAACATCTGCGTCTAATTTTGGAACTACTTAAGCAAGAGCAACTATATGCTAAGTTTTCCAAATGTGAATTTTGGATTCGAGAGGTTCAATTTCTAGGGCATGTGGTAAATGAAAAAGGGATACATGTCGACCCATCCAAAATAGAAGCCATCAAGAATTGGGCAGCACCGACGACTCCGACTGAAGTGCGACAATTTCTGGGATTGGCTGGATATTACCGTCGTTTTATCGAAGGATTTTCAAAGATTGCGCAACCTCTCACCGCCCTAACTCAAAAAGGAAAAGCCTATAATTGGGGCGATAATCAAGAATCAGCTTTCCAGCATCTCAAACAGAAACTTTGCAGTGCACCTATTTTAGCTCTTCCGAAAGGAACCGATGATTTTGTGGTGTATTGTGATGCATCTATTCAAGGTCTGGGTTGTGTCTTAATGCAACGCGAAAAGGTAATCTCATACGCTTCACGTCAGTTAAAGGTTCACGAGAAAAACTACACCACTCATGACCTAGAGTTGGGAGCAGTAGTTTTTGCACTTAAGATATGGAGACATTACTTGTACGGTACCAAATGCACCATCTACACCGAACACAAGAGCCTCCAGCATATCTTCGAGCAGAAGGAGTTGAACATGCGACAACGTCGTTGGGTTGAACTTTTAAATGATTACGACTGTGCGATCCGGTATCATCCGGGTAAAGCTAACGTTGTGGCTGATGCACTAAGCCAAAAGGAAACGAAACCCAAACGAGTTCGAGCGTTACAACTTACTATCCACCCTGGATTGCCTGACAGAATCCGTAGTGCTCAACTTGAAGCCTTGAAAGAAGATAACCTACCGTTAGAAGGTACACGCGGCATGGAAGCACAACTTGAAGTAAAATCTGACGGAATTCGTTACTTTGTCGAACGAATATGGGTTCCAGTGTTCGGAAACTTAAGGGAACTAATCATGGATGAAGCTCATAAATCTCGTTACTCCATTTATCTGGGTTCCGATAAAATGTACCATGATCTAAAAGTACTATATTGGTGGCCGAAGACGAAGGCCGATATAGCCACTTATGTTAGTAAGTGTCTGACCTGCGCGAAGGTCAAAGTTGAATATCAAAAACCGTCCGGTCTCCTGCAACAACCTGGAATTCCCATGTGGAAATGGGAACAAATATCCATGGACTTCATTACCAAATTACCCCGAACCCCTACCGGGTGTGATACTATATGGGTAATTGTGGATCGCCTAACAAAATCTGCTCACTTTCTTGCAATCAAAGAAACTGACAAAATGGATAAACTCACTCGAATATACTTGAAAGAAGTAGTCTCTCGGCACGGAGTGCCAATCTCTATTATTTCGGATCGTGATGCACGATTCACTTCCCGTTTCTGGCAGTCATTGCATAAAGCATTAGGCACGCGTCTAGATATGAGCACAGCATACCATCCTCAAACTGATGGCCAAACTGAACGTACTATCCAAACTCTGGAGGACATGCTACGAGCTTGTGTGATCGATTTCGGTAACACTTGGGAGTCTCACCTACCGTTGGTGGAGTTCTCCTACAACAACAGTTATCACACTAGCATCAAGGCAGCTCCATTTGAAGCACTTTATGGACGGAAATGTCGTTCTCCCATTTGTTGGACCGAGGTTGGGGATAGCCAACTCACAGGTCCTGAACTTGTATTTGAAACTTCCGAAAAGATCGTTCAAATTAGAAACCGTATGGCGGCAGCTCGGGATCGTCAAAAGAGCTACGCCGACAAACGCCGTAAACCTTTAGAGTTTCAAGTAGGTGACATGGTCTTACTCAAAGTCTCACCTTGGAAAGGTGTCATTCATTTTGGGAAACGAGGAAAACTGAATCCTCGTTATGTTGGACCTTTCAAAATATTAAAGAGAATCGGACCAGTCGCGTATCAACTGGACCTACCTGAAAGACTTAGTGGTGTACACAACGTTTTTCACGTCTCAAATTTAAAAAAATGCCTGGCAGACGAATCACTCGCAGTTCCTCTGGAGGAACTACATGTTGATGAACAATTACGTTTCACCGAAGAACCTGTCGAAATTATGTATAGGGAAGTAAAAACGTTAAAGCGCAGCAAAATCCCCATTGTTAGAGTCCGTTGGAACTCGAAACACAGACCGGAATTCACGTGGGAGCACGAGGATCAGATGATGCGCAAATATCCTAATCTGTTCAAGCACTCCGCGTCAAATCCTTAAGGTACTATTTTAATTTTCGGGACGAAAATTCTTTCAACTAGGGAATGATGTGAAACCCCAGAAAATTTTTTTTTAGTTATTTTAATTTTCGGGACGAAAATTCTTTCAACTAGGGAATGATGTGACAATCCGACTTTTTCAGTTAACCCCGTTAACAAAATCCAGCTAAAGTTAACTGAAATTAACTTTACTCAAACTTCAGGGACTATTTCTGTCAATATTCCAAACTTAGACTTCAGGGACTAGTTATGTCATAACCTTAAACTATCCTGTTGACTTTTGGAAAGTCAAAATCAACTCTGTTGACTTTAAAAGTCAAAAATTAACCAAGAGTTAACTCCATTTAAACTAGAAGGACTTAATCTGCCAAGTCTCAAACTTCAATTCTGAAGGAAACCTCAGGGACTAGTTCTGTAATTCCCCAATCCTTGCTTTGTTGACTTTAGAAAGTCAAACACCGCGATTTTGCATGAACCCGACCGTTTCTAGTTGAAATCCGTTTAGTATTGAAACCGATTCCCACGACCTTACCGTTTTGGATCATCATTATCATCTTTAACACCGGCTTTAATCGAATTAAACTCAATTATGAGTATTCAACTCATAACCGTCGCTACCCTCTTCGACTTCTATCGAATGCGTTTCAATTCGTTTATTTTCCTCGTAATTGAACCACTACACACACTCGGTGATCCTCCTTGAAGCTTCTGCATCAACTGAATTGACCGGAGTAACAGTCGAAGACACCGGAGGCAACCTATACCACATTCGGCAACCATTTTAATCGATCTCAGTCAATTCGCACTTGTTTACGGTAATTGAATACACCCTCACCTTCGTTTTTACTTCCTGATGGAAAGCCCTATGTTAATTGGGGCTTACAACATCGATCTTAGCAAGCTCACTAATCTAGGGTTCATACGAAACTCGATTTGGGGCTTTTGATCCTAGACATGTTTATAATCCAATTAATCTATACCATTAGACTCGTAATCACTTGTATAACGAAAGCCCTATGTTAATTAAATCAAACAACACTCAATTTTACAAGATCCAGAAATTAGGGTTCTTCATATTCGATTTTGGGGATTTTGATCTTAAACACTGTTTTAATCAAATTAAACCATACCATCAGATTCGCAACTTGTCACTCTTTGAAAACCCCATATCAATTGATTCAAGCATCATCGAATTTTACTCGATCCGTAACCTAGGGTTTAATCATAATATAAATTGGGGGTTTTTACTCTAAACTCAAACTCAATGAAATTAAAGAGTAGGAGTAGTTTCGAAATTATCTGTTTAGTAAAAGCCCCATGTTTTTGTTGAGTGTTAACATCCATTTTAACCAATTTGATTTGTGTTCTTGATCTAGGGTTTTGGCCCGTATTTATGAAATTAAAATGACCCAAAACTTGTTAGATTTGAAATTAAACTAATCCAGACTCGCATGTACTCGATTTTCAAAACCCCTATGCCTTTGGTGTCAATCGAAATCGAATTCGTGGGTTTTGGGCAGGAACCAGTCGCGATCAGGAATGGGGAGGTGGCTCTCGGGAATTTGTGATCAAAAGCAATTGAAACCACGATCTGTCGTGATAGCCTAGCGGCCGGGACTGGTTAGAGTTGTGTACGTGTGTGGGAGAGACCCGGGTTCGAGGCCGGGCTCCCACAATCATTTTTAAACATTTTTCTGTTAATATTTAATTAATAAATATCAAACCCTATAATATTATAATATTATACAATTGTGTTTTTACCCGGAAAACAACCCGTAGGCTCGGGTTTGAATTATTAACATATTTTTATATATTATACCCACTTTTATAATTAATATATTGTTATTATTATCAAGTAAAAATAATATGTTTATGTTATTTTTAAACCGTAAATTCATATAAAAATAATATGTTTATATTATTTTCAAACCGTGACCCGTATTATTAAATAATATATATTTATATTATTTCAAATCATTTTATAACATCGTGTGTCGATTGAGACTAAATAATAATATAGTTGGTTATACTATTTACTCGTATACATATATTATTATTTTATTAATTTTTGTGAATGACAAAACACCCGGTTATACTTATTATTATTCGTGTCATTCGTCGTGTAAAGTAATTCCTAACTCCGTGGACACTTTCGTCCACTCTTGAATATTAGAGCGTTTCTTTAGGACACTTCTCAATCCGTGTCATTGTCACATTTCCCATTTTTCTTTTATCCCTAATTTATGTGTTTATAATTTTAGGGCATTCGTAAGTCTTTTGAGACTTACACACGTGGTTCCAACTTACCCTTTGTGTGATACTACCTTCAACGCCAAGCAGGTGAGTTTTCACGGCCCCTTTTTACTGCTTTTAAACCGGGGGAGAAAACATGATACAATTCTTTTGATTTTTGTACTACATTTTATATCAGTTGTTATGACTATGCGTAAACTCTATCATGAAAGTCCTCACATCGAACCGTTTAAATATGAATATAGCGAGGTATGTTGGGTAGTACTACTGGGTTTGACAAACCTCACCCGCGTTAGTCGCGCTAACACGATTGGATATCGAACGGGTGCAATATTGACCTAAACGTGCACCGTGGTTGATAGACCTGGTGGGAGGCAATACAAACAGTCAGTTTACGGTTGCGAGCGTAATAGCAAACAATGAACATGGGTTAGCTACTCATTTGGTATATATGTTGATTGTACAATAAATCTGGTAAACGTTTATTTATATATTGAAACCTGTGAACTCACCAACCTCGTGTTGACACTTTTTCTTACATGTTTTCTCAGGACGCTAAGCTAAGACACAGGTGCACGTTAGGGCATGCATGGGATTCAACTGCTTTGCTTTGTGTCTATTTATGTTGATTGAATTATTTTAATGTACTTTGTTTGGTTGGACGTTTGGACTTTTGGACTTTGGTTTTGGGCGCGTGTATTTTGCGCATTTACTTTCTTTACGCTTCCGCATTGATACTCTGATTTAAAAGATATTTTCATTTTGAGTCCCATGTAGAGTCGTTCAATGTAACTAGTGTCTGAGATCCTGGTTTGTCACTTCCCAAACGGTAATACTCCGTTAGTTGAAATTGGGGGTGTGACAAATTCACAGGAAAACTCTTGTGTTTCCTACTTACATCCTTGTGTGGTGCTATTTACTACGCTCTACTCAGACTCAGGTGAGTTTTCACGGCCCATTTTTACTTGTTTTCCCGTTGGGGGAGAAACATGCATATACACAAACATCATTTTATTTGTTTTCCCGTTGGGGAGAAACATGCATACAAACAAACAGTATTTTACTTGTTTCCCGTTGGGGAGAAACATGCATACAAACAAACAGTATTTTACTTGTTTCCCGTTGGGGAGAAACATGCATACAAACAAACATCCGTTTACTTGTCTTCCCGCCGAGGAGAGACATACTAATGAACGAACATGGATCACATAGTATTTCATTACCACTTGTGTACCTAAGTGCAAACATAACATGCAAAGTCCTTACACACTCGGGCCGTTAATATATGGAGTATAGCGAGGAAATTTGAGTAGTACTACTGGGTTTGACAAACCCCACCCGGGTTAGTCGCGCTAACTTGATTGGAGGTCTAACGGGTGTAAATTGTCCTAAACATTTGCCATTGTTGATGTTAGCAATGGCGGAAGACATCTCAAACATAAACAGTCAGCTTCGGTTGCGAACGCTTAAAGTAACTTGTACATTGCCTAGCTAGCAATAGGTGTGACTTACGTATGCGGATCCTACGAACACTCAAATAGTTTATTCACTTGTAAACCTGTGAACTCACCAACCTCGTGTTGACACTTTTTCTTACATGTTTCTCAGGTCACTGAGGCACAGGTTGCACACTTAGGACATGCATGGAGTCCTACTATCTTTTCATCATTATGCAATCATTTAAAACAATCTACTGTTCGTATTATACTTGAGCGCATTTGTTTTGCGCATTTATTTTCTTATTTAAAACTCTTCCACGTTAACTCTGAACTTTTATGATATTACATTTATGTCCCCATATAGTGTCGTTTGATGTAACTAATGACTGAGATTCTGGTTTGTCACGCACCAAACGGTAAAACTCCGTTAGTGGAATTTGGGGGTGTGACAGATTGGTATCAGAGCCATTGGTTACAGAGAACTAGGATTGCATACTAGACTATAACCGCACACATGCATTAGTTACACGACACAGACACTCATACATGACACACATAACATCCAAACATACATTGCATTGCAGTCATGTTGACATCATTCATACCACCCTCTGCTGACGACGAACACATAATTTGCATTGCATCATCATTCCCGGTGGCGACACTCGGGGAATCACCAGAACAACATCCACTCCCGTCGGAGGGCAGCGAGACGGAGCCTTCGGAGGAGTCACTTACACCACCATCACCGGTCGGGTTTGGTGGGCTTTCACAGGTCCATGTTATGGACGACACGCATTAACACATGTCTCTTTGAGAGTTGGGATCGTCGGAGGCGAGTCCCTACGGTACCCACTGGCAACAATACGTCGAGTGAAGGCAGATCATTGCACGCATTATTGTAGAATCCATTGACACGTATATGTCATCACTTTCCCGAGCTATGGGCTCGCGTCCTTGGTCGATATTCTTCTGAAGATAGATTGACCACAAATTTGAGAACGCATTACTCATTATATACTCAAAACCCTATCCTGACTCAGTTGTAAGGACAACTACCTTGCCCCTTCCTATAACTTGTATACGTGAATTAGTTTCACTTCTCAAAGCCGCATTTTATGTGCATGTTTGTTTCATGTACATGTTCTCATCTACAATCCGTTGGATTGGACTCTTATTGTGTTTCAACTTGAGTGAATACTCGGATCAAACCATTCTCGACTACTCATCCTGATATGAGTTTTAATTGATCAACTTATGGTTGATAACTAAGCTTATCGATGACATATCTTATCTGACAACACTTTGTACTCATCAATACATGCTAAAGGACATTATGGCACACGACAGTGAGAACTAGGGTGAGCTTGCAAAGCAAATTATCATTACGGGTGCACACGTAATAGTAATTTGAGGTGCATGTTAGTCCTGGTGAAACCTAGTGTGTGGATAAATGGTCCTAATCAGTGATTTACAGACTTAAGTTTCCACTGTAAGTAAACATTCTCGTAACATGCTCAACGACTAGTTGTTATCATTAAACCTGTTCGACAGATGATAGACGTGACTATCAGATTGAAAATATTTACGGACACACTGAACTATCATCAATAGGATCCATCCTCTTATCTCACTCATGTAAGAGTATTAGTGAAATTAAGACTCACATCTAAACGTGATCACAGAAACCATCTTGATTGAAACTCTAATAGAATCGCATGGCGAACTTATCGACTCCAACTATGTAAGTGGAATTTGAGAAATTCTTTCTAAGCTAACATGTTATTTCTTACACTCCAAGAATAAATTTCATTTGACCATGTTACCTTATCCTTTGACTAATCCTCAACCTAATTGAATTTATACCCCAAGATATCCAACTCTGTAAACGAACTTCTTTCTTCGCAAAATGATTTCGTTGGTCCACTGACATTAGAAAGCGGGGAATTAATCTAACCTGCCATCAGTTGAACGCGGGTACTTAAAAAGTCGACCTATTCCTTGTATTACTGGAATCTATATCTCATTAGATTTTCCTTCCTATATGTGAACCTCTTTCCTTGACCTTTACATTGACCGACGCTTACCTTATAAGCACGGGTCTTATTAGAAATCTTAGCATGACTTCACAATTTTCAAGTTGGTACAGCCGTACTCCAACTCTATTAGAAACCAAGTATACTATTGATAGCAGACGGTCAGATAATTGAAGCGACCATGTAAACGCGGATTGGTTGGTCATAATCTTGAGATTGACCTCATGCAAGTCACACTTGGTATCATTGACGTAATCATTGGCATGGATTGGTTACCTAAGAACCGACTTGAAATCATTTTCATGACAAAATCGTTCGCTTTCCTCTCCCTAGAGGAGAAACTCTTTCTGTCCAAAGCGAAGGGATTGGTGCAGCCGTGGGCATCATAACCTTTAAGAAAGCGCAGAAGTGCCTACGGAAGGGCCATACTGCTATTTTGACACTATCACTGAGCAACCATCCGAAGGAAAGAAGATAGATGACACCCCAATAGTTTGGTAATTTCCAGAATTATTCCCGAAGACCTACTTGGTCTTCCACCTCACCGTCAAATTGAATCTCAAATTCACCTAGCATCTAGAGTAGTGCATCTTGCTCGGGCACCCTATAGAATTGCACCTAGAGAATTACAAGGACTATCTACACAACTGCAAGAGTTGTTGGATAAAGGTTTCATCCGACCTAGCTCATCGCCATGGGGAGCTCTGGTCCTATTTGTTAAGAAGAAGGATGGTACTTTTCGTATGTGTATCGACTACCGTGAATTGAATAAAGTGACAATCAAGAATTGTTATCCTCTACCTCATATTGATGATCTCTTTGATCAACTTCAAATATCAAGTTTCTATTACAAGATAGATCTTAGGTCCGGTTACCACCAACTGAGAGTCCGAGATGAAAATATCTCAAAGACTGTTTTCAGGACAAGGTACGCCACTATGAGTTTATGGACATGCCTTTCGGATTAACCAACGCACTCGCGGTGTTCATGGACCTCATGAACCGTGTGTGTAAGCCATACCTTGATCAATTTGTCATCATTTTCATCGACGACATCCTCATTTATTCCAAGAACAAGGAGGAGTATGAGGAGCATCTACATTTAATCCTGGAATTACTTAAGCAGGGGCAGCTGTATGCTAAGTTTTCCAAGTGTGAATTCTGGATTCGGGAAGTTCAATTCGTAGGACATGTGGTTAACGAGAAGGGAATACATGTCGATCCATCAAAGATAGAAGCCATCAAGAATTTGGCAGCACCGCCGACTCCGACTGAGAAGCGACAATTTCTGGGATTGGCTGGATATTATCGGCGATTCATCGAAGGTTCTAAGATTACACCACCTCTCACTGCCTTAACTTAGAAGGGTAAAGCCTATAACTGGGGCGATAACCAGGAGTCAGCATTTCAACTCCTTAAACAGAAACTTTGCAGTGCACCTATTCTAGCTTTTTCGGAGGGAACGGATGACTTTGTGGTGTATTGAGACGCATCCATTCTGGGTCGGGGTTGTGTGATAATGTAACGAGAAAAGGTGATCGCATATGCTTCGCGTCAACTAATGATTCATGAGAAAAAAACTACATCACTCATGACCTAGAGTTGGGAGCCGTAGTTTTCGCACTTAAGATATGCATACATTACTTGTACGGTACCAAGTGCACTACCTACACCGATCACAAGAGTCTTCAGCATATCTTCAAGGAAAAAGAGTTGAATATGAGACAGCGTCGTTGGGTCAAGCTCTTGAATGATTATGACTGTGCGATCAGATATCATCCGGGCAAGGCTAATGTGGTAGCTGATGCCCTAAGCCAAAAGGAAACCAAGCCCAAATGAGTTCGAGCATTACAGCTTCCTATTCACACCGGATTACTTGACAAAATCCGTAGTGCTCAACTCAAAGCCCTGAAAGAGGAAAACCTACCGATGGACGCCACACGCAGTATGGAAAAACAAATGGAGATCAAATCTGATGGCATTCACTACTTCGTCAGCGAATATGGATTCCAGTGTACGAAAACTTAAGGGAACTAGTCATGGATGAAGCTTATAAATCTCGTTACTTCATTCATCCAGATTCCGACAAGATGTACCATGATCTAAAGATGCTATATTGGTGGCCAAAGAAGAAGGCCGATATAGCCACCTATGTGAGTAAGTGCCTGACCTGCTCGAAAGTCAAGGTCGAATACCAAAAGCCTTATGGTCTGCTCCAACAACCGAAAATCCTGATGTGGAAATGGGAGCAGATTTCCATGGATTTTATTACTAAACTACCAGCTTCTAGCGGATGCGACACCAACTGGGTGGTCGTAGATCGCTTGAGTAAATCCACCCACTTTCTAGCAATCAAAGAGACTAACAAGATGGAGGAATTAACTCGCATTTATCTGAAAGGAGTACTCTCTCGGCACGGAGTGCCAATTTCAATCATCTCTAATCGCGACGCTCGATTTACTTCACGTTTTTGGTAATCGTTAAAGAAAGCTCTAGGCACACGCCTGGATATGAGCACAGCATACCATCCTCAAACAGATGGCCAGACAGAACGTACTATTCAAACCCTAGAGGACATGCTACGAGCTTGTGTGATTGATTTCAGAAACAGTTGGGAAACTCACTTGTCTTTAGTGGAGTTCTTCTAAAATAATAGTTATCACACTAAGCATCAAGGCAGCACCGCTCGAGGCATTATACGGACGGAAATCCCAATCTCCTATTTTTTGTGCTGAAGTTAGGGATAGCCAACTTACGAGTCCTGAACTCATATTCAAAATCTTTGAAAAGATCGTTCATATTAGAAACCGTATGGCGGCAGCTCGTGATCGCCAAAAGGACTATGCCGATAAGCGTCGTAAACCGTTAGAGTTTCAAGTAGGCGACATGGTCATACTAAAAGTCTCACCTTGGAAAGGTGTAATCCGTTATGGTAAACGAGGCATGCTGAATCCCCGTTATGTTCGGCCATTCAAGATAGTGAAGAGAATTGGCCCAGTAGCGTATCAACTGGACCTAACCGAAGGACTCAGTGGTGTACACAACGTCTTTCATGTCTCGAACTTGAAGAAATGTGTAGCAGACGAGTCACTCGCAATTCCTCTTGAGGAACTACACGTCGAAGAAAAGTTGCGTTTCATCGAGGAACCAGTAGAAATCATAAATAAGGAAGTCAAAGCGCTTAAACGCAGTAAAAATTCCTATTGTCAGAGTTTGTTGGAACTTAAAACGCGGACCGGAATTCAAATTGGAGCGCGAGGATCAGATGATGCGCAAGTATTCTCATCTTTTCGAGCACTCCACGTCAAACACTTAAGGTACTACTTAATTTTCGGGACAAAAATTCTTTCAACTAGGGGATGATGAGACACCTCGGGAAATTTTTTTATTATTACTTTAATTTTTAGGACGAAAATTCTTTCAACTAGGGGATGATGTGACATCCGGCCTTTTTGAGTTAACTCCGTTAGCACAAATCCGTTAATTCTTAACCTAGTTAACCAGTTACAAACCTTAGGGACTAATTCTGTCTTTATTTAAACTGAAATTACAAGGACTAGTTGAGTAATTACCCCAAACTTCATCCCATTGACTTGTAAAGTCAAAGTTGAATGAAATTGTCTCTGTTGACTTTTATAAGTCAAACCGCAATGTTCTTGGATTCAAATCAAACCCGTAATTAGACATGATGGTCCAAATTCGTAATTGTAACACACAACAATGATGATATAAATCATCATTGAGTCGTTTCTAAACATTTAACTTCGTTATTAAGTACGAATTAATCGCATTAAGTTCATACATCCTTAACCGTCGACCCCCTTGTCAAACATCACTGAATTCAATCATTTGGGATAACATTCGAAATCAATCACCCTGCACACTCTAGTCTCACTCCTCTGAACCTATTGCACCATCATTCGGCTGTAGACGCTATAGGAGACGTCGGAAACTAACTTGACGAGTCACGGCTGTGTTTTAGTCATGCATCATCAACCCGACATCGAATGAGGTAATTGAAACCACCCTCTGATTCGTCTTAGTCTGTGAAATGAAAGCCCTAACCTAATTAGGGCTTACAGTATCAAATCTATAACGAACGAATTCTAGGGTTCATGTTCATTCGGTTTCAATCAAACCCTACTCCCAATGTATTTTAAATGCAATTAAACCACACCAATAGTTTCGAAATCCCTCAATCTATAAAAGCCCTATGATTACAACAAGTAATCTTATAGAGTTCTGTCAATTTGATTTAGGGTTCATGAACTAGGGTTTCGGTTTTTAAAAATAGAATTAACGAACCTAAATACGACGATTTTGAAATTAAACTTTACCACATGTTCGCTATACTCCGAGTAACAAAACCCCTATACTACCTAGCTCGATCGTGGTCGAAATCGTGGGTTTCAGGACTGATTCTTGGTTCGGATCGCACAAAGGGGAAGAACACAGTAGCTTGGTATGTTAAAACGAATCTGATCTAGGTGTTGTTGCGAATACCCTAGCTGGTGGACTGGTTAAGACTGAGTGTTGGTGTGGGTGAGACTCGGGTTCGAACCTCACCAACAGCTTTTATTTTTGTAGCCTCTTTTTGAGTATTATGTTAAAACAAAATCATTTCCTATATTATTATATTAATATGTTTTAGCCTCGGAAACCACCCGTAGGCTCGGGAATGATTTTATAACCCATTTTTAATATTATTTCAAACTTTTATAATAATATGTTTATATTATTATTTAATCTATAACCCCAAACAAAATAATATATTCATATTATTCTCAAACCGTAATTCAAATTAAAAATGATATATTTATATATTATTTTCGCCGCATTATGTAACGTTTCAAAAAAATAAATAATGTATTTATTTTTTATTATTATCCAGATTAATATGATCCGGATACAACAATAGTTTTATTGTTTTGTCACAAAATTTAATTATCGTGTTATATCGTTAAGTTTAAAATAATATAAAACTTATATTATTTTCCTAAACCATTATTGAATGGTACAAACGCACGAATATATTTAGTTATTAATATTATTCATAATTAGAAAATCTCGATACGAAGCACATCTATCTTAATTATTAAATTAAGGAAATCTCTTATTCCCGTGGACAAGTTCGTCTACTCTTTAATCGTTAGTGCGCCTTATGACGTTCAACCTTCCGTGTCATCGTCACAATATTCCAAGTGTCCCTAACTATTATGCTTATAATTTTAGGGCATACTTAAGCAGTTCACAGGAAAACTCTTGTGTTTCCTACTAGCATCCTTGTGTGGTGCTATTTACTACGCTCTACTCAGACTCAGGTGAGTTTTCACAGCCCCTTTTACTTGTTTTCCTGTTGGGGGAGAAACATGCATATACACAAACATCATTTTATATGTTTTCCCGTTGGGGAGAAACATGCATACAAACAAACAGTATTTTATTTGTTTCCCGTTGGTGAGAAACATGCATACAAACAAACATCCGTTTACTTGTCTTCCCGCCGAGAAGAGACATACTAATAAACGGACATGGATCACAAAGTATTTCATTACCACTTGTGTACCTAAGTGCAAACATAACATGCAAAGTCCTTACACACTCGGACCGTTAATATATGGAGTATAGCAAGGAAATTTGAGTAGTACTATTGGGTTTGACAAACCCCACCCGGGTTAGTCACGCTAACTTGATTGGAGGTCTAACGGGTGTAAATTGTCATAAATATTTGCCATTGTTGATGTTAGCAATGGCGGAAGGCATCTCAAACATAAACAGTCAGCTTCGGTTGTGAACGCTTAGAGTAACTTGTACATTGCCTAGCTAGCAATAGGTGTGACTTACGTATGCGGATCCTGCGAACACTCAAACAGTTTATTCACTTGTAAACCTGTTAACTCACCAACCTCGTGTTGACATTTTTTCTTACATGTTTCTCAGGTCACTGAGACACAGGTTGCACACTTAGGACATGCATGAAGTCCTACTATCTTTTCATCCTTATGCAATCATTTAAAACAATCTAATTGTCGTATTATACTTGAGCGCATTTGTTTTGCGCATTTATTTTCTTGTTTAAAAACGCTTCCGCATTAACTCTGAACTTTTATGATATTACATTTATGTCCTCATATAGTGTCGTTTGATATAACTAATGACTGAGATCTTGGTTTGTCACGCACCAAACAGTAAAACTCCGTTAGTGGAATTTGAGGGTGTGACAAAAAGGAATCCCAAATTACCAAGAAACCCAAATTACGTTCCCGCCATTTTCCAATAGATCATTTCACCTCAAAAGTTGTTAACTAACCGCTAAACCTAATATCAAGAGTTTAAGCGAAATTAC
This sequence comes from Smallanthus sonchifolius, assembly GCA_023525975.1. Taxonomy (NCBI): domain Eukaryota; kingdom Viridiplantae; phylum Streptophyta; class Magnoliopsida; order Asterales; family Asteraceae; genus Smallanthus; species Smallanthus sonchifolius. The sequence continues at coordinate 14,909,918 of CM042027.1, read as the reverse complement.
TAATTATCTTGACTTCAAAAAAGTAAGAAAAAAGGGCTTGTACTTCCCGCAAAAATGGTTGTAAATCACTGTGGTAATTGTTCACTCCCATGCACTTTAAATAGTTGATTAGCTGACTAAAATGAGTTATAATATAAACGCATACTAAATACAAAATGAAGAATTTATATTTTTGTCGTTGATCCTATAGAAATAAGTGTTGGTATTTTTAGTATTATTAGTGTATATTTAGTGTTATCGGATTAACTTATGGATTGAGGAAATAACGTTAGAAATTAAACGAGTTAGGTGATGCGAGAGTAGTGGTGCACAAAGCGGTTTTTTAACCTGAACCGGTTCAAAACCGAACTGAACCGATTTGATCAACAAAAAGTCAAAACTGGTTTGAGTTTAAACCGGACCGGTTTGAGATGGGCCGTTGACCGGGTTTGACCGGTTTAAAACCGTTTTGAAACCAGTTTTTAAGCGATTCAGTTCTGGTTAAACCGGTTTTAAACCTATAGGTTTCAAACCGGTGGTTTGAACCATCTTGAAACCGGTTTGGTCTAAACCGGTTCACGAACGGTTCGGCTATCGGTTTGAAACCGGTTTGAGTTTTCAAACCGGTTTTTTTGTGCATCTCTACGCGGGAGTGCTTATTTAATATATTGGAGTTGAGCTCACTTTTATATTTTAATAACTAGATTATATACCGATGTATTACATGAGGTTGTTTAATAGAAAAATAAAAATACAATAATGTTTAGGGAAAATTAGATTTCAAATTTTATATTTGAATTCAAATTAAGTAATAATTATAAATCAAATTTTATATTATTAAAAAAAACATTAAGTGGAATTGTTTATTAAAAGTAGGATGAGATATTTAAAAAAAAATACTAATAAAACACATTTATTTTAAATTATCCCTTATTATAAAAATTTTAAAATCTAATTATATAACTTTTATTTTCAGTCAAATAATAAATGAAAATCAAATTACATTAAATTGTAATTAACCTATTTTCGAAACCCAATTATATATTAATTTTTATATATTTTAAATTTTGTTTTCTATACTTAATATATGTAATACATTTTACATCTGTAAAATACATAAAATTTTAAAACATTTATGTACTGATATTTTTTAACTCATGTGTAAACACGGGTTCTAAGCTAGTGAAGAATATATATTTTTGTCGTTGATCCTATAGAAATAAGTGTTGGTAATTTTAGTGTTATGAGTGTATATTTAGTACTATCGGATTAACTTATGAATTTAGGAAATAATGTTATAGATTAAACGAGTTAGGTGACGCGGGAGTACGGACTTAATTTACTCTTAAATACTATTTGGGCCTTAATAACTTGGGCTTTGATTAAGTCGGCTTATGATTAAATATTAGTGGGCTTATTTAATATATCGGAATTGATATCACAAGTTTTGGGCTTGGGTCTTAGCCTACACACTTAAAGTTGAGAAGCTTGTTTTGAGGATATATATATATATATATATATATATATATATATATATATATATATATATATATATATATATATATATATATATATATAGGCATGTTCTTTTGAGAATCAATAATATGTTAAGAACCACGGCTCATCGGGATAGATGTAGATGAAAAAGAACTCCCCCTAGAACCGTATAAGAAGTTTTCTCCTCGTACGGCTCGTGAGAACCACATTAACTCTTGCTCTATTTATAATATAAATTGACTATAATTCATGTACATTTTAATATGTTTAAGGTTTGATTTTAAAAACCTCTAATTTATAGGCGTTTTTTTTAAATGCATATATGCACTCACAATATATGCACAAATGAATGCATATATGCATATTTTTATACTTTTCTTAAAAAAATTCAAGAGAGAGGAAATAAACTCAAACTAAGAGTGGAAAAGATAAATAAAATATTGTTGTTGAATTTTACTTTTTTCACTAAAGCGATATATTGACGTTTTGTGCGGTTCTTTCGGTTCTCAACATATGGTTGGTTTTCAAAGAACATACCCCTATATATATATATATATATATATATATATATATATATATATATATATATATATATATATCTATTCGCAAGAAAGCCTTTTGGGATTCGATCAATTTTTTGCCATCAAACAAATGAGACAGACTCATACGGAAGAAAAGAAGAGGAGACACACGGCTACTAAAATCAATAGTATGCGATTTTCACAAGAACTTAAAATCCGTTTCATGTAAAAGAAATTCTTTTTCTAATCCGATAAATCATTGCGTGTAACCCACAAACAGATTTATCTGATAGTGTTTCACGATTCAGATAATAATCCAAGTTTTATTCATCGTTCAAAACCATGAATGCAACAATAAGTAAATAAGATACTTATGTAACCGGTTACCAGTCTAACCATTTTAATCACTCAATTGTTACGAAACCAAACAAAAGTTGATTTCTAAATTTTTATCATTGCTAATCTAAACTAATATGTCCCACACAAGCAAGGAAAGTGCACCAAAAACCCCGGCATAGCAAACAACTCCGACGGCGGTGTACATTTGGCCACGTCCCCACCTTTCATGCACCATAGACATAAGCCAGTCTCGAAAAACGAACATGAAAACGAGAGCAACAGAGGGAACCAGACGAAGATAGCGACCGGGGTTGAAAGAGTCTATCTTCCTAAAAACCTCCACGACAATAGCTCCCCAACACAAGAGACCAAAAACACGAAAACCCCAATGCATATGAGCCCTACGGAAAAATAATCATAGATATTATCAGGGGTGGCTCTACAGTACAAACAATTAAAGCAACTGTTTTAGGCCTCCAAATTTGTAGGGCCCTAAAAATTGAAAAAGTATTTTAATGTGTATTATCAACTTTTGTGTTTTTAGATAGAAATGATAATATCATATTATTAGTGTGTATTTTAAAAAACAAGACAACAAAGGCCTTTCAAAACAACTTACTGGGCAACAGGTTGTTCTTGATCAACTTGAAGTGCAATCTCAATCCTACAAATGAAGAAAATGTTGGCCAGGTTAATTCAAACTTTATATAAAAAGGTAAAAACTGAAGGTAATTATGTTTACCGTGGATCATGTTTTTGTTCCGCCATGACTACTTCTCTTTTCTGAATGTAAATGAGATGAAAAAGATTATTGTTTCAGGAGTTTAATGGTGAAGAGAAGACTCTGGTGCATGGTATATCATATATAGCTAGGACTTTATGCACATTTATTAATTTTGTATATTACTATAATATATATTTTAATAATAACAGAATATTTTCATTTAATTTTATCTTATTAGAACGTTATAACAATGTAAATTAACTTTAATTATCACACTTCACAACGTTTTTAAATATAAAATATTTATAATATAACTTCTTTAAATCGTGTGTAATATTAGGTTATTATTGTAAATAATTTGATAAATTAATCAAGCTATAAAACCATGTTAAAACTTATGAAATCTGTGAGTCTTACGTTTAAGCAGTGTTTTTTTTAAGTAATTGATCATCTAAATACAGTTTTAAATAAGTTTGTTTAAAAATAATCATTAATACTTAATAAAAAGTTATGCTCTTATAAAATTAAGTTGTTTTTAATATTTTTGATTTTTTTAAAAGAAATAAAGGATCGATTAAGCATATAAACGGGCCTCTATGATCATTTGACTATTTAATTTCTTTCGGATTTCTATTTAAAGTATGTTTTTGTTTTATTTTATAAAATTTTAATATATAGTATTTTCAAATAACTCAAATTCACCGATTTATTATTTTTTATTTATATTTTAATATAAATTTGATCAAGTCATATACGGTATAAAATAAACAAATTGATATAACTCTTAAGTTTTAATAAAGTTTATATCATAAAAGTAAAACTGTGGCGACTTATTCGAAACGATACAAAACACTACATTTAAAAAAATATAAAAGAAATACAAAGTTTTAATTATATATTTTTTAATTATTATATTTTAATAATCCCATCTTTTATCAATTAGTCAATAATAATTTCAACTGAGAATATTTTTACCAACATTTCTTACTTTCAAGTTATTTTCTTACATTAAATCCCCCGTTAAAAAAACTTAACTCCATTAGATTTTACATGACGTGGACATCTGCAAACCGCCTGAAAGTCGAGCCAAGCTAGCAATGGTTTCGTGGTGGGTTTTGAAATTGGCTCTGATGGTATTTAAATAGTCTCGAACTTAAGATATTGAACTTGAAACAAACCACGGTTTGGAGCTCTCCTAAATCAATCTTGATGTGCTCGGGTTCGACTCACCACGTATAGTGGTGTTCACGTTCCGGTTTTGATGGTTTTTAGGTCAAACCGTTATTAACGGTTTTTAATCATCGGTTTGAATTTTGTAATAGACCGACTCTAAAATAAGACATAATAATGTATCTTTACCTCTGATGACGTGGGTACGATCATGAAGCATAGCTTCATTCACGAAGCACACGTACCAAGCAGAACCACGAAACTGTGTTTCCCAAACGACGAGGTGACGTGGCATAAATGATAGCGGCCCTTTTGGAATATTCACAAAGTCAGTAATTGACTTCGAAGTCCAGCTAATGGGTTCTTGTCTCTATTGCTAGCTGGCAGCCATTATACCATAAAGGGTAATAGTCAGGATGCAAGTAAGAAAGTAGACTAAGATACCCCCGCTTATAGTAAGGAGCTGCGTAACCTCCAATTCCAGCTCCACTATAAATACCACACTTAGGTTTCAGGTAAATATCATCTTCTCCAACACTTATACACATCATACCACCATTTTCTCCCACATTGGCAAGAAGCCTCCGAGCTTCTGCCATCGACTGCCAAGGAAGCAGCCCTGAGCTGCTGAGGCATCCCCATAGCTACTTACAGCTAATTGTTGGTCTTCATCACCACCATCTCATTTGCCTGGCCTAGACCAGAGCATCTACTCTCTCACCTAATCTCTAATATGCTGTAAGGAGCTCTTGAGCTTCTACAGCACTCAACTGCCAAGGAAGCAGCTTCATGCTGCTGAGGTACCACTACAGCTGCTTGTAACTAGCCCGTCGGATCTCAACCACCACCATTTATACTCTCTACATAATCTTATATATATATATATATATATGTATTTACATGTTATATATATACTTACTGACTGTGGATAAACTCAAATGTTGAGCGCCGGAGGGTGGTTCCGAGACCTCGGTCTCGGACCCCTTCTAACGAGTTCCTTCATCTTAGCAGCCAAGTGTAGAAGGTTCGGAAGCTGGCATCCCAGGAACGTTCAAACCCTCTCCTGTCTATTTTTTCCAGCACCGGGTATACTTAGCCTATTCGTTGTAGCAACAAGTTGGCGCCCACCATGGGGCTCGACTACTTCGAACAAAAAATCTTCGTAGTTGAGCTCCTTCTGTTTCTAAGTTCTTTTCAAGCCAGGAGAGAACGTTCCTAGGAGGTCACTTCTACGCCTCCTACACATTTCCTTATGCAATATCCGGATCTATGCTCGTAACTTCGGTTACCAAGCTTTAAAACCTCATGCTTTCACCACCATAATCTACTTTAAACTGTTTCTTGTTATACAAAATTATGTCTTAAAGGGTCTCACCCGTTGTTTGACGGTAAAATAAGTTTATGGTGACTTGTTTTTTTTTAAAGTATTTACCTCATTTGTTGGGTTAATAAAGCACATATTAATGATCTCTAAAAATGGCATGAATACATAATTTAAAGAACATCCTTTTACATTTGGACACTTGAATATCAAAAAATGATGTTGAATAAAACATTCTTTTAAGCACATTTGCCTTCTTTTTTATCTTTTCAAGTAAAAGTCTGCTTCTGCGTCAGACCTCTTTTTTCAGAAAGCGACATGTCTGCTTCTGTGTCAGACCTCCTTTTTCAGAAAGCAACAGGTCTGCTTCTGTGTCAGACCTCTTTTTTTCATAAAATGACAAGTCTACTTCTACATCAGACCACTTATTTTTAAAGAGTCTCATATTATCATAAAAAGGGAGATTTATTTTTTAACTCTACAGGTCTCCACTACTAAATTGTCATATTTTTTTATGAAGCATTCTTTAAGGGATGTAGCATGTTTAAAAGTCTTATGAAATAAAGAACTTTTGGTTAAATTACATTTTTAAATTTTATTTATGACAGAATAGGCATGTATAAGCCCACTCCATGTGGCACCAACCATTTTACACACTTTATGAGACATATAGCTGCTCACTTTTTCTTGTCTTTTGATTAAAACATCTTACTAGTGGCAAGCAGGGATAAATTCAGCAGTTTACTGGTTCCCGCAAGAAGCACTGACTGACGAAAAATATTTTCTGAGAAGCAACATTCAGCTTGCTAACACATATTGACATAGAAAGCGACATGTCATGACATGTTGATAAGATGCAGATACCAAATTTTGTCCTTTTTCTGCAAAAAAGGTGACAAAGACCTTGCACATGGAAAGGGACATCTCCACTAAAAAATGTGATGTTGACAAGTCTATTGTGCTTAATATTTTGTCCACAACCTTCTTGTCCAGAGAATATTTTTAATGTCACATTCATGTACAACATCTAAAACAGAAGGTACAACCTCTCCAACACATGTGTACACATATCTGGTGTTGAAGCAAAGCAGTTCACTGCAAGTACCAAGGAAGCTCGCAGCAACAGCAACACAACGTGTGAAAGCATTTCACCAAAGCATGAAGCTCAAAGTATGACTATAGGATCTAAAACCATTACTGTAAGAAGCTAAAACAGCTCAAGCAAGGGTTGAAAGCTCATAAAAACTTAGTCTCCTCGGTTACTCCCATACACCGTGGATATAACCGAATCAAAATAACACGCCTCCATGCACAAATCACAATATCACATTAACTATGATGACAAGAAATGATTCCACAATCAACGCTAGAATCATAACTTTGTCTCATATGGTTTGAAACACACTCATGCTATTCAACCATGGTGTAAATTTCATATAGTTCATAAAAACGGTTATTACAACCTCAAACTCCGAGTACACCTCCACCAAGGATCATTCTAGGAGAATTAGCATCACCATATAACATCTTATAGCTGGAAAAGAAGACATGAAGACGCATGGGACTAGCAAATAAAATCTCTTCTCACTTTCACCACAGAAGCATTATCTCAAATAGAGCTTCTAACTCAATAAACGAAAATAATTTCCAAAGCATCAAATTTATGGCTACTACAACTATGTCGTGCATAAAACATAAGTTAACTCTTGCAGGGATTATGGAGGCTATACAATCTAATATTTTCTCCCATTATCACGTGCAAATCATTCCAAGATAGTATATAGAAACAGCTTCATACACGAAGCAAAGAAGAGAATGTGAGAAAGCAAATAACAGTTGACAAGGAGATAGTCAGATGTGCTCATTGTTGCACAATCACCACCTCTGACCAGGGGCTGATGATATGAATATGAGCATGAACCGCCGCTAAATGCAAGAAGCGGGACTCGCATGAAGCAGCCACTACATGAGGAAGTCTGATGGTGAATTGGAAATGAAGCATCTTGTAATAGTAACATCTTACTACGTCAACGCGTTTAGACAAAACACCACAACAATTAAATACCTCGACAAATGATTTTTGTCCTAATAATGGACTTTAGCTCCTTACACCAAAAAACCAAAATCCAGACTTACACCGAGGAAATAAAGAAAGGGGTTTGCCCCCAAAAGAAGGCACGAAGGCACCTCATACACGTGTACTATATACAAGTTAACATTTATCTCCAAACATTTATCATCAAAAGAGACAAAAATAAGGCTCAAACACGTGATATGTCAGGAGTTATAATAGCAACTATTAAACAAAACCTTTAGTCCATGTTCCCATCAAATAAAGAAATGTCACAAGAAATAATGCAGAAGCAAGGCAAGGCCAAATGTCGAAACTCCTTGCTGAAAAGTAAAAGCAGTTCATCATAATATCAAAGCACTTGACACAAAGCTACTTATTCTGAACACCTTCACCTGTAGAAAACGTGTGGTTCGCTTATCTCCACCAGGCTAATGACAAGGCCGACATAGGGCCCTCGATGAAGGCTTCGGTATAACAAAATTTAGGCTAACCAATACAACTTAAGGAAGCATACAAGCAACCTGCATAAACACATAAGCAGCTTGCAGAAACATTAAGGTAATTTGAAGAAGACGAAAAGCTACATGCTGAAGCACCAAAGCATCAGAGGCAACCGGTTCATTCGAAGTAGGAGAGCAGCTAACTCATTCGAAGGTTGCTCAACCAAGGACAGGACCAACTTACACAGAAGCACTCTGTTGATGCACTAAAGCAGCTCGTCAAAGAGCCAAAGCACCTCGGCAAAATACCTACACAACTTAATGCTTACATCGCCAAGCGCATGAAGCATACCTCACCAAATGCACAAAACAGGTTAGTGCACGAGGCAAACAAACACCAATTATGGTATCTTTCAAGCACTTTAACCTCGCACGAAGCTGCCCAAATCTCCACTAGAAGTCAGAAGCACATACAAAATGACCAAGAGGAATATATGTTTGGTTCCTAAAAACCAAGGACGATCGTACAAGAAGACAAATATCTTGGTCAAGCCCGCCTTAGCTCATATGAAAGTCACTTTCGTTAGCCGAAAGTCCGCCTTCAAGAAACTAACATATTTGCATAATAAGCTCAACCTCCGGGTGATGACGACAACGACTTACTAACTAATAGAAAGATAAACACTTTCTGAAGCTTCTGAATGTCAACAAAGGAAGAACTTGTCAAAGGCTTAAAGCCGAAACTAAAGCTAACCACATCTCGTGGATTCCAAAATCCCATCCCCGATCAAGTCTCATCGGCTAAATCCCATACGCCAAGGATATAGCCTAATTTCGACATCATGAAGAAACCTCATGACATCGTTGGTCAAACACCAACGATTCAAGAAGCGATCCAACGCCTTATCGTGTTTCTACCACAAGATATACAACTTTAAATTACAAACCAAAATCAAGATTCCAACAATGACATAAGAAGATCATCAGAAGCAGATGATACCAAGCGAAGGACAAGCTCTGAATAAATACGGCCGACACGGCTTCGATTCAACAATCTTCAAAAGGAAGCATAAACTCCGCTGACAACTACAAGGCAAATGGTAAAATCCAGGCAGCTATAAACATGAAATCTCCTAAAACGTGGAACAAGGTACAAAGCCTGAACATGAGAATTGCAACATTAATACTTTCTTATCAAAACGTGATGAGAGATCTTTGCCCTTCTTCAAGACATTGAAGGGGATGCCTAGAAAAGGAAGAACTCAGGTAATGAAGCTGTCAGTACAGTGCTTCTCATCGAGAGGAACTGGGTTCAAATGCCAATCTATTTCATAAGCAGGGCATTGTAGGATGCCAAAACAAATTACTCTCTGATAGAAACGCAATACTCCAGGCTGATCCAGTCTATGAAAGAAGCACCCAAGCGAATCAAAGCATATCTAGAAGGTAAAAATTCTAGAATAACTTGGAAGCACGAAAAAGGAAAACATCCATTCACCCAGAAAGAAGCATCGCTTCTAGCATTTTATCGAAGACCGCATGAACCATGGGAGTCAAGAAGGTCCAAACTGATCGCCGCCTTCGAGTAATCAACATGATGAAGAGAAGCGCGTAGCTTTCAAAACTCAAACCAAGACACTGCAAAGAATCTCGACCACTAAAGAAGCAAATTACAAGCTCCCAACCTCCTCGCCCTGTTACAATTGGCAAATATTAAAGGAGCGGTACGGTAGGAAAGATTAGCGCATATCGTGAAAAACATAAACAGAATGCTGGTAAGAAAGAAGCATAAATGAAGATGGTGCACCTTCTTAGGAAAGACGCGCGTAAGAAGCACCAAGAAAAGTCATGGAAGAACAATATTCATATTGCTCTCTGACCAAAAGACCAAGCTAACTTCAACACCTATCGCACTAGCCAAACGTTTACAAACGAAAGAAAAGGCTCATAAATTATGCATGAACATCGCTTCTTCCAGGAACAAGATCATGCTTACGAAAGAGAGGATGCTTCGTCCGTTAAGCTTTCGTGATAACAAGTATCATGCTTACGAAAAAAAGGATGCTTCATCCGTAAAGCTTTTGTGATAACAAGTATCATGCTTACGAAAAAAAGGATGCTTCATCCGTTAAGCTTTCGTGATAACAAGTATCATGCTTACAAAAAAAGGATGCTTCATCCGTTAAGCTTTTGTGATAACAAATACACCTTCTCAAACAAATAGAAATTGATGTCCATTTAAGGCCAGAAGTCTTGCTCAAGCTAAGTAGCTAACTTTGGGTTATAAAGTCCTTGTCTCACCAGGTTGCCTTCATCAGACAACCAAGGACGAGCACCTTCAGAGCTGCAGCACATGGACTAATGAAGCTCCTTAGTATTGGAAGAGTAGCAACCATAAAACAGTTGTGGCACTCTTGCTTACGCAAAACAGAAAGGCCATCAAAATACAGGAAGAACATAATTGATACTATTCAGAAGAACACCTACACGGAAAGAAGCAAGGAAGCTATTGTAAAATACACCATGAATGGCCAAGGGCGAGTGCCCTGCTACAAGTAAAGAAGCATGTCACCTTTCACCATCTATGGAAAATGTAAGAAGCAAAAGGATCGACTAAAAACTCTTCATCGGCAGAAGTCAAGAAAGCAAGCAAAGTACTACTCATCAGGGTAGCTACAAGTTAAGAGGTCAAGGAAACGTCAAAAAGCTTTCATTACGGGGTTTCACAATAACGAGACCCATGAAATAGATTGAATAAGCTAAATGAAGGCTCTCAACAGACGTATGTACCTTGCATATAGCTCAAGCATCATTCATTGAGTACTTCAAGACCAGGTTTATCCCAATCTACCACCATGGAATGTGTTTCACGCACGAAGCAAAAGCGCTTCTTGCAAGGCTCTGACTAGTCAAATAAATGAAGGTATCTAAGATACACACATTTACCCACTCAATGTCAGTAGCAAAATCAAATGGAAGTCAAAAGCAAAATACGAAGGGTCACATGCATAAAGCGAAACAAGTCCCGTGAGAAAAGAAGCATGCAAGCCGACACTTTCAGCATCGACCTCCACTCTCCTTTTACTTAATATGAGTCTCAAAGGAGCATTCATTTGCAAAACTGAATGTACAAAATATCACAAATTCCTGAACGAAGATCACCATAAGGAATAAGCATAATATCCACAAATGGAATCTAAGAAGCACGTCCTAGAAGAAGGGGTCCTTTACAATAAAAATCCTACTTATCTCATCACCTCAAATGTGTCAAGCCTAATCAAAATAAACATTTGATGTAATGGTGCATTGGGGGATATGTGAGGTTTATCTAGGACCTTGTTCGGTGGACATAAGATTAACATTTCACAAATAGGGTATGAACATTGCCAGGTCCTTTCGCCCTCAAATGCAATGAAGCAAGTGAATGCTAGCAAGTTAGGCCTAAAAATGAGGCAATACTACATTAACGAATCACATAAAGGAAGCTCGTGCGAGCTAAGAGACATGAGTGGAAGGAAAACGACTTCCAAGACACTGGAATGCCAAACACATTCATCGCTTCATACAAATCACTGATGTAAAACAAGGGGACACTTGTTATTTTCCCCTTTGTACCAACGCAATCAATGAATAAAAATGCGTTCTTTTGTCAAAATCCATTTTGTGTTAATTATCCTATCAGGGTGAGCTCTTTAACGAACTAAGCTCCATGGGGTCCGGGTAAAACCTCTCTACGTAAAGGGATGAGCTCCTAGGCCAAAAAGCTCAACGGGATTCGGCCTTGACCTACCCGTATAAAGGTTGAGTGCCTAAAACAATACAACTCCATGGGTCTTAAGTCTTACTTACCCATGTAACAGGGTGAGCTCTCATCAATAATGCCCCATAAGTAGTAACTTGTAAATACTTATGATTACGCCCAACATTATAACAAATAATGGGCTTCTTGCAAAGATAGCATAATACCGTGTATTCATAACCTTGCATTTATCTAGTATGGTGTCTACAGCACCATGTATTGATAAAACTTGGATTACGTAAACACAAAAAGAAAAGTCTAAACTAAGACTTGACACTTCAAAGCACACGAGCTTTGCCGATACACAAATAGGATAAAAATCCAATAAAGGATAGGCGTCCATAATATTAAAAAGGACATAAAAGTTGCCTTTAAGGCGCAAGTCCAAATGGCATAAAAAACATGATGAGATGACGTAGGTATGTGCACCGAGCATAGCTGCGTACAAGAAGCAGACATGTACCAATCAGAACCTCGAACTGGGTCTCCCAAACAATGAGGTAACATGGCACAACTTAAAAAGACTATGACCTGTTACACTAAAGAAGTGCAGGCCTCACTGCAATCAAAGGAAAGAGAAATGGATATCTCTACTTATAGTAAGAAGCTAGCGCAAGTCCGAAAGGCATAAAAACATGATGAAAACACGCACATTGCCTACATAGGCTCAACAAGCCAGCGAAATAATACAACGTAACATCTCTGATTTTCCAACCATATTTTAACTTATTTTAACTAATAAAATAACAACACAACATTGAATCATATACTTGTTCAAACCTACACCTCATTAATGGTTAGCCGATCGTATTCAATTCAAGGATTTAGAACTCATAATCAAGTGGTAACACCTCTTAGAGTTAATCCAGTTAGTAATCCCGTTAGGTGTTCTGTTAAATCCTAACCGAGCTAATTCTGTCAAAGTTGAAGTTACAAGGGCTGATTTTGTAAATAACCAGAAACCCTAGTAGGCACGGTCGCGCAACGTTTTGGCACGGTCGCGCCTCTTATAGGCACGGTCGCGCCTCACATCAGTTGAAACGTAAATACAGCCTTTAATCGCAAAACCATTCAATTCGTAACCATTTCACACTTTAACAAACCAAATTAAGGTTTTAATCATCATCTTTACGACGTATTAACCCAATCTTGTCGATCCCCCTCATAACCGTCGATCATCTTCATTGCAACCACAAATTCCTCCATTTCAATCCAAACTCTCTCAAGCAAACAAACAAACTACACCACTCGATCCTCTCTAAGACTTCTTGACATGCTGGTTTAGTCGGGATTGTAGCAGAAGACGCCGGAGATCAAACCGTCATCGCCGGAACTCATTCTACCCGTACACCATCGATTCATTCTCCTTTCGGGTAATTGAAACCTTCCACACATTCGATTTAGTCTATAGGTCAAAAGCCCCAAACTAATTTGGGCTTACAATAGCGAAATTTACACGAACCCGAATCTAGAGTTCGTTCTAAAATGGATTAATCGAATCATACCTTGTACGAGTTTTAAATACAATTAAACTACACAAAAAGACTAGTAATAACCTGGTGGGTGAAAGCCCTGTGATTCCTAACACTATTATCATAAGAATCGACCAATTCTTTCCTGTTTTGGAACATACACGGTCGCGCTAGTCTTCTAGCGCGGTCGTGCTCCATAAAGACACGGTCGCGCCTCTCCGAGCGCGGTCGTGCCTCACCCTCTGACCCGGTTGTGCCTCTTGGCTAGACCTGGTCGTGCTATCAGAACCCTAGACACGGTCGTGCCTAGTGAGCAGCCTTGTGTATCTTCTGTTTGATCAACACGGTCGCGTCCCTAACTAGCACGGTCGCGCTTGTGGTCCTAGCACGATCGTGCCTTGTCCCAGCCACGGTCGTGTGTGTTGGCAGAATGTTTATAATCTTTTATATTTCTAAACAATTAGTATTTCAGATTAATTTCTAAAATAAAAATAATTGAATTTATAAAAATCTGTATTATTTTTTATTTAGAAAAGATCAAATATTTAATCTTAAAATAAATAGAAATTATTTAAAGTTCAACATTTAATTTATAAACCCTACACCTAAATAATATTTTAATGTCTAAATTTCATTATATAAATAAATGAATAAGGTAATAATTATTTATTTGATTTATAATTAAACAAAAATATTTATTTAGTTATACTTAATTACATCTAACACTTACATTATTTTCATAAACAGTAATTATTTAATTTACATATTTAATGTTCTAAAAATATTCATTTCAAATCTTCCATTTTATACAATACTTTCAAGTACCAATCACTAACTTTATCCAATTTAACTTTAGATATAGACTTAGACTATTGTGCATTATTAATGCAATATACATTACACTCTAGGTTAACATTGTGCAATACAAGGATCACATTACTATCTAGTATCTCGTGTTAGCTAAGCCTTCGAATAAAGTGAGTATACATAGCCCCTTTTACTCTTTTACATTTTGGGGTGAAACATGAACACTACTCAAATTACATGTCTACATTTACACAAACAACACAAGTACAAATCCTATTTACATTCATGTGTGCAATTTGAGCTTTATGCCCGAGTGCTATTTGTGCTGACTTTTGTGTGCGATTTATGTGCAATCATTAACTATTCAAGCCGACGGTTTTCAATGATAGATCTATTGAGTCTGACAAACCCACCCAGATTGGGGTGATTGATACCGACAACACAATCTTGCATGCTAGTTACAAAGGTTTGATTGTACTTGGTTACACAATAGCTGCTCCCCATAAATGCCTTATTTTATCATGACATGTAAGGATTTGTTTATTTACGAACTATATGCTATCTATATACAAACCTGTGTATGCTCACCAACTTTTTAGTTGACCTTATTTTATTCATGTTTCAGGTGCTATCATATGAGTTTGATCAAGACATGCTACACATAGGCTTTGGACCTAGTTAATCTTAATTCAAAAACAAATTGTATTTCATTATGTATTTTGAACTTGATTCATGATTGTTTGGATGTAAATGGATTTAACATATTACAATTTAGTCAACCTTGAGCTCATGAACAGTCTACATGTCCCGCCCCGATGATTCCGCAGTCGGTCGGGGTGTGACAGATTGGTATCAGAGCCTTCGTTATAGGAAACTAGGTTATTAGACACCATTGACCTAGACTATAACTTTAGGACACCCATACAATGCCATGCTACTACATGTTACATTATTAGTTCTTGTGTAAATATTTTTACATTCTATCATAAGTATTTACACTACGTGATACAATACATAATGACTTATGTGTCACACTACTTGATAACTTTTGTGCTTACACTCATCACTATCTACATGCTATATGATTATTTTTTTATGAATATTCTTACATGTTATACTATATAACTACATCATATGATACAATACTTAATAATCTATGTGTCACATTACCTGCCAACTTTCTCCCCTATTCATTGCTACCTATTTAATTTATTTAAAAGTGCTATCCTAAGTTTCCACACCCACTCATACACACTTAGTTATTCATGCACCCCTAAACTCACATACATAATACCACACCTCTTGTGAACAACAAATTTTTAAACTATTGGGCCTAATGTCCATCAATAATAAACTAAGCAGTCAATCTATCCTCCAAGAAGCAAAAGCCTACTGAAATGCATAAACCTTACTTTCGGGCCACAAGGCCCATTTCACAACAATTCTCATCATGACCATGAGCCCAACAATAGTGTTATTAATACATGACGACTGGAAGAGTGTGTAGGCCCATGAGGGATTCTGGCTAAGGAAAGATAGGGTACTTAAGTGTGTCATAGTGACCCACCCCTCTTTCCTGGGAATTCTCCTCAGGGATACACTACTTATAGGTCAAGTGTACTCCTAAAATACTATTGTGAAGACTCGGCGTTATGACTAGTCAAACTCTAAACCTATGAGAACTCCTACATTTGACACTCAGTATTTTATTATCGCTTACAACCTTTCCAATGTTTTCCTACTAAGTATGGACTCCTACTCTCCTACCTCCCCGGCATACCGTCCCGAAGAAGAGTCTGATTGGGAAGAAGACATCGGATCACCCGTGCATCGATCACCAACACCCACAGCTGCTAGACCAAGGTTTGATGTAAGGGCAGATTGGATTAGGAACACCGGCCCAAGACTTCGAACACCTGGATCACCCGCACCCAGAAACTCGTATCAGACACCCCATCTCCACAATCAGTTACCACTTCCACTAAGAGACCCATATCTAATGCCCGACCCGTATCACTCTAATCCTTGGGTAAGACATACCACGGCATCCACTGGCGTTATGGGATTTCCAACCAATGACATTCACCAATATGTAAGGACCTCAGAATTTGAGAGACAAAGGATGGAGCAGGGAGTAATGCACGACTTGCAAGGACAAAGAATGGATAGCCTAGCGAACCAATTAGGGTACCAAAAGGAGTTAATTTCCAGCCTTGAAAAAAGAAATGCTTGAGAATCGCACGGAGACAGCTAGAGCTGAAGCCAGATCAGCTACACGAGTGACCATAGCGGTGCTCATCTTGGTGATTACCTTCTTTCTAGTGGAAAGCTACCAGAGACGTTAGGAGAAATTTCTAATTATTGTCTTTAAATTTTCGATTTGAGAACCATTTTCCTATGTTTTGAGTAATGTTTAACATTTCAGCATCTAATTAATTTTATATGTTTCAATTCTAAAGGTTATTGTTCATTGATTTGACCCGTTGAGCGTGAATTACACTCATCATTTTTTTTATTTTTTTTTATTTTTATTCAAATTTTCTCAAGTATCACTTTTTTTTCATTTAGTACGATTTAGTACACTACCAACAATCTCCTTCGTAAACAAATCATCATACTATTTGATTTAAACAAACCTCGTTATTTTGTTCAAACAAAATGTTTTAGCAAATTGTTAGATAGTATCAAAAACATAAATTTTCCATAAAAACTTCTCACCTGATAGGGAAACTTAATACATTCTATTTTATAAAAATATTATTTCGAATCGATAAATAATTATGATTTTTCCTCATTAAAGAAAAATATTTCTAAACCCTGGCTAAATTAGTATACGACTACTTGTTTAGCCAATAATTCCGCTTAAAAATATTCTCTTATTAAATAGCTGAAAATTTAAATTAAAAGATTTTTTCCATAAATTGTCTATTTATTTAAATTATGTGACTCAATAGATTCACTACGTTATATATCTACAATCAAGGACGACTTACCACTTTCATATTTCAAACAAAGACCCGTATTTATAAACACATTTCCCCGAACGTTTTCAGAACCTTCTCATTACCTTTCACTTGTCGCTTCAAGAGACGATCCATACCGCGTAGACGTTAACCCTATCCATCAACCTCAAGGAGAATTAAGAGCTAGAACCTAACTACCACATTATACAAGAACGCCAAACAACCCGCTCGTCCACAACGCTCAATCACATACAAAACCCGTTAGTATACAACACACTCGAAGTTCAATAACTTACATATGCACGTCACAATATACCCAACGCAACCACATGGTACATGAAACCCAATTATTCTCAATATACCCAATGCTACCCAAATTACATAATACATAAAACTAGTTTGCCTACAAATCACAATTTACTGGATTGATCACATAACACACGAAACATGCTTAATTGCAATACACATGCTACTAGATTGAGCACATAATACACGAAACTTAGTTGTTTGCAATATACATGACACATAACCGTTGTTTGTTTGATACATAACCCTAGATTGACCACATTAACATGAAACTCATTTGGTTAGAAAGGGCATCATACTAAACTGTGCACATTATGCAATATACATGATACTAAACTGTTTATATTACACATGATACTATATTGTTTACATTCCACATGAGAGCTTCTGATCTACAAAATACATTATGCTAAGTTGTCAACACCATACATGAAATTCATTTCCTATAATACATGTGATACTATGTTGTTTACATTACACGTGAGAGCTCATACATAATGCTAGCTGTTCATGCTACACAAGAGACTTGTGTGTTTACTTTATACATGAAACGAAATTGCTTACAATTATTACAATTGATTGATTTCATTATATACAAGATATGGTCATGCACTTTGTTCACCAAAGTTGAAGACCATAATACATGGAAACGACTCGGGGTTTGACGTATTCTTGTTCAAACACGAGCAAACTAAGAAACTTTAAGTTATTCTACCTTACTACTCTTTAGTTGTGAACTTACCTGCTTAAGGACATAGTTACTTGTTAGCGACTTTTATGTGAAAACAATGGACATGGACGGAGTGAAATTGTGCCCCCTTGAACCGCACACAACGGAATGACCTATACGGACCATGCGAAGATTTGAGTAATTACGGGTGCACATGGAATTATGAAAATCAACGTATGGAAGCATAGTGAAATTTTGTCGTGTGTTGTGACCTAAAACTTATCATGACATGTAACAACGAAACTAACGTGATATGAAAAGGGCATGGTGGATACGCCGATGGTACTTCCTATATATAAGTGTCCTATAATATTATCAGAGGTAGCGTTGCTCGTGTCACGTGAAGTTTTGACCTAGACCAATGTTTATGAAATTTTTTTACCCACTGACAATTTTAAGGTATATTATACTACATCTTACACAAACCCTAATTATCAAGATTCCATCAAATTCATTCCAAATAATACATCTCACATTTATAATTCAGAATTATTATTCGACAATCTCCTCCTTAAATTCATTTCAAAACAAAATTCATTATCACCCTTCATATTCAACTTTAAGTATCATGCCTAAGCCATGTCAAGGGTTACGCTCCCCAGAATCCAACAATCAAAACTCACCGAGAACCCAAAACTCCCACCTGTTTCTTGATTTTTAGTAACCTCCATTAGTTAAATTTCGGGACGAAATTCCCTTAACATGGGGAGACTGTAACATCTCTGATTTTCCAACCATATTTTAACTTATTTTAACTAATAAAATAACAACACGACATTGAATCATATACTTGTTCAAACCTACACCTCATTAATGGTTAGCCGATCGTATTCAATTCAATCAAGTGGTAACACCTCTTAGAGTTAATCCAGTTAGTAATCCCGTTAGGTGTTCTGTTAAATCCTAACCGAGCTAATTCTGTCAAAGTTGAAGTTACAAGGGCTGATTTTGTAAATAACCAGAAACCCTAGTAGGCACGGTCGCGCCATGTTTTGGCACGGTCGTGCCTCGTTTGGCACCGTCGCGCCTCTTACAGGCACGGTCGCGCCTCACATCAGTTGAAACGTAAATACAACCTTTAATCGCAAAACCATTCGAATTCGTAACCGTTTCACACTTTAACAAACCAAATTAAGGTTTTAATCATCATCTTTACGACGTATTAACCCAATCTTGTCGATCCCCCTCATAACCGTCGATCATCTTCATTGCAACCACAAATTCCTCCATTTCAATCCAAACTCTTTCAAGCAAACAAACAAACTACACCACTCGATCCTCTCTAAGACTTCTGGACATGCTGGTTTAGTCGGGATTGTAGCAGAAGACGCCGGAGATCAAACTGTCATCGCCGGAACTCATTCTACCCGTACACCATCGATTCATTCTCCTTTCGGGTAATTGAAACCTTCCACACATTCGATTTAGTCTATAGGTCAAAAGCCCCAAACTAATTTGGGCTTACAATAGCGAAATTTACACGAACCCGAATCTAGAGTTCGTTCTAAAATGGCTTAATCGAATCGTACCTTGTACGTGTTTTAAATACAATTAAACTACACAAAAAGACTAGTAATAACCTGGTGGGTGAAAGCCCTATGATTCCTAACACTATTATCATAAGAATCGACCAATTCGTTCCTGTTTTGGAACAGACACGGTCGCGCTAGTCTTCTAGCGCGGTCGTGATCCATGAAGACACGGTCGCGCCTCTCCGAGCGCGGTCGTGTCTCACTCTCTGACCCGGTCGTGCCTCTTGGCTAGACCTAGTCGTGCTATCAGAACCCTAGACACGGTCGTGCCTAGTGAGCAGCCTTGTGTATCTTCTGTTTGATCAACACGGTCGCGTCCCTGACTAGCACGGTCGCGCTTGTGGTCCTAGCACGATCGTGCCTTGTCCCAGGCACGGTCGTGTGTGTTGGCAGAATGTTTATAATCTTTTATATTTCTAAACAATTAGTATTTCAGATTAATTTCTAAAATAAAAATAATTGAATTTATAAAAATATGTATTATTTTTTATTTAGAAAAGATCAAATATATAATCTTAAAATAAATGGAAATTATTTAAAGTTCAACATTTAATTTATAAACCCTACACCTAAATAATATTTTAATGTCTAAATTTCATTATATAAATAAATGAATAAGGTAATAATTATTTATTTGATTTATAATTAAATAAAAACATTTATTTAGTTATACTTAATTACATCTAACACTTACATTATTTTCATAAACAGTAATTATTTAATTTACATATTTAATGTTCTAAAAATATTCATTTCAAATCTTCCATTTTATACAATACTTTCAAGTACCAATCACTAACTTTATCCAATTTAACTTTAGATATAGACTTAGACTATTGTGCATTATTAATGCAATATACATTACACTCTAGGTTAACATTGTGCAATACAAGGATCACATTACTATCTAGTATCTCGTGTTAGCTACGCCTTCGAATCAAGTGAGTATACATAGCCCCTTTTACTCTTTTACATTTTGGGGTGAAACATGAACACTACTCAAATTACATGTTTACATTTACACAAACAACACAAGTACAAATCCTATTTACATTCATGTGTGCAATTTGAGCTTTATGCCAGAGTGCTATTTGTGCTGACTTTTGTGTGCGATTTATGTGCAATCATTAACTATTCAAGCAGTCGGTCGGGGTGTGACATACAAGTTCTCCAAGTCACATGACAACTGACAAATCGTCCAAAAGCAATCATATGCATACTAGCAACAGCCATGATGAATGTGCCTCCATCTCTTGATACAACCTAGACACACAACAACTAGAAAGATCAAGAGAATAAAAAGCCTTGCAAAGAATGATGTCATAAGCATTGGAAAATACAAAGAAGGATACTTTGCAATGATAAATATTCACCTTCTGGCATTTGAACATGGGGCGAACGAACCTGACAGTAGTGATGAAAACGCCCTCGTTTGGCCGCTCGTAAGCATCTCGTTTCAGTCGGGAGTGAGGGTTGAATCGAAGGGGGTGTGGTTAGGTCAACAGTGAAGAAAAGAGGTGAACGATGGTAGGAGTAATGGGTTGCAATCTGTGGGCGACAGAAGTGGCGGTCGGGGGTAGGTGCTGGAGTAGTGGAGTAATGACTCTGGTTTTTTAACTCAGTGAAATTAGGGTTTTCTAAGAAAGGGGGAGAGAAATATTTATATAGTGTTATGGTCTTTTTACATAAAATAGTTATTTAAGTCAAACCACAGGGACTAAAACCGTATTTAACTCTATAATTTATTTAAAAACAAATATTTTATAAAATATGCGTTTAATGTTCACTTGGGAATTTTTTTTAAGTGAGGAACCTACCACGCTCATGTGGCGCCTACATAGCAGAAAAGTTACTCTCATTTGTGACTCCCAAGTGAGAGTATACCCATACTCTAAGGGTGGAAGGAGTGGTACCCATAGAACCAATGAAACCCTCTCATTCTTGCCAATTAAAATTTGTCTTGTCATTTTTACCCTCTTGAACTCTCTCCAACCCTAAGGAGAGGGTGTCGAACCCTTGAATATTTTTTTTTAATTACTCAAACCCCCCCCCCAAACGGTCCCCCCAACGGCTAGAATTTGAGTGAGTTACATGCGGATTTGAACGGGTATTAATACCCGTGTGTAAAAAGCCCTTGTCAACCCTTGAGTGTTGCGGCGGTGTTACTCGTCTAACCCGTGGAACCCATGCCCAACCCGCATCACGACTCCGTCCACCCTAAGTATAAAGTAAAGTAGTTTTTTTCTCACGCAGAATGTGACAAGTGTTTGGTCGTTATCAGTTTGGGTTGTTTGCAGGGATAAAACTTACATCGAAACGTAGACTCGATATAATCTACAATACCAAAAAAGTACTCGATTTTAAATACAACTCCTTTTTTATGAAAGTTTATATCGGAACGTTGACAAAAAAATTAAAGTCAGTCGTGCATTCTATTTAAGAAAAAGATTAGTGAATGAAAATTATTAGAAAAGTAAACAAGTTAAATACGTATATTATATAGCATGAAAGGCAAAAACGAAAAATAAAAATTAAAAAGCAAAAATGAAGCTACATGTGGGGGAGGGGCGTTGGTGGAGTTACTACCGTACTATACCCGATCTTGCTTTTGAGAGAATCTATGCTATATAATAAATAAAGGTTTTACATGTCACGTGTCGCCTCCATATTTATTCTCATTATTTTTTTCCTGCGTCACTCTCTTATTAAATGCACATCTATATTTTAATACTAATATATCTTTAAAGAAAATACTAATAAAATATATTTATTTTAAATTATCATTTATTATAAGAAATTTTAAAATATAATTATATAACTTTTATTTTGAATCAAATAGTAATGAAAGTTAATTTGCATTAAATAATAATTAACGTTTTTTTAAACCAAATTATATATTAGTTTTTATATATTTTTTAATTTTTTTTCTATCATTTGTATATGTAATAATTTCTACACATTTAAAATATATACATAAAAAATTAGGAATTTTATGTATTGATATTTTTCACCCCGTGTGTAAACAAGGGGTTCTAAGCTAGTTATAAATAAGAAGATATGTTTGGTCAAAGAAGTCATTATTACGAAGATGCTCATACGTCAGCACGATCCGTACCCATCGTTCTCTTATAACCACCGAGGCATGAACTTGAATCACTCTGTTCCGATTAAACATCTCAAACAAAAATATTTTCCGGTCGACGCAATGTCCACTTCTGCCGATGACGCCCCGCCAGATATGAAATCAGGCAGCCCGAATGTGCAGGAATTCAGGTAACCATATTTATGAATCTTTTGTACACATTGCTTATTAGAATCATCTTTAAATTCACCCCATGTTTATGAATTTTTGAAGCTTTCCCATCATCATGGATAGCTTGGAAATCGAACAAAATTCAGAAAATCAAAATCTCCTCCCTACAGAGTACATTAAGTTCTATTTTATGTTTAAGTATTTTATAATAATAATAATAATCAATATCATTGCTTTGTTATATGATTCTTTTTAACTATTTCTTATGAAGCTCTGTTGTTCCCATCATCATCGAACAACATTCAGACAATCTCCCCCCAACAGTGTAAATTTCTGTTTATGTTTCAAGTATTTTATATATGATTCAAATAAATCACATAATAGTAACCGAGTTTTAAAAATGTTTCAATTAGGTCACTCTTGTATACCATGACGTATTGAGTGACCTGATTTGAACACTTTTGAAACATGATTACTATTCTACAAAGTTACCCCTTCAAATAATTATTACTTTGTTTAATTACCAGGTTGCCTGATAGCCAAACTGCGGTTTTTTCGGACCTGCCTCGTCTTTGTAGAATTATTTTGCTTGTTATTATGGTGAAGTTCTATATACAAAAATGGTGGGCAGGTCCCTCACTCGTTACTTACAACAATATATTCATCTCTATACCGCTTTTCCCGATGGCCTTTATTTGTATGTATTTCTTGTCTCCGGTAACCGACCGTGGCCGCAAGTACACCTTCGTTGTCGTGGAAGTTGTTTTTTATGTGTCGGTCCTAGGTGCGATTTACTCGCTTTTGTGGTAGTCTAGGTACAGTTTTACAACACCAGATCGATAGGTAGGTTTATTATAAACTTTTATGTGAAGTTACAACATGAGCTAGCTTGTCATTTTATTTTCTTGTTTTCAATGGATCTTTCAAATTCGCAAAATCAATATAATATGTCCTTTATTTATTCAAGTTTGTTTTCGATGATACAACTGCAAATGGATGTTTAAAAATAACAACAAAACGGAAATCAAATCTTCGTAAATAAAAAAAGTAAATGGAGATTCATAAAATGCATCCTCTCGTTAACCATGGGATGGGAAAATTTCCAAACTAAACATTTACAAAACTTTTTTCCACATACAAATGTTTTACTTTTCAACTTCCTCGTAATAAATATGTCAAAATCGTCGGATTAGTCGTTAAATCCGATTACTCACGGGGGTTCACAAAAATTACACGTGTAATCTCTTTCTCTTTTCGTTGGGTTATTTTACAAATAGGACGAAACACCGGATTATTTTAGAACCAAACGACGTTTTTTTTTAAATTATATTGAAACGCTGATTTTTTTATGGAAAAAAGTTTTTAAAATGTTTAATTTGGGAATTTTCCCTTTAATCATTTAACAATTATATATAAAGAGAAGAGATGCCAAGATATATGGGCTGCTTGAAACCATACTAGAGACCGGATAAAGGGTAAAAACCAGACTAAATCGGTACACGTTTGCTTATTCTCGTAATCGGTTTGGGAACAAATCAGACTGTAATTATTTGGGGCTGCATTTCAAAACGGTATGGTTGAAATTAGTTTGAAATTAAACTATACATAGGAAATCGGTATGTTTGAAATCACCATTGTTGAAATCGGTTTGTACAAGTAGAACAAAGTAGGGTGGGGGTGGGGGGAAGTCCAATAACGAAAAAGTTATGGGTTTAAACCTTGTCGATGAAAAAAAAATTAAAAATCACCATTCAAAAAAAAATAGTAAAACAAAGTACGGTAGGAATAGGAAGCTTTTCAAGAGTTTGAGTAATTCCAACCCCTTTAACAAGTTAATTTAATTTGTGAAATTTGTCCTTAATGGGTAAGATTGGATTTTAAAGAATTATATTAGGTTATAATGTGTCATTAATGTCTTAATAAGTCATTTAATCTAAGAGTTATGATAATCTTAATAGGTCGTAATGATTTATGATGTGTCATTTATGTTTTGATGGGCCATATTACATTACAAACCGGGTAAATAGTAACTATAGGGCTTTACAACTCTTTTTCTGTTGAGTGCAAGCATTTTTTTTCTTTGCCTCTTTATTACTTCAATCGTCATCTCTGTTGCTTACGGCAAGAGCAAAGCAAGAACTAGAGAGATTATCAGGTGGGTCAGTGGCCTACAAGTCAATTAATTTTGTTTTGTTATAAGATTTTGATTAAAAAAAATGTGGGTTAAATCGTGAATTGATGGTGTGCAAAAAAAACTATGAAAAAATATATATCTTAATAAGAAAATACAAATAAATGTAAAATAATAAAAATATATTAACTTGATTATAGATAAAAGTTTTGTTAATCGATTTTCCAAACGACTAAATTTAATAAGTATAAATACAAAATATGTATTACTAATACATACAGGGGCGGACCTACCTATAGGGTAGGGGTAGCGCCCGCTACCCCTCAACTTTTACGCGCATTGCAATTTTTTATTTTTTTACGTTTTTATGTATCCGGTTACCCCTGGAAAAAAATTACGTTACCCCTCAAATTTTTATAAAAGCTAACACTTCATAAAAAGTTCAAAATTTTATAAAAAACCTAATACTTTATAAAAAGTCCTCATATTTTATTATAACCTTCCCTAACATTTCTTAGAACCTTTTTTTAACCAGATTTCGTATAGGCCTTCAGCAGCTTCTGGCTTTTTAATAACTACTATTTGGATATAAGATGATGGGTCTTCAGTAGCTTCTTGTTTTGTTGGGCTAATAACACTGTAACGGGTATAATAAAAAAACACAAGATTACTGAATTAGGGAAAGAAGCAAAGCAACAGGTCGCAGCCGACAGCCTCCTCCAACTGTGCTTTCCGCCATTGCTCAGCGCTGCTCCCCTGTCGCCGCCGGCCACCGCACTGCTGTCCTGCTGCCAATCTCTCCACCACAACCCACAGGTTATTTTACTCTTTATTTCCTCTTGTTTACTTGTTTGAAAAAGAAAATCTACGGTTAAAAACAGTGAACCCCTTGAAAAAAATTCTTCCGCCACTGGTTTCATTTACGTGAAAGTACGGTTAAAAAAATTTTGTTACCCCTAAAATTTTGTTCTAGATCCGTCACTGAATACATATGGCCCTTATGGGTATGTTGATTTGTGTGTTCTATATGTGTATACTCTACGGGAAGTAGGTATTGCTAGTGTTACAATCACTAGCTTAATCTAGTGGCAAAGGTGTATGTCTAATACTTCTCTAAAATGGAGAGGTCTTGTGTTCAAATCCCACTTGTGACAAAAAAAAGGGTCCAAGTTGGGTCAGGGGGTTTTCTCACCTATGATGGGTTTCCTACTGTGAGGGTGGATATGATCAGGTGGGTCAGTGGCCCGTCAGTGATCCAAATTACCGTTAAAAAAAAGGTATTGCTAGTGTTAAGTAAAGAGGTTCCCGCCACATATTCCCCACATGTTTAATCAATTATTTAAATATTCAAATACTGTAGATTAGAATAGTTTGTTAGCTTGACCTACTTTAATTATCTCCTATAGTTTCACTAGCATTCATGTATATGTGCCATATATCTCTCTGTTAATTGAATGGATCTATCTTTTGCTTTCTATATACTCTTCTTTGAACCTTGTTAGCTAGTCGGTTTACCCTCATTGGATATGATATACTTCATTAGCTTGCCTTTCAACCTCCAACACGTTGTTACACGTACTATTTATAAACTTTACTAATTTCAAATATGGTTAATAAAGTTATTACTCAATTAATATTTCAATTTAGAGTAAATTACAGTTTTAGTCCCAGTGGTTTGATCCAAATATCGCTTTTAGTCCATTAGTTATAATTCCAACTTCTTTTTAGTCACTTTGGTTTTCAATTTGTCTCAATCAACCACGACACTCTAACGTCATCCGCTAGTAGAGTTAAATATTGTGTGATTTGACAATAATACCCCTCTATGTATACCCCCACCATTTTTATTATTAAACAAAATAACTATAAATATAAAAATACAAAAACCCACCCTCTTTCGATCTATGGATCTGGTCTTCGATCTAGGGTTTACTAGGGTTTTTGGTTATTGATCCATGGTTTCTGGTCAGAGAAGGGATTGTCGCCATGGTGGTCGCCAGAATCTACATCGGAGAAGGGATAGTTGTCGATTTTAAGAGAGAGACTAGAGTGAGAGTAGAGAGAGAGTGTGTTTATGTTTTTTATTCTTTTTTTCTTTTTTTTATGAAGCGTTTTAGTCTTTTAATAAAAAGAACATAGAAAAGTTAGAGGCGTTAAGGCCTTAAGAGCACGTAGCTGATTGAGACAAATTAAAAATCACAGTGACTAAAATGTGAAATTAAAACTAATGAAGTAAAAACAATATTTGAACCAAACTACAAGTACTAAAACCGTAGTTTACTCTTTAATTTATTTACACATTTAGTGGTTAATATTATTTAAGTTTACAAAACCTATTACTAAAATTTAATTTTTATCTACTCTGGAACTTTTTTACAAGAAGGTTGTATGTACATTCGAATACTTACAATCCTCAAAATGAGAACAAACAATGCATAAAGTACAAGTAGTTAGAAAATAGGCTGTTGTCAAAAAATTCAACTTTTTTGGAATTCTACACTTTGCCCCTGTATTATACCATATTTACTTTAAAGCCCTTGAACTTTAAAATAAAATTTTTAATTTTCTTTTCACAAATTTATACTACAACCATTTACACATTGTAAGTTTTTTTTCCTTCCCTTTTTTAGCAACCAAGTTACGAGACGTGGCACACGCACAATTGTAACGGAGTTGGGCGTAATAGTGTACAAGTTATCTAGCCACTTGCATGTAATGTCGTTATGAATTTTTTTTAACTCTTTACATTTTTTAAAAGTTTTGCTTTCTTTTTCTAATTTTTTTTACCGGTTAATTTCTTTTTACCATTTTTGTCACAGTTTTCTTTTTTTTGTAAAAAGTTTTTGGATAAGGTTTAGGGTTTTTGGTTAGTACCTATTTTGTTGTAACATGTGAGTTTGAGTAAAGGTTTGCTTATTTGTATAAAGTTACGAGTACACTTATTTATTTTGTAGATAGACGATAATTTTTTTACGGTTTCGTTTTTCTATGGCTTTATTTTATAGGTTTTCAAGGACGTTAAGTTCTTCCGCGATTTAACACGTCGTAGCGCGCGTAAGCATAGCACATTCTGTGAGATTATTTAAATATAATAAAGAGTCATATATCTTTTTTAAAAATAACAATTAATTCCAATCCTTTTTGCTAACTTCTTATCTTGGGACCAACTGAAGGAATAATCTAAATTTGGTAACTTTGTATCACGCGGACCAACCGAAGAATAAGCAACCAATTTAATAGCTAAAACAAACAAGGACCATGCTACTATGATAGTGAGGGGTGGGTATTAAAGATATTATGAACGGTGGCGATTGTTTTAAATTTATTCATCATTTATGTAATTTTTTATTTTTAATGTCATATTTTGTAACTTTACACAAATCATTTATTACTTTAATAAATTCAAAAATATTGATAAAAAACTTGATGTTAGAAAGACATTTTTTTATAAAGTATTATTGATTTTTTTAACATGTTGCCGAGTAACTTCTTTCGAAAGTCCTTTCTTGTCTCGTTTTTTTTTTAAATTGCTGAGCATGAAAATTGTTTTATTTTCGTTGATAGACGGGAAAAACTTTCGAGAATCAACTTCAGTTTAGTTTCGCAACAATTGAATGGTTGGTTTGGTTTTTTTTTTTAACGACAATTTGGTTCACTGACGGGTCACTGGCCCACGCGATCATCTCCACCTTCACAGGAGGAAACCCATCATAGATGAGAAAACCTCTGACCCAACTTGGAACCCCTTTTTTTTGTCACAATTGGGATTTGAACATAAAACCTCCCCATTTTAAAGAAGTCTTGACATACATTTTTGCCATTAGACTAAGCTAGTGGTTGTTTCCATTGGTTTGGTGACGGGTTATATAAGCATCTTATTTTATTATTAGAGTTTTGGTCATTTCCATTGACTTAACCGGAAAACTTTTTTCCTTGCTCATCGTAAAATATATAAATCTAGATGAGGGATCAAGAGAAAACCATATAGTTATATAGGCGAAAACCGGGAAAAAGATTAAAAAAACAATTTTAACCAATCATATAATAATTTTTATTGTTATTTATTTATAAGAGTATCAATATATATTACACATTTTTATCAAAAAATCATTTAAGTATTAATTTACGTATGCGTAACAGAAAACAATTTATTTTTTTTAACTAATACTAATGATTACTCATGTAAAATCCAAGATCAATAATTTGTGAGGTTTCCAAAGGAATGCACATTTAACTATGTGAAGAGGCATAATCAAATAGTTATAATGTTCAACAAGTATATTTTAAATTCAATTTCGAATTCTGTAATATGTTATTTGTCTAACTTATCATTAATATTAAGGTTAAGAAAATCAAAGATAATCGGAATGAAAAATAAATTCCATAAAATCATGAACATAAAAGTATTTAGTTATAAGTTTTCTTTAACATTTAACTGGTCAATAATTTTTAAAATAAGCACATACACATAATTGATATATATCATATGTACATATTTATGATCATGTAAATATTATGAACTAGATTAAATTTTCATGTATTACACGGGTTGAATAAATATAATATTATATATTAAGTAATAAAAAATTTATTTTTAAAAAAACTCGTATTTTACACCGGTTGAATAAACCCGTGGAATACAATATAATCTGTTAACAAATACACTCGTCAAAATATGACAGGAGATTTATTAATATAAATATTAGTATTTTCCTTAAAAATATATTGATATTAAAAGATAGATTTGTATTTAGTAAGAGAGAGAAGCGGGAAAAAAATGATAAGAATGAATATATAGAGACGACACGTAGCATGAAAAAACTTTTATTTATTATATAGTATAGATATAGATCAGTAATTAAATTTGTTATGTTTCATAATATAAGTATTATTTAATAGGAGAGAGAAACGAAAAAATTAGTATTTAATAGGAAAGAGATGCGAAAAATAAAGATGAGAAGGAACCAGAAAGTGACACGTGTCACCTAAAACCTTTATTTATTAGTATAGATAGATAAAATAAACTTATTTGTATACATGATAATTTGGTTGAACATAAAATAAATTCCAAAAATCATTGATCATTACACCTAAATATGAATGAACGGTCAAAAACGACGACAGCCTGTACTAGCAACCATTATATAAAAAGTATATAAACATAAAGACAATATTATAAAGAGAACTATATATATTTTTTTTAACAGAAACTTTTATAAAGACAAAACCTGACCCAAACAGGCCAAGAGAAACAGCACAAACTACATACTTACAAAATTACAAAGTTACATCAATTATTCCAAGAGAATCATAAAAACACAACTGCTTTAACTTGGCTAATGATATTCTCCACTTTGATGGGCTTGTCGGAGAACACCCACTCGTTCCTCGCCATCCATAAACTCCAGCACCCAATCATGATTATACCATGAATCACCTCCTTCTCTTTGCCCGAGATCCCCAAAAAACCGTGAATTTCCAACAGGTCCTTAAACAAGAAAGCAAAGATATTCGACACCTTGCACCACTTGCTTAAGTGCTGCCACAAAATCGTCGCCGCCAGACACGAAGTAAAGAAGTGGTCCACAGATTCCTCCCCTTCATTGTAGAAAGGACACGAAACATCTCCCACTTGAATGTTCCTTCTTCTAAGCGCCACCTTAGTCGGGATTTTGCCCATCTCAGCCCGCGCACGCAAAAATGTTACACTTTAACGGGACCCATTTACACCACTTCATCACGAATATTCACTAACGTCCTCATCAGCCTGCAACAGTTTTCTAACGCAACTAACCGAGAAATCGTTAGAAGGACCGACAGCCCATGTCCACATGTTTGCCGCAGCCCCCACTCTAACCCCAATCAGCAGCCTCGCATGTTGCTGCAGATCGAGGATTTCCTCCTCCGAAGAAGGCAACCTTCTCCACACCCACCCCAGTTGTTGAGACGACCCCAAACCCCCAACCCGATCCCTAACCATGCATCTTTTGTCCGATTCAAGACTAAATAGTCTCGGGAATTTTAACCGGAGAGACTCCTCGACAATCCAAGGGTCTAACCAGAAAGCCACGTCTTCCCCATTACCTATAATTCCTCTAAAACAATAACGAACGGGAATGCCTTGCACCACCAATTTGGAAATAACTTTTTCAATGGTACATCAAACTCCTCGAAGCTCTTTCTTTGCGGGAATGGCTTCCCAACACCTCCTGCTCCTGTGAATGGATAAGACAATTTTCCTCCAACAAATATAAATTTATGAAGAAAATAATAACTATTAAGAGTTTTAATTATACAGCTAACTATAATAGATAATATTTATAACAACTAGACTTAATGCCCCGCGCGTTGCGCCGGGTTTATCCCCCTAAATCCTATGACATGACGGATCAGTTTTGAATAATAAAAAGATTTTTTTATATAAAATAAAAAAATAAATTACTTGAAAGCCTTATTATAAAAAAAGAGTAAATTTTGTTTTGAGTCTGTGGTTTGTTTAAAAAATCGTTGGTTTCAATTGGACTTTTTGAATCCCTGTGGTCTGTCAATTGTCTCAATCGACGCCAAGTCTCTAACGCCATCCATTACTACCGTTAAATATTATGTGATTTGACTATAATACCCTTCTCTCTCATTAAACAAACATAAAAACCCTACCCGTCTCTTTCTCCTCAAACAAGACTTTTCTCCCTCTCTACCAAACACCTCAGGCACCCAACAACCGCCTCATCTCTGGCCAACACCATCCCTCCATCTCCGACAAACGCCAGCGCTTCCATCACAGGCAAACACCACTGCTTTCCCGAAGACGACGAGTTTGACGGATCTGAAGACGACGAATTTTGACTGTATCTTAGGGCTTTCATCAATACACTAATCACGGAGACCAACGAATAAACAAAAAGGGGAAAAACAGTTCTAGAGACCAATATTTTATATTTCTAGGGTTTTGAAGTCGATTAAAAAAATGGAGCAGTTAGTAGCGATTAATCGAGGCCATTTTGTTACCTAGTGGTGGAGTACATAGATGCAGAGATTACAAGACCGGGAAAGACGGTGACGGCAAAATTTACTCCGGCATTCGAGGGTCCGCCACCTCTGTTGCTGCTGTGGGTGAGGAAGTCATCTAGGTTAGTGATGGTGGCTTTTTGACGACATTAGCGGCGGAGGAATAGATTGAGAACGGAAAGGTGATGTCAGTGGGAAAATGGAACTCATCTCTTTTTTCTCTGTATCCAATTTGTTAATGGAGGTGCTGGTTTTGGTGGTGGAGAGATGATGAGGTGGTTCTGGTTTGAGTGGTCTGTTATTAGTGGGGCGGCGGAGGGATGACGAGGTGGTGGTGGGTTTAGCATAACAACCTAAGCCCAGATTAGCAAAGCTTGAAACCTCAGATCTGTATTCTATACCCTCTTGACCTCCATTTTCAAGATTTGTACAAGAGCAGAGAGAAAGAGAGGATGGGTTAGGTTAGTGAGAGATAGAGGTTTAGATTTCTCTATTTTTTTATTTTTTAATAACAGGGGTATTTTCGTCTTTTCATAAAAATTTAACAGAAAAAATGGATGTCGTTAGATGTGTGTAGTTGATTGAGACAATTGACAAACTACAAGGACTCAAAAAGTCCAATTGACACCTTTGGACTTAAAGAGATTTCTTGAACAAACCAGAGGGACTCAAAACGAAATTTACTCTATAAAAAAAAGGAATAAACAAAAAAATAAAAAAAAATGATGGTAAAAAAAAGCGTTATTATAAAAAGGGAATATGCCTTATTATTTTTTTAATTAAATAAAAATAGTTACTATAAAAAGGGAACATGCCTTATTATAAAAAAAAATAACAGACAGCAGAAAATAAAAATTAAGTGGAAAACGTAAAAAAAACTTTTACCTAAAAAAAAAATCAAAAGTTAAAAAAAATCAAAAACCAAAATTGTGAAAATAAAAAAATTAAAGTAGAAACCTAAGTTAAATAGTTAAAGAAATTACACAAAAAAATAAAAAAAAATTAGGACTGGTTAGCATATTTTGGCTTGGTTAAAAACTTTTATTTTTAAAGTAAAATCAAAGTTTTGTATGATTAATATACACACTTGTGGCGGTAGGTAATGATTTAAACTAAAAGAAATTGTATATTAACAAAAACAATTTTTTATAGAAAAAGATTCTAACAAATTTTCATTGGAACTAACATTTTGTCGGATCTAAGAAAATGAAATTAAAGCACTTGGTTAAATTAAATAGCATTTTTTAAATCAAAAGGTTTTCTCCCTCATCAAATTTATGTTTCTCACTTGATCAAAATTGAGGTGTTTAACTTTTAAGTTTGCAGGGACCAAAAATGTCAGGGTCCAAAAAGATAATAATAATCAAACCAAACCAAACCTTTGTTTGAATAATTCTTAATACCATTAAAATATAGTATTTACCTTTTTAAATAATAAATTAGGTCCTTGTTATTTAAAAAAATTAAGACTTAAATATTGTTATTTAAAAAAACTAAAAGTTATTTGAGTTTAAAGTTTTAATTAAACTAGATATAAAAAATAGTATATAGTTTCGTTTTATTATTATTTCTTTACCTTTTTTTTAACTATTTTTAACTTTCTATTAATTATAACTAGTTTTTACTCCTTGTGCTTCGTGGCGGGAGTCTGGTCGTTACTCGTTTGCGTGGATAAAACTTATATTGAATCGCAGACTCGTTTTAGCATACAATTAAAAAAACGCTCGAATTTGAAAACAACTTTGTCTTCAATAAAATCTAAACCAGAACGTTGATTTTTCTTTAAGAAAACGATGCATTTCGTTATTTTAAAAAATTTACGAAAAAAAGTTATCATAGAAAACGGGGTCGGGCCAATAGTTAATAAAATTTAAACGAAAACATAGGAAACATAAAACTAAGTTATAAAAAATGGAAAAAACAAATTAAAAAATTACCGGTTCCGATAATACTGGATGATTAAATATTGGGTAGCAAAACCTGCTAAATATGTAGTTGTAAATTAATTTTTTATTTATTAATAAATTTGATTGTTGATTTTCTTATTAATTTTTTTTATTTGTTAGTGAAAATTTTATTGTTGTTATTAATTTTTTTATGAAAAATCTTTCCAAATACTGACTTTGAAAAGTCCTTTTCACCTTCTGGTGATATTCTCCATGATGTGCCACCTGCATAGGTTTTTAGAAGCACCCGGGAAGACCAAGTCACATGAACTCATCAGGGCTAGGTCCCTGTCTGTGACAATGACGCGTGGATCTGAACACCCATCGAGCATATCTTTGATCCGCTCAAGGACCCATGTGAAGTTGTCCTGTCGTTCCCTCGATATAAATGCATGCGCAATACAAAACGACTTCGATGTCGACGTCACACCAATAAACTGAACAAAAGGAATGTCGTACATGTTGGTTTTGTACGTCATGTCTACCAACATCAAGTGCAGGAAGGTGCGCCACATTTTATAGGAGGTAGGATGACAAAAGAAAATATCTTCCACGACATTAGTGGAGGGATTCTCCCGGGTGTGATACACGAATTCTTTAGATTGTAGTATGTTTTCAAGTTCCTGCATTGGTGTCATGCCTATTTTACTTTCGGCCCTAATCTTCGCTGTGACGTTGTATATGTCCTGAACAACACATCAGCTACCTGGAACCTCTTCCCGTATGGCTGCAAGAATGTGACGTGCACGCACGTGCTGCCGGTGTAACCTCTCAACCAGATCAATTTCCCTGGCGGAAATCTTCCTAAGCTGCGCGTGGCCCTTCTCAAATACAACAGGATCGTGGTTGTGTGTCTCGTCTGTCACGTCCAACCTCCAACGATTACTCTTTCCAATGTACCTCCCTACGAGCTTAAAGGGACATGATTTTTTTATGCTCCCAGTTCGCCTGACTGTGCCCTGTATTTAGGTTCCCCACCACGATTGCATCCGAGTTCCACATATTTTTTCCTTGACCAACTGACCACAATGACACACCCATGCTCGCGTCCTCTCTTCTTAAACCAATCCACCAAATCCTCACGAGAATTAAAATACTGAAATAGTAACAAGGCCAGACTTAAAACGTGGTACATAAAATAAATAAATAAACAATTTAAATGAACGAAAGAGTTGTTGTCATACTTTGTCTGTTTTATATGAAACTGTCGTCTTGCGTATGCGATCATCGTCCAATGGATTCTCCGCATCCCCATCGTTTCCTTTCAAATGAACGGAAGACTCGTTGTCATCTGTGTCATTCCTATGGAAACTATCCGACACGTGTGTAGGTTCTGGTTGTGGCCGGTACGAGAAATGTTCATAATCCGGTTCTGGTTGGCACGACAGATGTATGTAATCCGGTTCTGGTTGTGACCGGTATGAGAGATGTCCGTAATCCGGTTCTGGTTGTGGCCGGTAGACCCTTGACCGTAATCCGTCGGTCCAAATAGTGACATGTACGCCTCTTGACTGTAATTCGGTAATGGTTGCTGCGACGACTCTTGACCGTATGTATTCAACGGGTTGGTTCCCCCCCCCCCACGAAGGGTGACTCCCGAATACGAAACACTCCTGAAAACGTAATGGCCGGTTAGATACCCGACGTAAAATAAAAAAACTTGCACACCACTAAGTTTACCCATCCCAGTAGAACCCTTAATAAAATAAAGACTTGTTAAACCTGGTTCAGATCTTCGAAGGTTGGCTCCTCATTCAAATCTGGAAGCTTCGACTTCTGATAAGGATCTCCCGAACTCGACATCGGTGTCAGGCGTGAAACAAATATTACTTGGGTGTCCCAACAACAAATAACCACAACCAAGAACTCAAACACGCTCTTTCGTCTATACTTTCTGTTCTTTTTAATTATGGTGAAAATGGTAGTGTCGGGTTTGTGTATGATGGTGGGTTTAGTGTGATGAAAGTGAGTGGTGAGAGTTGTGGATTGTGGGTTTAAAGTGATGAGAGTTGTGTTTGATTTTGGGTTTAGTGTGTGAGTGAGTGGTGAGAGTTGTGATAATATAAGCTGAATCTGCAACCTAACTGTCACGTATAGGTCCAACGGTGACGGTTAGGTCAGGTGTCCGACAACACTGTCAACGTTAACTTTCTGTCAAAACAACCACGTACACAACCGTCACGTATTGGCCTATACGTGACCGTTAGGGTTCCCTTTTTGCAGACTGAAAAACCTCGTATCATCAGTGTCCTTTTTATTCACGGACTCACGAGAGACATACCGTCACGTTTAGGCCGAAACGTGACCGTTTGGGTCACAACCGTCACGTTTAGGCCTATACGTGACGGTTAGGTCAGGTGTGAAAAAAAAATCAGCGGTGTACCCAGCACCACCCATTTTCAAACTCATCATGAGCATCAAAAGTACGTACAGTCTCCTACTTACATATTATTACTTTCAGAAAAAGAAAACTCATGGCTGAACAACAACATGATCCAAAATAATAATTACATAACCTTCAGTTTTATTTTTTTATTTTTATTTAAAAGTTTTATTTAACTGTAGGAGTGAGATTGCACTCCAAATTGTTCAAGAACAACCTGTTGCCGCCGAGTAAGTTGTTTTGAAAACTGCTAATTAATTACCATTTTAATAATATCTATCTATGATTGTTACCGGGTTGAGTGATCATAATAGGGCTGATATGCATTGTTGTGTTCGTGTTCTTTGGCTCTTGCTTTGTGGAGTTGTTATCATAGATCTTATTATGAAGAAAGACTCTATTGCCCCCGCTGACTTTCGGCTTCGGGTTGCCTCTCGTTATCATGTTCCTTTGTAGCAACTGGCTTGTGCCTATGGAGCATGAAAGGTGATCAAAGTTGTTTGCTATGCCTCGGTCCTTGGTGCAATTTCCTTGATTGCGGTTGACTCATTACTTTAGACTTTAGATTAGAAATGGTAAAATTTAAGAATCAACTTTAACTAGTTTTGGTTGTAGCAATTATCATCTAACGAGTTCATGGCTGAACGCGGCGTGATAAAGTATAGACTACAATCGATCCCACTCGTTTCCGAACTAAATTTACATCGACTGTACCCGTCGAATGAAAACGTATTATATATGACCGACTCGTTTCGAAGTAAATTTACATCGAAACGTAGACCAACTCGAAACGTACCTAAAAATAAGTATGAAAACATATTATATTTGACCTGGCTCATTTCCCAACAAAATTTACGTCAAAACGTAGACGGACTTAAATTTATGCCGACACGTACATAAAAATAAGAACGTAAGAAATTAGTTTTTTTAAGTAAAAACGTACATGGATAAACCCGAAACTTTAGAAACTCGAAAGGGTGAAAATAATATTTTGCAAACTTTTTATAATCTGAAGGGGCTAAAAAGTTCAATATTTAAAAGTGAAGGGATTGCAAATCCACCGACCTTGCCAATTAAGAGTAATAGAATTTTGCATAATTTTACAATAACTGATTTTATTTTCATTTAGGGTTTATTAGCCGGTGATTACATCATTTGCATGTTGATATTTACAAATTATTACCTTCTTCAATTCTTATATAAAGTTTATTTTTATTTGAGGTTTTGATTAATTAGCTTGTGATTTAACTTCGTTCTACATGTGAAATATATATCAAATCGGGTTTTCAAACTACTAAATCGATCTAGCTAACTATAGATACAAAATATATATTATTAATACACACGGTGAGTTTATACGAGTATTTTGTATGGATAACTTGTTAACTTATAGGCATTGTGGGTAGGTTCACCCATGGATCTATGACATACATGTTAACAGCCCTAAATATGCTATGTGAACTGTCATGATGTTTAGATAACCAACCTTTTCGTTGATAACTGACAAAAATAAGTTAAGAGATAACTTTCCAACCAACCCTCCTGTTTTCACGGTGTTATGATCACGACACGCTTTTGTTTTTCGAACAGTTATGGCCTCCACCACAAAAAACCTAAAAGTAAATTGTTTGATACTAGCTAGACCCAAATAAGACTAAAGTAAACATAACAATAAGCCGTCCCAGTTCGGTGTAATGAGATTAGAACAGGCCTACATCACCCCCCCCTAATCCGTACATCCGAAATTGTCTTTAGATCTTCACAATCCACATCTTCATCGTCACCAAGTATGATGACGAGTTTTTCTTATTCTTCGGGTTTCTTTTCTTCGATTTATTCAATTCGTGTAATACATTGGTTTCTATCCTAGTATGTAATATAAAAGTGGGGCATCATAGAAGGAGACTGTTAGGCCTTACTCATCCAAAATAAAATCTTGTATACTAAGAACCACACTTGTGGCAAGATGTTTGGGTGAGGCATTTTGTCAACTACACTGACTAGTGAAACCTTTCAAGGACGGCGCATTCCACTAATCATCCATATAGCTAAGTCATATATATTCAAGGGTGAACACCAACATATCCTATGCACATATTATACACAAATTGAATGTAGAACACTATTACAATATTGAGTTATTGATCCTTGTTTTGCTTATCTCTATAAATTGTTTGAAAAATATATCAACTTACTTGTGGTTTAGAACTGAAGTCAATAAACAATTCAAATGTAACCAAAAGCATTTAGGTGTCATCAAAAGTAGTTTGATTGTCATCAAGATCAAGCCCGGTCCCGAGAATCCTCAAGAGGTTCTAGGCCTTGAACATGTAAAAAAAAGTGGGCCCCTATAATATAATCATCATATTATATAAAAAAACATTAATACGACAATAATAGTTATAACAATAATTACTAAAACAAAAGTAGTGTACCAAAATGATCGAGATTACTAACTTATGCGAATCGTGAGGCTCTCCTAGCGTTTTTGAAAGCAAAGCTCTCCATCAAGTCTTCATAATTCATAGCCTCTAATATATCACTTTCAATAGATATCATCGCTAAACCGTTAAGTCTTTCTTGAGACATTGTCGATCTTAAGTAGGACTTCAACAACTTTAACTTTGAAAAACTTCTCTCCGTCGAAGCCACCGTTACCGGAATACTCAACAACACTCTATATGCAGTTAATGCATTAGGAAAAAAACCGAACCGGTTCAAATTGTTTAAAGCATCAATAGGGCTAATGATTTGACTAGTTAAAAAATGTTTCAAATGACTTCAACTCCAAGTATAATTCATTGACATCAATATCAGATTCTTCTTTATACTTCAATGCATCTTGAAGGCGATAACAACACGATTTGAGATCTTTTTCATCAAGTTCCCTCAACTTTTTAGGAAACAAAAAGCCAAATAATTTTTCAAAATCATTGTATTGTTCGAATCGTGTTTCAAGGGAAGCAATCACTTGATCAACAATACATAAAAAGTAATTGACTTTAAAATCATCCTCGGGTGAAAATAAAACTTCTTCACTTGATGTCTCATCATATTGTTTTTTCCTACGTATCGGACGCCTTTGCGGGAATATCGTATCAACACCCAATTCATTTGCAATTTCTTTAGCTTCGTCAATCGCCTTAGAAAACTCCGTTTCTCTATAATTCTTGAAGTATTTAATCAACTTGTCTACTTCTTCAATACCAACATCAAGAAGCATATCTTTCGATTGCAACCTTTTACTCAGCACGTTCACCTTTGTTAATATTTCATACCAAATGACGACTGATACCAAAATTTTAAATTTACCAACTTCTTTCGTTGCTAGTGATTTAGCTTCGCTTTGAATTTTAGCATCATTATCGTTATCCCCAACTTGAAGCAAAGCTTCTCTCACATCTACAAGTTGTAATCTAATAGGTGTAACACTAGCTACACGACTTTCCCAACGAGTGGTAGACAATGACTTAAGAGTTAACATCTTCCTCAACATTAGAACTTTGTGGTTGTTTTTTAAAGAACTTACGTATAGCCCCTTCTTGAGACTTTCTTTTTTCTTCCTCTAATTTCCTCCTTTTACGTTTTTCATACCCGGATAAGTACTTGGTTTTTGGAGGCATATTTGAATATTTCTAAAAAAAGATAATAATACAGTGTAACAATCATAATCAAGTTTCAATTCATCAAAACCAAAATAAAATAGATTAATAAAAAAATCATAATAAAAAAGTAATCAGAATCGTACCTTCCTCCCCTGCTTCTGCCGATCGCCTCGTCGAGTCGCCGCTGCTGGTTTCGACCACAAAGTTGTCCTTCTATTTGCTGCTCGATCGATGGTTCCTGTTCTGTCCCGATCGCTGGTTCTGTCCTGTCCCGTCGTCGCTGTCCTTCTAATTTCCAGCCACAAAGCTTCCTGTCCGGTCGTTTTTCGTCACTCACTGAGTCCTATCGCCAATTTTTTCCTTCGCCGATTGGTTTTCCTTCAATTCCCCCAGTCGCTTGAGTCCTATCTGCCGTTCCATGCTGCTGGACAAGCCCTTTAGCCCAGTTAATGTTGGGTTGTTTCTTATCTTTTTATTAGGCCTTTTTTTAATTTTGAAGTGAGTTAATGAGATATATGGTAAATACAACTTGCGTCTTTTATAACTAATGTTAATAAGATTGGGCATGTTTTATAAAAATATATGTATATATATAATATATATAAAAAAATTTAAAAACTACGAGCCCCTTGAGATACCGGGCCCTGGACGGTCGCCCCCTGAAGATCATATTTCCAATTAACTCTCTCCTCAACATATAGATAAAAAGTTTGCTATCTAATTAACGTGTTAGCATGAGCACGATACTAAACCTCGGTACGAGATCGTGCAACCGTATGCTATTTTTTGGAGCTTCAACTGATGAGTTTGAGTGCAAAAAACACATAATATCTTGTGGTGGATCGGCGATCATTAAAACATCTTGCCTGGTGAGCATCAACATATGTATATCCATACTCACGGAATATCGAATAGTAAAGCCATGGGAAAAGGTATCCAAATATAAAGAAGAATATGTTTCACCCCAACCCGAACTCCAACCCGAACGAAATTAGTATATATAAAATATTAATGAGTATTTTTAAACACATTTATTTGAAGTTATGTTTACATGGTCATTTTTAAAATAAAAAATGCAACTTAAAGATGAGACGCATAAATTTTGGAATTCTATTGACAAAGGGTTAATAACCTGAAGCCAACAATTCTAAAGTCACACGGGAGAACGTGAGGTTGTGAGATTACATGTTTAAACAAGTAACGACTCTCTAGCTCCTTAGTTTAAGATTAACTTGTTAAAAGTTTGAATTGAGTTGGATTTAGACGAGCTCCAAGCTATAATATTGAAGCTCATTTAATAAATGAGCTCGACCCCCAACTTCACATACCGAGTTTGACTAGTCACGAGTCTAAACGAGCATACAACTTATATAATTATAATCATTTTTATTTTATATAATAGATATATAATTGCATAATAAAATTTGAAGTAGATAAAAATAACTACATAGTATATATCTGATTATATATACACAATTGTACTTATAAATATATATAAAAAATAGTTATGTGTGTACAAATAATAGAATAAATATATTTAATAAATAATACACGAGGTCAAGCTCATACTTCAAAAATAATTAACAAGCTTAACTTAAATTTTAATACGAACTCTTTTAAATTAAACGAATTGAACTCGAGTTTACACGAGTTTAATCTCGGCTCGTATACCCCTACGTGGGATCTGAAATTGTTACAAACCAACTGTATTATATTTTTTTTTGTAAAATCAAATTCGTCGTCATAATATGCTTACTTTTATCTAATGCATATTTCTTTTTTCGAGAACTGAGCTGTGGAAATTTATTTTTTTAGATCGTATAGCCGTATACGACACGATAAAATTTATATCAAAGTGAAACAAAAACACATTATAAAAGTGTGTTTGAATTTATATAAATTATATATTGCAAAGTTATAAAGGAAAAACATATACTTAAAAGAGTAAGCACAAAGAAATTAAATTAAATAGATGATATAGAAGCCCTTTAAATAACTTAAACGATTATTATTTATTTTTAATAAGTTCAAAATATAAATTAAAAAATTTATCATCAAAAACATACTTTTTTATAAAGTATCACCAATAATGACCTAATATTATTTTTAAGGAAAGTAGTAATTTTACCCGTCGCGCGTTGCGGCGGCTTTGAAACATAGCCTGCCTCGAATTCCCGCGGTGTAAAGCGAATCTTAAACGGTTGAGATGGTTATAAAAGAAATATAGTTACATACATAAGAAAAACATATGAGGTTATGACAACTCGTTGAATCCTTTAAAGAAAGTGTAAAAAACCCAAAGAAAAATAATGTTTTGGCGTTGAAAATAACGTATTTAATTAGATAAACGTAACGTACGAATTTGAGCCGGATCGAATTTTGAGATCGAACAATTGATAAAATAAAATGTAATATGTCTCTCACATTACGTCTAATAATTAAAAAATAGTAATAAAAAGAAAAAAAATAAACAAAGAACAAAGAAAAAAAAATGATTGATGCCCGTAAGTTTCAATGTAAAAATTGTTGGTGTAGTGTAGTAACAAAAACTTTTGTGGATAACCGGCCTTGAACTTAAGATCTTGATATAGGGTAATAAGTCTTTGTTTCATTTATTTATATAAAAATGAATTTATTAAAAAACTAATATACTAGTGTTACTAAACGTTACCTTTTATATAAGTTAATAATTAAATAGATTCACATAGTTTCATAAGTTTTATTTTTATTAAAGCTTGACTAATTTAATAAATTAACTAGTTTTTTCACCCGCGTTTCACGGCAGGAGTTTTATCGTTATTGATTGGGCTCATCGAAACCATAAAAAAGAATACCGATACTGGTCACGCTATCGTGACGGTAACGGCACTCGCTATAGCCTATGGTCCAAAAAAAGTTGATTTTGAATACAACTACGTTTCAAAAATAATTATATCGGAACATTAAAAAAAATTAAAGACAGAGTGCAATCCGTTCTTTTTAAAACTTAACGACTGAAAGTTATTACTGAAAAACGAATTTATTAGAAAAATAACGGGTTAAAAACGTATATTATATATAATACGAGGGAGGAAAATGAAAATTATGTAAAGTTTAGTGACCAATCTATAAAAACATGAAAGTTTGGTGGTAAATCTAAAAAATAAAAAAATTGTTGGCCAATATACAAGAATGTAAATGTTAACCGTACAAACCGACAATGAGGTTGATGGCCTATTGGTAGAGGAAAATCCTCTAGAAACATTAAAGATTGAGAAGATCATAGGTTCAAGTCCCACTCCTATAAGAATAAAAAATTTTGCCTTTAAAAAAAACTGTACACAAACCGATCTGAAAGTTTTACTCGTAGTAATTAGATTATTTACAATAATAACCTAATGTTATTTTAAAAGTAAATTAAAAA
The DNA here is from genome assembly GCA_023525975.1 of Smallanthus sonchifolius. NCBI lineage: Eukaryota > Viridiplantae > Streptophyta > Magnoliopsida > Asterales > Asteraceae > Smallanthus > Smallanthus sonchifolius. The sequence goes on along the minus strand of CM042027.1, from coordinate 14,866,515 downwards.
TATAATGTGTAGAATATATTTGGGGATTCGGTCAAAGAATTAGAGGAATATAACATCAAAACTCATCATGAGCATAAAGTGTGTGAAAAAGTTAATCCTTGCATGAGAAAACTTGGAGAACAAGGAGAAATAATCAGACTTGGATTAAAAGTTGTTATTTGAATTTTGAATTTATTAAGAGTCATAGTTAGACTGATATTAGAATCGTGTAGCTTAGTTATCAAGTCATGTAACCTATAAATAGTGATAGGAGGTTATGTATTCTTCAAGTCTTTTCAAGTTATCAACAAACCAAAAGAGTCGTGGGAGTCCCCCCCCAAAAAAATCGTTGTGTGTGTTTGTGATTTTCTTTGATCAATTGTTTCTTACAACAATTGGTATCAGAGCTTCAAACGATCTTAGGCTCATTCGGGTTGGTGTACTTGAAGATCACGGAAGTAGTCCGTTAGAAGGTTTTGGGTGTATAACCAAACCGGTGAAAGACTTGATCTGGGGTGAATAACCAGGTCACATAAAAGAACCAATCACTTGATTGTGGGGAGATTAACAACATCAATTTGATTCATCATGGCCGAGGGAAGAGAAGTACCACAACAAATTATCATGCATCAGAGGGAAGTCAGTGTTGAAATATGTCAAATATTGTCCTCCCATAATTAACGAAATCAATTGCAGTATTAAGGGAGGTTTGTTAGGGGTGATTATTGTTTCCTTTTATTTCTAGTTCGTATCTTTATAAAAGAGATCTTATGTAATTGTTTTGATTAAGAGTGAAATACAGAAATCTTTAATTGTTCTTTTACCATGAAAACATAGTATCAGAGCCATGATCCATGATTCATGATTCTGGGAGATTAATTGAGCGATTAAAATTCCGATCTTCAATCGAAAAAAATGGGCGATGACAACACAAACAATAGTGTTGCCATACCGGATGACTTAACGCTACAGATTGCAGCCTTGCTGAGAAACGGCCTTGGCGGCCTTGGAGCACAACCTACAACGATGAATTCTGAAAACTTATCCATCGGGATAAAGTTGAGTGGAGACAATTATTCTTTATGGGCTACTCTCATGAAGAAAGCGATTGGTTGGAGGGGAAGAGGTTCTCACCTTACCGGAGAAACATCACCTCCATCAAAAACAGATCAAAGCTATGCACGCTGGGAGCAAGACGATCAGTGTGTATTCACATGGTTGATTCAAAATATTGAATCAAATCTTGTTAACAATGTTTCGCTATACCCCACCTCTAAAGCCCTTTGGGATGGGCTAGCGATAACATACGGATCAGGAACTGATTCTCTGCAGATCTTTGACCTTCATAAGAAGGCCAATTCATTGAGGCAAGGGAAGGATACGTTGGAAGAATGCTGGAACAAATTACAAAACATCTGGATGACAATTAACCGAAGGGATCCAAATCCAATGAAGGACCCCGGAGATATACAGATCTATAACAAGAAAGTTCAAGAACAGAGATTGTACCAGTTGTTGATAGCTATAGACGACAAGCTCGAACCCATTAAGAGAGATATATTGAAGCGAGACCCCCTCCCGTCTGTAGAAACCGCGTACGCTGCTATACGAAGGGAAATTGCAAGACTTAACATCTTACAGACAACAACCTCTTCCGAGTCGTCTGATATTGGGTTAGGGCTGGTTGCTCGCGAGCCAATTGGAAGAGGCAAATTCCGATCAGAACCACCAAAGAGGGAGAAGGAGGACAAGTCAAAACTTTTTTGTACCAATTGCAATATGAAGAAGCACACCAAAGAAACATGTTTTAGATTGGTGGGTTATCCGGATTGGTGGGAAAAACTAGGACAGCAAGGCAAAGGTGCTGCTGCCGTCGGAGGGCAAAACGCCGGCGACAAGCCGATGTCTTCATCGGCTGCCGACGAAAAACCGGAAGTATCTTTTGCTGGATTTGGAGGTGCGGTAATGGGAATGGATTATGTCAAAGAAACAGGTAAAGGGATTGGAAGTTACACTTCAAGCCCTTCTATTATTAACACTAAATATTTTAAACCTTGTTGCCTTGATATTTAAAAAAATGTGACCACCATACCCAAAGGTTATAAGGCTCGATCTCCTACTCACAGTCTCAGAAAAACAACTGACTGGATTTTTGACTGTGGAGCCACTGATACAATGACGTATGATCCGAATGATTTTTTACACTTGGGATCATCTTCAAAAACATATATCGAAACTGCGAGTGGAGAACATGTCGAGGTTAAAGGTGGAGGTGCCATTGAATTCTCAAGTAACATGAAGCTGAAAAATTGTCTTTATATTCCATCTTTATCCTCAAAGCTTTTGTCCATTAGTCAAGTTACGAAGGAACTAAATTGTGTGGTTCTAATTTATCCAAATTTTTGCATGTTACAGGACATTCTTACGAGGGAGATAATTGGGCGTGGTACTGAGCGAGGAGGTCTTTACTATAGAGTGTCTTTCAATCTTGTGTGGTTCAATAATTGGGCGTGGTACTGAGCGAGAAGGAACTAAATTGTGTGGTTCTAATTTATCCAAACTTGTGTTCTTGCTAAAAACCATAGAGTGTCTTTCAATCCAAGTAATACGAGAGTTGATTTTGCGTTTTCATTAGTTCATTCCGATGTTTGGGGTCCTGCCCCGAATTCCAACAAAAATTGATTTAAATATTTTGTATTATTTGTTGATGATTTTTCTCGTATGACATGGGTGTATTTTATGAAACATAAATCAGAAGTGCCAGAGAAATTCTTCATGTTTTATAAGATGATTCAAACTCAAATCAATAAAAAAATTCAGTTTCTTCGCTCAGACAATGGTGGAGAATTTGTAAATCAAACCATGCTAAACTTTATCCAAGAAAATGGTCTCATTCATCAAACTTCATGTTCTAACACACCTCAACAAAATGGTGTTGTGGAACGAAGAAACAAAATTGTTCTAGAAAAAACTAAGGCAATGATGATTGAATCCCAAGTTCCTCAATCTTTTTTGCCTGAAGCCGTTGCCACATCTGTTTATCTCCTTAATCGTCTTCCTACTCATATTCTAGGACATAAACTCCTTTAAAGATCCTAGAAAGCCAAGTGACCATCCCATCTGTCTTAACCTTACCACCACATATTTTTTTGCTGTTCTGTATTCATTCACATTCCAAAAGCTCATAGAAACAAGTTGGACCCATGCGCAGAAAAAGGTGTTTTTGTTGGTTATGGTCCACATCAGATGGGATATCGGTGTTATAATCCGGTCTCTCGTCGCATTCATGTCACCATGGATTACGACTTCTTAGAGTCAGAGGTCTACTTCACTAACCAACCTAGAATTCAGGGGGAGAGAGTCAGTGAATCTCTAGATTGGCTGAGTTGTTTTGAGGCTGTTCCGACAGAGCAGGTAGATGGAGCCACCGAGTCTTCCCCAAACAGCATAGGAGAGGCTGACGAACCAGTCCATACGACTAGTGAATCGACCTCGGAAGATGTCCAACAAGAGGTAAGTGAATCTCAATCTGATAGCACCACTTTACATGCTACTAATTCATTTCAAGAACCAGAACCATGTGAAGAACCAGGACCAGAAGAACCAGAGCCAAAAGAATCAGAAGCTCGTGTGTTACCTCCAAGGAAAAATAGAGGAGTCCCACCAAACCGATTCTCCCCAGAACACAAGAAACGTGAATCTAAGTATCCAATTGATGGAGATAGGGGGAGAGTGGGTGAAGTCGCGAAAGCCTTCTTTGTCACTCTCCTTTTAGAAAATATTCCCAGAACTGCTCAAGAAGCAAGCGAGAAACGTGAAAGGCGAGAGGCTATGAGTACAGAGATGAAAGCTCTCGAAGAAAACAATACATGGGAAAAATGTGTGTTACCAAAAGGCAAGAAACCGGTTGGGTGCAGGTGGGTTTTTACCATCAAATATAAAGTTGATGGAACAGTTGAACGATACAAAGCAAGACTTGTAGCGAAAGGATATACACAAACATATGGTATCGACTACTCATAAACTTTTTCTCCTGTAGCGAAAATTGATACCATTAGGGTGTTATTATCGATAGCTGCAAACAAAGACTGGCCACTTCATCAGTTTGATGTGAAAAATGCGTTTCTCCATGGAGATTTAAAAGAAGAAGTATATATGGAGGCTCCACCTGGTTTCTCAAAAGAATTCAATAAGAATGAAGTTTGTAGGCTTAAGAAAGCATTGTATGGCTTAAAACAGTCTCCACGAGCATGGTTTGGAAAATTTACAATGGCTATGAAGAAATATGGGTATAAACAAAGCAATGCTGACCATACTCTATTCTTCAAAAGAAGGGGAGGATTAGTCACGTGTTTGATTATTTATGTCGATGACATGATTATTACAGGAAGTGATACAGAAGAAATAGCTCAGTTACGGGAAAACCTTTTTAAAGATTTTGAAATGAAAGATCTTGGAGGGCTGAAATATTTCTTAGGGATTGAAGTTCTTCGATCAAAAGAAAGAATTTTTATTTCTCAAAAGAAATACATCCTAGATTTATTGGTTGAGACTGGAATGGTTGACTGCAAGCTTGTTGATACTCCTATGATAGTCAACCATAATCTCAAGATTAATGAAGGAGCCGAGCCAGCGAATAAAGAAAGGTACCAGAGGTTGGTAGGGAAATTAATTTATTTAGCCCATACTAGACCTGATATTGCCTATGCGGTTGGAGTGGCTAGTCAATTTATGCATCAACCACAAAAGGAGCATATGGAAGCAGTCATGAGGATAATCCAATATCTTAAAGGCACTCCTGGTAGGGGCATTGTTTTTAAGAAGGATGGACATCTAAATGTGGAGGTGTTTACTGATGCAGATTGGGCGAGTAACCCGAATGGTAGGCGGTCAACCTCTGGATTTTTTACCTTGCTAGGAGGCAACCTAGTCACTTGGAGGAGTAAGAAACAAAATGTGGTTTCATTGTCCAGTGCAGAATCAGAATTCAGAGGAATTGTTAAAGGGATTACAGAGATTTTATAGCTAAAGAAACCGATGAAGGAGATTGGTTTTCCTATAAAACTTCCAACTCGACTGTTCTGTGATAATATAGCTGCCATAAGCATTTCAGAGAATCCGGTTCAACACGACAGAACAAAACATGTGGAGGTAGATCGACATTTCATAAAAGAAAAAATTAAAGACGGGACTGTGAAGCTTCCCTATATAAAATCTGAGGATCAACTTGCTGATATCCTGACCAAGCCTGTTCCAGGGAAGGTTTTCAATTCAGTTTTGTACAAGTTGAGTATTGAAGATCCCACTACACAACTTGAGGGGGAGTGTTGAAATATGTCAAATATTGTCCTCCCATAATTAACGAAATCAATTGCAGTATTAAGGGAGGTTTGTTAGGGGTGATTATTGTTTCCTTTTATTTCTAGTTCGTATCTTTATAAAAGAGATCTTGTCACACCCCCAATTTTAACTAACGGAGTTTTACCGTTTGGAAGGTGACACACCAGGATCTCAGTCATTAGTTACATCAAACGACACTATATGGGGCTTGAAATGTCAAAACATAAAAAGTTCAGAGTTAATGCGGAAGCGTAAACGTTAATATGAAATCAAAAGTAATTACACGCAATCGGCGTCAATCAATGTAAATAAGTAAACTGTTTCAAACGTTTGAAATGGATAATATGACAGTAGGACTCCATGCATGTCCTAAGTGTGCAACCTGTGCCTTAGCGACCTGAGAAACATGTAAGAAAAAGTGTCAACACGAGGTTGGTGAGTTCACAAGTTTCAAGTTTGCAATAAGAGAGTGTTTGCCAGATTATGTACATTCAATATGCATATCTATAGGTAGCTAACCTATGTTCATGTTTTACTAAAGCGCTCGCAACCGAAGCTGACTGTGTTTATATGCCTCCTGCCAGGTCTATCAACTCTGGCCAATGTGAGTAGGCTAACATTTCACACGTTCGATATCCAATCGAGTTAGCGCGACTAACGCGGGTGGGGCTTGTCAAACCCAGCAGTACTACTAAACATTACCTCGCTAAGATCCATATTAACGGTCCGATATAAGATGAGGACTTTCTGTGATAGTGTGTTACGCTTAGCCTCAACAGTGATATCATATAAAGTACCATAATCAAATAGTTGCGTCATGTTTTCTCCCCCAACGGGAAAAACATGTAAAATAATATTTGTTTGCGTACCTGTTTCTCCCTCACGGGGAAAACAAGTAAAAGTATGATAGTTGGTGTTTATGTTTGTTTCTTCCTCAACAGGAAAACAAGTAAAATACGTTTGTGTGTAAGCATGTTTCTCCCCCAATAGTAAAACAAGTAAAAAGGGGCCGTGAAACTCACCTGCGTTGCGTTGTAGGTAGTATCACACAAATATGAGATTTGGAACCTCAAACGTTAGCCTGCACGGCTTACGTATGCCCTAGAATTATAAATACATAAGTTAGGGACATATGAGATTTGTGACGACAACACGGAAGATTAGAACGTCTTAACGCATTCTAAGGATTTATGAGTAGATGAACGTGTCTACGGGAATATAGATTTCTCAATATAATAATTAAGATTAATGCATTACGTGTCGAATGTCTCTAATATGAATAATATTAAATAAACCAATAAATTCGTACGTTAAAGTCGTTTACAAAAGTTTAGGAAAATAATATAAATTAATATATTATTTTTAGGTTCGTAGTACTATCTAAATAATCATTTGTGTGGAAAAATAATAAATATATTATTTTTAACCGAGTATAATAAACGCGAGTAAATAATATAAACAATTGTATTATTTTTAGTTTAAACGTCACACAAGGTAACTTATACGAGGTGAAATAATATAAAAATATATAATATTTAATAGTAGGAGTTGCGGGTTGAAAATGATATAAACATATTATTTTTAAAAGTGGTTATATTTAAATAAATGTGGTTTACAAATCAAACCCGAACCTACGGGTGGATTTCGGGATTAAAAACATTTTATATTTAAACAATTGTCCATAAACTCATTTAAAATAAAAACGGGTGGAGAGACTCGAACCCGGGTCTCTCCCCCCCACAGCCAAATGTGTTAACCATCTCAGCCAGCTAGTAAATCGTAACAGAGGCCGTATCAAAATGGTTTTAACACACAGATCTCCTGCGTTTTTCCCCCTTACGCGAGTTCGAACCAAAACCAATCCCGTTTCTAACCATTTGGACTTCGATCGAACACATTAGATTAGGGGTTTTGTAATTCGGTTATAGGCGAATCTCTGGTGAGGTTTGATTGCAATACCATCGAGTTTTAAACTGTAAATTCTTGGATTTAAAATCGAAACCCCAGTTTTAAGAACATGACATCGATTTGATTAATACTGATAAGATTATAGATTGCAACCATGGGGCTTTCAATAATTGATGGATTTCGATCCTAACCATGCCCTATAATTACATTGAGACTGAGTCGGGAGTAGGGTTCGATTAGACCGAATTCACATGAACCCTAGATTCTTGTTCTTAACCAATTCGATGTTATACGATCTAATTATCATAGGGCTATTGATATAGACACTAAGTCGAAACTTTAGGTGTAAGGAATTACCAGAATGGAGATGGAATTGATGGTTAACGACTAGATGGAGTTCCGACATCGACGGGTTTGGCCTCCTGTGACTCCTGTTGCATCTCCGACGAGATTGGTGTGTGCAATTGCTTCAGTGGAGTGCGAATAAAGTGTGCAGAGGGTTAGACGTCACAATGTGAGTCGACTTTGATCGAATTTAGTTGTTTTACTTAGTGGGTCGACGGTTACGAGTTAAAAGAATTTGGGATTAAATATGATTCAATGATGTTGATTAATGCTATAATGACGATCGTTTATGGTGTTAATCGTGCATATCAGTTACGAATTGGACAAACATCAATGATATGGGTTTGATTTTGGGATCAATGGCTCGATTTTGACTTTGTGAAGTCAAAGAATCGAGTTTAGGGAAATTACAGAATTAGTCCCTGAATTTCATGGGTTTTTGCGTTTGGAATCATGACAGAAATAGTCCTTGAGGTTAGTAATAGAGTTAACAGGGTTAACTGAGTTCGTGAGGGATAACGGAGTTAACCGAAATTTGTCGGGTGTCACAGATCTTATGTAATTGTTTTGATTAAGAGTGAAATACAAAAATCTTTGATTGTTCTTTTACCATGAAAACAGTCAGTTCATCAACTCTAACATGTCCAAAGTTAACAAGTTCGAATTATAATACGTGGACAATTATGATGGAAGCTAACCTCGATGCTCAAGGATTATGGGAAGCAATCGATCCCGTTACTGGAGATGCTGTAGATGAAAGGAAGAATAAGATGGCAAGAGCAATAATCTATCAAGCCTTACCCGAGAACGTCTTAATGCAAGTAGCAACAACCCCGAGTGTAAGAGAGATATGGGAAGCACTACGGGTCAGGTTTCTCGGTGTAGATCGAGTCCAACAAGCTCGTCTGCAGACCCTCAAACGTGAGTTGGATCAACTCAAGATGGGAGTAAAAGAAACCGTTGAAGAATTCGCGGGAAAAATATCCGAGTTTGTAAGTAAATTTGGTGCTTTGGGAATGACTTTGGAAGACACCGTGGTGGTTAAAAAGTTGCTCGATAGTGTGCCACCAAAGTTTATTACCATTGTTGCCACGTGTTGAATAACAAACATGTACAGAGAAAAGATGGAGTCTCTATATTACACAAATGAAGATTAACTTACAAATGAAGAAGAAAGCAACATTAAATAGAAAGATAACTGGGCTTGGGCTAAAGCCCATAACAGGGCCCATAACAACTTATTAAGCTAACATCCCCCTCAAACTCACAATGCAATAGAAATAAACATTGAGAGTTTGTCACACAAAAAACGAAAACGAGATGCCGATTGAGCCTTGGTGAAAATATCTGCAATCTGCAAGGCTGACGGAACAAAAGTAAGTGAGATGGTCCCGAGCTGAAGATGGTGAAGAGTAAAATGACAATCTATCTCAATATGTTTTGTTCGTTCACGAAAGACAGAGTTCTTGGCGATCTGCATAACACTTTGATTATCACAATGTAATGGGGTAGGCAAGGAAATAGCAACTCCCATATCTGTCAGAAGCCATCGTAACCAAACAATTTCACATGTAGTCACAGCCATAACACGATATTCAGCCTCAGTGGAGGACCTAGAGACAACATCTTGTTTCTTGCTTTTCCATGAGATTAAGAAATTACCAAGGAAAATACAGAAACCTGTAGTGGATTTACGATCATTGGAATCACTATCCCAATCAACATCACTATAGGCACGTAATTCCAGAGAAGACGTAGAAGTGAATAAAAGACTTTGAAACTGAGTGCCATGAAGATACCTCAAAATACGAAGAACAGCTCCCCAGTGAACAGAAGTAGGAGCGGTAACAAACTGGCGCTTACAAATGAAGAAGAAAGCAACATTAAATAGAAAGACAACTAGGCTTGGGCTAAATCCCATAACAGGGCCCATAACAACTTATTAAGCTAAAACCACGATCGAACAATTCGCCGATCTTAGCACTATGACCTTTGAAGATTGCATTGGACGATTAAAAGCATTCGAGGAGTGAATTAGGGGCCATGAAGCCATCTCTGAAAGGGACGGCAAGTTACTGTTTGTTCGAACCGATACCCAAAACAGAAACAGAAATTCTGATCAAGACCGACAGAGCTATGGAGGTCGTGGACGAGGCTCAGATCAACGTGGTCGAGGAAGAGGTCGTGGTCGTGGGTTTAGTCGTGGACGAGGCTAACATCAGCGAACAAATGAAAATCAGAATGATGATAAACCCAAGACTAATGATAACCAGGGACGAGAAAACACTAACAGGGGTCGAGACAAACAAAGTGTGAGATGCTACAATTGCAATACGCTCGGTCATTATGCATGGGAAGTGTACGAAGCAACCCGAACCTGAAGTTAATCTAAATAAAGTAGAAAATCGCGGGCCAACCCTAATGATGGCAGTGACCGAAATTAATGATCACAAAATTCTTTTAAATGAGGAGAAAGTCCATCCCAAGATGTACACAAGTGACTGTAATGACGACTCAATATGGTATTTGGATAATGGAGCATCGAACCATATGACGGGCGTGAAATCTCACTTCACCGAATTGAACAAAGATATCACGGGTTTGGTCAGGTTTGGCGACGGGTCAAAGGTGGAGATTAAAGGGAAAGGTTCGATAGTCTTTGCCTGCAAAAAAGGTGAACACCGTGTCGTCAATGACGTGTACTTTATTCTAGATTTACGAAGCAATATATTGAGTCTCGGATAATTAACAGAGAATGGGTGCAAAGTATGGATGGAAGATGATCATTTGTGGCTTTATGAAGATGGGAATAGGCTATTGATGAAGGTGTCAAGGAGTCCTAATCATCTCTACAAAATTGCACTAAAAATCGGTACACTGGTATGTCTCCTTAACTCCATTGATGACCGAGCATGGTTCTGGCATGCTAGGCTCGGTCATTTGAACTTTCAGTCTATTAGAGACATGAAAGCCAAAAACATGGTGCATGGTAAAATCCATATAAAGATAGGAGAACATATTTGCGATGCTTGTATGTTAGGCAAACAAGCTCGTGAATCATTCCCTAAGCAAGCTACATATCGTGCAACCAAACCTCTGGAGCTAATCCACACCGACTTATGTGGACCCATAAATCCTTCTACGATTGGAGGAAATCGGTACTTTGTCCTATTTGTTGATGATTATTCAAGGCATATGTGGATATATACTACCAAAAATAAGTTTGATGTTTTAGATCTGTTTAAAACATTCAAACAGGAAATACAACTCCAAATGGGTTTGAAGATTAAAGCTGTACGAAGTGATCGAGGAGGGGAATTCCTAAACAAAGTATTCCTGAATTATTGTGAAAAAGCCGGTATACGAAGATACTTTACTGCGCCATACACGCCACAACAAATGGTGTGGTGGAAAGGAGAAACCGAATGGTGATGAACATGACTCGAAGTATGATAAAGGCTATGGGTTTACCACAAAACCTATGGGGTGAAGCAGCACGTCATGTCGTATATGTGTTGAATCGAGTACCGACCAAAGCACTAAAGAATGTTACTCCTTATGAAGCTTTGCATGGGAAGAAACCAAACATAAATCATCTACGTGTGTTTGGTTGCAAAGCATATATGAAAATACCGTCGGTGAATACAACTAAACTTGACGACCGGAGTTTACCACTAGTATATCTCGAAAGTGAACCGGGTTCAAAAGCATATAGGCTATTCGACCCGAACCAACATAAAATACATGTTAGCCGAGCCGTTAAATTCGACGAAAGAGTGGGCCATGATTGGTCGAAACATAAGGGTTCAATGGGGATTGGCGAAGGATCAGAATGGGTTGAGTTTAATATTCAACCTGATCAGGATTTAGGTGTGTATTCACAACCGGAAACAACACACCAATCAGATCCCTCGGATCAGAACCAAAACGAAGATCAAGTTCAGGCCAACGATCCAGAGACTGAATCTGAATCAGAATCAGAATCAGAATCAGTTAATGAACCACTTGAAACACGAGAAGAAGTAAGGAGGTGGACAAGGCAAACCACACTTCCTAGAAGATTTGAAGAGTATGTTATGGTCACCGAAAAATGTTTACTGGTGGATGATGAACCTGTAAACTATGAAGAAGCAAAAGGTTGTAAAAATTGGGAAAATGCAATGAAAAGTGAGCTGTACTCAATTGAACAGAATGAAACATGGGAACTAACATCTTTACCAATTGGTGCAAAAGAAATAGGTTTGAAGTGGGTCTACAAGATTAAAAGAGATGCAAACGGGGAGATATTAAAATACAAAGCGAGACTCGTAGCCAAAGGATATGTGCAGAAACCGGGGGTGGATTTTGATGAAGTATTCGCTCCTGTAGCAAGACTTGAAACTATTCGCATGATTTTGGCCTTGGCATCTAAAAGAGAATGGTTTGTGTATCACCTCGACGTGAAATCGGCCTTTCTAAGCGGAGAATTAAAGGAGGAGGTTTATGTAAAACAACCGGACGGATTCTTAGTACCCGGGAAGGAGAACTTGGTGTACAAGTTACACAAGGCTTTGTACGGATTACGGCAAGCACCCCGAGCTTGGAACGAATGTCTTGATAGAAAGTTGAGGCACCTGGGTTTCATTCGTTGTCCAAGAGAGCAAGCAGTATATACAAAGAGTATTACCGGGGCGATATTATTGTGGGGGTGTATGTCGATGATCTCATCATAACCGGGGAGAGATCATATCAAATAGAAGAGTTTAAGAAGCAAATGATGGCTGAGTTTGATATGCAAGATTTAGGATTGTTATCATATTATTTGGGAATTGAGGTGCAACAACAGAAAGGAAGTATTTCACTAAAACAGTCTAGTTATGCAAACAAAATTCTGAAAAATGCTAGATTGGAAGAATGCAACTCTACTAGATTTCCCATGGAACATCGTTTGCATGTTACCCGAGATGAAGATGGTGAGATAGTGGATCCAACGTTATATCGCCGCCTAATTGGAAGCCTCTGTTACTTGTTACACTCGAGACGCGACTTGTCATACTCAATTGGTGTGATGAGCCGGTTTATGCAAGAGCCAAAAATTAGTCATATGAATCTACTAAAACATATATTGCGCTATGTGAAGGGAACAATTGATAACAGGCTAGTATATAAAAAGATGATGATTTTGGATTGGTAGGCTACTGATCAAACAGATGGTCGAAGCACGACATGAATGGCGTTTTATTTTGGTACATCGCTTATCTCTTGGAACTCACAAAAGCAAAAGACTGTTGCTTTGTCGTCTTGTGAGTCCGAGTTTATGGCAGCCGCAGCTACTGCATGTCAAGCATTGTGGTTGAGAGGTCTTCTTGGTGAATTAACGAGAAGCAAAAAAGAGATGGTGGAGCTTCGAGTAGATAATAAATCTGCAATAGCTCTTATGAAAAATCCGGTTTTCCATGGTCGTAGTAAACATATTAACACAAGATTTCATTTTATACGTGAATGAATCGAAAGAGGAGAAGTTCAAGTGGAACATGTTTGAGGAGAAGAACAACGGACAGACATCTTGACTAAAGCTCTGCCTAAGTTAAAATTCGAAGAGATGCGAAGTTTGCTAGGAGTGGTGGATTTGAGTGGAACAAAGCAAGGATTTAGGGGGTGAATGTGAAAAAGTTAATCCTTGCATGAGAAAACTTAGAGAACAAGGAGAAATAATCAAACTTGGATTAAAAGTTGTTATTAGAATTTTGAATTTATTAAGAGTCATAGTTAGATTGGTATTAGAATATTGTAGCTTAGTTATCAAGTCATGTAACCTATAAATAGTGAGAGGAGGTTATGTATTCTTTAAGTCTTTTCAAGTTATCAATAAACCAAAAGAGTCGTGGGAGTCCCCCCAAAATCGTTGTGTGTGTTTGTGATTTTCTTTGATCAATTGTTTCTTCCAACAAAGTGCCCCCCTCCTACACCTTCGCCATCAAATAATCACATGAGTACCCGACCCGGTTTACTTTGGCCCGTATCTTTCGAACCGACCCGATCTTCTCCCCTTATTTATTTATCATTCATGATGTAAACTGTTAAAATTATCAATTTCAAATGGTATGATTTTCTCTTCCTTTTTTACTTTTTTTTTTTTAATCTTTGGCATGTGTGTGGTGGTTATAATCTGGAGGGACTAATGGTGACAATAACTGCATCTTGAAGGACCTCTCGAGTGCTCCAGCCATCTAGTTTTCTCGGGTATTTATTTATGCCCCTCCCTGGTTAGGGTTAAGAGACACAAAGCACAGCCGTTTCCTTCTGATCGTGAACCCTAAGCCTTCTTCTCCGGCTGATAACAAAGTTGTGTTCTTGTTCAAAGGATTCCTTGTTTTTACATAAACCAAAACCAAATTCAAAACAATGGCGGAAAATCAAAATCCCATTCCCATTCATGATGATCCAAGGTAACCAAACCCAAACACAAACACTCTTCTCTTATTTTATTTTAAAGTTTTACTAACATTGTTTCTTATTTTATTGTTTTTCTCTACCAGGTTGGGTGACATTTCTGGCACTTGTACCTACCTTCTTCGTTTCTACATGACATTTCTGGCACTTGTGATCATGGAGTTTCTGAAGCAAGGAAAACGTTCTCTCGCTGAGAACCCCCTTACGTGTATCTCCTTGTTTCTCTTCTTCATCGCTGTTGTTTGTAGCCAGGGGCGGACTTACATACAAGCGGGGGGTTCACAGGAATCCCCGAGTTTCTAAATTTATATAGAACGCTAGCTAAAAAAACTGGGGTGAACCTCTCAAAAAGTTAGAGGGTGAACCCCCTTACAAAGTTTAACAATTGATGTAGTGGTTTAGGCTTTGCTTTATAACCCGGAGGTTGTGGGTTTGAATCCTTTCACTAAGGCTTTTTAAAACCTTTTTTTTACCTGATTTCGTATGGGTCTTTTAATTATTTATGTTTCTTTTGTTGGGCACTTGGGCTGGGCTGGTATAACAAAGAAAAACAGATCGCAGGAAGTCAACAAACGTATCATGAAAATCTGAATTTGCTCTTCCAAGACTAAGGATATACTAATTACAAACTCAAACATATTGAGGGCCCAAAGAGACTTAAACGCCTCTCTTATTTAACATTAGATAGTTAAGCACATCTTGAATATTCATCCATGAAGCTGAGTAACTCACATATATGAGGCTAAATTAACTAGCATACCAAAAGGCAACATCTAGCCGTCAGCAGTTAGGACATTAATGATCTATCCGTTAGTAAAACTGTGTTGAGACTTGAGACATATGAGGTGGATCCCCTAGGGCTTAATGACGATTTTTTTATTATGTTATCGTATTTTTGTTATATGATGAGCTTTACCCGACCTGAACCATCGAACCAACCCGAACTTTTTTATGTCCGGACCTATGATATTGGAGTAACTAAAAATAGTGAACCCCTTGAAAAAAATTCCTGGATTCGCCACTGTTTGTAGCCGCTGTTTTTTTCACGGCATGCACACCGTGTATTATATCTCCATCAGTTGTGCAATCTGCTTGCTTTTTCTGGAGGAGTTCTTTATACTTATAAGTTAGTTAGTTAGTTAGTTAAGATTGTAATTTAAGAAGAATGAACTTTTGTTTAGTAGTTTTATTAATTATGATGGTGGTCTTGTTGTTTTAATTTTGTTTCTAATTTCCAAGCACTGTAATCATCTATTTTCTATTAATGAAATGAAATATAGTTTTAGTGATTATTTTGGTTTGACCCTCCAAGTTCGTGGCGATATGGTGCTTCTTGTCAAGGAAGATCAAGAAGGAAAATAAGAATGCGTTTTTTTTTTTAGTTTTTTACTTTCTAGTTTCTAGTTTAATTAATGCCTTTTTAAAAGTAACCAATAAAGTCTCTGACAATACATTAATAGGATGTGCGACGAATTTTCTAGTTTAATTTTTTAATTATTTATGAGTGGGAATTGAACTCATTACTTACGCAAACCCTGATTTTAAGAAGATTTTTCTTTACTGTTGCAACCCAAATGATATTTATCTTTATTACTACACTCTATTACTCTCTTTTATTTTTTTATTTTTTATTTTCTAAACTATATATAACCAAGATATATTATTAATCATACTTTCCCGCTTGAAAATTTACATTTTTTTGACAAATATATTTTTTTACACTGAAGTTTATTTAAGATAAGTTTTAATTTTCTTTTTTCACAAAACAACGAAATTTGATAATTAATATGCTACAAATTAATTAAATAATTTATAAAGACAGAAGAAACAAAACTAAAAAAGGCATGGTCTTTGTAACTAAATAAAGGTAAAATCATTATAGTAATTGTTTGACCAACATGTAACTTTTTTTACCCTACTTTTTAAAAAAATTAAATAAAAGTTTATAATGCTTCTATTCTCCTTTGTTTTTTAGTTTTTTACCCAAGCGTAATCATATTCCTATCGTTACAGTCCATTCTGAAAACTCTAAACGTTGTTAAGAGCTTACTTGGGAACATAAAGTTTCCTTCTCATTATCCTTGTTAATACTATAAAACCTAAATCCTGAACCATACCCTTCTACTTTAATTTCGGGACGAAATTTCCTAAAGTAGTGGAGACTGTAATATCCAGGATTTTCCGACCTATACCCTTGGACGTGTCATTAAAAACTTGAAATTTTATTAAAATTATTTTCAAATTTCCTATGGTGTACTCGACTAGTCTTTCAAACCTTTAAACTAAAATGTCTCGGTATTTCAAACTATGAAAAATCTTTGTTTGGGCGTCGTATGTAAATTATCTATTGAGTACACTTCAACTAGTTGAAGATCATTATTAGTGATGCAAAAGAAATTGGTCGTCTCGGAAATTAAATACTTTATCATGTTTATCTTCCTTGACGTGGGCGTAGCATTTAGGGCAGGAATTGGTGGTCTCACAATGCCGAGCAAGACCCCTATCTGTCATGTGCGCACATATTAAGGTTATTGTTAACATGTGATGCTCCCAAACTAGGGGTGTGCAAACGGGTATACCCGTACCCGTACCCGTATCCTTTTGATGACCAAATACATACTCGTGACCCGTATAGTAGTTAAAAGGGTAATAATTATTGATTTAATTGTTATATATTTATGAAAAACAATTTCACTTGTGACATATATATATATGGTGAAGTTTATAAGAAAACTAACATTTATGGAGAGAACTAGAGAACTCCACTTTAAAGGTAAAAAAATTAATAAAAAAATCATAACTCAAAAACTAAAAAAGTGGTTCGGAGACCTTGTTTCCCACGTCGTTCTCATTCAAACAAAAAATAATAGTCGGTTTAGCTTAGCTTATAGGTTAGGTTTTTGGATGGGGGGTGGGGGGTTTAGGTTTTTGGGGGGTCGGTGGGGTAGGGTTAGGGTTTTGGGTGTGGTGGGGGTGGGGTGAGGGGTTTAGGTTTTTGGGGTGGGTTAGGTTTTTGGGATGGTAATACACATATTTAATATTACGTTTAGGGTTAGGTTTTTTAGGGTAGGGGGTGGGTGCGGTGGGTTTAGGTTTTTAGGTGGGGGTGGGTGGGGTGGATGGGTTTAGGTTTTTGGGTGTGGGTGAGTGGGTTTAGGTTTTTGGGTGGAGGTGGGTGGGGGATTTAGGTTTTTTAGGTGGGGGATTTAGGTTTTTTGGGTGGGGGTGGGTGGGGGGGGGGGGGTTAGGTTTTTGGGTAGGGGTGGGTGTGGTGGGTTTAGGTTTTTGGGGGTGGGTGTGGGGGGTTTAGGTTTTTGGGTGGGGGTGGGATGGGGGTTTAGGTTTTTGGGGTTGTGTTAGGTTTTTGGGGTGATACTACACATATGCAATATTTAAAATAATAAGAAAAAAACAACGAGTTAATTCTTATTTTTTATACCGTTATTTATACTCAAATGAAAGATAAAGAAATTCTTGATTTAATGGGGCAATTTTTAAAAAAAATAATAATGTATGCAAATGATAGAAATGTTTAAAGATTTATATACTTTAAGTTCTAATTTTACCCTTTTTCTTTAAAATTCCATCCCTTCTTTTCTTAGTGATTTTCTAGTTCTCTCATTAAAATGAGTTCTCTCATGAACTCAACCATATATATATATATAGAGAGAGAGAGACATTTTCAATTGAGAACCATCATTTTGGTGAGAACCAAAAGAACCATACATTCTTACACAAATGCATACATGCATCCTTACTTTATATTATATTTGTGTAGAAATGTATGGTTCTGCCAAAATGATGATTATTAATTGAACATGTCCATATATATATATATATATATATATATATATATATATATATATATATATATATATATATATATATATATATATGAAAATGTGTATATTGAAAATGTACATCCTACAAATAGAATGTATTAAAATCTTAAAACTTTATAGGTTTATATTTATATAAGCAAAATGATTTATAAACTTATTTTTTAATACTAAAACTTATAAACAAATAAACCTTATAAATTATTTTATAGAATTATAAATTAATAGCTACATGTTATAAAAACTAAAACATATATTTGTTTTAAAAAGTCTAAGGACTAAAACTGTCATTATCGAAACTTGTTTTAAACATAAAAATCAAGTTTATACATAAGATAACAAAACCTTTAAACTCCAGGGGCCTGTTCTATAACTAATCCAAACTCCCAAATCAAAAAACGGTCTCACGTTCGAATCCCTCTGAGACCGGTTTTCATCCCCTATTATTCAAAATCGCATTTTCGGCCAAATTCAACGAACCTCGGGCTTCGCCTCGAGCGTGCGACCATAACCCGAGATATCCCAATATCCAATTTCGACTTTAACGGCAACGTGATTCGAAATTGAATCCATCGTATACAACCGTCCTCTTCCCAACTGTTCCAGCATTAAAGACTGAAATCGAGTATAAATATCGGTGGCAACTCATCAACGACACACCACTCAAACTCACTGAACTTCCAATTCCTCCAAATCGGACCTGCAATTTCCGTTTGAACTCGTGGACAGCCGACTTCGAACCCAGACTTGTTCTTTCTCATTCCTTCATCGATTCAGGCAATTCTAATGGCCAAAACCTTCGTTTTCATTTGAGGAACAAAAGCCCTATGTCAATTTGCAATGACAGAGGGATTTTCGATTCGTATTTGATGAATTTGTTTCTAGGGTTCATAAGGAAATTTGGGTATGATTGCAGGACAAATTTATCTATTTAATTTTCTAAGTTTAAATCTAACGAGGCCTGTAGTCGGGTGGTTAAGCTGTGTGTGTGACTCGGGTGGCCCAGGTTCGAATCCGGCCGACCTGAGTTTTGTCCCCTTTATTTCTTTTAGCACTTTTAAACAGTTTTTACACTTTGAATTATTTTTATAAAATCTGTTAAACATTTATAAACTTAAAATCGATTTTTATTTACACTTTTATATTTTGAAACATTTTTAATTAAATCAAACTTATAATAATTAATTCTTTAAAAATAGTTTTAAATGCTTAAAAACTATAAAAAATACTTGTAACACCTTATAAAACTTATACATTCAATATAAACTCAGAAACTTTAAGTTGTTATTTATTTTCTGAAATAATACAACTTACTTTGTTTTAAAAACTTTGAATTAATTATTAAACTTTCATTTAATAGAAAACTTACATAATAAAATCAGAAAAAAAATAATTAAAACTTACATAATAATTAGAAAACAGAAAACCTACAAATTTGTGCATTTTATAAAAGTTGTATCTAATTCATTCAAAGTTTGACTATTTATTTATTTATTTTAAAACATAGAAAATAAATATACTTTATTTATTTTTAGAATGTTTTATGAAACCTAAAGTTAAAAGAAACTTATAATTTATAAACTCATATAAGTGTAGAATACATATAAACTTATAATTTTAAACATAAACTTTATTTAAAATACTTATAAACTTATAATTTAATACTTGTTAAACTTATGGTTTCATTTAAACTTTAAATATTTATACACTTTTAATTAAGATGTAAACTCTATAAGAAATTCTATTTAACTTTTTAAAAACTTATAAATACATATTATTTATTTAAACTTACAACTACATTCTAAACATTATTTATTTACTGTAATATCCACGATTTTCCGACGTAACTTTTCCTAAATCTTTACAAGTGTTATAAATGTAAATCTTTGGAAACTTGTTAAAAGCTTATATTAAGCTAATTTATGTATAAAGATACTTGAGATATATATATGTGTGTGTCTTATGGATAAAACGTATTAAGTTCTTGAAACCTTATAGTTTATAATTATATAAATAATGTAATTGATGAACTTATATATTTTTTTTATATACTTAAACATGTAAACTATAAATTATTTTATAAAATTATAAAATAATAAAAGTAAATAAAACTTATTTAGGTTATAAAACTAAAACATATTTACATTTTATAAAAGTCCAGGGACTGAAACTACCATCCTTGAAACTTACTTTAAACTAAAACCTAATTTTATACATAAAATAGTAAACACTTGAAACTACAGGGACCTAAGTGTAATTTTCCCAAACTTTCGGATCTGAAACTGATCACGAGTTCGACCCCCACTAATCCCGGTTTTGAGTCCAAATTATTCAAAAACACGTAATCGGATGAATTCAAATCTCCTTGAGCTCCGAATCAGGCGTGCGACCGAAGCCCAATGTGTATCAATGCTTGAATTCAATTCTAACGCCGCGTATTTTGAATTTGCACTCGTTTTCATTCACCCGTAAACCTCTCAACTGTACGAGCATTAAACGTTGGAATCGATTATAAATACCTTTTGGAACACATTAGCGGCGTCACACTTCAACACTCCAATACCTCAATTCCATCAAATCGCATCTGCATTTGTCGTTTGATTCCAGTGGCACCCGACCCTGAAGCTTGAACTCATTCACCTTCAATCCGACATCAAAACAGGTGATTCGAATGCTCATCTCCTTCGTTTTCATACAAGGATCAAAAGCCCTCTGTCAATTTGCAATGACAGAGGGATATTCGATTCGTATTTGACGGATTCCAATCCTTGGGTTCATCAGGAAATTGGGGGCGATTTAAGCTTGTGTTTATAAATTTCTTTTTCCGTATAAACCACCAGCGAACCCGTAGCCGGGTGGTTTGATCACTTGTGTGTTAACTTGGGTGGCCCGGGTTCGAATCCTGCCCAAGTTTTGCGATTTTATTTTTTTTAAGCTTTTTAATCAGTTTTATAGCTTCTAATAATTTTTATAAATTCTGTTAAATCTTTATAAACTTAAAGAAGAATTTATTTACACTTTTACCTTTTGGAAATATTTTAATTAAATTAAACTTAATTGGAACTTATAATAATTAAACTTAAAAAAAAATTTAAGTTTTTTAATCAGTTTTATAGCTTCTAATAATTTTTATAAATTCTGTTAAATCTTTATAAACTTAAAGATGAATTTTATTTACACTTTTACCTTCTGGAAATATTTTAATTAAATTAAACTTAATTAGAACTTATAATAATTAACTCTTTAAAATAAGTTTTAATACTTAAAAACTATAAAAATGTTCTAAACTTTTATAAGACTTGTACATTTAATAGAAATTGTTTTATAAACTCGGAAACTTTAAGTTGTTATGTCTTTTGAAATAATAAACTTATTTTGTGTAAAACTTTAAATTAAATTATTAAACTTTCATTTAAACAGAAAAAACTTATAAAATCATATAAACTCAGAAAATTTATAAAAACTAACATATTATTTAATGAACAGGAAACTTAAAGACTTATGCAATTTTTTTAGAATCTATATTCATTTAATTCAAGTCTTATATTTATTTAAATTAAAAACAAGAAAATAAATATACATTGTTAGGAGTTTATAAACTTATAAAAACAGAAACTATAAACTTAATAAATCTAGACTTATACAATTTATAAAACTTATATTTTATAAACAGAAAACTTATTTGTTTATAAAAAATTTAAATAGGAAATAAACATACTTTATTTACCTTCTAAATATTATAAAGTTATAAACTAAAAGAAACCCTATATAAAACCTTATAAACTTATGATTAAATTTTAAACTTTAAAAATATTTTAAAATGTAAAGTTTATAAGAAATTCTACTTAACATTTTATAAACTTATGAGTATTTATTATCTATTTAGACTTATTTATTTACAAGTTAATTTGTAAGATAAATACTTAATACTTAAAAACTTAAATAAATCTTAAATGATTTATATTGCTTAAATAGGTATTTATTTTTGTAAATTATTATTTATCCGTAATAATTATGTACTCTTAAAATAACTATTATAAATCTTTATAAACCATCTATCCTTTAAATAATTATTATTTATCCTTAATAATTATCTATTTAATTATTGATCCTTAAAAATTATTTATGCTTTAAAAGATTTTTATTAATCTTTAATAACTATTTATCCTTTAATTAATTATTGTATACTTCAAATAATTATTATTAATTTAATAATTATTAGGTATTTCTCTTAACTATTATTATAACTCCCCTTATACATACTTAGAAAACTACTTTAAACTATTATTACTTAACTTTGTATAATTAATAATGCTTTTTAATTAATTATTTTAGACCATAAACTTATTAAACTTTGATATTCAAGCCTTGTGCTATTTATTTAAAACCTCATTTAAAAATTGATTTAAACCTTATAAACACAATAATTTCCGCCTACCTTTTGGAACCCTAGTTAAATCTTAGAATCTTAGATACTTGCCCTAGACTTATAGGATCAAACTTGAAACTTTAAACTTGTATTCTTAGGCTTGTTATGAGGATATTCTCCCTCAAAACCCTACTACACTTAATCTTTGTTGGACACTCTTCATCATCCATGTGAGTATACTTAGCCCCTTTTCGTTTTACATTCTTTATAAACTTGAGGTGAAACATGTATCAAAACTTAACTATGCCTATATGTTTATTCTTGTCTTATTATGCTTGAGACTTGCATGCTTAAATTAAACTTAAAACTAGCATATCCGTTAAGTTTGATCAAGCCTATAGTAACAATGATAGATCTATCGTATCTAACCAATCCACCTAGATTGATTAACCCTTCGGGGGGGAGCCCATGGTGATTGTTACTGAATTTAGACTTTAAACTTTTAAGGGTAACCTCGGGTTATGCCTAAACTTGGTTAGAGGATTGATATGCACAATGTTTAACTTGTTTGTTCTCACACTTATACTATAGAATGCATGACATAGTGAATTGTAAAACTTTTCCAAGACTTTGTTAAACCGTGTCAAAACCTTTGTATCTCACCAACTATTTTTAGTTGACATATTACTTAACATGTTTCAGGTACACAAGCATGAGACTTTATTGTGAACATGTAGGATACTTTGGACCTAGAATACCTATTAAATTAAACTTGTATTCTTGTTGTATTCTATTTATTACTTGTATTGTAAACTTTAAAGTATTAATGAAATTATTTAAACTTTAATAGTTAACCTTGTGCTTTTGAACAACCGCGTCCGCCCCGACGTATAATCCGCCGTCGGTTGGGGTGTGACATTTACAAGTTAAAATGTAAAATAAATGTTTAACACTTAGATACTTTAATAAGTCTTAATGATCTATATTGATAAAAAAAAAATATTTATTTTTATGGATAATTATTTAACCTTAATAACTATTCATCTTTCTAATTATTATAAATCCTTAATCACTACTTTTTAGTTAAATAAATTTATTTATCCTTAATAAATATTTTATTCTTGAAATAATATTTATTGACCTTTAACAACTTTTTAGTCTTTAAATAATTATTATTCTTTAAAAACTAATTATTCTTTAAATAATTATTATAAATCTTAAATAATTATTTAGTCTTACACTAAATTTATTTATTTTTAAATACTTAGAAGACTTTATTGGATTATTATTACATATGTTGTGTAATTGTAAGACGTTTTAAATAATTATTCTAAACTAATAAACTTATTACATTTTGATATTTAAGTCTTATGTCATTCATTCAAAATTTCTATTTGAAACTTTAATCTAAACTTTATAAACACAATCATTCTCGTCTCCTCATTGGAACCCTAGTTAATCTTAGAATCCTAGACCCGTTGCCACAGACATAT
This sequence comes from Smallanthus sonchifolius, assembly GCA_023525975.1. Taxonomy (NCBI): domain Eukaryota; kingdom Viridiplantae; phylum Streptophyta; class Magnoliopsida; order Asterales; family Asteraceae; genus Smallanthus; species Smallanthus sonchifolius. The sequence goes on along the minus strand of CM042027.1, from coordinate 14,842,810 downwards.
AGGATCAAACTTGAAACTCTAGACTTATGTTCTTAGGCTCGTTGTGAGGATATTCTCCCTCAAGGCCTTGCTACTCCTAACTCTTATTGGACACTCCCTCATTATTCCAAGTGAGTATACTTAGCCCATTTTTCATTTTACATTCTTTATAAACTCGGGGTGAAACACGTACAAACTTCCAACTTATACAATTGTTGTACAACTATGCCTATATGCTTATTCTTGTGTTATGCTTGAGACTTGCATGCTTAAATTAGACTTAATATTAGCATATCCATTAACTTTGATCAAGCATATGGTAACAATGATAGATCTATTGTATTTGACCAATCCACCTAGATTGATTGACCCTTCGGGGGGAGCCCATGGTGATTGTTACTAAATTTAAACTTTAAACTTTTAAGGGTAACCTTCGGGTTATGCCTAAACTTGGTTGAAGAATTGATATGAACAATGTTTAAACTTGTTTGTTCTCACACTTATACTATAGAATGCATGACATAGTGAATTGTAAAACTTTTCAAAGACTTTGTTAAAAATGTGTCAAAACATTTGTATCTCACCAACTATTTTTAGTTGACAGTTTACTTAACATGTTTCAGGTACACAAGCATGAGACTTTAATAGTCAACGCTGATTCTTTCCTTGTATTGAAACCTTGAAAGTATTAACGAAACTATTTAAACTTTAATAGTCAACCTTGTGCTATTGAACAACCGCGTCCACCCCGACGTATAATCAGTCGTCGGTTGGGGTGTGACAGCTGACAAAAAAAAATCAATCGAAACTATGAATCTGTCAAAAAAAATCGATCGAAACTACTAATCTAACAAAAAAACAACAGAAACTACTAATCTAACAAAAAAAACAACCGAAGATGCTAATCGCCCCCGCCATATTCAACCTGAAAGTTAAAAGTCTCAGTTGAAAAGGAACTTCAACACGACCTTTACCCCTTACCCGAACGTGAGTAGCGGTCGCGTGCACCCGCATTTCGGCTTCAAACAAAAAAAAATTAGTCAAAAACACCGATCGAATGTCCGATAAAAAACAATAAAACGATCAAAAAATGTACCTATTACAGTCTGGTTGTCGATCATGGCATCCACACGAAGAGTCATGTTTCGGTAGGGATGTTTGAGAATTGCGAGAGGAGGACGGCGAGATGGTTGAAGGTTCGATACAAAACTGTTTCGGTAGGGATGCAGCTATTAAAATAGGGGTGGGGGTTCAACACGCGAATTATGGTTATAAAATAGAGTTAATTACCATCTCATCCATGTCGAAGCAGATTTTGTAGTTTCAGGTGAGTTAGTAGTTTCGGGTGAGTTAGTAGTTTCCGGTGAATCCCTGTCGAAACTAAACTTAACGGGAAAAAATTAACGAAGTTAGGCCCAGGGGTTCAGAGTGTTACAGATTGTATGCCACAGGTACTCAGAGCGTTAAAAATTCATGTTAGCGACGCATTGTGTTAAATCGTGTAAACCATAGGGACGCAAACGGTAATTTACTCAAAAAATTATATACATGCAAATTAAAAATAAAAGTAGAATACGCCGCGCACTCCGTTTTTAACGTAACGAACGAAAGCTATTATAGAAAAATAATATTAATAGAAATTAAAGCTGGTTAAAACATAAATTTATATATATTAGATGGAGTGAAAGCGGTAACTATAGTTACACGAAATGTAAAAAAATACTTTAAAAACCGTAATTACGAAAGTCAGAACTCACATCAGACGGATGAAATTGTTCAAAAATTATAATTTAATCTAGTTTTATTAATGTAATTTAGTCTAGTTTTATTATTGAGACTTCAAAATAAATAAAGGAATTAATTAGTTACTATCATCCCATGCTTTTCAAATGGTTAAAAACAAGTGACGTGGCAGAGGAGGAGAATTTGAGTCACTGTGGGATCACGTGACCTGCTTCAATAAGAGCCAATATTATTTTTTAAAAATATTGACATACAATGTTTATCGTGAAAACCACTAAACAATTATTATTTTTTAAAATAATCAGAAAAAATGGTTAAGACCACTGTAGAAGTCATTCTATTTTAGTATAGGTTAATAATTTTTACTTTATTGTTTTTTTTTCACTTTTTATTTATTTAATACGGTACATTTTTAACATATATAATCTCAGTATATTATCATATATAAATGTAGCTTCATAAAGATTATGTACAAAAACACTTTTTAAAAATGAAATTTATTACTATCGGTTTACGTAATAAGACGGGTAATGTTTTTCTTATAGATTTTATCGTCTTCTGTAACTTTAAAAACTACGTCACATATTTTGCCAAAACATAACACGGGTGGAGCGGGTGCTTTCTGGAGTGGATAGAGATTAAGTTTTATCTGTTAAGCGAGTGTGAAATTATAAAAATACCCTTTAGTGTAAACATTTACTGATAAAATAATTAATGCTTGTGGGCCACACCTATTTCTCATTAAAAAAATCTACTATTGAACTTTTATGAGGCCCATTTACCAAACATGTATCAAACTAGAGGTGCATAAAAAAATTAGAATCGGAACCGAACCTGTTTAAATACCTGGAACTGGAATCGAGTACATAGGGTATGTTTTTTCAACCAAGAATCAGACCCGAAACAGAAACCCGTCCCTTCTAATACCCGGTTTTTCGGAACCGATCATACCCGGAACCAGTTCTTGAGAATACCGAAATGTGCACATCTAACCCTAAACCCTAAAACCATACCTGGTTCTAACAATCTAATTTTTTTATATAATTTATCCAATGTGTTTATGACTTTATTTTTTAAACAATCTATTTTGTAACATTTTAAGTTTTAATGTTATTGGATTTTTTTAAGTTAGTTATTTATATGTTTAATTAATGTATTTATATGTTTAACTAAGTTTTTCGAATACCCGCCTTCAATACCCGGAACCGGTTCTTGAATACCCGAAAACCGGGTACATAGGGTATGGTTTTTCAACCAAGATCCGAACCCGCAATCGGTTCCTTCTGATACCCGGTTTTTCGGAACCGATCATACCATCGGAACCGGTTCTTGAGAATACTCGAAATGTGCACCTATAGATCAGACCCCATTCTTCAAAACCACCCCTCTCATCCTCCTGCCACCCCCTTATTCGGCAACCACCATCTATGTACCCAACACCACCTTTGTTCTGTCCATCGTCATATACCTTTCTCCCTCTTTGAACATGTCGATAACAGAGAGGGATCGACGGTGTTGAATGGAACCTGCCTCCCTCGTCATATACCCTTCCTCGCCCTATGCTTAGCCTCGTTTCCCTCAAATTGAAATTATCAATTTCTATCGAATTATTGCTCTGATTTGGATCTGGTTTTGCTTCTGACTTTGATTTTGGATTGGTCTAGCCATTGTAGGAAGCTGTAGAGATTCATGGTGAATCAAGCAAAACATATGAACCCCAAATAAAATCTGAAAGCAATTAGAGATTTGAAAATTTTGAACGACTTCACATGAAATTTATATTTCAAGATCTATTACTGCAACACCCGAAACCCGGGGGTCTCATACATTGGTTTATACATCGGCATAATAGTTATTTAACCAAAAATTTCATTCAAACACAACGAAAACTTTGTCCAAACATATCATCAAGTCATTACATAAGTAAACCGTAATTGCCTGAAAGTAAAAAACAAATAGTAGGATGCCAGTCTTCTCACGAGCTTCCCACTATCAACCAGTCTTTAACCAGACATGAATACTAAAAGTCGGCTACGTTGACTGAGTTCTAAAAGTTCTTTAAAACATAAACTTGAACTTTATAAATTTAAAACTCTTCTCTTTACCAAGATAAATAAACTTCATTAGAAAGATACTTAATCAAAATTCGTTTACTTTATAAAATCATAAAATAGACTTTAACAATCATGCTTGCACAAAGCAAGACACCTTTAGCATGATGTACTCATATAAGACTTCTTTAACGTGCTTAGACTGTAACATCCCGGGTTTTTATATTAAAAACCACTTGACGGGCCAAGCCCATGGTGCGGGGGCGCGTGAATGAGGGCCAAGCCCAACCCAAGGGAACACCCTTTAGGGTGTTACGCAAAGAGGAAACCCCCCATTTGTGTCTTGCGGCTTCCGAGAGAGAGAAGAAAGGGAGAACAAGGCATTCGTCGAATTTCTTGCCCGAATCGAGGTATAATCGCGATCCTTTAATCATTGTTTACGCGTTTTGGATCCCGGATACTCGTTGTAACCGTTATAGTTCTGGGGTTTATGCAAAGGATGATGCTTCGTGAAGAAATCACGCGAGAACGGGAACTCTGGCGAGAAATCCGGCCACTGTTCCCGATCACGCGAGAACGGGAACTCTGGCGAGAAATCCGGCGATGGTAGGAGGTGGTAGGGTTTGGCGACACAGTCGCGTGGATATATTATTCGTCCAATTCCGAGTCCGTTTGATAGTGTTTCAAGCAGCGCGAAGACAGACGCATGAAAATGGACGAATCCGGCCACTGTTTCGTTTTTCGGCGACAGCAACTGGTTCGTCTGAAAGGGTTCGGCGATACGGACGTGTGAATATATAATTCTCCTAAAACGGAGTTTATTTGGATTGGTTTTAAGCTACTCGAATATTGACGCACAAAACCGAACGTGCTAAAAGAATTATATGTGTAAATCTTACTCTGACTCTATCAACGCATCTTAAAAAAATTATGTTGGATAATTGGATTGTACGTCATAATGAACCTACATTACGGTTATCATAATTTCTATTCTGATTTTTTTATTTGGTATTTTCAGTAATATATAGCTTAATATAAAAGAAAATTACACAACCAAGAATATCCCTATGTGGTTCCCAACCCACCATTTTCACTATGAAATGAACGTTGGCAAAACGGACATTAATGATAAGGTTTGAGTAGTTGCGTATTTAATGAAAGTCAAAAGATTATTTAATGAACGTCAAAAGATTGATGCTTTTTGAAAATCCAATCTTTTCAGAAGGAGTAGCCATGTCGGATTAGGGCTAGGATGTCAAAATAACTCGAGGAGTATACGTGAAATTTGAAACATATCCGAAACTCAAAACATTAAGGATTGGTATACCTAAAACTTGACGGGTATGTGACCATGTATATGATTAATTTTTTAAAAAAATTGCGGGCATTAGACGTGTATAGAGTTAGGTGATACCCGACCCGATTACCGGAAACCAGATGCCCGTTTACCCGAACCATATACTCGAAGATTTTAATTTTTATTTTCTTTTAACCCATGCCTAAAAATGCTTCATTTTAGTAAGTTCATTATGTAGAAAATAAATTTTCTTTTGATGTATGTAATTTATTCATATTTAATACGTTATTAAAAATATAAACAATAGTCATAGAAAAGTACGACACATACCCAACGAGTATTGGTCGATACCCGCGAGTATGTTCGATACTAACGGTATACCTGATACCAACGAGTTTGCCTGATACCCAATGGGTAATTACCCGACACAACCCGGCGGGTAATGGGCCGGGTATGGACACGATTTTACAACCGGGTATGGGTATGGGATTACCGATACCCGACCCATTGCCATCCATAATTAGGGCATGAGGTATACCGAGCGTGAGAACGAGTGGTGTGAGCAAAAAGTGAATGTCAGGTGGACGTCACCTCGCCCACCCATATTTTTCACACAACTCTCACATTGGAGGGGTATACCCGTGTGAGTGTGAGTAGTGTAAACATTAATTATATTTTTTTTATAAATTTTATACAACTTATATTTATATTAATTGAGTCGTGTGAGTGTAATGTGCGTGTGTGTGAGAGAGAGACACACACTTCATCTCCCCTGAGGCAACTCACCCACTCCCCCCCCACCTCCCCCACCCCCACCCCCACCCCCACTCCCTTATGCCCTTCACTTCCTTTTCACGCCTAGTATACCCCCCCTTACTGGTGCACAAAAAACCGGTTTGGGTGAAACTCGTTTAGCCAGAACCAAATCTGTCAAAGCCACTCAAGAACTGGTTTCAACCCGGTCAAAGCTGGTCAACCCCCTCCCCCCCACCCCATAAACCCATTTCAAACCGAATATGCTGGTTTAGACTTATATAAACTAAAATCGAATCAGTTTAGTTTGAAAAATCAATTTGTCCACCTCTAGGTCAGATTGTTTACAAAATTAGTTTTATATCATTATTTTGTCGAGCATCATTTGGTTATCTTTAGTTTTCAGAATTTTAATCAGTCTGTAAATTAATTTAAATTTGTTTAGTAAAATAAAGGAGTTCCTATTTAAAAGGATTGGGCTTGAAACCCGTTTCTGGTAGCTATTTGGAATTGGGCTCGGTAGCCAGCCCAGTAACTTGAGCCCAACGTATAAATGGAAACATTTTAAATGCTTGAAAGTTAAAACCCACTGGTCTTTAGTGAACCGGCAGGGTTTTCTAGTTAATCAAATTAGGTTATTTGATTTTTGAAAATTTAAAGCTAGATTCGTGTTGAAAATATCATTTTATATTTTATTTCAAATTAAATACTTATTTTTTTGTTTGCATATTGGGCTAGAGCTATTTGGATTGTGGGCTTGCAGAAGAATTGTGCGCTTGCTATAAAGATTATGGGTTGTATAAGATTTTACACTTATGTTCTCTCCAACTTTCTTTTTGAGTAGCGAACTAGGGTTCCATCTTTGGTGAAAATCCGTTCGAGTTTGGTGTTCTTCTTGTTGTTGAGTCTTATTATAGATCAGTCATCATGTTGATGATCTGAGTGGGGTTTCTGAGAGTTTATATTTTTTGTATCTTTTGAGTATAAATCTTTGATTTGAGTGTATATAGTTCATATTATCATGTTTTTGACAATTCGCGCTTCAAATATATTCGTATTCAAATTTGAGTTGATTCATTTCAAATTGAAACAATACAAAAGTATAGTGAGCTTAAAACTTTTCACTTACCGAAACCGATTTCCAAGCAAACCTGAACTACTTAATATGATTCGGTATTCGGGTTTATAAATCAAGAAACGGGTTGACCCGAAGAACCCAAATAAGCTTTTAAACATATTCCCTATTATTTATAGGTTGTTGATTAGGAGACAATGGTTGCCGAATAAAAATTCAAAGCCGATTAATATACATGAAAGGTGATTTCAACTTGTAGATGACTCCTAAAGTTCAAAGTGTGGCGTTGTCAGTGTTTATGGCTGACGTATTATTTTTAGTCTTTAAAAGTTAATTTAAGTGTCAGTTTTTTAAGTTTTTATATTACGTTTTGTTGGGAAAACTTTGTCTAATAAGTGGTGAAGTTTCTAACCCATTTTTGTAGCCCATTAAGCCTTAAATAATCTCTATTTTAATAACCCATTTTGCCCAAAATACAAGAAAAAACACAATTTAGAAGTCCAAATAATAGTCCAATTAGTAACCCGATTACCGAATACACCGACCCGTTTAAACCCGATTATCGAAACCCAATTACCGAGTAACTGAATCTTATTAGGGTCGGTATTTGGGTTGTATTCCATTGAAAAAAGACCCGAATAACTCAACCCAAACAACCCGAAACCCGGTTACAAAACCCGATGAACACCCCTAGCTCAAGCTATAATCTCTTTTTGGTTATCAAAAAATAAATATATGAAACTAATAAAACACCAAAATCCAAATTACATCATCGAAAATAAAAATTAGTCCCTTTACCCAAAGATATATAATTTTAGTCGAATGATCAAAAATTCATAATAGAATAGCAACATTCAGGTTCTTAACTTCATATATGAAAAAGAGAGATACAAACTTATCGAAGAAACCCAATAAGAGGAATTAGAAGTCCCCGTTGATTTATTTAGTTTATAGTTAAAATTGATTAGTAACATAATTGTAATTAAATTAATAATTTAAGTATTTTATAAGGTTTTTAAGGATAATATGGGAGAAAAATATTAATTTAGAAACTGTCATCTTTAATAACTAAATTTTCTAAATTCACTATTATCTCTCGTATCTCCTCTTTCACTAATTATGATCAAACAAATCAACAAAATACACATTTACGTATATGTAAACAAATTACATATACGCTTACGTATATTTAAACAGATCTACACATATATGCTTACGTGTATGTAAACATGTTGACATATGTGTTTGCGTATATGTAAACAAGTTACATGTGATGTCAAGAGTGGAGATGATGTGGATGTTACAAGTTACGTATACGTAGCTAATACGAGTTACATATACGAATCAAAAGAGAGAATAAAAAACTCAAGTTTACATACTTGTAAACATGGGTAAACAGAAAACAAAAAAAAGAAAGAAGAATTGAGTTACATATACATAGGTCTTACAAGTTACGTATAAATAGCTCATACGAAAAATAAATTATGATGAACACCATATGAACCACTACGATCAAAATTCACAATAGAAGCTTCATGTACAGAATCCTTCATGTATGTAACCCATTGAATTCCCTATCATCTTCACTCGCGTTCATGTACGTACCCGATTCAATCGATTCCTCCATCGTCACTTGACCGAGCCACCATCCTCCTTTGTCGTCATCTTCACCTTGACCGAGCCACTATCCACATTCGTCGTCACTTGGTGAACCAAAAAACCACCTCGCTTCGTTGTACTACGTCGTGGGGTCGTTCCGCTAAAACACACCTCTTTCTTTTTGTTTGTTTCTGAACCACTTGGGCAACATTCAATCTTTTTGCAATCCGATTTTTTGCTAAACGGATTTTCAAAGTTAAGAAAATAGGACCGGGAATAGAGGCTAAAATCTCGCGCGAACACCGTTTTAAAAAAAACCAGTTTTAAAATTGTTGGTTGTGATGTCCAACTCAATTGGTAAAAGTCAATTGCTAAAGTCAACAGTGATGGTTGGGACTAATTTGACTGATATAGTTAAGTTCAGGGGTATATTCTGTCAATCGCTGATTCTTCAAGTTCGGGGTTGTTTTCATTGCTTGTGGAACTTTAGGGACTAGAAGTGTTAATCTTGAAACATAGTTTGTTATTAGTTTGTTAATGACATATTAGGGCAAGTGATATATACGCATACTTGAGTATTAGTTTAGTTCAGTTGTTCAATGAGTAACCTCTCAATTCCTTTGTAATCATTCAGTTTCGTTTTCGATTGAATTGAATAAACCCTAATTGATTTGGGTATTTTGCTTTGTTATAGATTGACACAGAAATTCAATTAGTTCTTTGATGTTAATTGCAAATTCCGCTTGTTAGTTAACAATTGGTATCAGAGCTCAGGCTCGTGGGATATTAGTTGAAGTTAAATCGATCTGTATCAAAAGGCGATTCAACAATGGTGAATGCGAAGTTCGATTTGGAAAAATTTGATAGAAAGAATGATTTTAGTCTCTGGCGACTCAAAATGCGAGCTCTTCTGGTTCATCAGGGCATATCAGATGCATTATTGGGAGAAGAAAATCTTTCTGTAGGCCTGACTGATAAGGAAAAGAAAGATGTTCTAGAGAAGGCACATAGTGCCATCATCTTGAGCCTTGGTGATAGAGTGCTAAGAGAAGTGTCTAAAGAACAAACTGCTGCAGGGGTTTGGTTGAAACCGGAGAGTCTCTACATGACAAAGTCCTTGGCCAATCGGTTGTATCTCAAGAAAAGACTGTATACCTTTCAGATGTCATCAGGTAAATCATTAGAGGACCATACTGATGAATTTAACAAATTGGTGTTAGATCTGAAAAACATTGAGGTAGTGTTAGATGAAGAAGATAGAACCATCATCTTCCTGACTTCATTACCTCAATCATATGAACACTTTAAGGATACATTAATGTATGGAAAGGAAAGCCTATCTATGGAGGAGGTGTTGGCTGCAATAAATTCCAAAGAATTAAAGAAAAGGGCTAAATGTAGAGATGATGGGGCAGATGGTTTGTTTGTAAGAGGCAAGACTGAACAAAGGAATTCAAAGAACAGAACAAATGGTGGATCTAGGTCCAAGTCAAAGGTTAAGAAAAGGTGTTTTGTGTGTAATTCAGAGAAACATCTCAAGAAAGACTGTCCTGAATGGAAAAGGAAGAAAAGTGAGTTTAATAACTCAAGAAATCAAGGTAATAAGTCTCCTGAAAGTCCCACAGAAGGTTATTAAAGTGCTGATGTAATGATGGTGGCTAACTCTGAATTCAATGGTGAATGGGTCATGGACTCTGGTTGCTCTTACCATATGACTCCTGTTAAGGGATGTTTTAAGACTCTAAAAATGGTAGATCAAGGGACTGTCAAGCTAGGTGATGATAGGCCTTGTAGAATACTTGGCATGGGCATTGTTTCATTCAAGTTAGATAATGGTTCCTTTATTGATCTTGAAGATGTCAGGTATATACCTAATCTTAAAAGGAACCTTATATCCCTAGGAACATTTGAAAGTATGGGATACCATGTAAGCTTGAAGAATGGTAGAGCAAAAGTTATTACAGTGTTGTCAGGTACAAGAAGAGGCAATAACATTTATTTGTTGGATGGTGAAGTGAGTCAGAATGGATCAGTATCCGTGGCAGATAATAAGGTGGATACTAAGGCTATGATTTGGCATCAAAGAATGGGTCATATAAGCACACAAGGGCTTGTTGAATTGCGTAAACAACAAGCAATTGGGGATCTCAAGAATTGTGATGTTGGGTTTTGTGAGAACTGTGTTTTAGGCAAATCTAAGAGGGTAGTTTTAGCAGAGGGGTTCACTCTACTAAGAATGTATTGGACTATGTCCATGCAGACTTGTGGGGCCCTGCTAGGACTTTATCCTTAGGAGGAGCCAGGTATTTCTTGTCTCTCATAGATGACTATTCCAGGAGGGTTTGGGTTTTTGTTATGAAGCACAAAGATGAAACATTCTCAAAGTTCAAAGAATGGAAGGTGATGGTGGAGAACCAAACAAAAAGAAAGGTTAAGAAATTAAGGACTGATAATGGGTTGGAATTTTGTAATGGTTTGTTCAACCAATATTGCAAGAATCATGGTATTGCAAGACATTTGACTATTGTGGGGACACCACAACAAAATGGTCTTGTGGAAAGAATGAATAGGACCCTACTAAACAAACTAAGGTGTATGTTGATCAGTTCGGGTATGCCAAAGACTTTCTGGGCAGAAGCTTTGTCTACTGTAGTTTATTTGGTTAACAGGTCCCCATCTGCTGTTATTGATATGAAGACTCCTATGGAGCTTTGGTTAGGACATTTGGCCAATTACAAGCATTTGAAGGTGTTTGGGTCTCTGGCTTATGCTCATGTAAGCCAGGGGAAACTGGAACCAAGAGCACAAAAGTGCATTTTTCTGGGATATCCTGAGGGTACCAAAGGGTACAGACTATGGAGATTAGAGGAAGGGAGCCCTAAAATTATAGTCAGCAGGGATGTTGTTTTCAAAGAAGATATCATGTACAAGGAAGTGATAAAGTCTAATTGTAATAGTAGTTCAGTGGATGGTCCAGAGAACAAGGGTGATCAGTTTGAGGTGGAGTTATTTCAAGAAAATATAGTGGGAAATCAACAAACTGAGAGTTCCACTGGTGATGTTGATTCAAGTGAGTCAAGCTATAGTCTTGCTAGGGATAGACCTAGAAAACATATTGTTCCACCTGCCAGGTATAGAAACAATGAAGACTTGTCTGCCTTTGTCTTCAATGTGGCAGAAATGGAAAGTGTATGTGAACCAATGACTTACAATGAGGCTATAACTTCTGATCATAAAGAGAAATGGATACAAGCCATGGAAGAGGAAATGGAATCATTACACAAGAATGGTACTTGGGTGTTAGTGGATAAACCTAGGGATCAGAAATTGGCCAGTTGTAAGTCGATATACAAGTTAAAGGAAGGTATTCCAGGAGTTGAAGAACCAAGGTATAAAGAAAGGTTGGTTGCTAAAGGGTTCACACAGAAGGCAGGGGTTGATTACACTGAAATATTCTCTCCAGTGGTTAAACATGCTTCAATCAGAGTGATACTATCCTTATGTGCAGTATTTGATATGGAACTTGAGCAACTAGATGTCAAGACTTCATTTTTACATGGCAATCTTGAGGAAAACATCTATATGGCTCGGTGTCACACCCCCAAATTTATTCACTTAATAAATAAATAAATAAATTAGGGTTGCAACGATTGATAACATTACACAACAGCGGAAGCTAAACAAAGACTTCTAAATATGTCGAACACCCTGCGTCTTCATCTTCTAAGGGCTTAATCCAAATGTTTAACCTATTCCAACCGTGCCGTATATATATTACCTGAAAAACATACTTAAAAATGTCAACACAAAGGTTGGTGAGTTCACAGGTTTGATTGTTGCAATGTAAAGTGATTTTCCTTGAAAACATTGATATTGTGTACATGGCCATGACACAAAACTGTTTTCCTTGAAAACATTTAAAATATGTACACGGGTTTAATGTAAGGTTGTTTTCCTCGAAAACATGTGATGACTTCATAGTCATAAAACGAGTAGTTTTCCCAATGAAAACATGTGATGACTTCATAGTCATAAAACGAGTAGTTTTCCCAATGAAAACATGTGATGACTTCATAGTCATAAAACGAGTCGTTTTTTCTTAAAACATTTATAATGTGTACATGGCCATAATATGAAACTGTTTTCCTTGAAAACATTGATAAAAACATTTTCACGTAAACGAATGGCAAAACCATTGGTGTATAAGTGATTGGCAGATCCATCTGCACGAAAACGTTTCAATGAATATGATAAACAAAACAAGTAATGTTGACCCATTTGTAGACTAGCTAGGAATACAAATAATATGTACATACATGAGGCATAACCAAACCATGACACAGGTGTTTTGCCCCTCGCTCATACCTTACGAGCAATGTTTGAACACTATGCGGTCATTTGGCCAGAGGGACCCATGGTTAGCGCGACTAACCATGACCGGGGGTGTCAATCCCAATAGTACTATCCATAGAATCCCAGGCTATCCTTAGCTAATGATTATAAAATATGATGGTCAGGGGGCTTTACGAGCTCCAAACGTGTTCACTCATGCAAACATAAAGGTCGGGTCTTGTTTTCTTGTTACCATATGAAAATGTTTATAAGTATGTGTTCCATGTTTTCTAAGATGTATCAAGTAATGATGTTTCGTGTTTTCAAACGTGTTATGGAAGTATGTTTCTCCCCCGATGTTTCTAAAACATTAAAAGTTAAAAGGGGACAGTGAACTCACCTCAAGTCCAGCAAATGCGATCACAAGCTCAACTGACAACAAGTGAGCGCAACGATCCTAAACGGTTCCTATTGTTCAAACAAGTGTTGTCAATATCAACAACAATATAACTAGGATCGTGCCCTAACATTATAGTTTCAAATCTAAACCCAACCCATGTTGAGGACATCTAAGTTGTAGAAACCAAATTCTTTATTTTTAACGAAAATTGGGCAGAGTCCCGTTTGTTTTTGGCTAAACCCGACAATATCCAATTGTCCAATTACAACATCAACTTACACCAATAATCCAATAAACCGCACTTTAGATCCTAATACTAAAGTCATACTTCAATTCGACAATTATTTGATAAATATATAAAAACTATATAATTATAATACAATTTAACGTGTCCGAAAAACGTTCTCAAAAGACGTCCCCGACAAAATTTATAGGTCCCGTGCTACTACCCGACAATAGATATATAAGTGTTTCGGGTCATACCTTAGCGTACAAGCCGTTCTAAGCGGTTTTGTACGAAAAGCTGAGCACGACGCGAGAGGAAACTTGTTTTGCTCATAACTTGGTCATACGAACTCCGATTGAGGTGATTCAAGCGGCCATGAACTCGTCTCGCCAAGCCCCACCAGCGCCGCCGGTCTCCGCCGCCGGCCGCCGCCGGAAAAATGGGCAGTGGCCGGAATTCATGATTTTTGGCCGGAAAACTTCACTTTTTCGAACCAACTTCTTCGTATGCTTAGATCAGGCCTTTAAGAACTCTTTTCTAGCAAAAGCCCCGAGGTCGCCGGAGTTCATGTTTTTGGCCGGAATCTCCATCACCGGCGCGATCTAGTGCAAACCACCACCACCATCGGACTCAGGAAGTCGAGATCTATCAGATGAGGTGGTGCATTTGCCGCCACTCGCCGGCGCCGCCGCAGGTCCGCCGGAGTCCGGCCACCTGCTCTCCGCCTCTCCCATTTTCACATTTTGTGTGTGTTAGTTTTGCAAGAATGAGGAGATTTAGGGGGGGTTTCCACTATATATAGACGGGTTTTTAACGCGTTTACGTCGCGTAACTAACTCATTCTCGTCTCGGTCGTGTGTTAATCCGTCTCGAGTCCCCGAATAATTATTTTATAATACTTAGAATTATGAAACGTTAATAATAATATTATTATTATTTAAGTATTTTAAATCGTGAAATCTCCATTTCAATTTATGTACGAACCGGTACGCGTCGGTACCGCGTTTATAACGCTTTCGTTCTTTTTGAAGGTTTCACGCTTCGCGTTTAGGGTTTATTATTTACTAATAATGTTAAAATAAATATTTATAATATTTATCATATCGATAATTAACGTATCGCTATCGTTAGTTTTACGAGAATCTAACGTGGTTTAACGTTCGTATACACGTACTACACGTGTATTTATCCAACAGTCTTTCCAAATGAATATTAATAATTCATTAATTCACTTAATCGTTCTGTCGAATACCCGGTAAAAACCGTTGTTTAACGCGTTTAACGTTTAGAATTTCTGAACCGCGTACGTTCTTATATCTTTTCTAAAATTCTCAGAATCGCGTAACGAGTCATTAAATGAAATCGTGTGACTAATATGATATTCGGATTGTGTAAATTTGGATTTCTAACGGGCTTGGATCCTTACCGGGCCTCAAATGGACTTGACTTCCTATTGGGCCTTATTGGGCCTAGTTGGGTTTTAGCCCAACAACTGGGTTTTGGATTCTGAAATTTTGCAGGTGTCACACTCGGCCACTTGGTTATGAGGTGGAGAAACAAGAGGATAAGGTGTGTTTGCTAAAGAAATCTCTTTATGGACTCAAAAAATCTCTTAAACAATTGTATAGGAGGTTTGATGAGTATATAATAACTCATGGATTCAACAAAAGTCATTATGATAATTGTGTTTATTATAAAGAATATGAAGAAGGGGAGTTTGTTTACTTGCTTCTTTATGTTGATGACATGTTGGTGGCCTGCAAAAGTAAAGAACAAGTTATTGCTACCAAGGATCTGTTGAAAATGGAGTTTGATATGAAGGAGCTGGGTGAAGCCAAAAAGATTTTGGGAATGGAAATCACTAGAGACAGAGGTTCTGGTTTGATAAAACTGTCTCAAGGATCTTATTTGAAGAAGGTATTAGGCAACTACTTCATGGATAAGTGCAAGTCAGTGATAACTCCCATGGGGCAACATTTTAAATTGTCCAGACATGATTCTCCAGTAACAGATGAGGAAATCATGAAAATGTCAGGTATTCCTTATGCTAGTGCCGTGGGTAGTCTTATGTACCTCATGGTGTGCACTAGGCCTGATTTGGGCTATGCTGTAAGTCTGGTCAGTAGGTTTTTAAGCAGCCCAGGTAAACAACATTGGGAAGCTGTTAAATGGATCTTTAGGTATCTAAATGGTACTAAAGATGTTGGTGTCTTGTTTGGTAAAGAAGCTAAGCCAAGGTCTATGGTCCAGGGGTATGTTGATGCAGATTTTGCCAAGGACTTAGATAAGGGAAGGTCAGTCACTGGGTATGCTTTTAAAGGGTATGGAAGTCTAGTGAGCTGGAAGTCAACATTGCAACATGTAGTTGCATTGTCAACTATAGAATCTGAGTACATTGCTCTCGTAGAAGCAGTTAAAGAGGCTATTTGGCTTAAAGGGTTTGTGGTTGAATTGGGTGTTGATGTGGATAATGCTTTAGTTCTATGTGATAATCAAGAGGCACTTCAATTGTCAAAGAATCCTATATTCATGCAAGGACTAAACATATCAATGTTAAGCTTCATTTTATTAGAGAAGTAATAAGCTTTAAAGAGGTTGAAGTTGAGCATGTGGACACTAATGTCAACGCAGCTGATATGTTGACTAAGGTGGTTCCAGGACCGAAGTTCAGTTTATGTTTGAATCTTCTACATGTTAGGATTTAGATGGTTTGAATATGAGTTTGTCATCAAGGTGGAGATTGTTGGCTGTGATGTCCAACTCAATTGGTAAAAGTCAATTGCTAAAGTCAACAGTGATGATTGGGACTAATTTGACAGATATAGTAAAGTTCAGGGGTATATTCTGTCAATCGCTGATTCTTCAAGTTCGGGGTTGTTTTCATTGCTTGTGGAACTTCAGGGACTAGAAGTGTTAATCTTGAAACATAGTTTGTTATTAGTTTGTTAATGACATATTAGGGCAAGTGATATATACGCATACTTGCGTATTAGTTTAGTTCAGTTGTTTAATGTGTAACCTCTCAATTCCTTTGTAATCATTCAGTTTCGTTTTCGATTGAATTGAATAAACCCTAATTGATTTGGGTATTTTGCTTTGTTATAGATTGATACAGAAATTCAATTAGTTCTTTGATGTTAATTGCAAATTCCGCTTGTTAGTTAACAAAAATTATATACATTTTTTTAAAAATCGTCAATCCAGCCGGAATCTCGCGCGAACACCGTTTTTTGGCAGGATTTTGGCCGACTAGGCCCGAATCCCGATTTGGGCCGACTAACCCTAACTAGGAACGACTAGCGATTAATTGTCCGACTAGCCCAAAATTACAAGGTTTTTCACCGATTCCTGATTAATAGCCGATAAATCAACGATTAATCCTGATTTTTACAACGCTGCCTATATGTGATTTGGATATTCGAATTGAATGCAAATTTGATTTGAAAATTCAAAACTTGGAATTCGAATCTGATACGTGACTTCTTATACACCGACATAGCGACTCATGCACTTCCATGCTAACTACAGAGCCTCACTAGCACTCACTATTTTGTTTCCTTTAGTAACTTGCATGTTTTCTACATGAAATAGTGGTATCTGTCAATCTTTTTATTTTCTTATGTAAGCCTATAATGGGATAAGCAGAAAAATGTCAGCTGTGTTTTTGATAATGGGATAAGCAGAAAAATAGAACCATTTTTGGGAGTGTTTGGTAAAAAAAGGCTAAATCATTCAGGAGATTGACCATCTCGATCTCGAATCGGTCTCTATCAAAATCCCATTTGATTAGATGACTGAAGATGGTAACTGCCAACCGGTACCGTGTTCCTGTTAAATCTATAACCATTTGCAACACTAGATGTTACAGTAGCCTTCTCCCTCATGTGTTAACCCTATATCACTGGAACCCAAACCAAATCCAGATTCAAGTTTCGATTACTGTTCAAATAGTTCAAAGAGAACAGCAGCAGCTGTCAATCCAAGCAAAGAAGAAGACAAGGCTACTCGCGGGTTAACAGATCGGCTGTTCACTACCAGCCGTGACAGTTAGCAGAACTGAAGAACGGAACATGCGAGAGTTCACTAGTGAGAAACTGGAACCAATTATGTGCAAAGATCGATACGGTTTTAGACAACTTCTAACAGGTAACGACATAAGCATGCCAAATGAACAGCTTCACCATTAGAATCCTTGACAAGATCACAAAATAGATTTTAATATATGCTAATCTAATCTAACCTAAAGTGGTAATAGGATGGTCAACGCAAAAGCGTCTACATTTTAGGACCAAATTACCATCAGTGACAAAAGAAATCAAACGGCACATGAGGTGTGGAATATTGTTGAGATAGTATTTTGGAAGCCATAATGGAATTAGCCGCTTCAGTGAAATGTATCCCGTCCCAGTTTATGAATTGAGAACCTTGATTACACGCTTGCGCGCCATCATGACCGCATGTCACATTTATGTTATAGTTAAACGGAGACCCACCAAAGCCACAACATGCCATTAATGGACTTGTGAAACCTACAGGAAGTAAACCATTGGTGTAAGATCACCTTGTAGCACAAAATATACAGTTATTAGTTATAGGGTGATAGGCATACCGTATTTGCTAGCATTTGAAATGAGGTCATACTTGATTGTGTAAATATCAACATAAATGATCGTTGAATCCTTCAATTCTGACCTTAATTCTGTGCATAAATGATGCAGACCCTCGTTAAACAAGCTGGCAGCAGAGTTGTAGGTTGAAATACAACCATGGGGATCCAGTTCTCTAGAACTTGGTTGAAGTAACCACAGTTTCTGAGGCAGGCAACCGAGTGGGCCAGTATTGTGAACCCAAAATTTTCTGCCACCATTATCGTGTATACTCTGACATACAGAAGGAAAATGGAACAAGATATGATCATGAAATGATTTAACATACATGTGTAGTTATGCATTATCAGAGATTTAACTACATAAAAAAGGTAACTAAACTCACCTTGATGGCATTCTTGATTTCTGCAAGTACTAATGGTATTATTTTGATAACTTTGGCATACGAATACTTCTTGGCAAATGCATCAGAAAGGTCATTTTGGCCTATGTCAATCATATATAGTGCACGTTGAAACCCGTCATCACTAATCATCTCTTCTAAACCTGAATACATTTAAAAGAGTCTTGTTAACTTCCTTTGCACACATATATTAGCATCCTCAAACATATATGTACTTCTTTCAATCCTAAATGCAATGATCAATCATAACAATCCTAATCCCTCTATAGGCACAACTGTCATCTTGGATTTCGATTATATAAATGGTAAATATTATGTTTACAAAATAAGTGTACCGACCTAAGTTGGTTCAAATGGAATAACTAATGTAGAAACTGCACTGGATTAGCTACACATAGTAGTGGTCCTAGGCAGTCAATATGAGCATTCTAGTCCTATTTTTTTCTTTTGAATTCATTTAACACTTTTGTGTTAAAATACTAGTGATTTTTTGTAGAAATTAGTAACAACCCAAAACTTGTAACAAATAATGAAAACTGATTATTCCAGGTGATAACAATAACACCATTAGTAGAGAGTTTGTTTTCAAAGTGTAATAGGATGGAGTAATCACTAATCATAGTAAAAACAGTATATTTGGTGGCTTGTGAATGACTAAAACTCAAGGGGTGAATTACCAGAAGCAAGAAGGTCATAGGACCTGGACTTGAAATGGAGGAACTGCATAACCTGAACGTTTAACGCAAAGGGTACAAACTTAGGGAGTGTTGACGACCCCACCACAGCAAAGTTGGCCCCGTTTGAGAATGTGGAACACAATGACTCCATGTATGCTGGCAAAAAACTTGAATTCACACTTTGGCCTGCACCCATCCACACAATAAAGTTGCAAAGTTATCATGTGAAAATTTATGGCATCTGCTTACTTATGGTATTATGATTTAATTACCATATAAACTGTAGAAGAAATGTGGATGTGTCGGGTTAAGAAATATAAGATGTTGGAAACTTAAAAACATCTAAGCTTGATTCAAGCCATCTGGACTTTGACAACTGATTAAGATTGTATTTTGGCAGTCACTAAAAAACTTGAGTGATTAACCATCCATTATGAACTGTGAAGTTAAGAATGGCTGAATAATGCTAAAAAGAACAAATCTTAACACTTTAGGGGGATGTTAATTTTTTTTAGAATGGCTAACTCAAAGTCTCTAAAAACCTACTACTAAATCCACACCAATGTCCACAATGGGGACTAGAACTTTAAACCACTTGGGGAGAAACACCTTTACTTCACATCATGATACCTAGGGGCGACAACTCCTAAGACGACACGAAAATAATCAAGTTTTGAGTTGGTCATTATAACCCGTTTAAGAAAACAGGGACCCGTTAACCCGTTTTTTTAAAGTATACTAAAATTTGATTTTTTTTTTCCATCTTCCATTCTTTAAAATATAAAAATAGCACAATAAGACTTAAAATCATCTTTTTTGTTTGAGTTTGACAGCCAACCTTTTCACAACCTCCAATCCATATTTTCAAGATTTTAAATAAGACTCTATTAGAAGTATAAACTTAGTATGTTTATGTAATTGTTGTGTGACAAATGTTTAGTCTATGCTTGTGTCTAGAATAGTGTCATTAGGGAAGTTACTTAATGTTGGTTATAGGCATGGTTGTAAAAATCGCTAGGCGCTAGTCGGGCGGTGGGGTGGGGCTTAGGCCTAGGCGGGATTAATCGGGGCCTAGGCGGGATTAATCGGATTGGAATTTTTATATGTAATTTTCAGTTTTTTATATATATACACACATTTTTATATGTAATTTTTATAAAAATGTTCATTTTTAAACCACACCAAAGGTTTTCGCCGGAAATTTCAGGCTTTCGCCGGAATTTGGCCGGAAATTTCAGGTTTTCGCCGGAATGTTCGCCGGAATCTGGCCGCCTAGGCCCGCCTGGGACCGACTAGGACCGCCCAGCGATTAATGGGGCGACTTGGCCAAAATTACTCGTCACATTGCCGCCTAGCGACTAATCGGCGCCTAGGCGCGATTTTTACAACACTGGTTATAGGAAGTTAATTAACCGCCATTAGTTAGTTATGTTAGTTGGTTAAAGTGTCGGTTAGAGGCCCATATAAGGATAGTTGTATCAAACATTTAGTATGAGTGTGTGTAATATATGAAGAATTTTGTGTTATGATTTGTGTTACTGCATTTGTGTGTTTAAACATTGTTTTGTTCGATTGTCCCTCTGCCAACAGACCCTTCATGCTCCTCTGTCAATGTTATGAACCGGACCCGAGCAGATGATTCGAAAGAGAACGATATGGTAGACATTAAGATTAAAGAATGCTCAAATGGATATATTAGATTATATTTTTCTGCTTGAAAGTGTTAAACCTAGTATAAATGTGGTCTTGGCAGATGATTCTAAAGAGAATGATATGGTAGACACCAACGATTGTGATGTTGTTGATTCTTCTGTGATCAAACATAAGAGAGTAAGGTGGCTCGGTATTGGTTCAATGGTAATTAACATCCTATCTGCCCAATTGGTTGTGACTGCTTCACTAGTTATCCACTCATTTGCATGGGAACCGGGTATAACTAATCCACTAGCTCGAGAACTCATGAAAGAACTAACAGATGAATATTCTTGCCTTTTAGATTTGGTGTGTGCTTGCCCTTCTGTGAGCATCAATGGACAGAGTCACAATTGGTTTTCTACAAAGTATGGTCTACAACTAAGGAGTTGGGTCCAGAGTCTGAGATGTGGACACCCAATTTTCAGGA
This sequence comes from Smallanthus sonchifolius, assembly GCA_023525975.1. Lineage (NCBI taxonomy): Eukaryota > Viridiplantae > Streptophyta > Magnoliopsida > Asterales > Asteraceae > Smallanthus > Smallanthus sonchifolius. Next base: position 14,821,546 of record CM042027.1, on the reverse strand, counting down.
GCTCACAACACAAGTCCATGGCATGGCAGGTCAGCTAGAAAACGATTACGGTCCGGTTGAATGGGATATCGGCGCCCAAGGAAAAGCTTACTCTAAATACTAGTTATGATTATGATGCTCCTACTGATGAAAATGGCTTACTAAATGAAACGAAATGATGCTCCCAAGGAAAAGCTCACTCTAAATACTAGCTCACAACACTAAGGAGTTAGGGGATTTACACAAAGCCATAAAACTAGTTGAACCAGCTTTAGTTTCGGCCTGTCCTACAGTTACCTATCCTGGAAAGAATCAAGAGATGCATGTATTTAAACCAAAGTCTGGTGGTTACGCTGTGTTTCCCTCAAACCATGACCCAGACTTTGCAGCAAAAATGAAGTTTGGAAATACCCAATATCACCTCCCTCCTTGGTCCATTAGCATTCTCCATGACTGTAAAGATGAAGTTTACAATACAGCAAAGATAAAAGCTCCACCCACACAAAATAAGATGACCCCAGTTGGGACATTCAAATGGCAAGCATATAATGAAGAAACTCCATCTTCTGAAGGCAGTGATACTCTTGCAATGACAGGGTTATCTGAGCAACTAATTGTGACTAGAAATGCTTCTGATTACTTATGGTACCTTGCAGCAGTAGATATATCACCAAATGAACACTTTCTTACGAACGGGCAGCTGCCTGTGCTCACAGTTATGCTAGCAGGGCATGAACTGCATGTCTTTATCAACAATCAGCTGGCAGGAACAACATGGGGATCACTAAAACATCCAAAGTTAACAATTAGTCAAAATGTAAAGCTGAGAGCAGGTGTTAACAAGATCTCTCTAAGCTAAGTTCTGTGGGCCTTGCGAATGTGGGCACACATTTTGAGGCCTGCACTGTGGGGATTCTAGGCCCAATCAGCTTGAAGGGACTAAATGAGGGTACAAGAGACTTGACAAAGCAACAATGGTCTTACAAGGTTGGTTTAAAAAGTGAAACTTTGAGTCTCCATAAACTTGATGGGAGTTCCTCTGTTGAGTGGCTACAAGGATCCCTTGTGGCTCATGCTGCAGACTGTGCTCATTCTAGACTCGGTAACGAGTCACACAATTCAATTGCAACTCAAGGGTCGCCCGCCTATGTTGTTGACCTACAATACCAAGGCAATTTCCTTCTTTTTGCCAAGCAAGATGTCATTAGCTTTGGAGTGGTTATTGTAGCTATAACTACAACTGTGATCTCAGCCATGGTTATTAGGCTTACTTTGCTAGCCAGACTTCATGATCAAATAGGGTCCTCATCACTCCAAGGTACTGTATTGCTTTGGTCAACCAGCTCTACTGCTACACATGTTACTGCTGCTTTGCCTTCTCTTGGAAATAGTATTGGAGAAACGCGGGTTTTATGGAAAGGCGAGACGACTTAAGTCCTTCAACCAACTCCGTTTAATAGGTTACACCTCTTGGTATCGATCCGCCCCTTCCATTGGTCTCACTTTCGACACAGAAAAGTCAAGTATATGGTTCATGCACTAACTCCATTTGCAGCCCTTTATGGACATGAGCCACTTGAACTTTCGGAAGCACTAATATTTGAACAGGCTAATGTTGTATTTCCATCCCGAATGAGTGCAACGCAGGTAGCTAATTGGCCCACCCGTTTCACTTTCTTCCTTACAATTACAACCTTACACCTTGAGGGCAAGGTGAATTTGAAAGGGGGGGTAATGTTATGAACCGGGCCCAAGCCCAACCAGCCCAGTTAAGGCGGGCCAACAAATTGAAAGGAAATAGGGAACGTCGCAGAATATAACAAAGCGGAGGAGAGCAAATAGGGGGGACGAATAGGATGTATGTGTGTGATCTGCTTCCCATCCCTAATATGTAACCTTCGAATTCACATCCCCTCTTCTATGTTATTTGATTTGATTTCTAAGTATAATCATTCCATTAAATCAATAGAATCACAACTACTTACTTCATATGTCAATTTGAGTTCACAACAGTCAACTCTGTTAGTTTGAGGGGTGTTTTGTAATTACAAGTTTTTAGAAGGACTGTTTGTGTAATAAGTCAGATTCTCATATTAGTATAAATGAGATGATTAGGTATGTATATTTTGTTAATTCATTTTTCAAGATAATAAAGTCAAACTTCGTTAGTCTCTAATTCGGTTAATTCTGTTAATCTTCTTCATTGATTTCTTGGTACCTAGCTTCAATTGGTATCAGAGCTTCAGGTTGAATGCTCAATTCTCTAAGATAGATAGGATATGGAGTCAAGATTTGAGGTAACGTATCATCGAAGGTCAAGAACACGAATGGGTGAGACAGTGGCGAATAATCAACAGATTATGGTTAGGGATAACTTCACAACGATTCCTCTGCAGTGTCTGATTCTTACCGCCACCAATTACACCATTTGGGCAGTGAAATTGAAGGCAATCTTCAATGTTCATAGCCTATGGGATGTAATTGAACCAAGAGTTGGAGCCCAGATTGATGCAAAGAAAAACAACGCTGCAATAGCGTATTTGTATCAGGCTATGCCAGAAGACCTAGTCCTACAGATTGCGAATCTTACAACAGCGAAGGATATCTGGGATTCTTTGAAAACCAGATTTGTTGGGGGTAGATAGAGTGAAGAAAGCTAGAATGGCCACTCTTAAGAACGAATTTGAGATGTTAAGGATGAAAGAAGGTGATAGCATTGGTGATTTCGCAGGGAAATTAAGTGCAATCTCATCAAGGGCAGTTGATCTTGGCGAGCCATTTCAAGAGGTACTTCTTGTTCGAAAACTACTAGATTCTGTACCAGATAGGTTCTTGCATATAATTGCTTCAATTGAGCAATTTGTGGATATTGAAACCATGTTGTTTCAAGAGGCAATTGGGAGACTAAAAGCCTTTGAAGAAAGAACTGGAATGAAACAAAAACAACAAACAGTTAAAGAAGACCAATTGTTGTTAACCTATTCTGAATGGCAGAATAAAAAGAAAGATCAGGAAGTAAAGAACAAGAAATGGAGTAAGAATGACCGTGGGAATAAAAGTTATGGTGACAAGGACAAATCAAATCAGAAGAATAAGGAGTTTGATCAGTCAAAGATTCAGAAACAAAAGAAGGATAAGTCAAAAATCAAATGCTTCAAGTGTGATGTATATGGACACTATGCATCTGAATGCTCAAACCAGAAGAATAAAGATGTTGAAGCCAATTTATCACAGGCTGAACCAGATGAACCTGCTTTGCTTATGACTGTTTTAGAGAACAAGAAAGAGATGGTGTTCCTAAATGAACAGAAAGTAGTTCCTGCCAAGTATGAATCAGATAATCAGGGAGAACAAGTCTGGTATCTTGATAATTGGGCATCAAATCATATGACTGGGGATCAGTTTGTATTTTCAAGACTGGATAGGAATGTGGCAGGCAAAGTAAGGTTTGGGGATGGGTCTTGTGTAGAAATTGAAGAAAGAGGTTCAGTGATCTTAGAAGGGAAGGGCAGTGAACAAAGGCTACTAACTGATGTGTATTACATACCAAATTTGAAAAGCAATATTTTGAGTCTAGGGTAGGCTACTGAAACTGGTTGTGAAGTTAGAATGAAAGATGAATTTCTGTGGCTTTTTGAAAAGGATGGAAAGCTACTAATGAAAGTGAAAAGATCCCCAAATAGGATGTACAAAATAAAGTTAACCATTGGGTCACCAATGTGTTTTCATTCAAAAATTGAAAGCACACCATGGCTATGGCATGGTAGGATGGGCCATGTAAACTTTGATTCATTGAGAAGCATGACCAGCAAACATATGGTGATTGGTGTTCCACTTATTAAACATCCAGCACAGTTATGTGAAGCATGTTTGGCTGGAAAACACTCAAGACAACCTTTCCCAGCAGCTTCTGTGTATAGATCCAAAGAGCCTCTACAGCTTGTATCAATGGATCTATGTGGTCTAATTTATCCTAGTACACAGGCTGGAAACAGGTACTTTATGCTTCTTGTTGATGACTGCACAAGATTTATGTGGATCTATGTGCTTAAAAGTAAAGATCAGGCATTTGAGGTTTTTAAAAGATTTAAGATCAAGGTTGAAAATGAAGTTGGTCTTAAAATAAAAGCTCTCAGGTCTGATAGAGGAGGGGAGTTCACTTCACAAGAATTTAGTCAATATTGTGATAAAGAAGGTATTGCAAGGCTATTAACTGCTCCCTATTCTCCACAACAGAATGGAACAGTTGAAAGGAGAAATAGATCAATTTTAAATATGACTAGAAGCATTTTGAAAGGGATGGGTTTACCTCAGAATTTCTGGGCTGAAGGGGTAAGATATTGAGTCTACATTCTTAATAGAGTACAGACTAAAGCCTTGAGGGATTGCACACCTTATGAGGCACTAAAAGGAAGGAAACCAAATCTCAGTCATTTGAGAGTATTTGGTTGCATTGGGCATAAAGGTTATCAAACCAGGGATAAAGAAGTTGGATGACAGAAGTGTACCTATGGTGTATCTAGGTGTTGAGTCAGGTACTGAGGCAAATAGAATGTATGATGTGGGAATGAAAAAGATTGTAATCAGCAGGGATGTAAAGTTTGATGAGTCCAGAGGTTGGAATTGGACAGATTACTTGAAAGATGTGCAGTATAATAATGGTTCAGAATGGGTTGAATTTTGTGTTCAAACTAATCAAGTTCAAGAATCTGAAAATGAAATAACTCAATCAAGACAAGAGATTGGGAATCAAGGACCTGCTACAGTTACAGAGGTTGAAAACTCAGGTGGCCAGAATGTAAATGAACAAGCAATCCAAGATGAAACTGAAAGTGGGTTGAGAAAGTCAACAAGAACACCTGTATTGTCCTCCAGATTAGCTGATTTTGTGCTTGATGGTAGAGTCAAATATGGTACTAATAGGCAGGAAGAGGAGGAAAGTATTGAACTTTTGTTAACACTAGAAGGTGAGGCTGTATCATATCAAGAAGCAGTCAAAGAGAAAGTTTGGAGAATGGCAATGAATGAAGAGATTCAATCTATTGAAAAGAACAAGACATGGGTTTTAACTGAGCCACCAATAAATTGTAATCCAATTGGGCTAAAGTGGGTATTCAAATTAAAAAGAGATGCTTTGGGAAAAGTCACAAAACACAAAGCAAGATTGGTAGCCAAAGGCTATGTTCAACAGTTGGGTATTGATTTTGAGGAAGCTTTTGCTCCTGTGGCCAGAATAGAAACAATTAGATTGATCCTAGCAGTTTCTGCAAAGATGGATTGGATAGTATACCATTTGGATGTCAAAGCTGCATTTCTTCATGGTGATCTAAAGGAAAATGTATATGTAAAGCAACCAGAGGGTTATGAACAGAAAGGGGCTGAAAGGAAAGTTTAAATTGTCAAAGGCTTTGTATGGTCTTAGGCAAGCACCCAGGGCTTGGAATCTCAAGCTAGATGCAGTATTAAAGGAACTAGGATTCAAAAGATGTCAACATGAACAGGCTGTGTATGTGAAAAGTAAAGGCAGTTCAATGTTAATTGTTGGAGTATATGTAGATGATTTGTTGGTGACTGGTAGCAATAAGCAGGAAATAGAAGAGTTTAAACAACAAATGAAATCCAAGTTTGAGATGACAGATTTGGGATTGTTGTGTTACTATTTGGGAATAGAAGTTGCTCAAAGTGATGAAGGAATTCAAATAAAGCAGTCTGCATATGCTTCAAAGATAGTTAATCTGGCAGGATTGGAGGATTGCAATGAGACCAAAATACCAATGGAGCCTGGACTGAAATTGTTTAAAGATGAAGGAGGTCCAGAAGTTGATCCTACAATGTATAGAAGGCTAGTTGGCTCATTAAGGTACTTAACTCAAACAAGACCTGATATTTGTTACTCAGTGGGGTATGTGAGTAGGTTTATGCAGACTCCAAAAGAAGCACATTTGAAAGCAGTGAAACACTTGTTAAGGTATGTGAAGGGAACTGTCAATTATGGGATCAAATATAGAAGAACTGAAGGAGGAAATTTGTTGGGATATAGTGATAGTAATCACTTGACAGATTTAGATTATGGTAGAAGCACTTCAGGGAATGTGTTATATTACAATGGTTCTTTAGTTTCTTGGCATTCACAGAAGCAGTCAACAGTGGCTTTATCAAGTTGTGAAGCTGAATTCATGGCTGCTACATCAGCAGCTTGTCAAGCTATATGGTTACAAGGTTTATTAGAAGAAATTACAGCAGAAAAGCAAGATATTGTTACACTTCGTGTGGACAATAAGTCAGCAATTTCTTTGATGAAAAATCCTGTTTTTCATGGCAAAAGTAAACACATTTCAACAAGATTTCATTTTATTAGAGAGTGTGTAGAAAGAAATCAAGTTCGGGTTGATTTTGTTTGTGGTAATATGCAGAAGGCAGATGTGATGACTAAGGCATTGCCTAGAGTCAGATTTGCAGAAATGAGATCTATGCTTGATGTTGTGGAATTGGTTGCTAAAACTTGAATTAGAGGGGAGTATGTTAGTTTGAGGGGTGTTTTGTAATTACAAGTTTTAGAAGGACTGTTTGTGTAATAAGTCAGATTCTCATATTAGTATAAATGAGATGATTAGGTATGTATATTTTGTTAATTCATTTTTCAAGATAATAAAGTCAAACTTCGTTAGTCTCTAATTCGGTTAATTCTGTTAATCTTCTTCATTGATTTCTTGGTACCTAGCTTCAAACTCTTCAGGAAACTGAACGGTTTAATTTTGTGCTTCCGCTTGAATTTGAATTTGATTTCAATTTGGTGTTGTATGACTTTGATTTTAATATTTATATGGTTAGTCATAATAATTTTTTTTTAAACACCATATTATCTATAACCGGACAACTTGCTTACAACGCGTCAACCTATTTGACTCATTTTGATAAATGGATTAAACAGCACCCAATTTGGTAAAAAAAAACACGATAGATCTGTAGATAATATAGATCTAGAGTTTAATTTCAAAACAAACATTCCTTCCACTTGATTATTTATTTATGGTGATTTTAAATAGTTCAATTTTGACTATGTCGGATCAGAGACCCTAGTTTTAAGGGGATTTTAAATTTCAAATTTTGAGAATTCATTTTCAACATGAATTACATCTAAATCACTATCATATGGCATTAATGAAGTAGTTGTAAAAAAATATACTTATATTAAAATAAACATCTAATCAAATTCAGGTATGATCCAGATTCAAATTAGCTTCTCACTGAAGTACCAGACTCCATATGGGAAGCAAAATTGAACTCAACATACATGATCTGCGATACTAACTGTGTGTACTTAATCAACAACAACACGCATTACCTAATTTCTAAGTAAAAGTAAAAAGGAACTTACAGAGAAATCGATGAGAAGGCGACCGTCGGAGAGACGACCAGTGGATCGGCCAAAGAAAGCGCGGCCATATGGAGAGGAGATGGAGTAGCCAAGACCGGCGACGAGGCCGCCTGTGTCGGAATTGGAATCACCGAAATTGAAAATGAGAGGTGTGGAAGTGCATAAGGATAAGGTAGAGTGAGGAAGAAGAGAGATGATGATGATGACTATGGAGCAGGAGAGACGGAGACAGAGAGATTTGGGAGAATCCATGGATTTTGAGTGTCGTACTACTCCGGTAGCATTCTGCAACTTCCCATGAGCTTCACTTTATTTAAACAATTCTTTTTTCAAAAGATGTGGTCACCGGATAATTTTTTTAACCACCAAAGATACTACCAGCCCGGGTAAATCCATCGGTGAAAGGTCATACACACTTATGAACACAGACCGGCGCTGATGACCCGGCTCGCCCACCATTTAGGAGGAAACGCACCACCCAAAGGTTCACTGTGATAAAACATCTGGCCCGAGCATTCACCAAGTGAAACTCGAACTCATAACCTTCACATTGGAAGATCATGGGGATGACTCCTCCCAAACCAATTGATTTGGAGCTCAATCGCGCCTCATGAGACTTTCCGCCTTAATCATAAAGATGATATTCGGCAACAATATATCTTTATCCCCATAAACTGTGATTTCACTGCCATCAGGAGCTTTGAGATGAATTCTCTTTCACTTGTATACAATTTGGGCTTCATTGTCAGCGAGCCAATTCATTCTCAATACGATATCAAATCCTCCTAAGGCTATTACAAATAACCTAGTAGGAAATATATGGTCATTTGATCGTTATATAACAGTTATCCACAAGCTCTATTACTTTCGTGTTCTTGCCCACATCGGTTTTTATACTAAAGTCCCGTTCTATTTTAGTAATTGCGCATTTCGATCTAGTGCAAATTGTAGAGGCTATAAAACTTTTGGTTGCGCCAAATTATGTTATTGGTTAGAAACTGTACCTGACATACATCAAGATTTTCACAGGCTTCTTCTTGAGTGAGGGTATATGCCCTAGTTCTGGCCCTTGGCTTGTTGGCCTACTTAACCCCAACGTCCCTTTCTTTTCCCTGTTCAGTTTGTCCCGACCTCCTACACTCTTTAGCCACATGCCTAGAACCACCACATTTCTGGCATCGAGCTACACTGAAACAGTCACGGGAGTAGTACCACGTTTTCTCACATTGAAAACATTTGCTTTCAGTTCGATTTTGCTCACAATATGTGTCAGAAAAAAAATGATTCTTTATATTTTAGTTCTATAATGTTTTCATAAATTCAGAATACACCGTTGTTGAAGTGTGTATTATTTTATCTATGTTCCAATGTTAAATTCATTCAAAATTGAGTTTCCGCGGTAATATACAAGTCATTGAAGCTCAAATAAAAAATCTTTTCTCTTAAACTTTAACACCCGACGAAAGCACGTGAGTTACCCCGCAGCAATGCGCGGGCGTAAGTATTCCTAGTTAAACTTTAATATAGAGAGAGAAAAAAGAAGAAAAAAATAAAAAAAACACTTAACACATTAATAAAAAAAAGTATAGTGATCACCCATAAAAACAATCTTAAAACAATCTTAGGCTAGCCGGTCTCCATCCATCCCTTCAATTTCATCTATGTCCATGCTAAATTTTAAAAATTCATCCACATAAATAATGTTAGTTACATTGGCTTATCAAATCTAATAATATATAAATTTATAGTTCTATAGTTTTAGGTTGATCCGGTTTCGACTCTATTTTTCGTCTCTATTTATCGTGGATTGTATTTCACGCTCACAACCCTCTCTTTCGGTCTCTATATTAACATTTGAACCGCTTTTCTTCGCCTCCTCTCTTAAGCTCCATAACCGATCTGCTCATACTATGTTTCTGAGTCGCAACAATCCGTCACCTTAAAGCAACTCCGAACGATTGTTTTACTTCGACATAAGGTACCGTTCTCTAATCTTTCGTATACTACACTGTGATGCAAAATATTATGGCATAGATACATGAAATGGAGACCAACACAACTTAATAATTCATGAAATATGATTTCTTTCATCTATAAATTCATATTATTTTATCTTTATGAGCCAATAAGCATAGTTTCATTGGTTACTTTAGTATTTATTTATTTTTAAATTAATTCCTAATCTAGCAAAATCAACAGAGAACATATTTTGTATTTGATATAAAATAGGTTATAGGGTGAGGTTCAAATGCTAACCAATATTTATGTGATAATCATGATAACCACTCTCAAACATAGTGTTACGTATACGTAACAATTATCATTATGTTAATGTTACATATATGTAAACACTATGTGTCACGTATATGTAACATTATTTGATACGTATACGTAATACTCTTAATTTTCGTATTTACGTTCAAAATATTTATTTAAGATACTTAAATACTATTTTAACAATTCAAACAAAAAATAATTTATAAATTATGTGATTGTTTTATAGTGGTTAGCACGGTTATCACATAAAAAGTTGGTTAGTATTTGAACTATTCCCATATGTTATAATACAATTACTGAATTTTGATATGTTTGTGTTTGTGAGAGTTATTGAATTAAATTTTTAGTACACTATAAAGATATAAAATTTTTATGAATTTAGAAATCAAAGTTATCCTATAAGTTAGTACACTATAAAGGTCAACTTAATGTATAAACAAACCAAACTAACACACAAAAATCATAGCATAAATCTAATTAACGGTCGGGAATGGATTAGCATTATAGTTAACTTATCTTCCAATGCATTTCATGTGAATTTGTTAGTTACTTTGTATATGCAATTTGTTGATTTGATACAATATATGAATAATTTCCTTTGCATAGCTTGTATTATTGTATATGCAAATTAGGAAACAAGGAAGGGAGTATACCCCATAACCTTAGTAACTAATGGCATTGGGTATGGTTAGGGATTGTGAGCAAAAAGTGATAGCCACATAGGCGCCACGTCACTCACTCACTCACTGGAAGGGGTATGGTTAGTGAGTTTGAGTGGGTTTAAAAAAATTTATTTATTAATTAATTTTCAGACAATTAATTTAATTAATTAATTAAAAACATAATATGTGTCAAGATACTAGTGGTTGCATTTGAAAGTTGGAATTGTTGGAGAGCTCTCACGACTCACTCACGGGTGAGGGGAGCGGTGTTTCCGTGAGCGGCTCACGACTCTCACTCATAGACTATACCGGATGGCCTAATGGAAGTAAAAATGGTAGCTATGATCAAGCTAAAGAGCGGGTCTCTGGTCACTCCTGCACTATAAAGGTATAAAATTTTTATGAATTTAGAAATCAAAGTTTTCCTATAAATTGATTATTATGCACTCAACTGTGTTTGCTTATACAAACTTTTGACAGATAAGGATGATGAATAATTGCTTCAAAGTGGGGAAGTTTAACAAGATTTCAATGACATATTTTATTAACTAATTATGTAGCTACTCTTTTTAATTTTCGTTTTCAGAATGACCTTGTTTTTTTTTTTAATTTGTTACATAAAAAACTAATATCACTGTACGACCTCGTCACAACGCACGAGTCATAATTTATAGTTATGCACAGTCAGCGTTATCACAAACATTAATAAGCCATTAAACCCTTTTCTAGTGGTGCACAAAAAAACCGGTTTTTTTTTTTAACCCGGTCCAAACCGGCAAACCGGTTTGTCTTAAACCGGTTTGGGCCAAACCGGTTCGGGTTGCCCAAAAACCGCCGGTTTGAAACCGGTTTGAAGCTTCCTGGATGAGATCGGGTTAGGGACCGGTTCATCCTAACCGGTTTGATAAACCGGTTTAAACCGGTTTTCGAGCTGGGCAAAAAATAGCCGTTGGGGTCGATTTTGGCCCTTTTTTTGGAGTTTTTTGCACCCTTAAAACACTATAAATAGGTGGGGGTGTTTAGGGTTGATCACACCTCTCTTTACACTCTCTAATCTCTAAAACCGCTCTTTAACCGCTCAAAAACGCTCTCTAAACTAAAAAAAAAAGCATGGCAAGTTTTGGTGTTGGTGGTTCCTCAAACGAAGTTACCGTTGTGGAAATTCGAGCAACAACGAGAAATCCGGCAATTTGGTGCAATTACGATCTATGTTTGTTGTCAAACGGGAAGGAACGTGCTCGGTGCAAGATGTGTGGTGCGTTTTTGGGGAAAGATTCAAACACTAGTTTGAAAATGCATATGGAAAAATCTTGCCCGTCATTGAAGGGAATTTCAAGTGAAGGTCAAGCCTCGATGACAAGCGAAGGAGGAATTTAGAACTTTGATCCAAATATTGTTCGAGATCGAATGGCGAGGTTAGTGATTCAAGAAGGATTGTCGTTCAACCACTTTGACAATCCGCGCTTGACAAGGATGATTCAAGAGACACTCCAACCTCATTATCATCAAGTAAGTCGCACAACCCTTAGACGAGATTGTATAAAAATGTGGAAAAAAGCAAAAAAAGAATTAATTTTGGGTTTTGAAAATTTGCAAACCAGTGTAAACTTAACCACCGATGTTTGGTCGGCTCCACATGGTATACCCGATTCGTACCTTTGCGTTACCGCGCATTGGGTTGATCCCAATACGTGGCAAATGATGAAGCGTACAATCGCTTTTGACTTGTTTGAATATCCACACACCGGCGAAAATTTATTTTATATATTGGATGGTGTTATTAACGAATTTAAATTACAAAATAAACTTTTTTCAATATCTTTTGATAATGCATCTAATAATACAAATGCGGTTCAAAAACTAAAAATTAAATATAAACCCGTTTGCAACAGCGTTTTTTTCCATAGTCGATGTGTCGCACACATCATTAACTTGGCGGTGCAAGCCGGGCTTGCAATTGAAGAGGTTTCAAACTTAACATATACTTTTCGACAAATGCTTAAAGATATTTTTAGTAACAGAAAAAGATACCATGATTATATTAATTTTTGTCGTGATACGAATAATCTTTGCTTAGGCCCGAATTGGGACGTCGAGACAAGATGGAACTCGACTTATATTATGTTTTATAGCGCTTTACGACAAAGAGAAACTTTAGAACTATTTCATGATATGCTTGCCTCAAAACTTCGTCGTAAAATTCAAAAGTTTCCGTCTCCAAATTGGGATATTTTAAAAGACGTAACCGAATTGCTTGAAGTTTTTAAAACCGCCACCACTTTTTTATCCGGTGTTTATTATCCCACAAGTCCATTAACACTAAAACAAATATATTTAATGGCTAACAAGTTGTCTGAGCTTGAAAATAAAAGCGATCTTTTTACAAAAATGATAGAACCGATGAAAGAAAAATTAGTGAAATATTTTAAAGAAATGCCTCCCGTTATAACTTGCGCCGCCGCGTTAAACCCTACCATAAATGTTTACGGGGTTGAAACCTTGATTGATAGAATTACTTACGCTTTGAATTTGGATAGTGAAGACATCCATTTTGCACAAGGCACAAAAACATATTTTAACAAATGTTTACAAGATTTATTTGATGTTTATTTACATAAATATGGTATAACTCCGACTCCACATGATACAATGGGTACATCATCAAGTGGTACATCGAGAGATGTTAATTTGAATTTATATAACGAAATGTTAAATGAATTTAGTAAACGGGCTCGAGGTACCACCCCGAGTAGCGAACTCGGAAGGTATATTGGCACAAACTTTTTAGCGTTTATGCCTCCTACCGTTTTTGAGGAGTTTGATATTTTGGCATGGTGGAAAACAAACGAAGCTTCGTTTCCGATTCTTTCCGCCATGGCCCGTGATGTACTAACCGTCCAAGCTTCCACGGTAGCTTCGGAATCTGCGTTTTCTTTTAGTGGCAGGGTATTATCGATACGAAGGACTAGACTCACACCCCTAGCGATGGAAATGTTCATTTGCTTGAAGGACCATTTGGATGCGATGGATAGGATACAAGACCAAACTTCTCTCGAAGATGAAATTCAAGCCGAAGAAGTCATACACAACAACGAGGTTGATCTTGGAATATCCGAACCCGTCACGGATGAAGAACTAGCCGAAGATGCAAGGCTACGAAGCTCTAGTTCCGAAAACAACGCACAAGAATAATCAATCAATATTCCAAAAAATAAAACGTTGAACTTAATGTTTTATATTTGTTATATTTTTTGTAATTTTTTACAATTTTATCTTGTCATGTTTTTTAATTTCCGAACTTTCCAAATATTAATAAACGTTGAACTTTATGTTTTAATTTTGTTATATTTTATTATGGATTTTATATTAAAAATATAAAATTTATTTGGATTTTTTTTTTTATTTTTATAAAAACCGGTTTAAAGGACAAACCGGTTTAAAACCTACCCGAACCGGTTTGACCGGTTTACATATTTCCATTACCAGAACCGGTTTAACCCGAACCGGTTTGGGCCCAAACCGGTTTTGACTTTTCGTTGACCAAACCGGTTCGGATCGGGTTGAACCGGTTTGGGTTAAAAAACCGATTTGTGCACCACTACCCTTTTCTCAACATCAACAGTACCAGTCGACTAGTCGTTAGCCCAAACCCATACTTGGACTTATTCCTTCTCTCATTTCTGAAGCTCATAAAAGGAATAAGAAGTTGGCCCTATCCGTGTATATGTGATGCTTGATAGGCCCATTTGCCCACAACTTTCCAGATCCGTGTGTAAACCAAACAATTCCAATCGGGTGTTTAAAGCGTCTGGGGGGGGTACAAACCCTAAATGGGATTGAATTCAAAAGTATTCACACAGCTTCCTTATATTTATATGAATGGATTTCCTATATTTTAAGAAGTGGTTTAAAGTGATTATGAGTGGATGAGAGAGAAAATATATAAATTTTCTATATATTTGAGGGAAACACTATTCACATGCATAATTTTTTTAGTATTTTATGAAAGTGGTTGTGAGCGGAGGAGAGAGAAAAAGTAATGATAAAGGTATAAAAAAATATTATTTAATTAAAAATGATAGAGAAAAAGTAGTGTAATTACGGGGATTGTGATAGGGATGATACTAAGAATGCTCATGTAAAACTCAAACCCTAATAGTTTTTGTCTTTTACCAAATTTCTCTCTCCAAAATTTGTATATATCTACTTTTTTTTTAACGGCAAATTTCACTTAGTGAGACTTGAACCCATGACATTTAGGTCTTTTAGGTGTTTAAGAGTCTTTGCCTCTACCATTGGACCACCACCCCAGTGACTTGCATATATATCTACCGTTAGAAAACTCGCGTGATCCGACGTCGGCAACAATTTGCAACGTGCTACTTGTTTCTGTTAGTCTCCTTTCGTGATATATTGTATTCAAAGTGTAGTCGGAAAAAGTGACCCAAAAATCTAAATCTTACACTTTTCAAGGAAAAAAAACTTAGAAATATGAGAATTTGTTCAAATGTTGCGAAGGAAAATGTTACATTGTACTTTTTATTCTAGCTTTATATCCATTTCTTGGTCTGATAGTGTATTGTTATGAAACAAACATGATCCACCCATTTTAACAACTTAACACAACATACAAACAAACAAATAAGTTTACAAAGCCATGCTCACTTGGCCCAAGATAAACAAATAAGTTTACAAATAAGTAGGTGAATATGTTCGTACTAAGTACATAACAATTACACCATTCACATAATTTAGAGGTAAAAATTAATTTTGAGTCTTTTTTATCTCTAATTCCGAATTCTTGGCTTGCTTTGGATTTAAAATATCCACCAAAGTATCTTGATACAACTCCAACATGTATGCTTGCATATACAATAAAGAAAATAATCAATTTTGACGTGTTTGCTTATAAATGAATCATTTCGGGTTATTTTTACCCAAATCAACCCATTTAATAATGAATGAGTTATAAATGGGTTGGATTGATATCAAATATAATTTCAATTTAGCCCACTTACAAGTTTTTCTTGGACTTAGTGTGTTGGTTTCTTTTCATAGGGATTTATACATGGTTTTGAAAAGCGGACGGGACCGGCCGGTTGGACCGGGAACCGGACCCTCAGCCAGTTCGGTTCAGTGATTTAAACCGGAGTACGGTTAAACCGGGCGGTTCACATGCGCAACCGGTTGAACCGGGTCGAACCTGTCTTTTGCGGTTGAACCAGACCTTTTTCTTAACTTTGGTTTGGGTTTGATTTTATAGAGGGAGGAAAGGTTCAGAGTTTTGTTAAAGCATCGATGTCAACAAGTTTAGAACTTGAGACCTTCCAAGGTTTGAAATGAATTTGATATTGCCCAGTGAAACAACTTCCTTTTATCTAATATTTGAAAATATGTATGTTATATTTACAAAGATATATTATGAAACTTTTTCTAGAACCATACTTTCCTTTTATCTTAAATTTTATTTTAACCTTTTATTACCAAATATTAAATATTTTGATCAAAATCGTTTTCCTATGTCTAAATCACATATAAAATATTTATAATTTTCAAGATTAAAAATTTATAAGAACTACTCATTTTAATCTAACCGGACTATATTGTTATTAAAAATTTGTATATCTTTAAAAAGTTTTAACTAGTTATAAAATCATCAGTTTCTTAAATACGGTTCAACGGTCCGACCAGTGAGCCTCTAAGGCGTCCGGTTCGTTGTCCGGTCCGGTATTAAAAACATTGGATTTATATATAGGCTGAATTGAATTTAAATTTGACTCATTGTGGACCCACGGAGGAGGTATGTATTTCTACAATTATGAACCATTCATTAAGAAATTGGTTGATTTTGGTAAAAACTTTTGCGTGTGGGATCAATTCACGTCTGCTCAAATTGTGAAACGACTTAATTTAGGTCACTATGGTAAAAGTTGCTAACTTAAATGGGTCCAAATGACAGGGGCGGCTGGAAGGCACTGCGGGCAACACGACCGTAGGGGGCCTAACATTTCAAGGGGCCCAAAAAAAAATTATATATATATTTAAAATTTTCGAGGCTTTAAAAAAAATTATTGGGCCTTTTTAAAAAAGTAATTTTCATTATGGGCCTTTTTTTAAGACTCGTGTAGGGCATTCAAATTCTCGAAGACGGCTCTGCCAAATCACCTTAGAATTTGAAGGTACATGTGAGCACAAAAGGATATATTGATGCAAAGCCTGACTGAGTTTTTGTTTCTGTATGCCTTCTAATAAAAATAATTGGACTACCGGCTGAATTTTCTTCATTGTCCTATAGGTACACGAATACATACATATTTAAAATATAAATAAAAATATATAAAGTAATTTAACAGTTTTATGTTTCAAGAAAGCACGATTATAGAAGTTCATTAAACCTAAAAATCATTTTTTTTCAATAGTTAGATGATGATGAGATAGATTTTTTGAAAAACACATTTGGTTAGAAAAAGCCTGATATAAGAGAAAGGGGTATACCCGTATGATTGTGGTTTGATAATAAAGTGCAAGCTATGTGGCGCCACATCACTACCATCATTATCACACCATCCATCACTAGGCAAGGGGTATACTCATGTGATTGTGGTGGTGTGATAATTATATGTTTATTTTTTAATTTTTATTTAAATAAAATAAAACATAATATTTCATTAATAAAAAAAATACATTAAATAAAATAACTAAAAAATACATTAATTCAAACAACTAAAAAAAATACATTAATCAAATTACTAAAAAAATACATTAATCAAATTACTAAAAAAATACCTAATCATGACGTTCTTTAATCTCCTTTTATTATTTTTTGATTAAAATTATTAAGTTTTATTTATTTAAGTAACCGGTTTAATATGATTTAAAATTTTACCCTGGATAAAATTTAAAATTTTGCCATTATCTCTTTAAAATTTTTCCATGGATATCCATTATCTCTTTAAAAAAAATAAGAAATAGAAAATTGACTACAAGAGCCACCTTAGATATCCATCATCTTTTAAAACTTTTGGCGTGAAAAATATCACGTACAACAACCACACCGTGAAACTTTTTTTGAGGGGACGGTGTTCCAAGTAAATCACGGCGTGATTCATAATTCCACGTCGTATCACGGGGTGATTTCTACCGGTATACCGGATGACCTAATCAAATTCGATTTTGATAATCAAAAACATCATCCTTCAAGACATGCACACACAAAACATATAAATTGTTTTGTTGGACTTGGTAATCAAATGCATAATTAAAAATGGGGAAATCCAAAACAATAACACATTAAAATTATAAAATTCAATAAAAAAGATTAAAAAAAGTGTTTTTGAGTCTACCCGTTTTCTAGTTGGGTCAACTTTTTTTACTTTTACAAATACAAAGAGAGGTTGGTTGATGAATAGGTTACATGCATATGATAGTCACGTCGATATGTGTGTTGAATTATGAACTTGTTGCCAATTTCTGTGTCCAATGGTGGATATTGTATATACGGTACAAATGAAGTAAAAGATTTACATTAGTAAATTTATCACTAATAATAGTTTGGTTTTGTATATACCATCGGTTTTGAACCGGTTCACTGTTCCCTGCGAATGAGCGGTTTAGGACCGGTTTTTTTGAGAACCGGTTTAACGGTCAACTTTGAAAACTAGCCGTTGAGAAAACGGCTATATAGCCGTTAGGAGCCGTTATTTTGTCTTTTTTTCCACCAATTTTAACCCCGAAACACATTATGAAATTATTTAAAAGAAATCTAAAAAAATTGGTAACGTTATTTTGCAAATGAACCCAACATCTTAATTTAAAAGAAATCTAAAAAAATTACATGTATACATACAAAGTCTAAATTCTTACATCTCCAGGACCCAACCGAAAGCCTTATCCGCTTCAGATTCAATCTTAATAATATTAATTTTGTAATCGTAAATTAAACATTAGTAATAATTATAAATTAACTAATTATCCACGTGTACTAAAAAGGTCCCAAAAAAACGTCCATAACCTTCAATTCGCCATTGCTGTCTTTAAATAAATAATATTCATAACCGAATTACTTAACTTCAACTAATTATGAAAAAAAAAATAGTTTTTCTTAGAAACGATTGCTTCCCATGCCAGGTGTAAACCTCAAGCTCCAATGACGTGACTCCACGTGTATGAAATTATTTCCCGCCTTTTCCATATCACACCGTAAACGAGTTTCAATTGATTCGCATATGATTTCAGTTACAAATTAACAAACTTCATTTCTTATAACCGATTACTGATAATTTGATCGAGAGCTAAATCTTCAAATACTGCTAATCAATCAACTGCTACATTCATTCATCATTAATAGGTAATCATCTAAACTCTTATGAAATTTGTTTGCTGAACCTGTATGATCGATTATCCAATTCAATTCGATGTATCTGATTATTAACTCAATTCGATCTTAGTTGTTTGTGTTTAGATTCACATGAATTTCGATTTCTTTGGTTTTTTACTGTGAATTCATACTAATAATCCACAGCTTCTTTCAATTTAAGATGTTCGTGTAGTGTTTAATCCACTATCGATACGTTCCTCATCACCAAATTAAAATTATTTGTGTTTCTGATTTCATTTGGCACAATCTGCAGATCTATGAATTATTTTAGGAAATAAACTCATTCTTCAGTTTAGTTTTAGAATGTGCTTCCGTATCCAATCTTATCGTCAAATTTTAGCATCTTGTTTGAGTGATCTTTCTACGAAAACTGATTTAATTGTACATCATATTTAGATTTAATTTTATAATTTTACTGTTAATTTAGATACTAGAAAATGGTTTTGTTTTCAGGTTCAAGATTTTGAGTTTAATTCAAGTGAAATGGAGCCCGAATCGAATAGCGACAGTGAAGAGAAAAAAGATACATTACAAGAGTTACAAACTGATAAAGCTATGAACGAAAAAGGCAAGGGTAAGAAGCCCATGGATAGTGCAATATTATCCAGTGTGGAAGGCATAACACAGAAGGCCAAAGGAATCGTAATTGATGAAGCTAAAGTACTAAAAAGCGACGCTGACATTGAGCCCATTGCAGCTAAATCCAAAGGGAAAGCAGTTGCTAGTGCTGATTCTAAAAGAAACAAGGGAAAACAGGTGGAAAATGTTGTTAAGAGCTGTTATTCTCTGAGATCAGGACCAAAAGGCATGGATATAGATGTTAAACCTACAACGACATTGGCTGGTAAAAAACGGAAAGGAGAGCCTATAAGTAAATTCATTTTGGGAACTCCAGGAAATTGCAAAACAACCGGGAAGAGAAGGCATAGTGATGATGACACAGATGATAAAGATGGAACTGGAGCACGCACAACTCGATCAACTACTAAAAAGATGAAGGTAAACTCTGTTTAGAATTTTGTTCGTATCATCATCGATCTAAATGTTGTTGTTTCGTTTGCTTTTAGATCTAAATCATGTTGTTGAATAAAAGATTAGGTCTTAATTCCATGTTTCTTGTATTCAACTATGTTCAAGAGTTTGGTTAATGACATGAGGTTTCTTTTGGCTATATGATGATGATGATATAAAGAATTTATTCAACTTCTGGACTTTTTAATACAAGTTAATTTTAAGGGATATATGAAACATTTATAAAGTTAAACAGATTTTATCTTAGTTTGTATTTTTAGTACCTTTTGTATTTCACAGGTTGTCATTTTCTATAAACATTTATATTGATACAAATTATTAAAACGGTTCAGTTAACTTCAAAATTTTGAGAAATCTCAAAGCTAGCCTAAGATACGGTTCTGCTAAAAGGCCGACCGGAACCTTATCTCAATTTGGTTGATCAACAATAGTGGTTAACCTGCAGTTGGGTTAGTGGTCACTTCTATAGTCATAACAACAAAACTGACAACTGCTAATATGGCCTGGGTTAAATTCTACACTTTTTCTGTGTGGGTCAAAGTGGGTTGGGTTGACCCACAATACACTCCTTGTTCATTTATTAGATTTCATAGTTGATGTATTAAATTCGATTACAAAAACTATTACAACAATCCAATTCTTTTGATTAAAGCAATCTAGGACAATATCTTGGTACGGTTTGCTTGGGTTGTTACAATTTATCTGCATAAAGCAATAAAAAATGCGCAAGTGTTCATACAATATGCTCAATTAATCTCATTACACAAGGTGTGTGATACTTACCAACCGATTTGCAAGCATTAAAACTGTTTACAAAGTGAATTTGTTGTTACAATAACTAAATAAATCTTCTAAACTTGGTCCAAGAAGATCAATAACCTGCTGCTAATAATGGTCCAAGAAGTTAGGTTCATACAATACTAGGAGCAAAAACATACAGGTTCAAATGAGATTTTTGAAAAGCTTGAGTATTAGCTTTCAAATTTCCTCTTTACCAAATAATCATATATAAACATCTAACATGTTAATCAAACCAAAAGCTACATACTAAACACGAAATCAGCCATATAATTACACAAAGATTAAATCTTTAACAAAAAAATTATTATTTAAACCAAGTGTGGACATAAAATTGGAATTTACAAATACCCAACTAATCATCCTATAACTAAGGAAATGATTTACAGAATATTACAAAATACAACATAATAATACAAATATTATTATTGCTAAGACACCCCCTCAGTCTAAGCCGGAGGAAGACGGATGCACAGGCTGGATTTGAACCGAGAGTGACGTGGTAAGCACATGTCTGCATACTGAAAATCTGCAGGTATGCGTAAGACTCGAACCGCCCCAATGCAAACTTTTTCTCTAACGAAATGAATGTCGAGCTCCACGTGCTTGGTTCATTAAAGATCATGTAAGATTTTTTTAGTTTATTAGAGTATATTTTTATATTTTTTTTTCTTAAATATAACTTTTTTTTTGCAGGGGATATTTCAAGCTCGAGTTTGTATTAGATGTATCATTATACACGTCAAAAGGTTTATAATAAAGTTTAAAATTTTCCGAATAGATTAACTTTGTTTAGTGAAACGTGGATTTTGGAAAATTTTTGTTGGAGAAATGTGATTGTTGGATAAGTTTGAAGATGCATTTATAGTTGAGTTTTTAACGAGTTAGCATGCCATGTACATATCAACAATTTCTTTTGTTATAAGGAACTCTAAACATATTATACATACTATTTTTGTAAAATAAAAGTTTATAAAAATTTATAAGTTTTCGTTCATAAATTTAAAAAAAATTATAAGTTCTTGTTTATTAATTTTTTTAACAAGTATTCGTTTAAAAAATTTATATAATTTTTTTTTTGTAAAAATTAAAAGTTTATAAAAATTCCCTAGGCCCATACATTGCACATTTGTGGATTAAATCCAGGCCCAATTTAGCGCTAGTGTCGTTTTTTACTTGTCCCCTTTTTATAACTCTACTAACTTAGAACCTGTGTACTACAAAGGCTGAAAAAATATCAATACATAAAAATGTATAACGTATATTATCAATAGAAAAACAAAATAAAAAAATATGTAAAAATTAATATATAATTGAGTTTTAAAAATACATTAAATACTATCCAATTTAATTTAACTTCCATTTATTATTTGATTGAAAACATAAGGTAGGTAATTAGATTTCAAACTTTCTTATAATATAAGATAATTTAAAATAAATGTGTTTTATTAGTATAATTAATAATTTGTTTAAAAATATATTGTTATTGAAAATATGGAAATGTATTTATTAAGATAGAGAGGCGAGAAAAAATTTATAAGAGTGAATATGGAGTCCACACGTGTCATTGATTTAGAAACCTTTATTTATTATATAGTATAGATTGGGCCAGACTGCCCCTAAACATTACGCTCGTTTGTGCTTATACTCCCGGCCCAAAGCAGTGTTGGCAGCCTTATCAGCCCATCCTCCATTATTAACTGGATAGGCCCAAACGCCATTTAGACTGTCCCTGAAGAATACTATGTCCTCCGGCCCATTCTCAAAAACATATTCTCTGGCCCAGTCCAATACAACCAACCAAAAGCATGAGTAATTGGGCCCTTCCATTTGTGAATTTTCACAAATTGTTTCATGGTTGTAATTGTAAAGCGAAGTGTGAAATTTGGTAGGTTAAAATATTACCGTACCATAAAAAGTTTTTTAAGTCGTGAATTTTTTTGACATAGCTGATGGCTCATAACTGAAATATAACATAAACAAACAAGTTGAAAAAAAAACTTTACAAAAGATTTAATGTAAATAGTGCATAATTAAGGAAGAGTTGCAAATTTAAGAACAAAGTAGAAATGGAGAAGGTAGTTGTGCCATAGCGGGCAAAGGACCGGACGACGGTGGCCGATGAAAGTACAGGCAACAACGAGTAAAGGAAGTTGTCTTAGAGTGGACCGAGTGTCTCAGTATGAACAAGATTGTGGAAATGTGAATTTCGTATATGCTTGGATTCTTTTATAATCGAGAGTTCGTTTTTCATATTGAATTATTTTCGTGGTATACACTAATATTCAATCGGATAAGAATTAGAGATTCAAAAATTAATATGTGAAAGTTCGGGGATAGATGTTTCTTACGTCAACCGTTTGCAAATTAACTAATGTTTTTGGGTTAATTTTTTAGTGTACTACGGATGACCAACTTACGTCAACTACATGGAAATTAACCGATGTTTCAATTTACTACGGATGACTAACTTACTTCGGATGACCAAATCTACTATGGTGGAACAAATCTACTTCGAATAACCAAATCTACTCTGGATGAATAACTTTTAGCAGTTTTTCACTACCAACCCAAATTTCAATGCATAACAAAATATGAAAAATATTTTTTTCCCATGTTGGTCAGGCAGCTAACCTCAGCCCTAGGACTCTGCTAACAAGGGGCGCTGCCCCTAAACTCCCATTGTTTTACGGGCTTCACCTCCTTGATACAACAAAGTGTCTTTAGCACCAGAAATCATAAGATTATTAAACAAGTTTGCACTCTACACTTTTCAACTTGCTTGATGTTTTCATTATAATTTCTGATTTGGTAATAAGAAAATCCAATTATACAAAATATCTAAATGACACTAAAATCACCAACAAGGACGAGAGCGGAAAAGGTTGAGGTGGAAGTTGATGTGACAAGGAGCACCATCACAAAATGAAGCAACAACTATAATGTTCCCACTAATTTGACCAGACACAAAGAAGGATGAAGGAGTGGGACGGGAGGAGGAGATGCAGAAGGCGGGAACACCATTCCACTCTATTGGGATGGGAGGAATAGGATGTAGTCAATCAACTCTTAAGTTTTCCATCGTTGCTTTGAGTTTAGTTTCCATTCAAAACACTAAATACTAAATATTACGATAACATGCAGAACAAAAGGAATCATTTACTTTTTCAATCTTAAAAGGTTTTAAAATATAAGAAAATAATATAAATGTAATGTTTATTCATTTTTCATGAAATTCAAACAAAAATATATAAACAAATTTCGTTTATATACATACCTACACATGGGTAATTAAGTTCTATTGAATGTTAGACAAACTGTAATGGTTTAGTGATAATGATGAAAACGTGTTGCCATGCAGGCGCCACGTAGACATTGGTGTTATCACTACAAAAATGTATAATGGGTTTAATGATATCGATAGGTGTTTTTGGGTTAAGTTTTTTAATTTTAAAATGGTTAATGGTTGGTTTCTTCGGGGGATAGATGTTTTACGCCTGTTGAGGGCTTCACGATTGTGCCTATCACGCCCAGGGAGTGGTGTGCCAGTGTGATAGGGTGCCACATCGGACCCAAAACGCCCTCACTACGGACATAGATTATAGTAAGAAATTAATTCGTAACACCTCAGAAATTATCAACTTCATGTAGATAAAATTACAGTGAGTTTGCAACACATAATTTAAGCATACGTATAAAATAAATGTTAACTTAATATGTTTTGGTAAACCTTTATAGCTGCTAAGGTCTAAGTGTACATCATTGAATATGAAATTCTAAAATTGAAGTGCATAAATCATGAAATATAATTAATGTTCAAATTAAGAGATTATGATTGCCCTTGAATATTATTATTATTATTATTAATTTCACATGATATTTGTAAAATACTATCGTTCAAATTGCATACCCGGTCTTTAAATAAATATAAACTAGCTGGTTAAAATTGTTCGCAGCTGGTGTCAAGTCGATTACTAATAAAATCTAAATTAAAACGTAATAATAGGTTCGGTTTGTTACAATACCCACAACAGCTACGCCACTCACTATAATGTACGATACAAAAAAATGTTGATTCTGGATATAACCGTTTAAAAAAATATATTAGAACACCGACAAAAAAAATTAAAAACAACCGTATCCTCCCTTTTTTAGAAAAGGTTAACAAACAAAACATATTAAGAAAATAAAAAAAAAATTTAAAAATTGAACCAGCCTTTCCTTTAATTTATATTACGCTATTCAAAAATCAAATTACTTAATTTAAATAATAAAAAAATAAATCAACAGATCGTCCTTTATCCATTTCGATTCAAATCGGTTGGTTTTTATACCACGTGCTCCAATGACCTTACTCCACGTGTACAAGTTATAATTTCCCGCCTTTTGCATCTGAATTAATAACCGATTTTGAAGGCATCCACTTCTGTTACAAATTATTTCTCACGATAACAAACTTCATCTTTCATGACAGAATTTGAGTCATTATATATGATCCAATTTGAGAGATAAATCTTGAAATCCTGAGAATCAATCAATCAACTGCTACATTAATTCATTCGGTAATCATCTTCTAAACTGATCAATTCGATGCTGTTTTACGATTACAGTTCTTAATTAACTGTTTGGATTATATTCACTTAGGGTTTCTTGCTTTCTGTGTCTTTTTATTGTTCATTTAGGGTTCTTGAATTCACATAATTAGAATCTAATCACTAAAATTATTCGTGTTTTGAAATTTCTTGATACAAGTTTTAGTTTCTTTTAGATTATCAATCTTGGTGCTGAAATGGTTTTGTTTTCAGGTTCAAGATTTTATGGTTAATTCAAGTGAAATGGAGGTCGAATCAGACAGTGATGGTGAAGAGAAGAAAGATACGATATCGGAGTTAAAAGTTGTTGAAACTATGAATATGAAAAAATCAAAGGGCGAGAAGCGCGTGAATGGTTCAATAGTGTCTAGTGTAGAGTTTATAACCCAGAAATCTAAAGGAATTGTGATTGATGAAACTAAAGTACTACAAAGCGATACCTACATTGGCATCGCGACTAAATCCAAAGGAAAACAGATAGAAAATGTTGTTAAGAGTTGTTATTCTCTAAGATCAGGACAAAAGAGGATGGTTTATATAGATGTTAAACCGACAATGGCATTGGCGGGTAGAAAACGCAAAGAAAAAGAGAAGAAAACCGACACAGAAGAAGCGTGCAAAAGAATTAGGAAAAATGATGATGACATGGATTATACGGGTGGAACTGTAGCACGCACAACTCGATTAAGTATTAATAAGAGGTAGGTAAGATCCAATTAGAATCTTGTTGGTTATATGGTATCATGTAAATGTGTTGTTTCTTTTGCTTTTGGGTCAAAATCATGTTGTTGAATAGAAGTTTGAGACACATTAGGTCTTAATCCATGCTTCCTATATGTGTATGATGATAGAGATATGATTACATGTCATTTTAGCAACCTTAATAAGTGCTACTGTCACAAGTTACAAGTCTATGTTTCTCATTTTCTTTCGTTTCAATCAAACATGAAATGAAAGTTAAGTGGTTTAGAAAAACAGATGTCACAAGTTGCAAGTCACGTAGAAAGGTTTATGATGACGTTGTATTCGAGGGGAAGGGGCGGGTTTATTCTTCAACGTCTAGGGAGGGGGAGTGTTTCGACGTGTTGTAGCCATCGGCAATTAACGGATCAGCACCTATAATTACACATAGACTTGTGTTTCCACGTTCATTTTTCTAGAGTCATCTTTTTAAAATAAGAATAAAACTTGATTACAATTTAGATTGAAGGTATATATATGCACAATTTATGAATACAATTATTCTGTAGTTAGTACATTAAATGATAAATATAGTTTTAAGATGTCCAATCTATTAAAAAGTTGTGTATAATATCAACTCTTTGAATTCTTTAAATTCATTGTATATTCAATTTTATTTGAAGTAATAAAAAGCATAATAAATCATTGTGTTTCCATTTTATTCTATGTAACTCATAAAGCTATGTATAAAGAGTTTAATGGATTGAATATCACTTTCTTTTTTATTATTTTTTATATTTAGTTGTATTTGTCATTTTTATATCATTTTATAAATATACAAAATTCTAAATGGATCTTACCTTCCTCTTTTGTTTAGTTGATCATCTAAGTCATCATCATCATTTACTATTTCTTTTGCAAATTCTTTTATAACTTTGCAAAACATCTCTTTATCTTTTCTTTTATTTTGTGTTTTTTTATCAGCCAGTGTCATTATTAGTTTAACATCTATATCCATCTTCCTCATTTGGATTTAGTCGCGATGCGTATGTTGGTCTCGCTTTTTAGTATTTTAGCTTCATCGGTCACCGTTCCTTTGGCCTTTTGGGTTATCAATTCCACATTGGATGCTATTGCACTATCCATGTGCTTCTTACCCTTTGCGTTTTTTTGTATCCCTAGCTTTAGCAGTTTTTAACTCCGGTAATATATCTTTTTCCTCTTCACTGTCACTATTTGATTCTTGCTCCATTTCACTTGAATTAACAAGTCAGTTTTGTAGGTTACAGTGTTGTAAAATGATGACATCCAAGTCCCGAATCGGTAAAAACACCCGTTATTTGACTAACTCTCAAACACGTTTATTAATATCAAGAAATCTCACATTAAAATTTGATTATAAATAGCAAACACTGACTCGGTTTACATAGGCTACTTGATTACAATTTATGATACCCTACATGATATATATAGCTAACATATCACGTTAGACTACTAATAGGATTCCATTTAACTAATATTAAATTGCTAAAAACCTAAACCTACTCGAATAAGATTGTTAGATTATAGGATATAACTAACGTGTTATAACCCAACTTTAATACCACCAAACTTGTGGATTAAGTCACTTAACTCCACCGACTTGTGGGTTAAGGAAATTACCGCCAACAGACATGTTGGTTTTTTTTATATCTTTTAGGTTTAAAAGTTGAAATGGAATAAAAAATAATAGTTATTTCTTTCTTTGTTTTTCTTTTGGAAATAATACCATCCAATAGAAATCAAATATTCTCCGGTGTTGCAATAAAATCAGAATTAAACATTTCATACAAAGAGAAACTCATTCAACTTTCATAACGTGTGTTAATGTTGTGAAATTTGGTATATGCTCGTGTGTTACTGTGTTAGTTTCCTTTTTATTTTCTAAATTAGCTTACATGCAATCAAAATTAAGTAACGTGAATTTGTGTTTTTGAAAAAATAAGAATAAATGGATTATTGTGTTATGTTCGTTTATTTGGTGATTTTTTTTCGTTTAGCATAACTAAAATACAATGGTGTTCCTGTATTTTTTTTCTCTCCCAAATCCATATGCTAACTTCACCAACCAAATATCAAATCCAACGTAGCTCATTTGATATAGTCTCTTACCTTTTAGATAGGATGCACTGGGTTTAAATCAAAACATGTGGTGAATTAATATTGCTATAATTTAAAAGTAGCAGTATGGTAGATTTCCGATTTTTAACAAAATTTAAATGGAAACGTAGAAGCAGTGTTAAAAATAATATTAATAAAAAGAAACCTAAAACTAAAATATTGAGGAAAAAAGTGGGTGGGAGTCGGGATTTGAACCTGGGTGGCTTGGATAGAGGCCACACAATTCTATGTTTTTATCTTTTAAACAAAATCTGAAAAATATGCAAATAAATTACGAATATGATTCAAGTAATAAAAAGTCTAAGTTTTCTTTGGATCCCAACTCCAATATTAACCTCGTGCTTCATTAGCCCATATCGCTCCATAAATATTACCTATGGTTAAAAATATTGTCGCGGAGAAAGTCACGATGCGACGGAGATGTTAAAATTTACACGGGTATTGTGTTTGAAGATATTATATCTTAAACGTCAGAAAATATTAATATTTTGTAAGTCAATATATAGTTTACATACTTTTTACTATACATATTTTTTTAGTTAAAAAATATTAGATATTTAACAATTTCTTTCAAATAAATTTGCATTTCGGAATTTTTTTTATCACGTGTTGGCGTAATTGTTTTTATTGGAACCAGAATTTTTAAAATTACATAAATTAGTTTTAACAATAGAATAAGATTTAAGGCAACGTGCTAGATTTATATAGTAAAAGAAAACACGGTAGTGAAACTAGTCCTTAGTTACAATTTTTACGGTTTATTGTTGTTTGCTTTCAAAGATGGTCTCTTGGTTTTAACATGTTAATTTGGTTAGTTAATTGAGGCATTTTGATCATCAAAATTTGATAAATTAGAATACAGGGCACGTTATTTCAAAACCAGTTATATATTGAGCAACGTGAGAACTACGTAATACACTTGTACGTAGTGCTTTGAATGTGATAAATAAAACGGTTACATAACCGTCAAACTTTTTCTCTCTTACTAATGTGATCATCTTTTTTGCATGATCTATAAGTAAATTATGAGGTTCTTACGGTTTTCAGTATATTATTCGTTATGAAATGAATGTGTCTCTGATTCATATAGTTAATTAAGGACCCTATATGGTCTAGTGATATGATGATTACCTCCACATAGTATTGATGAAAACATTAAACAAACCCGTTTCAACTCAAACCAACAACTTGAAAACAGAATGTAAAGTTATAATTATTTAAAAAGACCAAAATTTTAATGCAAAAAAATAGAAAATAGTTTCTTATTGGTGACCCATGGCATTACATTTCACTTGATCTCTTCACAAACTGCAACTGATTGTTTGAATTTCGTTTTAGTTCCCGTGATTGTTGATCCACTTTAGCTAATGCTGCTAAGATCCTGTAGCTTACAATAACCAATATGTAATGATGGGGTATCACCTGCAAGCCCCATCAGCAACACAAAGGCTCTTAAGGGACAGAAGTCCCAGCCGTGGCACCAAAAGGTTACAAGAAGCCATGGCGCGAAAGGTCCAAGGGACACAAGTCTCAACCACAACACGAAGGATCTAAAGGACACAAATCCCATCCATGACAAGAAGGAAAATAAGACCAAGCCGCGACACGAGCCACATTACAAGATAGTTGAGTGGCGGAAGGTTGGAGACACATCTCCCATACTTGGGAATAAACAGAACGAAAGCAGGCCAAGTGAGCAGGCAACTCACATCGTGACGTTAAGTTTAGAGGCCAACCCCTAGGCCACAACAACCACATTACTGTAATAAACACTAGTTATATTAAGAAGACAAGAAGCCAATGTCAACTATACCAACAAAGAGCATTATCACCACCTGAAACCCTTTACACCAAAAAGGATAGGACCACTTACACATCCTACACTCGATATCTCATACTTCCAAACACATGTATTCTCATGTCGGAGGATGGTTCAGGGAGAATTCCCTTCTGCGTGTGACAAGACTTATGGTGTTCTTTGTTTTGCAGATCTTTAAATCCAGTTCATGGTGTCCGGCTGTACGCCATCTTCCTGCACTAATACTAAGCCCAGGCCTCTTAGTTGAAAGGTAACATGTAACATTGATCCAACCAAATTGTAAGATTTAGTTTGCTATTATAAGTAGTTTCAGTGTTTCAATTTAAATAAATCAAAATCAACGTAACTCAGAAAATGCATGCTTTAAGACCTACTGCAGCATACGGGCACAGGCTAGCGTAGTATTAGAGAACATTTAATCAATACACAAGAGAAGCAATTTCAGTAATATTATACTTAAATACAAAGTATCGTGATTTACCATCCATGCTTCTCGTATGAGCGATTATTGTGTATGATACGAGCAGGGCTTAGATCAAACACTTATGTCGGGGGTTAGTAACAAGATTATAGAAGAATAACTAAGCATAGGGTATAAATTGGCATCGAGAAAATGTGCATATTGTTTGATGGCTAGCTCTCTGTCAGGGACATCATGACTTAGGAAATCAAACGGTGCAGGCTTGCTGGTGTCCACCAATGGGTCCCACCTGTAGCCCGGTCTTTCAGGCAGTGTGATAGTAACAGGTAAATGACTAGTATTGAAAGCGATATATAGTTCTCCTTTAACCGAGTCCGTCTGCATCACACATCCACATTAAGCACATGATCATCATATTCTTGATGATGAACATATAGAATTCTATGATGCAAATAATATATGGAGAAAAGGTTATGAATATCTAGAGTAGGAAAAACTAGGGGTGTTCATAATTGATAAACTGTTATACTGACCGAACCGAAGCAAGTCGTCTGGTTTGAGATTTATGCGGTTTGGTTCACAGTTTGTTTTGACGGCTTACCTGTCCAGCAGGCGATTTGGAACTTGAAACTGGTCATTTAGCTTTTCTATATATTTTATGTCATTTTTGGAATATGTATATTATATTCATGAACCAATTTTATCATTTTAAAAATATTAATATAGACTAACAATTTTGAACAAAAACCTGTTTAAACTGTCAAACCGCTAAATACGGCCGGTCCAGCCGACCCGCTCAACTCGGCCATTTTGATTTGTTGTCGTT
This sequence comes from Smallanthus sonchifolius, assembly GCA_023525975.1. Lineage (NCBI taxonomy): Eukaryota > Viridiplantae > Streptophyta > Magnoliopsida > Asterales > Asteraceae > Smallanthus > Smallanthus sonchifolius. The sequence goes on along the minus strand of CM042027.1, from coordinate 14,790,544 downwards.
TGGACAGGAATCTTTGTCAAAACCAGCCAACCATGAACACCCCTAGGAAAAACCATAAACATAAGCCTGATTGATGCAAAAGAATTTTGAAGTAATGGGAAAATGACATGGCATACCATGGTGAAGGCCACAAATCTACTTGTTTCAGACCAATCTGGTGTTACAGGAACATGTCCATGCCACTGCAATCTTTCTGCTGTTGGGAAGTCATTTAAGCCAAGCGACTCACATTCACTGTTGAAATCACAACCAGTTTTAGAAACATGATGTACAAAAGTGAAAACAAAATCTAACCATATAAAGACGATGCCTTACTGACGGAAACTGGTTACTAGACGGGCAAATCTGAAAAAGTCTGATGAAGTCTCTTCTTTCTTATCCCATTGGAAGTAGTTCATCTGCAGAAAAAAAGATGTAGTAAGCTCATAAACACATAAATCATAAATCTTTTATATAAATTCAATAGGAAACAAAAAGTTTACATGGTTATCATGACAATATGTATTGTTGTTTCCCCCTTTCGTGTGACCATATTCATCACCCATATGTATCATGGGTACACCCTGGAAAGTAAGAGATTTTAGCTAACATATGTATCATTATTGTATTAAAAAGTAATAAACGACATGCCAGTTCAGAAACTTACCTGTGAAACCATTAGACAAAGAAAGAAGTTTCTCATTTGTCGTTTCCTCAACCTCTTTACTGAGATGCTAACAAACTCTCCCTCCTAATGTTATAATGAGAGAAATGTATAAATTCTGTTTTATTTTTAATATATAAATCCAAATTATAAAATGACGCGGTAGCATAATTTACCTGTCCACAATTCCAGCTGTTATTGTGACTATCCCCGTCTTTATTGTCTTCTCCATTTGCCAGATTACGTTTGTCATTGTATGTTACCAAGTCAGCAAGGGTAAAGCCATCATGAGCACATATGAAATTTATACTGTTCCATGGTTTCCTACCACCTTCCTGATGCATAACATCAAGTAAGAAGCGCGTAAAAGTAGAGAATACGAAGTCTGAAGAAGCATATTTGAGTTGCAAGGAGAAAAAATAAGATACCTGGTATAGGTTTGGGCTCCCACAAAGGCATTCAGCAAAAGCACCAGAAAATCCATCCGTACCCTTGATGAACTGCCTTACTGTATCCCGATACTGATATAATTAAAAGAAACAAATTAAGAGTTCAGGTTAATTAAATCTTTTGCATTGCAGCCTACTACCATATGTAATACACATTCATTAAATAAGCAGCTTTCACTTTTGAGAGAAAAAAAGTAACAGATCTGTAAGAAAATAAACAAGCTGTAAAAACCAAAAAAATGTGATTCAATACCAAGAAAGATCTTTCAAAAAGTAAAATTTTAAAAACTAATTTGATTCTTTGGTAATATGTTTTAGTGCTGAATACTACTTCCCAAAAGCTTACATTCTGAGTCTAGCCTAAAATTTGGCTATTCGCCACTATTTTATAAAACTTATTAAAGACAGAAGGCTAAGATAGATACTTATACACAAAGTCTCAAACTTTGCGTATTTCTGTTATCTAAATTAATGAGAAATGAACTAGAGAAAATAATAAAATATACAAAAACAGGCATGAGAATAGACCTTTCCATTCCATTCCGACCAAATGCCCCAATGAGGAAACACGCCAACCTGGTAAAGCCCTCCACAGTCCCATGCTTCAGCTATAAGCTGTTGCAAAGAACATAAATAATTCAATTTATAGCTTAAAAGGACCTCTATCATAGCATAAGGATTATAATTGATGATGCAACCACACATATTACCTTAACTCCTCGAAGTATTGGATCATTGCTAATCATGTCAATCAGTGGTGGGCTGCTGAGAGGTGAGCCAGTTGTCAGCAAATCATCTTCCAACTGATTCCCATATACATTTACTGCATCCCAGAGGCTGAAAACCAAAAGTGCAAATGAACACTGGTATTTTGCAATGTTAGCAAGACAAGAATAAGGTGGGTACTAGTCCAGATAAGATAACCTGCTGCCTCTTGTTAAGATAGAAGCAAGATCAAAGCGAAATCCATCTACATGCATCTCTGTTACCCAATATCTGTATGAAGATTTCATACAATAATTACTAATATTAAACACTTCCAAGGGTTCGTGTAAATAGTATCTCATCTACCTCAAGGCATCTACTATGAACTGGCGAACGATTGGATGGTTGCAATTGAAGGTGTTTCCACAACCTGAATAATTGTAAAACTCTCCCTGGAAAGTCGTGCATAAATATCTGTTTTTAATAAGATTACCTGTTCAAAAACTAAAACTAAAGAAGACACTTATCTATGTATTATACCTTAGGTGCAAGCATATAAAAGACACTGTTATCAACACCACGGAAAGATAAAATGGGACCATTCTCATTCCCTTCAGCGGTGTGATTGAAAACCACATCCATGAGCACCTGTAGAAATCTAAATTAGAAATAGACTTGTCAAACATAAACCAACAATTTAAATTCATGTTGACACATGTCATCACCTCGATTCCACGTTTGTGTGCCTCTTTAACAAGCTGTTTGAACTCATTTATTGCATTAATGCCACAATTACGAGCACCAGCAGATGCATATCTTGACATTGGTGAAAAGTAGTTGATAGTCGAATATCCCCAATAGTTTAACCTGGATAAGAGATTCATAATCTATAAGATGAACAAGTACAAAGCAAGCTAAAATAAACAATTTTTTTGGATATCCCAAAATGGATGCCATATTTATCTGGAAGTTACAACTTACATACCTATAGTCACCCAATACAGGATTGTAGCTGAAGTATTCCAGCTCATTGAACTCGTGACATGGCATTAACTCTATGCAGTTGACACCAAGTTCCTACACCAAAAATAACAGTTTTAACAACTTTTCATGCTGCTGCGTACGACGTGAAAATAAAATAATAGCACCCCCCTGATACTAGAACCATTACTGAAAATATCATATGAGATCCCAATACATCAGCTTTAATAGCATTCATAGTGTTGCATCTGTTGAGGATATATAAAAAAGATATGAAAGAAATATGAAAAGAAAAGAAAATCAAAAAGAAAAAGAAAAGGCATTGGTATGGAAAAATACTCTGGTGACCAGATATTAGCTTTCCTGGTTTACTAAAACTTAGTTGGTGATATTGCGATAATTTTCCTAGGATTAGAACATGCACTTCACTTCAAACTTAGAGGGGTAAGCTAAAAGTGAACCAAAAGGAACGAAAAGCAGTGAAAGTGGAAGAAAACATAGCCAGGCACAACCCTACGCTCCAGGACATGATTGATATCCTACATAGAAAGTTGATTTTGGTGTTAGAAGGTGGAAAGATTAAAAATCCATGGCCAAGATAGAAGAAAGATGGTTTTATTTATTTATTTATTTTTTTAGCAAAGTGAGAATGTCCAACGGTGTTGAGGATACGATGAAGAATCAGACTGCAGGGAACCATGACTGTGTCTATATGCCACATGAACTTTTCTTAGGAGCAAAGTGAGAATGTCCAAAACTTTATTGGTTATTGACAGAGAGAGTGAGAATATTCTCTTGGATGATGTATCTTATTGATAATCAACACTCAAATATATATACAAGATAAAGCCTAATTTATAGGAGAAAAATAAAAGAATAAAATTTAAATCAAATTATTAATCACAGCTATACCAGTTCCTAACTATGTGCAGTCTAAATATATCTATTCATATTCTACAACACTTGTGATGATTAATTTCAGTAATTTATGCCTGGGGTTTTTTTGGTGGTGTAGAAAGGACTTTTTGCATGTTATTGCCCTCCCATTTGTTCATAATCTAATACATGTAGATAGGGATGATAAACAGTGAAGCAGGGAATCACTAGTTACATTATTGCTCATAGTTTAAAGATTTGCATTTTAGTTTAGAAGTTGGGATGTTAACAAGATATTCATTGAATATTTTTACAAGTTTATTATAGGTTAAGTAATAAGTAATTACTAGCTGGGCCTATTCAGAACTGAATGTAGGAAGAGAGACTCATACAACTTGAAATGTGTAACGAACTATTTTCAAAATTCTTTGGGTAATGTAAATGACATACATGCCATCAGAATCTAGATTTAATAAAAAGAAATCTGAACTTTCTAAGCAAGGTTAATGGAAGATATTGCAAGCTAAATAACTTATATTAGTCAGGAAGATCAAATGGGATGAAAGAACCACCTTTTTCAACATGTCTTAAAAGGTTAAATAATTTACTGTATTTTATAAGTAAAATTTTGTGTTAAAAAACTATGTCACAGAAATGGGCAGGGGCTACGCCAGATACGGGAGGAGTTGATCCAGAGTGAGTCACATATGCGGAGAAAGAAAACTTTGGGGTGGGAGGTGGGGCATATTTGGGCAGTGGATAAGAGTGCATAAAAGATCTGAAAGAACCAATGCCCCTTAGAATGTTATTACTATTGCGGATCGCCCAATTTCATATCAGAATTATTCAACCTAGATGTACAAGTCTTTTAGAAAACATCATAAAGCGTTTAATAATGGTACTATTGGTAGACAAATAAATTCAAACCAATAAAATAAGGATAGTAGATTGGTAGTATTAACACACCCTAAAAGATTATACCATATTTGTCAAATAACAGGTGGTAAAAAAACACAAGAAACATAAGGGACTGTACTCGTATGACAGTCTGACTCTACAAGTAATTTTTTTTATTAATATATTATAAAAAGAAACTCACTTAAAATATTTCTGTTGCATGATATCCTGTTTTCTGGGAAAAACAAATCCTGATATATGAAATAAGTAGTAATAAATAGAGATGGTAAATCTAAGGCCAGGATGAGGGCATAAATGGTAACGTATATTCAGGATGTACCTCTAAATGATCAAGTTTTTCCACTACACCAAGGTAAGTGCCACGGGATTCTGTCTTGCTGGATTCGTGTCTTGTAAATCCTCGAACATGCATTTCATAAATAACCAGATCTCTTTGTGCAAATGCCAGAGGTAGGTCTCCTTCCCAGTCAAACTAATAAAAGAATAATTATACGCATAATGAATACAAGTCAATTGCAGCAAGATGTTGTTTCATGTGGAATGAGACGAAGCAAGAAAAATAACATTAATCCCCTGTTTACTAAAATAAATTCAATCTGCCAATAAGGTAAACCTGCTAAGGAAAAATTTGCAGAAGTGTATAATAAAATGTACTTCTTACCAATTTTATTTTTCCGCTTTCCTTTTTAACACTATATACATCCTGCCACAATGACTTGATATCGAGATTAGGGTAAAGAGTAATTGATTAAATTATTTTACTGGTAGAAGTATTGTAATACCAACTTTTACTTGGTACTTGGGTATTTAATTCGAATTACTATTTCTTTACTACGGTATTTTGTCCTTTTAGTACATTTCCTGCTCTACAAGTCGTATCAGGGTTGTCTTTCATCACAAGAAGAATTGTAATCCCCAAGAAATGAGGTGATTTTATGGTACTTCTGAATAAAATTTTGGAAGATAGCCTTTATGTTGGGTGTAGATCCCTGGAGATCTTAGTGTTCCTTACACCGTGAAGTTTCATAAAACCTAGTGAATTCCATGTTGGGTGTAAATCCCTGGAGATCTTCGTGGAGGCTTGCACAAAAAGGGGGCAGCCGGCCCTAGCCCTGGCACAAGTCTTGGGGATGCCAAAAAGGCAGGTTGCTTAATACAAGTTTTCTTCATCACCAAGTTTCGTATTTTATGAAAGGGATCAAGGGTGTTAACCCTAATTCTATTATTGACCCATATGTACATGTAATTCTTATCACCTCAGAAATAAAAGAATAACCTAGTTGCCGATCGTGGACGTAGGTCAGTTTAGACCGAACCTTGGTTTAAAAAAGCGCCATGAGGCGCTGCTTAAGGCGTGAGGCGCGTGACAAAATGCCTCAAATGGGTGAGGCGCCCCATATACAAGAAGCGCCCTGAGGCGCCGCCTCAGGCTTGAGGGGCGAGGCGAGGTGAGGCGCGCTTCATATATTTTTGCCTTTTTTTCACAGTTTTTTTATGTATTTTTGCCTTTTTTTTGCTGTTTTTTTTGCAAGTTTTGTGAAAATCACATGTATCTTTACTTAAATCAGTTTTTAAGTTGTTTTTCTTGCAAGTTTTGTGAAAATTACTCAAAAGAAGGAGTTTTTAAGAATGTTACTAAATTTTTTATTACTTTTTTAGCTTAGCGCCTCGCATACGTGAAGCCCTCGCCTCGCGCTTGAGGCGTGGCGCCTCGGATTTTGGGACCGAAACGCCTCGCCTCGCCTCGCCTAGCGCTTTTTTAAACCAAGGACCGAACCACGTTAAATCCCCGTGTCGTTTATTGCTTTCGTTCGTGTTCGTGTGTGTTTAATCCTAACAAACATTTTTAAACAATTTTTCTTTCTAATATTTGCTTTTTTGGTGATATTGGAAAATTGAAACCAAAGGATGCAAGATGATAAGAAAAAACATAAAAAGCAGTTGCAATTAATGAGAATAAAAAGATACAAAAGAGTAATACAGTAGAGCTAGAGAAATACATTAAAAGAGTTCTTATTCAAAAGGGTATCGTTTAATTTGTTTTCAGTATCTTACTTATTGCCATCCAGGTAAATTAAGAATAATAGGGCTAGTTTTCGTATTAGACATGTGATCAATGAATCATTCAACTATAGAGAAGGAAATCTGTATGATATCTTTTATGACTAATTCCAAAAAATGTTATGCAATGCACAATCTTTTATAATTTGTCTATTACCAAATACAGTTAAGCTATTGAAATGGTCAACTATGATACGTAAATGACTAAATAACTCCCATGTCTTTTAAAAATTCATACCTCATCAACAGAGGGAATTCTACCAGCCATTTGGCTCCAGCAATCATCATCAGGTCCCAAAACACCAAACTCCCCCCTGCTTACAACAGCCTGAACAAGTACCAGCAATTTCACTTTTTTAGAATATAAAATTGAGCAAGTGTGCAAGTGCCAAGTCACAAGCACAAGCACAAGCACAATCAGGTCAACAAAGGTGAATATTTTATCTTGACACTTAGGATTATATAAAAATTGAGACGTAAACAGGATACCAACTTTAGCATAAGGATCTAACAAGATCTGTGAAGAATCATAATAGTGCCCTTCCTCAGGGCAAAACTCTCCATCAAATTTGTAGCCATAGAGCATATCTGTAAAATCTCCCTTTAGAAACACGTGCCATACATCTCCAGTCTTATTGGTAAGTTGATCCAGAGGTATCTCCTCGGTAATTCTTTTCTGCATCAAGTGAGAATACTCCCAATGATAAGTTCAGGCACATACTTGACTATTGCAATATATATATGGATAAAGAATTCTAATAATTGATATGATGGCACAATTAACTTGTACTTATACAAAAGCATAATAAGACAGACCACCTTTGTACCTATTCAACCATGGTCAAATTTTCTAACCAACCATTAAATAGAAAATTGCATCAATTGACAAATTAATGGCATTAATGTAGACGTGTCTCAATCCACAACCAATCTAAGCACATAAAATATAGTCAAACTGTCAATTGTTTGCACCATGGGATTTTAATGGCAAAATCCTGATGACATGGCGTCATGGTGATTTAAGATTGAAGCACGTAGGTGTTAAAGGATTTAGGATCACCGTCTTCATCACTTTAAAATTGCAAGTGCTAAAACCAGAGCACAATAAGAGGGGAAAATAATATACGAACATTTAATATCAAGTTACACCTCCAATGTCAAATTGATGACTTGTGATGTGGTCATTCCTGACAAAAAAATAAAGATCAAGTGGGGAAGGCAAGATTTGTTAGCTTTGTCACTTGCTGGAAGCCTGGAATATCTTATGGCTAGAAAATCATGAACAACTTACTGTGAAACTTCATAGTTTAGCTATCATTAACTCATTAAGAGCCGAATCTTCTGCTAGATGAATATACATGTATATGCAAGTTCAGGGGAATTATTTCATGGGAATAAGCGGTGTCTGTTTTCCACAATGGATTGCTAGATACAATATATTTCTTTGGAGATTGAGCAAAAATAGTGCACCTTTATGCATCTTTGGCCAAGCTCTTGGTGCTTTATTTCTATCCTAAGGTCTTATAGATTCAATAGACACTCATTTGACCAATTATCGTGTTTTGAAGATTTTATAACAATGATTAGCCCTTGGAAACAGTAACGTATAAAGAAGAAGAAGATGATGGTCACATCCATACACATGATAAATTTTAAAATGTTCCACCACATCAAAACTTTGCCAACACCAATGCAACATTGAACAGGCTAACATTCCAGTGACTTCTTTAACGAATCAGCCCAGCAGGTGCATAGACTGATAACTGATAAGTGCCATAAACCAAGGTTTAAAAGAACGGAATCGCGCCTCAAGGCGTTTTTCCTTCGCCTCACGAGGCGAACCGAGGCGTAAGTCCGAGGCGGAATTAAAAAATAAATATATAAATTATATATCTTATAAATGTAGAACTTTCCTTACTAATTTCATCATAGAAAGTCTAAAACAACATATAAAAATTATATATCTTATAAATATAGAACTTTCCTAACTAATTTCATCATCTAAACCCAAAAACAGTAAGAGGTGTACGCCTTTAACGTTTTTTTGAATGCCTCGACCCTTTGAGGCGTACATACAAAAATGTCCCCTGAGACGTCGCCTCATACTCGTTTTCTTACCGCCTCGCCTCGAGGTGCACGCCTCAACCGTTTTTTTAAACTATGCCTTAAACTATGATGCGACATTTCACACTTTTTAGTGGATGATTTTAGAACTTGGTCCTAATCAAAAGAAGAAAAATAAAAGAGCTTTCCTCACTAATTAGAACACAAAAACTTAAATATTCTAAATCAAAACGTAGCAAGAAATTTAACTAATGACCTAATAGGTAATGACATAAGTAGAAACAGAAGGTAAAGAATTTGCTTTTATGAAGTTTACATCTATTCTAGTTTCCATTCAATCCATTGCAGTTGTAATGATCATGTTTATCTAGATGTAATCACAACATTTAAATAATAAGAAAATAAAATTAAGATAACGGTTATACCTCAGGCAAATCGGATGGAGTCATTAAGCACAGAGTCGCCGATGTGGCATTGTGTGAATAAATGGCGAAATTGACCCCATCCTTCTGAGCTGTGGCACCGAACGGCGTCGGAGAACCTTGTAAAACCTGAAACCGCCGCGGCAAAGCTCTCGGTTTCTCCTTTTCCACCACCGCCGTATCCAATTCTCCTCCTGTGTCGCTTGCATTAACCACTAATCCATTGTTGTTCCTCCGGCTTCGGCATTTGATTTGTATGTACGGATTTCGGAACTCAAAATTGTGAGTGGAAGTGAGTTTAGGAATTTGAAGTGGCGAGTAGGAAGCAGATCGGAGTACCTTTTCCATTACAGAAGCATACGGAAATCCTTCGAGATTCGAGTCTGTGCAGAGTTTAGCAGAGAGATGACTGGGAATGTATGTGGGACTGGAAGAAGGGTTTTTTTATTTCATTCATTTTTAGTATTCATTAAAACCATATCCTCAACACAGCCCAGGGGTGAAAAAAACCGAAATTAGGTTCGTTATTAACCAGATTTGAATTGGGAATTCGGTTTTCGCTTCGGTTATCGGATATACTTTTTTTTAATTCGGTTTATTTGTTTAGACATATTTTCAATTCGGTTCGGTTTATTTGATTTATTCGGTTGAATTCGATTTATTTGGTTTATTCAGATATACTTTCCTTTTGAAAATGATTTATTCGGTTGAATTCGGTTCGGTTAGGTTAACGGATAAGGGTTAAAAAAACTCAAAACCGAATAAATCGAACAAACCGTTAACCGAACCGATTAACACCCCTACAACACACTAGTCTCTCCCTTCTTCTTCCTTCCTAATTCTAAGTCTCTAGTAATATCACTAGATTAAAACCGTGTAACGATAAAATTAATAAAATTGTAAGTACGTCTCATTATTGAAATTTCATTATTGAAATTACGTATAAATAATGACTTTAAGTAATAAAGTAATAATATTGAAAATAAAAAATATATATATTTATATTTATAAATTTCCATAATTTGAAAGTTAAGTATTTGAATCAATGTTTTAAAAACCGGTTTAAACCGGCCGGTAATACCGGTTGAACCGGGTCTCGGCCACTAGCCCGGTAAGTTCGGGCCCGGTAAATAGGAAGAACGATATGTTAGTTGAACCGCCGGTATTACCGGTAATACCGGGATTATACCATTGTACCAGTTTAGTTACAAGTAAAATTTTATGTTTAAACTTTAAAACAAAAAAAAATTGTTTGTCGGGATACACACAAAGTCACAAATAAAAAGCTTGTTGATCAATTACCTTACCTACAACACAGTTTAGAAAAAAAACTTATTGATATGCTCCTTTTCAGAAAATAACGCCCCTGTAAAAACTATGTTTAGCCATCATTCTTCTACTTGCCATTAAAAGCATTTAAGCGATAAAACTTCTTATTTAATATTGTAGGAAATGAAAATAGTTATGCTCTTGTTGATGAGGATGACGATGATAGTGAATTTTTATCTTTTAAACAATCGTGAACTTGATGTATTCAACACTCCAATAACATAAAGCAATTATGCATTTTTATTTAAAAAAACTTGATTGAAAAATTGAGTGTTTTTAGATTATCTTGTGATTATAGATTAACTTTTAGATTATTTTTTATTATGGAATTATGTACTTTTAGATTATTTTTTGGGTTGAAGTTGTATTTTTATGAAATTATAGGTTTACTAGTCAATCCGGTTGAACCACCCGCTACAACCCGATACAACCGGTTAAACCATTTTTGAGCCTAATCCGATACAGTTTAAAAACCGGTTTTTAAAACATTGATTTGAATTGATGTTTTCATAATATTAAAAGTTTCTTAATTGTATTCGATTGAAAGTTAAAGATTTGAATTCAATTGATGTTTTCATAATTTCTATTAACTTAGTTTGATATAAAACTTTAGTTAACCTTATAAAAATATGACACGTGTCAGTCTGAAATAGTGATCTAGTACATAAAGAATATTTTTAGGGGAATTCTAACCATACACGGAATATTGCTAATTGGACATGTCGCCGCCCTATACGCCCTCGTATAGGGCAATACGAGGGCGTATAGGTTCAGTCACTGACAACAGAATGTCACGTGTCATTCTCAGTCTAATGGTTGGTCCAATATGTGGCGTATTGAGCTATACGCAGCGTATGAGGCACGAGTTATATTTTTCCTTCAAAAGTTGGAAGATTTTGGAATTTATGAATCCTATACGTGGCGTATTGCCCAATACGCCACGTATAGGTTTTTTTTATTTAAGTATTTTTTTAATTTAATTTATATTTTGTTTTTTATTTAATTATCTTTTTTTAATTTAATTTATATAATTTTGTTAATATAAGTTTGTTATCTATTTATAAATTTTATATATTTTATAGTTTTTTTAAACATTTATTATATTTTTACATTACAACCAAACAAAATATTAAACATTACAACCAAACAAATAAACTAAACATTATATACATTACATCAAAAAATTAAATATATACATAAAAATGTTTTACATACATAACAACGAAAGAAACTAAATACAAATAAAACAACTAAACCTGACCGGCTCCGCCCTCATCCTGACCCGCCCCGCCCTCATCCTGAACGGGGTCGTCAGAATAATGACGTGGCGGTGGTAGTGGTAGTGGCTCGATGCCGACGGCTCGTGACAGATCCACGAGTTGTCCAACCGCCCACATCATCAGGTCCTCCATGCGATCGACTTGACGTCCCTGTCGCCGTGAGTCGGCAACAAGTCCATCAAGCAATGCCTGGGGAGCCATGTTCAGCCTAACAGACCAACGTACGCGTCGGAGATGCTATGTCGGATGGACGTGGATGTCATCGACGTGCAGAACGTGTGGCGGCGCGTCCCCCATCGCCACACCCTGTAACGGATGAGGCATAGGCGGGTCCCCCTGTCCCGGCATCTGCGGCACTGGGACCCAAACCTGGTCCTGGATGGCCCCAACGAACCGAAGGCCCTGCGGGAATCGATGCGTGATGCGCAAGTAGCTCGCCGAGCGACGGTCTAATCGGACAGGGGAATGGTCGATAACATCGCAGGATCATGCACATGAAATGGTGTAACCGACCGCATGATCTGAGTGATGAAAGCGCCGCCAAACAAAAGCCCGCGTTTCTGTCGCATATAGGCAGATGCAAAATAAAGCGCCATGCATGTGGATAGGGCGCACCGCCTGCTAGTAAGCAGGCAATAGAGAAAGAAGAGGTCTCTATCAGTGCACCACTCACGGCTTTTCTGACGCAGTGCGATCGACATCGAAATAAGCCGATGCAGATATCTATACAAAGGGTCTCTAATCCCCGAGACCCTCCGCTTGGTACCCAACCAATGACTATCTGAAATCAAAACCCAAAAAACAAGGAGTTCCTCCTTGTCCACTTTCGTCACCGCCTCGGTGTAAAGTGGCGTGACCGTCTCAGTCTCATGGTACAAGCCGTCGTGACGGCCCACTCACGGAGGGTCTGACGATAAATGATCCCAAAAATACTGAATGAAACTTGATCCGGCTCCATATCCGGCGCCTCCCAAGGAAGAGGCTCCAACCCAGACTCTGAGTAGATGAACGTCGAAAGAAACTCGACGACCACCTCTCGGTAGGTCTCCGTGAATGAAAGATCAAAAAGACGCGACCATGGTGTGTCCTGGCCGATGATGGCCCTAGCCCGCTCGACCTCCTGTACCTCCTCCAGAAGCTCCCAATCGACCGTCGTCCCTGGGCCCAACTGCATCTCTCGGAGCTTCTGGCACCGGCCATACCACTCCGAATCGGCCGGAAAATCTAGAAAAGGGTAGTGCGTAAGATCGTATAACTGCTCTATGTGAATATCATTCTCATGATCCGCCATATCTGATAATAATAAAATTTTTTATTTTTTTATTTTTTTATTTTAAATAATTATAAATATTTTTTTATTTTAAATTATAATAAATAATAATAATAATATATTTTTTTCTTTTAAATAATAAAAATAATTGTTTATTTTAAACAATAATAATATATTTTTTTATTTTAAATAATAAAAATAATTGTTTATTTTAAAAAATAATAATATATTGTTTTTATTTTAAATAATAATAATGCTATATTGTTTTTATTTTAAATAAAAAAAATTATTTTTTATTTTAAATAATAATAATAATAATTTGTTTTTATTTTAAATTAAAAAAATATTTTTTTAATACCTATACGTCACGTATAGCCTTTTACGTGGCGTATAGGCTGTTACTGGGTAACCAAGCCATACGGAGGGTTGTTACCTGGCAACCCAAGCCATACGAAGGCCAACTAAGCCATATGAAGGCCAAGTTGCCGAGAACATGAGTCATACGCAACGTATAGCTCTATACGTGGCGTATGACTTCATCCTCTTCCTCAGATGAACTATACGCCATGTATGGTTCTATACGTGGCGTATAGCGCTTAAGTTTTAGTGGTAAAAATCCCTATTTTACCCAGTTTAATAATCAATATAAACCTAACATTATTGATCGGGAGTTGAGATACGTACCTTTACGAAGTTGTTTTGAGACGACAATCGAAATCAACGAGCTATTATTGTCGGGTATCATTTAGGACTGTACGAGGCATCATCCGGGTTAATCAGAAGGCTATACGTCACGTATAGGGCAATACGTGGCGTATAGCCACCAACCTTTGATATTCTATATGCCACGTATTGCCCTATACGTGGTGTATAGCCTTTAAATATCTAAAATTTAAAAATTTTGAATTCCCTCTCATTCAAGTCTATATGCCACGTATTGGGCTATACGTGGCGTATAGAATATTTAGTTAAAATTATATATTATTAATTAAACGATTTATTAAAATTAGTTATAGTTAATTATAATTAGTTATAATTAATTAATAATTAATTTAAAATTAATAAAAAACTAATAAAAATGACCATAAAATTAATTAAAAATAGTTAAAATAAAATTTTAAACAAACATCATCCGAGATCCGTGACGTTTTGTGGAAATCTAGATCTACCAGTAGCCATTATTTTCTTAAATCGTTCAATACGATCACTGTATATTTTTTCCCATTCTGCTGCATCATCATTTCGGTGCACATTCCAAAGTGCATTCGGCGTGGGAATCAGAAAATCTCCTTCTAACTTGACGTGGATGAAATGAGCCCTGTTGACGTGAACTAACGATACGATTTGATGTTGAGAGTGAACGTTTGGACCAAACCACAATGGAAAAAATGTTTGGTTACCGGCGATGCTTAAAAGATGAACAATCACCCCGAATCTTTGAGTAATTAGGAGTCCTGTGTATGGCATCGACATCCAACGACTAACTGGTACGGCTTTCACATCCTGCCAATCTATCGTGTGACGTAGCTTATCATATTCTTGAAAGGCGACTCTGTCAAAAAACAGTTCTCCACCATTCTTCTTTATTGCCCATCTCCTGTAGAAGTTGTTGTCGGATAAAAAGCCACCAGTTTTCATTTATCCCTAAGCCCAAAGCTACCGATCGAAAACCACAGTTACCGTCGGGATTTACATCATGTATATGTGAAATGTACGGATAAAATAAAGATGATATCGAATCCTTAAAATAATTTATATTGTTAACCGCGTCTTTCCCCATAATCAATGGAAACCCAAGATGAGCGTTATCATCTTGTGGTTGCTTTCTTTTACCCTTCGTTGAACGACGGTGTTGAATAACCGAACTCGCTTGTCTAGAGTCTTGTGACACAATGTACGAGCTGTGTCTCGTAGGGTCACATTTGCTTTGTTGGGATCCTGTGAATGAGTTGTTTCTCGCAACATCATGTTTCCTTTGTTGTTGCTTTTTCAAAGTTGGACGACCGCGAGTATCTTCTTGTACCACAGGCGCTTTCTTGTTACTTTTGCTCGGAAAGACCACCTCTGCGATTCTCGACATCATACTTTTTTGACCTGATCGGGTTGTGACATAATTTTGTTTCTCATTTAATCAAGTACTTTATCCACGTCTACATTTTCATCATCGACAAACGACGGTTTTAAATCAAGTTTCCTCCAGAAGACGTCCACCGCATCTAGCGGGATTCTGCCACCTGTATTAAAACGAAATAGTCATAACAGTTTGTAAATAAAAAAACAAGATAAATAGTATAAACGGTTTACCTGTAGCTTCGATATTTTCCAGATGACAAGCACACGACAACCCACAACTACTGAAAAGTTGGCAACCACACGTTGCATTTTGTTTCCGTATATGTGATAACTTGTACTACTCGTTTTCTATCAAATTTAGAGCTTTATGTGAAACTTTACCGTGCAGGTTATCAAACAATTCAATAGCTATGTGGCTGTCCATTTTCCTTCTGAGGCTTGTTCCAAACCCAAACTGTAATTGATAATATTGGTCTGTTACAATTTCATCAACAAACCCAACAAGTCTATCTGGCGAGCTATTAACATTTCTAAGATAGCTCTTTAGGAGCGAATGTTGGCTCTCAACTCGGTTCGTTGTATGTTGACCAAAATTGAGGTTTCTGTTAGACCAGGCGGATACAAACTTTTCTTTATACGGGTCCAACCAATTTTTAGTCACATAATCTATAACTCCTGGAAAAATATTAAATATTGAATAAATATTCAATACTGAAAATATTAAATATTCAAAACTTACTTCCTCGTTTGGCTGCATACAGTTGTTCGTAAAGCCGGTTGAAGATGTACTGGTATATATCTGGCGTGGGAGACTCACACAATACCGACTATGAATACTTGAAATTTGCCCAGTCTTCGTCTGTAAATGATGCCCTGCAATGTTTTGCGATATTCTCGTCTATGTGCCACCGACATAGGTTCTTGGAAAAGTCCGAAAATATTTTATCACACGCATTCATAAGTGCTTTGTCCCTGTCTGTTACTATCACATGCGGCTCCATACACTTTTGCAACAGTGCTTTTATTTGCAATAGCACCCAAACTAAGTTTTTCTCCCGTTCTTTTGATATAAATGCATGAGCGACGCAAAACAACTGGTGTGTGGAGGTCACACCAACCACTTAGACAAATGGAAGTCTATACATGTTTGTTTTGTACATCGCGTCGATCATCAACACGTGCGGGAACGCACGCCACATCTCGTACGATTTCGGATGAACAAAGAATATCTCCTCCTCGACATTTGTGGCGGGATCTTCCCGAGTATAGTAGACGTATTTTTTAGAAGAAAACAGGTTTTCCAGAACCTGCATTGGAGTTTCACCGACTCTCATTTCGTTTTTTATCTTTTGTATCGCATTATAAATGTCCTTTTTAATGCAACTACTCTCTGAGTTTTGTTCCCTTATAGTTGCCAGAATGTTTCGTGGCAACATGTTTTGCGAATACCACTTCACCACCAAAAGTTGTTCCGACTGAGACAGTCTCCTGGAAAACGAGTGCGCCTCAAGATGTTGACTAGGATCGTGGTTATGACTGTCATCCTTCACCGTTAATTTCTAATCACCAGTATTTTCTTGGTACTCTCCTTCCAATTTAAAGGGACAACCTATTTTCTTGCTACTGGCACGTCTAACCGTGGCAGTAGATACACGTTCTCCGTGACGGTCACACACAAGCCACACCTTGATAAACGGTTCCGTCGGATCGTCGCCTTTTCTTCTCGATTGTCGGGTGACAAGGACGTAACCATTCTCACGTCCTCTCCGAACAGCCCAATCCACCAACTGTTCACGAGACTGAAAATTCTGGTCAATTTTATATGACACATTTTGATGGTTTTGTTCCTCGTCTTCGTCGTCGGTTTGTTGTGTCGGGTAAGAGACTTCACCGCACACGAAGTCGTCAGTTTGTTGTGTCGGGTAAGAGACTTCACAGTATATGTAGTCGTTCGTGGGTTGTGTGAGGTAAGACGGTTCATCGTGTACGAACTCAGGATCGCTCAGTGGCTCGTTCAAATCTGGAAGCCTTACCCGTTGATTAGAGTAAACGTCGGACGAGACCTCCTCACGGTTCACCTCTTGAACGCCAGAACTTTGCGGGTTGTTTTCCAGCGACTCGTTAGAATATACCTGAAAACCGTAGTTACCATCCCACCACCAAGACATGTTTATAATTTTTGAGAGATTGTTTGAAATTTTTTTGAACGATACGTTCGAATGAGAATTCTGCATGGTTAAATACACAAAATTTGGGCCATATACGATACGGTGTGTATAGGATTCAGGTCAAACCTCGTATACGCATCGTATAGGACAATACGACGCGTATAGGGTACGAGATACTTTCTGCAACTAGTCATCCATCACATCGCTATACGCCGCGTATAGATCTATACGGGGCGTATAGCGATGTGATGGATGACTAGTAGCAGAAGGTACCTCGTAACCTAAATTGCATCGTATTGCCCTATACGATGCGTATAGGGTTAGAATGATCAGGTTGTACGAGGATGTCGGGCATGGGAAATTTGTGAAGGGATATATGCATCGTATTGAGCTATACGATGCGTATATGGCCAAGTCCAAATAGTAATTCACATGTGTCTAGGGGCGGACCTAAGGCTAGGGGAGGGGTAGCCTCCGCTACCCCTCAACTTTTTACGCGCAGTGGGATTTTTTTTACGGTTTTATGTATCCCGTTACCCCTGAGCAAAAATTATGTTACCCCTGAGCAAAAAATACGTTACCTCTTAAACTTTTTTAAAAGTTTAAAACTTAATAAAAATTACGTTACCCCTCAAACTTATTAAAAAAACCCACTGCTTAAAAAATTTGGGATTTAATTGTGTGGGAGTGGGTTTTTAATTCTGGGTCCATTAATACATTTAATTCTTGGTCAATTAATCTCCTAATAACAGAAGGCATCGAACATCCAGTTAGCATAGCAGCCCATCCCCTCCCTTCGTTCGCCCATTGCCTCCGCGGACCGCGCCGCCACCGCCGGCTCCGCCACCGGCCGGCCACTACTGCCCCCTCCCCTCTCGGCTCCGATCTCTCGGCCACTGCTGCCCCCTCCCACTCTCGGCTCCGGTCTCAGAAATTGCAAAGGTAAATGTCTTGGAACATTTTAGTAATTGTTAGGGATTTGTTTGTCATAAAATTAGTAATTGTTAGGGATTTGTTTGTTATAAAATTAATGGATTTGATTGTTATAAAATTAGGGGATTTAATTTTGTTTTGTTTGTTATAAAATTAGGGATTTGTTATAATATTGGAATATGAAAATTAGGGGATTTGATTTTGTTGTTATAAAATTAGGGGTTTGATTATGTTTTGTTTTGTTTTGGAAGATGAAAAAACAATCTCTACTTGGAAAATTTTTTAAAAGAAAATTTCAAGAGGATGATAACAATGGCATTGATGCAACTCAATCAACTCTGGAAGTTTTAATATTGATAAGGATGTTAACAATGACATTGATGGAACTCAATCAAGTCATAAAATTGATGATATTGGTCCAAGTATTAATTCGGCTTCAATTCCTACAATCCCAAATATAATTGATTTGAATGATCTTCCTTCGGATCCCTTTGACAATCCACCTATAGCTAGTTATCACCAAAATCAAATGGATGACATAAGAAGACATTATCTTGTAAAAAATGTCTTTCAACCACGAAGTCATAAATTTCCATTCAAAGACTATTCTGGTGGAAAGAGACGTTTTAAATTAAAATGGTTTGATACATATCCGTGGTTAGAGTATAGCACTAAAGTAGACAAAGCATATTGCTTATGTTGTTACTTGTTTAAAGAAACCGTTGGTAATCAAGGTGGAAGAGATACCTTTTCAAGTTCAACCGAAGGCTTTTGTAATTGGAGTAAATCGGGGTGCCTTAAAAGAGCATATTGGGTTAGTTAACAGTCATCATAATAAGGCGATGCAAAAATATGACGATCTCTTGAAACAAAAGAGATCCATTGAAGTGAAATTAAATACGGTAAGTGAAGAAGTAAAGGTTGCAAATTGGTTAAGATTAAGTGGTTCTGTTCGTAGTGCTAGATTCTTGCTAGAAAAGTTTGTTTTTTATGCACACTTGATGAGAGATGTTTTAGGCATCACAAATACACTCTCTAAGCATCTTCAAAAAAAAGTCAAGACTTATTAGAAGCGACTAAGATGATAAATGGAACAAAACGAGCATTGAATGATTTAAGACAAAATGAGTTTGATGGTATGTTGAAAACAGTGACTTCTTTTTGTGAAAAGAACAATATTAAGGTGTTGGATATAAGGAAAAGTTATGGTAACCCAAGAAATAGAAAGAATGTCATTACTAATCGACATCATTTTGAAGTTGAGGTTTTTAATACGGTTTTGGATATGCAAATTCAAGAATTGGGAAATCGTTTCAATGAGGCATCAACTACATTGATAAAAAATATGTCGGGTTTAAATCCTTGTGATTGGTTTTCTAAGTTTGACATATCTAAGATTGTGACGTTTTCTGAGATGTATCCGGATGATTTTAATGTGAATGATAGAGAGTGTCTTTTGGGTGAGCTTAAGGTCTTTTATCACTGCATAAAGGAAGATGATAGATTTGCAAAATTGGATGGAATATATGACCTTGCTCGTCTAATGGTGGAAACCGGAAAAGATCGTTATTATTCTTTGGTTTATCGGGTATTGAAGCTAGCGTTGGTTCTACCGGTGGCAACCGTAACCATTGAAAGATGTTTTTTCTAAATTGAAGCTTATCAAGACGGATTTACGCAATAGAATGAGAGACGAGTATTTGAACAATGCTCTAGTTTGTGCGATCGAAAGAGAAATATTTGACAAAGTAACGGATGACGATGTAATGATTCGATTTCAAGCTTTCAAAAACCGAAGAGGAGAGATCTAATCATCTATTAGGTACTCGTTTTACTTCATTTATTATCGTGTTTTTATTTGTGTTTATTAACATGAATGTACGGTAAAAAAAAATCCCGCTACGACTGAACTATTTTTCTAGATCCGCCACTGCGTGTGTCATTAGCACTGCCCTATTTTTATTATAATATTGTAATATAGATATTAATATTTATATATAAATAATTTAATATAAAACTAATATTGTGATATTCCAAAAGCTTTAGTATATAATCATCGGAGGATCTATGTGGAGGTTAGGGGGCATAGCGTCCACTCACACAAGCCAATATAATATAAAAAAAAATCCATTTTTTATATTATAAATTGAATCAGGCACTCGTTTCACTTTCTAATTGGTCCTCTTCAATCTCAATTTTATAACTGAAGTCCATTAGTTACTTAGGAATTATATTTTCATCTTATTATACTAGACCCTTAAACCCCACCCATCAATTGAGTCTAACAACACAGGCTGAAAAGAAGCAAGCCAACAAAAATGTATAAATCGTTCTGTCTTCCAATTTACACCTTTAATATATAATTAGAAGTTCTAACTTGAATAAACAAATAAAACCATTTTATATAATCAAACGATTTTAGCTATGAACTCGTTTAAGTACAAGAAGATTGGTGATATTCTTTGCTTTTATTTCCATTAGTTTGCTCCACCTAATGAAACCGGACCAACTCGATGAACAAAATTTGGGTCTAACCCTGATAATGGACCGGACCGGACCAACTCGATACCATTAGATATTTTTTAGAATGATAACGAGACCGGTTGTACCTCGGTTGGTCGGTATTTGTTCAGTTCGTTATGGTACAGATACTTGCTGACACTCGCTGAAGCAACTGAAAGGCAGATGCATGAATAATCACTAAACATACCAAATAAAAAACTCTAATTTTGGGTTCTGTTAACATGAATGATGACTTTTTGGTCTTATATGTAACCTGAAATTGTTTAAATTTCAGTTTTTTAACCAGAAGCAAGAGCAAATATTTTGTTGGGCTGATCCACGGGTTTGACTTCATAGTGACCGGTCCTTTGAAGCCACGTATAGCTTAGCATGATAGCTAGCCCAGCATTAACATACTGATGCTCCTCTGCAAGCCCAATATGTAACCCATTCAATAAATTACCATCCAACTCATTTGTCACTTGAAGGCAGACCTGCAACATGGTAATTTGCTAGTTTCCATTACAATATATAACTGTCATCTCTAGCTGTGCAGTTAAGTGACTTAATTCCATAAAAAAAAGATCATCAACTGTCTACGCAAGTAAATTTATTCACAGAAATATAGTGCTGACAATCAAAATATTTGAATAAAAAAGATTTGACCCGTTCTCTTTTTATTTGTAGAATGTGTTTAAGTTTAGGCTATTGTACGGTGCAATGCAACTAACACCGATATTATGTTTTTCTTGACAGGTTCTGTAGATATGATCAATATATCAGCTTAAGATGAGCAAACAGTAAGTTAATTCATGGAAAATAGTAGAAAACTGGTACCTTTGCAAACAGCTCAACAATCACAGCAACTTCCACCATATTTTTCCCACTTTTAGTTTCGTTCTACTTTACTTTCAGTATAATCAAAACATTTCTCCTTGAAGAAACTGTTTTTTCTAGCTTTACTTGCAAAAGTGTTCAAGGACTCTAGAAGTTAACATCACATAAATTAAAAAAAACTTAAAACTTTAGGATTACCAGCTCACGAATCTAAGCTTAAAACCCAAAATCAAGAAACATATCCTTGTCATCTTCCCATATAAGACCAAATCAATAACTCAAGAAAACTCAAAGACAGTTTAGCATAAAACCAATAATGGCAATGGAATCAAGTACCCTAGTTAAGCAAGAACGAAAACCGCCCAAATGGATCACAAAATCGATATACCAACACATCAAATTTCATATGGAATTTAACTAAAAGATCAGCAAACAAAGAGGGAGCAACAACGCGAAATTCATAAAATAATTTGAAATTATAAGCAAAACTTACATTGATCTCCTCACTCTTAAGAACGGACGGCAATGAAGATACAAAAGCATAGGAATTAACCCTAATTTGGTTACCTTTTTTGAAAATCCATCAGGGGAATCGTTATGTGCTGGAGGCCCACAAAAGTCAGCCTGTGGATAGCTGGAATAGATGAACTTACCGATGGAATCGCAAACCAAATCGAGAAGCTAAAAAAGAACCCCAAATTAGAAACAATGAAGAAAAGCAAGAAGCAAATAAATATTGGTGAAAACAATACCTTAGACCGGTTATTTTCGAAGTTGAAATCTTCAAAACTCATCCACAAACCCTGAAATCGAATTAATTTTTCTGATGGTGGGGAAACATTTGTAAAGCCATCCTGTATACACCGGATTTTCACGTCGTCATCCAACGTGTAACCATGAATCACGGCGTGATTCATTAGCCACACCGTCCCCTTGAAAAAAAAACAACGCCGTCATGCCTTCTCGTGATTTATTTCACGCGAGTGAAGTTTGCAATTCAATCAAAATAATACCGTTATTATTTCAACCGTTTGAAAAAAATAAATTTAATAATTAATAATATTATTTTTACTCAATATAAATACCTCATTTTACTCCATAATAATTACACTCATTTTTAATTTTCTACTCTTCTACTCACTCTTCTAAAATGTCTTCATCATCAAGTGAGAAAGCCCGGGTAATGGCGTTTGGAGCTATGGCGTCGGTGCGGTTAGGTGGTGGCAAGAGGCGGAATCGTCCTCAAGACCATTAAAACGAAGAGCACGTCTCAACCGTGACCGGGCAGCTGCTAACACACTTTTACTCAAATATTACTTTGACGAAGGTTGTTTATACGAGGAGGAGCAATTTAATACACGGTTTCGAATGAGTCGGAGATTATTTTTAAGAATTAATACTGATCTCGAGAGAGACGTGCCTTGGTTCCGTCAACGTGTTGATGCGAGAGGTCGGGTTGGCTTCAACTCCATTCAAAAGTGTACGGTCGCGATTCGTCAAATGGTGTATGGTACCGCTAGTGATTCGTTTGACGATTACTTGAAGATGTCAGAACGAACAATCAGGTCATGTATTTACAAGTTTTCTAAAGCTATAATTTTATTGTACGGTAAGAGATATTTACGTAAACCGTCCGCTATCGACATTCAACAGTTATACGCTTTTCATGAAGCTAAACACGGATTTATCGGGATGCTTGGTAGCATCGATTGCAAACATTGGGATTGGGGAAATTGCCCCATTGAGTGGCGAGGTCAGTTTGCACGCGGTGATCATCCTCGACCAAGTATTATGCTTGAAGCTGTGGCTTAAATGATCTATGATTTTGGCATGCATTCTTTGGCGTTGCCGGTGCGAACAATGACGTTAATGTTCTTAATCAATCATCTATATTCGACGATATGATCAACGAAACCGCACCAGACTCATCATTTGAACTTAGATGATCGCATTACAAGCGTGAGTGTTATCTAGCCGATGGAATATATCCGGAATATGCAACAATTGTCAAGTCTCTTACGTGACTGGAAGGTATTAAACGTAATAATTATAAAAAGACTCATGAGGCGGCAAGAAAAGATATTGAACGAGCGTTCGGTCGATTGAAGAATAAGTGGCATATAATAGAACGGTCGGCTCGATCTTGGTCTCAAATCAAAATATGTATGTTTGTGTGATTTTGCATAATATGATTTTAGAGGATCAAGGAGCGACAATTTGTCAATACAACCCAAATGAGGAGGAGGTTACGTACGAAGAGATTGATGAAGATCAAAATCGAGTAAACAGTTAAGAAATACGCAATCGAGAAATTCATAACGCACTAAGGCGGACTTGATTGAGTATGTTTACGAAAAATCAAATCATTAGTTATGTAACTTTTATTTTAGTAATGTATTTTTTTATTATTAATGTATTTTTTTTAATTATTAATGTAATTTTTTTTAATTATTAATGTAATTTTTTTTATTATTAATGAATATTATTTATTATGTTTTATTTTATTTAAAAAAATAAAAAAAATAAACATTTAATTATCACACTACCACAATCACATGGGTATACCCCTTGCCTAGTGATGGGTGATGTGATTTTGCAGATAGTGAAGTGGCGCTACGTGGCGTGCACTTTATTATCACATCGTAATCATATGGGTAAACCCCATGCTCTAATAGAAGGAAGAAGAACGCATGATCGTGTCTCATGCTTCGGCACGGTTGTGACCCAAGTATAGGCACGATCGTGCCTCATGCTCTGGTACGGTTGTGCCGGCTGTGTGTTACTGTTCAATTCCTAAGGTTTTTCAATAAAAAGGAGAATATTAAATAGTTAATAATGAACATGTATTAATTATAAAAAAATATTAAATAGTAATAAAGATTAGAAACCCGTGTTTTATGAATCACCACGTTTTAAAAGTTAACTATCCAAAAAAACACTAATTATCTATTTATTAGATGTATGTCACACTTTATAAGTTTTATGGCGAGAGATGGTTTCAAAGTGCAAACTATACAATAGATTGCACATGTAACACGATCAGACATGCCAAACAATCTCTTGTTAGATTAAAATCTTGTGTTATGGAAAGTTGAGTTAGAAGCATTGTAATGTTAGACTTTATCCGTTCCAATCGCTTCAAGTCGGGTTTTAATACAAGTGGACATACTAGACTCATACAAGATTTTAATCTATCAAGTCTAACAAGAAAAGCGTATAACTGTTGAATGTTACCAAGCATCCCGACAAGAGATTGTTTGGCATGTCTGATCGTGTTACATGTGCAATCTATTGTATAGTTTGCACTTTGAAACCATCTCTCGCCATAAAACTTATAAAGTGTGACATACATCTAATAAATAGATAATTAGAAAATTAGTTTGCTAACCTAGTCTCAAAAATGAAATTGCAATGTCACTATATGATGCATTGTCCATAGTTATTGTCAAAATAAGCATTTGTGGTAGATGAAAAAGCCTCTCGTGATGATCAGTGTTACCCCTCAACCTGCTATGGTTAAAGTTGTGGTCAGTGGCGGAGCTTGAAATACTAAGAAGCGGGGGCCGAAAAAAATAAGCAGGGGCCGGCTCTATATGTAAAAAAATTTCAGACGAAAACGAAAAAATTAACACTACTAACGGAAAAAACGGCAGGGGCAGGGGCCGGGGCCCTCCCTGGCCCCTTCATAGCTTCGCCCCTAGTTGTGGTTGATGCAACGTAAGTGTTCCTTTTTGGTCCACGTATTTAATAATTTAGTTAACCGATCATAAAACCAAGCGATGTGTTAATAACCGAATTAATCGAAACTGATTGGTTTTGGATCGATGACCTGAACCGAGTCCGACTCTAACTGTAGAGTCTAATTCTATACGTTGATGCATACCGATGACTTTTAGATGTATATATTAGACTTTGTCTAAGTCCATGAACTTCGGACTAAAAATCTTTGTTCCGATTTAAATATATATATATCTGGCTAAGTGTTTTGAACTCTGGATCAAGGTTTAAGTAACATCTGAATGTCCTGAATAGGGGTGTAAACAAGTCGAGCTGAGCCTGAGCTCGACTAGGCTCGAGCTCGGCTCGTTTAATTTACCGAGAGCTATAAAGTTTCGTAGTGCTCATAACTTGATGGTTTTTATAAAAGTTTGTTTTAAAATGACTTTTAAGTTCGTGTATACTAGCATCTTCAATTTATCTTCAAGATGTTTGCTTCATTGTCAAGCTTGTGTTTGTATATGATTTTACAAAATATGTCACTAGGAGAAGGATCATGAGAAAACTCTTTCTTCATGAGAAAACTCAAGAAACCCGACTCAAACGAACTTCGAATGAACTCATTTTGGCGGCGTTAGAACCAGCTCAACGTGCTTGCTCATTTTGGGGTTTAGCTTTTTAAGATTTAGATCGAGTTTGACGAGGCGGTTCTAATGCCGCTAGAATGAGTTCAATCGGAGATCGTTTGGGTTGGTTTTCACGGGTTTTCTTACGAATGAGAGTTTTCTCATGAACTCAACCCTATGCCACGATATGTGTAACTATTTATTTATTTACATGTGTTATATTATATTCTTTTTATTTATCATCATTACAATAAGAAAAAACATGAATGTTACATTAAGACCAGGTTCGATCCCTATAGCCACCTGTTTTTTTTTACCCCTCAATTTTTAAATATACCCTTTAACTTGATAAAGTTTCAACTTTACCCTTAAAGTAAACTCTTAGCTTTTTCACTTAAATTTCTAGACTTTCTAGTTTACCCCTCACATATTCGTGCCGCAATTTATTTATTTCTTGATCTCCAAACCCGAGTCACGACAACTTCATACATTTATTTTATTTACTTAGTCACGTTAGTGTCACCGTTGCAACACACGTAACGAAGTTTGCAAATCCGACGCAACGTACGGGCTTAATTTATAGTTTTTATACAATTTCTCTTACTCTTGAAGAGTAATTTATTCATCCATTATATAATTATGAGTCCAAATTGACCCTTTGAACCAAGTTAGAGTTGTACAGCTGGGTACAACGACTTTACATATACCTTCTAGAAACATTTTGTCTATATTAAATCATCACTAATGGAATCGTGACTCCGCCAACTTATCCGTAGTGATGGTGTTAATAGGTGAGTGTGACCCACCTCATAATTTTTAAGCCTATGAAAACAGCCCTTCTCTTGATAAAAGGGTCACGATTGGTAGGGGCGTGAGGACATTCACGGTGGATAGGGGCAAACCACATTTAACACTTTCAATCAAATATTTACACCTTAATAATTTTTTTAATTAAATATTTTATTAGTTTAGAATTTAATTTGGTTTTTCTTAAATAACTTATGCTCGGTAATTAAAAAAAACAAAATAAACAGGCTTGTTTATTTTATTTTTCTGAACATCCAAGTATAAGTTTTATTGTTTTAGATAAAAAGAATCCTTTAAACAATAAATATTCAAAAAAATTATAATATATTAACTATCTCTAAATGGGTTTCCCTTGGAATGGTAGGCGAGCCGAGTCACCAACGATGTTTGCATTTGTGGACATGTGTGACCTTTTATCAATGAATTTTCTCATGTAATCGAACTTATAGCATTCGTTGGTAATTAGAAAGAGTATTTTTTTTTCTAACGGGAGTCTATCTTCAACTTGGAAAAGGTCAAATTGTAGGTACGGTTTGGTACACTACAATATTAAAGGAACATCCAAAAGACTTGGGATATTAATTAAAGTATTAAACTACAATTATTGGGAAAATGGGACCATATGTTGATTAAATAAGTTATAACAAATGCTAAAACCAATTTATAGACTAAATTTTTTATTCGAGTATTTGAATCTAAATTATATATAAATTTATTTTTATAGTATATACAAAGTTATGATTCTGATTGTTACTACTTTATTTTGAACTTTTAATCCTTTAACTAATTATATACCGAATGTTACGGTTTGGGTTTTGGTCATTTGATGTTCTATTAGGTATTAGTTTACTTAGCCTGACCTTTGTTAGACTAAAACTCAAGGCACGTTAAGTTTCAAGTCGGAGACCAAATGATGGATAAACTTCTATCTTAACGAGTGGCGGAGCCATAAATTTTTTCCTATGGGGTCGCTTTTTTTCTAGGTATCCCACATAAGATTTTTTTTGGACCGGTTCGGTTCGGTTTGGGTGATCGGGTTGGGTCGGTAACATAATAAGATACGATACGATAATGAAAATAAATCGTCATTAAAAAACAAATTGTAAAAATATAATGTCGTTAGATATAAATGAAAAACATTAGCTCCTATAATTGTTCTCTTAGGGTTTTCATCTTTTGAAAATGATTCATTTCATCTTCGACCGATGTGAGCCGATTTTACACAGTTATCTTTTTGTTAAATGATTTTTTAAAGTTCGCTTTCCTTTTTTCTTAACATTCGTTTTTATAATGACGTGAGTTTTTCGGGATTTTCGAATATACCATCATGATGTGTTTCAATGTTCCGAACCGAGATCCGTCACAACATGTATCCGTCGCAACACAAGAAATGGGTCGATGAGTTGTTCGGGGTCAAATATTAAAAAAAATAAATCAATGGGGTCAACCTCGAAAAAAGACTGGGGTCGATTGACATTCACATAATATACCCGCTTGTAAAAATTTGAAATTCCGGTACCACAAGGGTACCTCCGCCCCTGATCTTAACAATTCAAATCACCAAGGAATGTGCATAAGGGATTGTTTTTTGAGGTATGACGGAACGTTTCTGGTGATCGCACATCTGAGAACGGGTCTTATTTACTTCAACTTCCACTCAAGTTGAGGACGAGGAAGACCGAGACAAGGAGAGCCTACACGCGCACCCACAATCGTTGTGACATCATTCAATTGTAACATTCAAAATTTAAATATTATTTTATGAAATCCACCGTCACAATGTTTGAATAGGCATTTGAATGACACATTATTTAATGATATACTAAATTTAAAACTTTGGACTAAGAGCAAAGGATTACGTAGGCTTTGCATTTATGAAATAATTTGACTTCAAGTTTGAGTTAGGAATAAAAGTATATGTACGGCTAGGTACTCAAAACTTATTATATTAAGCTAACGTTATTTGAAAAGAGATTCGATATATAGACACTTAATGTGGCCTGCTTTTTCAATTATATAAAAAAGTTGCCAGGACTCTAATGTCGTCATTACGTTACGTGGCCGGCATAATTGCTCAATCAACACAGAATTCGGTACCATAGCCGTATGTAATGTCCTTGTGTAATCACAAATTTGCAAATGTTATCAAAAATGTGGGACACCATTTTATATCTTTTTTAATCTAATATTGGGTTCAAATAAAAACCACTAGTTTTATTAAAAAAAAAAAATCAGTTTTGGAGTTTCGGATGGAACAACTGGCTCCCTTTAAAAGTAAACCTATTCGGTGGGCACGCTGAGTTGGGTCGGTTACCTACCGTGACGGCTCTCCATTCTAGACGAATCCAAGTTCATTTGACGACCTGCAGGCTATGTGGGGAGGCAGAGGAATCGGTTGAATACATCTTCACGGGGTGTTATGTTATGAGGCAACAATCATTTTACAATTTGTAAGCTTGTGATGTCCAATTTTTGTCTTCTCTCTAAGGGACCTTTTGGGCTTGCATAGAAGTCTTAGATCCAATGAGGTTAAAAGGAGATAGATGTAATTAATCATTTTAACCGTTTGTTGGGTTATATAGAAGGCTATTTATTCGGAGAGATCAAGACAGGGGTTTCTTTGGATTAAGAATAGGTCAAGGATTCTTTCTCTCGAGTGACCATATTGATATAATTTCAATTTTGCTTGATTTTTATTTCTGTTTTCTTGGTGTAAACTCTCTAACATCTTTGCTAGAATTGTTTAAAAAATAAAACCACTAATGAGAACCATTTTGTTTTATTTAAATATTGTGTCTATTTAATAAATGATATTAATTAACTAACATATTGTAGCCAGGGCCGACCCTGAGGATTTAAGTGCCTCGGTCGAGACGGAAAAAAAGACCCATATGAACAAAATATATAAACTATTTTTTTTAAACGACGATTAACGTTATATTAATAAACATAGAAAAAAAGTACAGCAGCAATTCGCCTTTTAAAAAAAAAAAACCCTTTGATATTGGGTTTTAAGTTTAAACTAGAAATTTTGACCCGCGCTTCGCGACGAAAGACAGACCTTAAATGGTTGAGGCGGTGTCATTTACATGCCTAGGTAAAGAAAAAAGATTCGTGGTTAAATACATAAAACAAATGTATGAAGTTACGACGACTTGGTTGTGGAGATCGAAACATATATAAAAGACAGTTATATAACAGTATTGATGTTTTTCAATCGGTGTCGGTCTCGGTCTCGGTCTCATTCTTCACGGTACCTGCACGTTAAGGTGGGGTGGTGCGATTAAAAGAAATGTATGAAGTTACGACGGATCGGTTATAGAGATTGAAACATTTATCGAATATATTATTATGTCCCAAACGTGGTGGTTTAAGAATTTTATAAAAATGTAATTAATTAGAATAAAAGTCAAAAGGAAAAAAAATGAGTCTGGGAAGGGGATGGAAACTGTAATATCCGTACTTTTCACATCATCATTTATTTACATTTTGTACCCTTTTACTTTCATTTTTGAATCCATTGTAACCCGAGACTTATGATCAATGAATTTATTGGATTTATTCAATTACATGTTTACAACATACATTACATTTATACATATGCAAGACAACATTATACGTGCAATATTACAAAATTATATATTACAAACACGCGTTTCACTTTTTTTACATTTATATTCTCGTTTCACGCTCGGTTTATTATTATTATTAGTAGTAGTATTATTATCATTAGTACTATTATTATTATTATTTCATTTTTTTCTTTTTAAAAATGAATCACCTCCCTTTCAACCACCAACTGCCAAATAACTCATTTAATACCCCAAAACCCTAATCCACACTTATAAATACCCACTCCCTTTCACTCCTCCACCCTTACACCCTCCAAATTCTCTCACAAATCTCTCCAAGTGCTCCATTTCTTCCAATATTTTTGGCAGAATTTTATAAGGTAAAAACCTTATTTTTCTTCAAGTTTCTTCCTTTTTTTTTCTTAACAATTCTTTCCTCACCCTCTTGGATAAACCTCTAGGATCTTATCATTTGTTTACCTTGGTAAACATCTAAGATAAGTCACCATTTGAGGTCCAAGTTGTGGTCTTTCAACTAACATTTCTTCTTCTTCTTCATGTTCTTGTTTGGATATTTTACATCTAGTTGTGGTAAAACCAAACCAAGCTTCCATCAAAATTCTATGATGGAAGCCTTGTGCTAAGGTGTTTGGATGAAGTAGATGAACATAGGTTCATCTACCATAAGACATCCAATTGCCACAAGGTGTTCAAATCCTATACATAAATATTATAAATAAATCTAACAAGGTTTGTGGATTTCCCAACCTTTCTCTTGGCCACTTCAAGTGGTATATTACTAACTATACTAACTTTTGACCATCCGAATTCCTAACTAAGTTAGGGGTTTGTGTTTCGGTCCGCCGTCGGCGATGCATGACCAACTTGATACTATTATACATATATATATTATTTATTATTTCTTCTCCACCGAACTTATGCCTACGTTACCTTTTAGGTTAACCGGCATTCCCTACTCTTCACCTTCCCGTTCATCCTTTCGTTACCACGCCAAACCGTGACTTTCATACTTGCCCCTTTTACATTTTTGCACTTTGGGACTTGAAAACACGTACATATTCAAAACACATACACTACAAGATTCACACTTTATTCAAACACAATTCATTAACATGCTCATGTAACAACAACTTAACTACATGTTTAAATACAACTTGTTAATACAATAGTTCATTAATTCTTGCAAAACCGCACTTAACAAGTGTAGCGCTATAGGATTGACACCCGTCGGCTTTTCGTTACCTTTATGGAGCCCCCGATCTTGTTATGTTATTTATTCGACTAGTATTCTTTGGATGCTAGGTATGCTTTGTCAACAATAGGTTTGAACTATATCATTACAAATTGTATGAACATTAGTAAAGTATGTCTATGCATGTGAATTGTTGCTTTAAACATGATTATTATATGTATGAAACTTGTATGAACTCACCAACTTTATTGTTGATCAAATATTATTTTACATGTTTTCAGGAGATGTTTGATGCTACCATGGAAATGGAATCTAGGGACTTTGCCTTAGATATCAAATTTAAATATTTTTGTCTTTTGTTTATCAATGTATTTCCTTTAATTGAAACAATTGTATTTGAAATTCTTAGTTTAATGAAATCGGTTAAATTTATATTTCAACAATAGTGTCACGATGCCTTTGAACAATCCTACACGTCACGTTCGGTGATTCCGCCGCCGAATGGGTTGTGACAGATTGGTATCAGAGCCGTGGTTATAGGGAATTAGGAAAATTGCTTATTTGACCTAGCCTATAACTAAGGACCCGTTTTAGACCATTCCTTATGACTCTTAATACGCTTGTTCTACCACCTTTGCTTCTTACTTATTCTTTGGACTAAATACACCGTCATGGATTTCAAGACATCAAGACACTCATATTTCACCAAAGAAACGAACTCACCAAAAGAGGGTAATCCCTCATTCGGTGATAAGTTTCACTCCGCCTAAGACTTAGGAATTTACCATCAAGTTAGGTGTGAAAACCTCACCTTGACGGTAAAAGAATTCCACTCACAAACGCTCTTGGGAAACCTTACCGTTAAAGTTAGGAGTGATTTCCTATCTCAAACGGTTAAGGCACCAACCCTATACAAAACGGAACGACACCACCAAACTAGGAGTGAAATCCACAATTTGGTGATTAGTTCCACTTTTAAAATTTTCAATCTCGCCAAAGTCTCGGCTTTGCTATTGACTAGGGACACGTAGTAACCGGAAGGGTAAAATACCGTTAACCGAATTACCGGCGAGAGTATTTTATCTATTAGGCCAAAACGTGTTTCCCGAACTCAATAGAAGGTTTGACCACTTGGGTTAGTCGACGTTTTCGTTAGTTCAGGAGCCGAGCTAACGAGACACTCCAACTTTTTACAAACAAGCCTCTCTTTTATATATAAACTATTTTCACTACTATTATTATACTAACTTGGTTCAATCTCGTGGACGCTCGCTTTTCGCTACTCGCCTTACTAACTTCAAAACGCTAATACATTCGAGAACCAATTAAATTTATGCTCTTTCATCGTCACATGTTTGTTATATACACTATTTCCATACATGATTCACATGACCAAACGTGCTATTACATGAAATTACTTGATTACTTGTGCCATACGTGAAATTTACATACTCATATGACAACAATTTTTATGCAAAACCATTGATCTAAGTCTCACAATCCCCTTTTGTAGATGTCTTCATCTCGCCACTCTGCTACCGCCAGGAACAACAAGAGGGACAAGCGTTTGGCCCCACTCGTGGCCAAGCAAATGGCCCAAGTCATCCCTGGCCTCATCCAGAACCTCACCCCCAACGGATCGGTCGAATCCAACACCGAAACTCCCAACTCCCACGCCCAACACTACCGAACCTTCCTTGCTTGTCGTCCCAAATCTTTCACGGGACTCGAAGGTGCAACCAAGCTCCTTAGCTGGTTTGCAAGCATGGAAAACACCTTCTCGGTAAGCGAGACCCCGGACCACCTCCGGACTAGCTACGCTGCTAGCCTCTTCAAAGAGCAAGCTCTCGCTTGGTGGGATAGCGAGAAGGAGCTCGACGAGGAGATCGTCACCCTGTCTTGGAAGGAACTCAAAGCGTTTATGCGCGAGGAGTACTGCCCTCCCCACGAGTTGCAAGCACTCGAGGAGGAGTTTTTCACCCTCAAACAGGACAGCGGTGACAATGCTGCCTACAACCTCCGCTTCCAACAACTCTCCGTCCTTGCGCCTCGCCAAGTTGACACCATAGAGCGATCCGTGGCCAAGTACATACAAGGCCTCCCGTCCGTCATCAAGGACACGGTCGCCGCCGCAGAACCCACCAACCTCGCCAAGGCCATGCGCCTTTTGGCCGCTTTCTCCCGAAACCGTGTTCAGGATGGTACTTTAACCATTCGGGGCACCAAGAAGCACGCCACCCAAGCCACCGTTGAGCCCACCGAACCCAAAGTCACCGAACCAAAACCCGTCAAAACCCCTACTCACCAAAACAACAAAAATCGCAAGTCCCAAGCCCGGAACTATGCGGTTGTCACCCCCGTTAACCAAGTGCCGATGAACCAAGACCCGACACCCCAAAAGAAACCGTATGGTGGATCTTACCCATTATGCAACACTTGCCAATACCACCACCCAAACAACCTCCCATGCCGAAAATGCACCTCGTGTGGCAAATTCGGACACCTTGCCAACCTATGCCGCAACCCACAACAACCCCAAAACACCCAAGCTCCCCCACCAAACCGAAACCCACCGGCCATCACAAATGGTCGGGCTTGCTACCGTTGTGGTGATCCAAACCACATGAGCCCACAATGCCCACAAAACCAAAACCAACACCACCACAACAACAACCCCACCAACAACAACAACCGCAACCAACCACCCAACCAAAACCAACCCACAAACCCAAGAGGCCGTGCTTACAACATCAATGCGGCGCAGGCACAAACTGATAACGACGTGGTGAACGGTATGTTTCCTATCAATGGTCGGTATGCTTCTGTTTTATTTGATACCGGTACGGATAAAAGTTTCGTATCGCTAGAATTTGAACTTATGTTAGCTAAGACCCGATCTAAGTTAGAGAACTCCTTCTCTGTCGAAATCACGGACGGAAAATCCACCTTTTGTGACACAATTTTCCTCGATTGTACTCTCGACCTTAATGGTCATCCCTTCTCGATCGATCTCATACCCATGCAATTGGGGAGTTTTGATGTCATAGTAGGCATGGATAGGTTTGCCAAGAACCATTCCGAAGTCGTTTGCTTTGAGAAATTCATTCGTATTCCCCTTCCATCCGGTCAAGTTTTGCAAATCCATGGCGAAAGGCCATCCGGTGGACTCAAACTCATGTCCTGCACCAAAGCCCAAAAATATTTACTAAAGAACTACGTGGCCTTTTTGGCCCAAGTAGTGAAAAAGAAAGAAAAAGGCAAAGGTGTAAAAGACATTCCCATCATTTGCGATTTCCCCGAAGTCTTTCCCGAGGACCTACCCAGTCTTCCTCCATCCCGTGAGGTCGAATTCCGAATTGATCTCATGCCCGGTACGACTCCGATTGCCAAAGCTCCTTACCGCTTTGCACCCTCCGAGATGCAAGAACTTGCCGGTCAACTTCAAGAGTTAGCCGACAAGGGTTTCATTCGTCCGAGTTCATCCCCGTGGGGCGCTCCCGTTTTATTCGTTAAAAAGAAAGACGGATCGTTCTGCATGTGCATCGATTATCGTGAGCTTAACAAACTCACTATCAAGAATCGGTATCCTTTGCCTCGCATCGACGATCTTTTCGACCAACTCCAAGGTGCGTCTTGTTTTTCCAAGATCGATCTCCGTTCGGGATATCATCAACTTCGTGTTCATGAGGACGACATTCCAAAAACCGCATTTCGAACCCGATACGGACACTACGAATTTATGGTGATGCCTTTCGGGCTAACCAATGCACCCGCGGTTTTCATGGATCTCATGAACCGAGTGTGCAAACCGTATTTGGACAAATGCGTAATCGTCTTCATTGATGACATTCTCATCTATTCCAAATCCCAATCCGCCCACGAGGAACACCTTCGCTTAATATTGGAGTTACTAAGAAAAGAACAACTTTACGCCAAATTCTCCAAGTGTGAATTTTGGCTTAAGGAAGTCCAATTTTTGGGACACATTATTAGTGATAAGGGTATCCATGTGGATCCAGCCAAAATCGAAGCAGTAAAAAACTAGATTGCTCCAAAATCTGCTACCGAAGTCCGCTCATTCCTTGGTCTTGCGGGCTATTACCGTCGTTTCATCGCCAACTTTTCCAAGATCTCCGTTCCTCTCACCGCATTAACTCAAAAAGGGAAACCCTACGAGTGGGGCCCTAATGAAGAGGAAGCTTTCCAAACACTTAAGGACAAGCTTTGCAATGCTCCGATCCTTACTCTTCCCGACGAAAACGATGACTTCGTGGTGTATTACGACGCCTCTAACATTGGTCTCGGTTGTGTTCTCATGCAACGAGGCAAGGTCATCGCTTACGCATCCCGTCAACTCAAGATCCATGAGAAGAATTACACGACTTATGATCTTGAACTCACCCCCGTCGTCTTTGCTTTCAAGCTTTGGAGACACTACCTTTACAGTACCAAATGCGTGGTCTTCACAGATCACAAGAGTCTCCAACATATTCATAACCAAAAGGATCTAAACATGCGCCAACGCCGAGGGATTGAAACAATCAAAGATTACGAATGCGAAATTCGCTACCATCCCGGTAAAGAGAACGTCGTTGCCGATGCCCTCAGCCGAAAACACCATGTGAAGTTCCTTTGTGCTCGTATGCAACCCGACATCCATGTCCGTATTTGTGAAGCCCAACATCTTTCGGTAACCGAAGGCGACATGTACAACGAAATGTCTTGTGGTGCCGAACTCTAACTCGAGACCAAACCCAACGGTTTACTTTATTTCATGAATCGTGTTTGGGTTCCCAATCGTTCCGATCTTCGTTCTTCCATCATGCATGAGGCTCACAAATCTCGGTATTCGGTCCACACTGGTACGGACAAAATGTACAAGGATCTGCGTTCTATCTACTGGTGGCCCGGTATGAAAAAGGATTTCGCGCTCTATGTGTCGAAGTGTAATACTTGCGCTAGAGTGAAAGCCGAGCACCAACGTCCATCCGGTTTGCTCGTGCAACCGGAGATTCCAGTTTGGAAATGGGAGAGCATTGCTATGGATTTCATTACCAAACTCCCATTGACATCCTCTCGTCATGATTCCGTTTGGGTTATCATCGATCGTCTCACCAAATCTGATTATCAGATTTGGTGAGACGATTATTATTATTATTATTATTATTATTATTATCAAATGAAGATCTCCAGCTTAGCAACATCCACCCCACCTTCCACGTCTCTAACTTGAGAAAGTGCTTATCAAATGAAGATCTCCAAGTTCCACTTGAAGACGTTCAGATCGACCCAACAATGCACTTTGTCGAGAAACCTGTTGAGATAATGGATCGTGAAGTCAAACAACTCAAGCGTAGTCGTATTCCAATCATTAAGGTACGTTGGGAAGGAAAACGTGGTGCAGAATTCACTTGGGAACGTGAAGACCAAATGAAAGCCAAGTACCCGCATCTTTTTTCAGAGTCTTCCTCATGAAAGAAATTTCGGGACGAAATTTTCTAAAGTCGGGGAGACTGTATTATCCGTACTTTCCACATCATCGTTTATTTACATTTTGTACCCTTGTACTTTCATTTTTGAATCCATTGTAACCCGAGACTTATAATCAATAAATTTATTGGATTTATTCAATTATATGTTTACAACATACATTACATTTATACATATGCAAGACAACATCATACGTGCAATATTACAAAATTATATATTACAAACACGCGTTTCACTTTTTTTACATTTATATTCTCGTTTCACGCTCGGTTTATTATTATTATTAGTAGTAGTAGTATTATTATCATTATTATCATTAGTACTATTATTATTATTATTTTATTTTTTTCTTATTAAAAAAGAATCACTTCCCTTTCAACCAACAACTCCCAACTAACTCATTTAATACCCCAAAACCCTAATCCACACTTATAAATACCCACTCCCTTTCACTCCTCCACCCTTACACCCTTCAAATTCTCTCACAAATCTCTCCAAGTGCTCCATTTCTTCCAATATTTTTGACAGAATTTTATAAGGTAAAAACCTTATTTTTCTTCAAGTTTCTTCCTTTTTTTTTCTTAACAATTCTTCCCTCACCCTCTTGGATAAACCTCTAGGATCTTATCATTTGTTTACCTTGGTAAACATCTAAGATAAGTCACCATTTGAGGTCCAAGTTGTGGTCTTTCAACTAACATTTCTTCTTCTTCTTCTTCATGTTCTTGTTTGGATATTTTACATCTAGTTGTGGTAAAACCAAACCAAGCTTCCATCAAAATTCTATGATGGAAGCCTTGTGCTAAGGTGTTTGGATGAAGTAGATGAACATAGGTTCATCTATCATAAGACATCCAATTGCCACAAGGTGTTCAAATCCTATACATAAATATTATAAATAAATCTAACAAGGTTTGTGGATTTCCCAACCTTTCTCTTGGCCACTTGAAGTGGTATATTACTAACTATACTAACTTTTGACCATCCGAATTCCTAACTAAGTTAGGGGTTTGTGTTTCGGTCCGCCGTCGGCGATGCATGACCAACTTGATACTATTATACACTAGGTTAAAATCCCGTGTATTAAACGTGTTGAATAAATATAATATTATATATTAAGTAATAAAAAATTTATTTTTTAAAAACTCGTGTTTTACACGGGTTTAATAAACTCGTGGAATACAATATAATTTGTTAACACATACGTTCGTCAAAATATGTCAGGAGATTTATTAATATAAAGATTAATATTTTCTTTAAAAATATATTATTATTAAAAGATAAATGTGTATTTAATAAGAGAGAGAGGCGGGAAAAAAATGATGAGAATAAATATGGAGGCGACACGTGGCATGAAAAACCTTTATTTATTATATAGTATAGATATATATATTATTTATTATTTCTTCTCCACCGAACTTATGCCTACGTTACCTTTTAGGTTAACCGGCATTCCCGACTCTTCACCTTCCCGTTCATCCTTTCGTTACCACGCCAAACCGTGAGTTTCATACTTGCCCCTTTTACATTTTTGCACTTTGGGACTTGAAAACATGTACATATTCAAAACACATACACTACAAGATTCACACTTTATTCAAACACAATTCATTAACATGCTCATGTGACAACAACTTAACTACATGTTTAAATACAACTTGTTAATACAATAGTTCATTAATTCTTGCAAAACCGCACTTAACAAGTGTAGCGCTATAGGATTGACACCCGTCGGCTTTTCGTTACCTTTATGGAGCCCCCGATGATGTTATGTTATTTATTCGACTAGTATTCTTTGGATGCAAGGTATGCTATGTCAACAATAGGTTTGAACTATATCATTACAAATTGTATGAACATTAGTAAAGTATGTCTATGCATGTGAATTGTTGCTTTAAACATGATTATTATATGTATGAAACTTGTATGAACTCACCAACTTTATTGTTGATCAAATATTATTTTACATGTTTTCAGGAGATGTTTGATGCTACCATGGAAATGGAATCTAGGGACTTTGCCTTAGATATCAAATTTAAATATTTTTGTCTTTTGTTTATCAATGTATTTCCTTTAATTGAAACAATTGTATTTGAAATTCTTAGTTTAATGAAATCGGTTAAATTTATATTTCAACAATAGTGCCATGATGCCTTTGAACAATCCTACACGTCACGTTCGGTGATTCCGCCGCCGAATGGGTTGTGACAGAAACAATGACCTCCAACTTTAATATCATATCACTTACCAACTCTTCTAACACAATCTTTGGTTTTAATATAAGAATAAAAATATTTAAGCACTAAAGTTTTTCAGAAAAAGAAAAAAATTGACCGGAACAATAGTAATAAGCCACGTGGCTTGTGATGGGAGGCTCACCGACCTTGCAAAATGTGGTTTAGTAAATAGGTCCAACCATTATAAAGATTAAAAGTGCATAACTATTGATATTGAGTTTTAAGTTTAAATAGGCCTAACCATTATAAAGATTAAAAGTGCACAACCATTATAAAGATTAAAAGTGTCCAACCATTATAAAAATTAAAAGGGCCCAACCATTATATAAAGGACCCAATATATTTTGAAGTTTTTTTTATAAAAAGGACCAAATATACAAACTAGTATTTGAAATTTTATAAAAAAAACATATATCTATATACAAGCCTCGTAAAAATTTTAGGCCCTCGAAAAAACAGGTCCTGGTCGGCGGCCCGGCTTGGCCTACCCCAGGGCCAGCCCTGGTTGTAGCATACAGAGTTGGGAGTGAGTCCTCATATGGACGTCCTCTACGTGAAGACCCACTCCAAGACGGATCTGGTGACTAGTGAGGTATATGGCCTTATGATAGGGTCCATGTGTATTGAGTAAGTTTTTCCTTAATATAATACATTATGTGTTTCTTTTTTTATAAACTAATGCTTCTGTTTTGTTCGTTAAACTATAGGACTTTAACAAACAAAAGGAGCAGGCGTTGGATTTCACATGTTGATGAGACCACCAAATGGTTAGAGAGTACCAGAGGTGTCCACAAGAGACATATATTTAGGGTCGGGACCACCACCGATCCATATTATTCCCTTACGGGCGAACCCAAGACACCTAGCACCGGGTGATCATACATTATCATCCCATGCCATGTATGTGCTATCTTTATTAATTTGTTCGATTTAGAAATAAATATATACTAATTAGATAATAACGTATTGTTAATTCGTTTAACGTGTGTAAGATTCCGGCGTAGATGCCGACTTTGTTGAGCTCCGTCAGATCATCGTTAGTTTGACGGAAGATATACCGGAGCTTCGTGGAGCTCGCGTGAATGATGATGCGTCCAATCCCGATCCTCGCGATTAGCTGTTTTCTTTTGTAAAATAAATAATGTAATAATTTTTGTTATTAAAAAAATATTTGATCTATGGTTTATTTGTTTATTTATTTTTTATAATAATAATAAATTTTTTTTATTTGATTTTAATACTAAAAAAATTCAGCAACGGAATTCCGTCGCATATGTCAAAACTGGCTGGAGATAGATCCGTCAGTAATCCTTTGCAAATATGACATCTGGCTGGGGAAATGGAAAACTTGGTCGGAGAACTATCTGTCGGTAAAAGGTCTTTTGGTAATATGTCACAAAATTACCGACGGTATTCCGTTAGAAAACAGATTTTCCACGAGCAATTTGCCGACGTACCATTACGAATGGAAACCCATCGGAGAGTGCTATCACCGATGGATTTTCGACAGAAATGTTGTCTGTTATAATGTTGTTTTCTTGTAGTGCTAGCTTTGGATTTGTTTGATTAAAAAAATTACGTGGTAACAATATTGTGATTATGTGAAACATCACGTGTAATTTAGTAGTATACTTAACAAAAAAAAAAACAAAAATCAATCACTAACAGTATTGTAATTAAGTGAAATAAAAAATCATACGTTGACGATATTTTAAACATACGTTAGCATATTCATTGATAACTACGTTGTTTGTCATTATAACTATGTGATTTTCTCATTATCTATACTATATATAATATATTTGAGGATGACAAATATGTATTTTAACACTTTTTAAGAAATTTATTTACACACTATTTTAAGCATAAGGTATAACTCTTTAATGCTTTAAAAAAACTGAAAATGAAAGTTATTTGTATAGTAACCACCTTCTCCCCTCATGATTTTAAACGGTCATAACTTTTTCATATGCTAATATTTAAAAAAAAAATACAATATAAAAACGAGCATTTTATTATCTTTAATTTGAGTATGATAGTGCTATAATTTTTTTCTAATTAAAAAAAAACATGTCACGTGATTACCAGTGTTTGTGTTCTTCGCCGCATCCTGCGGGCACCCTCTATATATATATATTGGAACATTGGTAAACATCGATACGACACAACCATGTTTCAGTCCAACCGATAAACATTGATACGAAACTTAGAATTTTATTAAAGAATAAGCGACAAATGAAAAATAAAAAAATAAAATCGTTGGGCCGATTTAGACTGCCTACCTGTGTTTTGGTACGATTAGATGAAATCACATCGGTAGACCCCCGATTATCGATTAATCCCGATTTTTACAACAATGTTAATAAATAATTGAACATGTCGAACTTATATTTATATTAACATGTTTTAATCTGAATTGTTATTGATGTATTAGCGGGTACTTTTGTTAAAAAAATAATTATGTTAAAAATAATTATATGGTTATACACAGTATTATTAGTTATGTTCTTCAAAATTATTGTAAGTTTAACTATACATTATACTTTTGTGAACCGAATATTCATCAATTATTGTGATATATAGAAGGTGTTTGGGATTACTTATTGAAAACAACTTATAACTTTTTTGAAAAAGTAAGTTCTCATTTACTTTTAACTTATACCTTTTTCACTCTTACTCAAACAAATTTTTGACTTATTGACTTTTTGAAAAAGGTAATAAGTCAATAAGTAAGTTTGAAAAGTAATCCCAAACACCCCCATAATATAAAAAAAAATATTAAATTATTTTAAGATTATAAAAGTTATAAAAAAAAATCATTAATCACTTATTTAAAAACTTGTTTGGAAAAGCTATTTAAGTCTCCGATATTAATAAAATGAAAACAATAAGACAACATTTTTTTTTAACTCAAATTGATAAGATAAATGAAACAGTTGATCATTTTACTTCCACATCACGTAACTTACTCAAACAATAATAAAAATAATAAATTAAAAAATAACTCAACATTAGTTTGAACCACTATGTGCACACCACTAAAACCATCAACCTAAGTGTTGTGTTCCGCGCCGCATCGCGCGGCCCCCACTAGATGATAGGCACAAATAGTAATTACTTCAAAACAAAGTCCACATAATAATGTAACAGAATTAATATTATTTTTTTAGTCCCAAAACCTGCTCCATTCACTGAAGCAATC
Source organism: Smallanthus sonchifolius (assembly GCA_023525975.1). NCBI lineage: Eukaryota > Viridiplantae > Streptophyta > Magnoliopsida > Asterales > Asteraceae > Smallanthus > Smallanthus sonchifolius. The sequence goes on along the minus strand of CM042027.1, from coordinate 14,748,169 downwards.
AAAGAGAACCAGATTCAAGAAACTCATCTTACACTATATGTAGTAGTCAAAGAGGAAGAGACAAAAAAACTATCTTAACATTAATTTATCTATACTATATTTATAATATTGTTGGGTTTTTCTTATCAAACACATGTAACAGACTTAATATTATTTCCTGAGTTTAGCGCGCGGCAACGCGTGCGGGAATTTTACTAGTCCTTAAAATTGAACTTGACATCAAGCGAGAGTTACTCCCCAAGTCGAAAGGGTAGATTGGAAGAAAAGATGCCAACGTTTATATTTGTATGCTAAAGCGTATGGCGTATGCTTATGTGTATACGTGGTACCAAATCATGTGGTCATAAGTTTAACTAGACAAGTAGGTGTGAAATGTCAAACATTGGCATCCAAAATTCATATGCCTATGCTAGCTTATTGAATTTTTGAGTCTCATTGCAAGAATCCTCCTCATTTGGCTTTTGTTTTTGTTTGAACTAACTATAAAGCATTTATTCCAACTGTCATTAAGTTACAAAATGGTTAAGTATCACTCTATGCAACCTTTTGAAAAAATCAAATTATTTTTTTCCAATTTTTGTTGTTAAAGGAGGGTCCTTAGGCAAAGTTTATTTATCCCCAAATCAAAATATGTAGTACATACTTTGTGTGTACACCACACATAATGAAATGAAAATATTATGTGACAAGCTTTGAGAGTAGGTTCTTGTAACGAAGGATGTAAATGATAGGAGTTGCCTGTGAGACACTCGAAATCAACTTGTTAAAAGTTTGAATAGACCCGACCCTAGCTTAAACGAGCTCGAGCATAAAGAGTCCAACCACAAGCTTCTTATTTGTGAGCCACTCGAAATCAACTTGTTAAAAGTTTGAATAGACCCGAGTTTAAACAAGCTCGAACATAAAGAGTCGTACCTCAAGCTTCTTATATCAAGTTTGACTAGACTTGCGAGTCTAAGTAAACTAATTGTTTGTATAAATATATTAATTTTATTTAATATAATAAATATATAATGTATAATAAAAATGTTATTATGATTAAAAATAACTAAATAATACTATATATTACTTATATATTGTATGTAAACTTATAATTATAAGTATATTAAAAGTAATTTTATAGGCATATAAATAAAATAGTTAAATAAATAATAAAACGAGTCAAGCTCAAGCTGAAAAAATTACTCATGAGTCAAGCCCGAGCTTATAGAATCAAAATGATTCGGGTTGAGCTAAGTTAAAAGAGTCAAGTTGAAGCTCGGCTTGCTTACATCCATACTTGCAACACTTTAGGCAAATCTAAAAATCGCCAATGTATGGGAGAGGTATTGGGTTATGTAGAGTATCATGTCTTACCAAGTTTGACACGTTTACAAGCATAATAGATATCATTATATGGAAGAAAATAAGCCAACATTTTGTAGTCATATACAGGGATGTCAATTCGTGACATGACTCGTTAACACGACAAGACTCTACATGAAGTTAAACGGTTTAATGTTTGGGGTAACCATGTCATAAATGGGTCAACACGTTTAGAAATACATAACTCCCTTAAGTAATCGTGTTAAACGTGTTAATAGGTGGACGTGACACATTTATGACCCAGTTATCAAAATGACATACTTTTATTTTATGTATAGTTAAATATCATAATTCTCTAACCCCAATTTAAAAACTACAATTATATATTACATTTTTGTTTCTTAAACTTATTTATTCACAAGTTGCTTGATTTTTTGGAAACTTTTATTTAATAATGTTAAACATTTCATATTGTGTAGCACGTTTATTACACATGTCCGTGTGTACTGTTTAAGTAAAAATTATGTTTCGTTAAACGTGTCGTGTTAAACATGTGTCATTGAACATGTGGTTATAGGTTTAACTATAGTAGAAAACTGATACGAGAGTCAATCGGAAACGTATGTTCTACTCAGGGGCGGATGCACTTGAAGATTAAGGGGGGGCTAAGGCACCCACTCACCAAAGCCCAGTTAGTGTAAAAATATCTGTTTTTTTTCCTATATTTTGGACAGGCACCCATCTCATTATGAATCAGGCACCCTTCATCCTCATAGTGAATTTTCAATTTTGACAAAACTTGAAGGCAATTAAAGAAGATCGGTCATATTTATAATCCGGCATCCTCTTTTCGGTTTCCAGGGGTAGAACTCAAATGTGGATCTAAGATCATCAATGTAAGCTTTAGTTTATCATCGTTGCTATCCATGGATGGAGGTTCTTGGGGTTTTTGTTGAGGTTTCCGACGATCATTGGGGGAAGATTGAAGGCAAATGTAGGTATCCAAAGTATATTAATTATAAGTTTCATACAGACCCTTTTAGTTCAAGTGAAATTACAAACTAAACTTTTAGATTGATTTTAATTCCTCCTTTTAATTGACGGCGAATAAAAGAAACTGCTCTCCCTAATCATGTCAGCCGTTGGATCAATTCAGGATTAATCCTGACCATGTAATTATAACTGCTCCTCTAATCTCGTAGGCTGTAGCTGTAGAGGATTAATCCTCACTACCGTAGGATCAGGTTTCACTCTCTCTCCTACGCTCCAGCGGTTTTCATTCTCCCCCTTTTCCTCCCCACGTCACCTCCTTCTTCGATAACCGTTCTCTCTCTATATAGAAATGCAATCGTCTCTCTACAAATCTCTTGGACGGAGCTTGGCGCAACCCGAATGGATGTTTGGTCCTCCAACAATCGTTTTTTGTTGCAGTCACCGGAGTTTCAACCTCCATTATTTTTTATTGTTGTTGATCTCCACACTCAGAGTATGGTCCGAATCAGAATCCCAAATGTTTCATTTGCAGTAGTTCCTCTGCCGTCTAAACAACCACCACCAATTACGAGGTAATTTACTATCAAGTAATGATTTAGATTTTTTGCTTTCGATTTCAGTTTAATACTTTTTCGTTTAAGCAAGTATGATTGAAGATTCATCTTCATCTTATTCTTCTGCCTTCAAATCTAAGCCTTCGGTAGCATATGGCCTCCGCCGTAGCAACACTGGTTTCGGTGCTAATTTCGTTGCTGGACTTCACAAGGATACTCCTACAGGTCTCTCTCTCAGACACACCTTTGTAATTGGAATTTACTATATTTGTGTGTTTACACTTATATGATGTGGTTATTGTTACGGGCACATCGTGTAATTATACATCTAAATTTCTGAAAAATTGTAATTGATTTTGATGTGTGCTATAATTTAGCGATTATTTATGGTTAATACACTCAAATTTTGTAGAATCTGAGAATGTGTCGACCTATGATCATGAGATTAGAAAATTTGAATTTAGAGTTTTAGAATTTTCATTATTAGTAACATATAATGCTCAAACTAGCTTAGATCCCATGTAATACACACAGGGTGAAAAATATAAATACATAAATTTCTCAAATTTTATTTATGTATTTTATAGGTGTATAAATGTATTACTATACATATATTAAGGATAGAAAACAAAATTCAAAATATATAAAAAATAATATATAATTGGGTTTCGAAAATGCGTTAATTACTATTTAATGTAATTTGACTTTCATTTACTATTTGATTGAAAATAAAAATTACATAATTAGGTTTCAAAGATTTTTATAATAAAGGATAATTTAAAATAAATATGGTTTATTAGTATAATTAGTAATTTATTAAAAGATATAGGTGCATTTAAAAAGAAAGAGAGACGGAAAAAAATGATAAGATTGACTATGGTGGCGACATGTGACAGACAAAAACCTTTATTTTTTATATAGTATAGATTTTAGGGCTTCTTTTGATACAAACTGAAAATTGTTCATATAATTCTCTCTATAATATCTTCAAACTGGTCTCATCCATTTCAGTTTATTTTTCATATACATGTAGGTCATTTTGTTTTACTTTAATTAGGTGCTAAGTTAGAACATAGCAAGGTCAATTAAATTTAGAAACCTGTGCAATTCACGGTCATCCACCTCAACATTATACGTCTAGAAAGGAAAGAATATATTGGTCCACTGAGTTGCACTGGCGATTTTTCAATGCTCTGTACCAACTTGGATGGTCACAAGGTTAGCACTTGAAAATTTCATATTTTTTTTCTTCCATACTAAGGGTCCTTAATTTAACTGAATTTTGTGTTTTTATAGCAAATATTTTATGTGTAAGATTCTTAGTCCAGATATAGCTAGGGCCTTGATCTATATATATGCAGGTTTTATAAGAATTGTTTGATTTTTGACGTAGTTGATTGATTTATAAGAATTATTTGGTTTTAGTTGATTGATTTTTGACGTAGCAAGTAGAAACTGATTATGATAATTCTTTGATAAAATCTTTTACAACCCCCTAAGCAAATTGGAGAGCTTATGCAAGTTGATGGTCTTACCAATGATGAAGTGAAAAGTCATTTGCAAGTGAGTTTTAAATTTATAATTATTTATTCATATAAAGCCCTCAGACTTTTTAAACATATCTTTATATAAAAATTGTCCAAATTAAGGTGAACTTCTTGAATATTAAACATATATATATATATATTTCCTTTTTCTGTAAATTCTTGAAATACAAACTTCATACATGAAGATTTCCATCTTCTAATGCCTCATCTGCAAATCAATCTGGTGGTGCTTTGGGCAGCGGATTAGGGATGCCGCCCCAAGATCAGGATGTTGAATCTTGAAAGAGGTATTTAATTTAAGATGTTTATTCTTTTGTCATGATATTTGTAGCTATGATGTCATACTTGTCAATTTTTTTAAAGCAAAAGAGGTATTTGTCATGTAGGTGCCCCCAAAACTGCTTGATCATATGATTAGGTACTCAACAATTAAAAACATAATAGACAAACATATTAGTTTTTGAATTATTTAGAATTATTGTGGTACTACGCACGTAAATACTATAGTTGGTTTATTGTGTTTGATTATCGATGAGCTAATTCTTGAAGTTAAAATATGTAAATTGTTGCATTTTGTTATGTATGACATACAAGTGTTTTCACTTTGTACTATATTCATAAGGTTCGCTGCTTATTTAAGTTTTTATTTTGTTTATTGCATTTAAATTTCAATTGTGCTTGTGGGGAACAAAATCTCAAACCTAATGCATAAGGATTGTTGCAGGTGTTTCTCCATGGAATCATTTGATGCTGCCATTGCTCTTCTTCACAAAACTACAGATGACTTGATTATTAAGAGTTTACCAAAGGTTTAATATAGTGATGGCATTATTACTATCATACTACTTGTATTGTGCATTGAATATTATACATTTTTTGTTTTTACACTGAATATTTTGAAGTCTACGGATTTCACTTCAATCGTGTGCGAACCAAACATGCCCGAGGCCATTTATATTAAATTGATGGGTCAATCTTACAATCCGTGTTTGTGTTAAATTTGGATTTCTATACATGTGCTCTTTTATTTCATTTGACAACTTTATAGAATTTGACGTTATTTCTATTTTTGGGTTTTATTGTTAAATGTCATTTTTGGTATATAATAATGTTACAAATGAGTTATGTTGCTATTATTAAGAAAAATCCTAAAACATGATAATCTCACGTTCATACTATAGCTTCATTCAATCCATTGATGTTATAACCATTATTACACACAAAATATATCCATTCAGTTATTTGTATAAGGTATGTATTAATGATTTTGAATGTATAAAAGCCTTTCATTTGTATTTCATCTTTGTATTTGGGTTGATCAGGTACTTTGTATTTGGGTTTAGCAATACTTGATATAGAAACAGACGAGCAACCTAAATACAAAGATGAATTACAAATGAAAGACTTTTATACATTCAAAATCATTAATACATACAAATTGTCTGATTTTGCTTATAATTCAAAAAAAGACGGCTATTCCATATTAAAAAAATATGTTAAAGTGTCCCGGTCACCGGACAGGTATAAAACTAGTTTTAAGTGACCCTAGACTTATACATCTTATATTAGCTATTAATTCCATTGAATAGATAAATAATGTATTTTGTTATTATATTATTATTAGCTGATTGATTTATAAGGGCTTTTTTGTTTATTATTTTTTGCTAGAATAGTCAAATTCATATTTATTATATACTAGGTTATATATCCATGTATCACATGTGTTGTTTAATAGAAAAATGGATAATACAATAACGTGTAAAAAGATTAAAATAATGTCTAAAACATAAAATAAAATTCTTTATTTCCTTAATTAAGTAATAATCAGAATTCAAATTTTATAACATCTTTTTTGAAAATTAAAAACAATAACGTAATTAAATTTTAAATTTCAAACTTAAAAGTCAAAAAATTTTGGTGAGAAAAAACATGATAATGACATGTGACAATTTTGGAATCATTTATTAAAATAAGGATGTACACTTGAATTTGATCGAAAAATGTTGCTAAAGTCATCATATTATTAATTAAATAAGTATAAATAGTTTTACTATATCGTTAAGTAAATATGTTTGTGCACCCGCTCACAAGAAATCCTGGATCCACCACCGGTTCTACTCGTTTTCGTTTATATTTATCGGTTATGTTTTCATTTATGGAATCGATAATGGTGGACCCAGGAACATTTTTCATGTGTGTCAGAAATTTTGGTGTTCGGATATCTATTTAAAAGGGAACTTCTGTCAAGTCGAGTCGGGTCATTGAAACTTTTTTGCCGAATTGAGTTAAGTCACTCAAATATTTTGAGTTGTGGGTGTGCATGGTGGACGTTACATGGTCACTAGTGAGCGGAGAGGCAATACTTCGACAAACGACCTGACTCTCGCAGAAGGCAGGTGATTGCCAATGGGCGGTGGGGTAGGAGGCATTTCTTATTCGAGATGGGGAGGGTTTGACTAGCCGGTTAATTGTTTAAAAAGGAATAAATAGGCTTATAGTAAAAGGTTATTTGGTTAAATGTTTAATGGCATAGTGAGTTTAATTGTTTATAAGTATTGATGGGTAGATGTAGTTATCTAATTCATTTATAATAGGTTTATATTTGTTAATTACTTTAAAATAATTAACAAATTAAATTTATAAAATTTTAAACTAATTTTCTTGGATGTCGTTTTGGTATAAAAAAAACTCATGTGATTGGTTTCAAAATTTATTGGGGGTCACTCGGGATTAGATCATATATATAACAAACAAGTTGTCTCAGGTGGACTGCGACTGACACTATGCCGATGTCGAGGTGATGGTGGGTTGACGACAGTTCGGTGCCGATGGCGATGGCCGGTGGCGGTCACGGGCCGACAGTGGTGGTGGTGGTCATCTATGTTACTGATGACAACGATGATGATGAGGTGGTTCTCAGTGACTTCGACGGCGATGGCAGTTGTAGACAAAGGGCTACGTTTGACGAGACCCAACGAAGGAGGCCACGATGGTGGCAGTGGGTTTGACGAGACCCAACAAAGGAAGCGGCGTTCGAGCAACGAAAACAATGATTTTTCTCGATGACAGCTGTGGTGGTTCGGCAAGGGGGTCATGGGTTTCAACGAGCTCGATTATTGACCAAGTCAGATGAGCAGTAACGAAAACAGTGTGTTTGTTAGGCACAATTGAGAACGATCGTTTGAGATAGTTTGTTAGTTTGTTGTCGGTTCAAACAGAATCCTCTAATAATTGGAATTGTAGGGATATGGTGGTAAATTTATTATGATTCGACATTTAAAATGTTTAGATATTTTTTTATAAATCTTAATTTTTTTATATAAAAAAGTAAAAATAAACAAGAAGTGTTAATAAATTGGTGATTTAGAGTACATGTCGAGTTGCAATAACATTTTATGGGTTAACGATGTGGGTTTTATGATTCAAGTTTAAGTGACAGACGATAATGTATGGTTAAATGTTATTGATATATGTGAGATGTTTTTTTGTGAGCAAAAGACAGAGGTTAAGGAATGTTCACTGTATTAACGGTGCATGCGTGTTCAGGTGAGTTTCTATGACTTTTTGCTCTTTTTAAATGTTTTGGGTTGTATTGCATGTTAATTTTTTTAAGTATTTGATAACAAACCGTAATTATTTGTGAGAAATATCACTAGCATGAATTTTGTGTGGTTAACAAACGAGTTTGTTAAATGAGTCATGCATATAGCCTGTTTGTGTTTTATGTGTTTCTGTTTACTTTGTGAGTTTATTCTTCATGCGGTTTAGTTAGACCTAATTATTGTTCCTTGCCACGCGAAAGGCATTCCTTGTAGTAGTTGGTTGATGTCCTAGGTAATACGATTGTCTTTGGGAACTTGTAATACCATGAGTTTTGAAATGATGTTTTTTTCTTGAAATATGTGGCTTAGAACTCACGAGCGTAAACTATTTGTTTGAGTGTGTATTTCATGGAGGTGTGATGCCTCATGTATCTTGGGAAAGGGTCTTGCATGCCAGTTGAAAGATTTCATATTGGATATCGACATTTGGTGAATCTTGGCATAGGATGTCTAAGTTTCTTGTTTCATTGGACAAGTTTGTTTTTATGTAAGACTTTTGCTTATACTTTGATGTGTAAACCAAATAAGTCATGTGCCCTGATTTCGAGTTGAGTCACTAATATGAAACCGTTTGAAAATATAAATAGAAAAAAATATGCTTTTGTGGTTATAAAGGGATTAGGGATCGACCTTAGGCAAATTTTATTTAACACAAACAAACTGTGAAGTACATATATCACGTGGACTCCCATACATAATCAATTAAATGAAAATATTCTAACAAGTATTGAGACTTTGAGAGTATTTTTTGCAACACTTTAAGTGAATTTTACGTCGATCATGAACAACAATTGACTACATAAATTTCTGGTTTAAGTCTGTGGATTTGTGAAACAAGATTTGATTGCATAAAAGTTAAACTTGTTCTATAAAATTGGTTTGAAGAAAACTTTTTAATGGGGAAATGTTTGTTAATAAATTGGCGTGATTATCTAAGCGATGGAGCACGGCAATGACCGTCACGTGTCGTTGGAAAAAATAGTGTCAATGTGTCACTAGTATAGTTTGATCCACCTAAGACTATTCGTAATCGAAGTGTGAAAGTCAGGGTATGAGCCACCTGGCTCTTTCACGAGCGCGGAACACCGCCCCCTGTGACGTGATCCAGGGCATGGGGCACATGACGTGAGGGGTTTCATAGGCAAAGGGGCTCCATGTGTGTGTTATGTATATATGAGTATATATTTGTGTATGGATAGTGAAACCACTATATACCTTAATGATTTGATTTAATGATAGTCTCATGTTAATATGACGGACATGAATGTAAAATCACTACAGATGACCTAAGCTCAAACAAATCCATCTAGATGCTTGATTAACTTTTAACTTCGAATTATATTATTTAAATTAAACAACAATCGATAATAAAAAACATTAACTCACTGGAAAAAAAGACCAGGATAAATTATATATATAATTTTGAGCCGTTCCATTGTTGTGTTTGAGTGGGATAGCTTCTTGCTAATCTCCTTTTCTTCCTATAAATTCTGAGTCGTTCCAAAAAAATTATATATATAATTTCAAAAGCATCCAAAACACAAATATTTTTCTACAATTTCTCTTACGCTTGAGGAGTTATTTATTCATCGGATTATTTAATTATGAGGACAAGATAACCCTTTGAACCAACTTAGAGTTGTACGGCTGGGTACTACAACTTTATAGAAACCTTCTAGAAACATTTTGTCTCTATTAATTATCAAACCATCATTATTGGAAACATGACTGGTTATGTAAATTATTTTATGTGGCCGACTTATAACCTTTGTTTTTCATTTGGTAAAATGCTTTAAATTATATATAATTTATATTTTCAATATTTGATTTATCGAATAACAAAAGATGAATTTTGTTGTAACAGACTTAGCTATGTGCCTATGTCATGAATCAAAATTTTTTTTAATAATTTTTATGAAGTTTAACATTTACAAGATATAACACTGTGTATATGCATATTTTTTTAACTTTTATACAAATTTAACAATCTTATATAATTATAACACTATAATTAAATTTTAAATTTTGTATAAAAAAGTAAAGCATCAATTTAGTTTCTAGAGATGAAGAATCTATGCTAATAAATAAAGGTTTAATGTAGACACTTGTTACTTTCTCGTGCCTTCTTATATTGATTTTCCCGCATCTCTCTCCTAATAAATATGTCTCTATCTTATTAAATAATAATAATGATATTATAAATATGTTATTAAAGAAAAATATTAATTATATTAAATAAGAATATATATAATAGGAAATCAAAATATAACGAATTAAAGAAAAAATATTAATCTATACTATATAATAAATAAAGATTTCTCAATACCACGTGTCGCCTCCATATTGATCCTTATAAAAAAAATTTCGCCTCTCTCTCATAATAAATACACATTCATATTTCAATAATAATATATTTTTAAACAAATTATTAATCTTACTACTCTAATAAATCAAAATATTTGATGCCACATGTCATCTTCTTAGGCTCTCTCAATAATATTTTCCCGCTCAAAATACTTTACTTTTATTTCTCACGGTAATAAATGATTTTAAAGTTATTAAGGTAATGATTTATGAAAATACATTTACTAATTATGTTAATGTGTTTTAAGTTAAATTTATAAAAAAGTCAAAATATTTTAAAGTCAATGAATATTATTTTGAAACCAAATTAAATGTAAATTTTAACTCATATAGGAAAATTTTAAAATCCTTATACATAATTTAGTTATAAATAATTTAGTTGAAAAAATAAATAATGTTAATTTAATTTTGTTACTCTGATATTTTTTAATCCAATTTTAAAAACCTATTATAAATTCATGTTAAATTGTAATAAATCTTATATTACAAATCTTTTACACGAGTTGAATAAATGCAATGTTATATACTTAGTAATAAAAATTACACATTACATATTTTTGACATGTTATGTGGTTTTTAATACAAATTCTAGAAACGTTATATATTTATTTATTTTTTAAAAATTTATAAAAAGAATGAAAGAAATATTCAATTTAAAAAAATGTTTTATGAACAAACATTTTTTTTTAATAAAACACGTTTTAAGAAATTTTTTTTTATAAAAATCATTATCTATACTCTATGCTATCTGATAAATAAAGGTTTTGGTTCTTTTATTCATTCTCAAGCTTTTTTTTTCCACATCTCTCTCTTATTAATTATATAATTTTTTATTGTATCTTATATTTAAATTAGAAAATAGTATATCAAACTACATTTAAGAAATGTCTGAATATATTGTATATAGTTCTAATGATACTGATGTTCTTATTCTCCAGTTTGCAAATGGAAGTTGTATCAAGGTTTATAAATTAAGTTCGGAAAAAACGTATACACATATTTATGAATTATATCGTATTTAATATACAACCTGTGTAATACACGGGTGTGTAACCTAGTTATACTAATAAAACAAATTTATTTTAAATTATCTAATATTATAAGAAACTTTGATTACCTAGCTTATGTTTTCAATCAAATAGTAAATGAAAGTCAAATTACATTGAATAATATTTTATGTATTTGTTAAACTCAATTATATATTAATTTTTACATATTTTTTGGTTTTGTTTTCTATTGTTAGTATATGTGATACATTTTTCCACCTATAAAATACATATATAAAGATATACAAATTTTATATACCCTGTGTAGTACACAAGTTCTAAGCTAGTTTGTTATATACACACAGTGGCGGATCTAGGAAAAAAAATACAGGGTATCTAAAATTTCGTTCAGGGGTATCTGGATACATAAAACGGTAAAAAAAAAATCCCGCTGCGCGTCGAAAATTCCCACTACGCGTCGAAAGTTGAGGGGTACTATCAGGTACCCCTCGCCTCTTCATAGATCCACCCCTGTATACACACATTGTCATTTGATATATTTCGAGACGATCACAATAGTCTGACAAGTTATGACGTATTTATAAATTTATAAGTTATATCGTTTTTCAATATATAACCGTGTAATTAATCTATTAATATAACAATCTTAGTAACAATAAAGAAAGAAAATGTTGGAGCATCTCCAACGAATGCTCTTACCAATAAAGCTACAGTGTTGTTGTCTGACAGACCATGCTGACGTACCCTTCTTTATGTCAATTATATATAGATATATATATATACATTGGGGTTGGCGGCCCAATGATAAAGGAAAATTCTCTAAAGAACACCAAAATTTAAAGAAGGTTATGAGTTCAAGTATCACTCTCAACAGTAATTAAGAAATTTGTCTTTAAAATATATATATTATGGGAATCTATCTTCAACTTGGAAAGGGTCAAATACTTGGTACGGTTTGGTACAATGCAATAATAAAAGGAACGTCCAGACGACTTGGACTATTATCATGTTATACTAGGTTAGAATATCGTGGATTATACGCGTTGAATAAATGTAATGTTAAATATGTAGTAATAAGAAGTTTATGTTTTTAAACTCGTGTAATACACGGGTTGAATAAAATATAATGTAATCTATTAACGCATATACTCGTTAAAATGAAACAATGTGAATATATAAATATATGATTAAAACATTTTTATTTGAATCATAGGTGGCTATAAATTTGTTTTTGGTTTGTAGAGTTCATAAAAATGTGATTGAACAAATCAATTGATGATAAACACAATTTTAAATTAAAAAATGTGTAGATAAAAATTAAAATAAACAATTAATTTAGTTGTCTAAATTAGTGGAGTTGATTATTAATAGGAGAGAGAGACAGAAAAATTAGAATGATGAGGCTTAGAAAAATGTGACAAGTGTCCACATAATTACTTGTTTATTAAGTAGTATAGATTTGATTGCATTATTATAATTATAAACTAAATTTAAAAAACAACGGGAGTGACAGTAATTTTAATATTTTTTACTTTTATTTTATTTTCAACTCTTATACTATATATGGTATACGCTTTTAACCCTCTACTTTTCAAATAATTTCGTTTCTTTGTTATAACTTTCGTTATTTACCCTTTCATTAAAAACGGAAAACGTGGCTTTCTTTAGTTTTTTTCAACATTCTAATATAAATTTTGTTAAAAACGGAGTTGTATTAAAAAACGAGTATTTTTTTTCCGTACGCTATAGAAACTGTACGTAGTTTTTAGCCCCGCAAACGAGCCGAACCAAAATCGACACTGTCCCCAATGTGTTGCTAGTGGAATCGTTTTTGCCTCTCATAGTATATATAATATAAGTTTTTAACAAGTTTAGTTTTCTATTAATTTCGTTTTCATGTGCTAACTTTCATTCATTTAATTTTTTTAAAACGGAATGCACGTTTTCTTTGTTTATTTTTGCCAACGTTCATGTATACCCTTTATTAAAAACGGAGTTATGTTAATATTCGAGGTTTTTTTTATTGTGCGCTATAGCAAGTCTATGTTTCGACATAAGTTATATCCACCGAAATGAGCCGACCCCGATAACGACCAAACTTTCACAGCAAAGCGCAGGCAAAAAAAATCTAGTTATTTTAACACTACAATGGTAAAAAGTATTAGTATAAACACTAAATCATGGCCATAATTGATATTATTACTATTGTATTATTTTTTTATAAGTTACAACTCATTTGCAAATACACATGCAATTTGCTTGTAAAAAAGTTATATGAGGTACGACCACGCGTAAGAGGTACCTGCGCGTTGCCGTGAAAAATTGAACATTTTTAATTGATTTTCTCTATTTAATATAGTGTGAATTTAATTATGGGTTAAATTATAGACATGGGTTAGTAGGTAATAATAAACAATTGAGACATTGCTAATTTGTATAATATTACAAAAATTGTGCTAAGTGTCTTAATTTTTTGAGTAAATGAGAGAATTAAGTGTATGGGTTAAAGGGTAATTATTAGGCTTTAATTATAAACATGGTTAGAAGGTAGTTGTACATATTTGAGTCATTGTTAATTTGTACACTATGTAGAAATAATTTGTGTTAAGTGTCTTAATATTTTGGGTAAATTACAACAATATCGTACAAATATGTATTATATAGTAGTATAGATTGTTTTTGCTTATTAAACTATATCTTATGAATTAACATCTTTTGCCACCTCAGTGTTTTTGGGTGTTGAACAACGCTTCGCCTGGGTGTTATTGATGTGTGATGGATGATGGGGTGGGTTGTACAACGGGTGTCAGGAAAGAAAGAGCCGTTAAAGGCTCGTCTTCTGATTAAAAAAAAGAGTCGTTGGGCTCAATTTAAATTTATTAAAAAAATAGTTAAAAAAAACTTATTTTACAACCTTCAAACAATACAACTTTCTCATGATCTACACATAATCTCATTTCACAACCTTCAAACATTTTTCATCCAACCTCCAATTATAAATGCTTTTATGACATCTTCACTAAACCTCTACCCAAACCGTCATTTAAAGATTTTCAAGATAAGCTCAGTGTTCGTCCGTCACGCGTACACTTGTGAAGGAGGGGGGGGGGGGGGGTATTAGACTAAATAAATAGTCGAGAAACATAAATGTGTTTAAGATACTATATTTTGAATTTCCTAATTTGTCTCCTAGATTGTAGCTATTCAGTATCTTTTGTATTTAACCCATGTAATCGGTTTTGCAAATGGGTTGTGTTATACCTAGTTACGTGTCTTTTTTTATTTGTAGTATTCTATATCATGAAATTTTCAATTAATACTATCTCATCCTTTTAGTTGTTATATATATAAAACCGAACATTTTATATTTTTTTGTTTGTTTTCTTCTTTAGCTGAATAAAAAAAACCTATATTTTGAAAGTGTTTTTTATTTAAAAATGAAACATTTTTAAGTTTTTCAGAAAGTTCTTTTTTAGTTGGACAAAAACGTTTATTTTAACTTTTTTATAAAAAAAGTTTTATTTTTATTTTTTGGAAACACATTTTAAATTTTTTTTTACAAAAAGTGTTTTCGAAACATAAAAATATATTTTTTAATAGACAATTTTTAAAGTGATTCTTGAGAGGTGAGGTTCGACTAGTAAGTGAGAGATACGTGTAGCTTAACTATTTATGAATATAATTAAGAGAATATTTCTCATCATAGACTTAAAAGAATAATATATTCGGTATTAGAAACATACTCGGAATACATGAACATGTGTTATTACCAAAATTTATTTACGTAACAATGAAATTTAAATGTATTACACTATTACATTCGAAATTATAGATTATAACTCCGTCGACTAATGTTTGAATCGGTATGCGTGGGAAAATAAGTGAATAACATATCATTCAAATATTCATTGAATTTTTTACAAAAAAAAATTATCAGTTTGATTGTTATAAACAATTACATCTAACTGAAACACGCCATGCGTGAAAAGAATACGCCAACATCATAGATTATGATAAGTTTTGTGTCAATGACATTGATTATGACGAGTTTTGCGGCAATGGTAACACTTGTCAGTGTGTATTGATTGCTAGTCTAATCGGCACAAAAGTAGTAGGCTTTGACGCCAACGTCTAACATAGCAAAAGTAACTAAGTTCCATGTAAAAATGGTCCACATGTTTAGTATTAATTTGTTTTCTTTTTATTAAATAAGTTTGTAGTTAAACTTTTAAAAAATATCAATAACTATTCTGATAATATATATAGTTTTCTTTTGTTTGAACGACACACACGCTAAATCTTTATCATATGTTTACAAAGATACTAGAACCCATAACTTTCTAGGAAAAGAACACCATGTAATATATTTGGATACCATCGAGTCAAATGTTTTTTTTCCCGTGAATACCGCTTATTTTTATTATTATTACATTGAAGCTTTGGAATAAAATTTGAGGGTTAGGTAGGCGCTCTATTTATGAAACAATTTGAGTAGCTAGTTCAAGTTTGAATTAGGAACAAAATTATATGTACGATTAGGTACCCAAAACTTATTATATTAAACTATCACTATTTATAAAGTAACTCTATCTAGAAACTTTGCTTGGCCTGCTTTTAAATATGTAAAAAGTTGCTATGACTCTAATGTCATTACTTTACGTGGCCGGCATAATTGCCCAATCAACACAAAATTTGGTACCATTTAACATGCATGTAACAGTTTTATAACTTGTGTCTTTATGTAATGTAAATCAAGTCTTTATATGTGTTATTTGTATAAATTTCACCTTTTTATGTCAAATGAAGGGTATGATCTTAAGTTTTTTAAAATGTGAAACTTTTTCTATAAGGGATCGACTATATGCAATGTATCGTAGATGATTTTGGTTCTGCATATTGTTACTTGCAACACAATAATGAACATATAAACACTAAGATTGGATAATATTTATATATCAATGCACAAAAAGTAAAAGAATTAGGCTATGTGTAGTGGAATCACTAAAAGTGATTCACGTCCCTCCACTTCGCCGCCACGTCAATCACTAAGGTGTGTAATGGTTTCACTATCCATATATGTACATATACACATATGCATAAAACACACAAACCTCCACCCCATGCCTTGGAAGCCAATCTCATTGCCGCCTCACACTCAATAACGCCCTATGTGACGGTGTTCCACGCCCAATTATGCCTCACGCCCCCAATCATAATTGCACTAAACATACTTAGGTTTGTTTACTTCACATAATTCTTTAAATTAAAATTAATGTAAACAAATATCATATTCAAATAATCAATTCCTCTAAGTTGAAATTAATTTCATTAAAAATCGTGTTTGATTGGATAATTATTTTTCACGCATGATGTATTGTACAACAACGTACTTAATTGATTTACATAGTTTTTTGAGATTACAGGTGTAAACTAGTCAAGTATAATAATTTAGATCTTTGTTTCTAAAACTTATGTTAGGATCGTGAGTAGTTTTTCAAGCTCAAGTTCTTAAATTTCTCATGAACTACTAAAAATGCAAAGATCAAATGTTACTATTGATTGGAGTGAAATATTCATTTGTTGTAATTCTTAAAGAATTTGTTTACTCTATAAATGCTTTACACATGTATATTTTCATCCAGAATATAATAAATTCGATAAAAACCAATATTTAAGAGTCGCTAAATAGGAGTAAAATCTTTCAGAACTCATAGTGGGGTTTAAAATATTAAATAATAAAACCTGTTCTTTTAAGAAGAAAACAATCTTTATTTAATTTATTTACATTAAAAAGGTTTGTCCTTTTCTTCTCATATAACTAGTTTTTCATTTTTGTTCACCAAGTGTTACATTGGAGGCGGATATTCCTACATTGAAAGGAAGGCATATGGAGCCATTTAATTTGTACTTTACGTGGTGCAAACAATTGGATTTATGTGGGAGGGGTCACTCAAAGATCTAGACATGGATGAATATTAGACAATTATATCTTATATTAAAATAAAACTTTTAGAAGCAGTGACTTAACACGTGTTGATGTTATAATGTACCATAAAAAGATAACCTTTGAGAACTCGTTAAAAAACCAATCAAAACCAACTTTTTTGACGAGTTCTCAAAAGTTAAATATTAAAAACCAATCAAAACCAACTTTTTTGACGTTAACTTTAACCGTTAAATGAGTGTAAAATGACCAAATTACCCCTGAATAATAAAAAATAAATATTAAAAACCTAAAACTAAAAAATAAACTATATTTATCTTATTTTATTATTTGAGGGCATTTTTGTCATTTACACTCATTTAACGGTTAAAGTTAACGTCCATCCGATTCAGGGGCTAAATTTGTTACTTTCGTGCAAACTATTGAGCTGAACTTGTAGTTTTTCATTCCTAGGGGCTAAAAGTGAAATCCGTGTAAACAATAGGAGTCATCCGTGTAATTAATTCTTTTTTTTTAAGAATAATTTAGAGATAATAGATAAATTAATTGTAAAGATAAATCATTTTTTTTATTTTGTATGTTAATAATAAAGGTAGTGAAAAAAATATTTTAATTAATTTTTTTACTGGTTCTCGTGAGTTCTATTATTTATGAGTTATAAAGATATCGTAACCCTATACATTTATACTCTATATTAAAAAGGAGCATATTTTATTTATTTATTTAAATAAAGAGGAATTTTAGTTAATGAGTCTATAGTGGAGAAATAAACATAAAATAAACATGTGATTGGTATAAAAATATAACAAAAACGGTGCCAACTGTTTTATCGCGTTTATATCTCTCCGTTTTATATTTCAACTTTCTCGCAACCCTTTCCACCTCGCCTGCCACTCTCCAACTGCCGCTCCAATGGCGTCTCCGGTGAAGAAAGGCAACAAGATCAGCCAAATCGTCCGCCTCAAACAGGTCATGCAGCGATGGCGTCGCCGCTGCATCACCACCTATTCCTTCACCTCCGACTCCGAATCTGAAATCGACTATTCTCTCCATCGCCACCGCATCCCGTCCGCCGGATCCCTCGCCGTCTACGTCGGATCCGAACGCCGCCGCTTCGTCATTCCGACGCGGTTCCTCAATCTGCCGGTGTTCGTCTCGTTGCTCAACAAAGCGGAGGAAGAGTTCGGATTCCAGACCCCCGGCGGATTAATCATCCCCTGCGATGTGAGTTTCTTCAAGAGATTGTTGAAGGTATTGGCGAGAAACGATAACGGTAACGGTTTCTCGACGTTTGATTTAGACGATTTCGCAACGATGTTTGCCGATATGGAGATCGATTCATCTGCGCATTGTAAGGATGTTAACAGTTCTAATTGCCGTAGCCTTACTCCTCTGTTACAGAAAGCTAGGGTTTGAAACGAACGTATTCCGTCAATTTTATAAAATTTGGGGGTAGGTGGAGCGTTAGGGTTATAATTTTAGAGTCTAGGGTTTCAATTTTGTGTATAGATGGTGGATTGATTAATTCAATCCCCTTCTGGTTTTCATGCATCCTTGAACCCAAATCTATTGATGATTTCTGATTAATTGGGTTTCAATGAGATGTCGTTGCCGAGTTATCCCAATTTTAGGGATGCTAGGGTTAAATTTGTCGGTTTTATTTTTGTTAGCAAATCATGTTCCTGTAATGGTGGATATTGTGATTGATTGATGATGATGATGATGAATATTTTGGTGTTGAATTGATGGTGAATATTGAATTTATCTTTAAATTTGTCTTTTTTTGAGCATGTTTGATATGTCCTTTTCTTGTTCACCGTGGTCCTAGCTTGACTAGCCGTCCAGTAATGGCTTATTCTGCCAACATTGTTTGATTGTTACCAGCATTAAAGAATGCGGCTTTGAAACTTGTGTGCCCAAATAAATGCTCTTTTATTTAAAAAAAATAGGGTTGCCTAAAAATTACCCCCGATTAATTTA
Organism: Smallanthus sonchifolius; assembly: GCA_023525975.1. NCBI lineage: Eukaryota > Viridiplantae > Streptophyta > Magnoliopsida > Asterales > Asteraceae > Smallanthus > Smallanthus sonchifolius. Next base: position 14,728,873 of record CM042027.1, on the reverse strand, counting down.
ATTTTGTGATTATTTTAAAAGAAAATATGCTCACCAGTGTGAGACCTTTGTCATTTCCCTCTATCAGTTCCCTTCTCAGTCACAAACCAATCCCTTTATATGTGAGAGGTGATATACTACTAGTTCACCATGGGTGAGAGTATATCGGGCGGCCAAAAAACTATAATATATAATCCATCAATTAGTGCTCTAAACCCAAAAAATTTTGGCCTTAGATTTTTTTGATCAGCGTTTAGGATCTCTGACGGGCCATTCATCCACCCATTAATCTCGTACATCAATCCGCTATAATATAGAACCTCAGGGCTCTAGGCTGGCACGTCCCCGAAGGGAAGCTCGTACATCAGTCCTGAACCTGATACCACCCAAAGGAGGAAACCCACCTTAGTTGAGAAAACCCTCTGGCCTAACCTGGAACCCATTTTTTATCACAGGTGAGACTTGAAACCAAGACCTCCCTTGGGTAGCTCGATCACCTCAACCACTTTGGGTATACAACCTAAACAAGAGCACAAAAATTCCAACTATCATATCCTGCTCATTCGTCATTAATATCCTATATTCCTCATTCCTAATTAAAAAATCAACAACCTAAAAAGCAGCTAAAGAAATCAAAGAGATTGTTTTCAACTTCCCAAAAAATGGTGATTCCATTCCAAATCAGGTTACGTAGTGTAATTGCGGGTTCTTCTTCTCACTCAAATCGTTGCATTGCAAAACTGTTGAATCAGTTCTTATCACTGAAAATCGCTGCATCGCAAAATCAGGTCTTTTGATATTAGTTTGCTCACTCAAAATCGATGATAATCGTTGCGTGTTCTTATTCACGAGGTATTTTGAATCTAATTGTGTAATTATTTTAATCTGTTTGTTTCATATGAGTTTGTCAAAATTTAGAAAGGCCTCTGGACTTTTAGTTCGCTTAGGACCTTTAAAACGGTTGAGTCGTTCATGCGGTTGCCCTAACCATAAGTATACGCTCATTTATGACTTTTTATACCCCGTATAATATGGAGAGGTACGTCGAGTAAAAACATAGGTGGGGTATTTTTATCACAATCTTTATATCGTCAATTTGAAAGGTTTTGGATGTGTTAAAACTATATAATTTTAGTAGTTTAGAACTCATGTTAAATAATATAAATATAAAATGATTTTATGATGTCTTGTTTAGGAAGATTGTAACATATCTTTTTTCAAAAGACAATACTGTATGGAGATGCTTGTAATACCTTATTAAAACTTTTTAAAGTTATTTTTTTTTTGTTTTTGGAAATAGTAAGTTTTTATTCGAAAAAGGTCTTGATTGAATTCAAAACGTCTCCAAAAGAATCTATTTACTAGCGCTAGAGGTGTTTACGATCCGGTTTAAATGGTTGTTAGGTCAAACCGTGAGGTAACCCGCTAGTAACGGTTTTTGATAATAGAAAACCGAAACCAAACCGTTGAAATCCTAAACCAAACCATCACTACGGTTTGGTTTCACGGTTTGAAAATTATATTCACGGTTTACTAATCAAAGATTAATAGGACGAAAATTGCTTCACTAATAACATATTAATGGTTTCAAACAGTCTTTACAGATAAAAAATTAGGTTGAAAATCATGAAAAAAACTCAAGTTAAAGCATTAATACTATATGATAGATCTAAAAGGACTCCACATTTAACAGTTTCAAGTCTTAAAACCTGGGCTGAACTTCAAATGATTACCAGGTACAATAAGATTCATATTAAAGATTCAAGATTTGTCGAATAAGCATGTAGGGAAAAAAATTTGAAATTAACTTACTATACCAATTTGCAAACAGATGGATGACGTAGGATTAGAATTAGATGGTTTACCAACTGAAAGTGCACTTCAATTAAGCCATTATGTACCTAGCCCATTAACATGTTAAGCTCATTTAAGCCCAAGTTTTCATTATAAATAAATTAAATATACACAATATACCATATTAAAACAAATATATATATATATACTAGTGTTAGAACCCGTGTATTACACGAGGCTGAATAAACGACATAATGTGAAATAAAAAACGATGAATATGATTTATAAATATATAAATATTTCTTTTTATGCAATGTTGGATGCTTTATTTGTATTTTTTTTCATCCTTATTTAAAATTAAAAGTTTTAACTCGTCTCTAATTTTAACCCTAGAAAGTGCCACATACCCATGAGTGAAAACCGGTTGTCTCAAAAGCAAACCAAGCCTTGATAGTGAGACTCAGGCTCTTATTTATTGTCATGTATATATTTATATATACTGAAATTAAAAATTATATTACATTACATATACAATAATAAAAATTACAATTCACAAATATCTAGATTATTGTAGTAGTACATTGTTTATGTAAACATAACTAATGTGTTATTGTTAATTAGTTACAAGAAAATTTGACCAAAAAGTGTTTGCGGGTTAACCCAACCTGATCCATACTAAAAATGAGATTTGTTTGACCTAAACCTGTATTGACCCCGTTACCCAACCCGGAAACTCAGGAAGCTTTCTTGTAAAACCGTTTGTCTGATGCCCACCGGTTTTGGATTTTTTTATAAAAACATACAATTTTCCAACATTGAGGTGGTTGCTACGTTGGTTACCCGTGTACTACACAGGTTGATTAAAGGATACAATGTCAAGTAAAAAATGATGTTCATAATATGATATGATATACGGTTAAATAAAAGATACAATGTGAAGTAAAAAAAGATGTTCTAGGCTACATGGGAAGAGATATGCTACAGAATGCGTATATGTGATAAAAATTAGAGTTGCAATCATCAAGTAGTAATTTATTCACTCACTTCAATAAAAATTGCAACAGCTAGTCCACTCTTCCTTAGGGCTGTAGCAGCCCGAGCCTCAACATCATCATCTGATTTTGACTCACCACTACTAGTCCACTATTCCTCATTGCTTGCTTCAACCTCGATTTAAGATTCAGAAGTAATTCTTCGTTTGATTCGCTCTTTGAATCATCTTCTCCCTTTCAAACTCATCAATCTATAGTCCTGCATCATTGCAAATTTGCAAAATAATTATTCAATTTAATTTCTAAAAAAATTGTCATTTTCACATTAAAAAAATGTTAAATTCATAACGTGTTCACATCATACTAATGAAGGATGTTCAATGTAAACATACCTCGAACAATTGAATGCCTTTATCAAAAGTGTCTAGAAAAGAATAAATCAAGCGCAATAGGATACCATAAGACTCGTCCGAGTAAACCCCCATCGACACCCATGTTCCCTTACTCCCAAAATGGCAAAATAAAATCAAGAAAATTATAAAGTAGGGTTTTTAATGCTTCAAATTTCTTAGGATCAATCAACAATGCTTCTTCCATTTTTATTGTGTATTACACGGGTTGTATATTGAAATTGAAAGATGCATTGTGTATTACACGTGTTATATGTTGAAAACGATATAATTCATAAATCTGTAAATACTTCTTATAACTTAAAGTACATATTACATGTAATAATGAAAAATTAAATGACAATTATAATTCAGAAATCTCTAATTCATAATCTAAATTTTCTTCCAACTCGTTTGAATTGATTGACCGTTTCCCATATTATATTTTTAGTTTAACCTTTACCTTCACCCGTTCTCATAAGTTCACAAAAAAAATGGAACCTAAGGATGATATATTTGATGCTCAAATCACTAAACAACTTGTTGTGCCAATAGCCAACAATCCAAGAACCTTACTGACCGGGAAAAGATGTGGAACCCTGGTTGGATTAAGAGCTTGTCCTGCATCATAATTTGAAATTACACAAAACCACCAAACTTCAGCAATATCCACACAAACAGGATCCCTAAAAGCAATGCAACTGACGTAAATTTTAGAATCATCTCCCTCTGCAACAAAATGCATCCAGTTCAAGCAAAATGGTAAACAAAAAACCCATATCAAAATTTTACTTAAAAATTTTCATTCATCCTAGTAACATGGTTAACTTTGATGATTATGGATATTGATGGCTTGTGTGCATTGGAAAAAAAGGAGGTACATGCCATCATCAATGTCATGGTTTTATTAAATCCATGACTTTATATTTTTATATTTTACAAGTGATTGCATATGTCCATTATTCATTCATATTACAGAATACAACTCTAATGAATATAAAGAGCTCTAATGGATGTATTTTCACTAAAAACACAATAAAATAAAACACAAATGACATTTGATAAGTAACAACTCACTCACCAGTTTACACAATAGGATAACTGCGTGGGAAAGATGAGGGAATGCTGGAATCAAATCCAGATGAGTAGAATTCCAACCAGCAGGTAGAACACACTGCATTAATTAAATTAAATAATAAAAAAAGAGCATTCCCAAATCTAATTAACACATATCAGGAAAGAGAAATGAATAGCTGATAAGATAGTGCGGGTCGAAATGGACCGGGTTGGGTTGACCCGAACACATCAATCTCAAAAGTTCAATTTTTTCTTATAAATAGTTACATTATCTCAGTATTAACTTACTAATCGTTTAGCTTGTTTCCTTTCATGCTTTTTTGTTATATTACGGGTTTATCCTGTTAGAGATAAAACACATATAGAATCGACCCGTTCATCGGTAAATGAATAAAAAATGCAAATGATAATACAAAACAACTGAACCTTTCTAGCCTGATTTGCTTGTGACTTCTGATCTACTACATGATCTGCACCGGAAGAAGACGTTTAACTTAAAATTAATGTGGTTGTAGGAACAAAAAATAGACAAAAGATGCATCAAACAAAACGTATATAAATAAATACTTTTAGCAAATCAGACCAAATTATATGTTATTTTCTTGTAGTTAAAATTCTACTCATTTAAAGGGAATCCCAACATGACACAACTTTGAAAAAAATACTGGGCAGAGGAGGTATCATGGAGAATATTATCAACATCACAACATGCATAAGTGTTAGATCCACACATCTAAAAGAAAGCATAAGCACCGATATATGAAAAAAATAAAGTATTCAGGGGAACAATTCCACTGTATCATTTTGCACATTTTCTTATATAAGGCATAGGGCTACAGAAATCTTTAACACTGTCCACTAATCTACCATATTTTATTTTAAGGTTTAGTCTTAAAACTTATTAATTGACACAAATATATAATTAGTTTGTAGCATGTGCCATAAACAAAAGTGAAAGTGGCCTAAATTATGGTGGTCATAATTTAGTGTTCTTGCCCGCAATAGTAGCTGATTGCATTCACCAATCCTATTTCAAGAAAACCCTAAATTGGAACACACACTAACGAACTTGTGCTTCAAATTTCAAACTTACTGTAAGCATTTCAAAGAAATTTGTATGATAACAATAACAATGAACTTAATAATAATTACAGAAAGGATCGTATATTGCAGGAAACAATAGAAATTAGAATTGTGCAAAATCGGCTTCTAATGAATTGAAACGGGAACATTGGGAGAAACGTAAATGAAATGAAGATGAATACCTAATTTGTAAACGTAAATGCTTCTTCCACAACGCATCAGGTTTCTTAGGATCAATCAACAACTCTTCTCCAATTTCAATATAACATCTAGACAATTAAATCAAACAAACATCAACCAAAACACCAAAACGGCTTACATAATCTAAAGTAAATAACAAATCAGTCGTTCATATCTAGAAATTAGGTTACCTTTAACCATCGATTTTGATTCCTAAACACTCTGGAAGGTGGACAGTTCAAGCAACGCACCTCCCCATCAGGTTAAGTTCTGTTCGAATAAAGAAAAAAAAACAAATCTGAATCAGAAACACCGAAGCATAACCAGATTAAAACCCTAAACTTGGTATCGAGAGGGTATCACGAGGATTAGGTCACTTCCGCACTCTGATGAGTATACTCAAAGAACACAAGACGATTGTGTCTTCCGATTGAATCCATCTCCGATCAGAAGGTCATAATCATCAAATCTGACAAAATCGACTCTACTCGCCTCCATCTACGCCTAATTTATCAACAGATTCAAAAGAATTACACGGCGAAATCGAGTGATTAAAACATTGAACAATGAAATTGATTGGAATAAACAAACCTGGCGAAATCGATTGACTCAGATGCGACTTTGAGAGGATCCAACGATTATGCATATCGAATCAGCGTGAAGAGATTGAGTAAAGAATTCCAAATGTGAAAAATGTGGCGTTAGAATTAGGGTTAGAAGGCAACCTGGATGAAACAGGATGAGCATGTCTGGTTATAAGATCCGCGCTATATGTATATGGGTAAAAGGGCAATGGGCGGGAAAACAAAGTTCGCCAAAGTTAAGGCGGAATGTGGTGTCCCTAATTTTACTTGTTTATTATATATGATAGATAGGGTGAAGTTCATAAGAAAACTCTCATTTGAGGAAAAAACTAAAAAACTCCTCTATTTAAGGGTATACTTGTCATTTAACATTCTCTATTAAATCAAACACGTATTCTCCTAAAAAATCTGATCCTGATCACTGTTCTTCTTCTACCATTCAAACTTTTCCCATCGACAATCTGAACGAAGATTTTGAAGATCGATTCCATATTTCTCATTACATTCGTTAATTGATGTGATAAGAAGCTTAATTTCAACCATTCATCATGATTATTGAAGGTATTTCTTACCATTAGTTCTTCCTTATTCATGCGTGGTTTTACTAATTTTTAACAACTTTTGTGTTTTTTTTGTTAAATCGATTAGAGATGGCTTTATCTGAGAGTTCTACAAATAATATTGCAAACAATACTATTGAAATTGTCGAAGTCGATCATTCTAGGTCAGAATTTGAAATTAATCAAGGAAAAGAGCATACTGTTATGGATCAGAATGCAAAAAAGAGTTCATCTGGTGATATTGCTTCAAGTTCTGACAATGCTATTGATTTTCATTTGAAATTTGTTGGTGTTGAGCAATAAGGTAAAATTAGACTATCAATACTACATATATGCAATATAGGGCTAGACATATTTAATATACTTGAAATTAACATATTTTTGTTTGTGAATACTATATATATTCTATTGATTCTCCTTTTGAAATTAACATATTTTTGTTTCTGAAAATTATATTAATTCTCCTTTGAAATCTGTTGGTGTCGAGCAATAAGGTCAAATATGATTCTCAATACTTCATATATGTAATATAGGGCTAGAAATGTTTAATATACTTGAAATTAACATATTTTTTTATGAGTGCTAAATTTATTTTTATATGTTATTTCCATGTTGTATATTATTGTTTATGTCAATAGATTACATATATGTTGTATAGGAGATACTACATATATTGAATATTACTGAACTGTACATCCTTGAAGATATTAAAACATTGTTTTATTTTGAGTTGGAAATCAAATTGTGATTGATGTATTATTTAAAAATGATATTAGAATTGTCACCAAACATGTGAGAGATAAGATTTGAGTATAATATTTGGTAGAAATTAAGTGGTAGCATGTGTGAATTTTGATTTTTGTAATTGCTTTCTAAACAAACCCCTAGGGCAATTTAATAATCCTGAAAGAAAGTTTAGGGGAAAAATGATTGATGTGCAGAGTCACAATAAAAAAGATCATTTACTCATTATTCATTTACTTTGACTTATTTAGTTAACAATTACTTGATGTTAGCTCATAGTAGTCTTTTTTTTTTCATGTTACTTAACAAACTAAATTTATATCTTTATCTTTTTTTGTTGCACTAATATCTGGTGAAATATCTCGGTAGCAACTAAAATATTCAAAGTTGTAAAGAATCAACATCTACTACTTTGTGTGCTCTTAATTGGCAACTCTTTAGCAATGGAGGTTTGTGCAGCTGGTTCCACCATTGCTAAAGAGGAAAATAAGAAGTTACGTATTTGTAAAATTCCTAATTGTGGCAGATTATAACAATAAATATGTTGTGACATGCGACCTTATTGGACAATAAGTATTATAACAAAGCTTGTGGTTGGTCCAGGTGAAAAGGTTGTGGAGAATCGAAAGAAAAATCCAACGTTATGTCGTACAAGTAAAAAATATGTGTACAATGTTGAATCACCAAACTGCAAGATGATTCACCTAACTGCAAGAAGATAAATGGCGTTGTTATTGACCCTGTTGCTGATGCTTCTGTTGTCCTTTCTTTTGGCCTTGTTGTTGGTTTATGATTCATGAATTGCAAACAGTCAAATTCATCTATTCATTTGTAATATCATTTGTTAAGGGATATTAGATATATGTAGTATGACATAATAAATATATGTAGTATGCTATTGTAATAATATGTTTTATTAAATAATATTGTGTATCATATGCATTTATGATTTTATTATAATGAAACATTTTCTGCTTACTCCATATACTTTAAACATTTATACTACATATATGTACTATAGTATTTGCATACAATTTAAACATAACATTTATACTACATGTATGCAAATATAGAGTATACATACACTTTAACCTTATAAATTTAAACTACATATATGCAGTATATAGTTTACATACACTTTAACATCATATATTTATACTACATATATGTAGTACAAATTTTACATACATGTAATTCTGCATACATAAATATGTGTATAACAGATAAGAGTAAAATATATATTTCAGATAATAATCATCTACAACACACAAAAGTACCATAATATTCATAATCGTATTGTTTTAACACATCAGCTTCCTAACAAATGAGATGCAAACGTGTACATATCCTTCTCAAATAGCAAAAAATGTCAAGTTTTTAACACATCAATAGAAAACATAACAAAACAATAAAAGAATTACAGATAACAGAAACCTATGTTTAATTTTCACAAAATTCTACAAGTTACTTTGGACCAATATCCTTGAGGTCACATATATGCTCTTCTCCCATGGCTGATGATTTCTTCAACATTTCTTCCTTCAACACATTTTCACATTCACTTGATTATTTTTAAATTTGTCGCATTTCATTTGTTTCTTTCAGCATCTTTTCGGTTTATTTTGTTTCATCCAACACCTTTTTCTTGAAGAAATTACAACAACGTTTAGTTTACCATCCTTTAAGAGGCTCATATACGTAGTATACCTAAACACACGCAGTAACATTAACATTACTATCTTCATCTATACAACATATACGCAGTATAATGAACCAGATGTACCAACATTAAGTTTACCGTCTTTTATAAGACGACATATATACTATAACTTAAACATACACATTAACATTATTATCTTCAAATACATATATGTAGTATAGCTACATATCTATATATCTTTTCCTAAAACCTTTGTACGTGTTACTATATTAAAACTCGATTTCATATTAAAAACTATTTCCTTAAACAATAAATATTAATTTTAAATTAATATATATAGTTAAGGAAAAATAATTTATACTTAAAACATATATGTGTTTATATATGTGAAGGTTATTTAAAAAGTATATATTCTTAAAACTTTATAAGTTTATATAAACTTAATACTTAAACTTATAATAAATATTATAAATCATTTTTTTCTTATCATTTGAAAAAAAAAACTTATCAAACTTATTTGGTTTTATAAAAATGAAACATATTTAATTGTTTATAAAGTTCGGGGACTAAAACTGCAAATTTCAGAACTGTTTAAAACTTAAAATTTAAGTTTTTACATAAAAGAACAAAGGCTGGAAACTATAGGGACTTGTTGTGTAATTTACGCAAACTCCCGAGACTCAGAACCGGTCCCGAGTTCGATCCCGGCCACACCCGTTTTTCACCCTTTTTTCATCGAAATCGCGTTTTTGTCCAAATTCACTGAACCTCGAGACTCGCCTGAGGCGTGCGACCAACGATCGATGCTAATTAATGCTCGATTTCGAGCCTAGCACCCGCGTGAGTTGCAAATTAACTCGTTTGAACCGTCCGCGAACTTCCCACCTAATCAAGCATTTAACGCTTGAATCCGCTATAAATATCGGTTTAGAAACCTCATCAACATCACCCCTCAACTCTCTTCACTCTCCATTCTTCGAATTAGCACCTGCATCCTTCGATTCGGAGAAGAAACCGCCGACGACCACCACAGTCTTGTTCTCCTTCGTTACGACACCATTTCAGGTAATTCTTGAGGCCAAACATTCGTATCAACATGTAGAACGAAAGCCCTCTGTCGGATTACAACGACAGAGGGATGATCAATACGTATTTGACGGGTTTTGATCTAGGGTTCATAAGGGATTTGGATTCCATTTGAGTTTCTGTTTAAATGATTTTCGTTTCAGAGTATTCACTAACAAACCCGTAGTCGGGATGGTTAGTGTGTGGGTGTGTACGGGCGACCCGGGCAGAGACCCGAGTTCGAGCCGGGTTTTGCCCACTTTTTGCTCATTTCGCCTATTATGTCTTTATTTCATTTCAAAATATATATATATATATATATATACATATATTTTTATACAATAAGCAGGGAACAATTTATAAAATTTAAGACTTTAAACTTTAATTATTTTCTTTTTAAAACTTTAAACCTTAAATAAACAAATTATATAAACAAAATTTATAAAATTTGCACATTACTTAGTAAACATAAATTTATAAACCTTATAATTTATTAAAGACTAAATCACGACTTATTTAGTTATTTAAAACAAGGAAATATTACACATTAGTGTTTGGAAATTTGCATAAACCTATAAATTGATACATTTTATTTAAACGTTAAACTTGTGATTTTAAAACGTAACTTTATGAGAGATCCTATTTAAACACTTTATACACGCATAAATACTTATTATTTATTTAAACTTATAAACATTATTTACCTACATTTTAATTCGTAAAGAAAATGCTTAATACTTAATTTCTTTAATAAATCTTAAATATTTTCATAGGAACTAATCTAAATAAGATTCTTTTAGATAAATGTTCATTCTCAATGATTATTTATAAATACTTATTTAGTATCATCACAACAATTATCGGTAAGCTTTAATAATTATCCACACTTTTAATCATAAATCTTTAATAATACTTATCCTTTGAATAATTATTTATCCTTAAATATATATTAAACTTTGATATATATTTAATCTTTAGACAATTATCGTTAATCTTTAAGGAGTATTTAATCCTTCAATTATCTATTGTTACAACCCTAAAACTTGGAAACTATCTTGATTATTATCATCTAACATATGTAAATTATACTTGTAAAACTTTTTGAATAATTATTTTAATTATTCTAAACTATAAACTCATTAAACATTTATACAAAGTCTTGTGTCATTTATTCAAAATCTTTATTTTAAACTTGATCTAAATTAATCCCATCTCCCGTTTGGAACCCTAGTCAATCTTGAGCCCTAGATCCTTGTCTTAGACTTATAGAAATAAACTTGAAACTTTAGACTTATATTCTTAGGCTTATTGTGAGGATATTCTCCCTCAAAGTCTTGCAAACTTACTCTCGTCGGATACTCTTCGTCCAATCCATGTGAGTATACTTAGCCCCTTTTTCCTTTCTATACTTTTGGGGTGAAACATGTTCAAAACTTTAAACTTATACAATTTTTGTACAACTATGACTAGATGCTTATTCTTATGTTAAACTTGAGACTTGTATGCTTAGATTAAACTTAAAACTAGCACATTCGTTAACTTTGATCAAGCCTATGGTAACAATGATAAATCTATTGCATTTGACCAATCCACCTTGATTGATTGACCCCTTCGGGGGGGAGCCCTTGGTGAGTGTTACTGAATTAAACTTTAAACTTGAGACTTATAAGGGTAAACTGCGGGTTTTGCCTAAACTTGGTTGGAGGGTTGAAGTGCACAATGTTTAAGATACTTGTTCTCATACTTACATTATAGAATGCATATATCATAGTAAATTGTAATTCTTCTCAAATACTTGTTAAACTGTGTCAAAACCTTTGTATCTCACCAACTATTTTGTAGTTGACAGATTTTTTCACATGTTTCAGGTTTACATCATAAGACTTATTCGTGATCACATAGGATGCTTTGGACCTAGACTACTTAAATTAAATGGTGTATTCGTATTATTCTTCCTTGTATTGAATCTTAAATTATTCATTAATGAAATATCGAAACTTTAATAGTTAACCTTGTGCTATTGAACAACCGCGTCCGCCCCTACGTATAATCCGCCGTCGGTTGGGGTGTGACAGATTGGTATCAGAGCATTGGTTATAGGGAATTAGGTTATTAGACACATGACCTAGATTATAACTTAGGAGACCCAAACATGAGTTATCTCATGTCCTTTACTAGGAAATTCTCTCCTCATTCTATTCTTAAATCTTATACGTGAACGCTTGGAAATTCTACGATTCTACTTACCTACGTGCTACAAGAGTCTACTACATCGAGGACACGTCCTTAGGCTTAAGGTCTAAGCCACCACTAAACTCTCGTCAAGAATATTTAAGTTCTAGATAATGTGTGAGAACTTGTGCGGACCGGAAGGGTGGATACCTGTATCCTGGGAAATTCTGTCACGGAAAGCATTTCGTATAAATCCAAATCAACCGTTGGACCCGTATGCTTTCTTGGGAATTCTTGGGATGAGTATCCACTTATAGGAATGCATGACTTCTCTAAACATTAGTGAGCTTAGATCTCTCTTGATATGTCAAAGTACTCACTTAGTGATATGCACTAAATGAGTACCATCTCAAATACTTTACGCTTCATAAATTCATGATTCAAAAAAATTTCATCTATAACCTTTATTCTATGATTCTTAAGTCCCGTCTTGTCACATGACGGCATGCTTACTCGTCATGACCTGAAGGAGTTACATTCAAGGAGAAATTCTTACGAGATTATACTTAAAAACTACATACATAAACTTATAGATACTACCCAATAAACTTTGTGATCGTTGTAATACAACCCTTAAAACTATGTATTACTCTACAAATTCTCCTATAAACTTCATTATTTTATGAACATAACACTTAAGGGGAAACCCTTGTGTTTCATCTTATTTTCATCACTCAACCAAACTACTCTAGATAACCCACTCAAACTTTTGTTACACTTTTATACATCTCAAAGTTTTCATACATCCTTAAACTTCATGATCCTTGAACTAACCACCTATTAAAACTATGTATTGCTCTACAAGTCCTTTTACAAACTGCATTATTTTATAAACTTGGCACATAAGGGGAAACCCTTGTGTCTCATTTCATTTTTCGTCACTCAAGCAAACTTAATTTTATGACCAACTCAAAACTTTGTTACACTTTTAATCTCAAAACCTTCATACGTCCTTAAAACTTACACATCACCGTTTCTTGTAAACAAAACTTAACGTCTTTTAAACCTAAAGTACATTAACAAAGGGATTATTAACCTGATTGTTTTCCCGCAAGGGAAGAAGCCTACTATAGAATAAACAAGCTCCACGTCTAAAACTCTAAACCCACAAGGAACCTCGACATAATACCATAAACCCAAACATCGGTGACAATAACTAAAAAGTTGTAGACTCACGAGGAAATTCTGGCTATGGAAATAGGGTACATAAGTGAGTCCCTGTGACCCACCCCTTCTTTCGGGAATCCTCCTCGTTAGCCCATCAACCTCCAATTAAAACTAATTTTGAAAATATTACTGTGATAACTCAGTATTGTGAATAAAAACCTTTTGAACATATTAAATCAACTTACTTACACACTTTAATTTTCCGTTTAAATTGTATTATGTAAGGGCTAGAAGTCCCAATTTTGAAACATTTAACGAAAGTTATTTTGAAATTTATCTTGTTATCACTTACTAGCTTGACTTTCCTTCTAGCACTACAAAACACTTCTACCCAAACACCTTCGTCAAGAATAGCTCACGTTAGTACTTGAGATAATTAACAACGTTGCATTAAACTATAAAGATCCTAAGTGACACACGCATACTTGAAGAATAAACTTTGAACAAACCTTCTAATTCGTAAGCACTCTTTTAAAACAACACGACTTACAAATCATTACCCTAAACAACCATGACCCTTACTTCTTGTATAGACTTAACACTTGTAAACTTGACCAACTTTTCGCTTGACAATCATACCTATCTTTCATAAGTCTTACTTATACTATTTATCAATGTCTAACTCGTCATTTTTGAACATCCTAATTACACTCTATATAAAAGAAAACTATACCTGCTGTTATGAAACGAGATAAAATCATTTATAAACACACTATCATAAACCTTATCAAAACTTTTCCCGTTACCCTATGATTGGAGACTTTCCTCATTCAACTCTTGTCACGTAAAAGACTTACTATAAATCACAACGGGAACTAAAAGCTCAAATACACGTTGCTAAAACATTAAACTTCGTATACACCACTATAAGGTCGGAGACTTTTGAGTCATGTAAAACTTGTACAAATACTCAATCCCATATTCCTGAAACTAAACACCTTCTAAACCACCAAAGGAGGCATGTCCGATAAGGGATCATGTGAAGCTTAATACTGAAACTTGAAACTCAACTGACGTATCCTATTTTCAAACTTATACTTGGATTCTTAGTCTTGAAAAACTTTTGTGTCCATCTTAACCAAACCCTATAAGACTTGATAAACGTACATTTCAAATACACGAGAAAATTTCATTCTTGATACTAGAAACTAAAATGAAGGGAGACGTTGCTCTCTTTAGCAGAATACCTCCCTAGTCTTCTCTTCAAACCCAAACATCGGGATCCACTAATCTTCTGGACAACTCGAATCTTCTGTGAGAAAGCGTATAACGGTTAATCCTGTTCCAAACGCTGTCCCATACCTCTCTTAAACACTAGAGTATTTAGATAACCGCTTTATACTCAAAACGTAATCGTATACTTCTATACACTGAAGCTAAACTAAGAGACTTTAAGCTATCCTATGTTTGACGTATTCTTGTTCAAACACAATTTAAACTATTCTATGTTTAACGTATTCTTGTTCAAACACAATTTAAACTATTCTATGTTTGACGTATTCTTGTTCAAACACAATTTAAACTATTCTATGTTTGACGTATTCTTGTTCAAACATGATGAACGTATGAGACTTAAAACTACTCCATGTCTGACGTATTCTTGTTCAAACATGATGAACGTATGAGACTTTAAACTACTCCATGTTTGACGTATGCTTGTTCAAACATGATGAACGTATAAGACTTTTAAACTACTCAAGGTTTGATGTATTCTTTATCAAACACGAGGAAAGTGTAAAGACTTTAAACTACTCCATGTTTGACGTATGCTTGTTCAAACATGATGAACGTATAAGACTTTTGAACTACTCAAGGTTTGATGTATTCTTGATCAAACACGAGGAAAGTGTAAAGACTTTAAACTACTCCATGTTTGACGTATGCTTGTTCAAACAGGATGAACGTATAAGACTTTTAAATTACTCAAGGTTTGATGTATTCTTGATCAAACACGAGGAAAGTGTAGAGACTTTAAACTACTCGATGATTGAGGTATTCTTATTCAATCACGAGGAAACTTTGAAACTCTAAATCTTGTCACATTCTTCTCTCTTTAATCATTGAATGATGTTTCTCTCTAAGGGACTCGTTAATCAATGATCACTCTTACGTGGAAACACTAGTCATGAGTTAAACAAATTCTTGTACTCTTTCTTGATCCACGCACAAACGGAAGGACCTATGCGGACTATGCGACGATTTAAATGCTTGCGGGTGCACACGTAAGTATGAAAAATCAGCGTATGGGAAGACATAGTAAACTCTGTCGTGTGCTATAATCTAAGACTTATCGTAAAAGGTAGCCACGGAACTTGGGTACCGTAGCAATCCTTAGACGTAATAGTCTACAAACTCAAATCGTTAAACTATCGTCGAACCCATTCTGAGTGATGCATCTCACTTTAAATCTTGAATGGGAGTTCATCAGTTATCCGCTCAAATACATTTCTGAAAACAAATCTTCATATATTTCAATGAAACTATATGCTTTTTAGGGAAACTTCTGACAATCATGGGTCGTGAAACTTATAAACTCAAGCAAAATCTTATTCCTATAGATACTTCCCCTTTAAGAATTCTAAACGTAACCCAGGGTTACGTGGGAACGTGAAGTATCTTTCCTCATTATCCTTGTGCGTATCATAAACTTAAATCTTGAAAACAGGAACCTTCTACTTTAATTTCGGGACGAAATTTCCTAAAGTAGGGGAGACTGTAATATCCGAGATTTTCCGAGCTATCTTTTCCTAAAACCTTTGTACGTGTTATTATATTAAAACTCGATTTCATATTAAAAACTATTTCCTTAAACAATAAATATTAATTTTAAATTAATATATATAGTTAAGAAAAAATAATTTATACTTAAAACATATATGTGTTTATATATGTGAAGGTTATTTAAAAAGTATATATTCTTAAAACTTTATAAGTTTATATCAACTTAATACTTAAACTTATAATAAATATTATAAATCATTTTTTTCTTATCATTTGAAAAAAAAAACTTATCAAACTAATTTGGTTTTATAAAAGTGAAACAGATTTAATTGTTTATAAAGTTCGGGGACTAAAACTGCAAATTTCAGAACTGTTTAAAACTTAAAATTTAAGTTTTTACATAAAAGAACAAAGGCTGGAAACTATAGGGACTTGTTGTGTAAATTACGCAAACTCCCGAGACTCAGAACCGGTCCCGAGTTCGATCCCGGCCACACCCGTTTTTCACCCTTTTTTCATCGAAATCGATTTTTTGTCCAAATTCACTGAACCTCGAGACTCGCCTGAGGCGTGCGACCAACGATCGATGCTAATTAATGCTCGATTTCGAGCCTAGCACCCGCGTGAGTTGCAAATTAACTCGTTTGAACCGTCAGCGAACTTCCCACCTAATCAAGCATTTAACGCTTGAATCCGCTATAAATATCGGTTTAGAAACCTCATCAACATCACCCCTCAACTCTCTTCACTCTCCATTCTTCGAATTAGCACCTGCATCCTTCGATTCGGAGCAGAAACCGCCGACGACCACCACAGTCTTGTTCTCCTTCGTTACGACACCATTTCAGGTAATTCTTGAGGCCAAACATTCGTATCAACATGTAGAACGAAAGCCCTCTGTCGGATTACAACGACAGAGGGATGATCAATACGTATTTGACGGGTTTTGATCTAGGGTTCATAAGGGATTTGGATTCGATTTGAGTTTCTGTTTAAATGATTTCCGTTTCAGAGTATTCACTAACAAACCTGTAGTCGGGATGGTTAGTGTGTGGGTGTGTATGGGCGACCCGGGCAGAGACCCGAGTTCGAGCCGGGTTTTGCCCACTTTTTGCTCATTTCGCCTATTATTTCTTTATTTCATTTCAAATATATATATATATATATATACATATATTTTTATACAATAAGCAAGGAACAATTTATAAAATTTAAGACTTTAAACTTTAATTATTTTCTGTTTAAAACTTTAAACCTTAAATAAACAAATTATATAAATTTTATAAACAAAATTTATAAAATTTGCACATTACTTAGTAAACATAAATTTATAAACCTTATAATTTAATAAAGACTAAATCACGACTTATTTAGTTATTTAAAACAAGGAAATATTACACATTAGTGTTTGAAAATTTTCATAAACCTATATAAATTGATACATTTTATTTAAACGTTAAACTTGTGATTTTAAAACGTAACTTTATGAGAGATCCTATTTAAACACTTTATACACGCATAAATACTTATTATTTATTTAAACTTATAAACATTATTTACCTACATTTTAATTCGTAAAGAAAATGCTTAATACTTAATTTCTTTAATAAATCTTAAATATTTTCATAGGAACTAATCTAAATAAGATTCTTTTAGATAAATGTTCATTCTCAATGATTATTTATAAATACTTATTTAGTATCATCACAACAATTATCGGTAAGCTTTAATAATTATCCACACTTTTGATCATAAATCTTTAATAATACTTATCCTTTGAATAATTATTTATCCTTAAATATATATTAAACTTTGATATATATTTAATCTTTAGACAATTATCGTTAATCTTTAAGGAGTATTTAATCCTTCAATTATCTATTGTTACAACCCTAAAACTTGGAAACTATCTTGATTATTATCATCTAACATATGTAAATTATACTTGTAAAACTTTTTGAATAATTATTTTAATTATTCTAAACTATAAACTCATTAAACATTTATACAAAGTCTTGTGTCATTTATTCAAAATCTTTATTTTAAACTTGATCTAAATTAATCCCATCTCCCGTTTGGAACCCTAGTCAATCTTGAGCCCTAGATCCTTGTCTTAGACTTATAGAAATAAACTTGAAACTTTAGACTTATATTCTTAGGCTTATTGTGAGGATATTCTCCCTCAAAGTCTTGCAAACTTACTCTCGTCGGATACTCTTCGTCCAATCCATGTGAGTATACTTAGCCCCTTTTTCCTTTCTATACTTTTGGGGTGAAACATGTTCAAAACTTTAAACTTATACAATTCTTGTACCACTATGACTAGATGCTTATTCTTATGTTAAACTTGAGACTTGTATGCTTAGATTAAACTTAAAACTAGCACATTCGTTAACTTTGATCAAGCCTATGGTAACAATGATAGATCTATTGCATTTGACCAATCCACCTTGATTGATTGACCCCTTCGGGGGGGAGCCCTTGGTGATTGTTACTGAATTAAACTTTAAACTTGAGACTTATAAGGGTAACCTGCGGGTTATGCCTAAACTTGGTTGGAGGGTTGAAGTGCACAATGTTTAAGATACTTGTTCTCATACTTACATTATAGAATGCATATATCATAGTAAATTGTAATTCTTCTCAAATACTTGTTAAACTGCGTCAAAACCTTTGTATCTCACCAACTATTTTGTAGTTGACAGATTCTTTCACATGTTTCAGGTTTACATCATGAGACTTATTCGTGATCACATAAGATGCTTTGGACCTAGACTACTTAAATTAAATGTTGTATTCGTATTATTCTTCCTTGTATTGAATCTTAAATTATTCATTAATGAAATATCGAAACTTTAATAGTTAACCTTGTGCTATTGAACAACCGCGTCCGCCCCGACGTATAATCCGCCGTCAGTTGGGGTGTGACATCAACGGGACTGCATATATGTAGTATATCTAAACCAAAACATTAGTAATACAACACTGCATATATGTAGCATAATCAAACATATGAGTAATCATTAACATTTGTATGTTCAACAAATGACATATATGCACTGTAACCAAACATAATACATTATTGCAATGTAACATCAACACTACATACTTTTATTAAACTACACATATGTAATTCACCTAATCTTAAGTAGTAAAATAAACATTTTGGACATTCAATTGCATCAGTATTGTATATATTTGATACATCAACAATGTGTATATGTATTCATGATAATACATACATACATACATATATATATATATATATAAATAAACTAAATATAACATACCTTTTAAGAGACCGGAACTTCTTGGTTTTATATTCTTGTTTGGTTACCTAAATTATGAAACAATATTTGTATGTTAAGTTTTGCATCTTTTATGTTAGTGCATATGTAAATATATTAACATATATGCAGTATAACTACACGTATTTAACAAAAATAGCATTAATACAAATATTGCATATGTGTATTATACATAACATAAACAAACGTTGTGACATTACCATCAACGTTGCCATCGCATGTTTTAGATATAATACATATATGCAATATAACATAATCACAACACTTTTCATAAGCACTACATCATTACATCATTACTAACTTATTTTGATCAACACACTACATATATGCAGTGTAACCCTACATAATGCATTTTTTATGTTGAAGTGTAAACAAATGCTATACCTTCATCCTCACAATTTAACAACTGAAAATTAACATACTGAACAAGTGTTATATTATTATCATCACAACTGAACACTACGATCATCATATATATTGTATATATGCTACATACATACTACATACATGCAATGTGACCCTGCACAATACATAATTTATTGTGAACTCTAAACAAATGGTATAGCATCATCAAGACAGACAAACATTAACATCCTTAATATATATTGCACACGTGTAATATATTTAAACACGTGATATAACACCATCAATATCATCACAATTTGTTCATATGCACTGTGGTGTGCTACGAACTATACACAAAAACCTACAAGTTCTAATATTTATAATAAAACGGACAAACCTAAACTAACGCGCACAATACGGCAAGTGTACCGATCGTTTGCAGAATAGATAGATAAGACCAAGTATCGAACCTACGGACACTGTATGTACAGCGAAATACTGACTCAGATGCAGGATAACTAATTACAAAAAGGGGGGTTTCTTTTATTTAAGAGAGAAATAAACTATAGAAAATAAAGGAAAAGACGAGGACAAACAAACTAGCGTGAGAATAACTACGGAACGAAAACAGAATGGGTGAAAGCACTACCTAGGCCCGAATCCTACACGTGTCTGACGAAGGTTCTATCGGTAATGGAACTGATGTGATACCGGGATCTTAAAATACTAAACTCAAAGGGAACCTAGAGCACCCTCGACCCTTCTCAAGGATTGTCAACTAAGAGACCTAAAAGCCGTTAAACCACCGGCTGGACAGGTTCCCCTCACAGGTAATCCAGTCTACTCAAGAAGTATCCGCTAGACAATCTACCTCACAGCGCGAAAGTCTCAATACACCTAAGTGCAAGGGATAACTAAGAATTTCCTATTGGACTCGGTAAACAAGATGTGAACGACGAACTAGACAGACCTTCTCACAAAGATTCTAAACTAGCGATCAGACACACGAGATAAACCGAATATTGGTTGAATATTTAGATTTACCAATTCACGAATTTCATTCCTATGGAATACTACATCTAGCAAACCATCCAATAATCAAAAACACACGGCAATTGATCTAGCATGCACCTATTATATGAAAGACATTCATCAAAGCACATGAGGACTGAAAAATCATTCAATTGATAATACTAAATACGCATACACATCCAATGATCAAAACCAAGTTTGTTACATCATGAGTTCTTCACATTCAAAAGTTCCAAAAACCAACAAAAACCAATGTTAAACATGTGCAATCATCTTAACCTAGGTAGACAACAAGAATCTAGCCAAGAAACATGTTCAAAATTATAAAACAATAAGTAACTAGGCTGTTCATCATGTTAGAATTGACAAGAAAACAAGAACGAATCAAAAATATGTAACCCGAGGTGAATCCGGCTTCAATTCTTCGATCCCAACGCTTGTTCTTGATCAATGTCCATTTATCCTCCTCCGATTTTAGTCCACAATCACCTTCTTGAGGCTAGAATGTTCCTCCTTTTCGTCTTTTGCCGTCACAAGGTGGTCTCTCCCCTTAGGGTTTTCTAATTTTTGGCTTAAAAAGAGGTTTCTGTGAAAAACCACCCGTCGCGTAGCGCGACGGGATCTTGCACACTCCTCGCGTAGCGCGAGGGTCCCAGAAAAGACAAAACAGTCGGGCAATCATTAAAAGGGAAATTCTGTCATTTTGCATTCCTCGCGTAGCGCGACGAAATTCCACGACCTGTCGCGTAGCACGACGGGGTGCAAAATCCAGAAACTTTCTTTCTTTTTATCCACAGCCCTCTCGCACGAGTCGGAAACTCGTTCTTCTTCGTTTTCAATCATATCCGCTTCCTTTGTGACCTAACAACCAAAATATATAGAAATATTAAGTACAAGCAGTTATAGAAGAAAACCGACGCAAAACAAACACAAAGTGGGAATAAAATAGACAGTAAAACGGATGTATTTTGCAATACATCAACTGCATGTATGCAGTACAAACAAACATGTCCAAATACATTAACATTGCTCTGTTCGACCCTACATATGTTCAAACATAACTTACAATGCTACGTATGTGCAAGTATAACTTTCAACAACTAGTTAAATGTAACAATTATGCACTGCATGTATGTAATACTTGGCAAATCGTGTAAAACTTATGCAAACATAACTTAAACTACCATATAAATGCAATTATACTTTAAATAAGCAGTTAAGTACATCCAGACGCGATATTCTTTGATTAACCAGTAAAAAAACCAAACGGCATGTGTTATCTAGCGTAATATTAGAGTAATACGCCTAATAGATGTTGATAATGTATGAATTTGACTATGATGACGATTACCTTAAGTAGTTCTTCTGATTCGCAGTTGATTTTGTGGTATGATTGTTAGAATCGAAACCCTAGATCATCGATAGGTGAAGATACGCGATAGAATCCTCTGATTTCGGCTCGATTTTGTGGTAATTTTGTGTAGAATCCAAACCCTAGCAGAACGATCGGTGAAGAATTGAATCGGCGGGAACCGTATGATTGGGTTTTGTTTTGTTTTCTTTTTTTTAATCCCGAATTTACCCTTGTTACTTAAAAACTCCGCTTTTTATTTTTTTTTCCGTCCTTTTTTTTCAGACATTGATCAAGTGAGATTAATGGTCTGAATTTAGTTCTTAAGTTCTCTCATTTAATTGAGTTTTCTTATGAACTCAACCCTATATATATATATATGTTAATGTTATGGTCTGGTCTGGTTTTTTGTATAATCCGTAAACTAAATTGTTCGTTACGGTTTGAAACTTTTGTAACTGATCCATCGAAAATCAAAAAATAAAACCGATCGTAAAACCAAACCGACGACCAAACGGTTTCGCGGTTTTAAACCAAACTGTAAACACCCCTGACTATCGCATTTAAATAACTTACAGTAACTATAAAATATAAATGCTTAACATTCCACCTTAGGGAATGTTTGGGATTACGTTTAGAACCTATTTATTTACTAATTAAGTTTTTCAAGAAATCAATAAGTCAAAAGTTTGTTTGGATGAGGGAGTAAAAGTTGATTTTTAAAGGATGAAAATGTTGTTTTTCAAAAATAAGTAAGAAGTTACTTTTCTAAAAAGTCAAAAGTTATTTTTCAAAAATAGAGTAATCCTAAATATACCCTTAGTGTTTTCATGAACAATTGATGCATCTATTTTTTTTTAAATTTATATGATTTAGTTTATGGTTTAAGATTTAAAAATTCAGGTTTAAACGGTTCAGTCAAAGCTTTGGAATTTGAAACCAATACTATATCTTTTTTTTTCCTTTAAAAAAAATGCAGTCATAAACATCTATATAACGAGTTTTTTCGGACTCGCTAATCGGTTTGCGACACCCACGTCTAAGAATATCGCAAGGGGCAATCGGCTCACGGTTCTCAACCAAGGTCAAGTTGTGGGGTTCGAACTGCTATCTCTGTCCCACGATCGTTTTTTTGCTCAAACCATTGACCTTGCATTCCCCAATCATTGACGTGGGCTGGTCACCCCCAAAATAAAGCCTGTAAGGATTAAACGTGGATCTCCTTTAGAGAGCCTAGGCTTCCTTAGTGGTTCATAAACATCTATATACATTTTTTTTTGCCAATCAGACATAAACACTATACGTTGGTGTGAAAATGAGAAAAGCATCTCTTTGTAAATATATAAAAAGTATTTCGGTTAAGTGGATATAATATATATGATATAATATATATGGATATATTCTTCATTCTTGTATATTATTTTATCTTGTTTATATAATTATTTTTGTATATGGAGGGTCTCCTTCACTATTCATTTGGTAAGTTTACATGAACGTCACTATGTGGCTTTCTTGTAGTTTAGTATCTTACTTATCACAAATATAGTAGGTAAAATGAATGTAGACAAATTTCCATGATACTAGTAGCTAAAGATGGAGGGGTGTCTCGGAGTCAAGGCTGGAATTGACGGACGTTTGGGCCTGTTTTCGTGGGGCACAAATTTTAAAAAAAATATGTGTATATATATAAATATTTTTTTTTAAAACTAGCACTAAAATTAGTAGATAAAATTTTTGTTGAGAGACCCATAAATAACGTTTTTTTTGTTTATTGTTATTACAATTATCATCGATTTTTTGGGAAAAAATTATATTTAAGGGCCTATTTTCTAGTACTCGTATATGGCACCGAAATCTCAGAGACGTAAAAGATGTAAGTGCTAATAGTAAATAACAACATTCCTCACATCATCCACATCGTCCGTTCACATGAGAGAAAAGCACATTCGGCATAACAAATGTCCATCGTAGGCAGATCTCACGTTACGGCTAGCTTTTTGCTAGTTATTTTTTATAAAATGCTATCGTCTAAAAATATATCACACACCGTGAACTCACGAATTTAAAGTTAATGATGAAAGTTACCTTAATTAAACAACTATTACACATATACTTTATTCTTGTTACATAACTTGTATTATTATTATTATTGTATATGAAAATAAAAATAAAACGTTTAAGACCAATGGATCAACTAGAAAGAACAAGACCCAAAGTTACCCTCCATTCAACATCATCTATTCAATATCTTGGTAGAACAACTTCTTAAAATCCTCCATATGCCTCATTTGCAAACACAACGCCACAACCAACGACCCATCCCCATCTTTCCCATAAAGAATCAAAGAATCACCATCCGATTCATGTGTTCCCGGACCCATATGAACCTCCTTCCCCCACCCGAAATCGGCCCCGTAAATCGGCAACGTTAACCAACTTATCACCCCAACATTTGGATTCCCATAAAAATGCCCTTCATCACCATCCATTGGTATCAACTCTCGGAACTGTGACAAGTCATCTTGATTCTTCAAAAAATCGATAACCGAGTTCACATACTCATCATCTACCTTGCTAATCACGTCCCGTATTTTCCCCGAAACGAATCCTAAAGGTTTCGAAACGATCTCACCCGAGCATCCGGTGGCAATCACGTTCACAATTGCGTTCCCGAAGTACTTTTGTGGCAATGGAGGCCTCATCTTGCTTCTAACATCAACACTAATGGCTAATGCGGTTGGTTGTTCGGGTTTATGGTTACGCGCTTTGCATGAAGTTCTCCATATGTGCGCGGTTATAGCCTCGTACCGAGTATAACCATGGCTCGTATAACTTTTTCGACTTTCGTTAGCTTTGTTTCTTAGTTTGTCTACTTGGGTTGTAGTTAGTTTCAACATTGTGACCGTTGTTTCCTTCTCTCGCTCGTTTTCGCCCGATTGATCATCGATAAGGACCGGGGGAGGACCGAATTCTTCACGGTTAATCATCTCACATGTCCTTGGAGGATCCCCGGCTCGTAAAACTTTTCTATCGAGATAAGGCGGTGTTTCTATTGACTCGCCTCGGCAAACCCTAGCCCATTCAGACACGAAGTGAAGCGCGCTTTGCCCATCTGCGACGACATGAGATATGTTAAAACCGAGACTAAACCCTCCACAAGCGAACCTTGTTACTTGCAAAACAAGCAAGGGTATTTCTTCAAGAGGTGTGTTTTGATAGTCTATTGAAGGGATAAGTTGATGATAAATTGGTGAAGGTAAAAGAGTATCTAACTCGACGAGCTTCGTGTCGGCGTAAGCTTCCATGAACCGCACTCCTTGGGCGTTACATTCGAGCTCTAGACGGCCTCCAGCGATGAAGGATAGCCGGCCGGCTAAAGGGGAGAAGTGAACTAGGGTGGAACTGAGTGAAGTTTTGAGGGTTTGCAAGACAGTGAGCCAATCTTGAGGGGATTGTTTGTAGAAGTATATGGTGGGGACATGAGTGGTGACACCGGTTTGGTCTAGTTCGGATAAGGCTAGCTTACCGGACCATGTTTGGTCAGCTGGTTTAACTATGCAAGAAGTCTTGTTGAAAACCCTCATTTTGAATGATATGTGGATCACCAAAGAAGAAGGGTTGGTGTTTGGGGTATTTAAGGCCCAAATGAAACCACTGAAATGGTGTGACCCTAAACTTGTTCCTATAAAACAGTAAATTATAAAAGATGCAGAGTGCATGATATAGGAGATCACACTACTAACAATTTTAATATGATACGACGGACGGTTACGAAGACAAGTCGTTGTAATAGGGTTCTCCGACGACTTGTCGTCGGGAATGGCCGTGTCGGCGTAGCTTCGACGTTATAGCATTTAAAAGTCGTCGAAAAAACGACGTCGGCATAGGTGAGGCTTTCTCCAATGACTTGTCGTCATAATAGGCTGTCGGCGTAACTTCGACGGCATAGTCTCTAAAAGTCTTTGGAAAAGCGTCGTCAGCAAAGCCCTAAACCCTAATTCTTTCCCTCAATATAAATAAATAGAAATTAAAAATAAAAAAGACCTTTTACGACGACATGTAGTCGTAATAGGTAAAAGTAATAAATAATTAATTAATTTAAATAAAATGCAGTCCCGACACCTGCCATCGTGATAGGTAAAATAATTAATTAAATAATTATTTTATTATTTTAAATAAAAGGCTTTCCCGACGACATGTCGCCGGCAAATGTCTTTAGTTTTTTTTAATATTTTTATATTATTTAAAGCAAAATATCTAGCAAAGTATAAAACTGGAAGTTTGATACGAATTATAACAAACCGCAAAATATTATTACAATCTATCAAAAATAATTAAAAAACTTGTCGTCGAACCGTTATATTATTACAAACCATCAAGTTAATTATCATAACAAACCGTTCAACTATCTTAATCTTCATCCTCCTTCTCACCTGACACGCCGCCAAGGTTGGATTTGCTAGCATAAGAAATTAAGAATAAAAGGGGTAGTGCATGTGGCCTTTCAATGGTAATTACGGTTGTACAACTGGCAAAGGTAGTGACGACGGTCACTCGGGGTTAACGTGACCCGTAAAGGTTAACTAAGTGTTCCGACAGTGTTGTGCACATAAGTGCCACGCTCGTCGAAGAACCATATGGACTTCGGAGTTCTAAGGGCGATGAATGGAATGGGAATGTACGGTCAGCCTTTGTGTGGGAAGCCTTAGGGACAATATGAAAGGGATTGATGGAAAGTATTATACTCAGTGACGGATCCAAGACTTTTCGTCAGTGGGTGCCAAAAATAGGCGTCATGTAAAAACGGGTCGGGTTATGTAAAATTTTAGTTAACTTGTAACAAATCACACAAAGGGAGATCATGTCAGAACGGGTCAACTCGCGTGTGTAATGATAAAACTTTCTACACCTCACATACTTTATGTAACAGATTTATAGTGCGACTCTTTTTTTTAACAATTACAGACTCATTGTTTTTCAATTGGAGGGTCATAATTAGATCTTCTTACATTAACTAGTGTACAATAATTATTTTTTACCGATTAATGTAAAATAATTTAAAATATCATAATATTATATATTTTAAAAAGACAGATATAAGAAAATAAACACATTTTGATTAAATAAACTTATGTAATTTAATAAAAACTAACATAATTTAAAACTTAATCAAATAAATTGTAACTAAAAGGCTTAAAAAAATACTTAAAGTTACTTTATATTTATTTTCAAATTAATTACACTCGTGTTTAAAATTTGTGTATTTAATTTCAAAATAATCATTTAATAGTTCAGTGCACACGGAGTATGAGACTACTAGCAAATATAGTAGTAGTTTGTGTATTTAATTTCAAAAATAATCATTTAAAAGTGCAATGCACACAGAGTATGAGACTACTATCAAATATAGTAGTACTTTTAGTAAATATTTTCTTTCTGGCATTTCTGATTAGAATTTTGATTAGGCCAGAGGCCTTTGGCTTGGGTGCATGATCGATGTCGTTTGATGGATAAAAAACAATGCTTAAACACCTTAACTAGTAAGGGTAAGTAGAGTATCGTATCCACGAGGAGTATGTGGAAAGTGTTACTTTGTTACAATATTCAAAGACAGAAAACAATGACAACTGATTTGGATTTGGGTTTAAAACAATAATGAGAGAGGTAATCCTCTCCGGGGTTCGGGTATGCAAACACAAGTTCCTTCAAAATAATTAGCAAGTAATTACATAGACATAATCATACGGTTCAATTGAATTCAGTGATAATATGAGAACCGGT
The DNA here is from genome assembly GCA_023525975.1 of Smallanthus sonchifolius. Lineage (NCBI taxonomy): Eukaryota > Viridiplantae > Streptophyta > Magnoliopsida > Asterales > Asteraceae > Smallanthus > Smallanthus sonchifolius. The sequence goes on along the minus strand of CM042027.1, from coordinate 14,700,829 downwards.
TGTAAATAAAACTTATTCTCATACAACCATCACTGACAAACCAACTATAATCCAAACCCCAAATTGTCCCCGATGTAAAGAAACCCGAGACTATTGAGACTTGAACAACAATTCGAAATTAATCAATGAAGTTTAAAGCATTCAATCAATAAATGAAATCATATGGCTTAACATGTCAATCAAGATTACAAACCAAACTAATCATACAAGAGTTCACAAGTGTTCACAAAACCCTAGACCCAAAGAGGACTAGAAGTGATTTAGCCACTCATACTTATAACAATAATCAAATCTAATGTACTAGGACTTACAATCATGAAATATTAAGAACAATCGACCCAAGAATGATGGAATTCGCCATCTTGAAGCTCTGGAACGGTTGTGGTCGAAGATAATCGGGAATGGGGGCTGATAGAGATTAAAACCAGAATTAGGTTAAGTTTTCTGTAAAAACAGATCTTCACGTGTCGCGAAGATGGCAACCAAGTTCTTCGCGTGGCACGAAGAACAAATTATCCGGGCGCGCCTCTGGAGATCCTCGCGTGTTGCGAACTTTGAAGCCCACGTCTTTGCGTGTCGCGAAGACCATAAAATCCAGGAATTTGACTTTTGTGACTTTTTTATCTCTCGTGCTTCTCATTCGACTGCTTCGCTTTCATTATTCGCTGATTTTGCACAAATAACCTGGGAGGTAGACACAACCACAAATACACGGAAAACCGCACAAAGATACATACAAAACTAACTAAAACGCACACAACACGACCTATAAAAACGGGTTATTAAACCCTACATCACATCCCCACACTTACTCTTTTGCGTCCCGAAAAAAGAATTATGCAATGTAATCATAATTGGAACCTGCCTTCACAATCTCATTCAATTAAAACATAATCACGCATTGATTGTAACAATTGGTATTTCTATCCGACTAAACCCAACCACCAACGTATTGAGCCCCCGATTCTGTGATCTGCTATCCTATTCATTACCAAGCAACAGGTTGTCTATGGATCTCACACTCAGGAAGCTACAACTTAGTCTAATCCCATCTCTAGGTCATGTTTAGGCATGGGTTAAACCTTATAGATTTCCCACCACTATAAACACCAATTTACAAGTTTTTGAAAATTATGGAATTATGGATCGATGGATGCATGTTTTTGAGCTTTTATTATAACTTTATGAATGAACCTAACCCAGTGGTGTTTCAATCACGCTGGAACACGATATATAACACGTAGGCTGCAATTATTAAGCAATGAAGTACATAAGCTTCGGAGCATGGGGGTATCCTTCAAGTCGCCATCCCGAAGGGAAACACGTACTCCTAACTTAGTCATCTACTATTGATCACTTAAGTCCCGCCCATGGGTGTATCCTCCAAGTCACCATCCCAAAGGGAAACACGTAGACGAAACTCAAGTTTTCAATTGATTTAATTAAGCTCATGCAAGATGGATAATGGATGCGGGCGCCATCAACTTTCGGATTATTTTCATAAAAGAAAGTGATGTGCCAAGTAATTTTAAAAACTTATAAACTTTTGCTTATAGTGGTACCTATCACCCTATATTGACAATTTCAACCTTGCCGACACCCCTAAGATGAGAACCCATAAGACATCTTGAATTAATTATCAATTAAGCCTAGATACACTATCATCATATTTAAGCTCTTTAGATCGGTTAGGCCTACCAAAAACATTACAAATCAGATGCACTTTCTGTTATTTATTCAATTCAATTACATACAAGCAAAGTTCCAATTGTACCTATCATTTTCCAATTAACTGCACAGCTTCTAATTCAAGGACATTTTTTGAATTTTTTTTAATTTTTATGAATTTTTAAAATTTTTAACTATACAGACTCAATGACAACTTAGACGACAGTCTCCCTCCCCACACTTAAACACTATATTGCCCTCAATGTAGGAAAAGAAACAGACACTAAAAGACATGTACAAACTTAAAGAACTTAGCTGGATATGCGATCGTATAGCATTTCATATGCGATCGTATAGCATTTCATTCGCGATCGTGCTCCACAGATGCAAGCGGGTAGCCATGAATAAGAATCGAGCGGAAGTCGGAAGTCATCACCCGAATGGAGATTGAGTACGGGCAAGTGATTCCAAATCTACAAAATTAGGCTCAAAGCACACCCACAAGCATCATATCACTCAATGATAAGACTCGAATAAAATAAAAGACACAATAGACCCACACAAATAAAATAACAAATAAATAATTTTTTTTTGATCTTCGCGTGTCGCAAGAAAAGGTGGAGAGGTCTTCGCGTGGCGTGAATACCTGATGGCACTACCAGACAACAAAATCTCCGCGTGTCGCGAACAATGGGCGGCATATCTTCGCATGGCACGAAGATCTGGAATTGTTGCCGGACCACAATATCTTCGCGTGTCGCGAAGATTGAGGTAGGGATCTTCGCGCCACGCGAAGATTTCTTGGTGACAGAAAGATAAGTTGAAAAATCAGTTTTTTGCCTTAGAAAAATTTTCAACCCTCAAAAACTCAAAATTTTTGAACTTCTCCAAAAATTGTTCCAACACTTGAATAATGTTCTTACATACCTGGAACGTGATCCCCCATCATTTCTCATGCTAAAATCGACACGAAAACCTACAAAACTTGAAAAAAACTACAAAACATACCGAAAACGTCAAAATTTACAAAAGTCTACAAATGGTTCCCTAACCCCCAAGAACTTGTGCCTTGCCCTCAATGGAACATAAATGAGCCCAAAACACTGCAAAGGCTTCCCCACACTTGGTCAAAAGCACAACAAACAACAAAATAAAGCAGTAAAGTCTAACTCACTTTCGTATGCATCACAGGTGCATTTAGCATATCCACCAAGCCTTTTAAACCCCACGGTAGCCCGAGTGGACGAGTTTAGTCTCGTGGGGGTTTCTAGGGAACACACCCACAACGTTCAAACAATAAAACAAAAACTAAACAAAGTAAAACTTAGGTTGCCTCCTAAGAGCGTTAAGTTTAACGTGTTCAGGCAGACGCGGTGTACCTGAGATTAGTTACGTGTCTCCATCCTCGAGAATGTTCAAGAACAACACCTCCACTTGCTTGCCCTGACCGTTGATGTCATTGGGCTCTAAGTATGGTTTCAAACGATGGCCATTCACTGTTTACCTCAAATGGTTTTTAGAGTCCTTTATCTCAATGTCACCCGAGTGACCCACTTTGGTCACCAAGTAAGGACCGGTCCACTTGCTTTTTAACTTACCAAGGAAGAGCTTCAATCTGGAGTTGAACAACCACACCTTTTGCCTAATTGCAGAGGTTTTCAACCGGATCTTTGCATCGTGCACCTTCTTCATCTTGTTCTTGTAAGCCGAGGCACTCTCATATGCGTCATCCCTTAGTTCTTCCAACTCACTCAAGCATAACTGTTTTTGCTTACCTACAACATCATAATCAAGATTAACATTTTTAATAGTCCATAACGCTCGATGAGCCAACTCAACTGGTAAGTGACATCCCTTCCCATTGGCCAACCTGTATGGAGTTGTGCCAATAGGAGTCTTGTAAGCAGTACGATATGCCCACAAGACATCATTTAGTTTGTTTGACCAATCCTTGCGGTCAGACCGTACTATTTTCTGCAAAATTTCTTTGATTTGCCTATCGGACACCTCCACTTGTCCACTTGTTTATGGATGATAAGGTGTGGCAATCCGGTGGTCTACACCATAGCGTTTCAACAGTTTGCCAAAATGAATATTCTTAAAATGAGATCCCCCATCACTTATGATCACACAGGGGAGCCCAAATCTAGAAAAAAATGTTAGACTGCACAAACTTGCAAACCACACTATGGTCGTTGGTCTTGGTGGCCATTGCTTCAATCCATTTTGACACATAGTCAACGGCCACCAAGATGTACAAATGTCCAAAAGAATTTGGGAACGGGCCTATGAAGTCAATCCCCCAAATATCAAAAATATCAACCACAAGGATTGGTTGCATGGGCATCTCATTCCTCTTAGTGATACTACCCATCTTTTGGCAATTAGTACAAGTCCTAGCAAACTCAAAGGCATTTTTAAAGATTGAGGGCCAAAATAACCCACAAGATAATATCCTATGCCCTGTTTTCTGGCCACTAAAATGGCCACCACACGCAGACGCGTGTGCAAGCTCCAACACTGCCGGGATCTTTGACTCAGGAATGCAACGCCTGATGAGTTGGCCCGCTCCCACCTTGAACAAATCAGGTTCATCCCAGATGTACTGATTGACCTTTGTCAGGAACTTGTTCTTTTTCTTCTTGGTTTAGTCTTCAGGAATAGTACATGTAACCAAATAGTTAGCAATACCTGCATACCAAGGGTCAGAAGATGAGATAGACATTAAACATTCATCAGGAAATCGCTCATTAATTTCAGGAGTGACATTCTCCTCTTCCCTTTGAATCCGTGACAGATGGTCAGCCACGAAGTTCTCACATCCTTTCTTGTCCCGGATCTCTAGATCAAATTCCTGCAACAAAAGGACCCACCTGATTAACCTAGGCTTGGCATCCTTCTTTGCCATCAAATATCGGACAACTGCATGATCAGAATACACAATTTCTTTGCTACCCCAAATATAAGACCGGAAGTTGTCTAAGGCATAGACAACTGCAAGCAACTCCTTCTCTGTTGTGGTATAATTCAATTGAGCACCAGAGAGGGTCTTGCTTGCATAGTAAATGACAACGGGTCTCTTATCTACCTTTTGACCCAAAACAGCCCCAACCGCATAATCACTCGCATCACGCATTATTTCAAAAGGAAGATTCCAGTCGGGTGATTGCAAGATTGGGGCTTGTACCAATTGATCTTTTAAAACATGGAAAGCATTTAAACATTTTTGATCAAATTCAAAAGGCACATCTTTAAGAAGTAAGTTACATAAAGGTTTTGTGATGACACTAAATCCCTTAATAAACCTACGGTAAAACCCGTCATGCCCTAGAAAAGAGCGCACACCCTTGACATTCATCGGGGGAGGTAATGTTGAAATGACACTAATTTTTGCTTTGTCTACCTCAATCCCCCGACTTGATACCACATGCCCCAAAACAATACTCGCTTGAACCATGAAATGGCTCTTTTCCCAACTTAAAACCAATATAGTTTCTACACATCGTTGCAAAACTTTAGATAATTCATTTAAACACAATTCAAACGATGAGCCAAAAATTGAAAAGTCATCCATAAAGACCTCAAGCAACTCCCCGACCATGTCCGAGAAAATACTCATCATACACCTTTGAAAGATGGCTGGGGCGTTGCATAACCCAAATGGCATCCTCCTAAAGGCAAAGGTACTAGAAGGGCATGTTAATGTGGTCTTTTCCTGATCATCAGGATGGTTGACTATTTGGTTATAACCTGAGTAACCATCAAGAAAGCATTAAAATTTCTGACCTGATAACTTATCAATGATTTGGTCAATAAATGGCAAAGGAAAGTGATCCTTTGAGGTGGCAGCATTTAGTTTCCTGTAATCAATACACATACGCCACCCGGTTACCGTCCAAGTGGCAATTTGCTCACCATCATCACCTGTCACTACCTGTATACCTGCTTTCTTGGGCACTGTTTGGGTTGGACTCACCCATGGACTGTCAGAAATGGGATAGATGATCCCGGCTTCCAACCACTTCAAAACCTCCTTTTTGACAACTTCATGCATGTTTGGATTGAGACGGCGTTGTGTATCCTGTGAAGGTATTGCATCCGTGTCTGTGATGAACTTGTGCATCACAATGGAGGGACTAACACCCTTCAAATCAGCAATGGTCCAACCAATTGCAGCTTTGTAATCTTGAAGCACCTTCAGTAACGCTTCCTCCTGCTCTTCATCCAGGTTGGATGCAATGATGACAGGTCGAGTCTCACCCTCCCCCATAAATGCATAGTTTAAGTTTTTGGGGAGGTCCTTCAACTCTACCTTTGGGGGGCTGACAAGTGATGGTTGTAGCCTCGAGTCAATCTCTATTGGTAGACTCTCCACATGATGTGTCCATGGAGGTCTACCATCCTTCACTGCTAAAGCTTCAGCAAGCTCTTCTTCCTCCTTCAAATCAAGCTCCAGTTCATGTTCAACCCGGTCACAAACAAAACACTCCTCTGTGGATTCGTCCTCAGAATGAGGATAACATCCTTCAATGATGTCTACCATAAAGCATTCATCACTTGGCAGTGGGTTAGATTCATTTGAAAAGATATTTAAACAGACCCTTCTATTGCCAAATGTCATATCAACTATGCCTAAGCGACAGTCAATCAAAGAGTGGGATGTGGCTAAGAAGGGTGGACCCAAAATGACAGTTGGTTCAATGACCTTTTCAGATTGCACATAGTCAAGAACCAAGAAATCCACCGGATAGTAGAATTGATCCACTTTCACTATCACATCACGAACCATCCCTCTTGGAAGTTTAGGGGCCAAATCCGCCAACACCACGGTGGTATTGGCTCGACGTAGAGGACCAAAGTCATATTGGTCATACAAACTTCCAGGAAGGATGCTCACACTTTCTCCAAGATCTAACAACGCCTTCCTCATTTTGAAATCACCCAATTGTATAGAAATTATGGGCGCTCCTGGATCTTGGAGTTTAGGTGGAAGAGAACCAGTCAAAATAGCACTAACTCGTGCATTCAGATCAAGATTTTCAGGAATTTTGTGATGCCTTTTCTGAGTGCACAAGTCTTTCAAATACTTAGCATAGACTGGTATCTGTTTAATTGCATCAAGAAGCGGTATGTTAATTTTTACCTGTATGAAGAGCTCCCAGATTTCCTCTTGTTGAGGACCTCGCTTCTTGACCGCCACTTGTTTACCTGCATTCACTAAAGAAGCAGGGAATGGCACCATTGGAGGCACCACTCCCCCATTATCAACAGTAGATGATGTTTTAGGAAAAGGTGGTTCTTTTGGAAAAGCAACCCGTGTAACCGGAATCGGTTCGGGTTCATCATCACTGACATAATGTTCATCAGTGTCCTCCACCACCATCAACAAAAGGTGGTGGAGGTGCAACCTTGTTATCATAAACCTTACCACTTCGAAGAGTACTAACCTTGCCCATGTGGTTGTTCTTCATGTTCCTGTTCCCCGAAGTGTGATGAGATGGGTTAGTCACCGTGTCACTTGGAAGCTTCCCACTACTCTTCTTCAACTCAGCTATTTCAGTGGCAAATTGTCCCATTTGAGTAGTCATAACTTGGAAGGCTTTATCATGAACATCATCGGCTTGGCTGTTCTTTTGCAAATCTTGTTGGATAGGCTTCAATAGACTCAACATAACATCCTCACTACTCGGATTAGAGGATCCAGATGATCCTCCCTGCTCATTCCCCTTTTGGTACCCCCGTTGGTTGTTGTTTTGACTGTAGTTTTGGTTTCGGGGTGGGAATGGTTGTTGAGCTCTTTGACCACTACCTTGAAAATTGGGGTTAACTTGATTTGAGGCATCCCCATAACGAAAGTTGGGATGGTTTCTAAGGCCCGTGTGGTACTTGTTGGAGTTCATATCATAGTTTCTACCACCCCCTTGCACATAATTTACATCCTCAAAGGTACTTGTACAAGTGGCACCATTATGCCCCAACTCTCCACACTGCTCACAAACCTCATACTGTTGGGCCCTAATGCCCAAGTTGGCAACATGCTTCTCTAACCTGCTTGCCTCAACACTAGGGCTATCAACTGCTCTAACCACCGAATGTCTAGCCCGTCTTGAAGATTGGGCTTTCCTCTTGGATGTCACTTCCATCCTCTCCAAGTAATCCCAGTCCACATCCTCATAATTTGTACCAAAGGTACCATTAGAAATAGAGTTTAGGTCTCGGGAATCATCATCTGTCAAACCCTCATGGAAGGCATTTAGCATCTCCCACATTTGCAAACCGTGGTGGGGGAGTTCTTTATCAACATCTTGAATCTAAGGAAAGATTCATGAAATAACTCCCCAGACTGTTGTTGGAAGTTTCTGATGTTCTTCCTGGCATCACTAGTTCTTTGATTGGTGTAGAACTCATCCAAGAACTGTTGTTGCATATCACCCCAAGTGTAGATAGAAGCAAAAGGCAAAGAATGAAACCACTGTTGAGCCTTGTCTTTTAGGGTGAATTGGAACAATACCAACTTCACATCATCAGGTGTGAATCCCTGTCCCCCAATGGTGTTGCACATGACATCGTAAGCACTCAAATGCAAATATGGCTCTTCTGTTCCTCGACCATGATACTTAGGAAAATTTTGGATCGCCTGGGAACGCACTTCAAATGACCTTCCATGTTGTTGTGGGATGACAACTGGAGATGGATTATAAGGAATGGATGGTCTGAAGTGGCTCTCAATCCCTCTAACATGGCCCCTGTCATGTCTACTTGGAATGCCTCCCTGATTGTCAGCAGGAGGAATGACATTCCTAGGACCCGGTCATCTTTGCCTATTGATAGGCTGCTGTGGTGGTGGGATTGGTGTAGGAATATCATGCTGAGGTGGTTGCTATGGCAACCTGTGATCAAACTAATGCTCTTTCGATCTTCCAAACCGAACACATGTATCCTGTCTCCTATGCACTGGTGGCCTAACCCTCTGTCTTTCCCTTCTGTTCAACTCATGAGTATCACTCTCATATTCCCCAAACTCATCTTCAAACCCATATGTCTCGTCCTCATAATCTAACCCTGAATTGTATGAATGAAAACCGGGTGGTGGGGTTGACTGGAATATAGATGGCTTTGTCATAGGTGGTTGTGAAGTTAGTGGTGGTAGGGGATTTGTCACTATCCTCACATATGGTGAAGAATAGTGAGCTTCGGGTCTAAACTCAAAGGATTGGCTTACTTGTGGTAAGGAGTGGCCAAATTTTGGTAATGGTGGAATTTGGCTAGTGGATTGGTTGAGGTTCTCATCTGTTCTAAGTGGAGGAACAGATGATGAGAACAAGCCTGAGGTGGCTTGTTGCTCTGGTGGTAACTGACCTGCAAGAGGCAGATCAGATTGCTTCCCGTGATCCGGTTTATTCTCCATGTTGGTTGGAGAAGACACCACTGTATTTGTTCTATGAAAAACTCTGTTTTGCCTAGCAGTCTTCTCAATCTCTGGATAAAAAAGCAATGGGGAGGTTTTGTTGGAGTATCTTGTATGATGCATACAACTGACAAGTCACATGCACAACACAAACAAGAAAACCCGTGTAACACTGAACCAAAAAAAAAAATAAGATAGGAAAAGTAAATAAGAATTTTGATTTTTGTAAGATGTAGCAAACAATAACAAATTAACACTAAGCGCAATAACTCCCCGACATCGACCCCATTTTGATCGATGTCGTTTGGTCAATAAAAAACAATGCTTAAACACCTTAACTAGTAAGGGTAAGTAGAGTATCGTATCCACGAGGAGTATGTGAAAAGTGTTACTTTGTTACAATATTCAAAGACAGAAAACAATGACAACTGATTTGGATTTGGGTTTAAAACAATAATGAGAGAGGTAATTCTCTTTGGGGTTCGGGTATGCAAACACAAGTTCCTTCAAAATAATTAGCAAGCAATTACATAGACATAATCATACGGTTCAATTGAATTCAGTGATAATATGAGAACCGGTTGTAAATAAAATTTATTCTCATACAACCATCAATGACAAACCAACTATAATCCAACCCCCAAATTGTCCCCGATGTAAAGAAACCCGAGACTATTGAGACTTGAACAACAATTCGAAATTAATCAATGAAGTTTAAAGCATTCAATCAATAAATGAAATCATATGGCTTAACATGCCAATCAAGATTACAAACCAAGCTAATCATATAAGAGTTCACAAATATTTACAAAACCCTAGATCCAAAGAGGACTACAAGAGATTTAGCCACTCATACTCATAACAATAATCAAATCTAATGTACTGGGACTTACAATCATGAAATATTAAGAACAATCGACCCAAGAATGATGGAATTCGCCCTCTTGAAGTTCTGGAACGGCTGTGGTCGAAGATAATCGGGAATGGGGGCAGATAGAGATTAAAACCTGAATTAGGTTAAGTTTTCTGTAAAAACAGATTTTCGCGTGTCGCGAAGATTTCTTTCCATCAATGTCTCGGTTCACTCTTCACAGCCTTGCGCCCTTGCCTCGTCACTATTTCAGGTAACTTTAATTTTTCTCTAAATTTTGCTTATCATATTATTTTACTATAATGCTATGACATATGTGTTATTTGTTAATTGTAATTAGTGACAATGTGTGTACTATGTGACCCGACCCGACCTGAACCGGACTGAAAAAATTTATTATTTAGCGACAAACAACCGACCCTAAAAGTTCCGACCCCCATGAAAAAAATTCCTGGGTCCGCCACTGCGCCCGACCTCCAAAACTATCCTTCCACGGTTGTGGGTCATCAACATGTATCATGGCGGGATTATTGTCAACATATTTTTTACGATGTCGCTCAGTATACCTCTCTTGTGATTTATTAAAACAAAAAAATAAAAGTGCTAGTTTATTAAATATTTTAAAACATAAATGCTAGAAATATTTCATATCTAGTATACCTATGTTAATTAACAAGTATCTTATAATGTCAGTGATAATCTCAAATTTGTGGGTTAGGGTAGCAATTGCTATCTATTGATAGTTAACCAACAAGTATTTCATATTTATATAATTTTATTTTGCTAGTGATTATCGACACATCTCTTCTGTTTTTGAATTGTAGACGACGATGATACAAAGTTTTCCTGGTGTTGGATAAGTGGGGCAATTTGATTTTTTTTTCTTTATTTATTTTTATTGTGTGGGAAGGCACATCAAGAAAAAACGAGTATTAGCCATAACTTATTACAAACAAACGGATTCTTCTGTATCAATAAAAACCTAAAAAATTGAAAATGGAGAATTGAACAAACCGTCAGTAATATCGTCGTTAATTACCGGCTGACACCATAAAGTTGACATTATCACTAACGGACACCATAACCCATGAAGTTTCGATTATCACCAACGTAACAGTGACACCCGTAAATCAAAATTTGATTATGATACGTGAGGAAAGTTTTTCGTGAACTTGAGATTATATAATATAATTAATAATATATGGTCAACAATTTACAAATTATTTGTTTAATATTTGTAAATTGCCGCTTTAAAAGAAAGACTAGCTAGAGGTGGAAGCAGTAAACGCGACACGGGATGCGAAGGTGTAGAGGCAACATAGGGAGTTGGATGGTGACCAGACGATAATACAACTGCTCCAATCGACAACGAGAAAGTCACTAATACCAGATGACCTTCCCTACATAGTTAAAATTTTCTCTTGTATATTATATAAACATTTTTTGTATTTATTTATTTTATTATAAGGCCACCCGGTATACTGAATGTGGTTAATGACGTGATCTTACGTGGGTCATTGATCACGGCATGATCAATGTGGAACACCACCCCCTCGAGCCAATAATCATGGCGTGATTATTTGGCGTGAGATTTTTCACACGAGAAAGTGGAGCATTTTTTAGATTGTCCTGTTGGACTAGCTGTTGAACGGCTCTAAATTAAAAAAAATGTTTTTTTTCATTATTCTCATCTGCTATATAAACACAAATACCTTTCATACTATACAAAAAAAGTTTATACTACTAAATTGTCTTCATCATCAATCGAGAAAACCCAGGTAATGACGTTTGGAGCTATGACATCGACGGCGGTTAGGTGGTGGCAAGAGGCGGAATCGTCCTCAAGACTATTAAAACGAAGCGCACGTCTCAACCGTGACCGGGCGGCTGCTAACACACTTTTACTCAAAGATTACTTTGACGAATGTTGTTTATACGGGGAGAAGCAATTTAATACACGGTTTCGAATGAGTTGGAGATTATTTTTAATAATTAATATTGATCTCGGGAGAGACGTGCCTTGGTTCTGTCAATGTGTTGACGCGAGATGTCGGGTTGGCTTCACCTCCATTCAAAAGTGTACAACCACGATTCGTCAAATGGCGTATGGTACCGCTAGCGATTCGTTTGACGATTACTTGAAGATGTCAGAATGAACGAACAGGTCATGTACTTACAAGTTTTCTAAAGCTATAGTTTTATTGTACGGTAAAAGATATTTACGTAAACCGTCGGCTAGAGACATTCAACAGTTATATGATTTTCATGAAGCTAAACACGGATTTGTCGGGATGCTTGGTAGCATCGATTGTACGCATTGGGATTGGAAAAAATGCCCCAATGCGTGGCGAGGTCAGTTTGCGCGCGGCGATCATCCTCGACTAAGTATTATGCTTGAAGCTGTGGCTTCAAATGATCTATGGTTTTGGTATGCATTCTTTGGCGTTGCTGGTGCGAACAATGACATTAATGTTCTTAATCAATCACCTATATTCGACGATATGATCACGGAACCGCACCAGACTCATCGTTTGAACTTAGAGGATCGCATTACAAGTGTGGGTATTATCTAGTCGATGGAATATATCCGGAATATGCAACAATTGTCAAGTCTCGTACGTGTCCGGAATGTATTAAACGTACTAATTATAAAAAAGCTCATGAGGCGGCAAGAAAAGATATTGAACGAGCGTTCGGTCTATTGAAGAATAAGTGGCATATAATAGAACGGCCGACTCGATTTTGGTCTCAAATCAAAATCCGAAACATTATGTATGCTTGTGTGATTTTGAATAATATGATTTTAGAGGATCAAGCAGCGACAATTTGTCAATACAATCCAAATGAGTAGGAAGTTACTTACGAAGAAATTGATAAAGATCAAAAGCGAGTAAACCGTCAAGAAACACGCAATCGAGAAATTCATAACGCACTAAAGGCGGACTTGATTGAGTATGTTTACGAAAAATCAAATCATTAGTAATGTAATTTTTATTTTAGTAATGTAATTTTTTTATTATTAATGTAATTTTTTTAATTATTAATGTAATTTTTTTTAATTATTAATGTAATGTTTTTATTATTAATGAATATTATTTATTATGTTTTATTTTATTTAAATAAAAATTAAAAAATAAACATTTAATTATCACACCACCACAATCACATGGATATACCCCTTGCCTAGTGATGGGTGATGTGATTTTACAGATAGTGACGTGGCACCACGTGGCGTGCAGTTTATTATCACATCACACCATAATCACATTGGTATACCCTATGCTCTAATGATGGTACACTTTATTATTATTTGTACATTTTATTTATATTTGCAGAAAATTGACAATATTCTCTTTTTTTTTTCTTTCCTTTAAATAAAATAAAATTTATTACCGTTGGTACCATTCGATAATCCATCGTTGATACTAAAATTGGTGACCCTTTAGTGATCTGTGTCGGTTTTTCATAAAAAAAACACATTACCCATGCTGATGAATTTCTGAGTATATGTACGTAGGTGAAAATCATTTCTTTTAAAAATATATGTAAAAGTTGGTGACAAAGTAAAAAGAGTAACAATATTTGTTGGATTAATGCTTTGCTTTGAAAAAAGTTTGTGGTGTTTTGCTCATGTGACTAAACACGTTAATGGCCATTTTATATTTAAAAAAAATGATCAATATACGTAAAAGAAAGTGTATCTAAAAATACAAATAAGTTAAACATAAATATTTAGACACGTGATAAAATTTAAAAAATATATATGTAGATAGCATATCAAACATTAAATAGAATAACTTTTTATGTGTTATCCCCATGCAATTAATGTTTGATATTACATATTCAATGTGAAAATTTATTTTTGACATATTATATATATGGATTATATATAATAATAATAATAATAATAATACATATATGCATTTATCATTCATTTGCATAATAAAAACATCATTTTTCATGTCACTCTTATATGAGAGGGGTATGCCGGTGTATGAGACTATGAACATTAATTATTTTTATAATATTTAATTAAGTGATGTGAATGTAGTATGTATTGTGTGTGAGAGAGAGACTCACGCCCGTGCGAGAAATCTCACCCCAAAGACTTCATGTTATATTGTTATGGATATGATTCAAATTAATTGTAATTGCAATTAAAATAGGAAGATAAGGATTTTTTTTGAATGATTCACTATAAGAAGGAGATGGGAATATAGAGAAAATAGGGTAAGAAAACTAGAGGAATTACATGATGCATACTCTCTTGCCTACAATACTTGATGATGTGGAATTCATCACAAAATCCTTCAATGTATTGGGCCTGTTTCTAATTCTTGAGTTGGACTCCCTTGTTGGGTTCATTATGGTGTTGGTGTGTATAACCTTCACGAGCCTTTCATGTCGCGATGGGGCGGTGTTTTACGCCTCTAACCCTCTTCACGCCCTCTCATAAGAGGTATATCGGATACCCTAATAATCTGAAGAACCACATAGTTCATATTTTCAAATCTCTTTATTAGATTAGTTTGACTAAAATATTAATTGCACTAAAGTTCATACTTTAATTAAAACATCATTTTAAAATGTTTGCCGTTCTAAAACAAAATAAAAAAACATCATTTAATAATTTATTAGCGTGAACATAATTGTGCATTAATTATAGTTAATTGCACTAAAGTGTGTATATGTACAATAATCTATCAATTCAGTCTTTTTGAACAAAGTTTGATAGATAACTTGTTTATACGAAGATGATGAACAACTGCAAAAACGGGAGCATGTGTTTCTCTATCTTAATGATTGTTGGGGTTGTGCTGGTGTGTGCCATCGCGTGTTTCATAATACGCGGGTGCATAACGAAAGTGAAAGAAAGAAGTATAGGAAACGGTGGACTCGAAGGTTGGTGAAGATGAAAAACCAAGATTGTGATTTCAATTGGATATTTGCAACCATGAAATGTTTTTGTGAAAGTATTTATGTTGTTGTTCTTTTCAATTTTCCGTTTCCAATAAGCTTTTCAACGATGATGAACCTAGCTGTTTTTGGCTTAGCAACGTTGTTTCATTGGTGATTTTAGTGTAATCGATTATTTTTAATTAGAATTTACAAGATCAAAGGTATTTTAATAACGTTATAGTACGAATTTGAAGGTGAAGAGTGCTTGCTCTGATCTCACGCCCATCGAAAAACTTGCCTTAAAAGTTTGAAAAGTTTTGATTTGAACTTAATATTAACTAAATCATTAGGTTAGGTTAAAGTTGATTATTGCTAGTGAGCTTAGTCTTCATATGCATGTATTTATATTGTTACATCTTCGTAATCAGTGGCGGAGCTTGAAAAACTAAGTAGCAGGGGCCGAAAGTCATGAGACCAATTTTTTTTCTATCGCTATGTTTCAGGTTATATGTTCGAGTCGGGCCAAACAAATCAATAATAAATAACTTTAAATATCAAATTATCTATTATAATGCGAGAGAAAATGATAAGTACCTAGAAGAAAATTACAACTCAGCCCAACAACCTTTAATATTTTTGAATTCATCGATTATGGATTCCGAATCAAACTTATCAGCAATTTTTTTTCTATTTAAATCACCAAGCTATTCGCGAGATACTCATCTACCATCTTATTGCGAAGGCAATTCTTGAATATTATCATTGCTGAAAATCCTCTTTCTGTTGTTGTAGTAGAAACCGGAAGTGTCAAGATTAGCCGAACCACTCTATCAAGCAAATAGTAATTCTCACGTTTCTGAGTTTCCACCCGACTTTTGCATAAATCAGAAATATTTGATACACCAGTTATCTTGGTATTCATTTTCATCTCAATATTAAAATCTTCTAACTGATATGTTAAATAAGAATCAAGAATGCAAGAAATCAAGAAATTAGTGTTTCAAGTTTCAACTTTCAATAGTTGCAGACTTACAGCGGCGGCGACTGGCGAGCAGGCGGATCAACGGCGGCGACTGGCGAGCAGGCGGATCAGGGACTCAATTCAGCAACGATTTGAGGGAAAATGGGTCTGATTAAGTTTCAAGGTCTCAGGTCTGTATGGATCGATCTATTAATTTAGGGGAAATGAAGTTAGGGTAAATTAATTTTGAATTTTTCATTTTCCCTCCTAAACTTACACTTTTGTTTTTTAAATGCACAATCTATTTTTTTATTTTTTAATTTCGTACCCATAACTTATTGAATCAATCTGAACATAATATTGAACTGATATTTTTAAGAATAAATAATCAGAGACGGTCAAGAATTCTTTATGGAAAAAATCAGCGGGAGCTGGCTCAATACGTAAAAAAAATTTCAGACGAAAACAGAAAAAATTACACTACTAACGAAAAAAACAGGGGGCACCCATGAATGTAACAAGTAATATGTGCGTGGCTGCCTAAGATTGGGTTATGTTCGTGAACAGTGGTTGTTGTACGTGACGTCGACTTTGCAAATTGTATGTTAGTATATATATATAATGATCCGCAATATATAAAAAAGTATAAAAGGAGAGATAGCAAAACGATAGCAATTTGGGTGGAGAGATAAATAAATATAAAAGACAGGAATTTGATTTCAAATTTGGAGATAAGCCATTTGTAGTGGTTTCACGTCCCCCTCTTTTATGCTCCGCCATATCACTGTCACATCAACACATGGGCAATCACTGTCCAGAATCACTAAGGTACGTAGTGGTTTCACGCCCCACAAATTGTGTCATTTGACTGTATATGAAATTACAGATATTGTCATGTGACTTCAATAATTACACTGGATGTCTTTTTTTTTAACCTTTGCACATATTTCGTCCTTTTCACTAACTGATGTTAACTTTCTTTAGTTAAGTTTAGTCATGTGCCAAACACATGAGGGTGATATCGTCATTTTACCGTATAAAGAACGAAAAATGTAATTTAAAACCAAAATTTAATTATTTTTTTATTTAAAACCATCGGTTTAGGTCGTCGAAAAACATAAAAACAAATACTAAGACCGGTTCTAATAATACCAACACGGGCAATACATACACCACGTGTCAAATAAAAATACACGTCACATGAAAAATTTAACAAATTAATTACAGGTCGAAGTAAAAATAAAAAAGGGAAAAGAAAAGAAAAAAAAAGCCCTACTATTATAGAAGTGAACTTGGGGCTCCGTGCTACTATAAGAAATAGGCAACCACTACACCAAGGAAAATTACGGAGTTAATTGCAAAGAAAAAAAATACATACGGCGTAACATGTTTCTGTATAATAAAAAGCCAATCGTGAACAGGAAAAAAGAAAAGACCAGTGTCCTACACACTTACAATCATACTAAAGGAGTTACTTTAGATTGGTTTTCATGATGTTCGTTTAGCTTCTCTTTGAATTAACTAATTAAGGGGATGTTCAAAACACAACTTCCAAAGGGAAATTACATAGAGATAGAAGGCAAACGGGCAACAAGCTGCGCCGCCAACCCTTTTTGAATAACAAAACCAAGTCTGATTTAAATTTGGTGCGTTTAGTGTTTTTCTAGCTACTAGCTACATGGTAGTTGTTCTTATTAAAATCTCTGTCGTTTAAAAAAATCATCCATTAACCGTAAACAATTTTAAAATTAACACTCTAAAATATAAATAGATTCTTTAGAAAAGCTTTATACATAATTGGTTTAACCTGTTTCTTAAACATTTAATGTATGGAAAACATGTTTATTAGACGGGTAATATTAGAGTTAACTTGTTTAATAAATGGGTTATAGTGACCAACCCAAACCTAATTATTTTTGTATCGTGTTTGTGTCGTGTCATTAGTTGTCGTCCCAAATTTAGATGTCGAATAATTTATTAAATATTTATATCAAAAGTTATACCGCGAGTCAAGAAAGCAATGTATGATATGATTTAAAATGTTGGTTAATTTGGCGTGCCCGCAAGAACAAAATCTATAACAATTAAACTATCTCCTCCTCCAAGACAATTGAAGACATCAAGACAATCACTTTTTTATGAAAGAAGAACATTGGCGATTTATAATTCGTAAATTGGTCTATTAATTTTTGTTTCTATGATTAGTTGAAAGTGTAAATATGTAAATTTTATATTCCACCGTTTGAAGATGGTCAAACGTATCCTTATCGTAACTGCGAAAAAGTGAAAAGGCACCTCCTTTCAACGGTGGCCTCGACTCAATATAATGAAAGAGAGGGTGCTTTACGTAATTTTATATTGTGACCTATGATTGCAAGAGATCAAGCTGTAGAAAACAAAGATGCTGCCCACGGATTTGCCGTGCTCAAATTTTTATATACTTATTTAATTACTTCATTTACATATGGCATTGGTTATGTCATACAACTCGTATAGTAGCAACACAGTCATATCAAACAATATTACGGGTTATATGGTACAATACAACTTATATGCTCTATATCTTTTAATATTAACTTTTTATTTATTGTAAACCTTGGTTTTAAAAAGCGCGCCTGAGGCGCGAAGCGACATAAGGTCAAGGGTTGGGCTTTAGGTTACATAAGGCGCGCCTCTGCGGTTTGAGGGGTTTTTTTTGCGCTTAAGGGTCTTTTTTGGTATGTTTTGTTGCTGTTTTGGACTTTTGGAGGTGGTAATAACTAGTAATTTTAGTCATTTTCATGGTTTATTGTAATAATTTCCTCTTTTGGATGTTTTATATGTTTAATATCAACTAATATGTTTAACATTATTGAGAATTTAGATGTTTAACATCAGTTAATGTGTATATACATTATTTAAATGTTTTTTATAGTATGTGCGCCTCGAGTACGAAAAGCCCTACGCTTTTACGCTTTGCGCCTCGGATTTAGACCTCGTCGCCTCGGTGCGCTTCTCGCTTTTTAAAACCAAGTTGTAAACAAAATAAAACTAGATAGCTAGATGCATGAAAAACTTACAAATTAGCAGACTGATTGAGGTTCAGGGATAAATGTGATAAAGTGTGTGTATGTATGTGAAGTATATCAGATTTTATAAGAGATTAGTCTACATCGTCAAATAAATTTGGATATATTTTTATTTAGTTAAGCAACATTGAACAATGGAGAACCAAGACTTAAAACCCATTTTAAACCGACCCTCACTTCATTTCTTCATCCACCCACCCACCTCGCTCAGGGCCCGATTTTGTCTTGGGACCCAAAATTATAAATTATATATATATATATACTAGTTTAGATCCCGTGTTTACATACGGGGTGAACAATATCAATATTTAAAATTTTTAAATCTTTATATATATATTTTACAGGTGTAAAAATATATTACATATACTACGGATATAAACAAAATCAAAATATGTAAAAATTAATATATAATTGGGTTTCGAAAATATATTAATTACTATTTAATGTAATTTGACTTTCAATTACTATTTGATTGAAATAAAAGTTACATAATTAAATTTTAAAGTTTCATATAAGAAAGGATACTTTAAAAAAATATTTTTATTAGTGTAATTAATATTTTCTTTAAATATATATTATTATTTAAAGATAGAAGTGCATTAAATAAGAGAGAGAGACGGGAAAAAAATGATGAGAATGAATATGGAGGTGACAAGTGGCACTAAAAACCTTTCTTTATTATACAGTATAGATTATATACAAAAATATATTTAATATAAACTGAGTTTAAAAAAGAAATTACAATTAACAATTAACTTATGGGTCAAATAAACTGAGTTTAAAACCCATTAACAATTACTCCATCATTTGACCATGTCCAAACTAAAAATTTTACCTAAAAAAAAATTAATATATAATTGGGTTTCGAAAATATATTAATTACTATTTAATGTAATTTGACTTTCAATTACTATTTGATTGAAATAAAAGTTACATAATTAAATTCAATCGGATGAATTCAATAAAAAGAGGTTTTTTAATTGATTTTTTTTGAAGAAAAATCAAATATAGTGTTGTTAAAATTTTCATCATATTAATGATTTTTTTTCTTCATATATTTAACTTTATATTTTAAATTTATAGGAGACCATTTTCTTTAGTAGCATAGGGCCCCCGAAATCTCACGGACGGCCCTGACCACCACCACCTCCGGCCACTACCGCCTCCACCGCAACACCTTCTTCCGGCGACCACCATGAACCTTCTCCCAACTCACCCACCCCTCCACAGCCTCCGACCACCCCCTTATTCACCCTTCGTTTCAAGGTTTCTGTAAAGAGGAAAGAACGAAATCAAAAATCACAGTCGTGTTTTCCTAACTAACTCCCCACCGTCGTGTTTTTTTGCCCCTCGATTTGTTTCCATCGATTGCAGATTAGAAAAATTGGATTGAAACCACTGGAGAAGCAAGACCTCGTTTAGGGCGGTTGCAAAAAACATAAAGGTTCGATTGAAGGCATTGGTTAACCTTGTTTTCCTCTAATTTCGCTAATAGGTGTCGGCATCAGCCTCTGCGTGGGTTGAACAAAATCGCTGGCCACCCCTCATAAGTTCAGAGCCACTTGATCTTACTTTTTGCCTAAATTGTTTTTTAGCTCCACTGGTTTGCCCACCAAACTACCCAGACTTCATCTTCTTCGTTTGGGTTGGATTTTATTTGTCTCTTCATATCCAATAAAGGGTTGGCTACAGGGATTGAAAAGTTGTCGAAAAAACAGGTGATGATGGTGGTGGTACTAGCAACCCCAATATTCAAGGCGGTTGATTTCTTGAATGTGGATCCTCTTCCCTAGCATGTGAATTAGGGTTACAAAATGAATGGATGAATTGTGGTTTTATTAATTATTAAGTGTATTTGAGAATTGGGGTTTTATTAGGGGTAAAAAAGACGAAAATGTCTTCTCATGTGAGGGACACATGACAAGAGTTAACAGAGGGTTTGGATGGGGGTTAGTCAAAAGGACGTAAAGTATGCAAATGTTTTAAAATAAGGACATATAGTGTAATTAATGAAGTCAAAGGACAATAGTTGCAATTTGCATAATAGTTAAATGACACAATTTGTAATTTACTCTATTTTTTAATAATTCACTATTATTTAATTAAAAGAAAAAAAAAGAAAAGAAAGTTATTATGTGGCTTCATTTGATTGGATGATTAATGGAAGAGGTCTGTCCCTTAGTCGTGAATGCCCCCATGCCCCATTCACGTCCATGGGGGGCGGTGTTCACGCCGGTGAACGCCCTGTGTTTCACGCCTCTTTTACGAAAGGCATTTGCTAGAGAGATTTGAAAATTTGGGTAAAAATCACCGTCTCCCTCAACTATATAATCCCACCTTTTCTTTGATAACCCTTTGAGTCGTATAAGAAAAAAAGGAGATATAGCAAAACAATAACAATAGTTTTAGAGCGCAACAGTTGCGTATCGAAATCGGTCGATGAGTTAAGCGAGAATCTTATGACCGTTTGGAGAAAATTTAAGAGTTTGCCTTCATTATCGTGCATATCGATTAAGGTACGGATCTTTGACAACTTATTTGTATGAATTTAGGTTTTCTCTGCTCCGTAGCAGGAGATCTAAATTTGTTATTATCTGGCTCTGAAATTGTAAAACCTCAACTGGCTAAGGCTGACGTATCACTACATAGTAATCAGAAATCAAACATAATTCCACATGTGTTATTAAAACGTTACAAAGATAGACTTAAACACGAAATTTTCCTTAATCTCTTCCACCTACTTTGGGATTGAATTGATTTGTTTGAATTCAAAATTTGAATATGATTTGTTTACACGGATCACGGATGGGTTTCAAATTTGATTTTGGAAAGGATGGTTTGCATGGTGCACTTGCTTTGTGGATTTACGTGTGCATGGAGGATTTGGTTAATATGCTTGGGCTTGCAACGTTCCTCGACTCTGTTGGCCCACTAGAGGTTACGGACGCATGCGTGCTTGATTTTAATTTGGGCCTAATTTGTTTCAGGTTGGAATTGTTTGCTTTACACGGATCTCGAAAATTGTGCGCATGGGGATGGATTAATTAAATCGGGCTCCAAATTCCGAGAACTCCCTTGGGCCGTATCTAAGAGCTAAAACATTAAGAGCTCTTAATGGTTCAACATTGTTTTTAAGCTGAACCATTAACAGGTTAAATGAACTATTAAGAGGCTGACGAAATCTGTAACAAACACCTTATATCTCTGACCGATTTAATAGAATCATTAAAAGGCTATCAAATATCCCCTAACTACTAGTACGGTTGAGGAAAAGGCTTAATGGCTTATTAATGTTTATGATAACGTTGAATGTGCATAATGTCTCTTTAATGAAAATTAGTTTTTACAATAATCCCGCCGAGAACAACTCTAGTTACTTTTAAAAAGAGGGATTTAATAATAATAGTTTTAAGGGTTGTTAAGAGACAAGGAGACGATTCTTCATTACAATGTATTGTTGTCAAATTACAACTTTTTGAAACATGATTTGAAGCACCACAACTAAAACAAACTTTATCACAAGACGCCTTAGCCTGATAATTGTCATCACAAGATGAAGATGATTGTGATGTTAAGGCGTCTGAACATGACACAATTCTTTCTTCATTAACTTTGTCTTGAAGACTTTGTTCTTCCTTTAATCTGAAAAATTCCATGTTGCTCATGGTTTCTCGTGGTAAATCATTCACAATAATTCTTACACTTTTAAACTTGGTAACACAAGGCATATCACTCAAAGATTTAGGAATATAAGTTAAAGCATTTTTAAAATTAGAAATGTCATTTCCCAAACCTATATGCTCAAAAGGCATAGAATCAAAATACAAATTTTCAACATGTTCACAAATATCTGGTTTTGATACGGACATATTATTACATTCATCTGGCACAAGTTCATCAAAAACATTTCTAGGACCAGAATTCTTATCACAATCATCCTCTGAACTTACACAATTTGACTCTGCACATAAAGCAAAACTGTCAGAATCTGAGGACGTAATATAATCATCAGTAGATAAAGTACACACATAAGGAGTAGAAACATGAGCAACAGATATATCAGCAAATCTACATGACTTAGAATAAGGTGGTGGATGAGAATTATATCCAAGACCCTCCGTGCCTTTTCTATTAAATTGTTTCAAACAAAATTTTCTGATCCATATCTATGTGGTCAACTTGTAATTTAGCCTTTTCAGCCACTTGGACTCTTTTAGTTAAAATTTTATTATTGATGGTTTGGGTATTAAGTTGCACAATTAAAGAATAATTTTCTACAGAAATATCACGAATTTTTTTAAGTATAACTTCTCATTTTTGGCCACAGAGTCATACATCACCTTAATGTGATCTCGTTCGTCAATCAAAGCTTGATTGATGAATCTATATTTTTGAATTTATTTAAACAAGATCTAGCACTACACAGTTTAGAAATAACCTCAGCTGGTACAGCAGTAAGATCCTCAGCTGGCTCGATCATGACACACTTTCCTTTCTCCTCGACATCTGCCATCAAGGCTTTGTCAGCAGCTTCCTTGGTCTGTTCTCCACAGTGATAGTGTCCATCAGCTTGACAAACAAGAGCTGTGGAGCTTGAAGATGTGTTGGATTTAGGAGGATTGGCAGTTTGCTTTCCTGAAGAAATCTTCTTTTCATGCTGATCTTTGGATGAAGGCTCTTTGCAATTTCTTGCAAAATGACTCATCTGGTCACAGTTATAGCACCTCACCTTCTTGATGTCAAACCCAACAGTCTTTCCTTGCTTGAATCTATCCACCCGTCCATTTGATGAATATCTTGGCTCTTAAAGTCATCATGGCCATGCACCAATCAATATCCATTTTTTCCAAATCATCAGAATTGATCTGCTCTAAGTCATCAGGTTGAAAACTGATCGGTTTCAAGTTTCCAAAAATCAGTGCATCATAGCACGACATGAAGGCAGTCATGATTGGGACATATTCATCAGGAATCATAGTAATAGTCTTTTGAGGAGCAGAGGAACTGGTAGATTGAATAGCATCAGCAGAAGGAGGAACATCAGTCTGGAAGTATAAACTACTAGAAGAGCTTGATCCAGCAATGAGAGCGGTGTTTCCAGACTGGTTGGTGGGAGTGACTGCTCCTTTCTTGATCTCAATCTCATAAGATTCAAGTATGCTGTAGACTTCTTGTTGAGACAGAGTGCTAAGGTTCTCAGTCTTCTTGATCATGATACGGTACATATTCCATTCCTCAAGAAGAGCATCTAGAACTTTCTTGTTCAATTCCACAGTCGGGTACTCAACACCCATCACTTTCAGCCTAGACACAATACTTGAGAACCGGTTGATTAAGTCAGATATAGATTCTCCTCTAACACTGCTAAACATCTCATATTGTTTCTTAATCATATCTCTCTTACTCTCCCTAACTTCAGCACTTCCTTCAAATCTAGTACACAAAGCTACCCGTAATTCTTTGGCTGTGGTGTACTCAGCAAATGTGTTGAAGATATCCATAGGAAGAGCCATGTCAATAGTCCCATAGGCCTTGTTGTCTCGGGCAATCAAAGAAATGTCCTTTTCATCATATTCAGCCATAGTCTTAGGACGCTGAACATCAGCAGTAGTGATAACGGGTTTGTGGGGACCATCTTTGATAGAGTTCAATAAGGTATGATCATGGAATTGGAAGAAAGTCTTCATTTTCTTGGTCCAGTCATCAAAGTCCCTTGTGGACACAAGAACAAGTGGTTTGTTCCCTCCAAAATACTCATTGGAGCTTGAAGTTGCCATAATCTCAGAAGTTGAAAAACAAACGATAACTAGTTTCGGGTGGATAGGATCAATCGAAACTACTAGTCTCGATTGAGAAATGACTGCCCGAAACTTCTAGTTTCGATTGAAGAAACATAACCCGAAACAACTAGTTTCTATTGATGAACCCTTGGCAGAAAAACAGAAACCTCAGTAGAAACTACTAGTTTCGGTTGAAACTAGTTTCAATACCCAAAGTTTCGGGTGAACAATCTGCACAGATTAGTTTTGATATAACAAGACAAATGACTAGTTTCGATTGTACCTTCACCATACAAAAGTACAGACAAGAAGTTTCGATGATAAACAAATTTGCAGAGAATGTTCCCCAGTAGTTTCGATGCCTTCTTCTCCAAGTCAGAAAAACTCCATTGATGAAATGCTTCAGTAATCAATATATCAGAAATACAAAACCAATCCAGCGAAAATCTTCATCTAATTCTCCTAATCACTAAACCAACCTCCGATCTTGAAATCACAAACAAAATCACTTAGAAATCGATGAAACAGTAACACCGAGGCAGTGAAACAGTGTTCCGAGATTTTGAAGCAGAAAAACTTCGAAATACCACACAAATCACCTAGAATCGATCACAAAACCTGATAATACTAAAAGAATCAAGAGCATATAGCTCTGATACCAATTGTAGATCCAGATTTCACTAAGAAATCTCACAAATGATCGATTATCCACTGACAAAGGCGAAAACAGTGTGTATGGTGGTGAGACAGAGGATAGAAACAGATTTGGTGAAGATAAAAGGCTAAACACACTCACAATCAACACAAATTTGATATGAAAAATGTAAGAACAGTGCAAAGACTGAAAATGCAGATTGTATTGATTGAAGAACAATGAAAGAGAAGGTTCAGGGTTACAGCCGCTACTCACACCCTAAACATTCTCTAACTAGGCTATTTATAGTAGTTTGACAGCCATCGAAACTATGTTAACCAAAACTAGTAGTTCCGTTTGAGCATTTACAAGTGATAGAACAATCTGTCAAAACTACTATATATCGAAACTATTAGTTTCGATTGAACAAATTTCAATCGAAACTAAGTAGTTTCGATGGCCCAGACTTAGTCTAATTAAAAAAATAAATTACATCAAATGAAATTACAATACTGAAATGACAAATAAGTAAGTCTAAGTTAACATTGTTCAAAATACATTGATGTTATCAGCTTAAATAATCTAACTCTACACATATTTATAAACCGATTTTTTTGAGTTACATTTAAAGGTTTAATATATTTTATCATTATTTGGTTTTTTTACCAACCCATTTTTGTCCACCCCGTATAAAAAGTTCTTGTATTCGCCATTGACAGCAACGAAGAGGCAAACAACAAAAGGTTAATTTGAATTGAAGGCCGCATCTAAAAAATCACTGATAGGAGACGATGGAATTAGGGTGTCAATTCCTGACATGAACCCGAACCCAACACGAAAAAAAAGTTTTTGGGTTGGAGAATACAACCCGTTTAAAAAACAGGCCAGGTCCGGGTTAACCTATTTAGAAAACAGGTCGGGTCCGGGTTGACCCATTTAAAAAACAGGTTGACCCGATAACCCGTTAATGTTGCAAAATTTTTTTATATATATTTCCCTTTGTAGAAGCGTTTGTTCAATTACTTTTGTATTTTGTGTTTACCGTAAAAGAAATATACTTAAACCAAAACCTTTTTTTTTCCTTTCAATAGATGAGTATTCAATTATTTTTCGGTTTACCTTAAATGAATTAGATTTTGAATGTAGTAGTTCAGGATTTTAATTTAGATAAATGTGTTAAACAGATCAGGTTCAGGTTGACCCGAATTTAATGTATTCATGTTAGGGTTGAAATTTTTGACAGGAATAAGTATTTGGATTGGTTTAGGGTTGAAGAATTCAACCCGCCAACCCGTCAACCCAAAACCCGTTAACCCGCCAACCCACCAACCCGACACGATTGACACCCCTAGGTAGAATGAATGGCCACTGTCACGACCACAACTGTCATCGACCACAACCACCACTGTTATCGGGCACAACCGCCTCTATAGTAGCCATCGACCACAACCGCCATAACCGTCAACCTCCGTTGAGCACCGCCAACGTCAATTCCCGTGTGTTTTTATAAAAAAATATATTAAAATATAAGCAAATACAACTTGTACCCTAGGCTTTTCATGTTGAAAAACACTGTATTATTGCTCACCCCCATGGTCTTGAAATAAATTGTAGAGACATGTTTTTCTGTATAAGCTGTTGTCATTATTGTATGTTTGAACAAAGATAGCTTAGTTTACTTTATGTCATTTTATTATTGTAATTTCAGTTTCTGTAATTTACTGTTTTATTTAGTTAAGTCTGGGCCATCGAAACTATTTAGTTTTGATTGAGGTTTGTTCAATCGAAACTAGTAGTTTCGATAGATAGTAGTTTCGACAGGTCTGAGTATCACTTGTAAATGTTCAACCGAAACTAGTAGTTTCGGTTGACATAGTTTCGATACCTGTCATCTACTATAAATAGCCTACTTTGAGAATGTTTAGGGTGTGAGTAGCGACAGTAACCCTGAACCTTCTCTTTCATTGTTCTTCAATCAATACAATTTGCATATTTGTGTTGATTGTGAGTGTGTTTAGTCCGTTATCTTCACCAAATCTGTTTCTATCCTCTGTTTCACCTCCATACACATTTTTTTCGCCTTTGTGTGTGGAGAATCGATCATTTGTGAGATTTCTGAGTGAAATCTGGACCTACAATTGGTATCAGAGCATTATGATCTAGAGTTTTTGTAAGTATTATCAGGTTTTGTGATCGATTCTAGGTGATTTGTGTGGTATAAAATTCTCGGAAGCACTGTTTCATTGCGATTGCTACTGTTTCATCGATTTCCAAGGGTTTTTGTTCGTAATTTCAAGATCGGAGGTTGGTTTAGTGATCAGGAGAGTTAGCCGAAGGTTTTCGCCGGATTGGATTGTCAGTTCTGCATTATTGATTTCCGGAGCTTTTCATCAATGGAGTATTTCTGAGCTTGGAGAAGAATGCATCGAAACTACTGGGAACATTCTCTGAATTCCGTTGGTCATCGAAACTTCTTGTCTACTTTTTGTTTGGAGAAGGTACAATCGAAACTAGTTTTTTTTGTCTTGTTCTAATCGAAACTACTCTGTGCAGCTTATTTACCCGAAACTTTGGGTATCGAAACTAGTTTCAATCGAAAGTAGTAGTTTGTACTGAGGTTTTGCTTCTGAGCAAGTGTTATTCATCAAAAATAGTTGTTTCGGGTTGTATTTCTTCAATCGAAACTAAGCAGTTTCGGGCATTTTACTCAATTGAAACTTGTTTCTATCGAAACTAGTTATTTTGATTAAGTTTGTCCACCCGAAACTAGTCACTGTTTTAGTTTCGAGTTCGGATATTATGGCCACTTCAAGTTCAATTGAGTATTCTGGAGGGAACAAACCACCTGCTCTTGTGTCTACAAGAGAATTTGATGACTAACTAAGCAGATGAAACCGTTCTTCCAATTTCATGATCATACATTGCTGAATTCTATCACTGATGGTCCCCACTAGCCTG
Organism: Smallanthus sonchifolius; assembly: GCA_023525975.1. Classification (NCBI taxonomy): domain Eukaryota; kingdom Viridiplantae; phylum Streptophyta; class Magnoliopsida; order Asterales; family Asteraceae; genus Smallanthus; species Smallanthus sonchifolius. The sequence goes on along the minus strand of CM042027.1, from coordinate 14,672,582 downwards.
TAATCACTACTGCTGATGTTCAACGTCCTAAGACAGTAGCTGAATATGATGAGAAGGATCTTGCCTTGATTGCCCGAGACAACAAGGCTTATGGGACTATTACCATGTCTCTTCCCATGGATATTTTCAACATCTTTGCTGGGTACACCACTGCCAAAGACTTATGGGTAGCCTTGAGCACCAGATATGAGGGAAGTGCTGATGTCAGGGAAAGTAAGAGAGATCTGATCAGGAAGCAATATGAGATGTTTAGCAGTGTCAGAGGTGAATCAATGTCTGATTTGATCAACCGTTTCTCAAGCATCGTATCTAGGTTGAAAGTAATGGGTGTTGAGTACCCTACTCTGGAGCTAAACAAGAAATTCCTAGATTCTCTTCCTGAGGAATGGAATATGTATCGCATCATGATAAAAAAGACTGAGAATCTGAGTGCTTTGTCTCAACAGGAAGTCTACAGCATCCTTGAATCTTATGAGATTGAGATTAAGAAAGGAGCAGTTACCCTAACAAATCAGTTTGGAAACACAACTCTTATTGCTGGATTAAGCTCTTCTAGTAGCCCATACTTTCAGACTGATGTTCCTCCTTCTGCTGCTGCAATTCAATCTACCAGCTCCTCTGCTCCTCAGAAGTCCATCACCATGATTCCTGATGAATATGTCCCAATCATGACTGCTTTCATGTCGTGCTATGATGCACTGATTTCTGGAAACCTAACACCGGTTAGCTTTCAACCTGATGACTTGGAGCAGATCAATCCTGATGATTTGGAGAAAATGGACATTGATTGGTGTATGGCCATGCTAACCTTAAGGGCCAGAAGATTCATCAAACAGACTGGTTTAGACAGATTCAAGCAGGGAAAGACACTTGGGTTTGATATCAAGAAGGTGAGATGCTACAATTGTGATCAGCTGGGTCACTTTGCTAGAAATTGCAAGGAGTCGTCATCCAAGGATCAGCAAGAAAAGAAGATTTCCTCTAGAAAACAAGCTGCCAATCTTCCCAATACAAACACATATTCAAGTTCCACAGCTCTTGTGTGTCAAGCTGATGGACACTATCATTGGGGAGAACAAGCTGAGGAAGCTGCTGATAAAGCCTTGATGGCTGACGTGGAGGACAAGGGCAAGTGTGTCATGATTGAAGCCGCTGAGGATCTCACTGCTGTACCTGCTGAGGTTATTTCTAAACTTTGTAATGCTAGATCTTGCTTAAATGAAATTCAAAAATACAGATTCATTAATCAAGCTTTGATTGATGAACGAGATCATATTAAGGTGATGTATGACTCTGTGGTAAAAAATGAGAAACTTTACTTAAAGAAAATTCATGATATCTCTGGTGAAAATAGTTCTTTAATTGTGCAACTTAATACTCTAACCTTTAATAATAAGATTTTAAGTGAAAGAGTCCAAAAGGCAGAAAAGGCTAAATTACAAGTTGACCACATGGATATGGATTAGAAAATTTTGTTTGGGATAATTGATAAATAATTTAATGAAAAAGGCACAGAGGGTCTTGGATATAATTCTCATCCACCACCTTATTCTAAGTCAGGTAGATTTGCTGATATGCCAACTCCTCATGTTCCCACACCATTTGTTTGCACTTTATCTCCTGATGATTATATTACGTCATCTGATTCTGACATTTTTGCTTCATGTGTAGAATCAAATTGTGTAACTTCCGAAGATGATTGTGATGAGAGTACCAATGATAGAACTAATTTAAATGAACTTGAGTCGGATAATTGTAATAATATGTCCGTGTCAAAACCAGATATTTGTGAACACGTTGAAAACTTGTATTTTGATTCTATGCCTGCTGAGAATACGGGATTGGGATGTGATGTTTCTAAATTTAAAAATGCTTTGCCTTTTGTTCCTAAATTGTTGAATGTTGTGCCATGTGTTACCAAGTTTAAAAGTGCAGGAATTATTGTGAATGATGTACCACGTGAAACCATGAACAACATGGACTTTTTCAGATTAAAGGAAGAGCATCGTCTTCAAGACAAAGTTATTTATGAGAGAACTGTCTCATGTTCAGATGCCTCAACATCACAATCATCTTCATCTTGTGATGACAATTATCAGGCTAAGATATCTTGTGAAAGTGTGTTTTAGTTGTGGTGCTTCAAATCATGTTTCAAAAAGTTGTAAATTGACAACCACCAATTGTAATGAAGAATCGTCTCCCAAAATTTCCTTGAATTCATATGTGTTGTCTAAGTCTTCTCACAATAGAAAATCTAGGCGTAAAAGAATTAAAAATGCTAGAAATTATTTGAAAAGAACTTGGAAAATTAAAAATAATGTTCTATTTGATGACCGTGCTTCATCAAAGGAGGATTCTAATTATGATTCCACTGTGATGTCCTATCCTGACACGAAACTTTTTGATAGCAATGGTATTGGTCAAAACGTCTAAATGGTTCGTTGTGTATTGTCAATAAAGAAGAACCGACGACAACATTTGGCACGTAGATAGTGGATGTTCAAGACATATGACTGGTCATTTTAACTTGCTGCAAGATTATCGTCAAATTGATGGAGAGTATGTAGCTTTTGCTGGAAATCCAAGAGGAGGAAAGATTGAAGGAAAAGGAACAGTATCAAATGGTGTAAATAGTCTGGAATTTATCAACTTCGTTCCTCAATTGAAGTACAATCTGATGTGTTTCTTAGATTTATGACAAGGATTTTTGTGCCTTGTTCAATTCAAGATAATGTCTAATCTTGAAGCCTGGAGTGGTGATTCCAGACAAACTTATTCTCATGCGTGCTCGCAGAAGATACAACACATATAGCTTGGATATGAACAACCCATATCGTGCTTTCTTTCAAAAGCTTTCGAAGATGAATCGTTCCTGTGGCATAAGAGGTTGGGACATGTAAATTTCAAAACTATGAACCGACTGGTTCGAGGAAACCTCATCACTGGATTACCTCTTAAAGATTTCTCTCCTATGGAACACTGTATCCCATGTTCCAAGGGGAAACAACACAAATCTTCTCATAAGCCTAAAACCACAAATTCCATTGACTCTCCTCTCCAATTACTTCACATGGATCTCTTTGGTCCGGTGAGTGTCATGAGTCTTGGTCCGGTGAGATTTCTGGGTGAAATCTGGACCTACATAAATTTATATATATTATATAATGATTTTAAATAATTAAATATTTAAAATTTATTCTAATATTGTATTTAAATTAACTAAACCTTAATAAGATTTCAATTATATTTTGTCTTAAAATATAATTTTATAATTCTTAAATATTTATTATTTATTATTTATAATTCTTAAATATTCATTATTTGTTATTTATAATTCTTAAATATTCATTATTTGTTATTTATAATTAGAGTTAAGTACACAGATGGTCTCTGTGGTTTACTAAAACTTTGAATTTGGTCTCTAGTTTTTCAAAAGTACATGTATGGTTTGCGATTTGTAACGCATTTAGTCACCAACCAACAAATTTAAAAGTTTTAGCAGGTCTAAGTTAGAGACTAAATACGTTACAAAGTACAAACCACGGGGACCATACATGTACTTTTGGAAAAGTTTGGGGACTAAATGTGTTACAAAGTGCAAACCCCATGTAAGGCCCCAAACCCGGGAGGCCTCACTTGTTGGGTTTACTCATTCACAAACAGTTCTTAAACTTGAATATCAAATAACGCAGCGAAAAATTTCATTTTCAAAGATAAGATAACATTGTTCAACATACGGAAGCGTAACATAGTCTTACACATAAACATGACATAAACAAAAGATAACGGGATGCCAGACTTCATTGATCGGCCGGGTAACTCTTCCTCGCTTGCTAGCATCACCGTCCATCATCATACCTGCCTTAACCTGAATGTGCATACTAAAAAGTCAGCTACGCCGGAGAGTTCTAGCTTTACATAAAACCTTAACGTAAACATTTTTCCAAAGACATAACATACATTTATATAACAAAAATGTACGTAAAACATGTAGTAACTTAACATCATTAAAATATCGTAACATAACATCATAACATAAGTCACCCTAAACCGAATCTGCGCCTTTTCGTAACCGTCAATTCCTGACATCGTATTCCGACGGAAGAACCTAAGGCTCGTTACCTCTAGGTCATCCGTCACACTATTCTCCTAAGGCTAGTTACCTTAAGGCAGACCCAACGCCGTCTTAGGCACTGTTCCCTCGTGGGGAATAGTACCTTTCATTGGGATCCCGACAATCCCATGGGTGACCATCGTCACCCCCGTCACAACCAGTTGTACAACCGTTAGCCAGCCACATAGGCCCCCCATAAGGGTAAGGCCCATTCACACATACATACCTTAGCTTCCCGTAGGAATACGTGGCAGATTCGTTCTTTGCATGACTTTCATCAAAAACCTTTACCTCGTTTTAGTTAAAGCATTCATACGTTTTATTAAATAATATTTCATTCATAAATATTTCGTAAACTTTATTTTGGCAAAACATTCCTTTAACTCATTTCATCTTCCCCTTTCGGAAGCATCGTTTCGCAAGCCTTTCATTAACACATTTTTAACTTCCCTTTTCGGAAGCATCGTTCTTTAACCTTGTTTAGTAATTATCATTTCATAAACCTCGTTTTTGTATGTATGCACACCAGCCCAAAACATCATTTAAAACATTTAAAAAGGGCTCTAGAACTCACCTGATAAGCTAGTCTCGTTCTGTCCTAACAAAGGTCCAACGAGCGTCACACATGATCTGAATTGGTTAATTACACATACATCAGACCTAATCCAAATTACACGTTTTACTCATTCTGATTTAGGTGAACTTAAGGCTAAGTTCGCTCCCCACAGTCTAGGAGAACATATAGGCGAACTTATCCTAATTCGCTTGACTTGACCAAGCGAACTTACTAGGCGAACATAATCAAGTTCGCCCCTTGATACCATAAGCGAACTTATCAAGTTCGTCCTACCTGTGCCCGGCGAACTTAGTAAGTTCGCCATGCGGGCAGCCTTCTTCACCACCAAAACCCTAATTTTTGCATGCAGATCCGACCTTGTCAAGATCCAAACTTTTTACGTTCAAAACGTTTGCTTTTCATTCTAGAACTCAAATCTATGATTATCTTTTAGTTTCATTCGTAAAAACACAATCTTTTTATTCAAAACCCGAAAACCCCAAGGTAAGTAAAAACTCAGATCTTGGTTGAACCGTTACCTATATCGAGCTTTTGATTTAGAGGTTATCTTCACAAGCACTTGAGACACAAGCTGGTGGGATCTTGAGCGATTTCAGTACTTTCTCTCTCTATGGTTTCTCTCTCTAACATGCGATAAATGAGAGAATGTGTGTGGGTTGGTTTATTTATAGGAGAGGCCTCCCCTCCCCAAGCCCACCTCGCAACTAGCTCGGCCCATCCTCGGACCGTGTACCTTTGTCAGTTCATTCCATTCGTTCCGCTTTAAAACCGTTATTTTTATTTCTTGTTTTTATTTTTGGGATGTTACAAGTCTACCCCCTTACAATAGGTTTCGTCCCCAAAACCTATCATATGTCAAATAGTTGAGGGTACGACTCCCTCATTTCAGTCTCCGGTTCCCATGTAGCATCCGATCCCTTTCGGTGCTTCCATTGGACTTTAACCAACTGGATCACTTTGTTACGTAAACGTTTCTCCTTTCGGTCTAAGATAGCCACATGTTCTTCAATGTAGTTAAGGATGTTGTCGACCTCGATGTCAGTAAGTGGTACGTGAGCCGATTCATCCGCCAAACACTTTCGAAAGTGTGACACATGGAAGGTAGGATGGATCCCACTTAGCTCCTCAGGAAACTCCAACCGATAAGCGACTTCACCAACCCGTGTCGCTATTCTGAATAGCCCGACAAACCTCAGACTTAACTTTCCTCTATTCCTGAATCGTATGATCCCCTTCTAGGGCGACACCTTCAACATTACGCGATCCCCAACTTTAAACTCAATAGGCCTTTGTCGTTTATCCGCGTAGGATTTTTGACGATCTTGAGCGGCCTTCATTCTTGCTTTGATTTGATCAAACCTTTTCGATGTTTCTCGTACGACTTCAATACTTCCTAATTCCTTTTGCCAATCTCACCCCAGCAAACCAGGGTCCTACATCTTCTCCCATACAACATTTCGTAAGGCGGCATGCCTATCGTCATGTGATGACTGTTGTTGTAGGAGAATTCGGCTAACGGCAGAGGACTGTCTCAACTGCCACCAAAGTCGATAATGCAAGCACGGAGCATATCTTCAAGCGTTTGAATGGACCTTTCGGACTGACCATCCGTTTACGGGTGGTATGCCGTGCTGATATTAAGTCTCGTGCCCATCGCCTCGTGAAATCTTTTCCAGAACCTCGATGTGAATCTTGTGTCCCGGTCAGATACAATCGTCAAAGGCATCCCATGCCGTGACACTACCTCATTAATAAATACTTCCGCTAACCTTTCCGATGAGAACGTCTCACGAATAGGTAGGAAATGAGCACTCTTCGTTAAACGGTCCACAATTACCCAAATGGTGTCATGACCTTTAGCTGTGCGAGGTAGCATGGTTATGAAGTCCATGTTAATGTGTTCCCATTTCCACTCCGGTATATCAAGTACTTGAACCTTCCCATACGGTTTCTGGTGTTCGGCCTTTACTTGTGAGCAGGCCAGGCACTTGCTCACGTATTTCGTCATTTCATATTTCATTTCAGGCCACCAGTATTCTTTCCTCAGATCTTGGTACATTTTGTTGGTACCAGGATGGATAGAGTAACGAGACTTATGAGCCTCATCCGGGATCTTGGTCCTAAGCTCGCCACCCATAGGTATCCATATCCGGCCAAAACGTGTCCTAACACCAAGGGTGTTGTATTCCAACTTGTCCTGTTGGCCAACCATCCTCTCCTTCTTTTTGTTTTCTTCTTTAAGTTCCTCGTCTTGAGCCTTTTCAATTTCCCTCATCACATCCAGTGTTACCACCAACTGGCAAGCTTTCACTCTAATAGGAGCAGGCACATCCTTTCCGATTAGAGCGTTGGCCACCACGTTCGCCTTTCTAGGATGGTATATGATTTCACAATCATAATCTTCAAAAGTTCCAACCATCGTCTCTGCCTCATATGAAGCTCCTTTTGTTTGAAGAAGTACTTCAAAGTTTTGTGGTCAGAGTAAATGGTAAACTTCACTCCGTAAAGGTAGTGTCTCAAGATTTTTAATGCGAATACGACCGCCGCAAGTTCCAAGTCATGAGTCAGATAGTTGACTTCGTGAACTTTGAACTGTCTTGACGCATACGCAATCACTCTCTCGCGTTGCATCAGCACACACCCCAACCCTTGACCCGAAGCGTCAAAGTATACCACCAAGTCTTCGTTACCCTCGGGAAGGGCCAAGACTGGAGCTTGGGTTAGCTTCTCCTTCAGTTTCTTAAATACTTCTTCCTGGATTAAACCCCATTCGTACTTTACCTCCCTTCGTGTCAATTTTGTCAACGGCGAAGCTATTTTTGAGAAATCCTGAATGAATCTTCGATAGTAGCCTGCCAACCCTAAGAAACTACGGATTTCAGTTGGGGTCTTAGGATTTTCCCAATCTCTTACCGTCATTATCTTTGTTGGGTCAACCATAATGCCGTTCGGGTTAATGACGTGACATAGGAATTGGACTTCCCTAAGCCAGAACGCGCATTTGGAGAACTTAGCATACAATTTCTCTTTCTTCAAAGCTTCCAATACTCCTTCAAGTGACATGCGTGATCGCCCTCAGTCTTAGAGTAGATGAGGATATCATCGATGAACACAATCATCGATCGGTCCAACATCGGTAGACAAACCCTATTCATCAAATCCATGAACGTTACAGGGGCGTTCGTCAATCCAAAGGACATTACGCGAAACTCGAAATGTCCATAACGCGTACGAAACGCGGTTTTTGGTATGTCCTCTTCCTTCAACTTAAGCTGATGGTACTCGGATCGAAGGTCTATTTTTGAGAACCAACTTACGCCCTGTAATTGATCGAACAGGTCGTCGATCCTTGGTAGAGGGTACTTGTTCTTTACGGTTCGTTTGTTCAACTCGCGATAGTCAATACATATTTTCATTGAACCATCTTTCTTCTTCATGAATAACACCGGAGCACCCCAAGGCGAGATGCTCGGTTGAATGAATCCTTTATCAAGCAGTTCGTCTAGTTGTGTCATTAGTTCTTTCATCTCTACTGGTTCTAGTCGATATGGAGCCTTAGCCACGGGCTGGGCATCTGGTACTAAGTCGATTCGGAATTCAATCTCTCTGTCAGGTGGTATCCCAGGCAAATCCTCTGGAAACACCTCCGGGAACTCACGTACCATGGGTACATCACCTAGTTCCTTCACTTCCTTACATTTTTCAATCACGTATACCAGATAAGCCTCGCATCCGCACCTCAAGTAATCTGTTGCCTTAATCATCGAGATGATGTTGGGCATCGGGGCGTCACGATTCCCAAGAATCTCGATTTCGCTACCATCTAGAGCCTTGAGTCGGATTATCTTTCGTTTGCATATAATCTGTGCTTCATTGGCAGTTAGCCAATCCATCCCCAAAACTACATCAAACCTACCCCAAACCATAACGAATAACCTGACAGGGAATCTATGGCCTTCTATTTATTATCAACAACATAGGTTACTCTCGCGGTCCTACCCTCAGCGGTTTCTACGCTAAAGACCCTTTCTAGCTAACTCACAGTGTATTTACTCGTTTACAAAAAGTTGCAGATATAAAACTCTTACCGGCACCTGAATCAAATAACACGGATACATAAGTGTGGTCAAGGATGAACGTACTTGACGCTACATCGGGGTCCACCCTAACCTAGTTCCTGCGTCAGTGCATACGCTCGAGTCTTCGGTCGGATCCTCTCTTCTTTCTTTTCAGGGCCTTTCCCTTTTTCTGGCTTCGCCCATTCTTGGCCTAGTGCATTCCCGACTTATGTGCCCGTTAGCCCACAGTTAAAGCGTTTGATACCATTCGAGCATTCTCGAGAGTAGTGCCCGGTCTTGCAGCACTTGAAACATAGGTTCATCCCCTGTCTGCATTCACCCACATGCTCTTTCGCGCACGTCTTACACACAATCAAATCTCCCACCCGAGGTCTCTTATAACGAGCCCCAGACATACTCCCACCTGCTCGCTTATTTTGGAAGCTCGGCTTCTTCTTGGGTTTTTTGATAGCGACCACATTTAGTGCCAAATCATCAAATACCACGCCACTCAGTTATACTACCAAATCGTAGGTAGTAAGAGCGTTTCCCTTAACATATGTGCGAACCTTGTCCGGAAATCCCTGAATGTAGCAGGCGATCTTCCTCTCTTCAGTCGTGACAAGATGTGGCACTAGACATGCCAGTTCATTGAATCGGGTAGTGTACTGCCAGTGCATCATGCTCCCAGCCTTCAACCCAAGAAAATCCCTCTCCACCTTCTTGATCTCGTTTCTGGGACATAAAGTCTTGATCACCATAGTCTTCAGATCATTCCACATCATTGGGTTAACAACCTCGCTCCCCTTGGCTTGACGCACTCCCTCACACCAATGAGATGCTTCCTCCCTCAAGGAGTTAGCAGCAAACTTCACAACCTGGTTCAAGCGGCATTCACTCAGGTGAATGGCGGCTTCCATACGGATCACCCACTCAAAAGTAGCCACCGCCTCCTTCTTCCCAGTTAAGACCGGCGGGTCGCACGCCTTAAAGGACTTATAGTCGCATCCACGAGCAGGCGGTGCATTGTTAGTATCGTTGTTTAGGGCACAAGTTGTCGTGTTAGACCCACCTTCCTCATTAGCTTTCTTCAATGCTTCTGCCAACGGGCCTGGCAGAGAAATCTTCATCAACGCAGTGAACTCACATGCTAGAGCTGCTCTCACTTTTGGTTTGAAAGTGAAATGTTGTTCTTCAACATGTGTCTGCTCAGTTCCATGCACACTAACGGTTGGTTCAGTGTGGACACTTCCTTCTTCGCTGTACTCCTGACGAGCATGAGTTCTACCTAGGCCACCGGTACGACCACCGGTACACCCCCACCACGCCTTCCGTTTCCTCTCCTCGCCATTTCGTTCTATAAGACAAGGAATCCAACGTTATCACGCTAGTTAACAAATATAATTCAACAAGTATTGTACGATGTTAATATACACTGACCATCTGCAATTAACCATTACACTACCTTTCGATTTATATTTGACCACCTTTGTAATTTCATCAGAACACAAGTCCTAACCTAACACTTCTAAGGCATACTATATATGCAAATATATATACTACTTTCATACCTGATGCTGTGGCTCGAGTTACCCGCAATGGCATCCGCTTTCGGTCCCATTCACAGTTTAAGTTCAGACACTGGGAGTGTCTAAATCTCTCAAACTATTGCTCTGATACCAACTTGTAAGGCCCCAAACCCGGGAGGCCTCATTTGTTAGTTTTACTCATTCACAAACAGTTCTTAAACTTGAATATCAAATAACGCAGCGAAAAATTTCATTTTCAAAGATAAGATAACATTGTTCAACATACGGAAGCGTAACATAGTCTTAAACAAAAACATGACATTAACAAAAGATAACGGGATGCCAGACTTCATTGATCGGCCTGGCAACTCTTCCTCGCTTGCTAGCATCACCGTCCATCATCATACATGCCTTAACCTGAATGTGCATACTAAAAAGTCAGCTACGCCGGAGAGTTCTAGCTTTACATAAAACCTTAACGTAAACATTTTTCCAAAGACATAACATACATTTATATAAAAAAAATGTACGTAAAACATGTAGTAACTTAACATCATTAAAATATCATAACATAACATCATAACATAAGTCACCCTGAACCGAATCTGCGCCTTTTCGTAACCGTCAATTCCTGACATCGTATTCCGACGGAAGAACCTAAGGCTCGTTACCTCTAGGTCATCCGTCACACTATTCTCCCAAGGCTAGTTACCTTAAGGCAGACCCAACGCCGTCTTAGGCACTGTTCCCTCGTGGGGAATAGTACCTTGCATTGGGATCCCTACAATCCCATGGGTGACTGTCGTCACCCCCGTCACAACCAGTTGTACAACCGTTAGACAGCCACATAGCCCCCCATAAGGTTAAGGCCCATTCACCCATACATACCTTAGCTTCCCGTAGGAATACGTGGCAGATTCGTTCTTTGCATGACTTTCATCAAAAACCTTTACCTCGTTTTAGTTAAAGCATTCGTACGTTTTATTTAATAATATTTCATTCGTAAATCTTTCCTAAACTTTATTTTGGCAAAACATTCCTTTAACTCATTTCTTCTTCCCCTTTCGGAAGCATCATTCATTAACCTCGTTTAGTAAACATCATTTCATAAACCTCATTTTTGTATGTATTCACACGAGCCCAAAACATCATTTAAAACATTTAAAAGAGGGCTCTAGAACTTACCTGATAAGCTAGTCTCGTTCTGTCCTAACAAAGGTCCAACGAGCATCACACACGATCTGAATTGGTTAATTACACATACATCAGACCTAATCCAAATTACACATTTTACTCATTCTGATTTAGGCGAACTTAAGGCTAAGTTCGCTGCCCATAGTCTAGGAGAACATATAGGCGGACTTATCCTAAGTTCTCTTGACTTGACCAAGCGAAATTAGCAGGCGAACATAATCAAGTTCGCCCCTTGATGCCATAAGCGAACTTATCAAGTTCTCCCTACCTATGCCCGGCGAACTTAGTAAGTTCGCCTGCGGGCAGCCTTCTTCCCCACCAAAACCCTAATTTTGCATGCAGATCCGACCTTGTAAAGATCCAAATTTTTACGTTCAAAACGTTTGCTTTTCATTTTAGAACTCAAATCTATGATTATCTTTCAGTTTCATTTGTAAAAACACCATCTTTTTATTCAAAACCCGAAAACCCCAAGGTAAGTAAAAACTCAGATCTAGGCCGAACCGTTACCTGTATCGAGCTTCTGATTCGGAGGTTATCTTCATGAGAACTAGAGACACGATCTTGAGCGATTCCGGCACTTTCTCTGTCTACGGTTTCTCTCTAACATGCGAGAAATGAGAGAATGTGTGTGGGTTGGGGTATTTATAGGAGAGGCCTCCCCTCCCCAAGCCCACCTCGCAACCAACTCGGCCCATCTCCGGACCGCGTACCTTTGTCCCTTCATTCCATTCGTTCCGTTTTAAACCCGTTATCTTTATTTCTCGTTTTTATTTTTGGGATGTTACACCCCATGGACCATCTGTGTACTTTTGGTGAGTTAGGGACAAAATCCAAACTTTTGGTAAACCACAAGGACCATCCGTGTACTATACTCTATAATTATTAAATTCTCGTTATTTCTTATTTCACCGATTACTGATAATATGTAACACACAAATCTTCAAAGAAACTAATGGTTTACAACAAGTTGGATTTATTTAACTCGTAGTGACGGAGCCCCATAGTGGGGAACGGGTTCACCCGACATCAGTCAATTTCGTGTCTCATATATAACATGTAATACGAAAATTTCAAACGACACCATTGTTTTTTTAAAACTAAATTTCAAAAGTATAAAAAAACATTTTCTCTAAAAAATAGTACATTCTTTATTAAAGTAAAAACATTTTTAAATAGTTAAAAAACATTTTTATGATAAATCTAAAATTTTTTTTTATAAAAAAACAAAAAAAAATATTTTTCAAACTGTTTTAATGAAAAAATTTTAAACCAAGTTTTTGAAAAGTTAAAAAAAATGTTTTTAATGAAGTCCAAAAAAGTCATTTTTTATTTAATAAAAATGATTTTAAAAAACGTTTTTAAATAAGTAAAAAAAGGTTTTAAGAAAAAAAAGTAAATGATTACAAAAATGCAACCTAAGGGCATCCGGTATACCCTTATCAACCTTGGCGTGATCCGATGTGGCAAGCCAATCACGGCGTGAAAGGAAGGGAACACCGCCCCCTCAAGGCGTGATCCACCGCGTGAAGAGTCTTGCGTGGTTTTTTTTTCACGGGAGAATTGCACACTTATTAAAGGGTTAGATCTGTTGGTGTGTGTTCTTCGTAGAGAGAGAAACGAGTACAAAGAGTAAAACTCTAGAGATGAAGCTTTGGAGAAGAAAGTGTTTGGGTTAGAGGCCGGTGAAATTTTAGAGGCCGATGAAGCTTTGGAGTAAAACTCTGTTTGCGTTATCAAGGAAGAAGAAAGGAGACATCTTTATCAAGGAAGAAGAAAGTGGTGACGGCTTTTTTTTTCCGGTCTATGTTGAGTACAAGAAAAGGAAAGTGATAGAGACATGTCAAAGCATTTTGTAATTAAATGAAAATAAAAAAAAACATTTAATTATCACACCATCATAATCACACGGGTATACCCTTTTTCAAGTGGTGGGTGGTGTGATAATGGGGGTAGTGACGTGACGCCACTTTACGTGCACTTTATTATCACACCACACAACAATCACATGGGTATAGTCCATGCTCTAAGGGGCTAATATGGAGTTTTTTTTTCAAACAAGTGTTGCCGGAAAACTTATTTACCAATTTGGTGTTCTTGAAAAAGTATTTACCAAAATAGTGTTTTTGAAAAAGTGTTTACATCTCACTACTAATTACATTGAACAAAACTTAATTCAATAATTACTAAATATTTAAACTTAGTCAACAATGAAGTTTGATTTAATTTTTTAAGCACTTGATACAATTACGTTTGAACTCTTACAAATTTTCTAGTTTTATTTTTTTTTTTAACATTTTTCGTAAATTTTGAGTTTATATATTTTTCGTTTTACCAATTCTATTTGATATTTTTTTATATATTTTACGTTCTTGTATATTACTCTAAATTTTCTTATGTATATAAAACGATAACTATAATCATACAGATATATAATTATAGTTATAGGGGAAGGATCACAAGAAAACTCAATGTTAATGACAAAACCAAAAAACTATTTATTAAAGGTAAAAAATTAATAACTCAAAAAATAAATCAAAAACTAAAAAGTGGTTTAGATTTTTGGAGGTGGGTGGGGTGGGTTTAGGTTTTTGGGTGGGAGTGGGGGTGGGGGTGGGGGGTGGGGGTGGGGGGGTTAGTTTTGAGGGTGAGTTAGGTTTTTAGGTGTACTACACATATGTAGTATGAGTTTTTTTGTTTTCTCATGAAAATAAGTTTTCTAGTGAACTCACCCCTATAGTTATATTTAAATATAATTAAATAATTTAATATTTAATATATAACTATTAAATGAGTCGATTTCAAACTTGAGTTTCTCTTTACATCAATGTTTTTAGAAACCGGACCAAAAAGCGAACCGGTCGTCTTAACAGTCCACTGGTTGGGCCAGTTTGTAACATTTTTATATTTTCTCATGCAATGAACAACATTTAAATTCGGGTACATTGCTATCAACACAATGTGTGATTTTCTTTAAACAATTTACCCCATACATATATAATCACATATAAATATATACACAATGTTTAAAGATAGAATCATTTATGAAACCCATTTTATTCTAAAAAACATATTTGTACACATTTGTTTATATATATGTATATAAGTATTTATAAATCAAAGTAAAGCTAGTTTGAACCACCAATGTTGAACCCTCAATTGCAAATGAACCTTTGACCTAGGTTTTCTTACCTATTCATCAAGTTTTGACCAATCATAATCTTAATTGACTCAATTTGATCGAAATTGACTTTCCAAAGTCAAATGGGCCAAAAACCTTGCATTCAAGACCAAATTCAACCAAATCAGGTTGCTACGGGCTACCTATCTGTGTGAAATCAATTATAGACCACATCCAGGCCCATCTAAAGTTGCAATTCGATCCAGACCCGCGACTAATTTCAAATTCATGCAGGTTTGACTCCTCAAAGTCAAACAAGCCCAAATCGATGAAATCCAACATACGAAATCGATACATCTGTTGTTATGGACTTTCACTACACACGAAATCAATAGTCGACCATATCCTGATCCATATAATAGCCCAATTCGATCAATTACGCGGATGATTTCAAATTTTGAATAGTTTGACCTCCTGGAGTTAAACCGTGTTCAAATCGTTTCCAAATCAGAGGATTAAATGCAATTAACACCCGTAAATCATTCCATGACTTATCTCGCATGCATTTAACCCATTACCCGACCCAGTTCATCTCCAACCGATCCAATTTAAGCGTAAACACAACTGTCCTTCACCATGCGTAACCCCGAATCAAATCGAGGCTTTTAAAACGAAATCAATCCTTTAAATCATTTCCACACCTTCACACAGACTCGTATAATCTCTCCCAACCTCCAATTCCACCACATTACATATCTGGTTACCGATCGAGCATCAAGAACATCGCCCCTGTTCCCTCTAGTCGTCGGCCTCCTATACTCAAAGATCGAAAGCTCTCTATCAATTTCACATGACAGAGGGAATCAAACTCACTTGAAATCTGGATCGATTCATACGGTTTAACTTGGGAAATTGAGAATCAAAGTAATTAACGTATTTAGTTATTTAACATCTCTAATCAATCAGCGAAACCACCCGGGCAGACTGGTTAAGACCTTGCACCATCGGGCCGAGTGGCGTGGGTTTGAAACCCACAAGCCCGACCTTTTTACGCGTGCATTAAACCCAGATTCGGTCCCCTGTAATTATCAAGTTAAAATGTTTCTTGACCGGGTTTACATCAGAAAAGCGTCCTTTGGTCCTGTGGTTGAGACGGCTGCCTCACACAGAAACCACCCGGGTTCGAACCTGGTGGTCTGTTTCTTTTTTTTTAAATCAGTTTTAACAACCCAAACTTTTTATAAAAATTATTTTTATAAACCATACATCATTTAAATCAGAATACAATAAAAGTTTGCAATTTTTAACCTGAAATACCTATTTTTACAAATTAGGTTTTTTAAAACCTCATTTTAATTATTTAAAAATATATTTTAAATAATTAAACAAAGTAACTAAATTTCCTAGTTTGTAAATATTTTGACAAGATATTTTTATATAAAAATACATTTTTCAATAAATTGTTTTTCCTATATATATTTATATATATTAGAGTTTATAAATAAAAACCTTTTTATGATATATATATATATATATATATATATATATATATATATATATATATAAACTACATTTTTATTATTACTTTAACAATAAATAAATGAATAAATTTACTACATTATACATTTAGGGTTTTCTTTAAATTGTATTAATATATTTTGACACATTGTCGTAAATAAATAAATAAATAGATTTATTTATTCTAAATATATAAAATCACATTACCTTTAACAAAACTTATTATTTTTAAATAAATAAAAAGAATTTTATTTATTTAACTATGAACCCTAAAGACAAATAATATTTTCATATAACACTTTGAACTTACAAGTTTATATCAAACTTTTGACAACTTATTCTTCTACATAAAATGATACAATCTTTATGCAAATTCACACATAACAAGACCCGATGAACGTTAGACCTAACCTTAGACTTTGTGCATATTATTAATTCAAGATCATACTTTCCACACTATGTCAACTTGTGATTTGAGAATCACTTGTGCTTCATATTGCTCGTGTTATCCACACAACATATACAAGTGAGTTTTACATAGCCCCTTTGTACATTTTACACTTTTTGGGGTGAAACATGATTACACTTTTAACTCTTTGCAATTACTCATATACAATTCACTAATGTGATGCTATGTGTTATTTGTGTTTTATGTTTGAATGCTATAAGTTAAGACTATATATACATGACACTCGTACAATCATTAACTCAGTATAAGCCAACGGTTAACATTGATAGATCTATTGTGTTTGACAAAGACACCCGGTTAGGGTGTTTGTTACCGACTCTACATTAGGGTAACATGCGTGTTATGCCTCACAACAGTCACAAGGTTTGATTGTACACTTAGTTTAACTATAGATTCTCCATAAATGCCTTATATACCATGTATCGTATGAATTGTATAAAACATTTTTGAACTTTATTTGTGGTGTCAAAACCTATGTATGCTTAACAACTATTTATAGTTGACTCTCTCATTCTTATCATGTTCAGGTACTAACTTTTGAGGTCGTTTACAAGATGCTACACATAGGATTAACGACTTAGTTAAAAAATGAATTGAACATTTATGGTGTACTTTGTTTTCCTTTTGTATAATTGTACATGTTTTGTTGAACAAGTGTTATGAAAATTTGGATTCAATTAATATGTGAAACTTTAGTTTGCCATGTGCTATTGAACAGTCTACATGTCCCACCCCGACGTATTCCGTCATCGGTTGGGGTGTGACACTGTCGTAGCAATGAGTTCGATGAGTTCAATATTTTTATTATTATATTAAACTAGTAGGTTTTCACCTGTACGAAAACGTATATTATAAAATTAAAAATTTTAAAGAAGTATTAGGTTTAATTACACATAAGGCACCCTCGGGTAACCAAAACGTCGAATAAGTAATTCTATGGTTATGAATAAAATTATATTGAGATAATGATTACAGGCCTAACTATATATAATATCATGATACAATTAACTATTAAAAAATATGAAGAGTGAGATAATGATTAAATTTAAATCTCAATTAAGACATTTAGTACTAATATCTTTCAAACAAATAAAAAAACCCTAATCAATATATACAATTGATGTGACATAATTTTAATAAAAGCAAAGAACATAACGAATAGTTACGAAGAGTTGAAGCTAGAACTTTTTGGGTTGTCTAGTTTGTTGACGTAGGGTTTAATAACCCCAGTTTATATGCCGTTTGGTGTGCGTCTTAGTTGTTTTATTCTGTGTCTTTGCGCGGTTTTATGTGTGTTTGTGGTTATGTCTACCTCCCAAGTTTTATGTGCTAAATGAGAAGATAATGGAAGTGAAGCAGTCGGATGTGAAACACGCGAGATTAAAAAAGTCAAAAAGTCAATTTCCTGGATATTATGGTCTTCGTGACAGGCAAAGACATGGGCTTCAAAGTTCGCGACACGCGAAGATTTCTACAGGCACGCCTGACTAGTTTGTTCTTGCGTCACACGAAAAACTAGGTAAGCATCTACGCGACACACGAAGATGTGTTTTTACAAAAACTTTAACCTAATTCGGGTTTTAATCTCTATCAACCCCCATTCCGATTCTTCTTCTATTCCGGCCGTTCCAGAGCTCCAAGAAGGCGATTTTCACCATAGTTGAGTTGATTGTTCTTAATCTCATGGTTGTAAGTTCTAATACATTAGTTTTGATTATTGTCATGAGTATGAGTAGCTAAATCTCTTGTAGTCCTCTTTGGGTCTAGGGTTTGTTAACACTTGTAATCTCTTGAATGATTAGATTTGGTTTGTAATCTTGATTGACATGTTAAGCCATATGATTTCATTTATTGATTGAATGCTTTAAACTTCATTGATTGATTTCGAATTGTTGTTTAAGTCTCAATAGTCTCGGGTTTCTTTACATCGGGGACAACTTGGGGGTTGGATTATACTTGGTTGATCATTGATGGTTGTGTGAGAATAAGTTTTATTTACAACGGGTTCTCATATTATCACTGAATTCAATTGAACTGTATGATTATGTCTATGTAATTGCTTGCTAATTATCTTGAAGTAACTTGTGTTTGCATACCCGAACCCCGGAGAAGATTATCTCTCTTATTATTGTTTTAAACCCAATCCAAATAAGTTATAATTGTTTTCTGTCTTTGAATATTGTAACAAAGTGACACTTTCCACATACTAATCGTGGATACGATACTCTACTTACCCTTACTAGTTAAGATGTTTAAGGATTGTTTTTGACCGACCAAACGACATCGATCATTTGTCGAATTGCATGAAATTGGAATGTTTTCCATCCAAAAACGTTTTGGTTAGTATAGGGTGGAATTGGAATTATAAATTTTTTCTTCAAAACATGTTATTCGGTTTATTCATATTTGAAAATTTTAAAACTGAATTTAAATGCGAATAAAACTCGCATAAATTAATTGAATAAGTTTATTCAAATTCAGGTCTATTCAAATAAACCAAATTAGAAAAAAAACCAAGTTTGGTTGGGTTTGGTGATTCGAGTTTAATTCAAATAATGATCACCCTTAAAGACTTAGGCACGTGATATAATTAAAGAAAATATTTGTAAGTCGGGTGTAAAAATTGAATAGATTAATTTCTTTTACGTATTTTTCCCTTAATCACAATTAAAGTGTGATATATTACAAAATCAACGTGAGACTTTATTCTTGACACAATATATATCTGCATTAATCTATCATTCATTTACGTACTAAATTAAAAAAAAAAGTCATTAATAATTAGCGTGAAGTTAATTATGCCATAATTATTGTTATTTGCACTAAAGTGTGTACATATACAATAATTTGTTGATTCGGTTTTGAACAAACTAGTTTTTGACAGATTTAACTTCTTTCTACGAAGACGATGACGAACTGCAACAATGGTAGCATGTGTTTAACTATCATAATTATTGTTGTGGTGGTATTTATTGGCATCATTAGTTGCATAAGCAGCCGCATACGTGCTAGTAAGCAGGAACAAACTAATGTGAAAGAAGAAAGTAGAGGAAATAATGATGGAGAGGAACAGGAAGTTTGATGAAGATGATATTTTAGTTAAAGTATTTACACTAGCTGTTTTTGGCTTCGTAAGGTTATTTTATTGTAATTGATTATTTTATATAAGTTAAGTTATACTACAAACTAGTAAGTTAACACCGATTGTTGTGGTGGGTATTAGACGTGCTTAAATACGCAAAGAGAAAAGATGTATCGACGGTATATTTGTAAAAGTTATCAACTAAGCAGTGATGTATCCAAAAATTTTTTTCAGGGGGTTCACTGTTTTTTAGTTGCTCCTTTCATAGGGTCGAACATAAAAAATTTCGGGTCGGTTCGACATTTCAGGTTGAGTAAGGTTCAGCGGTTCACTGGTACGACCGGACGGAGATAAAAAATGAGCTAACTTTAAACCTAATCATATATCAAAATAACTAAAAATTAAACTCTTATAGTAGTAAAAGTAAATTTTCAGAATAACTTGAAATCTAAGCATATATCAAAATAACTAAAAATGACCCAATCATTGTATATATTACAAAACTTATCAGTTTCCATGAACAAATGGATTGTTATAATCTAAGGAAATATGTATGAAAATGGATTGTTATAACTATTTGAAAGCTTTAATTGATGAAACTTTAGAAACATACTTAACTCAATCTCATAGCCAAATTGTCGTTGATATTTTTGAACCTATTCTAATTGTTGATATATTTTGAACCTATTCTAATTTAGGTCATAGAACATCAGAAACAATCCATGGATCCTGTTACGGGTCAATTTTATGATATGGTATCCTGGATCCCGAATATGATTGATATCCTGAGTAAGTTCAGTATCTTGAATACTAACTTTATTAATAAGTTATTTTATTATTATTATTATTATCTCTTTGGCTTTGATTTATCTTCGTAGGTGGTTCATAATTGACTTAGTCTAGTCTTTCCTAAAGAACCGTTAAAATCAGTTGAAGAAAACGTGTAGAAGAGGCCTCCAACGGTCATAAAAGAAGACCACTTGTTCCCCGGGATTTTCGGATTTCTGTTATGTTCATTTTTCTTATTTATACGAGCATTATGATCGAAATAGAACACACAACAAACTTACGACAAACTTTTTTTTGAACGACCAACAAAAATAGAATTGCCTAGGTATTCCGTATGGGGTGACCCATTGGCAAAAGGCCACCGCCAGCTGGCCCAACCCAGCTGTACGGAGCCCTTAACCGCCCCAAGTTATCTCCAGTTCCAGGAAAACCGGTGGTAAAAACCGGACGCCCTCGGGTTTGATTGTGCACCCGGTTTACGAAAAACAAACATGTCAACAAAGGTTTGATTGTGCACCCGATTTACTATAGTTGTTCTCCATAATTGTCGATTTATACCGTGTTACATATGAATTGTACACAACATTTTGAACCAATTTGTAGAGTCAAAACCTAGGGTTTTCTTGTTTGTGTTGTGCAGGTGACTCGTTAGTTGTATGCATCATAGAAGATACTCCAACATATCATCTTTCCTTCCTTTTTGATCCAGAAATTGAGAAGACTGCAGACAGAACATAGTTTTTCACAGAACTAACAGGGTAGTGTCTTCTCCAACTCACATGGAGAATAAACCGAATCATGGGAAGCAATCTCACATGCCTCTTGCAGGTCAGTTGCCACCAGAACAGCAGGCCACCTTGGGCGTGTTCTCACCATCCATTCCTCCACCTAGAACAGATGGGAATCCCAACCCATCCACCAGCCAAATCCCACCATTACCAAACTTTGGCTAATCCCAACTACAAGTAAGCCAACCCTTTGAGTTCAAACCCGAATCCCACTATTCTTCACCATATGTGAGGATAGTGACATATCCCCTACCACCACCAACCTCACAACCACCTATGACAAAGCCGTCCATATTTCACTCCACACCATCACCGGGTTTTCATCCATATAATTCAGGGTTAGACTATGAGGGCGAGGTAGATAGTTTTTATGATGAGTATGGGGAGTATGATGATGATACTCATGACTTGGACAGAAGGGAGAGAAAGAGGCCTAGAGTACTAGTGTACATGAGATAGGATACATGTCTTCGGTTTGAAGGACAGAATGAGCATTAGTTTGATTAGAGGTTGGCACAGCAACCACCTCAGCGAGATATTCCTGCACCGATCCCACCACAACAGCAGCCTGTAAACAGGCAAAGAAGACCTAGCCATAGGATTACAATTTCTCCGGTTGATAATCCGGGAGGCATTTCAAGGAGGCATGGCAGGGGCCCTGCTAGAGGGATTGAGAGCCACTTCAGACCATCCATTGCGTATAATCCCTCTCCAGTTGTTACTCCACAACAATATGGGAGGTAATTTGAAGTGCGCTCCCATGCAATTCGGAATTTACCTAAGTATCATGGCCGGGGAACAGAAGAGCCATACTTGTATCTGAGTGCTTATGATGCTATGTGCAACACCATTAGGGGACAGGGATTCACACCTGATGATGTGATTCCAATTCACCTTAGAAGACAAGGCTCAACAGTGGTTTCATTCTCTGCCTTCTGCTTCTATCTACACATGGGGTGATATGCAGCAACATTTTTTTTTGAGTTCTATACTAATCAGAGGACTAGTGATGCTAGAAAGAACATCAGAAACTTTCAACAACAATCTGTGGAGTTATTTCATGAATCATTCCTTTGCTTCAAGATGTTGATAAATAATTGCCCACACCATGGTTTGCAAATATGGGAGATGTTGAATGCCTTATGTTTCGGCCAAAAATTAACAAAGATAATCAAGTAGCCAAACTTTATAAGTGAGGTAGGGTGCTTGTATAATTATGTAAAAAATGAAATATTAATAAGGAAATCGACACAGGGATATACGAGGAAAGCCCTTGATCCTTTGGGAATCTTCGGCATAAATCCTCGGGAGCCGACTAAAGTCGAGCTGCCTTGTTTGTTTTATTGAATCTCGGTAAAAAGTACAATGAGAGAGATGATAGATCGAGACTAAGTGTTACAAGTGAGTAGTGAGCGTGTTGTGTGTGTTTCCTATCGATCTTTGTCTATATAAATACAATTTCTAACATTAAATGCTAAGCTAATATCCCAGAAAATGCATTTAATGGACCGTTATAAGACTTCCTTCATGCATATATCCGTTGTAGTTAATGTAATCCCGTGTCTTCAGCTAGTATTAATGAGAAATAGTCATTACCTGCATGACCAAGTCAAAACAAACGTGTAACATTAATTATTACAACGGTCATTTAATCAAGATACTGAAACATACTAAGGATCAGGGATACCGATACTTATCTGAGGATCCGGGATACTAGAGGTAAAAACTGAGCCCTAACAATTGTCCTCAAGTTTTTGACAGTTGTGAAGGTCATTCGAACAGTTCTAAAAAACTATAAAATTCAAAATTCAAAAAGTTTTGACCAATGTGGCTTGATGGGCGCGTAGATCTAGGTAAAAAGGCTCCCATATTTGATGGTTTCCGCTTTTCCTTTGTTGACTATCGATTTCTTTCACTCCATCGGTTTGTCCTTTTCTCAGCTGATGCCTTGGCATGGGACCTGTTTCTTATTTATGATGGTTGGTAATCAAAACAATTTACTTTTGTGTTTGGGGATCCCTGTATGGGATAGACAATTTATTTTTCTGACTAATGGTTAAGGATTCGGGTGGATGGTTTAATTTTTTGATGAAGCCTGAATTCTTGATCTTCCTGCACTTTCAATATTAGTAAACAACTTATGAGTATGTGCCATGATTGTTATGTGTTTGATATGTTTTGACATATTTTCAAAAAATAAGAATCCTTAGGGAATTAAGCCTTATAATACACCAAAAAATAGGTTTAGCTATCTTTTTAGGATACCAGATCCTTTTTGAACATTTGAAAATAATATCTTAGGTTTAAAAAAACATATGTTGTTTCTGATAAATATTTTGGAAAAATACCAGTTAAAAATATACCATGACTTAGTCATCAAATATTTTGAGTCTACCCAAAATTAAAAATTAATAAACAATTTTAAGTAAATACCTTCATCAAGAATCAGGATGGGTAGATAAACATACCAGATAACGATAGGGAGTCCAAACAGACTCAAAGTATGATAATTTTTAGTTGTCCCCTGTGTATATTTATCAAACAAATTGTACCTCAGGATTCTCAGGGTTGTCCCCAATCCTCTTGAGTGTCAGGATCTTGATTTATTAACTTAACGTAGTGGGTTGTACCTGTAATGACATGTAAATGCCAAAAACCTTTGGTTAACATGTCAATGTTAAACTGCTTGGGTCATGCCCGGTGGTATAACACGTCCGTGTTACTCCATTGATAACATTCGTAAGGTCCAACATATAGCCAACAGTAATGAAATTATCAGCCACTGTTACATGGACCGGTCGCACCACCTCGAACTATACTTGGATATCGTGCGCTCCTGGCGGGGTGTAGAAACCCAATCTACTTAGAAAGGCGAAAGCCATTTTAAACCTTTGAAGGGATTTTGAATACCTTGGACTTTAGGAGAGATAGCCAATCTCTATCTTCTGTCAGGATCCTTGAGGATCCTTCCTACAAAACATGAAACCTTGGTGAAGGTGGGTGTTAGACCGGCTAACACCCCTCCGAAGCTCAAGTCAGTACCTTTATAAAAGGAGTAAATTGAGAACAAAAGTCATAACAGTTTAAGTTAGAATTTAAGTTCTAACTTACATAAAATAGGCTTTGAGATGGATAGTATTCCTGGATCTTGACATAATATCACGCTTTATGAAGGAGATAACTTCTTTTTCCCTGAATTGGACAAATGCTCCAGCTTCTATCCATTTGGATAAGTAATCCGTCATTACCAGCATGGATACCTTTTCTCCAGGTGCCTTTTGGGCAGTAGTATCTTGTCCTCAAGATCCTCGAGAATAATGCTTTGTCCCTAGTGTGATTACTACAGTCTCTTTCATGTATGTCTTTCTAGACTTCTTGTGCTTCAGGATCCTCTAAGCATTTCAAGTATGGACCTACAATAGATTTTCTATACAAAACATTGTGCAAAATTATAAAACGAGATACCTTCATGTGAAAATCCCTGTGATTCCTTTCGTCACTCGGTATGTCACCATCCTACAAATATATTTTTATTAGGTAGGATTCAGGATCCTTGAGTAGTTTCAGGATCTTGAATATCCTCCTCCTCCTCTTCTTCTTCTATATTTGACACTTCATCTATTTTGAGAAATAATCTGTCAGTACATGTATGAATGCCTTTCCTCCATCTATCAGGATCCTTCGTAAGAAATGATTGGCGATATATAGAGTAATTTCCAATCTTTCATGATCAGGATCCCTGGCATCCTTAGGTGGGGATGCCGCTCATCTTGGGGTAACATCAGGATTCTGATTCTTTTCTTTCTATCTGCCCAAGAGTTCCTTCAGGTGGCCCTTGCTAAGAAGATAGCTTATCTCCTTCCTAAGGGTAATACAATCCTTAGTCATGTGCCCGAAGTCTTCATGATAGGCACACCATTTGGATTTGTCCTTCCATCCGGATCCCTTGTCAGTTTTCCTCGGCCATATGGCCTTGTTCCCAAGATCGTGCATAGCATACATAAGTCTTGAAATATCAACAGAAAAACAATAGTCAGTCAGTTTAGGATAATTTTCTTCTTCCTCGTCGCCTTTCACAATGTTGAATCTGTGATTGTCATCTCTCGAGTAAGGCTTTGATCCATGAGGCTTGAAAGACGATGATTCTGATTTCCGATTGGGATAATCATAGTTGGAAGGCACATTAATCCTTTTCTGGATCTTCTCGTCATCTTCGAGTCTTATGAACCTCAGCATGATTCCTGACTTCATCCAAGTTCCTGCAACATTACGAGATCTTTGTAGAAGGGGGAGTCTTTTAGTAATCACACCTTGAAAGCTTGAACTGCCGTAGCAATATCAAGGTTCGGGATATCTAAGGATTCCCGACCAAACTTGCTTACATAATCCCTAAGGGATTCGCCAACATTATGAGTTACTCTGTATAAATCACTAGTTACTCTTTCAAAGGTTCTGCTGCAAGAAAACTGATTGTTAAATAAATTAATTAAGTGAGAAAATGAAGTGATAGAATAAGGAGGAACATTTAATAGCCATTTCAGGGCTGATCTTGTCAGAGTGGACCCGAAGCCTTTGCATAAGCAAGCTTCCTTTAAATCTAAGGGAATGGGATTGATTTCCATTCTCTCCCTGTATGGCGTGATATGCTCTTCGGGATCTGTAGTTCCATCATATAACTTCATGTTGGGAGTCTGGAAGCGTTTCGGGATCTCTGCATCGCATATCAGAGGAGCGAGTCTGGAGATCCTGTGACTCATTCAGGATGCTTCTAGCATTGGTTGGACCACACCCGGTACGCTAGAGATCATATCCTTCAGCTTTTTCAACTCCTTGGCCATGACTGGACTGATCCCTGTATCCTGCATAAGTTCGTTAGCATTTAAAAATTGATTGAAACTGTTACCAATGTGAGGATCCGGCGATGAGGATCCTGGGGTGATTCCAAGATTCTGGTTTGCGGTGATTCCAATAGTTGGCGTCAGGCCAAATGTAGTGGTTTCAGTCTGCATGGGGATGAAGTCTCCCTTATGGATTCCTGAGGATCCCGAATAATTAAAGTCCAGGATCCTTGATTGCAGCAGGGTTGTCACTTCCACTGGTTTCTTCGATTCTTTGAATTTTTCAAGCTCTCTAAACAGCATCAGGTTAGTCTTCCTCTGTTGCTCCATTTTTTGTTTCATATCCGAGAATAGATCGAGGATATCATTGTTTGATACGATCACAGGTCCACCAGCAGGTATTCCGGATCCTGAAAAACCCGCAGAAGTAGTCTTCTTCGGCTGATTAACACTCTTTTGGAATGAAGGAGGAGGAATAGGGTTGTTCCACCCAGAGCTTGAAGATGAAGCAGAAACAGAAATATTTTTGGATTGGGACGACATTTTCAAAATCAGTTTTGAGAAATAATGATTGAACACAAATTTTAGTTAAGATTTTAAAATGAAAAGCACCACTTGCCCCACGGTGGGCGCCAAAACTTTGTAAGTGAGGTAGGGTGTTTGTATAACTATGTAAAAACTGCAATATTAATAAGGAAATCGACACAGGGATATACGAGGAAAACCCTTGATCCTTTGGGGATCTCCGACATAAAACCTCGTGAGCCAACTAAAGTCGGGTTGCCTTGTTTGTTTTATTGAATCTCGGGAAAAAGTACAATGAGAGAGATGATAGATCGAGACTAAGTGTTACAAGTGAGTAGTGAGCGTGTTGTGTGTGTTTCCTATCGATCTTTGTCTATATAAATACAATTTCTGACATTAAATGCTAAGCTAATATCCCAGAAATGCCTTTAATGGACCGTTATAATACTTCCTTCCCGCTTATATCCGTTGTAGTTAATGTAATCCCGTGTCTTTAGCTAGTATTAATGAGAAATAGTCGTTACCTGCATGACCAAGTCAAAACAAACGCGTAATATTAATTATTACAACGGTCATTTAATCAAGATACTGAAACATACTAAGGATCAGGGATACCAATACTTATCTGAGGATCCGGGATACCAAAGGTAAAAACTGAGCCCTAACACCTTCCATGAGGGTTTGACTGATGATGATTCCCGAGACCTAAATTCTATTTCTAATGGCACCTTTGGAACTAATTATGAGGATGTTGACTGGGATTACTTGGAGAGGATGGCAGTGATGTCCAAGAGGAAAGCTTAATCTTTGAGACGGGCTAGACATTCAGTGGTTAGAGCAATTGATAGCCCTAGTGCAGAGGTGAACAGGTTAGAGAAGCTGGAGAAACATGTAGCTAAGTTGGGCACCGGGGGTCAACAGTATGATGTATGTGATCGGTGTGGTGAGTTGGGGCATAATGTTGCCGGTTGCACAGGAACATATGAGGATCTGAACTATGTTCAAGGGGGTAATAGAAACTATGATATGAATTCCAACAACTACCACCCGAGCCTCATGAATCATCCTAACTTTCGGTATGGGATGCCTCCAACCAAGCTAACCCCAACTTCCAAGTTAGCAGTCAGAGAAGTCAACAACCATTCCCACCCCGAAATCAGAACTATAATCAAAGTAATAACCAAAGGGGGTATCAAAAAGGGAATGAGAAAGGAGGATCATCTAGACCTTCTCACCAGGCTACTGAGCATGCAATGCTGGAGGCCCTAAAAGCCATCCAACGGGAACTGCACAAGAACCAAGCAGATGAAGTGCGGGATAAAGCAGTTCAGATGTTGACCACTCAAATGGGACAAATGGCCACTGAGGTGGCTGATTTGAAGAAGAGCAATGG
Source organism: Smallanthus sonchifolius (assembly GCA_023525975.1). Classification (NCBI taxonomy): domain Eukaryota; kingdom Viridiplantae; phylum Streptophyta; class Magnoliopsida; order Asterales; family Asteraceae; genus Smallanthus; species Smallanthus sonchifolius. The sequence continues at coordinate 14,644,587 of CM042027.1, read as the reverse complement.
GAAACTCCCAAGTGATACAAAGATGAACCCGCAACATCTAGGGTCTAGTTCAAAGCATGCCCATGTCGGTGCAGTAAGTACTCATCATGAAGAAGAGCTAAGTGAGTGTGAAGATGAGAATGAGCAAAGAGAACCCCTGATCCCAATTGAAGTTGGGGGAGTAAAAGTGAACCGAGCACTCCTAGATTATGGAGCAAGTCTTAGTATCCTCCCGGGAAGGTTATATGATCAAGCAGACTTGGGCCCTATTGAACAAGTTGACACTACTGTAGTGTTAGCTGATTTGACACCCAAACGTGCTCGAGGGATGATTAGGGGGTAGCTATGAAGGTTGGGGAATTTTATTACCCAGAAGATTTCTTGGTGCTCGATTACGAACCTGGAACAATCAAGAGTGCTACTCGGAAGATCATTCCTATCAACGGCAAATGCTCAGATCAACTACAGAGACAACACAGTAAGCATGACCTTTGGAACTCGTGAATGTAATTTAGACATGCTTACAAATTCTTTTACTTATTCTTATAAAGTTAAATTGTCTAAGTCATATGCTACTAAAAAATGTCCTCCTAGTCACATTGTGGATAGGAGTGACACCAAAGAGAAAGGTCTTGTGTTAAGCAGGTTAGAGTTGAAGGATGAGCATCGAATAGTGGATGTAGAACCACTCAAGTGTGGGGAGGCTAGAATTAAAACAAAGAAGCCTCCCATGTGTGGAAAGCATACATATAAAACTGCAAAGTTGGTTGATGCTTACCAAATGAGCAAGTTTAAGATGGATGGAGATGACAACTGTCAGGCAAGTAAGGAGACTGGGGCATCAGAATTCACTTTCCGACCATCGTAACCAACCTCAGGTACACCGTGTCTGGCTGAAGATGTTAAACTTAGCGCTCTTATGAGGCAACATAAGGTTTACATTTGTCTAGTTTTGTTTTAGTGCATGAACGTTGTGGGTGTGTTCCCTAGAAACCCTCACGAGACTAAACTCGTACACTCGGGCTACCGAGGGGTTTAAATGGCTTGGTGCATACGCTAAATGCACCCGTGATGCCTATGAAAGTGAGTTAAGATTTTACTGCTTTATTTCGTTGTTTTTGTGCATTTGAACAAGTGTGGGGAAGCCTTTGAAGTGTTTTGGGCTCATCTATATGCCATTGAGGGCAATGCACAAGTTCGGGGGGGGGGGGGGTAGGGAACCATTTGTAGAGTTTTGTAATTTTTGACGTTTTCGGTATGTTTTTGTAGTTTTTTTCAAAATTTTGGAGGTTTTCATGTCGATTTTGGCAAGGAAAATGGTGGGGAATCACGTTCCAGGTATGTAAGTACTTCAATAAAGTGTTGGAAAAACTTTTGGAGAGGTTAGAAAATTTTGAGTTTATAAGAGTTGAAAATTTTTCTAAGGCAAAAATTGTTTTTCCAACTTATCTTTCTGTCACCGAGGGGTCTTCGCGTCAAGCGAAGATCCCAGCCTCAATCTTCGCGACACGTGAAGATTTTGTGGTTTGGCAGCAATTCCAGATCTTCGCGTGGAAATCTTCGCTCCACATGAAGATCTTGCTTCCTTTTTTCACGACACGCGAGAGAGTTGCTGTCGGGTAGTGATGCCAAGTCTTCGTGCCACACGAAGACACCTCCCCCTTCTCTCACGACACGTGAAAAAAAAATTGTTTTATTTGGGTGAGTCCATTTTGTCTTTTCTTTTATTTGAGTCATGTCATTCAGTCGATATGATGCTTGTTGGTGTGCTTTGAGCTTAATTTTGCAAATTTGGAATTACTTACTCGTACTCAATCTCCATTCGGGTGATGACTTCCGACTTCCGTTTGATTCTTGTTCATAGCTACCCGCTTGCATCTGTGGAGCACGATCGCAAATGAAATGTTATACGATCGTATATCTAGCTAAATTCTTTAATTTTATATATGTCTTTTAGTTTTTGTTTCTCTTCCTACATTGAGGGAAATGTAGTGTTTAAGTGTGGGGAGGGAGACTTTCGTCTAAGTTGTCATTGAGTCTGTATAGTTTAAAAATTTTTGAAAATCCATAAAAATTAAAAAAAAATTAAAAATGTCCATGGATTAGAATCTGTGCAGTTACATGGGAAATGATAGGTACAATTGGAACTATGCTTGTGTGTGATTAAATTGAATAATAAATAGAGAACGCGTCTGATTTGTAATGTTTTGGTAGACCCAACCAATATAAAGAGCTTAAATATCATGATAGTGTATTTAGGTTTAATTGATAATTAATTCAGGATGTCTTGTGGGTTCTCATCTTAGGGGTGTCGGCAAGGTCGAAACTGTCAATATAGGGTGATAGGTACCACTATAAACAAACATTTATAAGTTTTTTGAAATTCTTGGCACATCACTTTCTTTTTATGAAAATAAATTCGAAAGTTGGTGGCGCCCGTAATCCATAATCCATCTTGCATGGGCTTAATTAAATCAATTGAAAGCTTGAGTTTCGCCTAATATTGGATGACTAAGTTAGGTTTATGTGTTTCCCTTCGGGATGGTGACTTGAAGGATACACCCCTATTCCGAAGCTTACGGATTTCATTGCTTAAGAACTGCAGCCTACGTGTCATGTATCATGTTCCAACGTGATTGAAACACCACTGGGTTAGGTTCATTCATAAAATAATAATAAAAGCTAAAAACATGCACCCATCGATCCATAATTCCATAGTTTTCAAAAACATATAAATTGGTGATTATAGTGGTGGGAAATCTATAAGGTTTAACCCATGCCTAAACATGACCTTGAGATGGGATTTGACTAAGTTGTAGCTTCCTTAGTGTGTGACCCATAGACAAATTGTTACATGGTAATGAATAGGATAGTAGATCACAGAATCGAGGGCTCAATCGATCGGTAGCTTCCTTAGTGTGTGACCCATAGAAATACCAATTGTTACAGTCAATGCGTGATTATGTTTTAATTGTATGAGATTTAAAGAGCAGATTCCAATTATGATTCCATTGCATAATTTTTTTTGGGGACACAAAAGAGTAAGTGTGGGGATGTGATGTAGGGTTTAATAACCCCAGTTTATATGTCGTTTGGTGTGTGTCTAAGTTGTTTTATTGTGTGTCTTTGTGCGGTTTTTTGTGTGTTTGTGGTTATATCTACCTCACAGGTTTTATGTGCTAAATGAGCGGATAATGGAAGCGAAGCAGTCGGATGCGAAGCACGAGAGATTAAAAAGTCAAAAAGTCAATTTACTGGATTTATGGTCTTCGCGACACGCGAAGACTAGGGCTTCAAAGTTCGCGACACGCGAAGATTTCCAGAGGCGTGCCCGACTAGTTTGTTCTTCGCGCCATGCGAAGAACTGGGTTAGCATCTTCGCGACACGCGAAGTTGTGTTTTTAAAGAAACTTTAACCTAATTCGGGTTTTAATCTCTATCAGCCCCCATTCCGATTCTTCTTCGATTCCAGCCGTTCTAGAGCTCCAAGAAGGCGATTTCCACCATAGTTGAGTCGATTGTTCTTAATCTTTCATGGTTGTAAATTCTAATACATTAGTTTTGATTATTGTCATGAGTATGAGTAGCTAAATCTCTTGTAGTCCTCTTTGGGTCTAGGGTTTGTGAACACCTGTAATCTCTTGAATGATTAGCTTTGATTTGTAATCTTGATTGGCATGTTAAGCCATATGATTTCATTTATTGATTGAATGCTTTAAACTTCATTGATTGATTTCGAATTGTTGTTTAAGTCTCAATAGTCTCGAGTTTCTTTACATCGGGGACAACTTAGGGGTTGGATTATACTTGGTTGATCATTGATGGTTGTGTGAGAATAAGTTTTATTTACAACGGGTTCTCATATTATCACTTAATTCAATTGAACTTTATGATTATGTCTATGTAATTGCTTGCTAATTATCTTGAAGTAACTTGTGTTTGCATACCCGAACCCCGAAGAGGATTACCTCTCTCATTATTGTTTTAAACCCAAATCCAAATCAGTTATCATTGTTTTCTGTCTTTGAATATTTTAACAAAGTGACACCTTCCACATACTCCTCGTGGATACAATACTCTACTTACCCTTACTAGTTAAGGTGTTTAAGGATTGTTTTTGACTGACCAAACGACATCGATCATTTGTCGAATTGCATGAAATTGGAATGTTTTCCATCCAAAAACGTTTTGGTTAGGGTGGAATTGGAATTATAACTTTTTTCTTCAAAGCATGTTGTTCGGTTTATTCATATTTGAAAATTTTAAAACTGAATTTAAATTCTAATAAAACTCGCATAAATTGATTCGAATAAGTTTATTCAAATTCAGGTCTATTCAAATAAACCAAATTAGAAAAAAAAACCAAGTTTGGTTGGGTTTGGTGATTCGAGTTTAATTCAAATAATGATCACCCTTAAAGACTTAGGCACGTGATATAATTAAAGAAAATATTTGTAAATCGCGTGTAAAACATTGAATAGATTAATTTCTTTTATGTGTTTTTCCCTTAATCACAATTAAAGTGTGATATATTACAAAATCAACGTGATACTTTATTTTTGACATAATATATATCTGCATTAATCTATCATTCATTTACGTACTAAATTAAAAAAAAAGTCATTAATAATTAGCGTGAAGTTAATTATGCCATAATTATTGTTATTTGCACTAAAGTGTGTACATATACAATAATTTGATTATTCGGTTTTGAACAAACTAGTTTTTGACAGATATAACTTCTTTCTACGAAGACGATGACGAACTGCAACAATGGGAGCATGTGTTTAGCTATCATAATTATTGTTGTGGCGGTATTTGTTGGCATCATTAGTTGCATAAGCAGCCTCATACGTGCTAGGAAGCAGGAACAAACTAATGTGAAAGAAGAAAGTAGAGGAAATAATGATGGAGAGGAACAGGAAGGTTGATGAAGATGATATTTTAGTTAAAGTATTTACACTAGCTGTTTTTGGCTTCGTAAGGTTATTTTATTGTAATTGATTATTTTATATAAGTTAAGTTATACTACAAACTAGTAAGTTAACACCGCGTGTTGCGGCGGATATTAAACGTGCTTAAATACGCAAAGAGAAAAGACGTATCAACGGTATATTTGTAAAAGTTATCAACTAAGCACTGACGGATCCATAAATTTTTTCCAGGGTTCACTGTTTTTTAGTTGCTCCTTTCATAGGGTCGGACATAAAAAATTTCGGGTCGGTTCGACATTTCAGGTTGATTAAGGTTCAGAGGTTCACTCGTCCGACCGGACGGAGATAAAAAGTGAGCTAACTTGAAACCTAAGCATATATCAAAATAACTAAAAATTAAACTCTTAAAGTAGTAAAAACAATTTTTCAAAATAACTTGAAACCTAAGCATATATTAAAATAACTAAAAATGACCCTATCATTGTATATATTACAAAACTTATCAGTTTCCATGAACAAATGGATTGTTATAATCTAAGGAAATATGTATGAAAATGGATTGTTATAAGTATTTGAAAGCTTTAATTGATGAAACTTTAGAAACATACTTAACTCGATCTCATAGCCAAATTGTTGTTGATATTTTTTGAACCTATTCTAATTGTTGATATTTTTTGAACCTATTCTAATTTAGGTCATAGAACATCATAAACAATCCATGGATGCTGTTATGGGTCAATTTTATGATCTGTTATCCTGGATCCCGAATATGATTGGTATCCTGAGAAAGTTCAGTATCCTGAATATTAACTTTATTAATAAGTTATTATTTTATTATTATTATTATCTCTTTGGCTTTGATTTATCTTCGCAGGTGGTTCATAATTGACTTAGTCTAGTCTCTCCTAAAGAACTGTTAAAATCAGTTGAAGAAAACGTGTAGAAGAGGCCTCCAACGGTCATAAAAGAAGACCGGGTGTTCCCCGGGATTTTTGGATTTTTGTTATGTTCATTTTTCTTATTTATATGAGCATTATGATCGAAATAGAACACACAACAAACTTACGACAAACTTTTTTTTGAACGGCCAACAAAAATAGAATTGCATAGGTACTCCGTATGGGGTGACCAATTGGCAAAAGGCCACCGCCAGCTGGCCCAACCCAGCCGTACGGAGTCCTTAACCGCCTCAAGTTATCTCCAGTTTCGGGAAAAACCCACCCGCCTGAAAGCCTACTGGTGGTAAAAACCGGACGCCCTCGGGTTTGATTGTGCACCCGGTTTACGAAAAACAAACATGTCAACAAAGGTTTGATTGCGCACCCGATTTACTATAGTTGTTCTCCATAATTTCCGATTTATACCGTGTTACATATGAATTGTACACAACATTTTGAACCTATTTGTAGAGTCAAAACCTATGTATGTTAACCAACTATTTTTAGTTAACATTGTTTTCATCATGTTTTAGGTGCAAATATTTGAGATTTCATGCGAGTTGCTTCACATAGGGATGAGACTTAGATTGAATAATGAATTGAACTTTTTGATGTATTTTGTTTGGATTTTTGTTTTGAACTTATGCTAAGAAATTTTGGTTTAATAATTATATAAAATTTAGTTTGATCATGTGCTTATGAACAATCCCCATGTCCCTCCCCAACGTATTCCGCCGTTGGTTGGGGTGTGAGACATTTGTGGGTTGTACCCGGTGATCGTACTGACATGAAAATGACAAAACCTTAGTTTAACATGTAAGTGTTAAATGCTTAAGCCCGGTGAATAACACGTATGTTATATTTGTGAGGTTCAACATATAACCAACAATGATGAAATTATCAGCCACTGTTACACGGACCGGTCGTACCACCTTGAACTATACTTGAATATCGTGCATTCAAGCGGAGTGTTTAAACTCAATTCGTAGAGAGGTGAAGCCCTCAATTTTATTTGTTTATTAGGTAGGATAGATTATTTGGTAAAGAGGGATTTGAAAGCTAATACTCAAGCATTTCAAAAGTCTCATTTGACCCTGTTTATTTTTGCTCCTAGTATTGTATGAACTTAACTTCTTGGACCAAGTTTAGAACCATTATTAGCAGCAGGTTATTGATCTCCTTGGACCAAGTTTAGAAGATTTATTTAATTATTGTAACAACAAATTCACTTTGTAAACAGTTTCGATGCTTGCAAATCGGTTGGTAAGTATTGTATGAACACTTGCGCCTTTTTTATTGCTTTACGCAGATAAATAGATTTAGTTTAATATATGCCAACCGATATGTTCTTGAGTGGAAATGATATTATTTTTTTATCTATCTTACTCTGAATTTGGATTAAACAAGAATAAAGTATCCTTCTGGAAGCATGTAATTTTTAAAAAATGTTCAATATCTCCTAGTATTTGACCTGAATAATAATGACTTATGTTTATTATCAACTGTAGATCAAAGTAGGAGGGATGATCTGGAGTCTCTTGGCTATGTGCTCATGTATTTCTTGAGAGGAAGTTTGAATATATTTATATATCCCAACTTTTTTGCTAAGTTTTTAAAAATCAACTTGCGTTTGAGTTTTTAAGTTTTGACCCGTTTAATCAGTATTTGAAAGAAAAATAATAATAAGACAAAATAGTTAGTAGTTAAGATTATAAATGGAAAAAGAGGAAAAAAAATAATATGGAGATAAAGACGGGAAATGAGATGTGGAGGTTTTTAAAAGATAAACAATATTTAGAGATAAATTTAGGGTATGATAATTTTTAGTTAAATTATAGGGATGGGATTTGAATGCTTATACCCCGTAAATATTAACTTACTCACTAAATTGACATTTCTAAATGTGCGTATTGAGAACACTACTGCTGGTGCGTATTGAATAACAGCATCATTTTCTTGGTACCGGGAAAAATAGGTAAAACTAAAACCAAAATGGGTCAAAATGGTGGAACAAGGAATGTATTGTGGGTCAACCCAACCCACTTTGACCCAAACAGGAAAAATGTAGAATTTTAAACCAGGACATGTTTTGACCCTTTGTTCAACCCACCCATTTGCCACCTATACAAGACCATGTAGCAATATCAAGATTGACAGGCCACACAACAACAGGCATGTGCATTATCAAATTTACAACTATATCCACCACTAGAAAGAGAAAAACCAAGGCCCAGCTCCCTTTGGAACCAGTAACAATTATGCACAGGGATTCTGGTTTCTAAGGTCAGACTAGTAGTTTCTAAGGTCATACTTGTAGGGCTGTTCATGATAATCACTGAACCAAGGAAAGGAGTCAACAGTCCAATGTGATTCGTTTTAGGTTCAGTACTTTAAGATATTACCGCGATTTCAAGATCATTTTTCACTGTGTTGAAATCCCAAAACTCCCATGAAGTTTGTGTTTCTTTCCCAGTTACGTATGTTTATTCTATATTATATACCCTTTTTGTTTTTTTTTTTACTATATTTTTTGTACTGGATTTTTTTGTGTTGAAACTTTGTACAAGACTTTTTATGCTGAAGTTTTTGTATTGAATTTTTTGTACTAGATTTTTGGTGCTGTATTTTTTGTACCGTATTTTTTGTGTTGTACTTTAAGAAAACAAGTGGGTGAAAGGTTAGGGTTATAGCACCTAAATGCCCTTTACTCCTATTTATGAGTATATATATAGAGTGTGATTTAAATGATAACCAATTTTTATATGTGTAAACTAATGTTTTCAGAACCGAACATCGAACCGAACGACCGGTCGGACCGGATTCAAGAACCGGATGACGTTATAATTATTTATATATATGTATTAAGTGTTATATATATATATATATATATATATATATATGTATGTATGTATCAAATGCTTAAATATTGATTAGAAGTTTGGCATACGAAGACTATTTATATAAATTAGACTTTCAATAAATAAAAGAAATCTCAATGTAAAAAAACAAAATAATTAACAAAGATAGGAAAGTGTTAGACTTTTATACATCTTTGGGACATCTATTCTAATAAATAAAGATTTAAGCCGGACACTTATCCCTTACTCGTGCTTTCTTACATTAACGCCTCTATCTTATTAAATACTAATTATATTAAATAAGAATATATAATAGGAAATCAAAATATAACTAATTCAAGAAAAATACTAATTTGTTATATACACACACTAGGTTAAATCTCGTGTATTACACGAGCTGATAAAATATAATATTATATAATTAGTAATAAAAAATTGTATTTTAAAAAACTCGTGTATTACACGGATTGATAAAATGTAGTTTTATATACTTAGTAATTAAAAAGTTTATATTTTTAAAAACTCATATATTGAACGGTTTGAATACATTAATTTATATTTAATATTATTTGACTTACATCACTATTTAGTTAAAAAAACATAATTAAAGTTTAAAGTTTCTTAAAATAAAAGATAATTTAAATTAAATGGGTTTTATTAGTATAATTAATATTTTTCTTTAAATATAAATCATTATTAAAAAAAAGAGGTGCATTTAATAAGAGAGAGAGAGAGGCGAGAAAAAAATGGTGAGAAGAGATATGGAAGCGACACATGACATAAATTATTTTTATTTATTATATAATACAGATATAGATTTTCACTTGATGTATCTCGAGACGATCATAATAGTCTGGCAAGTTAGGACGTATTTACAAATTTATAAGTTATATAGTTTTCAATATGCAACACGTGTAATACACGGGATTCTAACCTAGTATATTATATACTCAAACAGGGGCGGCTCAATCATTTTGGTGGTCTAAAGTGAACTAAAATTTTGAGGCCCCTTTTCAAGTTTATAGGTTCGTCTATATCTAGAGGTTAGTCTACATCTAGAGGTTGTTTTTCAAGGCAACTCTGTCTCTTGCTCTAAATCCCTTCAGATGTTGGGCGTTTTGTCGTTCCATAATACTCGCTACAGCCTTTAGCGAATAAGTCATCAAGTATTAGAATACATGCCGGTACTTGGTCTTGTTTAGTCGTTCCATTAAGCCCAACCCAAACAACACACATGTATATAAAAAAAATTGAGGCACTTATTATTTGGTGGCATAAAGATAGGGCTTTACTTGCTTTACTTAAAAGACACCCATGTACTCAAAGAATAAACATCATTATCCTAATAGAGTAGTTGGTAAACAAACTATCAAACACCCTTCTGGTCCTTAGTCCGGAAAGTCCAAACAGAGACAACGGTAGTGTTTAACGAGACCAGTTAAACACCATCAAAGCCAATTTCAAAAGCCAACACGAGACTACTGCTAGCTTGACTCGACTTTCCGATGGTTTGTAGATGTCCACGTCATATACACTCTAACGGCGTTAAGTTTTTTTAACGGGGAGTCTAATGTAAAAAAATAGTTTGAAAGTAGGGATCGGTGGTAAGAATATTCACAGTTGGGATTATTATTGGCCAATTGGTAAAAGGTGGAATTATTAAAATCCAATAATCCTTTAAAAAAAATATGCATGTGTTATATAGTTTTGGTTTTGGGTTTTCGGGTAGTTACATATATGTAACATCTCAAGCGTATAAAGTGTAACACACAATGGTTACATATATGTAACACTGTATGTGAACATTTTTTTAACATAAACTTGTTATATGTATATAACAACTGATACGAAAGTATAACTAATTACATATATGTAACACCTCAGGCTTATAGCACATAATGGTTACATATATGTAGCATCGTTTGTGTATATTTATCCACACCTACTTCTTAAATATATGCAATAATTGATACGTAAGTGTAACTATTTGCATATATGTAACACATCAGGCTTATAAATATGTAACACGTAATGGCTACATATATGTAGCACCTTATGTGTACATATTTGTAAAACCTACTTATTACATATATGTAACAAGTGATACGTGCATATTGTTAACATAATCTTGTACTGTGTTTGTAATTTGGTATATTTTGGGGTTACATTTCATAATATTATTTTTTTTAAGAAATCAGCAATTTGGTTTTATGTAGGTTATAATTGAATCAATTACATTGATCAAAATCATATGTCATCAAGTAAGTTATTTGTACATCTTTTGTTACATCTTTATAATAATAAATTGATTTTTGGGTCAATGTATAGTATGTGTGTTATTATGGTGTCAGTAATTTGGGGTATACATGTCTTTAGGAAAGAGTAAAGTATTTTCAGTGTGTTCTTTTGGTGTTAGTTATTTGGTGTATATGCATGCGTAATGAGGAGATTTTTTTTACATATTTGTAACAAATATCTTCATAAAGTAATTTGATTTGATTCTATTATATGGATACAAATATGCAATGTTTTAAAAACCGTTTTGTAAACCTTACGGGTTTTGTAAACCTTACGGGTTGGACTCAGAATTGCGAACCAAACTTAAAATTAAGGAAATTAATGTTAATACAAATGTATGATGGCAAAGAAATAAGTACATACACAATCAAATTAACATAAAATAGCAAAAGAATGTTGTATCCCAAGTCTAGCTTCCTATAGTATCGCAATTATGTATCATGAATCAGAAATGGCGGATTCCACTTACCCTGGTGTAACGAACCAAAATCCGGGTTTCGTTTTAAATAAATAAATATTTCTATTTAATATTATGGCGGAAATAATATTTTAGAAATAAGTTGAAACAAATGTGTTTCAAGTTGATTTTGGGGTTATACTAGTTTTTAACAAAATTTGTCATGAAAATGGATGATATGAAAGTTGAAGGACTGAAACTGCAAATATGACAAATCTGTCATATTTGACTAATATGAACTCAAAATTCAGAATTTTAGTGGGTGTGGGTGTCGACTCATTCAAGAGAAAAAGAGAAAAAGAGGATTCAAACAAAATCATGCAATTGAGACTTGATTTGTGAAGGTTTAGCTTGCACATCATCTTCCTAACTTCAAGTAAGTGATAAGCATCCATATTAGTTCACCATTTTTGGGTTAATATATGGGTCTTGTAGAAATCCGAAGTTTGTGATGCATGGGGTTAAATTGGAGTTGGCTTGCACCAATTTAATCATCCATAAGACTTGATTTGTGAAGGTGTTGGCTTGCACATCAAGTAAGTGATAATTATCCATATAAGTTCACCATTGTTGGGTTAGTAGATGGGTCTTGTAGAAATCCGAAGTTTGTGACGCATGGGGTTAAATTGGTGTTAGATTGTTGATAATCTAGCTAAACTAAAGGTAAAGAATGATGAATAACATCCTAGAACACTTAATTTTAGATTATGAGAATTTAGGGTTCATATGGAATGAATTGGGGGGTTTTTGAATTATAAATTAATGATAAATAAGTGTTTAAATGGTGTTAGACACTTGAAAGAGCATCAAATTAATCTAAAGACAAAGATAGAATGAAAAGTTAGTGTTAAGAAATGGTTATGAAACCCAAATAGGTGAATTTGGGTGGTACAAAGGTGTTTGGTTATGAGTATAACCCAAACGGGTCAGTTTGGGTTGAAAATAGGTAAATGGGAGAGATTCGAAATAAATGTAATTTGAGGTGTGATATATTACTAAACTAGGTGTATGTGTTTAGGTAATCTAATTGCCCATCGAGAAGGAGAAGCGGGATCTTCGAATCCGAAAGGTAAGTGTATTTGCACTTACTTAGTGATGTTGATAAATTGTAATTACATGTGTGGAATGTTTGCATAATTAACTTATGTAGTATGATTGTTGTATGAATACGTGTATGAATGTAGTTATAGTTTAAAATACTATAATGGAAATGTGGTGAAGTTATGGTCTATGTATCATAATGGAAATGGTGGTGAATTTATGGTCTAAGTATCATAATGGAAATGTGGTGAATTTATGGTCTAAGTACCATGATGGAAATGTAAGGAAGTTATGGTCTTGTGCCATAAGGGAAATGAAAGTTGACCAAATATGGGGTGACTATTAAGGAAAGAAAGAAACTTGCCTAGTGTTATGCAAGAGTTAAGTTATTAAAGGAATAATTTGGTGGAAACAGGTCAAATGGGTGAATGGGTGAAAATGGTAATACTTTACCTTGTTGTTATGATTTTTCTTCATTACTAATGGTGTATAATTATGTGGTGTTATGTAGGAAAAACTCCGGTGTAGTCAAGGTCAAGTCTATGGCAAATGTTGGATTCTCGTATGCATTTTTGGTGATTTCTAGTGTAATTAGAAATCCAATGAATAGTTGTAAAACGATACATGAAATTGTACTTTTGTTCATAAGTATGGTGTCTTGAATGATAGATCTCAAACCTAAGTGTTGGGAAAACTTTTATGGCAATATGTTTAAAAGTTAGAAATTTGGCTAAGGGTTGAAAACTTCAACAATATAGAAACTTTCTGTGAATGAAGGTGCCCCGCGGTACGTGAGGAACCGGGTAGGTTCTCTCTCGGTACGCGAGACCGGGTTCCAGGACGAGTTAATTTGAAGCTTCCTCGCGGTACGCGAAGGGAGGGGTCGTGGTCCCTCCCGGTACGCGAGGGACGTATTTAAAAAAAAATCTTAAATCTTTTTTTGGGACGAGACGCTTCCGCGTGTTTAAACATTAGATAATCGGTGTCGTAAACTAGGGTATTACAAGTTGGTATCAGAGAAATGATTTGAGGGATTTGGTGTACGGGGATCCAAACTCAAACCGGATGCTCTTGATATGAGGGAATGATACGAGAATCCAAGAAGGACTTGACCGAAGCTCGGAGCTTTTGAAAGTGAAAGGTTAGTAATATTATGATTAATGTGGTGTATATGTATATGTATGCATGACAAGGTGTTATGTGTGCCAAAACTTGTCTTGGGATTTGTTGTATGGATATAATAATTACAATTAGGCATATCATGTTATTAAACAAGTCTGGCCAACATGATTAATAAGACAATATGTGTAAGGGTCATTATGATAACCATATAGCAATGAACATTCGTAAGGATTAGGTGAAGGTGATATTATATGTATGTATATAAGTAGGTATATATATATATATATATATATATATATATATATACTTAATACATATAATAGTAAAATGTAAGATGGTTACCTAAGGTATTGAAAGTGTAAGGGTATTAAGGTGTTTTTATTCTAATTCTTAGCTAAGAGGTGACAGAGGAAGGTGACCGACATACTAATGACAATGTGAGAAAAGAGCCGTTGGATCCAAGAATCCATGAAGTGATAAAGGAAGAAGTGGCCAAGGCTTTTGAGCAAGCCACATCACTGTTGTTGGAAGAAATGAAAGGGGCTATTAATCACGCCCTAAAAGAGAAAATGAAGGAGAAGGAGAGAGAACCACAAGGTTGTACTCTTAAGGAGTTCATGGTAATCAAGCTAAAAGAGTATGACGGATAGGTGGACCCGATCCTTAGCCACACGTGGGTGTTAGACATGGAATCAAATTTCGAAACAACTAAATGTAAGTCTGAGGACAGGGTGATGTTTAGTGTGCCACTGTTGACCGGGAGGGCAAAGGAATGGTTGTTAAATCTCCAAAAGGAGATGGGTGAGTTAGGTGTTACCTCCATGACTTGGGAGGAGTTTAAGGCGTCTTTTCTGAAGTACCATTGCCCACAAGCTGCGGTCGACAGGATGATTGAGGAGTTCCTACTCAAGAGTCAAACGACAGAGATGATTGATGAATTTACAGGGACCTTCTTTGATCGTGCTAAGTTCTGTCCGGACGTGGTGTGGACTGAGAAGGCAAAGATTGACTAGTTTTATGCAATGTTGACAGTGGAGTTTAGAGACAGCAGAGCTCCTTCCTCTTTCACCACACTTGTTGACTTGATAAATAGGTGTCGGGAAAGTGAGGTGGAGTTGAGGAAGCACGAAACCAGGGGTGAGAAGAGAAAGCGTGAAATAGTGGATTCGATGGTAAAGGAGATAAAGGGCGGGAGCCCTAGAAAAAAGTCGTTTAGCAAGTTCACTTCACGGGGGTACAAGAACTGTGGAAAGGAACACTTTGCAGAAAGTAGGAAGGGGACGTCAAACTGCTACAAATGTGGGAAACCGGGGCATATGGCCAATCAATGCTCGAGCCAAATTCATTTATGCTGCCATTGCTATAGCCCGGGCACAACAGGGCGGATTGCCCCAAGTTAAAGCACCAAGGTGGAGGCGAAAAGAGGATAGAGATGCCAAAGCCGAAGGGTAGGGCTTTCCACATTTCGACGGATGAGGCAAAGACTAACCCGGAAGTGGTGTCAGGTACATTTAAGATTAAATCATTACATGTACTAGTTCTTTTTTATATGGGGGCTAGTCGCTCTTTTGTTTTTTTGAAATTTGTTAAGCATTCTTCGTTTCTAAGTAGCAAGTTAGACGAACCCTTAGAAATCGAGGCGACAAATGATAAGAGCTTTCTAGTATTCGATGTTTATAAAAATTGAAAGTTAATGGTAGGGGGTGAAACGTTCCTTATAGACCTAATTCCTATGACCATGGGGGATTTCGATGTGATAGTGGGTATGTATTAGTTATCGAAGACCAAAGCTAATATTCTATGTGGACCTAAGGTGATACAACTCGACTCCCCGTCGGGTGAGTCCATTAAATAGAAGGTGAGAAGAAGGGTAAAGTAAGATTGTGTTCTTATATGAAGGCAACAAGGTACATGGTGTGTGGGTGCAAGGCATATATGGTTTGTGTTGCGGGTGTGAACGAAAGGGTGAAAGAAATTCATGATGTTCTGGATGTGAATCAGTTTGTGGATGTGTTTCCGGATGAGCTGTCGGGGGTTCCACCGGAGAGGGAAGTATAATTTGGGATCGATTTGTTACCGGGTGCTAAGCCGGTAGCCAAAGCACCTTATCGGTGGGCACCTTCGGAGATGAAAGAGCTAACTGAGCAATTGCAAGAATAACTCGATAAAGGCTTCATACGCCCAAGCGTCTCGCCTTGGGGTGCACCCGTTCTCTTCGTTAAAAAGAAGGACGGAAGCATGAGGATGTGTATGGATTATCGGGAGTTGAAGAAGTTGACGGTGAAAAATCGGTACCCGTTACCTCGGATTGATGACCTCTTCGATCAATTACAAGGGGCGTCATAGTTCTCTAAGATTGATTTGAGGTCCGGGTACCATCAGTTAAAAGTGAAAGAAGACGACGTTCCTAAAACAGCTTTCTGCACTCATTAAGGGCACTACGAGTTTACGGTTATGCCTTTCGGTGTAACCAACGCACCCCCCGCGGTTTTCATGGATCTTATGAACCGGGTGTGTACACCTTTCCTCGACCGATTTGTCATTGTATTTATCGATAACCTTCTCATCTATTCACGGAGTGAAGGAGATCATGCCTTTCATCTACGCGAAATCCTTGAAGTTTTACAAAGGGAGAAGCTTTATGCTAAATTTTCCAAGTGCGCCTTTTGGTTGCGCGAAATTCAATTCTTGGGCCATGTAATTAACGAGAAAGGAATTACAGTCGGCCCATCCAAAATATTGGCGGTAAAAGATTGGTCATCGCCGAAAACGCCCTCGGAGATTAGAAGTTTCTTTGGGTTGGCGGGCTATTATTGGTGATTTATTGAAAACTTCTCTCGGATTGCCTTGCCGATGTCGAAGTTAACACGTAAGGAGACTAAGTTTGTCTGGGATTCCGAGCAAGAATCCGCCTTTCAACTCCTAAAAGAAAAGTTGACTATGGCACCTATTTTGTCCTTGCTAGACGAGACCGAAGATTTCGTTGTGTATTCGGATGCCTCGCATTCGGGGTTGGGATGTGTTTTGATGCAAAGGGGGAAAGTGATTACCTACGCATCTAGGCAATTGAAGACTCACGAGGTGAATTACCCTATCCACGATTTAGAGATTGCGGCCGTGGTATTCACGCTCAAAATCTGGAGGCATTACTTATATGGAGTGAAGTGTACGATCTACACAGATCACAAAAGCCTCAAATATTTCTTCGACCAAAAGGACCTTAACATGAGGCAAAGACGGTGGCTTGAATTAGTTAAGGACTATGATTGTGAGATACTTTACCATCCGGGTAAAGCGAATGTAGAGTCGGATGCTCTTAACCAGAAGACGAACCATGCACAAGATGACAATTTCATCATCTTTTATTGACGAAATCCGAGAGGCTCAAGTGTTAGCACTTAGTGGGGATTTGAAGAAGGAACGAATGGTTCCTTATGTTGACAAACTTGGGGAGAATAATCCGGGGTTGAAAACATTCTTTGATAGGATTTGGATACCTAGGTTGTCAAGTGTTTTGACAACTATTTTAGATGAGGCGCATAAATCCAAATATTCTATTCATCCGGGAGCCACAAAAATGTTTTATGATTTGAGGGGTCATTTTTGGTGGTCGGGCATGAGACGTGATATTGCTAAGTACGTGGAGTGATGTCTCACATGCTTAAGAGTAAAGCCGGAACACCAAAAGCCGTTTGAAAAGCTTCAACCGCTTGAAATACCGCTTTGGAAATGGGAGAATATAACCATGGATCTAATCACTAAACTACCTAAGACACGAAAGGGCTATGACGCAATTTGGGTAGTGGTAGATCATTTGACAAAGAGTGCACATTTCCTTCCTATAAAGGAAACGTATACATCGAATAGATTAGTGGAAATCTATGTGAAGGAAATAGTGTCACGACATGTTGTACCGGTGACAATCGTATCGGATCACGATACGAGGTTTACTTCTCATTTTTGGAAGAAATTCCATGAGAATATGGGGACTAGATTGAATCTTAGTACCGCTTATCATCCACAAACGGATGGACAAAGCGAACGAACGATTCAAACGCTCTGGATATGTTACGAGCGTGTGCGTTGGATTTTGGGGGTAGTTGGGATGACCATTTACCGTTGGCAGAATTTTCTTACAACAATAGCTACCATTCTAGTATTGGTATGCCACCTTTTGAAGCGTTATATGGAAGAAGATGTCACTCACCCGTGTGTTGGGGCGAAATTGGTCAACGAGAACTTGGTAGCAAGGAGGTGGTCAAGGAAGCAACTAGTAGCATTGACCAAATAAGAGCACGCTTAAGGGCGGCCCGGGATCGCCAAAAATCCTGTGCGGATAATAGGAAGCGGGCGATTGAGTTTCAAGTAGGAGACTTTGTTCTTTTGAAAGTCTCTCCTTGGAAAGGGGTAATACAGTTTAGGAAGCGAGGGAAGTTGAGTCCACGTTTTATTCGACCGTTTAAGGTGATAGCAAGGGTGAGTGCAGTAGCCTATCGTTTGGAACTACCGGAGGGACTAAGTAGACTTCATAACACGTTTCATATGTTACATTTACGAAAATGTTTAGCGGATGAGTCTACTTTTGTTCCATTGGATGATATTGAATTGGATGAGAAGTTCAATTATGTAGAGGAACCGGTGGCAATCTTGGATAGAAAGGTGAAGTGATCGCGGTGTTAAGGTTAATCAAAAACATTTATAAAAACTACTACTTATCTACCTTAGACTGTAGACAGGGAAGTATGGTTGTCGAATCCACAGGAATTAGTGGAAAGTTTAATTGCTTAGATTAGAAAATTATAATTAAAAACACGGATCAAATAAAGACGCAACCTCCTCCAAACTTCAGGTTCTAGGTTTCACATAAAACTCAGTTTTTCAATTGGACACCACATAAAAATAGTGTTGGAAAATCAGTTAAAACAGTAATTGAATACATATTCTTTGTCAGAAAACCTATGCAACTAGTTTCGTCACAAACCAGTATAATCCAATTACCCAATTTATAAATACCAAGTTATCCACTTTAGTCACCCAACCCTGCTAGTAGATTTTGTAATCAACCGAACACAGATTGTAAAGCAGAAAACTCAAAGCATAAATATAAACTATTTAAATCAACCAATACATCAATCTACTCAGTTATTGTTAGAAAACTAAATAGATCCAAAACATAGACAAACTAAATCAAAACATGAAACCTATAGGAACCGTACGCCCGGAGGAAGCCACAAAAGATTTAACCAATCATAATAAACAAAGAATCAACTCTTGTCACTACCAAATTCATCGTTCAATTTAACCGACTAGCTAAACTCGATTAGAAAGATAATACAAAACCTTTGATGATTAGAATTGTTCCGATCTCGGTGCCTTTTTCAATTGCCGTTCAAAAAGTGTTCTTAGCTCGATTTCCATGCAAGACCTAAAACCCTCCTATGCTGCCTTGTGTTTTCTTTGTTGGTCAACGCCACAGCAACAGCCACCAAAGGCTTACGCCCCTTGCTTCCCTCCAAGAAAAACCCTTTTAATTCTGTTCTTTTCTTTTTTCGTGGACTCCTCAGGCCCATTTGATTTCTTTTAATTTCTTTGTTAAACTCCATGCGATTCTCCTGCACATTTTGAAATTGTAATATATATAATTTAATTATTTAGTTTCTAATCTAATTTAATATAATTATCTTTAATCATTTTTTAATTTACTTTATATGACTTTATTATTTTTAACCTATTTAACCTATTATATATAAAACCCTATAAGATATAAAAACAATATAAACTCTCACATAATTAGGGTTAAAAACATATGATTATACACAATTAACACGGGTCAATCAACCACGTATCATGAAGTGCTTGCGCAATAAAGAGATTAGCCAAGTTTTGGTGCGGAGGAAGCATAAAAAGGGAGCGGAAATGACTTGAGAAACCGAAGAGGAGATGCTCAAGTATTATCCGAACCTCTTTATGTGAAGTCGGGTTTCGGGGACGAAACCCAAATAAGTGGAGGTGATTTGTAACAAATCAAAATCCGGGTTTCGTTTTAAATAAATAAATATTTATATTTACTATTATGTC
Organism: Smallanthus sonchifolius; assembly: GCA_023525975.1. Taxonomy (NCBI): domain Eukaryota; kingdom Viridiplantae; phylum Streptophyta; class Magnoliopsida; order Asterales; family Asteraceae; genus Smallanthus; species Smallanthus sonchifolius. The sequence continues at coordinate 14,624,882 of CM042027.1, read as the reverse complement.
GAAAATAATATTTTAGAAATAAGTTGAAACAAATGGGTTTCAAGTTGATTTTGGGGTTATACTAGTTTTTAACTAGATTTGGCATGAAAATTGGTGATATGAAAGTTGAGAGACTGAAATTGCAAATATGAAAAATCTGCCATATTTGACTAATATGAAGTCAAAATTCAGAATTTTGGTGGGTGTCGACTCATTCAAGAGAAAAAGAGGATTCAAGCAAAATCCTTCAATTGATACTTGATTTGTGAAGGTGTTGGCTTACACATCATCTTCCTAACATCAAGTAAGTGATAATCATCCATATTAGTTCACCATTGTTGCATTAGTATATGGGTCTTGTAAAAATCCAAAATTTGTGATGCATGAGATTAAATTAGTGTTAGATTGTTAACAATCTAGCTAAATTAAAGGTAAAAAATGGTGAATAACATCCTAGAACCCTTAATTTTAGATTATGAGAATTTAGGGTTCATATGGAATGAATTGGTTTTGAATTATGATGATAGGATGTTAAATTAATGATGAATAAGTGTTTAAATGATGTTAGACACTTGAAAGAGCACCAAGTTAGTCTAAAGACAAAGATAGGATGAAAAGTTAGTGTTAAGAAATGGTTATGAAACTCAAATAGGTCAATTTGGGTGGTAAAATGGTGTTTGGTTATGAGTGTAACCTAAACGGGTCAGTTTGGGTTGAAAATAGGTGAATGGGTAAGATCCCAAATAAATGTAATTTGAGGTATGATAGATTACTAAACTAGGTGTATGTGTTTAGGTAATCTAATTGCCCATCGAGAAGGAGAAGCGAGATCTTCGAATCCGAAAGGTAAGTGCACTTGCACTTACTTAGTGATTTTGATAAATTATAATTACATGTGTGGAATGTTTGCATAATTAACTTATGTGGTATGATTGTTGTATGAATGTGGTATGAATACGTGTATGAATGTAGTTATAGTTTAAAATACTATAATGGAAACGTGGTGAAGTTATGTAACACCCAAAATTTTTGATTGATTTTAACTTTAAAAAACACCAGCGGAAGTAGGTCCCACATAACACTCTTTGACAAAACAACATGTGTTAACTGTATTGAAATAAAAACTACATGGTTTGATTTAAAATGACCGAATAAAACTCCCAAAATCAACCATGAGTTTCAAATAAACAAATCGACTACTACATTTGACTTAAACCAAGTTTAATTGATGTCTAAACCAAAATATAAGTTTTACCATCTTAATTACATCCATTTATACATCCAAAGGGTTTAATCACTCATAGTGAGGCTTAAACGAACAACCATTGCACCAAAAGTTCTTCCAATGAGAATCCGAAGCTTGAAACATAACCCGAGGCTAGACCGAAGTTTTTCCTAAATAAAAACACCCAAACAAAACAACCATTAGTAATGATATACACCCCGTAGGAACATTCACAAGTTAACACCTTAGCCTTGGCCTAAAAATGTCATTTCCACTTTTTACCAGCGCAAATCAGTGCAGACCCGCCAGCGTAATGTGCGCTGGTACCAGCGCAATATGCGCCCCCTACAGATAAGCAATGTCTATTTTCAAAGTACTCATGTCGAGGCATCCCAAATTCATATATTATGGGTCTTGTAGTTCATTTTGTAGTCTGATATATGGTTAAAAGAAGTTTGGGCTTTTACCAATAACATAAATTAACACTTAAACATGTGTAATCCCAACACAAACAACTATTAACAATTATAAACTTATATTTTAACCACATATAAGCATACCTACATATACTAACATCAAATGGTTAGTAATCCACCTTAAAACCCGACAATACTCCTTTGTGAGGTTCTAAAGACCTCAAACACTATATCACAATTGTGTGGTTCTTTGACCACAAACTCAAATCATCTTTGTGAGATTCTTAGATCTCAATTACCACATCCTTGTGAAGTTCATGACTTCAAACAATCTTGACACATAGCTAACACATGTGAGGTTCTTAGACCTCAAACACCAACCTTAAGCATACAACAAGTGCACACACACAAATTACTAACTCAATCCTATAATCCATACAATATACCCGACATGTAAAGTTCAAAGATCCCAATCCATCATTTATACTTTTGAAGTTCAATGACTTCAGTTATACCTTATTCACCTAATTTGTTTGACTTTACACCACATAAGTCAATTACCACATTTGTTTGAGTCTAAACCACATAAATCAAATTCACAACATTACCACATTTATTTGACTATAAACCACTTAAGTCAATTACCACATTTGTTTGAATCTAAACCACTTAAGTCAATTACCACATTTGTTTGACTCTAAACCACATAAGTCAAATTCACCAAAACAACACACTCACATTTGCACATATGAAATTCAATAAAATCAACATGTATAACAAGTATATGCATTTACTTCCACCTATCATTACTAATTAAGTGCAAAGCACTTACCTTTTTGCTAATGATGATCCTGCTTGATCCTCAAAGCTAGCTTCCTTACTACTTGATCACCTATACTACCCATTTACAATTAGTAATCTATTGATCACCAATTGACACCCAACATACCTTTATGATCTAAAGATCAAAGTTCTAACTTAGTTTGGTTATTATAACCTTAACCAAACCTCTAATACCTCATTCATCCTTTCAACCCGTTTTGACCCGTTAGGGAATCACCCAAATTTACCCAACATTTAACAATCATAAACCACCCATTATGATTGTGGTTTATACTTGGTTTAGTGTTCATAGACACACCACAACATCATTCATATTCCAAACATCATTCAAAACATTTAATTTAGAAAACCCCCAATTTTGATTCTCAAGAACCCTAAATTTCAATTCATGAAATTGGATGAGATTTCTTACATAACAACATGTATACCAACTCTCTAAATACTTATCCAACCTCAATTTATCATTCTAACATTGATTAATTGAAAACCCCCAAATCACCCTCAAGAACCCTGATTCTTGAATCATCAAATTAGATGTTTAGATGATGTTATCCAACTTTCATTACTTCAATTTAAGCTAGATAGTTATTATTCTAACATCAATTTCACCCAATCTCAACCCAATTCGGATTTCACCCAAAACCCACCAAGAACACCTCAAATGGTGGATTCAAGAGATGAAGGATTACTTACTTGATAGTTAGAAGAAGATATGTACACCAAAATACTCTAATCTTTCATGCAATCACTAGGAGTTTCGATCTCAGCTCAACTCTCCTTCTTCTCCACTTGCAAAACACCAATAACACACCTATGTGTGTGTGAATTGCGATCCCCCTCCCCTTTTGGCCAGATTTGGCAAATTTACAAAACAGTCCCGGGAGTTCTAAAAATAACCCCTTACATCCAAACTAGTCAAACTAATATTTGCAAAAAACCTCCAACTCTGCTTTTTATTTATTTACACCCAAATAATATAATAAAAATATATTATAATAATAACTCGAACGTTGGTTCGTTACAAGTTATGGTCTATGTATCATAATGGAAATGGTGGTGAATTTATGGTCTAAGTATCATAATGGAAATGTAGTGAATTTATGGTCTAAATACCATGATGAAAATGTAAGGAAGTTATAATCTTGTGCCATAAGGGAAATGAAAGTTGACCAAATATGGGGTGACTATTAAGGAAAGAAAGAAACTTGCATAGTGTTATGCAAGAGTTAAGTTATTAAAGGAATAATTTGGTGGAAACGAATCAAATGGGTGAATGGGTGAAAATGAGAATACTTTACCTTGTTGTTATGATTTGTCTTCATTACTAATGATGTATAATTATGTGGTGTTATGTAGGAAAAACTCCGGTGTAGTCAAGGTCAAGTCTATGACAAATGTTTGATTCTCGTATGCATTTTTGGTGATTTCGGGTGTAACTAGAAGTCCAATGAATAGTTGTAAAACGATACATGAAATTGTAGTTTTGTTCATAAGTATGGTGTCTTGAATGATAGATCCCAAAGCTAAGTGTTGGCAAAACTTTTATGGCAATATGGTTAAAAGTTAGAAATTTGGCTAAGGGTTGAAAGCTGCAAAAATATAGAAACTTTCTGTGAATGAAGGTGCCCCGCGGTACGCGAGAGACCGGGTTCCCGGACGAGTTAATTTGAGGCTCCCTCGCGGTACGCAAAGGGAGGGGTCGTGGTCCCTCGCGGTACGCGAGGGACGTATTTTTAAAAAAAAAATCTTAAATCTTTTCTTGGGACGAGATACTTCCGCTTGTTTAAACATTAAATAATCGGTGTCGTAAACTAGAGTGTTACACCTGGGGTCAGTTCTTCATCTTCAATTTCTTCAACATGAATATCTTGTTGATCAATGGACACGATGTGGTACCTAGCAATGCAAAAGTATTTAGAATATTTAATTTATGTATTATAACCATAAATTTTCATTAATGATCGATGTGCTGGTGTATCTCCATTTTTAATTTTAAATGAATCAAAGTATTATAAATTATTAAATTTATGGTTGAAAGTGTAAACATAGTCATATGCTAAAGTGTAACAAATTAGACACGAGGTGCTACCTGTGGACATTTAGAAACTTAAATAAATACCTGCCACGTTCATATTGTGATAAACATAAAAATAAAAAATCAAAGCGGGCGTGTTAGTGTTTTTGAGGAAAAACGGGACCAGGAAAAATTTAGAGTTCTGGCCACAAATTAAAAGTGCAAATCAGTTTCCATGAAACACTTGACTCATTTGTTATAGTTCTAACCATAAAATTTCTTCATTTTAATGAATTCGTGTGAAATACGAACCAAACTTAAAATTAAGGAAGTTAATGTTAATACAAGTATCTGATGGCAAAGAAATAAGTACATACGCAATCAAATTAACATAAAATAGCAAAAGAATGTTGTATCCCGAGTCTAGCTTCCTATGGTATCGCAGTTATGTATCATGAATCAGAAAAGGCGGATTCCACTTACCCTGGGGTCATCGTTTCTTCATCATCAATTTCTTCCACTAGATATTGTTGTTGATCAATGGGCACGATCTGGTACCTAGCAATGCAAAATTATTTAGAATATTTAATTTATGTATTATAACCATAAATTTTCAACTAGATATAAAAGTATTTTAAGAAAGTGATTCCCTATCGCATTCACATATGACATTTCCAAGTAAATAGTTGAACAAGGGAGGAGGCCCTTTTAACTTGTTAGAGAAAAAATCAAAAGCCAAATTATTGATAAATAGTTATAGTCATCATCATATTCTTTAAAATAATTATGGCTAATATTATGTATTTCTACATAATTTAGTGCAACATATGTGGAAATATGGTGTATCATATGTTTATGATAATATGATGAATGTAATTAAAATATTTTGGTTGAAAAATCCACTCCTTAGCATGTAATTATTTGGTACTTTTGCTCATGTTAGTTTTTTACTAACCGAATATCAGTTTTATTATACCAGGTAAAAAAACATGTATCACGAAAAAGCTATGTAGTTAATTCACATAAAAAAATGATGAGAATGAATATGAAGACGACACGTGACATGAAAAAATATTTATTTATTATATAGTATAGATATAGATATAGATCGGATTGAAGAACTTTTCAAGCAATATACGTAAAGTCTGGTGGCTGTTTTGTCTCTTTATGGACTATTCAAAATCTTTTAATACACACAATGTTCTAAATTTTGGTCAAATATCTGGTGGTATTATAGATACTGAATCTAGGTCTATACATTAATTTGATATTTGAATTTTGACCAAAAAAAGTGTGTGCATATGTGGTCATTCTCTAATGAAAATTTTCTGTAAAGAATAATAAAGAAGAATGAAAAAAAAACATTGATCTCTAACAAAATTGAAGAATCAATTGGAATAAACAATTTTATACATCTATGGTAATTGGTAACTAAGAATCTTTATTTTTCGTGAAAGATTGATAATATGTAGGTTACCAAATGTATGTTGTATCAACTACTAATTTACCCTTTAACTTAAAAATAAAAAATATGTCATGTATCGCAACCGGATAGCTTGTTAGGCTTTTTGGGAAAAAATGTCCTACTTAGCATAACTCTACACTATATATACATATACACACACATGCATCCAATACATCATGTATATATATTATCATGTGAAACACTTACGCTTCATCAACCACGGCCCTATCAACCACATCCCGATCAAGTTGTTATGTAATTTCAACAAAGTCACGTTGACGATGTTGTGGAATGTGAACCACTAGCTCGGACCTTCAATGAAAAGGATATTAGAGGATGTTGATGTAGTGCAAAGCACACATCTTTATTCCTTTGTTTTAAAGTCGTTTTACTTAGTTTTATATTCGTTTCGAGTTGTTTTTGTTATGTATTGAGTCTACTTTATATTTACAGGTACTCGTGGTAATAATGAGTGAAAACCTGAAGAAACCCAGCACGAGAATGAAGTCCAAGAAACAAAAGACAAAAATCTGGAATTTCATTCCTTCGCGGTACGCGAAGAAGAGGAGGAAATCCCTCGTGGTACGCGAGGGAAAGCAGAAGTTGCCCCGATTGTTTTGGCCCTCGCGGTATGCGAGGAGCTTGACCATCTCTCTCGCGGTACGCGAGAGAGTCGTATTCCGTGAAATTTTGTAAAAAACATAATTTAATAGATTTGTAATCCCATAATCAAGGGAGTTCGGATTTTTGCTGTCCAGAGCATTACCAGAGGCGATTTTGAGGCTGGAGGAGTGGATTGAAATGCAAAGGTCGAATCTTTGATCCCGGGTGTGTTAGATTTAGCGTTTTTGGTTCCAAAGCTTGAATCTTTATCTTTGTTTCTTGTGTTTGAACCATGATTGTGTTTAATTCTTCTATTTTGAATGTTTTAAGTATGATCGTAGGCTAAAACATTGATACTATCCAGGTCTTATGATGAATGCTTCGTAAAGTTTATATTTTTATCGGTTTTTGGATATTGAATGATGTTTTATGATTTTGTAACGATCTTAGTATGATTATTGTGATGAACTTGCATGTTTATTCTGATTTAGTGATTGATTATTAATTCCTTGCGTTGATTGTGGTTGTTTGTCATGTGTAATTAGAGTATCGTGATCATAGATTTTAGGGTTTGTGATTTTGGTGGTTTGCTAGATGTAGTGACCATATGAATTGTCATTGAGTACTGATTTGAATTGAGTGTTCTTCCTAGTTCAATACCCGAGAAGTGAGAATTAGGCGTTTAGTCTTCGTCATTAGGAATCCGAGTGTCAACTGTCTGAGAGGAAGTTGGTTTAAGTGTCTAGTGATCTGTTGCTATTCTGAATCATAATTATTATTCTGATATTACCCCATGCATTCGTTGAGTGTATTGTGGATGGTGAGACTAAGAGGTAATCTGTTTATTAGGGTACAATATCATAGTTGGAAATACCTGAGAAGTGATTCAACAATCTGATGAGTTTAGTACACTTTAGGTAGCTTAGTTGGTGACACCCTGAGAGTGATTAGGGATCCACTAGGTTGTCTTTAGCAGTTATCCTTAGAATCCCAGATCCATCATAGTTCCAGAATCGGTAGAAGTTGTGCTTTGCAAATAGGATTCCGACCTAGGTAGTATTCTTCCCATCTTTTGATTTCACCTTTATCCAGTCTCTTGATAGTTTGATTCGACCTCAGTTTATTACATTCGTAGTTATAATCTTTAGTGTAGTAAACCCCCCAAACCAAATCATCTTAAGTCCGAGTCAGAGTCTAGTAGTGTTACATAGTGTCTCTAGGGTTCGATAATCCGGTTTACCATTAAGTTGTGCTACATTCGATATGTCCACTTGCCTGTCAGTGCGGTTTAGTTCAAAGGTTTTTCATTTATTACTTAGGAGTCTAGGTTAGGTTTTATAGACCGTCTGGACGACATCAGATGTCAACATGAAAAGAAAAAAATAAAATACGATGACGGTCCAACTATGCATAAATAAATCATTTTTTTATATAACTGGTCGGTCATAGCGGTCGGCGGTTGGTAGGCCGGCTCAAGCTTTTTGGAGGGCCTACCATGAAATAGGGATATTATCCTTGATAATAAATAGTATTTTGAAAAACTTTAGTGTGTTAGCAATCCCAAATCTTTTGCATGTGTGCTTTTTTTTTTAATTTTGAGCAATCACCTCTAAAAAAACACCTATTACATTCTCGAGGCCAAAAGCATAAGATCTGAAATGCAAGCTTGCAATAGATATAATTGTTAAGATATAAATGCTAGTAGAAACTTTGTTTTGTGTCATGGCAAATAGAACATAAGTCAATTACCTTATTATGATCACATTTATGATATACAATTCTATGTTTTCTTTGTAGAATGACTTTAGTTCTAATTATATTGTTTGTATTTTTGTTAAACTTTTGATTCATTAGTAACCTCATTTTCTCTTATTTTATGTTAAACTTCTGAATCATTAGTAACCTTCTTTTCAATTATGTGACTTTGTTAAACTTCTGCCACTTCTTTTTCTTTTTTTTAAATCCATGGCAAAAAAATAACATACACAATCAAATTAACATAAAATAGCAAAGAATGTTGTATCCCAAGTCCAGCTTCCTATAGTATCATAATTATGTATCATGAATCATAATTATGCAAAAGTATTTAGAATATTTAATTTATGTATTATACCCAAAAAACTAAACCCACTATTTTTACGAGTTTTTTTTGAACGAGCACAACGTGGGAAACATGGCCTCCGAAACACTTTTTTAGTTTTTGATTTATTTTTTGAGTTATGATTTTTTTTACCTTTAATAAGTACTTTTTTGGTTTTCTCATGAACAATGAGTTTATATTTATATATATATATATATATATATATATATATATATATATATATATATATATATGGCTAGTTATAATGAAACCCCACTTGATTTGTGAAACCCGTGAAACTCTTATCAAAAATTAAAAAGTTTTTTATGCTAGCTTCTATATATAATTTTAAAACTTTTTTAAAAAAAACTAGTTTTAAAAACGCTGAGCCAATTTAAAAAAAAATATATTTTATAAACATTCATATGTAACAACCTGATTTACATATGTAACAACCTGATTTACATATTTAACACGCTGAATTTATATGATTTTTTGCCAAAAACTAGATTTTTGGTTAATTTTTCAAGAATTTTTTAAAAAAAAGTATTCGGCGCTTTTTGTTTTTTTTTAAGTGACGAAAATGTTAATAAAACTTACATTTTTAAAAAATATATATTTAAAAGTTACATAGTGGTTTCACGAGGTTTCACAACTCAAAAGTGGTTTCATTTTATACTTTCCCTATATATATATATATATATATATATATATATATATATATGTTTTCTCTTCCTTTCTGTGTCCAAGAACAGTAACTTTGTTTTCCAGAGTCTTATTTAAGGAGGTAAAAAAAAGGAAGGGGAAGGAAACCCTAGTTCGGTCATCCAACACAACGTAAAGAAGACAAGATCATATTGTGCTTCTCCGGTCATCCAACACCCAAAACGAAGTAGAATTTATCAGATTTGATTTTTGCAAGCAATTTATTTGATTTATTAGGTGCTATATATGACTTACTTGTATTTTATTACTTATTAACTTATTAATTTGTGGATTATGAATTTACATAAACTCGGGCTCATACTCGTTTAAGCTCAATCCGATTAGAGCTTTTAACAAGCCAATCTTAAGTAGCTCACGAGTTGGATTGGCTCGTTTTGTAACATCCCGAAAATCCGTGAACTTGTGGTTCGGGTTAGTGGACGACCCGAAAAGATAATTAATTTAATAATAAGCAAAGTTATCGCGAAGGGTGCGTTGTAAAAATAGAAAAAAGGGGCGGTTAGTTGGGAAAGAGATAGTTCGGGACGGAAACGTACGGGGCGAATTGAGAGGGACCCGAGACGTAACTAGCTTGTGGTATTTAAACCACTTTTAACCCTAGGGCCATTTGTGACCCTAGGTGTGCGATGGCTGGAAGAGAGCCGCGAGAGAGAAAGAGAGACGGACGAGGAAGACGAAGGAGGTGGCGCGCGGGTTTCGATCAGATAGTCTCTTCATCGTATCGAGGTAATCCCTTTTTCGTTGTTTATACTCGTTTTGCATGAGATTATGATTAGAGTTGAATAATTTCAGTGATAAGATTACTAGGAGGTGACTCGGAGGCAATCGGTGAAAGAATGGAGCGAAACCGAGGAATCCGGCGGGGATTCCGGCCACTGTTCCGGTTTCCGGCGGCTTCAGACAGCGGCGATGGTTGGAGGTGAAAGAGTTTGGCGACACGGTCGCATGGATATATTATTTGTTCAATTCCGAGTCCGTTTGATAGGGTTTCGAGCGGCGCGAAGATAGACGTGTGAAAATGGACGAATCCGGCCACTGTTTCGTTTTCCGCCGACGACGACCGGTTAGTCTGAAAGGGTTCGGCGATACGGACGCATGAATATATAATTCTCCTAAAACTGAGTTCATTTGGGTCGGTTTTAAGCTACTCGAATATTGACGCAGAAAACCAAGCGTGTTGAAAGACGAATTCACGTTCTGGCAGCAGCGGTGGCGGCAGTGGCCGACACCAATATTTTTCTAGGGTCGGTCATGTTGAGACGAACGCGTGCATAGGTGGTTCGCGCGAAACGGAGCTCGTATGGTCGAGATATGAGCAAAGCAAGTTTTCCTCTCGTGTGGTGCTCAACAGTTTCGTACAAAACCGTTTAGAACGTCTTGTACGCAAAGGTATGACCCCATAGAACTTTATATTCATGGTTGGGTACTATTTTGGGATGTGAGAAAATTGTCGGGGACGACATTCAAGAACGTTTTTTGGTAACGTTAATTTAGGGGTTTTTGTTACGTCAGCGAGCGCGTTGGTTGTACGGTTTGGGACGATTTAGACCGAGCTTGTAGCTGCTTGTCCAGAATAGATGCGTTAGTGTTATTGCGGTAATAGGAATGATCTGGGTAGTTCATTTGACGACAGGTTCGCGTTGGACTACGAGTTTACGGGTATGCGACTTCGAAAGGAAAGCTTCGCAACCGGTCAGTTTCTAATCCCCCTCTTTTAAACGTTTTTACTGTTTTTGGGACTATCATACACACTTTCTTGAGACATTAATATAATTAATCGTGTTAAGGGTTTCGGGTTCTAACCCGACGTGCTTTGAAAATAAAATAAGTGTTAAGGGATCGTAGGGTCTAGGGTGTGGTTATGTGAACGCGACATCTAGGGTCGCTAGCAATGAATGAGTGATGAATTAAGGTTTGGACAGGGAGAGTCGGGCTTAAAGTTAAACGGTTATGATTGCATGAAGGATATGTTGTGTTAGTGTCGTGCGTAAGGGCATGTGTAGTTAATGAGCCCTGTATATGATGTGTGTTATGATATGTTTATATTTGTGTTGTATGTGTGGTGCATCATCCTTGTGGCATGGCGGGTATTGTGTTTGTATCGATGTCATCATGACGCGACTAACGGGATCGTGGAGGACGAGGTCCTTCGGTAAGTCACCAGGGGTGACACTTATTTATCAGGTTAATGATAAGCTCGGGGTGTGTTGATGCCCTGACGAGGGTGCAGTGATGAGGTATGTGTTTGCATTCATATTCATATATGTGTTAATTTGCATGCTAGTAATGAGTTATATTTATCGTGTAAGAGATAGTGTTAATGTGACGTGTAGAGTTAGACTGACCGTTGAGTCAGGACTTGTGATGTGACGTGTATAAGGGTTGCGTCTGTTAATTGTGAGAGCCTTGGTTAAGGCCGGATGTGTTAATATCTAGGGTAGGTTGTGTTAACCCAGAGATGAGTTAATGTGTATTCTTGGATACGAGTTGCTAGCATAGTATGTTGAGTCTATGTTGTTGTGATTGTAAGGTCATTATTATTTATATTGGTAGTACGGGTTGAGTCTCGGGTGATAAACGGTTATGGGATGTCGTGGGATGACAGGGGATTAGTCATTCGTTAATAAAGTGTAATTATATTTTATAAGGACCGGATGGTCCTTAGTGAATTAAACCGAAGAACTTGACGTGATGGTTTTATCTAAATTAAACTATTAGAACTCACTCATCGTAGCTGACTTTGTGTGTACATTAGATTGTTTGTAGGTAAGCGGTGTATTGACTTATCTTGGCTTGGAAGCGGCGTTACTCGGATCGGTGTGTAGGCATTCGTAAGGTAAACCTAATAACATTAAATGGTCATAAATGAGTTTTGAAATACTTTCGCTATAGTTTGAATTACAATAAATGTGTTTTTAATGAAAACGATGTGATATCCGGGAAAAAAAAATTTATTTTATTTAATTTTCGGGACGAAAATTCTTTTAACTAGGGGATGATGTGACAACCCGACTTTTCGGGTTAACTCAGTTAGTAAATTCCGTTGACTTGCTGTTAAAAACCTAACCCAGTTAACTATTCCGTTAAGTTTCTTATTAAAAACTTAACCCCGTTAAGCTAATCGAACCTCAAGGACAAATCCTATCAATATCCGAATTCAAACTACAGGGATTAAATTGCATTTCACTCAATTTCTTTTAAGTTGACTCTGAAAGTCAAAATTTGGAAGTCTTTGTTCTTGATTGACTTGTAAAAGTCAAACCTTGCAATCTAAATCCAAATTCGTATTTTATAATCGAATTCAGTTTAAACTTGTAATTGATACAAGCAACTTAAACAGTTTCGATAATCATTGAGGTGTTAAACACCGGCTTTAATCGAATTAAACTCAATTATGAGTATTCAACTCATAACCGTCGCTACCCTCTTCGACTTCTATCGAATGCGTATCAATTCGTTTATTTTCCTCGTAATTGAACCCCTGCACACACTCGGTGATCCTCCTTGAAGCTTCTGCATCAACTGAATTGACCGGAGTAACAGTCGAAGACACCGGAGGCAACCTATACTACATTCGGCAACCGTTTTAATCGATCTCAGTCAATTCGCACTTGTTTACGGTAATTGAATATACCCTCACCTTCGTTTTTACTTCCTAATGGAAAGCCCTATGTCAATTGGGGCTTGCAACATCGGCATTAACAAGAACAGAAATCTAGGGTTCGTTCATATACGAATTGGGGCTTTTGATCCGAAACTCAACCTCCATCAAATTAAACCACACGTTCATGTTCGAAATCCTTTGTTTACTAAAACCCCTATGCTAATTTAATCTTTGAACATCGAATTTATAAAAACCCAGAACTTAGGGTTCATCAATGTCCGATTTAATCAAACCCTGACTTAGACACGTTCTCAATACAATTAATTTATATCATTAGCTTCGAAATCTCCTTTTTAGTAAAAGCCCCATGATTCCAGAAAGATTTAACATACAAATCGGTCAATTTGATTCGTAATTCAAATCTAGGATTCGGTTTCTAAAAACGAGGATTTAACGGATGTAAACTTGTTGTTTTTGAAATTAAAACTATCCTCAAACTCGATTTTCATTGACAATGAAAACCCCTCTGCCCTATTACTTGATCGCGGCCGAAATCAACACAATCGGACTAGGTTTTGGTTCGGCTCACGCAAGAAAAGGGGGGTTCACGGGATCCTCTGATTAAAACCTTTGTTACTCGGACTGATGTCGCGATAGCCTAGCGGCCGGACTAGTTAAGGCAGTGTGCGTGTGTGGGAGAGACCCGGGTTCGAGTCCGGGCTCCCACATTTCTTTTTAAACATTTTTCTAAACATATTTAATTAATAAAAATCATTCTTAATATTATTATATCATTATATAAATGGGTTTTAAACCGAAAAACAACCCATAGGCTCGAGATTTAAATATTCTGTTTATTTTTATGAATGATAACCATTTTTATAGAATATACACTTTTATTATTAATAAGTAAAAATAATACGTTTATATTATTTTTAAACCGTAAACGCGTGAAAAATAATATGTTTATATTATTTTCGAATTGTGACCCGTATTATTAAATAATATATATTTATATTATTTCAAATCATTTTTATATAACACTGTGAACCAATCGAGACTAAATAATAATTAGTTATGTTAACCACTCGTATATATATTATTATTATTTATGTCATTCGTCGCGTAAAGTAATTCCTAAACCCGTGGACACGTTTGTCCACTCTCGTTTGTTAGAGCGGTTCTTTAAGACGTTCTTTCCGTTTCACAGTCACAATTCCCATTATCATTCCTAATTTATATATTTATAATTTTAGGAAATTCGTAGGTCATTTGAGACTTACACTCGTGGTTCCAAACTTACTTCTAGTGTGAACTACCTTCAACGCCAAGCAGGTGAGTTTCACGGCCCCTTTTTACTGCTTTTAACTTGGGGGAGAAAACATGCTTAAACTGATTTTTATATTTTGTATTTCATATGCTATCAATGTTATAGCTAAGTGTAACATGCTATCACAGAAAGTCCTCATCTTATTTCGAACCGTTAATATGGATCTTAGCGAGGTAATGTTTAGTAGTACTACTGGGTTTGACAAACCCCACCCGCGTTAGTCGCGCTAACTCGATCGGATATCGAACGGGTGAAATGTTAGCCTATTCACATGGCCAGTATTGATAGAACCTGGCAGGAGGCAATAAACAAACAGTCAGTTTCGGTTGCGAGCACTTGAGCTAAAACATGAACACAGGTTAGCTACCTATAGATACATATTGAATGACCAAAAATCTGGTAACGCTTACTTATTTATTTGAAACCTGTGAACTCACCAACCTTGTGTTGACACTTTTTCTTACATGTTTTCTCAGGACGCTAAGCTAAGACACAGGTGCACGTTAGGGCATGCATGGGATTCAACTGCTTTGCTTTGTGTCTATTTATGTTGATTGAATTACTTTAATGTACTTTGTTTGGTTGGACGTTTGGACTTTTGGACTTTGGTTTTGGGCGCGTGTATTTTGCGCATTTACTTTCTTTACGCTTCCGCATTGATACTCTGATTTAAAAGATATTTTCATTTTGAGTCCCATGTAGAGTCGTTCAATGTAACTAGTGTCTGAGATCCTGGTTTGTCACTTCCCAAAACGGTAATACTCCGTTAGTTGAAATTGGGGGTGTGACAGATTGGTATCAGAGCCATTGGTTATAGAGAACTAGGATTGCATACTAGACTATAGCCTCACACATTAGTTACATGTCATTTGGATGTTTGGTACTTATACAAAATGTTTCAGGTTCATGTCGTCAACACCACCTCCATCACCTAACACATCAGGGCATAAGGCACCTGTACTCTCGTCCCCGGAGCCCAAAAGGCGCCGGACTACCCCAATTGACCAAGGCGAACCGAGCAACGCACGAGCATTGGATTATGCTCTCAATTGGGATATGTACCCACATATGATCCAAAGGTGGATCGAAATGGGAGATGTTCCATCACCGTACTTTGGATCCACATCTTCATCGTCTACACTACCTAGCTTTCCATGCACCATGGAACAAGCTTTCGCAGCATTTGTGTCTTATATGTTAAAGGAGTTAAGTTTTGTACAAGATGCCACCGAGGAGATACCTAAACTCCTGGAGAATGGACCCCAAGTGGAGAAGAATAAGGTAGGAATAGAAAATTTGACTACCGAACTAGCTGCAACGGACCATGTCCACAACCTTTTAGTGGATCGTGTGGCACACCTAAAGACAAGGGCTGACACTATGGATGATGATATGCAAGGAGTTCTGGAGAGATTAGCTGCTATGGAAGCTCAGCTACATGTGGCAAACCACACTGCTGAAGGCCTTCAAGAGAGGGTGACTCACTTGGAAGCCCAACTGCAAGCGGCCCTACACCCGGAAGACATTCCAGTATCTGACGATGAGGAGGAACCCTTTGAGGAGGAGCTCTTTGAGGAGGAGCCCTTCGAGGAGGAGCCCTTAGAGGGGGAACCAGCTGAGGAAGAGCCAGTGGAGATTGATGATGCACAATCATACGTCTCTTCTGATGACGAGGATATTTGAGGATCTTCCTAATCTAGCTTCTTTTCATGTTTATTTTTACTTATGTTATTTCTATTTTCAAACCTAGATGGGTAAGGTTGTTCCCATCTAATAAAAGCATGAGAAGTTTAATATTTGAGTTATTTATTTTGTAGCCCTACAATTTATTTAATTTTCAAAATATTAGATGTTGTATTTCCTTACTCGTACCTGAATAATGTTTAATATGCGATATATTTCTCATTGTTTTCATTTGTGATTGTGAAGAAACATGTCTGGGAGAGGACGAGGAGGCCGTACCGGTGGTCGTGGTACCATCAACATGACTGCAGCAGAGCTAGCAGCTTTGATAAACAATAGTGTGGCAGAGGCCCTAGCAGCACAGAATGCTGCAGGTAAATGCTTTCAACTATTGACTAGTAGTGTCAATCCTTTCTCCTAAGAACATCTTTCTAAACTCTATAATTCCAACTCAATTTGTATTTCTAAATCCAGGCCAGCAAAATCAACAGCCAGCCTGCACTTTCAAGGCATTCATGGACTGCAAGCCCCACACCTTTAGTGGAGCTGAAGGAGCCGTTGGATTACTTCGCTGGTTTGAGAAGGTTGAATCAGTAATAGCCATGTGCAACTGCCCCGTGGCTAACCAAGTGAAATTTGCTGCTGGAACTTTAGAAGGCCCGGCCCTAACTTGGTGGAATGCCCAAGTGCAAATGTTGGGACTGGCAATGGCAAATGGACTCCCGTGGGAAGAATTTAAAGCAATGATGAAGGAGGAATACTTCCCACGAGATGAAATTCAAAAGCTAGAAGGAGAGTTCTGGAACCTTAAGATGGAGGGTTCAGAAATTGAACTCTACACCACCCGTTCACACGAACTTGCCACCATGTGCCCACACATGGTGACTCCGGATTACAAACGGATTGAACTATACATTGGAGGTTTGGTACCTCAGATTCAAAGCATGGTGACCTCATCCAACCCTACCACCATCTAACAGACCATCAGACTTGCTCACAAATTGACCGATCAGGCAGTGACACAGGGAACTTTACCTCCAAGAGGTTCGATTGCTAAACCCACCGACAGCCACAAACGCAAGTTCGATCACCATTCCAACACCCACAACCACTCTAACTCCCACTCCAAAGGACCCCAACCCAACCAGCAACAGTTTAACCAACAGCAACAACAACAACAACGTAGGTTCGAGCCTACCAAGAACTTCAATCAGTCGACCTCTTCTGGCCAAAACCAGGGTGGTTATGCGGGAAAGTCCCCGAAGTGTAACAAGTGTAACTTACACCACTTTGGGTTCTGCAGTCGTTGCCAGAGGTGCGGTAAAATAGGCCATGCTGCTAAGGACTGCAGGGGTGAATTACAAACTAAACAACCCTTTCAACAACCGGGGTCTACTAGGGCTTGCTTTGAGTGTGGAAAGGAAGGGCATATTCGGAAGAACTGTCCTCAGTTGAAGAAAGGGGGTAATGGAAATCACAACCCTAATCACAATAACATAGGTAATGGTGGTAATAATGGCAATGGGGGGAGGAAATGGTGCGAAGGGACGAGCCTTCGTACTAGGATCTGGAGAAGCCCGATACGACCATAATGTGGTTACCGGTAAGTTTCTCGTAAATAATTTCTTTGCTTCTGTCCTTTTTGGCACTGGTGCCGATAGAAGTTTTATATCTAAGAAATTTAGTAATATGATAAAAGGAACTTCATCTCTATTGGAAGATAAGTATACAATAGAGATAGCTGACGGTCAAATAATTGAGGCAACTCACATACTTAAAGGATGCAATCTTGAGTTAGCTACACATACATTTGATATCGACCTTATGCCGGTCATACTTGGTAGTTTTGATATAATTGTTGGCATGGATTGGCTATCTAAAAACCAAGCCGAAATTATCTGTCGTGAGAAGATTGTACGTATACCTCTCTCGAATGGAGAAACCCTTTCCATCCAGGGCGAAAGAGTTGGTGCAGTCATGGGCATTATATCCTTCATGAAAGCACAAAAATGTCTTCGAAAGGGACATACGGCTATATTGGCCCTTGTTGCTGAGCAGCCGTCAGAGGAGAAGAAGATCAAAGATATTCCCATTGTGCGTGAATTTTTGGAAGTATTTCCCGAGGATCTGCCCGGTTTGCCACCGCACCGTCAAGTAGAATTTCAAATCGATTTAGCACCTGGAGCAGCGCCGATCGCTCGGGCACCTTATCGATTAGCACCTAGTGAATTGCAGGAACTGTCCACTCAATTGCAAGACTTATTGGATAAAGGTTTCATCCGTCCTAGTTCATCACCATGGGGAGCTCCGGTATTGTTTGTCAAGAAGAAGGACGGTACGTTCCGTATGTGTATTGATTACCGGGAGCTGAATAAAGTTACAATCAAGAACCGCTACCCTTTACCTCGTATTGATGACCTTTTTTATCAACTCCAATGATCAAGTTTCTATTCCAAAATAGACCTTAGGTCCGGCTATCATCAGTTAAGAGTCCGAGAAGAAGATATCTCTAAAACCACATTCAGAACGAGGTACGGCCATTACGAATTTATGGTCATGCCTTTCGGTTTAACCAACGCACCCGCGGTATTCATGGACCTCATGAACCGTGTGTGTAAGCCTTACCTTGACCAGTTTGTTATCGTTTTCATCGATGACATCCTTATTTATTCCAAGAACGAGGAAGAACATGAGGAACATCTGTGTCTAATTTTGGAACTACTTAAGCAAGAGCAAGTTTATGCTATGTTTTCCAAATGTGAATTCTGGATTCGAGAAGTTCAGTTTCTAGGGCATGTGGTAAATGAAAAAGGGATACATGTTGACCCGTCCAAAATAGAAGCCATCAAGAATTGGGCAGCACCGACGACTTCGACTGAGGTGCGACAATTTCTGGGATTGGCTGGATATTACCGTCGTTTTATCGAAGGATTTTCAAAGATTGCGCAACCTCTCACCGCCCTAACTCAAAAAGGAAAAGCCTATAATTGGGGCGATAACCAAGAATCAGCTTTCCAGCACCTCAAACAGAAACTTTGCAGTGCACCTATTTTAGCTCTTCCGGAAGGAACCGATGATTTTGTGGTGTATTGTGATGCATCTATTCAAGGTCTGGGTTGTGTCTTAATGCAACGCGAAAAGGTAATCGCATACGCTTCACGTCAGTTAAAGGTTCACGAGAAAAACTACACCACTCATGACCTAGAGTTGGGAGTAGTAGTTTTTGCACTTAAGATATGGAGACATTACTTGTACGGTACCAAATGCACCATCTACACCGACCACAAGAGCCTCCAGCATATCTTCGAGCAGAAGGAGTTGAACATGCGACAACGTCGTTGGGTTGAACTTTTAAAAGACATCTATTCAAGGTCTGGGTTGTGTCTTAATGCAACGCGAAAAGGTAATCGCATACGCTTCACGTCAGTTAAAGGTTCACGAGAAAAACTACACCACTCATGACCTAGAGTTGGGAGTAGTAGTTTTTGCACTTAAGATATGGAGACATTACTTGTACGGTACCAAATGCACCATCTACACCGACCACAAGAGCCTCCAGCATATCTTCGAGCAGAAGGAGTTGAACATGCGACAACGTCGTTGGGTTGAACTTTTAAAAGACTACGACTGTGCGATCCGGTATCATCTGGGTAAAGCTAACGTTGTGGTTGATGCACTAAGCCGAAAGGAAACAAAACCCAAACGAGTTCGAGCATTACAACTTACTATTCACCCTGGATTGCCTGACAGAATCCGTAGGTCTCAACTTGAAGCCTTGAAAGAAGATAACCTGCCGTTAGAAGGTACTCGCGGCATGGAAGCACAACTTGAAGTAAAATCTGACGGAATTCGTTACTTTGTCGAACGAATATGGATTCCAGTGTTCGGAAATTTAAGGGAACTAATCATGGATGAAGCTCATAAGTCTCGTTACTCCATTCATCCGGGTTCCGATAAAATGTACCATGATCTAAAAGTACTATATTGGTGGACGAAGATGAAGGCCGATATAGCCACTTATGTTAGTAAGTGTCTGACCTGCGCGAAGGTCAAAGTTGAATATCAAAAACCGTCCGGTCTCCTACAACAACCTGAAATCCCTATGTGGAAATGGGAACAAATATCCATGGACTTCATCACCAAATTACCCCGAACCCCTACCGGATGTGATACTATATGGGTAATTGTTGATCGCCTAACAAAATCTGCCCACTTCCTAGCCATCAAAGAAACTGACAAAATGGATAAACTCACTCGAGTATACTTGAAAGAAGTAGTCTCTCGGCACGGGGTGCCTATCTCTATCATTTCGGATCGTGATGCACGATTCACTTCCCGTTTCTGGCAGTCATTGCATAAAGCATTAGGCACACGTCTAGATATGAGCACAGCATACCATCCTCAAACTGATGGCCAAACTGAACGTACTATCCAAACTCTGGAGGACAAGCTACGAGCTTGTGTGATCGATTTCGGTAACACTTGGGAGTCTCACCTACCATTGGTGGAGTTCTCCTACAACAACAGTTATCACACTAGCATCAAGGCAGCTCCATTTGAAGCACTTTATGGACGGAAATGCCGTTCTCCCATTTATTGGACCGAGGTTGGAGATAGCCAACTCACAGGTCCTGAACTTGTATTTGAAACTTCCGAAAAGATCGTTCAAATTAGAAACCGCGTGGCGGCAGCTCGTGATCGTCAAAAGAGCTATGCCGACAAGCGTCGTAAACCTTTTGGAATTTCAAATAGGTGACATGGTCTTACTCAAATTCTCACCTTGGAAAGGTGTCATTCATTTCGGAAAACGAGGTAAACTGAATCCTCGTTATGTTGGACCTTTCAAAATATTAAAGAGAATCGGACCAGTCGCGTATCAACTGGACCTACCTGAAAGACTTAGTGGTGTACACAACGTCTTTCACGTCTCAAATTTAAAGAAATGCCTGGCAGATGAATCACTCGCAGTTCCTCTGGAGGAACTACACGTTGATGAACAGCTGCGTTTCATCGAAGAACCCGTAGAAATCATGGATAGGGAAGTCAAATCGTTAAAACACAGTAAAATCCCTATTGTTAGAGTCCGTTGGAACTCGAAACACGGACCAGAATTCACGTGGGAGCGCGAGGATCAGATGATGCGCAAATATCCTAATCTGTTCAAGCACTCCGCGTCAAATTCTTAAGGTACTATTTTAATTTTCGGGACGAAAATTCTTTCAACTAGGGGATGATGTGATATCCGGGAAAAAAAATTTATTTTATTTAATTTTTGGGACGAAAATTCTTTTAACTAGGGGATGATGTGACAACCCGACTTTTCGGGTTAACTCAGTTAGTAAATTCCGTTGACTTGCTGTTAAAAACCTAACCCCGTTAAGCTAATCGAACCTCAAGGACAAATCCTATCAATATCCGAATTCAAACTACAGGGATTAAATTGCATTTCACTCAATTTCATTTAAGTTGACTCTAAAAGTCAAAATTTGGAAGTCTTTGTTCTTGATTGACTTGTAAAAGTCAAACCTTGCAATCTAAATCCAAATTCGTATTTTATAACCGAATTCAGTTTAAACTTGTAATTGATACAAGCAACTTCAACAGTTTCGATAATCATTGAGGTGTTAAACACCGGCTTTAATCGAATTAAACTCAATTATGAGTATTCAACTCATAACCGTCGCTACCCTCTTCGACTTCTATCGAATGCGTATCAATTCGTTTATTTTCCTCGTAATTGAACCCCTGCACACACTCGGTGATCCTCCTTGAAGCTTCTGCATCAACTGAATTGACCGAAGTAACAGTCGAAGACACCGGAGGCAACCTATACCACATTCGGCAACCGTTTTAATCGATCTCAGTCAATTCGCACTTGTTTACGATAATTGAATACACCCTCACCTTCGTTTTTACTTCCTAATGGAAAGCCCTATGTCAATTGGGGCTTGCAACATCGGCATTAACAAGAACAGAAATCTAGGGTTCGTTCATATACGAATTGGGGCTTTTGATCCGAAACTCAACCTCCATCAAATTAAACCACACGTTCATGTTCGAAATCCTT
The DNA here is from genome assembly GCA_023525975.1 of Smallanthus sonchifolius. Taxonomy (NCBI): domain Eukaryota; kingdom Viridiplantae; phylum Streptophyta; class Magnoliopsida; order Asterales; family Asteraceae; genus Smallanthus; species Smallanthus sonchifolius. The sequence continues at coordinate 14,602,847 of CM042027.1, read as the reverse complement.
TGTTTACTAAAACCCCTATGCTAATTTAATCTTTGAACATCGAATTTATAAAAACCCAGAACTTAGGGTTCATCAATGTCCGATTTAATCAAACCCTGACTTAGACACGTTCTCAATACAATTAATTTATATCATTAGTTTTGAAATCTCCTTTTTAGTAAAAGCCCCATGATTCCAGAAAGATTTAACATACAAATCGGTCAATTTGATTCGTAATTCAAATCTAGGATTCGGTTTCTAAAAACGAGGATTTAACGGATTTAAACTTGTTGTTTTTGAAATTAAAACTATCCTCAAACTCGATTTTCATTGACAATCAAAACCCCTCTGCCCTATTACTTGATCGCGGCCGAAATCAACACAATCGGACTAGGTTTTGGTTAGGCTCACGCAAGAAAAGGGGGGTTCACGGGATCCTCTGATTAAAACCTTTGTTACTCGGACTAATGTCGCGATAGCCTAGTGGCCGGACTGGTTAAGGCAGTGTGCGTGTGTGGGAGAGACCCGGGTTCGAGTTCGGGCTCCCACATTTCTGTTTAAACATTTTTCTAAACATATTTAATTAATAAAAATCATTCTTAATATTATTATATCATTATATAAATGGGTTTTAAACCGGAAAACAACCCATAGGCTCGAGATTTAAATATTCTGTTTATTTTTATGAATGATAACCATTTTTATAGAATATACACTTTTATTATTAATAAGTAAAAATAACACGTTTATATTATTTTTAAACCGTAAACGCGTGAAAAATAATATGTTTATATTATTTTCGAATTGTGACCCGTATTATTAAATAATATATACTTATATTATTTCAAATCATTTTTATATAACACTGTGAACCAATCGAGACTAAATAATAATTAGTTATGTTAACCACTCGTATATATATTATTATTATTTATGTCATTCGTCGCGTAAAGTAATTCCTAAACCCGTGGACACGTTCGTCCACTCTCGTTTGTTAGAGCGGTTCTTTAAGACGTTCTTTCCGTGTCACAGTCACAATTCCCATTATCATTCCTAATTTATATATTTATAATTTTAGGAAATTCGTAAGTCATTTGAGACTTACACTCGTGGTTCCAAACTTACTTCTAGTGTGAACTACCTTCAATGCCAAGCAGGTGAGTTTCACGGCCCCTTTTTACTGCTTTTAACTTGGGGGAGAAAACATGCTTAAACTGATTTTTATATTTTGTATTTCATATGCTATCAATGTTATAGCTAAGTGTAACATGCTATCACAGAAAGTCCTCATCTTATTTCGAACCGTTAATATGGATCTTAGCGAGGTAATGTTTAGTAGTACTACTGGGTTTGACAAACCCCACCCGCGTTAGTCTCGCTAACTCGATCGGATATCGAACGGGTGAAATGTTAGCCTATTCACATGGCCAGTATTGATAGAACCTGGCAGGAGGCAATAAACAAACAGTCAGTTTCGGTTGCGAGCACTTGAGCTAAAACATGAACACAGGTTAGCTACCTATAGATACATATTGAATGACCATAAATCTGGTAACGCTTACTTATTTATTTGAAACCTGTGAACTCACCAACCTTGTGTTGACACTTTTTCTTACATGTTTTCTCAGGACGCTAAGCTAAGACACAGGTGCACGTTAGGGCATGCATGGGATTCAACTGCTTTGCTTTGTGTCTATTTATGTTGATTGAATTACTTTAATGTACTTTGTTTGGTTGGACGTTTGGACTTTTGGACTTTGGTTTTGGGCGCGTGTATTTTGCGCATTTACTTTCTTTACGCTTCCGCATTGATACTCTGATTTAAAAGATATTTTCATTTTGAGTCCCATGTAGAGTCGTTCAATGTAACTAGTGTCTGAGATCCTGGTTTGTCACTTCCCAAAACGGTAATACTCCGTTAGTTGAAATTGGGGGTGTGACAAACGACCCGTTATGAGAACCAACTATAGGATGCCCGGGTTGGGGTCTTACACGTTTACACTCTTGTACAGTACATACACACATATATATAACCATCATTTTATGTATGTTGATGGTATTTGGTGGGGAGATTGTATATATAGTGATATCATTCTCTTTTGTCTCGTGGTTAAAACTTCTTAGTGTGTATGAAAGTTCGGTTGCTAAAATAACATTTTTTGTGATGTTAAATTTCTTAGTGCGTATGAAAGTGTGAGAATTCGACATAAATTAAGGTTCTAAGCACCAAAGGGTCTATGACTGTTTTGGGTAGAAATTATATAAACTAATTGTGTAACAAAACTTCGTAAGTGAGGTCAATAGGGTGAAAGCAATGACCTAGTGGAACCATTTGTGTAGGAATGGTGTCCCGTCCCAATTAGTTGAAGGCTCAAGTCCTATATGATAACAAATATGTAGATTTAATAGTATGTATGATTAATGAGTGTGTAAGGTAGTCGTCTTAAATAAAAAATATATATAATTAAGGTTCTAAGTTTTATGGTAATTTGTTATTGTAACATTCTTGGTGATAATAATTTTTAAACGAATCATGAGACTTGGAAACTTTGCTGAACATAACTTATTAAGTGTTGTTAGATACGTATCACCCGAGTCACACACATATAGAAACATGTAGAAGGAAGCATATAACTAGTGAAACATATATTAAGAACCAAGGTACCAAGATGATGAAATCACAACTCGAACAATTAGCTTGCAGGAAAGAAATCTTTATTGAATGAAAACAGAAAAAAAAATGAAAGTTACATAACAATCACAACAACCAGATTTATATACTATCTGGATTTTACACAACAGACCCTATACTACTTGGAATTACTAAACAGCCCCTAAACTTTCAACATATATGTAGTTCATGATACATAATTGTGATACTATAGGAAGCTAGATCTACTTTCTTTACTATTTTATGTTAATTAATTTCACTATGTATGTTATTTCTTTGATATTAGACACTTGAAATTACATTAATTTCCTTAATTTTTAGTTTGGTTCGTATTTCACACGAATTCATTAAAATGAAAAAATTGGATGGTTAGAACTATAACAAATGAGTCAAATGTTTTCGTGGAAACTGATTTGCACTTTTATTTTGTTGCTAGAACTCTAAGTTTTTCCTAGTCCCGTTTTTTGCTCAAAAACACTAACAGGCCCGCTTTGATTTTTTATTTTTATGTTTATCACAGTCTGAACGTGACAGGTATTTATTTAAGTTTCTAAATGTCCACAGGTAGCACCTCGTGTCTAATTTGTTACACTTTAGCATATGACTATGTTTACACTTTCAACCATAAATTTAACAATTTATACTACTTTGATTGATTTAAAATTAAAATTGGACATACTCCGGCACATCGATCATTAATGAAAATTTATGGTTATAATACATAAATTAAATATTCTAAATACTTTTGCATTGCTAGGTACCGGATCGTGCCGATTGATGAATAAGATTTTCGCGTGGAATAAATGGAAGACGAAGGACTGACCCAGGGTAAGTTGAATCAAATTTCTGATTCATGATACATAATTGTGATACTATAGGAAGCTAGATTTTGGGATACAACATTCTTTGCCATTTTATGTTAATTTGATTGTGTATGTTATTTCTTCGCTAACAGACACTTGTATTAACATTAATTTCCTTAACTTTAAGTTTGGTTTGTATTTCACACGAATTCATTAAAATGAAGAAATTTTATGGTTAGAACTACAACAAATGAGTCAAGTGTTTCATGGAAACTGATTTGCACTTTTAATTTGTGGCTATAACTCTAAATTTTTCCTAGTCCCGTTTTACACATAAAAAAGTAAATACTTTCTTGTTTTTCTTACAAAAATCACTTGACAACTATTTACCCTAGCAAATAAATCGTTAAAAGTAAGGCAAAGAAAAATTTACCGACAGAAGTAAAAGCAAAGCGAACTTCGATTGCAAAACTATTTAATTGTTTGTGTTTTTACAGATTTTATAGGTATTTTTTATAAAATTGATTTAGTTTGATTACAAATTATCTTTTTATAGAATAAAACTGACTTCCTTTTGTCGTGCTTATGACGATTAATTTGTTATAGTAAATAGTTGTCGAGAGATTTTTATGAAAAAAAAACCCAAAAGTACAAGTCTTTATGTGCAAAATTTTGTTAAGTGGCTTTTTGTGAAAAAAAAAGGAAGAGTATGTTGGTTTTTATATGTAAAAATATGTTAAGGGACTTTTATTAGAAAAAAAGAGAAAATATATTAATTTTTTATAAAATGTGTCCTTATGTTAAATATGTTTTGTACGTGATCATACTTATATATAAACACATGCAATAAAGTTATAACATTTACACTTACACCCTTTAACAAAAATTAGTAAATTTTGATGTTAGGGAAAAGTAGTCAAGAATCAAGATAACACAAAACGGTCACAATGACAACGATGATAAGTATTTGATCATTAGCGTGGAACATATCCTAATGTTTTATCAAGTTTTAAAACTTCTTAATTGTCAACCTTTTCTAATTCAAGTCTTTCAATGGGCGTGAGATTCGACTTCAAATTCCTTACTACTCTTAAAATGTAATGTCGACCACCTTTAAACCCCAAACTTTATTATATTTACGAACTAAACCCTCAATTTTCTAAAAAAAATTCTTATCCAATGTACTATAAATTATATATGATTTTAACCCTATAACCTTTTTTACTAAATTTTATTTTTTTCAATAACCTTCGTTCGTTAACTTTTTTCTTTTTAAATCGTTAAATATATATTTTAGGAATCGTTGGTTATGTTGACTGTTGGTAACGTGATGCTACCTAACAGAATGAGACTGACACCGACTGAATAACATCAGGTTCGTATATAACTGTCTTTGTTAATATTTTTAACGGGTATGCCGTGTCAATGTTAAGTCATGTTTACGTGGCAATGTTAATTTTATACGTTTCTTTTTGTGTGTAGCTACGTTAATGTGACCACCTCAATCGTTTAAAGTTTATGCCTGGACAAAATTCTCAACTCTGCTTCTCAAATTTCTAAACTCTCAAATTCACCTCTCAAATTTCGTTTCTTTTTTTATTTTACTTTTTTTTATTTGTTTATAAAAATTACTTTTTCCTATTTTTATTTTGTTTTACTTTAATTTCGTAGGTTTCTATCGCGCGGGCTAGTTGATCTTTTCCAAATATTCCATCGAGACGTATTTTCTCTTTGCGTATTTAAGCACGTCGTTAACTTACTAGTTTGTAGTATAACTTAACTTATATAAAATAATCAATTACAATAAAATAAGCTTACGAAGCCAAAAACAGCTAGTGTAAACTTTAACTGAAATGTCATCGTCATCAACCTTCCTGATCCTCTCCATCATTATTTCCTCTACTTTCTTCTTCCTCTTTAGTTTGTTCCTGCTTCCCATTACATATGCGGCTGAATATGATGCCAAGAAATAACAACCCAACAATAAATAAGATACCTAAACACATGCTCCCATTTCCGCAGTCCATCATCGTCTTCGTAGAAAGAAGTTATATCTGTCAAAAGCTAGTTAATTTGTTCAAAACTGAATCAACAAATTATTGTATATATAATAACAATAATTATGGCATAATTAACTTCACGCTAATAATTAAATGACTTTTTTTTAATTTAGTACGTAAATGAATGATAAATTAATGCAGATATATATTATGTCAAAAATAAAGTCTAACGTTGAATTTGTAATATATCACACTTTAATTGTGATTAAGGGAAAAACACATAAAAGAAATTAATCTATTTAATGTTTTACATGCGATTTATAAATATTTTCTTTAATTTTATCACGTGTCCACATCTTTAAGTGTGATCATTATTATTTGAATTAAACTTGAATCAGCAAACCCAACCAAACTCAGGTTTTTTTTCAAATTTGGTTTATCTGAATAGACTCGAATTCGAATCAATTTATGCGAGTTTTATTCGAATTCAAATTCAGTTTTAAAACTTTCAATATGATTAAACCGAACAACACGTTTTAAAAAAATTATAATTCCAATTCCACGTACCCTATGCTAATCAAAACGTATTTGGATAGAAAACATTCCAATTTTATGCAATTTGACGAACAAGACGACCCAAAAGGCTCTAGCTTCAACTCTTCATAACTATTCGCGCGTTGTGTTATTTGCTTTTGTTAAATTTAAGTCACATCGATTGTATAAATTGATTAGGGATTTTTTTATTTGTTTGAAAGATATTAGTACTCAATGTCGTAATAGAGATTTGAATTTAATCATTATCTCACTCTTCATATTTTGTTAATAGTTAATTCTAACATGATATTATAGTTAGGAATGTAATCATTATCTCACTTTTTATGTTAGCCCATAAAATTTTATTTTTGTAACCATTTCAGTCTTTAACATTAACTATGTTAGCTTTTTTCATTAAGTATAGGGCATTCCGGTCATTTCAGTTTTAAGTGACTTGTTTCAAGCTGAGAAAGCATCTACCAAGGATTACACATTAGTACAAGATGTGAGAACTGCATACGTCAGCCGAACTTTCATTTAGAGATCTGCTTTTGAACAGGAATTGTCGATGCTTAACACACACACGATATGATGAACAAACATTGGCCTACTGTCGAAGTGTGCATGAGTATGAAGAAAATAACCATATAATTGTATGTCCAAATAAAAGGATAATAGTACATGAATGCACACATGGCATCTCTCCATGTAGAAGACAACCCCAGGAAAACTACAAAGAGTATTCACTGAGACGAGAATATAGATATACCAACGATAACAAATGACTGGAACCGCGATGTTAATTAGGGCGAGCAGGCAAACCAAATGAAAACAAATCAAACCTAGGGTTTGGATGTTCAGAATGAATGTGAAGTTCAAGTTTTTGAACAATGATTTGAAGTAAGGAATGAGTAACAGCAAAGACTCAAGACGAGTAAAAAAGCACTCTACAATGATTAAGACAGGACAATAGCACATGAGACTAATGAAATTGAAAATCCAATAAGGAACTCAATGACACCAGAAAGGAAAGGAATGATCGAGGATCACCACACTCGTCATCTATTAGTAACGAAACCTATGAACTTAATTCTAAAAGAACCACATACGGAAAAAAAATGTTAACGATCACGAAAAGTTAGAAAATGTATGTTTGGGTCACAAGGGATGCCAATCCTTAAGACCATTCAATGATGTAATAGAATAATGATGAGAAATGGGAACCGTGACGAGCATGTTTTAGAGAATGACAAGAAGGGAGTTACGTGTACAAGAATATGAATGTAAGGGTCGTATACCTAGTGTTCCGTCTAAATGAATACCTAATCATGTATCCCTTATGTCAGATGCACCACCACTGTGTAGGATTCATGTATCATTTGTACCTTCTAAATCAGCTTCTTGTTGAGTATCATTACTGAAATCTGCCACAAAGTCTGCTAATGTTTGGGACCCTTAGATAATTCGTCATGTCTTTTCTTTTTTATCCCATTTTGAAGGTTTGATCAGCAGTAGCAAGATCAAGATTGGGGATCTCCAAGGATTCTCTACCAAACCTACTTACATAATCCCTGAGAGTTTCATCATAATTTTGAATTATCCTGTATAAATCATTAGTTAACCCTCAAATGTACTATTGCAATAAAATTGATTATTAAGCAAATGAAGGAATAGAATAAGAAGGAACGCTTAGTAGCCATTTTAAGGCGAATCTGGTGGTAATTGATCCAAAGCCTTTGCATAAACAGGCTTCCTTCAAGTCCGAAGTGATGGAGTCTGAAAACGTTTTGGGATTTTCGCATCCCATATTGGTGGAGTAGATCTGGACATCCTGTGGCTTCATGAGGATATTTCAGGTATTGGTTGTATCACACAAGATACACTTGAGACCATGTCCTTTAGCTTCTTTAATTCCTTAACCATTATTGAACCAATCCAAGTATCCTACATAAGTCTAATACTATTAGTGTTAAAAAATTGATTATTGTAAATGTTACCGTCGTCATTATTTTTATGATGAGGATCCTGATGGAACGCAAGGATCCTTGGTTGATGTAACTCTAGCAGTTTGAATTGGATTATTCGTCCTGATTTGTTGCAGATCTTGGATTACTCGGGTTCTTTGGTTGTAACAGAGTTGTTGCTTCCATAGGTTTCTTTGATTCCTTCACTCTTTCGGAAAATGATCTTGGTTTCAGGATATCTGTGGGATGTGTTATCATTTTTCTTCTGGGATACCGGAGAAGGTGAAACAAGAAGTTTTAACTCAAATTTTGAAGATGAAATTGGAGAAGAAAACAATTTAGATTGGGACGACATTTTTTTTAAATAATTTTGAGAAGTAAAAATGGATTCAAATTTGTAACAAGATTTTTATGAAAAAAACACCACTTGCCCCACGGTGGGCGCCAAACTGTTTCAGCCAAAAACTACACAACATAACTAAGTAGCCAAACTTTGTATGTGAGGTAGAGTGCTTGTGTTTTTGGACAAAAATGTAATGTAAATAAGGATATCGACACATGGATATACGAGGAAAGCCCTTGATCCATAGAAGATCTCGGGCATAAAACCTCAAGAGCCGACTAAAGTCGGACCGCCTCTTTTGTTCTTATAAAAAGTGGTAAAAATACCATGAAAGAGCTTAAAAAACGATCATGTCTAGGTGTTACAAAAAGTGGTAAAAATACATTGAAAGAGTTCTGGATAAAATATTAAATATTAAAAAATAAAAAATAAAAACAGAAAAGACCTATACCGACGACATGTCGTCGCTATAGGCCTTTTTAAAAAAAACAAAAAAACCCTATACCGACGATATGTCGTCGGAATAGGGTCAACCTATATCGACGACATGTCGTCTGTACAGGGTTGGACTCTATACCGACGACATGTCGTCGGTATAAGGTTTCTTTTTGAATTTTTTAATTAAACCCTATAGCGACGACAAGTCGTCGGTATAGGCTGACCTATCCCGACGACAATCTTGGGCTATTGGTTCTCAATCCCGACGACACCTATCCCGACGACATGTCGTCGGTATAAGCTATCCCGACGACAAGTCGTCGCTATAGGGTCAAAAAAAGTCGTCGGTATAGGGTGATATTGTTGTAGTGATACTACAAAATCAACATGAGACTTTATTTTTGACATAATATATATCTGCATTAATTTATCATTCATTTACGTACTAAACTAAAAATGTCATTTAATTATTAGCGTGAAGTAAATTATGCCATAATTATTGTTATTTGCACTAAAGTGTGTACATATACAATAACTTGTTGATTCATTTTTGAACAAATTAGCTTTTGACAGATATAACTTCTTTCTACGAAGACGATGACGAACTGCCTAGAAGAGAGTTGGTGTGGAGATAGCATAGTTTTTGTTGTGATGCTGTCGATAATTGTTGTCGTCTTTATTTTCATAGCATGCATGCTTAAAATATGTGATAGGAAGCTGGAACAAACTAAAGTGAAAGAAGAAAGTAGAGGAAATAATGGAGAGGAATGTTGATGAAAATGGCATTTCATTTAAAGTATTTGGTAAATAAGTTATCTGTGAAAGTAAATTTATTGTATTTGATTATTTTTATATATAAGTTAAGTTAAAATACGAATTTGAAGTCCAATCTCACGCCCATTGAAAGACTTGAAGTAGTAATTTTATTATAATTTGGTTCCGTGTTATACTTATATTTATAAAAATACTATATTAGATCCTCGTGTATTACACTGATTGAATAAATGAAATATTAATTAGTTAGAAATAAACACTTACAAATTATAAGTAGAAAAAAGAATTTTAGAAAGATTAAATAGTTAACAATGATTATTTAGAAAATATTAAAGGAATTCAAAATAAACTTTTGCTCACTGAATTTGTAACATGTAATGTAACCAGTTACTTACTTACTAAGTATAGACTAGTGGGTTTTCCCGCGCAATGCGACGGGTGTCATCAAGACTTTCATGGAGGATCCTACTGCTTTCACACACATAACCTACATTTTTCGCAAGTTTAAAGGTCAAAAAACATAACACAAACTGAAACAAATAACAAGATAACACAAACAATGAGGGAGCCCATCAAAGAGCAAATCCCTACGTATATGACCAGACGGGTCGCACCGTAGAGTGGCACATAACTGTAAATAAGTACGCCAATAACAACCAAAACAATGCACGCATAGACCAGAAATCATGTTTAAGACCCTGCAATTTTGTGTCAAGATATCAAAAGCCATAATCTTTTTAACAAGTGTTTTATACTTTTATCCAAAATATTCTTATTCTAATAAATTATTCCAAAGAATAACACGTGTCATTACCATATTTTTTTCTAATTAAAATCTTCTAATTTTCCCTAAGTAAGTTTGAATTTTGAAATTTAATTATGTTAATGCTTTTATTTTTCAAAAAATATAATTTAAAATTTTAATTCTAATTATTATTATTTAATTAACAAAACAAATAATTTTATTTCTTGTTTTATACATTAACTAGGTTAAAATCTCGAGTATTACACGGGTTGAATAAATAAAATGTTATATGACTTAGTAATAAAAATTTTATATTTTTAAAAACCCATGTAATACACGGGTTGAATAAACCGGTATATTACATCGGTTGAACTATTTATAATTAATTAATTAATAAGTATCGTAATTATATTTATATTAAAAATCTAAAAATAAATTCTTTTAATATCATTATTATTTACTTATTACATCGGGTCCATAGAATTTTTTTTATTAATATAAAGATTATTATTTAATAGGAAAAGAGAAATATAAAAATTAATATTTAATAGGAGAGAGAGGCGATAAAATACATGTGATGAGTAATCAGAGAGTGACACGTATCCCTAATGGTTTTCCTTTATTATACAGTATAGATTTAAATTTTTTGACACGTTATTGTATTTTCATTTTTTTATTAAGCAACCCATGCAATACAACCTAATATATCTATACTATATAATAAATACAGGTTTTTGTATGTCACGTGTCGCCATCATATTCAATCTTATCATTATTTTTCCGTCTCTCTCTCTTATTAAATGCACTCATATCTTTTAATTAATTACTAATTATATTAATAAAACACATTTATTTTAAATTATCTTTTATTATAAAAAAATTTGAAATCTAATTATGTAACTTTTATTTTCAATCAAATAATAAATGAAAGTCAAATTACATTAAATAGTAATTGACGTATTTTCGAAACTCAATTATATATTATTCTTTACATATTTTGAATTTTGTTTTCTATTCTTAGTATATGTATAGTAATACATTTTTACACCTGTAAAATACATAAATAAAATTTAAGAAATTTATGTATTGATATTTTTCACCTCGTGTGTATTACACGGGATCTAAACTAGTTATATAACATAACGTACCTTGTTTGGTTGCAAAGAATCTAGCCCATTCTTTAACCGACTTATTCTGGATCTCATATGGTGCGTGCCACGTTTGTGGTCGAACCCACCAAGCAGAGTGCACAACCTATTACACCAAAAATATGCAACATTTCATCCAAAAGGTAATGGTCTAGAACCGCACTGCACAAGGTTTTAAATATGTTTATAAAAATGCCACATTTAAATCAAGAAAATGACCACAACTCATATGGAGGACTACCTGATTATCATACTTAGAGCCCCTAATGGGGTTACAAAATTTGCTGGTGCATATGCATAAGCAGCAAAATTTGCCCGCTCACCTATGATATGATCAATGCAATTTCAAAATATGAATGAAAACCGTTGTAGATTGGGGGTGCGAACGCATGAACGCTTATTACAGTGCCATTGCGAGATTACAAAAGATATATCAGGTTGTATAATTAAATGCATATACAACAAATATTCAATATAAATGATTCAGGTATATGGATTAATCAATCGATCAATCATTAACCTAATAAATGATTACAAAATATGACATGTGTCATCACCACATTAACCCTCACACTTATTTTCCCGCCCAAAGCCTATCCTAGCCCGTGCATTGATTTCAAGGATTTGAATAAAGCATGCCCCAAAGATTGTTATCCTTTGCCTGAGATAGATGCAAAGATTGATTCTTTAGCCCAATACCCTTTGAAATGCTTTTTAGACGCATACAAGGGATACCACCAAATTCAGATGCCCAGAGGACGAAGAGAAGACGACATTTTACATTGATGAAGGAATATTCTGCTATACCAAAATGCCTTTCGGGTTAAAGAACGCAGGGGCCACATATCAGATATTCATGAATAGGTTATTTCAGGATCAAATCGGTAAGAATCTGGAAGTGTATGTAGACGATCTGGTGATAAAAAAGCAGGGAGGAGTCAAGGATGATAGCCAATATAGAAGAAACGTTTAAAACTCTAAGGACGGCAAACATGAAATTAAACCCAGGAAAATGTTCATTTGGGGTGGAAGAGGGAAATTCTTAGGAGTGGTGGTAACCAAGGAAGGAATAAAGGCAAACCCGGACAAAGTAAGAGCGGTTTTGAACATGGGTTCACCCAAGAACATAAAAGATGTGCAAAGATTAAATGGGAGGTTGATAGCGTTGAACAGATTTTTGTCACAGTCCGCAGATAGATCTACACCCTTCATAGATACTCTCCGAAATTGCCTAAGAAAGAGTAATTTCTTATGGACAAGCGAAGCTGAAGAAGCATTCCAGGCAATCAAAAAAACATTTAGGTAATTTACCAGCATTAGCTACCCCGAAGCCTGACGAGACCCTCACCATGTATCTAACCGCATCCTCCACAACGATAAGTTCAATATTGATGGTAGATCGAGAGGGTGTACAAACACCCATTTATTTCTTGAGCAAAACACTAAAACGCCCAGAAGTACGATACCTCGCAATGGAGAAGCTGGCGTTAGCACTCATACACGCCTCCCGAAGGCTAAGAAGATACTTCCAAGCCCACACGGTGCAAGTACTCACAGAAAAGCCCATCCAACAAGTATTAAGAAAGCCAGAAGTGTCAGGACGACTAGCCAAATGGGTGATAGAGTTAGGCGACCATACTATTGAATACAAACCAAGGACGAGCATCAAAGGCCAAGTCAAAGCGGATTTTTTGACAAACCTCACGGGGATGGAGGATAATGAAGAAGGAAAGGCGTCGGGAACGATCGAAACAGAGACAGACAAAGGAGAAAGACAAAAGGCAGATAAGTGGATTCTGTTCACCGATGGAGCCTCAAATCAGGAAGGACGAGGTGCTGGATTGGTTCTGACAAGTCCAGAAGGGGTAGAGCTAACATACGCAATCAAGCTGGATTTCCCCGCAACCAACAACGAAGCTGAGTATGAAGCGTTATTGGCAGGATTGCGGCTGGCCAAGCGAATGAAGGCCACAATAGTAGAGGCACACGTGGATTCATTACTTGTAGCCAACCTGATCAATGGAGTATACGAGGCAAAAGAAGACACAGTGGAAAAATATTTAAAACAAGCCAAGATGTTAATAGATAACATAGGAAAGGTGGAAGTCACACATGTGACAAGAGGAAGTAATAAGAAGGCTGACGCACTAAGCAAAATGGCAAGTGTAGTTTTCGACCACTTGGTAAAAGAAGTAAAAGTGGAAGTCTTAACAGCTCCTTCAACCTAGGGGGAAGAGATATTGCAGGTTGGGGCAGAAGAAAGGACTACGTGGATCACTCCCATACATCTCTACCTAGAGAAGGGGACACTGCCTGAAGACAAAGGAGAGGCCAGGAAGTTGAGGCTGAAAGCCTTACAATATGAAATGATAGGAGATGTCATGTACCGAAAATCATACCTAGGGCCATCGATGAAATGTGTGGATGAAGAAGAAGCCAATTACATAGTAAGAGAAATCCATGAAGGAATCTGTGGACTTCATGGAGGAACGAAGACCATAGTAGCTAAAGCGATGAAGGCAGGATATTACTGGCCGAACATGTATCGTGAGACAGTCAAGGAAATTAAAAAATGTGACAACTGTCAAATTCATGCACCGGTAACCAGGCAACCCAAGCAGGATCTAATACCCGTTAGCACCTCATGGCCATTCCAAAAATGGGCAATAGACATTGTGAGACCATTCCCAGAAGCACCTGGACTCCTAAAATTCCTAGTAGTTGCTATCGACTACTTGACAAAATGGATAGAAGCCAAACCACTAGCAACCATCACGGGCCAACAAATGAAAAGATTCGTCTGGGAAAATGTGATCAGCAGGTTCAGATTGCCACAATCCATAGTTAGTGATAATGGAAAACAATTTGCCAACGAACCCTTCAAAGGAGGGTGTGAGGAGCTACGAGTCCAACAGGTGTTCACATCGGTAGCATATCCCTAGGCAAACGGCCAGGTCGAAAGAGCAAATAGGAGCCTTGTAGAAGGGATCAAAGCAAGATTGGGTAGACAAGGCGGGTTTTGGGTCGAGGAATTACCCCATGTCTTATGAGCCCACCGAACAACACCAAAAACAAGCACCGGAGAGTCACCATTCAGCTTAACATATGGAACAGAAGCCATGATACCAGTGGAAATATGATCACCCACCCAAAGGATAACACATAGATAGCACCGTTAACATGGCAGATCTAAGACTAAATTTGAACCTGTTAGAAGAAAGAAGGGAGGCAGCCAGAGCAAGGGAGATAACTTACAAGAAAGAACTAGAAAAGTATTATATTGCACGGGTGGCACGCGTGACATTTAGGCAAGGAGACTATGTGCTGCGATCCAACGAGGCAAGTGGTCAGGAGAAGAAAGGAAAGCTAGGACCTAGGTGGGAAGGTCCATACAAAATCATTTGGACCAATGATAAAGGAACATGCAAGCTGGCTAGGCCAGATGGCACAGAGTTACCCCGCACGTGGAATGCAATGCAACTAAGAAAATATTATGTGTAAGAAAACTCTGTTATGTTCGTTCTCTTACTGTTTTTGATGTCTTTATTTAGTTTCTTTCCTATCCATAGCCAGATGGTTAATTATGTGTTTTAAACAAGTCTTTTGAACCCGGATGGAAAGTTAATATGAAACATGCAATTAAAATATTATCTTTAGTTTTTGAATCAAAGCACAGTATGCATGAAAAAAGGAGCCTGACAAACAAGGCTCAACACAAGCCTAACGAACAAGGCTTGATATAACTCCCTGATCAGGTGAAAAAAAAAGGAGGTCCCGCAAGGGATAAAACCTCCGGAGATGTCTGGCGGGAAGATATCTCCATGAAAAACCATGGTAAAAAAGGACAAAAGGAAAGATACTCTAGTGTGCATGGCACACTCGGGACATACAACAAGTTCCCACTCCCGGTTACTAGTAACAAATAATATAAGCAAAGACGCATACGTATGAACAAAGTAATAACACAGCAAAGAACACGAGTATGATAAACATGCATAAAAACAGAAACCCATACATACATTCAAAAGCTAGCATCATCAGGTAGGTGTTTATCAACAAGCATAATGAGCAATCAGATGTTGCTCCAAAAAGTACCACTCCAACAGAAGGAGGGCTAAACAAAAGAAGACCATTGTTTAAGATCACAAACATATCCAAAACAGAAATATAACACAAGCATACTTTAAATCTTCAACATCAAGGGGGAGCAGGAGTACCAGGGTCTACAACAGAATATATGTGGTCGATACCTTCGACAGAGATATGGGGGGATGCAGACAGGCTGGTAATCAAGGAATGACCTGAAGTAGCAAAAGCAATGCCCGCATCCTCCATATACTGCCCAACGGAAGGATCATAAAAAGGAGTCTCTTCAATAGGAATGCCCTGCTGAGAAGATTCATACCCATCAGCGAGACCTTTCTGATAGCCAACTGCAACACAAGCCCGGTTTAATTCCTGAAGAAGATTAGCGAAGTCATTACTGCCTCTGATCCTTTTATACACACGCTGAAAGCCATGGGTAATCAACCATTCCTGATCAGCAGCAAGTTTCTCCACATAACTTTGAGCTCGGCCCAAATTCAACTAGAAGGCGCTTGTTCTCCTCAGCTACACATGTTGCTTCATACCGGGCCTGATCAATATCATTCTGAAGGGCATCCTTTAAATCCTCCCAGTCAATGAGCTTTGTAGAGAGGGCGGTGTTCAGATGACGTACCTCTTCCTGTTTTAAAAAAGGGGGGGAAAGGAGAGGGAAAACACAAAAGTAAGAAACAAGGTTCACAATTACTCTTATAAGTAAAGAATATATATATATATATAACAGTACCTCTTTGGTTTCAAGTTGAAAGCGATGGTAATCGACATTGGCTTGAGAAGTAGATAGCTCACCACGGTAGCGAAGCAGCTCTTTTTCCAAGCCAACAATCTTGCCCATAGCATCATCTAACTGACTAGAAAAACGAGCAGCCTCTCCACTAACATGTTCCAAAGCAGACTAAATTTTGGCAACCTGAAGTTCCAAAGTGGCATTGTCACGGAGAAGATCAATCTTCGCATAACGAAAAGCCTGGATGTAAATGGTAACAAGGCCAGGGTGAATGACCGAACTATCTTGAGGGCCGGGAAGTATGGGGTTCAAGGAAGCACGAAGACGAAAGTCCGAACAGAACATCTGGAGGTCCGATTCGTCAAGACTGGAACGAAGCGAGGTAAGATTACCTCGAGACATGGCTGAAAGCAAAAGGAACGCCGATTAATTTGAAAGGGGAGAAAGAAGGGTGAAGATGAAGAAAGGTTAGGGAAATTTAGGGGATTACCATAAAAATAAAAGAACGTCGAAAGACATTAAATGGCCTCGAGGGAAACCAACAGACGCAATAATGAGGCCACCTATCAGTCGCATCAGCAGGTTTCGTCATCAACGTGCTGTCAGGCTCACTTGACCTGAGAAAAATGATAGCCTCTTGTCATTTCATCTTCTCTCTCTGTTCTAAAAAAAGACACAGAAAGAAGGAAACAATAAATATGATAAAGGTGTAGATTCCCATAAAAAGAAAAGGTTTGGGAAGATTTAGAATCCGAAGTCCTGAACCTGGCGATTCAGCACGACGAACTCAGGGGACTTGAAGGGGAATATACCAAACGATACAGTAAAGACAAAAAGGAACATGAAAAGGGAACGTGGGAGAGGGAAAAAAGTACGATGTGGCAACGAATAGGATATTCCGTAAAAGGGATATTAAATGCTCCCTCAAAGGGGGTATGGGACAACCGGATATATACGGGCATAACCCAAGGGGACAGGTAAGATACAATATATTAAAACACATACACAAAAGAAAGGAGGATTTTTCTCCTGGTCCTCAACCAGAAAATCTTCCCAAAAAGAACGAATAACTGATTCTCACGCCGGAGGTTGGTTGTGGAGAACCCCCGGCTCTCCACGACGAGGCTAACGGTGTTATTGTGCAGGCAGGAACTCCCAGTGCAGAAGACGGAGCTACCAACTCTTCATCAGTACCAGGTGTGGATTTGGGACGCAACAGATATTCTTCGAGTACTTTTCCTTTTTGGTATAAAATTTAGTTACTTAATGTAGTTATTGTGTATTACTTAAGACAATGGAAAGTGATGAAAATGAACTTTTTTATACGATAAATGGTCATGTGTCTATGGTGTTATAAACATTCTAGATCTTTGTGATCTCCGGTTCGATCCCGATGTCGTCCGGGTTTTACCACCAGTTGCTTTCGGGTGGGTGGGTTTCCCCCGAAACTGGAGATAAATTGGGGCGCTTAAAAGCTCCATACGGTTGGGTTAGACCAGCTGACGGTAACCTTTTGTCAATTAGTCACCCCGTACTAAATACCTATGTAATTTTCTAGTCTATGGCCGTTAAAAAAAATATAAGTTTCTATGTTTACACCAGCACATCGACAATTAATGAAATCAATAATTTATGGTTATAATACAGAAATTTAATATTCTGAATATTTTTGCAGTGGTAGGTAGGAGATAATTAATCTTGGGATATCCCCGTTTTCTTGTTTTTAAAACCCTAGCTAGTAAAGCCTTCAGGCCCTTCACAGCTTCACTCCTAGAGACGCCTACAGGTTCCTTCACCCGCCGTCGGCCTGCTCACGCGGTGGCTACACAGTCTCCCGTCCTCCGCTACTCACGAGATTCAAGGTCCTCACGCGGTGGCTACACAGTCTCCCGTCCTCCGCCACTCACGAGATTCAAGGTCCTCACGCGGTGGCTAAGGTATTCTCGATTTCTGGTTTCAATTTAGGTCTTTTTATATTCTTGCTTGTTGTCTTGCTAGGTTTTTGAGTTCTGATTCAGTTTGTAATTGGTAGTTCCCTTATGGCTCATGTGGTCACCTACCGTTTAATTTTTTATGCTCCGACAATAATATCGGTCATCAGTTTGAAACCCTAGCCCCTTTCTCTCACGCCTCTCAGTCTGATCATCTTCTCTGATGTATGCCGATTTCGCAGGGTATGTGATATGTTCATCCTCACTCTCTCTAAACTCTTTCTACCATCTATTCCGGCCACCACTATTTCCGGCCACTGCCATCACCACACCACCGGAGTAAGAAGAAGTTGATGGATATGAAGATGTATTTATAGAGAAGGGAAGCGACTGTTGAAACATTCGGCGGCAAAAGACGAGGAAAGTTATGTTGGAGGAGACGCTTGACTGGGAAAGTTGTGGCAGCCGCGTCGCCGTTATCAACCGTAGTGGTGGCAGTGGTTGTCGGAGACGGCGTTATACTCCGTTATATACGCTTTTTAAGTTGTAGTTAATAATAATGTTATTAGAGATGCAAAGCAAACCAGTTATAAAATTGATCCTGACTTCATACGTTTTTTTTTGTAGAAGAATTCGTCAACAAGCATGAGGTATATTAGGATTTGTCTAGCACGCCTTCAATGGCGTCTTGATGTACGTCATCCATTCAAACCGGCTATCAACATACATGACGTTTTTTTAAGCTTTAAAATGGTGAGTTCTTGAAATCCGGTAAATTTAGCTTTGTATAAAAGTAGAAAACACACTGGAAGACTAAAGCCAATCAACCAAAACAAACACCGTATCATTCATATAAACCATGTTATTGATTCTTTTTGGCTTACTTTTCTTCACACATGATCGCCCCAGTATGGTTTATCAAAGAACTTTTAACCTACTTCTATTATATCTTTCCTTTTCCTTCATGTTTCGTTTAAGTTTGTCGGTCCGAATGGTCGATTGGTTTGTTCGACAAATAACTATTGCTCTCGAAAAAATCCCATCACACTATATAGGTTGGGAGTCTATTCCTAGGAAGCATCAAAGTATCGTATTTCACAATCTTTATGTAAGTATAAAATGTAATTTAATAACATTCATAATTATTAAGTGTTTCCTAATTACCTTTTTTTTACAGAATTACTTTGATTTAGAAAGTTGGAGTAACACACCGCAGTGGCCACAAATATCTGCGGGCATCCATGATGATTGTGCCCGTAGATTTCGTGACCGCAAATCTAATTTAAAGAGACATTTTGAATCGGTTGGTGGTCACGAGGAGTTGGAAGAAGCAAGGAATAATCCTCATGAGTCCATCAGTTCCGGCAATTGGAATTCCCTCATCGACATATTGTACCTTGATCCCGCATATATTGCACGCTGCAATCAAAATTCTTCAAACCGAGCTAAACAACCATACGCCAATACTAGTGGGAGCAAGTCATTTGCTCAACGACGATATAAGGAGGTAACAAAAGTTGTTAATATTATTCTAAAAATGAATTCATAAGTTAGTCAAATATTAGTAACATTATTTTTGTTGTTTATAGGTACAACAAGGTGGAACCGTCAGCCTAATTGATGGTTGGAGACGTATGCACACGTCTCACGGCACATGGGTCAACGATCGGGCACAAAACGATTGGGTAAGTATATATATCGATAAGGGAATTCTAAGTTTGGGAAATACACTAGAATATTAATCATATTGGTTATTGTTGGTTTTTATTATAGGTTTTTATTGAGTTTTGTTGAATTATTATGTTTATTGAGTATTTTTAAGTAGGTTGGCTATCAATTTTGTAGTCGTTATGCTGTCGGATTTCTGAATTTTTTTTTTATGTGTACTTTTTGTTTATTATAGAATACAATTAAGAAGAATTGACACGGATGCAACAAGAAGGCGGAGATGTTGATGAAGAAGAGGTTCTAAAACGTGCCCTTGGCGAGAGACGCGGTTGGAGCCGAGGAGTTGAAAGAAAAGTTAGAAACATGCCCACTAATGTTTCGGCTCTCTCCGAGTCTCAATTCAACGAATTAAAAGAACAAATTCGTGAACTGAATGAGACCGTGAAACAGATGCAACAGGACCGTAACCAATCCGGCAACCAAAATGACGACGATCAAGATGAATAAACTTGGTTGTAACTTTTATTTAAACGATTTGTAATAACTTATACAATTTGTTTACTTTTTGTTAGATGTTTTAAGTAATATATTGTTGTGAAATATATTAATATATAACAGGTTTGACAGGTTCTGAATTTTGTGTATTACATTATTGGAAATTTTTAAAATTCTAAAAAATATTTTTTTAAAAAAATAACCCAGTCTTGACGACATTGAGGTTTCCAGATTTAAAAAAAAAAGATTAAATAAAATTTAAATCGATCAATCTCTACGACATGTCGTCGAGACTAATATTTAATTTTTATTTAATCTTTTTTTTTTAAATTGAAAAGCTATTACCGACAGGAAAATATCGACGACATATCGTCGATAAAAGGGTAATCTATATCGACGACGTTTTCTCGACGACTTTTCAAGCAGTCCCGACGGAACTCTGCCGACGAGGCAATATCGACGACATGTCGTCGAGAAAGGTTATTTCGACGACATGTCGTCGATAAAGGTCGTTGAATCTGCCTGAAATTCTTGTAGTGTCAGGATTTCTTTGAAGACTCCATGGTTATTCTTTAAAATCGTGTTAGACAATGCAGCTGAAGGACTTCGGGAGAGAGTGACCCACTTAGAAGTCCAACTACAAGCAGCCCTATTCTTAGAAAACATTCCACTTCGGACGACGACGATGAGCCCTTAGAGGAGGAGCCACCCGAGGAGGAACCGGTGGAGATCGACGATGCACAATCATACGTTTCTTTCAAAGACGAGGATGTTTGATGATCCTTCTATTATATCTTTCCTTTTCATTCATGTTTCGTTTATGTTATTTCTCTTTTCAAACCTAGATGGGTAAGGTTGTTTCCATTCAATAAAAGCATGAGAAGTTTAATGTTTTGAGTTATTTATTTTATAGCTTTACAATTTATTTAATTTTTAAAATGTTAGATGTTGTATTTCCTTACTTGTACATAAATAATGTTTAATATGCGATATATTTCTCATTGTTTTGTATTTGTGAATGTGAAGAATCATGTCGGGAAGACGATATATTTCTCATTGTTTAGTCTCATATAGTGTCGTTCAATGTAACTAATACTGAGATCCTGGTTTGTCACTTCCCAAACGGTAAAACTCCGTTAGTTGAAATTGGAGGTGTGACAGTAAATATGGAACCCGGTGCTTGTAATAAGAACTAAAGCTCATATATTTTTGTTTAATATTTGTATTGATTTAAATCTCATCCTAAAATCCAGTCATGTACATGCCTTTTCTTTTTAGTTAAATCAAATTTAAAGTTGACTTCATTATTATTGAAAATCTTGTTGTTCACGGACTAAGTTTATTTTAAAATTTGAGCCAAAACTTTGAGCTGACTTCATAATTCATTTTTTATGAAATTTCTAAGTGTCTGTATTTATTTAACTGCTTTGTTAATCCAAGTAGATGCCTCTAATTCGTATGGAGTCCAAAAGATATATAAGAGACCAGAACAACCGTTAAACACCCATAGTAAAAGTTAGGATTGTTTTTTATGTTTATTCGGGTTAAACCGTTTACCGGTACAATTAAATAACACAAGTTGGGTTTGGGTTAAGCCTTAAACGGGTTTGGCTTGATTGGGTTCCATCTAATTCGGGTTCGGTAACAATTGAGTCGGGTTCGGTTAAAAACGACACCATATACAATTTAATAACATATTTATTGCTTTTCTTTACCAGGTTATGAGATGAAGAGGTTATATAAGGTGTATACGTTGTTGATGGCCGCGTATATGTTTTTTCGTGCATCCAGGGTGCAAATGTATGCGGCTTCGTTTATACTTTTCTCTGTGTCCTTTATGATCACCATGGTCGTTGGAGACTTTGAGAGAAACCGGTTCCATACGTTTGCAACACTGAGGAGGATGAAAAATGTGTCCCATTTTTTTTATATCTAGTGCGTTCGTTGTGCTAATGATAATTATTGCACTAGGTATCACATCGGAGGCCTTCAAGAAGGGAAGCCGTAAATGAGTACTTTTCACTTATTCAACAATTAATAGTTTAATAGGTTTGGGATTGTAATGTGATGGGCAAATTCTAGTTTTCACTAGTATTATCAATAGTTTAATAGGTTTGTTTGGGATTGTAATGTGATGGACAAATTCTAGTATTTATTCGTATTCATCATTGTTATTTGCTACTATCAGTACTTGTATCTAATATGTTGGTATTTTAGTGGTGTCAACTTACATTTTACTAAATTGGATTAATTGGTAGATCGATGTAACAAAGTTAGAGATTAAAAAGTTAGGTGACGCGTGAGTGTGTGCTCGATTTCCTTGTCTAATTCGATAAACAATTATGGTAACCAACAAATATGTTTATCTGATTTTGACTTATAAGTGAAATGTATTAGTGTTGGTTAAATTGGGGTTAGATACTTTTAGAAGGGTATGGTTACAAAGGGGCTTAGTAGAATATGGTGTGAATGGCTTGGGGATAACCAAGATGACATAGTTTCACAACATGACTTTGAGAGGAAAATAATAGGGTTAGTAAAGGAAAGAAGAAGAAGTCATTAAGATCTTGAGCAATCAATATGAATATTGTGGGGGAAGGAAACAAGAAAATACTTTTGGTGTAGATTGGCGTTTTCATAAGGACATAAGATCGATCATAGGAGACCGGGTATTTTCCATTAGGTAGTAGCGAAAATGAAAGAACATTAGTTCAGGTATTGAATTGCAAAATACGGTTCCGTTTAAGAAATCAGGAAACAGATGCAGGAAATAGAGGAACCAATCGGCTCTTGCTTGTGTTCTTACTTGGTGATAGCAAAAACTAGAAGAAAGAATCACATGGTGGATTTGACTCATACAATCAAACATACTAACAGGCATCAGGTTTTATCTCCTACATCATGGTTTGTTCACCTTACAAGTAAGTGATTCATTCCTTTGGACTACATGAATTATGATTGAATAAATATGTATGCAGTCATCGTCCATTGGATGTAGTAGTTATCAATGAATTAGTGGATTGAATAATATTTGCATATGGATTATACATGCTGAAAACTTCATGTGTAAAATCACCTACATGTCATTAATATATCACATAAATTGTTTTGGAAGGTTATCAATGTAACATCCCTAAAATTATATGCCATTATACTTGTTGATTATATGATTTTATGTGTAACATACCTGTAACATCCCAGATTTTTAATAGCAAATGGTTCAGGTCAGAGGTGACCCGAATCTCTAATAAACGGGTGTGTAGCATAAACGGGTCAGATTTTTAATAGCGCGAGTTGTACAAATTAGATCGGTCATAAAGGGACCGATTAGTCGTGTAATAACAAGTTCGAACCAAAAACGCGCATTTGGGAATAACTCAAGGGGGCTAGATGCAACTACCAGTTATATTTAAACCCTTTTATGAGAAACCCTAGGCCGAGTGGCCTAGGTGGTGCATGAGCGGCAGAAATGGAGAGCACGGAGGGGAGACGCCGGAGAAGAAAGGAGGGGCGGCGAAGACGACGGTTCCAATCAGGGGCTCCTCAACACGCTAAGGTAACTCTTGTTTGCGATTTATCTCATTAATTTAAACGTTGTTGAATGGTTTAGACTGGGTTTTGGGGTTATGGGCTCGGGTAGCGAGGGCGGCAATGGAGAAATGGTGACCGACCGATGGTGATGGCCACGAAGGAAAGAAGGAGACGGCGGTAGGCCGTGGAAGAGCGATGCGAGGACCTGGAAGTGGGGAACTCGGCTGTTCCAGCGTGATCAAGGAAGACCGGCAGGAGCCAACGCCAAGCAGGGCTGCATGGACGACGCGAGTAAGGAGACAACGGCTAGCAGATCACGCTCAGTGGTTGTCGGGTAGATTAAGGCCGTGGGGGTTCGACGGTGGCGCAAGGCGGAGGACGACGGGAGTGGTGGGGATGACGACGACGATCACCACGGGGACGACCGGGCTATTGAGTCGTGGTGGTGACGCGCAAGGACATAATGAGGTATGGTAGTACAGGGTGGTGCGTGGTGGTGGACGGTTAGAACCATTCACGTGTAGGGTTTTCTCATTTAGAGTTTGCATGGTAAGATGCATGCGTGCGCGAGGACCCGGTCCGGACGTACGAGTGTCGGGGGTTGGAGTTGCGTGATGTTTTACGAGTGGCTAGGGTTGCAGAATGTGACATCCGAAAATTTTTATATTATTTTATTTTAATTTTTAGGACGAAAATTATTTCAATTAGGGGATGATGTGACACCCGACAAATTCCAGTTAACACTGTTAACTCAAACTCTGTTATCTCACACGAACTCAGTTAGTCCAGTTAACTCTGTTACAAACCACAGGGACTATTTTTGTCATAATTCAAACATTTATACAGAAACTGCAGGGACTAGTCCTGCCAATACCTAAATCCAAATTGTTGACTTTTACAAGTCAAAATTAAGTGTTCTTGGATCCAAATTCGAAGTCATAACCGAATTAATGTCCAAACTTGTAACTAATTTACATGTTAATACCATAAATGACATCATTAGAGCATTTAACATTGTAATTAACTCGAATTAATTCCATTATTTCCATTGAAGTCGAAACCGTTACTCATCAAGAATCCAACGAATTCGATCATTAGGCATCACAATCTTGAAATAAAATTCTCTAAACACCTAAGTGGCATCCTTCTTAACTAGTAGCACCATTCAGTTTCACCGGAGAAGCGACGGAAGCCATCGGAGACCGGACTACTCGAAGCCGTAAACCGTTTTAGTCGATCTCTATCAATTCGACACCAATTCAGGTAACAAAGCACACCTAAAGTTTCGTTTTCACCTCTTGAACAAAAGCCCTAACCTATCCAAGGCTTACATTAGCGAATTTAACATGAAATGATTTTAGGGTTCATCGCGATCTAGATTTAGTCCAACCCTAATCTACACACAATATCAGTTCAATTAACTTACATTGTTAGATTCTCAATCCTCCAATATGTAAAAGCCCTGATGAAACCAACCATTTATCTTATCAGATTTAACCAATTCGATTCTAAGTTCATAATCTAGGGTTTCGGTTTCCAATCGAGTAATTAACCAACCTAAAATTGATGTTTTCTCAATTAAACTCACCAATAGACTCACCATACATCATGTAGCAAAAGCCTTATGATTCTAAGATCAATCGAGATCAAAATTGTTTGAATTGGGACTGTATTGGATTCGGCTTCGGTAGGGGGGAAGAACACAGCGGGCTTAAGGGTTAAAATCAATCCGATCCGCTTCTTGTCGAGATACCCTAGCGGGCTGAGTTGGTTAAAGCTTGTGGCTGTTGTGGGATGGACCCGCATTCGAGTCCCACAACCCCTATTTATTTTTCTGAGCATTTTTTATATTTTTTAAAATAAAATAATTCCTATGTTACTATATAGATATAGTAGGTTAAAATCTCATGTATTATACGGGTTGTATAAATAAAATGTTATATACTTAGTAATAAAAATTTTATATTTTTAAAAACCCGTGTAATACACGGGTTGAATAAACCAGTATATTACACCGGTTGAATAAAATATAATGTAATTTGTTAACAAACACCCGTCAAAATATGTTTTTAAAAAGTGTAATTTGTTGTGACAATTATAAGGTCTGTTAAGTTAGTTTTTAAAACATTTTTTTTTCAACCGAGTATTAATTTTTTTATTTAATTGATAAATGGTAGTCCATATTAAGTTCATTTGATTGATGATATAATAACTATTTATAATTAAATAATAAGTATCCGTAATTAGATTTATATTAAAAATCTAAAAATAATTTTTTTTAATATCATTATTTAATATGAGAGAGATGCGAGAAAAAACATTATACAAATGAACCACAAAGTGACATCTGTTCATATAGTTTTATTTATTAATATAAATATTATTATTTAATAGAAGAAAGAAACAAAAAAAATAATATTTAATAGGAGAAAGATGCGGAAAAATAAAAGTGAGAAATAACCACAGAATGACACGTGTCTTCCATGGTTTTCCTTTATTATATAGTATAGATAGATTAATATGGTTTGATATCGGAAAACGCTAATGTACTCAGAAACGAACTCGTTACTCATTTAACTATTATTTTTATTTATAAAAAAAAATTATTTATTTGCAACGTCATTTTAACGCTTAATCCTCCTACGAAAATAACCCTTTCATTATTTTTGGATTGCCTACCTCGTATCGACCAACTTTCTACGTATAATACGGTTATTACCTATTTCAAAATCATCCAAAAACATTATATATATAGGGTAAATATATGGAGAAAACCCACTGAGTTGAGAAAACTATGAAAACTCTCTATTAATGTATGTAACAGCTAAAAAAAATTTTAAAAAAATAAAAAAAAGTTTTTTAGATAGATTCTATATCTAATTTTATAACATTTGGCAAAAAAAAATCAAAAAAAGCGCCAAGTGGTTTTTATTACAATTTTTTTTTATAAAATTGTTGAACGTTGTTACTTATGTAAAAACGTGAATTTTTGTTATTTTTTCATTTGTTACATATGTTACTGCTGACGTCATGCTGACCAATATTTAAAAAAATTCATTTCAGCTATTTTTTTAAGATTAAAAAAAAAAAAAATACTCGTCAGTCTTTTGTTTTTTTTTTGGGTTTTTTTATGACAAAAATAGTAATATAACATTGAGTTTTCATCAGTTTTTTTAACCCAAAAAATTTGAGCCCCATTTTATAAAAACAAATTTATTTATTATATATATGTATCTGGCCCAAGCCCAAATTTTTATGTGTATACAAGGCCTGGGAAAAGGGAAGTGGGAGCGGCTGAACCCCGGCCCCATTAATTTATTTATTATTTGTGTTTGGTTCTAATTCCAGCTCTGAAAATCACCGACGTCAATCTCCACCAATGTCATTCACTCCCAGATCTTCAAGTTCCTCCATCTCGCCGTTCAGGTCCAGGAAGTCGTCGGAGCCACCTGATACTGCTCGTTGTACCAAGCCTCACTCCTCCAAGCAACATATTTCTCCGGCGACTCCGCCGATCTCGTCGAATAAACTCTCTCACCGTCCGGTTTCCACCAAAGTCAAAGAAAATGCGACTATTACCGTCAGGCTTCGTTCTCTTAAGTACGTTCACTTCATTCCGGTTGAGAATGATGATGATTTTGTTTTCTGTACTCAAAACTGTTTGATTTGCTTACAGTTCAAGAGAAATCGGGAAAGGAGACGAGATAGCATGGTTCGCTGATGGAGATTATTCGATTCAGAACGAGTTTAATCCGGCCATTGCGTATGGATTCGGTTAGTTTACATCCCTAATTTATATTCTACTTCATTAGCTCTGAACATTGCCTCATCTAATTGTAGTGATTACTGTCAAAAAGTTGAAATCATTTTTTACTCCTACGGCAGACAGGAGAAAGTATAGATTGTTGTTGTAAGCACTGTAATCACTTTGATTTACGCATGGGTGTATCATATGGTGATTGTTGTTGCTGCACAAAGAATTTGCTTGATTTTGAATTTAAATGATTAGATAAAATTAATTTGCTTGATTACGATCATTGCAATTTATGGTTGGCTATGTTATCAAGATTTTATAATAACATTTAGTGATATTTTGGATGCAGCTTCAAGTTGACACTCGCATTGTTGGAAAACTTTAAGAAGCTAACTATTAGCGCCATGCTCTCCTTAAATCCGGTATGACACTCTCTCTCCTTAAATCCGGAATAAGAAGCTAACTTCGCATAAACAATAAATTTCATTTAATATTTTTTATCGATAATCTTAGCATCGATAAGAATAAGGTTAAATTTTGCATTGATAAGAACGAAATTTGAAAAGGGCCCCAATTTTAAACTTCACTTTAGGCCTACAAAATGGTTGAGCCGGCCCTGCTCCCCCTATATATATATATTTAGATAGGGGACGTATCAAATGAAAACCCACTCTTATTATAAAAACCCTTAAACTCCATACATACCACTCATTTTTTATTTGGTTTTCTTGTTTATTTTTATTCATGAGGGACATAAATGTCATTTTCTCTTTCTCTCTTACCAATCTTTTTTCAAAATGACATAAAACCAGATCTACTTTCTTTTTCACTCGAAACATCTAAAACCAGATCTACTCTCTCTGTCTCAAAAAATGATGATCTGCTCTCTCTCTCTCTAAACAAACGGAGACCTGTTGTCTCTCTCGCTCTCTCTTCACCTATGTGAACAATGACAAAGCCACGTTGGGTTCTTGATTTCCTAGCAGGGAACGAGTTGTGAACAAATTCTTGATTTCCTAGTTTGGTTCTTGAACCGCCGCCGCCTTCAACTACAGATTTGTCGTCCGTCCACCAACATGAGCCGCTCGGTAAGATCTCATTCTTGTTATTCATTTTCGAAGGTGATTCCGATTTCGTCGAAAACCCTAAAAAAGTGTTAGTCCTCTTCCGCCTCTGTGTCTCACCTTCCGGCACCACCGCTATGCTACTAATTACAATCTTTCTTTTCATGTTTCTTTTTTTTAATTTAGTTATTAAATTACAGATCTTGGATTGTTCCTTTGTTGAGCCCAACGTTGTGCCTCAAGGTTCTTTGATCTTCGGTGAGTTTCCGAACTACCCATCAATTATTTACATAGAATTTTTGGTTGTTAAAGACATCGATGGAAACTTCTCTATGGCTTTTGTTGTTGGTGAAGTAATCTGTAAAGTCTTGATAATTGATGTCCTTTCCTATAATTTATTTTTGCTTAATTAATTACTTTTATATTTTTATTTATTTATTTATTTATTTATTTTTACATGTTTGATTGACTTGAAAAAGATTAAACCGGGTTTGATTGACTTGAAAAAGGTTACTTTTTGTTTTTTACACAAGTGTAAATTGAATTTACTCAAGTGTAAATTGAATTTACACAAATGTACACAGACCCGAAGAGAATTAAAATCATGTAGTGTATAATAAATAATCAGAAGGTTTTTTGATTGACTCATGTAATAAATTGAATTCCTTGGTCATGTGATCAATGCCAATGGTATTCAAGTTGACTCTATCAAAACTGAAGCCATATCTAAAAGGGAAGTCCCGAAGTCACCGACTAAAGTCAGTAATTTTCTCGGATTAGTCGGGCACTATTGGAGATTTATCCAAGATTTCTCTCGAATCGCAGTACCATTAACTTCTCTGACTCGGGGTCCTAAACAATCTAAAGCATTCGAAACTCTAAAACAGAAACTGACTCGAGCACCCATACTGGCTTTGCTAGATGGAAATGGAGGCTTCTCAGTTTACTGTAATGCTTCACACACCGGATTTGGTTGTATGTTAATGCAAGGAAGTAAAGTTATTACTTATGCTTCTCGTCAATTGAAAACTCATGAAAAGAATTATACGACTCATGATTTAGAACTAGGTGCCATAATCTTCGCCCCGAAATTATGGAGGCACTATCTATATGGAGTCAAATTCACAATTTTCACTGATCATAAAAGCCTAAAGTATATATTCAGTCAGAAGAAACTTAATATGAGGCAAAGACGATGGATGGAAGTCCTGGATGATTATGATTGTGAGATCTGTTATCATGAAGGAAAAGCTAATGTCGTAGCTGATGCTCTAAGCAGAAAGGAACATGAGAAACCTAAACGGGTTCGTGCTTTAAGACTCGATCTCCAAATCGATCTTATCACTAGTATTAAGGAATCTCATAAACTTGCTTTGCAAGAACCCAACCTTGAGAAGGAAGGATTGGGAGGCATGATTGATCAGTTAATCAAAGGAGATGATAGAATTTTTAGAATGAATAAGATAATTTGGGTTCCTTTCTATGGGAATACTCGTGAAGAAATTCATGAGGAAGCCCATAAATCTAAATATACGATGCATTCCGGAAGCGATAAAATGTATAAAAACCTAAAAGCCAATAACTGGTGGATAGGAATGAAAAAGCATATCGCTATCTATGTTGCTAAATGTTTGCCCTGTTCTCAAGTGAAAGCTGAACATCAGAAGCCTTCTGGTTTGTTACAGCAACTTGAAATTCCAGTCTGAAAATGGGAAATGATAACTATGGACTTTATCACGAAAATTCCCCTGACAAGCCGAGGGAATGATATAATCTGGGTTATCATTGATAGACTTACTAAGTCTGCTCATTTTCTTCCTATGAAGGAAACATTTAGCATGGATAAGTTGGCACAATTATACGTTAATGAAATCGTAACATTACACGGGGTGCCACTTTCTATCGTGTCAGATACATATAGTAGATTTACCTCTCGATTCTATCAAAGTTAAATCTTAGCACTGCCTACCATCCTCAGAAATCGTAACATTACATGGGGTGCCACTTTCTATCGTGTCAGATACATATAGTAGATTTACCTCTTGATTCTATCAAAGTTAAATCTTAGCACTGCCTACCATCCTCAGACGGACGGGCAGAGCGAAAGAACAATCCAAACTCTTGAAGATATGTTAAAAGATTGTGTCATTGATCTTGGAGGAAGTTGGGATGACCACTTACCTCTAATGGAATTCTCCTACAAAAATAGTTATCATACGAGTATACAGGCCGCTCCTTTTGAAGCCTTATACGGTCGTAAATGTCGAACTCCGATCTGTTGGTCGAAAATAGAAGAAAATCAGTTATCTGGACTTGAAATAGTCTTGGAAACAACTGAGAAAGCTATCTAGATAAAAGATAGATTGAAAACGGCT
The DNA here is from genome assembly GCA_023525975.1 of Smallanthus sonchifolius. Classification (NCBI taxonomy): domain Eukaryota; kingdom Viridiplantae; phylum Streptophyta; class Magnoliopsida; order Asterales; family Asteraceae; genus Smallanthus; species Smallanthus sonchifolius. The sequence goes on along the minus strand of CM042027.1, from coordinate 14,571,799 downwards.
CGTGATCGTCAAAAGAGTTATGCTGATAAGAGACGAAAGCCGTTAGAATTCAACGTCGGTGATAACATTCTGTTGAAAGTTTCACCATGGAAAGGCGTTGTAAGATTTGGAAAGAAAGAGAAATTAAGTTCTAGATTCGTAGGACCATTCAAAATCCTGAAAAGAGTTGGGCCTGTGGCTTATCAACTCGAACTACCAGATGAAATGAATGGAGTACACGATGTATTCCATGTGTCAAGTGTGGGCAAGTGTTTGGCAGATGAATCTCTGGTAATGCCATTACAAGATGTAAAGGTAGATGAAAAGTTAAGATTTGTGGAACAACCTTTGCAAATCGAGGACGAGCAGGAAAAGAAATTGAAAAGAAAGAAATTGATAATTGTGAAAGTGAAATGGAACTCCAAACGTGGACCTGAGTACACGTGGGAACTGGAGTCTGAAATGAAAAAGAAATATCCACACATGTTTGAGTAAACTCGAGGAAGAGTTTAAAACAAGGTGGGGAGGATGTAACACCTGCCACAATAATGTCCGAGATTTGACAAAAGGTAAACCCTAGGGACTATAAGTGTAATTACCTTAAAGTTCAGGGTTTAAATTGAAAAATATAGAAATTAAGACCTTAGCGGACCGCTAAGGTTGCCCATAACGGTCCGCTATAGGTGCTGGTTTAGGTGGCGGACTGCCACGATAGGAGATAACGGTCCGCTACTTGTTGGTTAAGCAAACAATACGGTGATGCCACGTGTATAGTGACTAATGGCCGTGTGTTGTGACACGTATACTTGTGGCGGACCGCCACGCTAAGTGGTAACTGTCCGCCAGCCGCAAAAGTCTCAGAACTTGCCATGCGTACTAGTGGCGGGCCACTACGCCCCCGGGTAACCGTACGCTAGCCGCAAAACGATGTTCGGTCTAATCAGAAACTGACATTTAGGGCTGATGTCACCCAGGGCGGTGGCGGACCTCCACCTACCCGTGTAGCGGTCCGCTACAGGTTTGTTTCCCAGCCTATAAATACTTGAACGGTTCCCAACCGTTTTCTCACAAACCAAACAACCAACACACTCAAATCTCATTCTAGAGCCCTCTTCGATGATTCCCGACGTTCCCGGCTCGATTCCCGCTCCTCGTACTGCTCGGTTTAAGAAGAAACGCTCCTAGAAGTACGGGTACGCTAGAGAAATCAAGTTAGAAGCTAGACGTTAAGCTATTGACTTTAGAGGCTCATTCCCAACAAAAAGGTGAATACTTTATCTCTTTCAAAACTTGTGTCAAACATTTTATTTACGAAAATGGCCAAATAAAGGTTAACGAAGTAATGCTCAACATTCTTCTACGAACAAGCATTCAGGCCATAGGTATACGTAAAACTTGCAAGGGATACACGGGTCTCGGGTGAAATACCCGGATTGCGGCTGGTACTTCCCTTTATAACAATTGAGGAGACATGGAGTCCCCGTTGTTATAAAGACATACTACTAGTGTATACTGTGGTGCGATTGAACATGACGGGCTTGCTGAGTGTGTAGATTGAACAGGAAGTTGTGATTAATGAAATTAATACTTGTTTGTGCCAAAATGATTTTATGTTAAGATATTGTATTCACCAGCGTTCGCGCTGACGTTTTATTTTCAAAATGTTTTCTAGGTAATGATTAAAATATGATGAGATGAGAGTATCGGCAGAAAGGAAAGGATGGAATGCATGTAGGATTCTAAGGCCTCGTGTAAAGGGAAATCCTAAAGAAAGAAGATAAGACTAGGGAACTGATCAACCCTGTGTTGAAACTATTTCCAGTGGCTCGTCATATATTTGATTTCAAACAATGTTTTGTAATCAAATGAAAAGGGTATTGAAACCCTATGTTTATGAAGTAAAAAACAAGGCTTTTGTTTTCTAATTGAGTTTTGGTATTTACAATTACAACCCTTGAGGTTGAAATAATGATGAAACGATCATTTGAAAAGACTTCCGCTGTATTTTACAAAAACTCTAAAATTAAGTAACCAAACGATGCCAATCGGGCTCGCACACGTCAGGGGGTGCTTGAGGCGGGGTGTGACAATCTTTTTACCTGTTTTCCCGTTGGGTAGAAACACGCATACAAACAAACACGGATCACATAATATTTCACTACCACTTGTTTACTTAAGCGCAAACATAAATGCGAAGTCCTTACACACTCGAACCGTTAATATAAGGTATATAGCGAGGAAATTTGAGTAGTACTACTAGGTTTGACAAACCCTACCCGGGCTAGTCGCGGTATCACGATTGGAGGTAGAACGGGTGTAAATTATCCTAAACACCTGCCATTGTTGATGTTAGCAATGGCAGAAGGCATTCAAACACAAACAGTCAGCTTTGGTTGCGAACGCTTAATGTAACTTATACATTGTCTAGCTAGCAATAAGTGTGACTTATGTATGTGGATCTTACAAACACTCAAACAGTTTATTTACTTACAAACATGTGAACTCACCAACCTTGTGTTGACAATTTAAGCATGTTTTCTCAGGTCACTATGGTACACATCAGGACTAGGATGCATCATGGATTCGCATTGGTTTTATCAATAAATGAATAATGTTTATTATCTATTATTTGCATTAATTGACGTTTTGTTGCGTGTAATTACTTTGGGTTTAATATTAACGTTTACGCTTCCTCATTTAACTCTGAACATTTAATGGATTTGTTTAACCTCATATAGTGTCGTTTGACGTAACTAATGACTGAGATCATGGTTTGTCACACGTCTAACGATAAAACTCCGTTAGTGAATTTTGGGGGCGTGACACAAAAAACCCGCATGCGTGTGCATGCAAGCTTGGGTTCGGGTACGCAAGCCCCATCTGGTTCGGAGACTATATAACACATAAAATCGTGAGACTAGGATTTCTTATGGACGAAAGATGTCTAGATGTAATCGACTCATGTTTTGAACGTGCTCTGTTAATGTGGTCATACATTGACAGGTTCAGACTCGTGCAAGGAGACCATTGCGGTACGAGAGTTGGATCTTCATACCGGTGAGTTTCTAATCCCCTACTCTTTTGAATGATTTTAAATGTTTTAGGCTATCATATACACTAATGAGGAAAGCTTACTCTATTAATATTGTTAAGGGTTTCGGGTCCGAGCCCGATGGGTTTTTTTTTATATAAAATAATTATTAAAGAGTCGTAGGGTTTATGGCGTGTCCTTAGGAATGTGTGAGCTAATAATACGAGTTAATAATGTGCGACGTGTTAAGGGTTGGGCGGGGAGAGTCAGGCCTTAAGCTAATGCTTACGATTTCATGTGGGATAAATGTTGTCTTAATGTTATGTGTGAGGTGAGGGTGTAGTTAATGAGTCATATAAGTGTAATGTGATATTATATGTTTATATTTGTGTTACGTGTTTTGTGTCGTTGTCACTATGGCACGACGGGTGATGGTTTTTGTGTAGTGGTCTTTATGGCACGGCAAACATGATTGTGAAGGACGAACTCTTTTAGGCAGTCAGCAACGGTGACAATATTTAACATGTAAATGATGAGCTCGGGGTGTGTATAATACTCTGACGAGGGTGAATTGACGAGGTATGTGTTTGCATGCAAATATATTTGTGTTAAATCATATGCAAGTGTTAAATTATATCTATGGTGCATGAGATATTATTATTGTGATGTGTAGGTAGTAATAAATGAGGTGAGTAGAGTCAAGCTGATCGTTGGGTTGGGATTGTGACATGGTGCGTATTACTGTCGTGTAAGTTGTTTTGTAAACCTTGGTTAAGGCTGAGTAGATAAATGTCTGGGGAGTGGCCGTGTTTATCAGGTTTTGTTGAGCTAATATGTATAGTAGGTACAAGTTATTAGCATTGTAAATCCGATCTGTGTTGGTAAAACTTATTGAGTTATAACTGTGGGATGAACCTTGGAAGCTGAACCTTTTGGATTATCATAAGATAACGAGATTTAACTATATGATTATAAATCTATACATTTATTTTATTAAGGACCGGAGGGTCCTGGGTGGAAATAAATATTAAATATAACGAGATGACTTTTGTTTAAATCAAAATATTAGAACTCACTCAGCGTAGCTGAGTTTGTGTGTACGTTAGGTTGTTTTGTAGGTGAGTTTTGGATTCGACGTATCTTGGCTTAGGAGCGGTGTTACTCAGATTGGTGTGTCGATATTCGTGAGGTAAGCATAATGACAAAAAGACATTAATTAGTAATTAATGTTTTTAAAAAGATTTTCGCTGTAATTTGATTAATAATATATGTATTTTAAAGAAATGACCCGTTTTGAGAACCAACTATAGGATGTTAGGATCGGGATTTTACCATACCAGATCTTACTAATTATAGTAACTTGGATGCTCTAGATTCAAATTAAAACCAAACATTTGAAACTTGTGATATTTTTATAAAATTCAAGACTTAAGTAGTTTATTAAGTTTATAAATGTTCGAAAATAATAATTATATTATGTCATTTATTTTTTTTGGAAATTTAAGATATATGATATCATAGGAAAAAGTTCAAATAAAAAGTGTTTTTAAACTAATAAGGATGAGAAAAATTTAGGTTCATTAGATCAAATTAAGAAGGACTATTAGATTTTATTAATTCCACTTTTTACCTATTGGCTAATAATAATCACAACTGAGAATATTCTTGCCACTGCTCCCTACTTTTAGACTATTTTTTTACAATGGAACGCCGTTAGAAAAAACTTAACCCCATTAAATTCAATGACGTGGACGTCTACGTGGGCGATTATGTGGCATTTCTTTTAACTATTTAATCATTTTAAAATATTCCATTTTAAAACGTCTTATACCTTACGCATAACAAAATGTAAGTTTTTCTAAACTTGTCAAATTCTACTCGGAAGAAACATCAATCCATTCTCAGCAATGAGTGATAACAAAACTAAATCCGCCATTTCCACTTCTTCCGAGCTTCTATAAGTTTCTTACGGAGAGAGAAAGAATGATGTGTTTCGTTGCCGTCATTGTTGTTACCGGTCTCGTTGTCGGATTAGGCATACTCGGCCGGAATATTCATTCTAAATCTCATAAATGCTCCGGCGATGAATGCTCCGGCGATGAATGCTCCATTTCCGATTACTCTCCTCCGTCGCCGTTTCAGATTCCGTTCCCCTCATTACCTAATTATAATCCATCTGATCCAACTGCCAGTTCCACCTCACCTCCACCACCACCGGAAACCTATCTGTCACCACCTATCTGTCCATGTGGGCGATTATGCGTAAGGTTCAATTGGAAGCTGATGATCGAATTAGGGTTTTTTTAGATGATAGGAGCAGATGAGGGTTAAAAATGGGGGGTTAAAAGGGAAAAGGTTTTAAAGGGGAAAATTTTAAAATGATTAAATAGTTAAAAGAAATGCCACATAATCGCCCACGTGGACCCCCACGTCATTGAATTTAATGGGGTTAAGTTTTTTCTAACAGCGTTCCATTATAAAAAATAGTCTGAAAGTAGGGACTAGTGGTAAGAATATTCTTAGTTGGGATTATTATTGGCCAATAGGTAAAAGGTGAGATTAATAAAATTCAATAATCCAATTAAGAAAGATTTAATGGTTCCAAACCTGACATTTGACACACAAAAAACAAGTGTTTTTTATCTTTAAAAATAGTAAATGTCATTATATATAAAAACATAAAAAAAATTACGTTTTTCAGCTCATTGTGTAATTTGTTCGTCATTGTGTTTAATGTCAATTTATTGTGTCAAATACTTTTCATCGTTGTGTTTAATGTCAAATATTTTTCTAATATCAGGTCATTGTGTTAAAATATTTTTCATCGTTGTGTTATGTATAATACATAAAAAAACCATGACAAGAATAACACGAAATTATCCAAAACGTAAAACACAATGACGAAAACGAGCGTTTTTTTATTTTTAAAATGAGTATAATGTCGTTATATACAAAAACAAAAAAATAATTATATTTTCTAGCTCATTGTGTAATTTGCTCGTCATTGTGTCTAATGTGAGGTCTGGTTATCGTGTCAAATATGTCAGGTCATTGTGTAATTTTAGGTCTGGTCATTGTGTAATGCCAGGTCTGGTCATTGTGTCTAATGTCAGGTTATTGTGTCAAATATTTTCTATCACTATGTTGTATATCATACATAAAAAGCAGTGACAAAAATAACACGAAATTATCTAAAACATAAAACACAATTATTAATACATATAACACAATGATGAAATTTTTTTGACACAATGACCTAACATTAGACACAATGATCAAGTCTGACATTACGCAATGACCTGACATATTTGACTCAACGACCGGTATGTCATTCCTTCAAAAACAATAAAGGACACATATCAATCTCAGAATCCTTTTTACCCTTCTTATTTTTAAAATTTTTTTTACCATATCTTAACCCTGATATTATATTTATAAACTTTAAATTTTTGTTTATCTTAAACGCTTTTTTTATTTAATAAAAGAATTTTTGTATAATTATTAGCTAAAATATTTATTAAACTTGAATTATGAGAAATTTATATAAATTCTTTTTGTAAATTTAATGTAGTTTTAAATTATTTGAACCCCCCTTATACCATGTGAACCCCCTCTAATACTTTTGAACCCTCCCTGTCTTTTGAACCCTGAACTAAAATGTTGACTTCTAAAAGTCAAACCCATGTGAAATCACCTCCGATTCCTATGTTTCAGCAACTCAAATTTACGGTCATTTTAGGACGAAAAATTAGAAGGTTTATTTGTAAATCATTAAGAAATTCGAGCTTGTTGGAACCTTTTTACGAAGGTCACAGCCAAAGGAGCAATCCAACCTAATTCAAATTTCAAATCCCATAAATCTCGTTTAAATCACAGCTCTAAACGCAATCGGAATCCCAAATCACCACCCAAACTCGTATTTTCTTAACCTGAATCAATTGGGAATAGGGTTGCGACCTGGGTATTTTGTGTTGTTGAATTCATAAAATTATATCACAAAACAATGTTTTCTGAAATTTAAACTAATTTGGATCAAGGGTCTAGTGGTTAAACTATTGAAACTTAAACAACAAAGGTCACGGGTTCTCATCATGAGGACCTCTTTTCCCTTTCCTTTTTCTTTTTTAGAAACTCCTTATAGATTTTAATTCCTTTTATAACTAACCTTACTTAAATCTATAATCTATATAAACTTTATAAATTCTTAAATGTATTTGGTAAGGGGCTCGGGTAGGGGAACCCGCGCGGGTACACCGCCGCCGACCCCTTACCCGAATGAATTTGTTGTGTTTTGCGGGTATAAGTACCCGGGGTCTTTTCTGATTTCTCGACCGTTTCTAAACGGCTTTGTAGCTGTTACCCATTTAAAATAAAATAAAAAAACTTTTTTTCCTATATACATACAATACATTTATATCATTAAAATCACACCATTTCTTTCTACCATTAAAAATCATGGACTCCAAAAAGTCAAAAGCCGGAACTCGGAAAAAATCGAAGGACGGTTCTAGCAAAACCCGTCAACACAACAACCTACTCAACCAATACAACAACCGGCACCGTACCCATATTATCCGTATGGTCAAATTCTCACTCAAATGCCCGTAATCCCTACCCAAATTGCACCCGGTCAATATACGTATCCATTACATGATCAACTTACTTTTGAGCCTTTTGCACCCCGCTACCATAACCTATCATTCCGTAACCCAAACCGTAACGATGAATATTGACCACTCCCGATCTTTAATAACGACGAGGATGAAGTAGTGGTTTGTGAAGAAGAAGAAGAAGATAACGACGAAGACCCGGTAGTTGAAAATAAAGGAAAAGAACAAGAAGAAGAAGATGAGGAACCAGGAAATAAAGGAAAATTTCACGGACGGGCGGCACGTCAACAATGTTTTATTTTTAATGTACTTTTTTTATTAATGAATTTATTTTAATTATTATTATTATTTGTTTTATTTAAAAAAAGAAAAAAAATAAAAAAATAGTTTTGTTAGGGTTGTGCCTCCTTCACTTTAGAGTATTAGGATAGGAAGATGGTTAAAGTGAGGTGACACACCCTCATTGGTTAATTTGGTAAAGGTAAAATTTTGATGAGGGTTATGTCCTCTTCACCTTTACAATCTAATTATTAACTGTACTTCTATATTATTAGTATGTTTTAAAGATTTAAGTTATTACATTTGAAGGTTAAATAATAAATACAACTATTATGTGACGTTCTTCAAAAAAGTTATACACACACAATATATTTATATATAAGTTAGAATTCGGTGTATTACACATGTTAAATAAATATAATATTATATAATAAGTAATAATTTTTTTTAAAAGTCATGTTTTACACGGGTTGAATAAACCGGTGGAATACAATATAATCTATTAACACATACAGTACTCGTCAAAATATGTCAGAAGATTTATTAATATAAAGATTAGTATTTTCTTTAGAATATATTATTATTAAAATATATAAGTTTATTGCAAAATCGACCAAACTTACATTTGTTTGAAGATGAAGACCCTATTTGTTGACCCTCCTCCTTAACCGGTTGACTTCCTAAAATTCAAGTCTCAAATGTTAGTTCACAACCCAACAACAACACATTATCATGGTTTCTTGAATTACAGTCTCTACCTCAATTAAGTTTAACGCTTCTACCTCAATTCCGTATGAATCGTGATCTATATCCATAAAACCTCTAAAAAAACCCCATGGTCATGATATTGCTCAACGCACTTCCTGTGAAATTTAAAATATAAAACACAAAATATATAAAAAAAAGACTGAACTTGAAGACACATTCATCCGGTTCGAGAATTAAAAACCCAAAACATAATAACCATTTACAAATTGATGTTCAACTTTAACATCTATAACATATATCTGAGGAACTAACTTTAGTTATGAAATCTGCTCAGTTTTGAACGATCCTCAAGAAGACATAATTAAAACGATCTTGAAATAATAATTAAAATGACATGTTTTGTGAGATAAATACAACCAAAGAAATTACCTGCAATCGAATAAATTAGTTAATTGCAATTACCTGTAATAGAAATCAAAAGATGTGAAACATGACCGGCAATTTCAGAATATGTGAAGAAGATGATGGATTCAATAACTTTAAACTTAAATTGTAAAATGCAAAACCTAAAAACAATCGAGTAAATGAGTAATAGCCAATCTGATTCTAATCATCCAAATTAATCAAAATAGTACCTTAACAGCGCATGAAGATCCTTTCATCATCGAAATAAGAAACGACCATCGGTCACCGAGATGATGAGATCGAGGAGGACAAAGGTGTTGACGAACTGGGGGTTTAGTTGCTCAGAACCCTAACCCTTATGTGATCTTTTCTTGCTTTGAACCCTAGCATGGGCAGAGAAGATTTAAAACAGCGTGAATTGTATGTATTACTATATATATAGAAAAGGCAATAGAAAACCATTTGATTACGTCATCACAATGTTCAGAGACGTCAACAACCATCCGTCCTTTACATGACTTCGTTTAAAACACATATATTGATTAAATCGTCGCCTCTTTTCTCTAACCGTCAGATAAAATGTCAACCGTCACCATATCATAACTATAAATGCATCCTCCTTAATCCCAATCCCGCCACCGAAAACGAACGCAGTGCGGCCGAAAGTTCCAACGGCCCCTCTGCCACCACCGCCCTGTTCCGCAAGCACTAAACGACCAAATTCACTAGTGAAGCCAAAGGAAAAAAAATGCCACATACCCAATGTGCAAGAGGAATATGTATCATGACATCGTCCTCCGTCCCAAACTATCAAACTTCGCCGTTCTCTGCCTTCCGTAGTTAACGCCGTCCTATGTCCCAAACTGCCAAACTCATGTTAACGCCGTCCTCCATCCCAGACTAACAAACGGTCCCGTCCTCTGTCCCAAACTAACAAACGGTCCCGTCCACCGTCCCGAACTAACAAACGGCCGCCGTCTTTTGTAAACCGCCACCATACCTATAAATACATCCATGACAAAACCCGCCACGGGAGCAGTTAAACACCACGAGAGCCAATTTCAAAACCCACCACGAGACCACTGCTAGCTTGGCTCGACTTTCCAGCGGTTTGCAGATGTCCACGTCATATAAAAGCTAACGGAGTTAAGTTTCTTTAACGGGGGTCTAATGTAAAAAATAGTTTGAAAGTAGGGACCAGTGGTAAGAATATTCTCAGTTGAAATTATTATTGACCAATTGGTAAAAGGTGAGATTATTAAAATCCAATAATCCTTAAAAAAATAGGTTTTCACATAAATCATTTTTATAAATTGAATATTTATTTAATTCTTTTTATAAAATATTTCTAAAAAATAACAATATAACGTTTCTAGATTTTGAATTAAAAACTATATAATATGTCATAAATATGTAATATGTAAATCTTTAATACTAAATATATATAATATTGTATTTATTCAACCCGTGTTATACACCGGGTTTCTAACCTAGTACATTATATAGTAGTATAGATATAGATGAAATACCCAAAATATGAGTTTTTACGCAATCATAAATCCATGATAGAATATACATTTGGGCCTAACAAACCTATCTTTGATAATGAACAGCAACATAAATAGAAACGATTCCAGGGCTATGCCCTCTCTCCTTGCACAAGCAAGAGCCTAACAATTCTAACAAACTCTCACATGCCTCATTATGTCTTATTCACTCCTACTTATACTACCCCCCATATTACATTTTAGCCCCTTGAGAATACCTATAGCTCATTCCCATCATACTTCATCCTTCATAGTTTAACTGCACTTGTTTCTTTCCAGTTTTCATGTTATAATGCAATTCACTTTAGAATAACCATAATTCTTTTGTGTATGGAAAACACACAAGCTGCCTATTCTATTAGGATTCTTCTAGAATCTGCAATCGGTAATTGTTATAATTTCCAAGTTACTAATGAAGATGTTGAGAAGATGGCTCCAAAGCATAACAGTTTTTGACATTTTTTTCCGTATATAGTTACTGTTATTTCAATAATAAATTTACTTTTTGTAGTACTGATTTTGTTGGTTTTATGCTTAAAATCATGCCTTGTGATTATTGACTTGTTTGACGCTCGGGACCGTGTTGATCATTTTTAATGCAAGAAACTTTTTAGTTTAATTCAAAATTTCACCTTTAATTGACATCATATGTATTAAATGAAAATAATATTAGGGAGCTCTGGATGGTGGTCTTGATATCCCACACAGTGAAAAAAGTTTTGCTGTTTCAACAACTGAAAAAGTCCTGAAGCTGATGTCCACCTAAGGAGCACAAAAGGTAACACCGTCTTTCGGTTTGCATGATTCTAAGTGTGTCCAGGTTAGGGTTGATGTATTTGACACAAGTAAAGATATCCGTCGTGTTTGGGTCGAATAATTCAACCCTCTAACTCCGCCAACCCAACGTGATTGACACCACCTTAAACATTTTATAGTTTTTTTTAATTACTAATGTTTAATTTATAATTACAAATCAGTATTATTATGATAGTAAAGTGAAATGTTTAGAAATTTTGTTAGAAAAAGTGAAGCCTGCAGCATTTCATAATAAAGAGAAAATCTCGGGCCTTTTATGGTAAGGATGACTTCTATGTTTTATTCAGACTTCATCAAGTAAATCTACTGTTTTATGCTACAATTGTTTTCATTTGTTTATTTAATAACAGCAACTCACTATTGAGTTGGTGTGGACTTATGGAGTGCAGGATGTATCCTTGGAGAATTATATGCAGGCAAGCCTATCATGCCTGGTCGAACTGAGGTACTACGAATTTTTAAATATAGATCTGGTTAAGAAAACTGTGATTAAAATATGATTGTTAAGATTAAAAGGAGTTGTGAATATGGGTAGTTTTAAAATTGTTAGGCCTGTTTGACCCGTTTCTTTTTTAGCTAAAATTTCTAACTATATTTTGTAGGTTGAGCAACTGCATAAAGTATTTAAGCTTTGTGGTTCAGCATCTGACAATTATTGGATAACATCAAAATTACCTCATTCAGCAGTGTTCAAACCGGTCCAGCCTTAAAAAAAACGCATTCTAAAAGCCGTTAAATATTATCCTCCAGCTACTATTGGACTTATGATTCTGTGTATACAAAAGCGTGTAAAGTTGTATTTATTTAACTCGTAGTGGCGGAGCCACATAGTGGGAAACGGGTTCACCCGACACCAGTCAATTTTGCTTTAGAAAAGTTAAAAAACGTTTTTAAAAAAGTCAATTTTTAATATAAAAAAATGATTTTAAAAAGTTTATTTTTTTTAGTAAGTAAATGTCTTGCGACATCAATTTACCCATTTTATATATTGAACATGATGAGTGAAATAAAAATGAATGAATATGCAAATATGATAAAAATAAATAAATAAAAGCATAGATATAATCCGTCTTCATCCTTGCTCGTCGGTGAGTCTATGCCTTTGATTCTTTGAAACATTGGCGACAAGTCTTCACAATTGCAGAGTATCATCGAGTGTGGGAAGCCATTTCAACAAAAGAAATAAAGTTAAAATTAAAGAAGGAAATTTAAATTTCTTTAAAAAAAGAAGAGGGGCAAGGGGAGTTTAAGGCTAGCGAGGGTTGAACCCGGCTCTCTCTTTTATCCTGAAGCAACACAAACAACTTATACTTTTGTTTGCCGTGTATCAATCTCTCTCTCTTTCAAGTTGGATTTGGGCAATTAAAACTAATGAAGAAAGGTGGCACATCCTCCAAAAGTGTATAGGTTCCTCCTCAGTACAATACCAAGTGCAACAAAAGATTATCAAAATGATATCAACATGTGTTTCACATCGACCGAAAATAATAAAGTGCAAATACCGTTACATGTTTTGATGATGATGATAACGGTACCAATGTTTGGCCCGTTACTAAAATAAATCACAACATAGCGGTACATTTTAAGAAAAATGTATTTTCCAAACCGTAGCCCAAACATTATCAATTAAACATTCACCAAGTGGTTGAATAGTATAGTTAAGTGCTTTTATAGTTTTGCCACTAAAGTTGGTGGTTTGCAATCAATTAAACATTCACCAACTAGTTGAATAGTATAGTTAAGTGGTTTTATAGTTTTGCCACTAAAGTTTGCTGGTTTGCAAACATGCCACTTTGTAGCCACGTTGCAAGAGCTTGACAGGTAAAGAGATACAGAAGGACAGTGTCAGGTCTCATTTCCCCTTCTCTCTATCTTTGCCGTTTTCTCTCTCCGTTTCTTGGTGTTTGACGGCAAAATCTTCGCCATTTAATCGTCGTTTTAGACAAGTGGTGGTGGTGAGCCTCCGATGTCTCCGCCGGTTTTTTGGGTTCGTCAGCTTCATCCATCGGTCAGTTTTCTTTCTATCTCTCTATGTAATATCCAGGATTTTTCGATGTATCGTCCTTACATTACTATATTACAATTCTATACGCTATTGTAACCTATCTATTCTAAATTTCCATTAGACGTACCATTCCAAATTCTTGGCACATATTATTTATTCAAAACTTAATTCTTAGTAAGCCTAGACTGTTAAAATTATAATTACTTACACACACACACATATATATATATATATGCCTAAATACATTAAACAAAAAAATAAAAAAATAAATAAACCTTTAAAACTTTGAAGGTTTATATTTATTATTATAAAATAAATAAGAATCTTATTAACCTTAAACACATAAACTTATAAGAACATATTGGATTTTATAAGAATGATACATGATTATTTATTTTATAAAGTCTAGGGGCTAATCTGTAAATTTCTGAAACTTGCTTTAAACTAAAACCCAAGTCTTAGCATAAAATGATAACACTTACACACATCAGGGGCTGTTGCGTAAATAGCCCAAACACCCAGAACCCAAACCCAGTCGCGGGTTCGAGTCCCGCCACACCCGGTTTTCACCTCGTTTATTCGAAAACGCGTATTACGGCCAGATTCACTGCACCTCGGGCTTCCCTTCGAGCATGCGACCCAAACCTGAGGTGTATCAATGCCCGATTTCGACTTTAACCCCGCGTGGATTCAAAATTGAATTTGTTTTTCTCAACCATAAACCTCCCAACGGTTCTAGCATTAAATGACGAAATTAATTATATATACGGGTAGAAACACCTAGACGACACCACCCAAACTCTCTGGACTCTCAATTCGTGCTAAACGATCCTGCATTGCCAATTGAAGCCTGCGGTTGCCGATCTCGAACTCAGACTCGTTCTCCCTTGTTTCGATATTTAATCAGGTAATTCTCATGACCAAAAGATTCGTTTGCATTCAAGGATCAAAAGCCCTCTGTCAAATTGTAATGACAGAGGGATAATCGATTCAAAATTTGGGTTTGAAAAATCTAGGGTTCATACGGATTTGGGGCTGATTCGGGATTGTGTTTAAAAGGTTTCTTTTTCAGATTATACACCAGTGACACCCGTAGCCGAGTGGTTAATCCGTTTGTGTGTGGACTTGGGTGGCCCGGGTTCGAATCCGGCCAGCCCAAGTTTTATGTTTTTAATTTTTTTATGCTTTTTAATCAGAGTTAATTTTTCAAAATATTTTTATAAAATCTATTATACTTTTGCAAACTTAAAACTGAATTTTATTTATACTTTTATTTCCAGAATCTTTTTATTTAATTAAACTTAGATTAAAACTATTAAAAACTTAACCCTTAATAATATTTGTAAATACCTAAAAACCATAAAAATACTCCAAAACTTTTATAAAACTTATAACAGAATATGGAATCATTTACAAAGTCAGAAAACTTAATTTACTTATTATTTTCTAGAATAAATAAAATCATTTCAGTTTAAAACTTTAAATAATATTTATAAACTTTAATTAAACAGAAAAGCTTATATAATTGTTATAAAATCAGAAAATATATAAAACTTATAACTTTATTTTAGAAATCAGAAACTTACAAACTTGGATATTTTATAAAATTTATATTGAATTAAAACTTAAAATTTAATTAATTATTTAATTTAAAACAGAAAATAAATATGTTTTATTTATCTATTTAAAACATAAACTTGTTTAAAATATTTGGGTACTTAGAAATTAAAAAGAAACCATTTTTTTATATAAACCCATTGTGTATTCTCTCAAACTCTTAAACACTTTCTAAATATTATTTAAAATAATTACAAGTCATTTAAATAAAATGAATACTTAATAGTTAAATACTTTAAATAATTTTAATTGATATATTATTTTAAATTAGATAAAGCATTCATTTACAAACTCTTTTAGATAATTATTATTTATCTTCAATAATTATTAACTCATTTAAATAAATCGTTATTTATCATTAATAATTATTTATTTGGGTAGTTATTATTAATCCATAATTATTATTCTTTTAGATAACTATTATATATTTTAAATAATTATTTAACCATTGTAAATAATTATTTATTAACCTTAATACTTATTTATCCATTACTTAATTTATATTTTACTCTTATTTATGATACTTGGAAAACTACTTAAAATCGTCATTTAATATATGTAGACAACAATTATTTAACCTATAATTCACTTAAACTCCAAATTTAATACACTTTATAATACTTATTTAAAACTTACTATACCTTAAACTTTATAACACAATCATTCCCGCCTTACCATTTGAAACCCTAGTAAATCTTAAAATCCTAGATCCTTGTCATAAACTTTTAGGATCGACCTTTAAACTCTATACTTTGTCAAAAGGCTTGTTGTATTCTCCCTCAAAGCTTTGTTACATTTGAGCTTTGTTGGACACTCCTCATCAATCCATGTGAGTGTACTTAGCCCTTTTTGTTTTGTTTTGGTTTATAAACTTGGGGTGGAACATGTATCAAAACTTTTAGACTTATACAATTCATGCACAGCTATGCCTACATGTTTTCTATGTGTTATATGCTTTTGAGATTTGCATGCTTAAATTAAACTTAAAACTAGCATGTTCATTAACTTTGGCCGAGCCTATAGTGACAATGATAGATCTATTGTATTTGACCAATCCACCTAGATTGATTGACCCTTCGGGAGGAGCAATGGTGATTGTTGCTGAATTTAAACTTAAACTTTTAAGGGTAACCCTCAGGTTATGCCTAACCTTGGTTGGAGGTTTGAAATGCACAATGTTTAACTTACTTGTTCTCACATTTATACTTAGATGCATTGACATAGTGAATTGTAAAACTTTTAAAGACTTGTTAAACGGTGTTAAAACCTTCGTATCTCACCAAATATTTTTAGTTGACAGTTTACTTAACATGTTTCAGGTGCTCAAGTTTGAGGCTTATCTTGTGATCACTTAGGATGCTTGGACCTAGAACATCTATCAATTTAAACTTTTGTTATCGTTATGCTTGTTGAACAATATGTTACTTTTCCATGTATTTGAACCTTGAAATTTATTAATGGAATACTTAAACTTTATTACTCAACCTTGTGCCTTTGAACAACCGCGTCCGCCTCGACGTGTAATCCGCCATCGGTTGGGGTGTGACACTCTCTTTCCTCAGTTGTTTTTACCGGTTGCTGTTGCCAGGTTCTCTCGAACCCTAGGTGGTTGTAGTGTGATGCTGAGTGGTTCTTCGCAACACATCGCTCTGTAACCCTAGGTGGTGACGGTGGTGTGGTGGGTCCTAAGCTTTGGTCCGCAGGTGCTACATCGTTGTTTCCGGTGTAGTAGGTCCGTTGCTTTGGTCGGCCATTGCGTTGCGTTTGGGGCTCTTGTCCTTTTTCATCTTCTCATTTTTCTGGTCTTTTTGATTTTTTTCCTTTTGATGTTTTTCCTTTTGCTTATGGTTTAGGTCAAAGGTTGTGATGATGAGCTTTAGTTTTTCAGCATTGTAATAGAAACAAGCACAATCCAATTGTACGGCTACTATTCACAATTCTTCCATTGATCTCAACATACAGGTACCATTATCAACAATGTTTCTTTAGAAATTTATGTTCCCCTGCTTATTTTACTTATTTGATTCACATGTTTTTTTGTTTGTTTACTATTAGTTAATTACAATTTCATGATTTAGGGTTTATGGTTTCTATGTTTGTGTATATGTAGGGTTTATAATTCTAATGAACTAAATGCCAACCTGTAATAAATTTGTGAATTAAATCATCTGATTTGGTGTCAATTGTATGTTGTTGATGACAGTTGAGTATATGATCATTCCTGCAAGTCAATTCTCTGCTCAAAGGATAGAGATGACTGATGACAATACTTTCAGGTGTTACGTGTACAAGTTCAAGTTTTTTTTTCTTTTGAAGTTTGCCCTGTTTTGTTGGTTAGAGTTAAGGAACAACCTAATGGATGTTCTATTAACCTCTTGTCTTGTAAGGTAATCAAAATCTGCAAATTTTCATCTGATTTATACTACTTTCTAGCCTGTAGGATGTTGTGATGTCACTAATCTTGCACATTTTTTTTACTTATTGCGACTTCAGGTATCCCCAATTGTGGTTGCGCAAAATGATAAATTTGACGGTGAGCAATCGGTTAGCCTTCATCTTGTTATTTACTTTCATCATTACAGTGGGGATGTAATGTTTAAACACTAAAAGTGATACAATTTGACTTATGAGTATTGGATTTTTAATATATTAGTTAAGGTTTTATTGTAATTATCTTTACTATAATTAAGAGATATAATTTGATTAGATTTGCTTTGTAATTTTCTAATCATTAGTTGATTAATAATACATAATACCTTACGGGTATTCATTATTCTATAATGAGGTCAATGGAAATTCCAGTTTTAACTGTGACGTCTTGATATGATTTCTACAATTCGAGCTAAATATGGAAGCTACATATAGCTTTGTTAACCAAACTCTAAAAATAGAGTAGTAGGAGGAAGCTATGCAGTTAATATCGCCGATATATCGGTTATCGGCCCCTCTCTAAAATATCGGTAATAATCTCGGTGGCGATAATATCGGCGATATTACCGATATATCGCCGATGTTTTAAGAAAACGATATCGGTGTTTTGACCGAGTTTCTTGGTTGAAATACGTTGGCCCTTTTCTTATAAATCTGCCCCCAAAGCCCATTATCGGCTGACTAAAGGTTGGCCCAACTTGTACAAATTCCAAAACCCATGCCCTAACTTCAATAAAATCATACCTGTAACCCCAATCTCACCCACGACTCACGCAAGAATGAAGCTGCGCTGCTCGGTTGTTGAGTCCAGACCTACAAGGCTCCAATCGAGCTGCTGAAATGCAAATCCTACTCCAATCGAGCTGCTGAACTGCAATCCTACTCCAATCGAGCATCAACAATTCCGATTTCACACCTGATTTGCAGAAACTCACTGAAAGGTACTAAACTATTGTTCTTCTTATTTCTCTGATTAGCAACTTTTTTTTTCGGATTGTTGTTGGCGTATTTGATAAAATTTAGCTGCTTTATTTGAATGTTAAGTTATTTGTTGTTGTTCAGTGATTCAATTTTGTAAAATTGAAAAACTCATAAGGTAACTGTTAAGTTATATGTTGTTGCTGTTGACTGATTTGAATGTTAAGTAGCCTCCAAAATATATTGATAAGTTCATTTGAATGTGTGTATGTATAATAGTAATTCTAATAAATGAAGTTCATCATGTTTACAGATTTGATCATGGATGGTCCAACAACTCCATCTTCGCATGCATCTGTAAACCCTACAAACACTAATACAATGTCTTATGTTGCCAACAACATCTCAAATTGTTCAAATAAAGATATGGCATGGGAATGGGGAGGGTGTAGAGATCCCAGGAAAAAAATAATGCGTTTGGTGCAAAGTTTGTGGTCACAAGATGAGTGGAGGAATCGCACGATTGAAGCAACATCTTACTCATACCGGAGGACAAGTCAAAGGTTGTCCGAAAGTGACTGTGGATATACAGAAGAGAGTCATGGCATCAATAAAAGAAAAAGAAAATATACAACTAGAAAAGAAATATGCATATCCTTAGTTCACATGATGATCTTTCTGATGAGGAAGATCAACACGATGTACAAGAAGTTCGTATAAAAAAATGTTTCAAAGAAAAAGGAATTTATGGGTGCTAGCGACACGCGAGATCCTATTGATGGTAAATTAAAGACAGGTTATGGAAAAACGAAGCAAACTACATTCGATAAAAATAATACAATAAAAGAGATGCTAAAGATGGAAGCTTGGGATAAGTTTACAACTTGGGCTTATTCGGTTGGTTTACCCTTCAATGCCGTACGTGATGAAGGTTTTCAAGATATGATCAATGTCATTGGAGAATATGGAAGAGGTATTTAAATGTTATAAATATTTGTTTGATAATTTGATTATTACTTTTTTTTTTACTTTATGTTAGGTATGCCAGCTCCATCTTATCATAATATTCGTGTCACATTGATGAAAAAACGTTTAGAAGAAACGAAAAAATTTGTGGATTCATTCCGGCTACATTGGGAAGAATATCGGTGTAGCATTATGTCCGATTTTTGGACAGACGGGAAAGGAAGGTGTTTGATAAACTTCTTAGTCAGTTGTCAAGTTCGAACGATATTTTTGAAATCAATTGATGCATCAGGGCATGTGAAGAATGCTCAATTAATCATGGAGATGATTGTCACACCCCCAAATTTCACTAACGGAGTTCTACCGTTAGGAGCGTGACAAACCAGGATCTCAGTCATTAGTTATGTCAAACGACACTATATGAGTTTAAACAAAACCATTAAATGTTCAGAGTTAAATGCGGAAGAGTAAACGTTAGAACGAAATCAAAAGTAATTACACGCAACAAGCGTCAATTAATGTAAATAAGTAAAACAGTTTAAAATGTTTGAAATGAATGATATGACAGTAGGACTTTATGCATGTCCTAAGTGTGCAACCTGTGCCAAAGCGACCTGAGAAACATGTAAGAAAAGGTGTTAACACGAGGTTGGTGAGTTCACAGGTTTGTATGTAAATAAACTGTTTGAGTGTTGCTGGATCCACATACGTAAGTCACACCTATTGCTAGCTAGACAATGTACAAGTTACTCTAAGCGTTCGCAACCGAAGCTGGCTGTTTATGTTTGAGATGCCTTCCGCCATTGCTAACATCAACATTGGCAAGTGTTTAGGACAATTTACACCCGTTAGACCTCCAATAAAGTTAGCGCGACTAACCCGGGTGGGGTTTGTCAAACCCAGTAATACTACTCAAATTTCCTCGCAATACTCCATATATTAACGGTCCGAGTGTGTAAGGACTTTGCATGCTATGTTTGCACTTAGGTACACAAGTGGTAATTAAATACTATGTGATCCATGTCCGTGTGTATGTCTCTCCCTGGCTGGGAGACAAGTAACGGATGCCTGTTCGTATGCATGTTTCTCCCCAACGGGAAAACAAGTAAGATGTTGTTTGTTTGTACGCATGTTTCTCCCCAACGGGAAAATAAGTAAAATGATATTTGTTTGTATGCATGTTCCTCCCCAGCGAGAAAACAAGTAAAATATTATTTGTGTGTATGCATGTTTCTCCCCAACGGGAAAACAAGTAAAATAATATTTGTGAGTATGCATGTTTCTCCTCAACGGGAAAATAATTAAAATAATGTTTGTGAGTATGCATGTTTCTCCCCCAATAGGAAAACAAGTAAAATGGGGCCGTGAAACTCACCTGAGTCTGAGTAGAGCGTAGTAAATAACACCGCTAAAGGATGCAACAGAGCCACAAGAATTTGCCTGTGAACAGTCTATGAATTCCCTAGAATTACAAGTACAATAGTTAGGGACACAATGGGATTTGTGACGACGATACGGGAGAATTGAACGTCCTAAAGCATACTTAGGATCAACGGATAGACAAACGCGTCATCGGAATCAATGATATTTAGTTTATTATTTAATGTGAATATGACACGTATAATACGTCACCAAAATTATATAATATATATTACTGTTTCGTTTGCGCGTTTGAGTTAAGTGATAACTTTAATAAATAATTAAAATAATTATATTATTTTAAAATGTGGGAATAATTTATTACTTCTAATCCCGAATACGAAGCCATTGTTTGCGCGTTTTTATGAATTTAATAATTTGTTTAGGGAATAATATAATAAATTATATTGTTTTTAATTTACACAAAATACTTAAAAAAATGTGTTATAATTTCAATCCCGAGCCTTCGGTTTCTGTCACACCCCAACCGACGGCGGAAACGTCGGGGCGTGAAGCGTGCAGACTGTTCATTGCTCATGGTTTGCTAATGTTTGAATAATTAATAATCGTTTTCATTACAATCAAACAAGTTCAATAAAACATAGATTCAATCCACCAAACAATAATGAAAATTACATCAAAATATAACTGGTTCAATTAAAACTAGGTCAAAATCCTATGTGTAGCATATCTTGATCACTTCAAACATTGGTACCTGAAACATGGTTAAATGAGAGGGTCAACTACAAGAGTTGATGAGAAAACATAGGTTTAATCGTGTGATAGCAAAATACGTGTTGTGTGCATACAGTTCAATACAATCATGACAATTAAGGCATTTATGGAGAGAAAACATCGTGTGACCTATACAATCAAACCTTTGTAACTTGCACTCAAAATTTGTGTTGTCAGTAACAGTCACCCTACCTGGGTGGGTTTGTCAGACTCAATAGATCTACCACTGTTCACTGTCGGCTGTTAGTTAATGATTGTACATGAAGAGCATAATAATTGGTCTACAAAATGTACTCAAGCACAAAGCGCAAAACTGTAAACATGTATAGGATGGAACTGTATATGTGTATAATTGAAAACATATAAATAGAACGCATGTTCCACCCCAAAACGTTTGTAAAATAGAGTAAAAGAGGGGCTATGTAACTCACGTGTTATGTAGCGTGTAGGTTGCACAAGCAAATGGAAAACAACGATGTGTTGTAGATTGCTAAGTTCGACCTAATGAACAATGTATATGTGTTATTGATTTGCGTTATTTAATGACGGAAGTGAATTTGTCATTCTTAAACGTGTAGGGTTTGTCTTAAAAATAATTATTTAAACTGTTATTTATTTATCAAATTAACAGAATAAAAATAAAAATAAAGATTCTGTTTAAGGGATGAGCACGACCGTGCTTGT
Source organism: Smallanthus sonchifolius (assembly GCA_023525975.1). Taxonomy (NCBI): domain Eukaryota; kingdom Viridiplantae; phylum Streptophyta; class Magnoliopsida; order Asterales; family Asteraceae; genus Smallanthus; species Smallanthus sonchifolius. Next base: position 14,549,650 of record CM042027.1, on the reverse strand, counting down.
ATATGGCACGACCGCGCCCGGCACGTACGCGACCGCGCTTGGTCGGTAACGCGCCCGTGGTTGGTCAGAAGTCAAAACAAGAGTCTGGTCCTGAGACACGACCGCGTCCGTATCCGGCACGACCGCGCCTAGGGTTTTGACTAGGTCAGGACTTGGTTTGATCGGTAACACGACCGGGCCTCTTACGGGGCACGACTGTGCTTGGTCAGGCACGACCGCGCTCATAGGCTGGCGCGACCGTGTCTGGTCAATTCCAGAAGCAATTCGCCTGATTCTTGTAATAAAACAGATTAGAAACTTAGGGTTTTCATTGATATGATGTTTGCGAATCGAATTACACCATTTAATTAGGTTTATATCCTGTTTAACGTGTCGCTCGTTTAAAACCATTTTTTATCAAAACTCAGATTCAATTCTGTAGAATCATGTAATGTGGTTACGAATTGAGTTAGGGCTTTCGATTAACTTGGAGAGACGATCCTAATGAACTATTACTAACCTGTTTTGAATGGGCAACAAGTGCAGACGGCTACGGGGAGACTTCGCGGCTTTTTCTTGATCGACAGACGAGATAGAGATGATGGAATGATGGATTTAGGGTTTAGGGAAGTTTATATATGACTCGGGTAGGTATGGGCTTAACTTAATTCGTTTGATTCTTGCCCCAATTACTTGATTTGTTTTAAAAAAAAGAGTCAGTTTAGAATTTGCAAGTATTGGGACGATTGCATGTGTATTTGGTCGTGTTTTAGTCTCAATTAGCCGAATATCTTCTTCTGCAAGTTTCGCGACCTTCTAAACGTGTTTACAATCTATTTTTGGACAAGATTTGAGTCGGTTTGACTTTGCGGAGTCAAACTGTAAACGAGGCGCGACCGTGCTTAATGTTAAGCACGACCGTGGTCATGGCACAAGCGCGACCGTGCCTAGGACTAGGCGCGACCGTGCTTGTGTTGGTTTTTGGAAGTTTCAAGACTAGTCCTTGTAGTTTTGTAATATTGATGTTGTTTTGAGTTTTGGTCAAGTTTGGTTCTCGAGGTTTGTAAGATTGTTTTCGTTAATATTGTATTATAATGAACGCGTGTATGCTTGTAAGTGTATATGAACAATAAATGTAAGGTTGAAATCTTTTATTGCACGGCATAAAATACATAGGAAAAACATGAAAATCAGAAAGGTTACAGTTTCTAATTTGAATGATCTTTGTAGAAGTTTCGAGTACAAGTTCAGGACCTGTAAGTTGACTATTCCCAACTTCGGCTCAACAAATAGGAGAACAGCATTTCGGTCCATACAATGCCTCTAATGGTGTTGCTTTGATAACAGTGTGATAACTATTTTTACAGTAGAACTCCACTAAAGGTAAGTCAGACTCCCAAGTGTTACCGAAATCTATCACACAAGCTCGTAGCATGTCCTCTAAGGTTTGGATGGTACGTTCTGTTTGACCATCAGTTTGAGGATGATACGCCGTACTCATGTCTAGACGCGTACCTAAAGCTTTTTGTAGAGATTGCCAGAAATGTGACGTGTATCGAGCGTCTCGATTCGAAATGATAGAAATTGGCACTCTGTGCCGAGAGACTACTTCTTTTAAGTAAAGACGAGTGAGTTTTTCCATCTTGTCAGTTGCTTTGATGGCTAAGAAATGAGCAGATTTTTTTTTCAGACGATCGACAATTACCCAGTTGATGTCACATCCGCTAGGAGTTCGGGGTAATTTGGTGATAAAATACATAGAGATTTGCTCTCATTTCCATATAGGGATCTCTGGTTGCTGTAGTAGGCCAGAAGGCTTTTGCTATTCTGTTTTGACCTTTGCGCAAGTTAGGCACTTGCTCACATAGGTGGCTATATCAGCCTTCATCTTTGGCCATCAATATAGCACCTTTAGGTCATGATACATCTTGTCAGAACCTGGATGAATAGAGTATCAAGATTTGCGAGCTTCATCCATTGACAGTTCCTTTAAGTTCCGGTACACTGGAATCCATATTCGCTCTGCGAAGTAGCAAATGCCGTCTGACTTAACTTCAATTTGTGATGCCATACCGCGCGTGACTTCTAACGGTAGATTCTCTTCTTTAAGGGCTTCGAGTTGAGCACTACAGATTTTGTCAGGTAATCCGGTGTGGATGGTAAGCTGTAATGATCGAACTCGTTTGGGTTTGGTGTCCTTGCGGCTTAGGGAATCGGCTACCACATTAGCCTTACCCGGATGGTATCTGATTGCACAATCGTAGTCGTTTAAGAGTTCGACCCAACGATGCTGTCGCATGTTCAACTCTTTCTGTTCAAGGATATGCTGATGACTCTTGTGATCGGTGTAGATAGTGCATTTGGTACCGTACAAGTAGTGTCTCCATATTTTCAAAGCAAACACTACAGCTCCCAATTCTAGGTCATGGGTAGTGTAGTTTTTCTTATAACTTTCAATTGACGGGAAGCATATGCTATAACCTTTTCGCGTTGCATCAACACGCAACCAAGGCCTTGAATAGAGGCATCGCAATACACTACGAAGTCAACCGTTCCTTCAGGAAGAGATAGGATAGGTGCACTATAGAGTTTCTGTTTCAACAGTTGGAATGCGGATTCTTGAGTTTCGCTCCAGTTATAGGGTTTACCCTTTTTGAGTTAGAGTAGTGAGAGGTTGAGCAATCTTTTGAGATTCCCTCGATGAATTGACGGTAGAAGTCAGCCAATCCCAGAAATTGTCGCACCTCTGTTGGAGTCATCGGTGTTATCCGATTCTTGATGGCTTCTACTTTAGATGGATCGACATGTATTCCTTTCTCGTTGACTACATGTCCTATAAGTTGAATCTTCGCGAATCTAGAATTCGCACTTAGAGAATTTGGCAGACAATTGCTCTTGTTTCAGCAATTCAAGGATTAAACGTAGGTGCTCCTTATGTCCTTCCTTGTTTTTAGATTAGATGAGGATGTCATCAATGAAAACGATGACGAACTGATCAAGGTAGTTTTACACACAGTTCATGAGGTCTATGAGCACTGCGGGTGCGTTGGTTAGCCCGAATGGCATGACCAAAGACTCGTAATGACCGTACTGGGTTCTGAATGCAGTTTTAGAGATGTCCTCGTCCCGGACTCTCAGTTGATGATAACCGAATCAAAGATCGATCTTTGAATAGAAACTTGACCCTTGAAGTTGGTCAAATAGATCGTCAATACGAGGTAGAGGGTAACAATTCCTGATGGTTATTTTGTTCAGCACACGGTAATCGATGCACATACGGAAAGTTCCATCTTTCTTCCTGACGTATAAGACTGGAGCTCCCCATGGCGATGAGCTGGTCTGATAAATCTCTTATCTAACAACTCTGGCAGTTGTGTAGATAATTGTGGTAATTCACTAGGTGCAAGTATGTATGGTTCCCGAGCAATCGACGCTGCTCCGGGTGCTAGGTCGATTTGGAATTCTATTTGACGGTGAGGTGAAAGGCCAGGCAGGTCTTCGGGAAATACTTCCAGAAAGTAACGAACGATCGGAATACCATCAATCTCTTTTTCTTCTGATGGTTGCTTGGTGACAAGAGCCAAAATAGCAGTATGCCCTTTACGTAAGCACTTATGTGCTTTCCTGAAGGATATGATGCCTATGACAACACCACTCTTTTCGCCTTGAACATGAAGGATTTCTCCACTAGGGAGAGGAAGGCAAACGATTTTGTCTCGACAAATGATGTCGGCTTGGTTTTTAGATAATCAATCCATGCCTACGATTACGTCAAAGCTGCCAAGTGTAACCGGCATGAGGTCAATGTCAAGCTTGTGACTAGCCAATCCTAGTTTACATCTCTAAGAACGTGAGTTGTTTCGATTTTCTGACCGACTGCTATCTCAATAGTATACTTGGCTTCTAATAGAGTTGGAGTACGACTGCACCAACATGAAACTTGTGAAGTCATGCTGAGACCTCTAACGAGACCCGTGCTTATAGGGTAAACGTCGGTCAATGCAAAGGCTAAGGGAAGAGGTTCATATGTAGGAAAGAAAAATCTAATGAGATACAGATTCCGGTAACATAAGAAATAGGATGTCTGTTTAAGTAGTCGCGTTCAACCGATGGTTGGTTGGTTTAAATCCCCGTTTTCTAGTGTCATCGAAACAACGAGATCATTTTGCGAAGAAAGAAGTCCATTCCCAGCGTTGGACATCCTGGGGTATAAATCAAATTAGGCTGAGGATTAGTCATAGGATAAGGTAATAAAGTCAAAGGGAATTTATTGTTGGAGTGTAAGGAATAACGTGTTAGCTTAGAAGGAATTCTTCAAATTTCGCTTACATACTTGGAGTTGATAGGTTTGCCATAAGATTCTATTAGAGTTTCAATCAAGATGATTTATGTGATCACGTTTAGGTGAGTGTCTTAATTTCACTAAGACTCTCACATGAGTGAGAATCACATTGATGGATTCCATTGATGATAATTCAGTGTGTCCGTAAACATTTTCAACCTGATAGTCAGGTCTATCAGCTGTTGAACGAGTTTAACGATACCAACTAGTCGTTGAGTGGGTTATGAGAGTTTCTACAGAAAATGAAAACTTAAGTCTGTAAATCACTGATTAGGACTATTTATCCACACACTAGGTTTCACCAGGACTTACATGCACCTCAAATTACTATTATGAGTGCACCCGTAATGATAATTTGCTTTGCATGCTCACCTTAGTTTCTCCTGTCCTACGTCAAAATGTCCCTCAATTTTTATTGCTGAGTACAGAGTGTTTGTTAGAGACGATTTGAAATATTCATTCATCAACCATAAGTTGGTCAACTAGGACTCACATCAAGATGAGTAGTCAGGAATCGTTTGATCCGAGTATTCACTCGAGTTGGAACATAATACGAGAGTCCAATCCAGTGGATTGTAGATGGGAACATGTACATGAAACAAACATGTACATGAAATGCTGCTTCGATGAGCGAAACTAGTTCATGAATGTGTTACTGGAAGAGGAAGAGTAGCCGTCCTTCCAACGGAGTCAGGATTTGGTTTGAGTATGCAATGAGCAAGGCGTTCTCAACCTATTCTCAACAGAATATCAATCAAAGTGCGAGCCCACGGCTCGGGAAAGTGATTACATCTACGTGTCAATGGATTCTGCAATGATGCGTGCAACAGTCTGCCTTCACATGGCGTATTGTTGCTAGTGGGTACAGTAGGGACTCGCCTCCGACGATCCCAACTCCCAAAGAGATATGTGCTAGTTATGTGTGTCGTCCCCAACACGAACTTGAGAAGACCCACCATTCCCTGATTGTGTCCTCGATAGGCTAAATCCGGTGTCATCTTCGGCTCTGATGGTGTAACAAAGGTGCAGATGATGGTGGTGTGAGTGACTCCTCCGAAGGCTTCGTCTCGCTGCCCACGGACGAGAGTGGATGTTGTTCTGATGACTCCCCAAGTGTCGCCACCGGGAATGATAATATAATGAGAATGACGTGTTCCTCGTCAGAAGAGGGTGATATGGATGTTGTCATCATGCCTGCAATGCAATATATGTATGGATACCATGTGTATCATGTATGAGTGTCTGTGTAATGTAACTAATGCATGTGTGCGGTTATAGTCTAGTATGCAATCCTAGTTCTCTATAACCGATGGCTCTGATACCAATCTGTCACACCCCTAAATTCCACTAACTGAGTTATACCGTTAGGAGTGTGACAAACCAAGATCTCAGTCATTAGTTACGTCAAACGACACTATATGAGTTTAAACAAAACCATTAAATGTTCATTGTTAAATGCGGAAGCGTAAACGTTAGAATGAAATCAAAAGTAATTACACGCAACAAGCGTCAATTAATGTAAATAAATAAAACTGTTTAAAATGTTTGAAATGAATGATATGACAGTAGGACTCCATGCATGTCCTAAGTGTGCAACCTGTGCCAAAGCGACCTGAGAAACATGTAAGAAAAAGTGTAAACACGAGGTTGGTGAGTTCACAGGTTTGTATGTAAATAAACTGTTTGAGTGTTGCTGGATCCACATACGTAAGTCACACCTATTGCTAGCTAGACAATGTACAAGTTACTCTAAGCGTTCGCAACCGAAGCTGCCTGTTTATGTTTAAGATGCCTTCGGCCATTGCTAACATCAACAATGACAAGTTTTTAGGACAATTTACACCCGTTAGACCTCCAATCAAGTTAGCGCGACTAACCCAGGTGGGGTTTGTCAAACCCAGTAGTACTACTCAAATTTCCTCATTATACTCCATATATTAACGGTCTGAGTGTGTAAGGACTTTGCATGCTATGTTTGCACTTAGGTACACAAGTGATAATTAAATACTATGTGATCCATGTCCGTGTGTATGTCTCTCCCTGTCTGGGAGACAAGTAACGGATGCATGTTCGTATGCATGTTTCTCCCCAACGGGAAAACAAGTAAGATGATGTTTGTTTGTACGCATGTTTCTCCCCAACGGGAAAATAAGTAAAATGATATTCGTTTGTATGCATGTTCCTCCCCAACGGGAAAACAAGTAAAATATTGTTTGTGTGTATGCATGTTTCTCCCCAACGGGAAAACAAGTAAAATAATGTTTGTGAGTATGCATGTTTCTCCTCAACGGGAAAACAATTAAAATAATGTTTGTGAGTATGCATGTTTCTCCCCCAATAGGAAAACAAGTAAAATGGGGCCGTGAAACTCACCTGAGTCTGAGTAGAGCGTAGTAAATAACACCGCTAAAGGATGCAACAGAGCTACAAGAATTTTCCTATGAACAGTCTATGAGTTCCCTAGAATTACAAGTACAATAGTTAGGGACACAATGGGATTTGTGACGACGATACGGAAGATTTGAACGTCCTAAAGCATACTTATGATCAGCGGATAGACAAACGCGTCATCGGAATCAAGGATTTTTAGTTTATTATTTAATGTGAATATGACACGTATAATACGTCACTAAAATAATATAATATATATTACTGTTTCGTTTGCGTGTTTGAGTTAAGTAATAACTTTAATAAATAATTAAAATAATTTTATTATTTTAAAACGTGGGAATAATTTATTACTTCTAATCCCAAATACGAAGCCATTGTTTGCGCGTTTTTACGAATTTAATAATTTGTTTAGGGAATAATATAATAAATTATATTATTTTTAATTTACACAAAATACTTAAAAAATGTGTTATAATTTCAATCCTGAGCCTTCGGGTGTTTCCGGGTTTCAAAACACATTTACATGTTATGATAATAATATAGGATTTGATATTGTTTAAAAATAATATGTATAAAGCTGTCGAAAAAATTAATGTGGCTTATGAGATTCGAACCTGAGTCTCACCAACAACAGTCGAACAACCTAACCAGTCCACCTAGTGGGTCAATCGCAACATGGACGAATTCGAAATAGTTTTAACACACAAAGACACTGTGTTCTTCTCCCCTTAACTAGCCGAAACCGAATCCAGTCCCAAATCCATTGGATTCGATTTCGGTTGAACCAAATGGCATATAGGTTTTGATAGTCAGGGTATTTCGAAGTTGTGGTTAAGTTTAATTGTGAAATCAACGAGTTTAGGATTGTTTAATTTCGTATTTAAGAACCGAAAAACCCTAACTTAAACTTGAAATCACTTCGATCAATTCTGAAAATAAAGAGGTTTGGATTCATGGGGCTTTCATAGAGTGAAGCTTTGCGAATCTGATCATGTAGTTCAATGAGATTGAGATTGGTTTTTGGATAGGGTTCGATTAGCCCGACGTCGCGATGAACCCTACATTCGGTTTATGGTCAATTTAATGTTAAAAGGCTGAATTAGCATAGGGCTTTAATAGAGTATGAGATTTCAAAACTAACCATGCATTTTAATTGCATTCGGATTGAGTCTAGAGTGGATTTCAATTAAACCCAAATGTACATGAACCCTAAAATCGGTTCATGTTTAATTCGGTGTTGTAAGCCCCAATAGACAGAGGGCTTTTATTCTATAGATGAAAACGAAGCTATAAGAATGTTCAATTACCTGGATTGATGTTGGATCGATGGAGATCGGCTTAAACCCAGTCGCGGGTTGCGTGAGTTAGCCTTTGGCGTCTCTGGTCCTTTCTCCGGCTGAATTGATGTGTGAAACAGGTTCGAAGAAGTTCGTTTAGTATGCGCAGAGAGTTAGTTGTGAGAAATAACAATTCAGACGAAGTAATTTGATGGTTTAGCTATGGTGGTCGACAGTTTCAACTTAAGTGCTCATAATTGGGTTTAAATTGAATCAATAATACTGTTAACCGGTCCAGTGATTGTCGTTATTGGTTTTAACATGCACATCAGTTATGAATTCGGACCATTAATCAGTTATGAGTTCGAATGTGGATTAAGAACAATGGGATTTGACTTTACAATAGTCAACAAAACATAAAACCTTTGATTTTGACTTAAAAAGTCAACAGATTTGGTTTGGGGTATATACAACTTTGGTCCCTGCAACTTTAGGTGTGTTTGAGTTTGGATATAGACAGAATTAGTCCCTGAGGTTTGTAATTGAGTTAACTGGGTTAAGAATTAACAGAATTTACTAACGGAATTAATCCTAAAATTCCGGGTTGTCACAATGATAAATGAGGTGATTGAAGATGTTAGAGAGGCAAATATTTTGTAGGTAGTTTTACTTTTCTAAAGTTGTCTTAAACTATTATTACTTTTACTTATCTACTTTTCTATATGTTATTTCTTATAGTTCATTACCGATAACGGGAAATTTTAAAGCTGATGGAAAGATTTTAGAAGAAAAACACTGTAAGATGTTTTGGACTCCTTGTGCAGCATATTGTGTGAACCTAATGATTCAAGATATCGGTGAGAAAATACCAAAGATAAAGAGTACTCTGGCTGATGCAAGGGCAATTGTGGTTTTCATTTACAACCACGGAAGGATTCTTAATATGATGAGGAAGTTAACAAAAAAACAAGGAGTTGCATAGGTCTTGTGTAACTAGGTTTGCAACCCAGTTTTATACCATTTGGAGTGTCCACGAGAATCGACATCATATTCAGGTATTGTTTGTTTCTGAAGAATGGAGGAAAAGTGAGGAAAAGTGACTTTGTAAAGAAGGCACCTGGAAAGAGAGTCGAGCGAATAGTTTCAAAAACAGAATTTTGGGACAACATACAACTAGCTTGCGAAGTGCTAGCTCCTTTGGTGGATGTTGTAAGATTGGTTGATACGGAAGAGAAGCCAAGTATGGGTTACATCTATGATGCAGTGGATAGAGCGAAGGAGCAAATCAAGAAAAATGTAACCGATGAAAGACTTGTCACTAAACTTTGGGGTATGATTCAAACAAGATGGTCCGACCAACTTCATCACCTCCTACATGTAGGTATTGATTATTGAACTTTATATTTAATATAAGCTCTTAGTTTTAATTTTAACTCTTTATTGAATGTGCAGCTGGATATTACTTGAACCCCGCCATTTTTCATGGGGAAAATTCAAAGGAGATAAAGAAGAACATGAACATTGTGACGGGACATTTTGTTGCTAATGACCGTCTAGTGCCCAATGATGATGAGAATGATAAAGTGAGGCAGGACTTGAATCTATACATCGATTCAGTTGGGCAATTTGGATTTCTAGCTGCTATAAGGGGTAGAAAGAAAGTCGCACCATGTAAGTAAAACATTATAACATATTCACATGTTTTTATACCTTAATTTTTTATTAAATCACCGGAGTTATTAAAATGTAGATATATGGTGGCGTACTCATGGGATCGACACACCTTTGCTCCAAACATTTGCTATAAGTGTCCTCAGTCAAACATGTAGTGCTTCACCTTGTGAACATAATTGGAGTACATTTGACAATGTGAGTTCTTTCTACCAAATATTTATATTACATTTAAGTTATTTACTTCATTAACTAATTTTTTTATTCTTTATGTTCAGTTACATTCAAAGAAAAGAAATTGTCTTTTGCAACAAAAACTCAATGACCTTGTATTCATCCAATACAACACAAGGTTACAAAGGCGCTACAAGTCACTAAAAGCCAACAAATCTTTGGATCCTATTTTGTTGAGAGATGTAGAGGAAAATGATGATTGGGTTACACCAACGGAAGTTGAGCTTCAAGAGTTTGTTGATGGGACATATGGTCTTCTTTGGTCGGTTACGCGAGAGGCAATGGGAGGAAACGAAGAAGTTGGGCGAGCGCTATATAGATGATGATGATATTACAGTTGAAGTGAATGATCTGGAAGAACAATTGGATGGCTTGGTTGATGTGGACTCGGATGATGATTTCATTGCTTATGATTAGATCATGTTTCTATTTTCTAATATAAAATATTGACATCTTTTATGTTTTTGACTTTTAATTTGACTATTAATATTATGTTTTTGACTATTAATATTAATATTATATATATATATATAAATTTATGCACGATATAAAAATTACCGATATCCCACCGCGAGAACCGATATCTCATATATCAGTCCTTGACCGATAACCGATATTTTTCCGCATTAATTGCATAGGGAGGAAGCATACCTCTTCTCTGGGTAAAATGACATGATCTAATACTTCCAATATTTGCATTAATGTTTATTTAAGTTATAATCTTGGTGGTGACATGTGACAATCCTGAGATTAAGGTCATTTGCTCTTGATAGTTACTTCATTATAAATGGGCTTGACCCATTAACAGGCCAGTTATAGGCCCAATAGCGAGTGAAGCCCGTTAAAGGCCCAATAAGTGAACCAAATTTCTAACTTTACTTGACGGGTCATAGTACGATTCGAGATAACATATTATTAATATGTAGAGTTTACTAATCTCGCGGCTTATGGTTAAAATGATTAACGCGTACAAGGATGATAACTGACACATTACGTAATACATGGCAACTAATATTAAATGTTAATTGTAATTATTAATATTTACTTCATACGTGCATTTAGAAATTAACTCGTGAGTTATACGACATAGAACGCGTGACTACGACAAATACCGACAAGCTTAATCTGGTTAACTTTTACCTACTGTGATTAAATAATATAATGATTATTTATATTTTATCATCCTTGTTTACTATTACTTTTATTATTAAGGAAATAATAATTTCATTCAGAACGCGAAACATTTAAACAAGTAACGCATTTAAACACGTGGTACTGACGTGTACCGGCTTGGACGTTGAAACATAGGTTTCACAATTTAAAAACTTAAATAATATTTATTAATAAAGTTTAACAATTTTAAGTATTCTAAAATAGTAATTCGGAAATGTTTAGTCATGACAGAGACCCGAACGAACTCGAGTTATCAGCAAGCCAGTATTTCTTTTTCCTTGAAAAATCCAAACCTAAAATCCTCTATCAATTTTCTCTTCATTTTCTAGTCACCGCACACAAAACTTAGAGAGAAAGAGTGAGGGTGCGCTAAGATTTAGGTATGTTCCGACCCCGATCCGGCGAAACCCGGTTTTCCGGCAGCTGACCTTATGTTCCGGCGAAGAACAATTTCCAGATCTAGACCTGCAGAACCGATATCTCGTCATATCAGAGGGTGCGCTAAGATTTAGGTATGATTTCCGTTCGTTTTCTTCGTTTTTCCGGCGATCTAAGATGTAAACCAGAACCCGAAACCGTTTCTTGTTAATTAAACTTTTGATACCTTCAGATCTGTTGATTTAAGTGATAAAACTAGTGATTTGGGTATGTTCCGACCCCGATCCGGCGAAACCCGGTTTTCCGGCAGCTGACCTTATGTTCCGGCGAAGAACAATTTCCAGATCTAGACCTGCAGAACCGATATCTCGTCATATCAGAGGGTGCGCTAAGATTTAGGTATGATTTCCGTTCGTTTTCTTCGTTTTTCCGGCGATCTAAGATGTAAACCAGAACCCGAAACCGTTTCTTGTTAATTAAACTTTTGATACCTTCAGATCTGTTGATTTAAGTGATAAAACTAGTGATTTGGTTGTCGGGTTTCAATCTCGTGTATTAAATGCGAACTTTTACAGGTTAAAGTGGTGAACGGGAAGTCGCACAGTGATTTGGGATTGTTCGGTTGGCTCCCGACAGCCTTGGATTTCATCAACACTTTGTCAAACCTCGATCGTACCTGGTCAAACTTGGTCAATGCGTGAACCGTGAGAGTTAGAGCGTGTCGGTTCGTAAACGAGACTTACGAGAGGTAAAAACACACGCTTAACGTCTTACGATATACGAAAAATAAACGTGTGTGAACGGTTATACGCGTTGTGCTCTAAAAGATTCGATAACAACAAAAATAAATTTTAAGGTGTTATATATATATATATTAACAATTCGTGCTAACCTAAAAGTATAATATATTAGAAGATAAATACAAAACGAACGTATTACCAGTAAGATGAAACGTTGATACGACTAGCAATCTTTATATATATATATATACATACGAATGACGATTATTACTTTAGTCATATAAACATTTATTAAATATTCGTGATATGTAAACCTTTGATGCTTTTTACTTGGGATTTTGAACAACAATTACATTATGTATAAACTCGTATCCGGTATATTGCATTTGAATATTTTGAACTTATATGAATCAATTTATAACGTTACCGACTAAGAGGTAGTTTTATAAATATTAAGGATTAATACACATAAGTACATATGAATATAAAAATCATTGGTGATTATAGTTTGAGACGTTATGGTTAACAACTATATTTTGTATAAATATATTAGATTTATAAATACTTAAAATACGAAACCAAACGATTATTTATATAATATATTAGTGGGTTTGAATATACATGTATCAAATTGATTGTGTTGAATGTTTTTTTTTCTTGTTAATTTTTTTATATATAGTTTAATACTATATATAGTTTAATACTTTTTAGTTTAAATTAATCTTTTTCAAAGGGGTGGCAATCTTGATCCATCCTTTAAGAAATGGGTTCATTTGGACAAAAAATCAATTTAATATGGGTCAATTTGGGTGACCTCAAATTAGTCAATGACTTAATTTGAGTGACCTTAACTTAGTCAAAAGGTCAATTTGGGTCACCTTAATTTAGTCAACGGGTCAATCTGGGTCACGTTAAATTAGTCAATGGGTCAAAATTACCAAGTATTATAAAATTTTGTTTTAGAAATAGTTCATATGGGTCCTCCACCCCTTTGTCATCTCACCCCACCCCCTCTATCACTACTGATGCCGCGCCTATCTCCACCCCCGGTTGCCCCACCGTCATCAGTGCGGCTTCTGCCACTCCAACGTTGCCCCGCCATCCCGCTACTACCTCCGCCGCCACCCCCACCCACCAATCGCCTCCGCCGCCCCGCAGTCGCCTTGCCGTCACCGACGCGGCCGCCATCCTCCGTCACCGCCGCCCCTCCTTCGCTTTTTTGCCACCGCCTAGACAACATGTCTTTTGCAACAATGAAAATCTTTTGAATTTTTACTTTGTTTTTTAATATTCGTATTATTTTTCTTTAACCTTTAGATATTTAATTAAGCCAATTTATCCTAGCTAAATTTTCTTTTTTAAATAATATTTTACTCTTATGTTGGGTTTCTTTTACTCTAATTAGTATATTCTATATTTTTTGCATTGCTAGGTTAAATCAGGTAGCACCTTACAACATTTGGAAGAACTAGTCGAACAAGCTTCGGTGCCAATGCTAAGGTAAGTGTTCTTTCGCGTCGATGTGGCGACTACACATTATGTTTTAAGTTAACATAACTATAAAAATAAGGACTTCACATGCATAGGGATGACAAAATAACCCAACCTTGACGGGTATACCTGAAACCCGAAATATTCGGGGCGGGTATACCCGAAACCTGACTGGTACAGGGCCGAGTATGAGATTAATTTTAAAAAATTTCGCGGGAATGGGACGGGTTTAGGATTAGGTGATATTCGACCCAATTACCCGAAATCACATACCCATTTACCCGAACTATATACCCGAAAATTTGTAATTTATAATTTTATTTTCTCTTAACCAATGCATATTAATGCTTTATTTTAGTAGGTTTATTATATAAAAATTTAAATTTTCTTTTGAAATATGTATTTATAAATATAAAAAATAGAGCCATAGAAAAGTACATGACACATACTCGACAGTTATCGGCCGATACCTGCGAGTATGCCTGATACCCTATACTAACGGGTATGCCCGTTATCCGCGGGTATACGATAATACCCGACGGGTAATTACCCGACACAAACCCGACGGTAATGGGCCGGGTATTGGACACAATTTTACAACCGGGTATGAGTTTGGGATTGCCGATACCTGGCCCGAACTCGACCCATTACCATCCCTACATATGCACAACATTAAGACTAAAAATTGATAGAAGTCTATTAGACATATATGTATTAGTTTATAATGGAGGGTCCTATGTGTAATTATGTTTTCTTATATAATCTCTTGTAATCTTTATTAGTATATACAATTACCAAATTTATCTTGGTATCAGAGCCTCTCAACCGCTACCTTCCCTAACCCCTAAAACAGTCGACAACAGACTTCTCTTTTCCGGCGCAACAACTTTTTTCGACAACAACCTTCAATAACCTTCTGTGTTTTTTCATCGGCTAAACAATGTGTTTTCTTGTTGCGTTTTCTACAACTGAGAAGAGTGACCATAATTCTAACAGGTTCGGTTTCACCATATCATTTACAAACTATGGTTATTGGAAGGTGATGATCCAATCTTTTCTGGTCACAAATAACCTTTTTTTGGTTTTGTTTATCAAAAACTACCCAATCCTAATATTTCAACATGGGTTTCAAACGATGCCCATGTTCGAATGTTGATCATGTCTACCATCTCTGATGCTTCATTCCAACATGTACACGGTTGTACACTACGAGTTCTTTGACTTTCTTCTGAAAAGTGCCTATGCACCTCATACCTCTTAGGAAATATACTATCAAAACTCGTTTGATTAAGATTGCTATGAAAGGTGATGAAAATGCCTCTTCCTATCTCGATGCCCTTTTGCTAATATTGGAGAACCTATGAAAGAAAAAGATGTGGTCTTGCTAGTGATAGTCAAACTCATGGAAAAGTACTCTAACCCTACTTCCATGTTTCCTCCTATGAACTAAAAGAAACTAGGTCGCTTCGCTTTCTGAGATCTCCTCGAAACTAGTTAGTTTCGCCTGGTCGTCTTTTTCGTAGTAAACTAGGGCTTTCTGCATGGAAGATAGCGGCCAAGCTTTCATACGTTCAAGCTCTTTACTTTTTACGTAGTAAACTTGTGCTCAATGTTTTCAGAACCGGACGTCGAACTGGTCTCCTTACCGGTCCACTGGTCGGACCGGTCCGACCGGATTTAAGAACCGGACGACGTCATAAATATTATAAAAATATATCAGTCTAAATAGCCATTAATCCTTTCAAAAACCACCAACAAGTCAATTCCAATAATTTTAAACCAACAATTACCTACGAAATACGAAGCCAAGAGACTTAAAAAAGATTAAAAAAAAAAAAAATAGTCAAGCGGTTCAACCGGTCCGACCACCCGGTTCAACCGGTCCGACCACCCGGTTTCCGGTCCGACCGCCGGTTCAACCGGTCCGACCACCGGTTCGCTGCAGAAACGGTTCAACACATGTAACCGGACCGGTCAGACCACCGGTTCCCGGTCCGACCGGCCGGTCCGGTCCGGGTTTCAAAACATTGCTTGTGCTAGTTTAAATAGTTTTAGTATCGAAAATGTTATGCTAGTTTTATATATCTGGGATTGTAAATTTTGCAGCACATATGGAATCCCAAACATATTAAACTAGCACTATTTCTTGTGAATGAAGTTTTTCAAAGCCTCTATTACCATGGCTATTATCATATCCCTGAACGCAGAAAAAATAATCATACGCACACTCTTTTCATTCTTCTTATAGCACGGGGAAAAATCCGATGAATCTGGTTTCTCTCAAGCTTTATAGTTTATAAAAACATGGTAAGAATAAAAAACAATCAGAAACATATATATGAATCGACAAACAACTTAGAAGAGGTCTATGACATGGTAAGCCTCTATTACCATGGCTATTTCTCACGTGCATTTCATTTGCAACACCAAACACTTTTCAAATCTCTCTCTTTAATCTCCTAAAACTCAAATACTTTAACTCTAAATTAAAAACAAATACCCAACAATTTGTCTAGTCACATTTAGAAACCAAACATACTAAACTAGTGGTCCATGACATAAGCCCGGATGCTATAACCAAATCTACTTTATTTTCTTATGGCTGAAGTCCCCAAAGGCTGCCATTGCCATGGCCAACAACATGTCCCCAAAAGCTACAAATAACAACGAGAAACAGATTTTCTTCATCCTCATTATTGCCCCATGAACAGTCTGCTGCATCCTGTTTCTCTCAAGTTCTAGTGTATACATTGTCAGCATAAACGATAAACAAAAATATATAAAGGAAATGACAAACATCTCCTTGGACGAGACCTGAAAATAACGGTCCAACGCCATCAAAATCATATACGCTTGCATTAGACGTTTCATCTCTGACCTAAATTTGGTAAAGGAAAGCAATAAAAAATGTTATTAAATTGTATTAAGTAACGAATGCGATGGATGGAACATTTTTGTTTTTGTCTTGGATATTAAACTTGGTTTCTGAAATTTGTATTTAGGGCAAATTTTTACTAAAGGGAAGAATCAATGATATGGCAAGACCTTATAGTATGATTGGTGGTTTTTAACTTGCATCAAATCTAGAAACCATTATCATACTATAAGTTCTTGCCATACCATTGATACATCCCCTTAAGAAAAAATTGCCTTAAATACAATTCTTCAAACACCGAGTTTAATATCCAAGACAAAAACAACAGTGTTACATCCATCTCATTCGTTACTTAATACAATTTAATAACATTTTCTTATTGCTTTCCCTTACCAGATTTAGGTCAGAGATGAAACGTCTAATGCAGGCGTATATGATTTTGATGGCGTTGGACCGTTATTTTCGGGTCTCGTCCAATTTATATCTTTTTGTTTATCGTTTATGCTGACAATGTATGCACTAGAACTTAAGAGAAACAGGATGCAGCAGACTGTTCCTGTGGCAATGATGAGGATGAAGAAAATTTGTTTCTGATTATTATTTGTAGCTTTTAGGGACATGTTGTTGGCCATTGCAATGGCGGCCTTTGGAGACTAAAGCCATAGGAAAATAAAGTAGAATTGGTTATAGCATTCGGGCTTATGTCATGGACCACTAGGTTAGTATGTTTGGTTTCTAAATGTGACTGGACAAATTGTTGGGTATTTATTTTTAATTTAGAGTTAAAGTATTTGAGTTTTAGGAGATTAAAGAGAGATTTGAAAAGTATTTGGTGTTCATTTATATACACTAGGTTACAATCTTTGTTGGGTTCATTTACGTTGGTTCGATATGTGGCAAAAATATGATAAAAGAATTAAATATATGTCAGGGCCGGCTCAACAGTTTCAGAGGTATAAAGCCAATACTAAACACCCAAAAAACATGGTATTTTCTATCAATGTGACAACAAAGGATGTAAATGAAATTAGTACAACGGTTTATGCAAAAAAGTGTTAAAGATATGCTTAATTACCATACCTTGTTGGCAAGCCTGAATGTGGGGGCACACAAATAGTGTATCAATCGTAGCACAAGAAGTTGTCTGGAGCAAAAATAATCACCTTAATATTTGTAGTTTATACAAAAAAAAAGAAGCAATAGCTTCAAAGAATCATAACATCCTATATAGATATGAACTTTTTACCTTAAACGGTATTGTTTGCAAAGTCAAAGTCATAACTTATAAGTAAGATGGATCATGAGATTAAGCTCATATAGTTATGAAATCAAATTAGGGTAAAAATTAATCAAGCACACATTAGGATAGAATATAGCATATTTAAGTGAAAATAGGCAAAAATCAAACAATTTGGGGATTAGAGGAAGAAACTCAACTCTTTCACAACCACAAAACCTAGATTCAACGACATTGTTTGAAGCGAGCTTTCTCCATCGTTTTCCCCAACCTCCTGGTATTTTCTCCGATCAACAACAATCCTTGTAGCTCCATTTCCTCCTTGCAATTTCTGATATCTCATTTCTATTGTATTTGTTAAGGAGCAGAGGAAGCATCAAATGATTTAATCTAGGGTTTACATTTTCTGTCTCCACGAGTTCGTCAAGGCAAGTGATTTTAACTTTCACTATTCTATTTTGAGAATTATTCTGAACTTTTAAAGATGAAAATTTATTTGAATCAACAATTTCTTTCATAGAATATAGTTTTGTGTGGTTAGGATTTGAGCCTTCTCTAAATTGAATTTTGATTTTGTTTCATGAATCCAATTGTCACGGATTTGTAGTCCATGTCTAATGATTATTCTTTCTTTAACTTCATTATTGATGATGATGTTATTCATATATTTTATTGTGGGTCAAACCTGAAGAACCACATAACAAAACAAAGGGGAAATCACTAAAATAGTCATTTCATCACCTCCAATTGAGAATTTGACTAATGATTTTTATTTTTGTTAAACTTCTGATTCATTAGTAACCTTTTCTCTTATGTGACTTTGTTAAACTTCTGTCACTTCTTTTTGAAAAAAAATACATGACAAGAAATTAACATACACGATCAAATTAACATCAAATAGCAAAGAATGTTGTATCACGAGTCTAGCTTCCTATAGTATTATATGTTTTTATATATTTATAAGTTTCCTAGATATGTGTAGGTAAAAAAACCTACACATGAATTAAACATGTATGGTTATGTATATAAACGAAATTTTACATATTTTTTTGTTTGAATTTCATGAAAAACAAATAAACATTTCATTTATTTAATTTTCTTATATTTTAAAACTTTTTAAGATTGAAAACATGAGTGATACGTTTTGTTCTGGGTGTTCTCGCAATATTTAGTGTTATGAATTGAACCATCTTTATGTAATTGAGTTAAGTAATTATGATATTTGTGTCCATATCCGGTTTAACATGTTTGCTATGGTGAAAGAGTGAAGAATGAAGAGAGTGTACTTAAATATAATCATAATCCAATCTTTGACCAAATGATCCCCTTTCTTTTTAAGGCAACTTAAATAGCCATTTAACAACTATACAAAACATTAGATGGGACCGTTTAGACTTCAGGCAACAATTAACTTTTATATAAATTTTCTGGAAACACAGTCTTCTTCATGTAGTAGCTAAAGGGAAAAATGCCATTAAATTTTTTATACTTTTGTTTTTTTTCCTCAAGACATTCTTATTTTTATTGATGCGTACATGTGAATTTATAAATGGTTATGTTTACGTAAAGTTCCTAATATTATTAACGTCCACGCTACAAGATGCAGGTTTGCGACTAGGGCTGTTCGAAAAAAGCTCGGCTCGAAAAAAGCTTTGTTGTAAACGAACCGATCCGACTCGAATTGTAATCGAGCCGAGCTCGAGCTAGGGTTGGCTCGGCTCGTGGTTCGGCTCGTTGGATCGTCTAAATAACTTTTATATATATATATATATATATATATATATATATATATATATATATAGTGTTGATATGTCATGATAACTTGAACAAGATAAAAAAAAGGTATAAAATTGAAAATGTTTTGAAATAGAATTTAGACAGGTTAAAGACAGAGTAGTAATATAAGGTAGTGGTTGAATTCTTGGGGACCTTATAACCGCTAATGCCATGATGTGCGAAAAGGCTTTTTATGGTCTCACCTTTACTAAAGGTCCAATTAAAAGAGCTCTTCTAGAGATCTAGGAGATGATAGAAGAATACACTCTTCAGATCAATAATTATGAAGTGGCAATAGAGGAATCCTTACTAATAATTTTCTTACCCCTCAAATTAAAAGGAAAATGATTGAAAACTTTAATATTCACATTTTCTTTAGTAGATTTAAGATTTGTTTATTAAAACAAAAAGAGAAAATTATCTCATGTGGATAAAACTTTCAGATATGGCTCATGCAAGAGGACCATTAAAGAAAGTTCTTCTTGAAATTCAAGAAGAAATTGAAGGACGTTCTCTTCAAATAATACGAGAAGAAGAATTTATTAATAGAATACATTCATATTACCCATTTTCTAATTCGAAAATAAAATGGATAATTATTCATAATGCTAAAAAAAGGATTTCTTATTTTAAAGAAATAATTTGTTCTTTAAAACAGAAAAAGATAATATTATCTTGTAGATAACTTTTTCTTTTCAGTAATGATTCCTTGGGAGCAAGGAAAAAGAGGAGGCAGAGGAAGATCTTCTTCCTACAGAGGTAGAGGAAATAATCCTCATCCAAGGGTTATATCCCAAATTGGAGGACAAAGGCTCATAGTCGAAAATATTGCTTCATCATCAGGATCTTCGAGATCAGAAGATATTCTTTATAGGGAATTTTTGGCTTACAAAGCCTCTCAAGAAAAGTCTAATAAAGGCTCTTTATCATCAACATCATATGCCAGGACTGTTTCAAATGAAGCAGAAGATGATGTTTCTAACTAGGAAAAAACCCCAGGAAAAGAAGTCATACTTCTTTTAGAAAAGAGAGATGAAAGATGGAAAGAAGATCCATGGCTGTTAATAAACAAATATATGGATACAGGATTCTATCCTACTGAGGCTTATAAGCCTAGATATTTCTATGAGCAGATTCTGCTTAAAGAAAAATGCGAAATAGAGCATTATCATTCAGGTCAACCTGAAGTTTATAACTTCAGCAAAATTGTAATCAAACAGATCTTACTCAAAGAAAGGGAACTCATACATCCCCAAATTAAATCCCCAATTCGTTATAATTATTGGGACTATAAAAATGCTTTTTATAAAACATTTTTATATGAGAACCCGAAGCATAAGCATTCATGGTTTATTAAGGTTTGTTCTCATACTTACAGACAGGAAATTCCAGTCTGGTTCTATAACTGGTGAAAAACCTTTGGTCCTTCAGTCAATATTCTTCCAGACCTATTTAAAAAGCTTTATAAGCAATTGGTAGAAGTCTCTCCAGCCCTCATAGAGGCACAACAAGAAGATAATTTTATAAATAATCTTCCTGCTCTTCATTTTTATGTACAATTCAGCATCCCATGGATCTGGAAATGGACTCCTGAGTTTGACCATGACAACCAGAACATCCTATGTATCCAAAGAATCTTTCATACAAAATTTTGGAAGAAGATGACTCTTAATAATATTGATGGCGTTATAGAAAGCCATGACACTATAAAAATTATTGAAAAGACTATTGAAGATTATAAAAAACAAATAAATAGTCTTCCCCATAAAGAGGCTCCTAGTCCATTCACGCATATTATTAGAAAGATTCAGACTCTTAAAGGTACTGATGAAATGAGTAATAAAGAAATTATGGATTTCTACTTATCCGAAATGAAGAAGGATATGCTAAAAAATTTTAGAAAAGAAGGAGCATCTCCTTCTACAATGTCCACCTCCTCACAAGCCGAAGAAGATGAAGAAAATATTCTCACAGTAGAAGATAAAGATAATATTCTTACAGAAGAGACTCAGTCTATCAATAATGACGACCCAATTGATGAAGACTACATCAACAATGTTCTAATAGAATACAAAAAAGATTTCCAACCAGAAGAATCTTCCGGAAAACAAAAGTCCAAGAAACAATAAGCCCACAGCCGCGTGAAAAAAGATGCCAAAAATATTTTGGCCGACAAGATAATTCGCTCTGGAATCAAAATTGCCAACTGACAGCAAAATAATTGCTTTTACTGTTTTCTTTTTGACAATTGAGTCATGTAGGCCCCATATGAGGCTTTTATGTATTTGTTTTCTTTCTTTTTCCCCGCCTATATAAGGGGACTCTTTGTGATTGTAAAGAAACACCCCGGAGTACAACTCCAACTCTCTCTCTCTTGTAAACAACCCTCTCTTAATATTAAGTTTTCCAGTTTGAAGTTTGAAGTCTGAGGCCATAATCTGGTATTACTTCTTCTTATTACATATTTTAATTTTTAATGCTCGCCTCCTTCAGAGGCTAAATCTTTAAGTGTTGATATGTAACCTCATCTTAGAATAATACCATGTTCTTGTAAAAAATCCTCTGGTCTAAAATTTTTAAATGTTTTTAATCTTATACTACTACTTTTTCTATATAATAAAAGATTCTGAAAATGGTATCAGAGTCATGTGCTCTTAAAATAAAGCTTTGTTCAAGTTTGAATGTGCAGATCAACACTTATTTATATTCATTTATAATGAATATTCTGAAGAGCAACGATACTGTTAAAAACAGTATTAAAAACAGTATTGAAGAGGAATGAAATTCCTCATAATCTTGATTTATTAAATAAATGGACTATTCCAAAGATGGAACATAAACTAATTTATAAATTTAGAACTTTTGAAAAATTGGGATTAAAACAAGTTATAAAAACAACTGAAGAAACATTTTATTTAAATAAAGATGATATGGTTATTAAACTATTGTTAAACAAAGATCTAAATAAATATAAGAAGGATTATAAATTCCTTCATATCCTTCATATAGGTTTAGTACAAATAGCTTTCAAACCTTTGACCCTAGAAGGTCTTTCAGAAAGTTTTGTAGCAGCTTTAAGAGATGCTAGAAACCTTGACTGGAAACAATCTCTAATAGGGATTGTTCAAACTAGTCTGGCTCATGGACCAGTTTATTTTAACGTTTATCCGAATCTTCAATTATCTTTATCTGACGTTAATATTTCAGATGCTTTAACCTTAAACGTTAAAACTCATGGTTATAACTATGCTCCAGGTTCAGAAGTTATCTGTATCTGTTATAGAATATATTATAAACCTTTATACACTTTAAATCCTCAGTGTAGAATGGTAGATAAACCATTAAATGAAACCATAGTCATAGAAACTAATTTCCGTAAGTCTAATATAACTACTAGAAGAAAGATAAAATGAGAAGAAATTAACTTTCCAGAAAATTGGGTCCTTGATAAGGCTACGACATCTAATCAATATATAGATAATAATCCTTTAGAAATTATACAATCTGAAGAAGGAACTGTCCAAATCCAGTTTGATTTCTCTGAGCTAATTGTCTTTTTAATTCAACTAGAAAAAAAGGTTTTAAATCCTGCGGAGGATTAGTTGAGGAAGAAGTTTCCTCAAGCCTTTGTTGATTTGAATATTCAGAAATCAATTTTTCTTTTAATTGAGGATCATTTATTACTTTTAAGAGATCCAAAATTTCATTACTCAAAACATTAATTTTCATATTTTGAAATTGAGAAATAATTTGATAAAGTCCCTCTTCTGTTATTTCAGAAGGGTTTTTCCATAAATCTTTTTACAGTTTGTTGAACAATGATTTTCTTCTGATTCAGAAGAATCAAAACTTTCGTATTCTAAAATATTTAGATTTTTTTCTTCTGAGGATGATTGCTCAGAATCAATATCAAAAGTTTCATTTAATAAGACTTCATTAATTTTGTCTTTTAAATCTCTATCTTCAATCTTGTTAAGTTTCTTTCGAATCCAACAAGTTTTTGCCTTGTGGTCTAATTTACCACATTTTCTGCATTTTATAATTTTTTTTAAATCATTAAGAAATTCTTTTCTTTCCTTATACTTTTTCCTTTTATAAGGTTTTTCTTCTCTCCTATATTTTTTCCTTTTATGATATTTCTTTGGAGAAGAAATTCTTTTTCTAATATCCTCAATAGTCTTGTCAGACTTATTTTCTATGCCAAATTGACCACAGAAATCTCCTAATTTTTTTTTTTCATTTAAAGAATGTTTTTTAATTTGTTGATTAAGTTTTATCTCATTACAAAGGCTTATGCCTTCCTGGACACATGTGCCTATGAGTTTACCATAAGTATAACTGTCATAATTTATGACTCCATCTATCCTTATTTTGCTCCTAATTCTTTCTGCAAATAAGTGAGGAAGTCCATCTATGAACTTTGATTTCCAATGAGAGCTATTAGCCTCAGGGAGCTCCATAACTCTACATAAGAAGGTATCCTTATACCATCTAAAGGATGTTAGAGTTCTACATCTTAAGTTCTGGAGAAGAGTTCTGATATTTTCATAATCTTCAGACCATCTTCCAGTAAAGTATTCTATAATATTTACTATCAGGGTGTATACATCATTACTTTCGGTATTGCTGGTACTAGCGCCTTCTTCTAGTTTGACGCTATCAAGGATTTTATCCTTATCAGGTTGGGATAAATAGTTGTCCCACCATCCTTTTAACTGACCAGTAAAACCAGATATTATCATACCAGCTATGGTTTTGACCGAATTGTTATTATTTTTACATATTGTACTATACATAAGCATCCTATGGACTGTATTATAAATTTGTCCTTCGGACTGACCATCTATGTTCCATTCATAGATCATTTTTCCACTATAAGAGTTATTAACAATATACTCTTGTTCTTCTATAAGAACGTCTTGTGGGGTAGGTCTAGGATAATATTTCCTCTGTGTAGGCCTATCTGCCCATTTTGAAAGTTTGAAGATTTGATCTTTAACTTCCTCATGATAATTCTCTTCAGAGAACTCCGTCAGAGTGCTCCGTCAGAGTGCTAATTCTAAGACCCTTTAAAGCATCCATTGTCTCATTCAATGTTGTTACTAGACTATCCGGGGGAAGTTGTATACTAGGAGTAGCAATTTTTTCTGTCTTAGCAGATATTGTTTTTCCTTTTAAATAAGATATTATCCTATCCATTTTTTAAGGCAAATCCTGAATTTGTTCTCCTATAATTATCAAATTTAAATTTGTATAATTCTGCTGTTTAATTGAATCATTTAAATGAGAAATAGTGGTAGGTAAGGTGTCCCCTTCTAATAATTTTTTAAAGGTTTGATAATACCTTACCTCATTATCTTTTTCAATTTTAAAAGATTGAGTAAGAGGGAAAACATTAGAAATTATTTTTTCTCCTTTAATATTAAAATCTCTTTCAATAACAGAAATAATACTTCCCGTGTATTTTTCTATAAACCAAAGAATGAATGGTATAATTTCATTTTTTATAATTAAATCTTTATAATATTCATCTTTAAAGAATAGTCTTTCGGTTTCTTTAAAATTATTAAAAAACCAATTTCTAAATAATTCACATTTGGGTAATTGAAATTCTTTATTGATCTCTTTTCTTATAGGAGATCCTGAATTAAAATCTATTTTTTCTTTAAAATCCATTAAACAAATTTTACTTCTGATTCGGTTAATTCCGGATCTACTTGTACTCCTTGGACTCCTATAACTATATTATCATGATTTATTTTTAATCATTTTCAGAATCTTTTATTATTTAGAAAAAGTAGTAGTATAAGATTAAAAACATTTAAAAATTTTAGACCAGAGGATTTTTTATAAGAATAGGGTATTATTCTAAGATGAGGTTTGTAAAGGTCAGACCATAAAAAGCCTTTTCGCACATCATGGCATTAGCGGCTATAAGGTCTCTAAGAATTCAACCACCACCTTATATTACTACTCTGTCTTTAACCTGTCTAAATTCTATTTCAAAACATTTTCAAATTTTTTTTTTTATCTTGTTCAAGTTATCATGGCATGTCAACACTTAAAGATTTAGCCTCTGAAGGAGGCGAGCATTAAAAATTAAAATATGTAATAAGAAGTAATACCAGATTATGGCCTCAGACTTCAAACTTCAAACTTCAAACTGGAAAACTTAATATTAAGAGAAGGTTTGTTTACAAGGGAGAGAGAGTTGGAGTTGTCCTCCGGGGTGTTTTTTTACAATCACAAAGAGTCCCCTTATATAGGCGGGGAAAAAGAAAGAAAACAAAAACATAAAAGCCTCATATGGGGCCTACATGACTCAATTGTCAAAAAGAAAACAGTAAAAGCAATTATTTTGCTGTCAGCTGCAATTTTGATTCCAGAGCGAATTATCTTGTCGGCCAAAATATTTTTGGCATCTTTTTTCACGTGGCTGTGGGCTTATTGTTTCTTGGACTTTTGTTTTCCGGAAGATTCTTCTGGTTGGAAAACTTTTTTGTATTCTATTAGAACATTGTTGATGTAGTCTTCATCAATTGGGTCATCATTATTGATAGACTGAGCCTCTTCTGTAAGAATATTATCTTCATCTTCTACTTTGAGAATATTTTCTTCATCTTCTTCGGCTTGTGAGGAGGTGGACATTGTAGAAGGAGATGCTCCTTCTTTTCTAAATTTTTTTAGCATATCCTTATTCATTTCGGATAAGTAGAAATCCATAATTTCTTTATTACTGATTTCATCAGTACCTTTAAGAGTCTTAATCTTTCTAATAATATGCTTGAATGGACTAGGAGCCTCTTTATGGGGAAGATTATTTATTTGTTTTTTATAATCTTCAATAGTCTTTTCAATCATTTTTATAGTGTCATGGCTTTCTATAACGCCATCAATATTATTAAGAGTCATCTTCTTCCAAAATTTTGTATGAAAGATTCTTTGGATACATAGGATGTTCTGGTTGTCATGGTCAAACTCAGGAGTCCATTTCCAGATCCATGGGATGCTGAATTAAACATAAAAATGAAGAGCATGAAGATTATTTATAAAATTATCTTCTTGTTGTGCCTCTATGAGAGCTGGAGAGACTTCTGCCCATTGCTTATAAAGCTTTTTAAATAGGTCTGGAAGAATATTGACTGTAGGACCAAAGGTTTTCCACCAGTTATAGAACCAGTCTGGAATTTCCTTTTTTTAGCATTATGAATAATTATCCATTTTATTTTCGAATTAGAAAATGGGTAATATGAATGTATTCTATTAATAAATTTTTCTTCTCGTATTATTTGAAGAGAACGTCCTTCAATTTCTTCTTGAATTTCAAGAAGAACTTTCTTTAATGGTTCTCTTGCATGAGCCATATCTAAAAGTTTTATCCACATGAGATAATTTTCTCTTTTTGTTTTAATAAACAAATCTTAAATCTACTAAAGGAAATGTGAATATTAAAGTTTTCAATCATTTTCCTTTTAATTTGAGGGGTAAGAAAATTATTAGTAAGGATGTCCTCTATTGTCACTTTATAATTATTGATATGAACTCCTGGATCTCTAGGAGAGCTCTTTTAATTGGACCTTTAGGATGAGCCATTTAAATATTCTATGGTAAGAAAATCAAGGAGACTATTATCACTACCATTTTTATAAATTATTTCAAAATCAAAAGGAGCTAAATGAGACTGTCATCTTGCAAACATTTGTTTTGAAACAGAATGTTTGAAATCTTTAGCAAACATAAATTTAGCTGCTTGGCAATCGGTTTTTATAATAAATTTTTGATTATATATATCATCTTGAAATTTTAAAACACATTTTACCATTGCTAGAATTTCTTTTGCAATTGTAGCATAGTTTTTCTGGCTATTATTCCATTTTTCTGAATGGAATCTTACCAAACTTTCTTGTTTATTAACTGGTGAAACTTGTTTCAGGATTCCACAATAGCCTATATCCGAGGCATCAGTTTCAATAATTTTTTCCCAATCTGGGTTTGTTATCATTAAGCAAGGAAGATTTTGAAACTTTTGCTTAATTTTTTTAACGGTCTTAGTATGGTCTTCTGACCATGGCTGGGGATTCTTTTTTAATCTATCATATAATATTTCAGTATCTTCTGCTAAGTTTTTATAATAGGGGAGAATATAATTCAGACTACCTAAGAATCTTTGAAGTTGGGTTTTGTCATAAATTTCATTCGGAAATTTTGACCCGAATTCAATACTTCTATTAATAGGAATAATATTTCATGTTTCAATATTGTGTCCTAAGAATCTTATCTTAGTTTGAAAAAACATCATTTTTGGCCTGGAAATTACTAAGCCATTCTTTATTATTATATTTTTGAATATGTTAAGATGTTTAAAATGAGTTTCAATATCTTTTGAAAAGACTAATATGTCATCAATATAGACAATTATAAATTCACTATAAGGGATGAAAATATCATTCATAATATTTTGAAACTCTGAAGGGGCATTTTTTAGCCCAAAAGGCATAATGTTCCATTCATAATGGCCCGTAGGGACAGTAAAAGCAGTTTTATATCTGTCATCTTCTTTAATATGAATTTGCCAATATCCAGACTTTAAATCGAATTTTGAAAATACTAGTGTTATATAATTTATCCAGTAAATCTTTTTTATTAGGTATAAGATATCTAATCCATTTTAAAACCTTATTAAGAGGTTTATAGTTTATAACTAATCTAGGAACACCTCTTTCTTTTTCAAAATGTTTATTAACATAAAAGGCAGTACATGACCAAGGAGACTTGGATCTTCTAATTAGGTTTTTATCAAGAAGAGAAGTTATCTCTTTTTTGCATAACTCTATATACTCGGAGTTCATCTGACAAGGTCTAGCCTTGGTAGTGATTTGGCTACCACTAAAATCATTTTCATAGGGTAAAGAAACAATATGTTTCTTTCTATCCCAAAAAAGCATTTGGATGGTCATCACATATTTGTAACGTAAATTGATTATTAATCATTTTAATCTTGTTTTGTAATCTTGGATTATTTATTTTTTCCTGAATGTTTAAAGAAAATACTTCTTTTTCTAGGAAATCTATTTGATTTATTTTTGCGTGTAAAAGAGATTCTTTTACATTGTTTAGAGTCCTAGAAAAAGGATTTGTAATAAAAGGAAAATATATTTCTTTATTATGGAAGAATCCAGTTATTCCTTTACTATCAATATTCTTTAAAGGAAATATTTTATTTAGAAAGGGGGTGCCAAGTATTACTTGACTAGTAAGGTTCTTTACTAGAATAAAACTAGTAGGTATACAGGTTTCATTGTGACAAATATGAGCCTGTGGTATTTTATAATTAATTTTTAATTTTTCTCCTCCTGCAGCAGTTAAGTTGTTGGAGGTTTTATGAAAGTATCTAGTCGGAATAATTCCTTATTGGACACAGTTTAGATCAGCACCACTGTCTACTAGTGCTGTAACAGTTATAAAAAAACTATCTTCTATAAGAAGTTATATTTGAATATGCCATTTCTGGATAGTTATAATATCCATAATACTTTCTAAAAATCCTCCTTGAATATTAGAGGGCTTTTCTTCAGAGTTTAAAATCTGAAGAATCTCTAGTTTAAAAATTCTTTCTTCTAGGTTTTTATTATCCATTTGAAGAATTTTTATATCAGTTTGTAGATTATCAATTTTAATTTTTAAATCCTGTATATTAACAGGTCTTGAAGTTTGATTTCTCTGAGCTAGTTGTCTTTTTAATTCAACTAGAGAAAAAGGTTTTAAATCCTGCGGAGGATTAGTTGAGGAAGAAGTTTCCTCAAGCCTTTGTTGATTTGAATATTCAGAAATCAAATTTTCTTTTAATTGAGGATCATTTATTACTTTTAAGAGATCCAAAATTTCATTACTCAAAACATTAATTTCCATATTTTGAAATTGAGAAATAATTTGATAAAGTCCCTCTTCTGTTATTTCAGAAGGGTTTTGCAGCAATCTTTTTTACAGTTTGCTGAACAATGATTTTCTTCTGATTCAGAAGAATCAAAACTTTCGTATTCTAAAATATTTAGATTTTCTTCTTCTGAGGATGATTGCTCAGAATCAATATCAAAAGTTTCATTTAATAAGACTTCATTAATTTTGTCTTTTAAATCTCTATCTTCAATCTTGTTAAGTTTCTTTCGAACCCAACAAGTTTTTGCCTTGTGGCCTAATTTACCACATTTTCTGCATTTTATAATTTTTTTTAAATCATTAGGAAATTCTTTTCTTTCCTTATACTTTTTCCTTTTATAAGGTTTTTCTTCTCTCCTATATTTTTTCCTTTTATGATATTTCTTTGGAGAAGAAATTCTTTTCCTAATATCCTCAATAGTCTTGTCAGACTTATTTTCTATGCCAAATTGACCACAGAAATCTCCTAATTGTTTTTTTTCATTTAAAGAATGTTTTTTAATTTGTTGATTAAGTTTTATCTCATTACAAAGGCTTATGCCTTCCTGGACACATGTGCCTATGAGTTTACCATAAGTATAACTGTCATAATTTATGACTCCATCTATCCTTTTTTTGGTCCTAATTCTTTCTGCAAATAAGTGAGGAAGTCCATCTATTAACTTTGATTTCCAATGAGAGCTATTAGCCATAGGGAGCTCCATAACTCTACATAAGAAGGTATCCTTATACCATCTAAAGGATGTTAGAGTTCTACATCTTAAGTTCTGGAGAAGAGTTCTGATATTTTCAGAATCTTCAGACCATCTTCTAGTAAAGTGTTCTATAATATTTACTATCAGGGTGTATACAGCATTACTTTCGGTATTGCTGGTACTAGCGCCTTCTTCTAGTTTGACGCTATCAAGGATTTTATCCTTATCAGGTTGGGATATATAGTTGTCCCACCATCCTTTTAACTGACCAGTAAAACCAGATATTATCATACCAGCTATGGTTTTGACCGAATTGTTATTATTTTTACATATTGTACTATACATAAGCATCCTATGGACTGTATTATAAATTTGTCCTTCAGACTGACCATCTATGTTTCATTCATAGATCATTTTTCCACTATAAGAGTTATTAACAATATACTCTTGTTCTTCTATAAGAACGTCTTGTGGGGTAGGTCTAGGATAATAATATTTCCTCTGTGTAGGCCTATCTGCCCATTTTGAAAGTTTGGAGATTTGATCTTTAACTTCCTCATGATAATTCTCTTCAGAGAACTCCGTCAGAGTGCTAATTCTAAGACCCTTTAAAGCATCCATTGTCTCATTCAATGTTGTTACTAGACTATCTTTTGATTTTAATTTAAAATCAGTAACTTTCGGGGGAAGTT
Source organism: Smallanthus sonchifolius (assembly GCA_023525975.1). Lineage (NCBI taxonomy): Eukaryota > Viridiplantae > Streptophyta > Magnoliopsida > Asterales > Asteraceae > Smallanthus > Smallanthus sonchifolius. The sequence continues at coordinate 14,518,763 of CM042027.1, read as the reverse complement.
GTATACTAGGAGTAGCAATTTTTTCTGTCTTAGCAGATATTGTTTTTCCTTTTAAATAAGTTATTATCCTATCCATTTTTGAAGACATATCCTGAATTTGTTCTCCTAGAATTATCAAATTTAAATTTGTATAATTCTGCTGTTTAATTGAATCATTTAAATGAGAAATAGTGGTAGGTAAGGTGTCCCCTTCTAATAATTTTTGAAAGGTTTGATAATACCGTACCTCATTATCTTTTTCAATTTTAAAAGATTGAGTAGGAGGGAAAACATTAGAAATTATTTTTTCTCCTTTAATAATAAAATCTCTTTCAATAACAGAAATAATACTTCCCGTGTATTTTTCTATAAACCAAAGAATGAATGGTATAATTTCATTTTTTATAATTAAATCTTTATAATATTCATCTTTAAAGAATAGTACTTCGGTTTCTTTAAAATTATTAAAAAACCAATTTCTAAATAATTCACATTTGGGTAATTGGAATTCTTTATTGATCTCTTTTCTTATAGGAGATCCTGAATTAAAATCTATTTTTTCTTTAGAATCCAGTTTGAACAAATAAGAGATACTTCTTCTATACCAAGATCTTTATCTTCTAGGTCTTTGTACTCTCGACAACATATATCTCCTCTAAGATATACTGTCAAAAGCCCTTCTAGAGATTCAACTTCTAGAGTTAGGGAAACTTTTCCTGCAACAGAAACATTTAATAGATTAAAAATAAATCCTGATAATATAGTTACAAGAGTCCAAGTAGATCCGGAATTAACCGTAGGTTAGAATAAAATACAATATACTCGTCAAAATATGTCTACTTTAACGTGACAATTATAAATTATAGTAAGTTAATTTTTAAAACATTTTTTTAAGTTGGTAATAATTTTTTCATACATGGTAATCCATATTAAATTAATTTGTTTGATGGTATATAGTAACAATCCAAAATTAGACAAAAAGTATCTATAATTAGATTGATATTAAATATTAAAAAATATATTATTTTAATATAAAATTAAATAGGAGAGATGTGAGAAAGTTATGTTAATATTGCACCAGAAGGTGACACGTGTCCTATAGTTTTACTTCTTAATTAAGTAGTATATGTATATATATATATATATATATATATATTAATTTAGGCTGGGTACCAGATTTCATAAATTGAAATTAAAGTAATGAAAACTTACAATAAGATGATAGAGAATGGAGATATGCACAGCGGATGCAGAGCGTTTTTTTTATATATATATTTCAAGGATATGATATGAAGAATTGAACAAGGATTATAGTGTTAAAAGATGAACTAAAGAGGGTATGAAAGATTTATTGTGCCTTAAGGGGATTGAAAAACTTCTTATTATTGATATATTTTCGGTGTGTATTTACAAATGAAATGAAAGCCTCATTATATAGGCCAGGAAAAATTACAAAGCACGGACAAGATGATGCGTACTACAAAAAGGAACAACTAAAACTAAAAGAAGAAAAACGACAAACCTAAAAAGCAACTACTAAAATTTAAAGAGAACAATAATTGTGTAAAACATGTCGACCATTATTGCTTTTTGTTGTAGATAGCTTGTCTTTTTAGAAAAACGTCATTGCTTACATTTTTCTTAGAAATCCCTGTGTGTGCTGTCGATGGACGGTGGAGAATCAGAGTCTTCTTCTTCATTGTTGTACTCATGTTTTTCTAAATTTTGAATATGTTTGAGTTCCAAGGAGTTGCTTTCTCCAACAAACGGAAGAAGCATACTCCAATTTAAATGTGCATATATTTGTAAATAATGTCCCGCTCCTAAAAGTTTAAAATTTTCCCAATGAAAATGATCAGATAGAGTTGGAGTCTGCTGATGCTTTTTAATAAAGTCATCGAATGCTTGTATCTGAGCTGTTACTGCCGTGTCTTTTTGTTCATATGTTTTTTTCTAACCATGGTATATTAGCAAAACTTGGGTTTGTTGTAACGGCAATGTTTTTTAAATGATCTTATGTAATAATTTTGTGGCAAACAAAAATTCTTTTACAGGCTGTTCTGTAGGTGTAATCGTTGGCGTAAGGAAAGGATGAAAAGATTTTGCATCCAATAGCCGAGTTTATAGAATGTGATGCTATGTTTCCTGTTACCATAATGAATTTCTCTCCAAAACGATCCATGAGCTGCTCTGTTCTTTTGTTTAATCTGAATTCTATATATTCTATTCTATATAATCAATCATACCATGATGATAGAATTTAATTTTATTGTCGTCGGACAGTGTTGTAGGAAAGACAATTTGGAGAAGCAGAAGGCTAATCCCATTCCCTCATCGTCTATTCTTTCAACTACTCTGGTTCCATTATGAAATGAATTTGTACTCTATTGGCTTTGGAAAGCCAGATTAATAATCTCTGTAATTGGTGTAGAATTAAAGGGAATTCCACACAAATTTTTTGTAAAACAATTTTTTCGAAGTCTTGAAATTTATTTGTCAGAGGTTTTAAGTACTGTTTCTAAGGCGTTTCAAGAATTTTGGCTTTGAAAGAATCAAAATTTATTTTTATAACTGTTTCTTCTTTTCATTCTTTTTTGTCAAGCCTCTGTATTAACTGTTTATTTTGCCTTAGGATTGCCACCTCTTGTTCTAACTCCTCATTTTCAATTTGAATTTGTATAGATAGTGTATCTTGTCCTTGTTGTATGAGTTGTTTTTGAATTTTTGCAATAACATTTTCTTGAGCTTTAATTGTTTGCTCCGGATTAGTTTTTGCAATATCAGCAAATGTTTGAACCTCTTCAGGTTTACTGTAAAAACTGTTTATACCAAAATGTTCCCTTGCTGTTTTTAAAACTTCAGTAAAGGTATGAAACCCTTCATAAATTGGGTTAGGGTATTGAATAATTTTGCCACTGTTTTCCATTTGTTAAAAATTTCAATTTTTGTTCCTCGAAAAATTATATAATGTGTAAATTTGGGTTGTTTTTTAGGAACCTTTGAACTTTGTTCACAAAAGTAAATGCTCAGAGCATTTAAAACTTGTACTTTGAAACTTTATTCATGTGGCATGGTTTGAATATGCCACAAGTTATGTAGCAAGCATTGATGTTTTTCTGTTAGAAGCATCCCAATGTTTGGCGAAATTTTTTACTAGGATCATTACACCTTTGCAAGACATAAGTTCTGAATGTTTCAACTGTACTTTGTACTTTCTGTGTTTGTTTTGAATAGGTACCAAACCTTGGTGTCTGCTGTGTGTATTCCGGCTCTAACCTGTGTAATGGACTGTAGAATTGTGAAATACTGTTTAAGTTTTTTTTTAAGGGATATGATATGAAGATCTTAGATAAGGATTAAAGTGTTGGAGGTAAACTAAAGAGGGAAGGAAGGATTTTAGTGTGCCATAGCTTGAAAAATTTCTTGTTATTGATATTTTTCGGTGCGTCTTTACAACCGAGACTAATGCCTTCTTATATAGGCATAGAATACAAAAAACAACAAAAAAGAAATGAGCGCAATAATGTGCACTATCCTAAAGTAAAAAAAAAATAAACCGATACAAATTAAAGATGAAAAAGACAAAAAACTCTTTATGAACAATTATCATATCGTGCTGTAAACTTTGTTGGGAATTTGCTTTTTCCTATGTAAATACACGTCCTCTTTTGATAATTGGTCTTCTACGTCATGGCTTACGTTATCTTTTTTAGTAGTCCGTGTGTGTACTGTCGACAGACGTTGGTGATCTTGGATTTGTATCTCTTTCTGTTAACCATGTAATATTGGCAAAATCTGGGTTTGGGTTAACATCGATATTTTGTAGTTGGTTTTTGTAGGGAAAAGTTGAAGCAAAAATGCTTTGTGTATTAGATCTGTGGTTTACGAAAATTCTTTTTTCTTACTGGCTTGTATGTGTGTGCGGATGCACAGGGAAATGATGAAAAATTTTTGCAACCGACTGTAAGGATTTTTGAACGAGAAGCTATGTTTCCTGCGACCATCGTGAATTTTTCTCCTAATCTATCAAGGAGATTTTCTGTCTTTTGTTTAGTCTGAATTCAAGAAAATCGATCATACCATGATGGTAAAATTGAACAATTTGGTCGTCAAACATCATTGTAGGATAACTAATCTGTAGAAGAAGAAGTCCCGTTCCTTCTCTTTTGTCACTCGTTCTTTCTACTATTCTAATTCCTGCGTTGGGTGTGTCTTGAAACGCAAGATCAATAATTTGATGTTGTAAATTGTATAAAAGTATCAGAAATTCTGAACAAACTTTTTGTGAAATAATTTGTTTGAATTTTGAGAATCTGTTAATGACAGGCTGTAAACACTGTATCCATGGTGTATCAAGCATTCTTATTCTGAACGCTTCATAGCTTATATTTTGAGGAACTATTTTTTCTTTTTTCTCGAGTCTGTGTATATACTATTTATTTTTTGTCTCGAGTATAGCCACTTTTTGTTTTATGAGACTATTTTCAATATGAGCTTGTATAAGATGTGTATCTTGTCTTTTTTTCATCAGCTGCTCCTGAAACTTTGCAATTACTTCCTCCTTTGCTTTAATTATTTGTTAAGGATTAGTTTTTGTTATTTCAGAAAATGTTTGAACTTCTTCTGGCTCAATATAGAAACTATTTGTGCCAATATGTTCTCTGGTTGTTTTTAAAGCTTCTGCAAAATTGTAAAAACCTTTGTAAATAAGATTTGGTCACTGTATAAATTTTGCAACTTTCTCCCATTTATTGAAAATTTCAATTTTTGTTACTCGAAAAAAGATGTAGTGAGTAAACTTTGATTGTTTTTTTTTGAAAAATTTTGAGCTTTGCTCACGAAAGTAAATGATTAATGCATTTAAAACCTGTACTTTGAATGTTGAAGTCTGTGGCATGGTTTAAATATGCCAAGGTTGTCTAACAAGCATTGCTGCTTATCTGTTAGCTTCATTCCAACAATTGGACGAAACTTTGTATTGGGGTCATTACATTGTTGTAAACCGTAATTTTCAAATGTTATAATCGAACTTTGTGTAGAATATGCATCAACCCTCTGTTTAGTGTGTATATTTTTTAGTCTCTGATTAACAAGACCTTGACTATTTATTGGGTTGTAATACCGTAGGACAGTGTCTAACCTAGTAATTGATGCTGGTAGCTTTTTTAGAACTTTGTACTCTGTCAGCCTTTATAGCTTGGCTCAAAAGCTTTTCTATCTGTTCTTCTTCAGATGATATACTCATCGGAGAAATAGTCCTTCTAGGATGTATAATCTTTGCTTTCCCTTTATCTTTCTTTTCCATCTAAAAAATTATCTTATTAATGTTTCGGGACGATATGTCGGCTATCCATTATTTTTTCCTTTGATATGTTCAAAATTTATATGATATCCATGACCTTGTATAGTATTTTGTAAATTGACCCACCTTGATCTGTTTGCCTTTTTACTCTGGTCATTTTTTATAAATTTTACAAATTCTTCACAATCTGTTCTGACTGTGAACTCATTATGTAAATAAATTTTAAATTTTTCTAAAGCATTGATATTGCTTAGATTTCAAAATCTATGCTTGTTCAGTTGGTTTTGTTTTGAAAATTTCCACTGAAGTACGCACAAATTTTTTCTTCTGTTTTTGAGCTATATTTAGTTGGTCTGCAGAGAAGGACAGTTCCCCATTCTTCTTTACATCCATCTGTTTCAATAATAATATAATCTGTAACTAGTGGTAATTCTAATGGACCAATGGTTTTTATATAATTTTTAATTTTTTGAACTAATTTAATATCTTATGTGTTAAAATATCTTTGGCCATTTTTTATGGTTTCAATAACAATATCTTTGGAAATTTAAGAAAGTAAGAGTTTTTGTAAAGAAATCAGAAAAAGAGAGTTTTAAGTTTCCATAAGAAAGAAGTTCTTATTGATTCTTGATATTTCTCGGTATATTTTTACAAATGAGAACTCATGCCTTATATAGGCAATTACTGAAGCTAAAAAATAATGGAGCGCACTAAACAAAAGGCGCACTAAGACAATCTGACAAAAAAGAAAAAGGAGCGCACTAAAGGCGCACTAAACTTTCTTTACAAAAAGAACGGTTAAAAATAAAAGATGCTAAAGTAGTGGAGCACTTGTCGGGTGAGTGGAATCTTTGTAGTCTGTCTGTCTATCTTGTCGGGGTGACATCATTGCTTACGATCGACTTCTAGAAATCTCTGTGTTCATCAGGGATCGTTGGTGGAGAATCGGTGTCACTGAAATCGTCTGGATTTAGATAGTAGTCTTCTAAGTCCAGAATGTGATTAAGCTGTAGATTATCTCCTTCACCTATGAAGGGTAGGAGCATATTCCAGTTCTTGTGGCTCCATATTTGTATGTAGTGTCCACTAAGTAGGTGATAGCAGTCCCAATGAAAACTGGATGGTAAGGAGGGAGTTTTTTTATTTTGGGTGATGAACTGTAATGTATCTTTTCTGGGTTTTGTTGTATTTTCTGTGGATAAGGAGGTAAGGTTGTCTACCCAGTAGAGTTCAGAAAATTGTATTTCTGTCTGTATGGCTAGGTTTTTTAGATAGTCTTTGCTAGAAAGTTTGTGGCTAATGAAAATTCTTTTTCTAGCAGGTCTATAGGTGTGATCGTTTGCAAAGGGTAGGGAAGAGAAGATTTTGCAACCGATGAAGGGAGGATTAGTGTGTGTAGATATGTTTCCTGTTGTCATTACAATTTTTTCTCCGAAGAGATTAATGACTCATTCTGTTTTGGGGTTTAATTCTAATTCAATGTAATCTATCATACCGTTGTGGTAAAACTGTAGAATGAGGTCATTGGGCATGTCTGTGTCTTTTAAGTTGATCTGTAGGAGAAGTAGGCAAGTCCCTTCTCCGTCATCATTTGTTCTTTCAATAATTCTTACTCCCTTGTATTTTTCTTCATTGAGGGAGATGGACATGAGTTTAAGTTGTAACTCATACAAAATCATGGAGAATTTTGTATTAATTTTTTAAGAGATAATCTGATCGAACTCGGGGAACTGATCAAACACTGTCTGAAGACAGGTCTTCTAGGGTGTGTCTAGCATACGAGCTCTGAACACATCATAGCTTTTATAACTATTTTCTCTCTCATTAAGCCTTTGTAAGAGTAACATGTTTTTGGCTTCGAGAATTTCAACTTTTTGTTTGAGCGCGCTGTTCTCAAGGTGTCTTTGTACAGTGTGTATTTTTTCCCTGTTGTATAAGTTGTCTTTGTAAATTGGCAATTGTTTCTTCTTGAGTCTTTATAATCTGTTCATGACTCAATTTTATGACATGTGAAAAGGTTTGAACCTCTTCAGGTTCTATGTAAAAATTGTCTATGCCAAAATGGCTTCGGGCCGTGTCTAATGCTTCAAAAAAGCTGTAGTATCCTTTGTAAATTGGGCCGTGGCATTGAATATGTTTTGCAACGGTTTCCCATTTGTTTAAAATTCCAATCTTTGTTCCTCGAAAAATAATGTAATGTGTAAACTTTAGAGGAGACTGTTTTTGTTTTTCAGGGTTTTTAACTCCCTGTTCACTAAAATAAATGCATAAAGCATTTAAGACTTGGACTTTAAAGGAAGATGCATGGGGCATAGTTTGAATATGCCAAAGGTTGTCCATTAGACATTGCTGTTTTTCTGTGAGTTTGATCCCATTATTGGGACGAAACTTCATATGGGTGTCCTGGCAAGGTTGTAAGGCATAAGACCCAAAAGAGATAGTGGGCTTTTGTGGAATGAGTTGTTGTTTGTAGGCCTGTTTTTTGTGAGCCATAACTTTAAGAAAGTTATTTGGGCTTTGTAAGGTTTGTGGGCTTTGTGTGGTTTTGAGGAAGTATGGGGGGAGCTGTCTAGTACTTTGTAGGATTGGGGTGGTTTGTGAAGAAGCCTCTTGTCTAGATCTGTATATGTTGTCGGCTCGAAAAACTTGGCTCATAAGCTTTTCAGTTTCTTTATCATCATTGGAAGAGATACTTATTGGAGAAGGGCTTTGTTTAAACTGTAATGGTCTGACGACCATTTTTTCTTTTCCTTTTTGTTTTTTATCCATCTGAACAAAACAGTTTGTTAATATTGCGAGATAATAAATCTGCTATCCCATTTTCTTTACCTTTAATATGTTCAAATTGTATTGTATATCCACTTCCTTGTATTATATTTTATAAATTTACCCATCTTGTTCTATTAGCCTTTTTGCTTTGATCATTTTTAATAAATTTTACAATTACTTCACAGTCTGTTCTGACTGTAAAATCTTTATGTAAAAATATTTTGAATTTTTCTAAAGCATTTATCAAAGCTTGTATTTCAAAATCAAGGCTTGTCCAAGTGGTAACATTTTTAAAACTTCCACTTTGGTAAGAACAAATTTTTTCGTCTTTTTTATGGCTGTGTGTATTTGGTTTGCAAAAGAGAACTGCTCCCCATCCTTCTTTGCATCCGTCTGTTTCTATGATTATGTAATCTGTTACAAGTGGTAGTTCTAAAGGTTTAATTTCTTTAACCCTTTATTTAATTCTTTTTATCAAGACAATATCTTCTTGATTAAAATTTCTTTGTCCGTTTTTAGTGGTTTTACTGTATAATGGTCCTACTAATTTCGAAAGATTTGGGATAAATTTTCGAGCATAGTTAACCGATCCTAAAAAAGCTTGTATTTGTTTTAAACTGGTGAGTTTTTCTGGAAAATCTAGAATTTTTGTAGAAATGTGTTGTTGTAATTCGATTTTTTCATTTCCTATTTCTAATCCTAGGAACGAGATTTTTCTTTTAAATAATTCCATTTTCTTTTTAGATACTACTATCCCGTTTCTTTTTATTTCTTCAAAGACTTGTTGTAAATGTATTTCATGTTCTTGTATTGTTTTGCTTGCTACTAGTATATCGTCTATATATACTAAGCAAAACTTGTATTTGAGAAATAAACTATCCATAAATCTTTGAAATATCAAATGAGCGTTTTTTAGCCCAAAGCTAAGGACGTTCCACTCGTATAATCCTTTAGAACATGTGAAGGCTGTCCATTTTTTAAAATCTTCTTCTAGGTGTAGTTGATTAAAACCTGATTTTAAATCAAATTTAGAAAAGATTTTATTATCTTGTATTAACTGTATCAAACTATCTTTATTGGGTATATTGTATCCATCGTCTTCTGTATTGTCATTTAACCTTTTATAATTATAGACGATTCTAGTTTTACCTCTTTTTATTTCACTATGATTTTTAACTATGAAAGCTGATGATCTGTGAGGACTTTCAGATTTCCTAATTAGTCCTTGTTTAGTCATTTCGAGAATTTGTGTTCTAAATTCTTCTTTGTCTAGGGGACTATATTCTATATTTTTGTTTCTTATTGTTATGTTTGGGTTTTTTATTTTAAACTTACAGGCATACTTGACTTTAGAGTTTGTAATATTTTCTCCTATTAGTCCCCTAGTTTTTCTAGGTGTAGGGTTATAGGGTGATTTATACTTTTTGTTATATCTTTCCCTTTTTCTAATTCATGATTTATAAAGTTGATAAGTAATTGCAGAGATTCATTTTCTGCAACATTTTGTCTTTTATTTTTGTTTAAGAATTCTAAATTTCCATTTTCTCCTCTTTTGTGAGCAATTTCATTCATGCTTTTATATCTAAAGGTTGGGAAACTGTAAATTTGTTTACTAATAGTTATGAAATTTCTTGTTATAGTAATTGCACCATTTAGTCCTAGTATAAATATTAATCCGAAGACAAAATCTCTAGATTTAATGTGTTGTGGATTTATATTTATTTGTGGTATATCATATTTTAATCAATCCGGCGGAAAAGGCCGAATAAATTAAAATTGAATCTGCTCCAGGAGAGAAGACGAATAAGCTTTTGGTGTTTTTGTCTTATGTATAAATAGATTCGACTTCGAAATCTTTTGGACTAACAGCTCTGGCTTTGGACCAAATCATTCGAAATTCGTTGAGTCCTATAAGATCGGCTTCTTCTTTTTGCTCTTCAATCTTTCTTTCACTTTATAGGTATCTCTTTCTTTCCGAACTGAGCGGAATATCTTGTGGCTTCTTGCTGAGCTTGCAGCAATGATCCAAATTTTTTGAACGGAACTGAGGAGTGTTGGACGTATTTGGATACAATAACCCAGTCTTCATAAATTCCTCTGTGTTCTCCATCAAAAATTACTTAAAAACGTGATTTATGATTTTCAGGAGATGTAACTTTCTGAGCATAGGTTGGTCTCAACTTAATAGTTTTTGGCAAACTATCAGCCGCGAACAGATTTGATTCGTCTTTACCGGAGCCGTTTGCCTCCGGACTAGATGATGATTGTGGCTCATCATTTGCACCTTTCATTCTTTTTCCCAAAGCATCAGGGATCAACGGACTTGATGTTTCTTTACCTTTAGCCGTTTGTAAAGGAATATATTCTGTTTTTAAACTTTTGTCTTCCTGTACAGAATTTACAGTTGTAACATTAAGATTTTCATCATATAACGCAATTTGCTGTTAAACAGCTTGTAATTCTATCAAAAGAATTTTTTCTTTTAGACGTAATGCCTTGAGTTCTTCTTCCATCCCTTTTTCTTAAAAAAATATTTTTTAATTTGAAGTTATGATTTTTGAAGAAGAGATGCATTGTATTTATAGAAAAAGATTACGTCATTGCTTACGTTTGGAAGTCACGTGTCAAACAATCAGCTAACACATTTTCTGACCCTTCGAGGTGTTCAATATCAAAAGAGTATCTTGAAAACCACATTTTTCATCTGACAAGACGTCCTTGTTTGTTATCTCTAGAAATTTTTGTTTTAAGGAAATAAGTAAAATTCTTATTATCTGTCCTGACTAGAAATTTTACAGGAGTGAGATAAATAGAAAATTTTGAGATAGTGTTTTTTAAAACAAGTAATTCTTTTTCATTGCTATGGTAATTTCATTCAGCTGGTTTGAAGCTTCCCGAAGTATACTTGCATATTTCTTCTCTTTCAGCTGTTTTAGCTTTCAAAATTCCTCTCCAAAAGTCGTTTGGGGCATCGGTTTCAATTATAAGAAAATCCTTATCTTTTGGAAGATAAAGTTTTGGAAAACTCATTAAGTTTTTCTTTATCTTTTTAATGTAATCCGTATCGGATTGTTTCCTTTCCCAAATATAATCCTTTTTTTAATTTTAATTGTAAAGGTTTTCTAAGCTCTGCGAGCTTGGGAATGTAGCTTTCTGCATAGGTTAGAACACCTAAAAATCTTTGAAGATGTTTCTTATCTTCAATTTTTTCTTTTAATTTATGCAAAATTTCTAAGATATGTTTTTGTGGACAATGAGTTCCTTGGTCTATTTCAAGACCTAAAAAGTTTATCTTTGTTTTAAAGAGATTAGGCTTCTTTTTTGACAAAATTATTCCATATTTTTCAATTGTTTTTAAAACTGATAAAACATGAAAATAGTGTTTGTCTTCAGAGTTTGAGAAAACTATAATATCATCAACATAGACGGTACAATAATTTTCTAATCTTCTTAGAGCATTTTGCATATGTCTTTGAAATATGCTAGGAGCCTGTTTTAATCCAAAAGGAACTACCTTCCATTGATAGTATGTGAACGCCGTTAAAAGCTGAGATTCTTCATCTAGCAATACTTGCCAGAAACCACTTTTGCAATCGAAACTGGAAAAAATGGATTTTCCTCTTAAGAGGTTTAATAATTCCTGCATACAAGGAAGGTTATGGCTGTCTCCTTTAGTGGTTGTATTGATTGCTTTATAGTTTACAACCATATGTTTTTTTCCTCTTCTTTTTTCAATCTCATTTTCAACTAAGAATGCTGGAGACATATAAGGAGATTTACTTGGAATAATTAACTTGAGATCAAGTAATTCTTTAATTTGTTTATTAAATTCATTTCTATCCTGTGGACTGTATTTCATGGGTTTTACCCTGATTACGGTTTTTGGATCTATTAATTCTATTGACGCTTTCATCCAATTTTTGAATTTTTCTGGGTCGATAGGGTTTTCTGAGCAAACCTTTTCGAGTAAAGCTTCAATTTTTTGATATTTTTGTATTTCAAGAAAATATTTTTCTTCTGGTTTTATAACTTCTTGAGTTATATTGGTACCAGGGATTTGTTTTATTTTTGAATCCTTTTTCATTGATTCAAGAAATTCAGGTTTTCTGAATTGAAAAGCTTTTGTTATTTTCTTAATCAAAATAATTTCTTGGTTAAGGTGAAAAGATATTCTATCTAACCACCGGGTAAAAGGCCCATATAATTGACAGAAATTATTTCCAAGGAGTAAATCTATTCCTGCCTCTTGTTAATAGATAGTAGGAATAGGAAATGGTTCTCCTGAAAAATAGACAATAAGGTTTCTACAAACCTTGTCTAATTTGATGGTTTCTTGATTTGCAATTGTTACTTTGATATCTTTGGGAGTGTTTTCCCATAAGATCTTCAGGAATAACATATTTCCTTGCAAGACAAAGACTTGCTCATATGTCTACATAACAATGTAGAGTTATAGCTTTATAGACTTTTAAGAAAAATTTTCCTTTTATATAAATGAAATTTGGATTAGTTATATTTGAATAAACTAATTCGTTTTCTTTTTGAAGATTTTGACAGAAATATGAATTGTTAGTTTTGCTCATTCTGTACTGTCTGTAGTTGTTTCAGAGGATGAGTCATACTTTATTTCTGAAGAATATTGTCACACCCCCAAAATCCACTAACGGAGTTTTACCGTTAGGAGCGTGACATACAAGGATCTCAGTCATTAGTTACTTTGAACGACTCTATATGAGTTTAAGAAAACCACTAGTATTGTTCATAGTCACGATGCAACACTAGTAATGAAAACACTTATTTAATGTAAGACTTGCGGAAGCGAAAAGTTAGATGAAAAGCATGCGCCAAAACAGTCGCGCCAAAAATAAACAATTCAACAATAATTAAAATAAATAGTTCTTGAGTTTGAAAAATGATGGACTTCGAATGCATGCATGCCTTAGCTTGTGCTTGTACCTTAATGACCTGAGAAAACATGCTAAAACGTGTCAACACTAGGTTGGTGAGTTCACAGGTTTCAATGTTTGTAAAGTTTACTAGATAAAACCATTTACAATTTATATCATAGGTAGCTAACCTAGTTACATGTTACTAAAGAGTTTCGACACCGAAGCTGACTGTTTATGTTTGAACTGCCTCCTACCATGACTATCATGATCAATGGTAAATGTTTAGGTCAATGTTACACCCGTTCGACTACCTGTCGTGTTAGCGCGACTAACGCGGGTGGGGCTTGTCAATGCCCAGTAGTACTACTCAAGATTATCTCGCTATCCCATATATTAAACGGTTCGATAAGTAAGGACTTGCATGATATGTTTGCGCTTAGTACACAAGTGATATAAAAGAAATGTAAGATCTAAATGTTTGTACCCATGTTTTCTCCCCCAAGTTTAAATCATAAGAAAAGGGGCCGTGAAACTCACCTTAGCGTGCGTGCGAAAGAAAGCGAACTTAGAATGCTTGACAACTAACTGCCACCTATAAACATCGGTTTATAAGTGTGTGTTTGTGCAAGACAATAGGAACCCTAAATATCCAAACAATCTCATTGTTTTAAATGTTTAGAAAATATTCATTAGTTTAACCAAGTTTGACCAAGTTTGACTAAGTTTGACTAAGTTTTACCAAGTTTGACTCGACGACCCGTTGGTGACCCGTTTAGTGATTAAATGTTTGACTCGTATAAAAACACGCTTAGCACACAAATAATTCACGTTTCATGCTACCTAAGTCATAACTAATTTAGCATGGCAAACTACGTCAACAATACACGTTACATTTATTTATTATTTTAAAAAAATATATAAACTCATGTTTGCTTTCAAATGAATCACATTATCTATAACACGTTCGTATCAACATCCCATGTCTATCTACACATGCTTATGCTTAACAGATTATCATACCACACCTCATTAAGTTTAGACATCAAGTTCCAAAACACAAAGTTTCTACTTTTAGTAACCTATGATTTATTTAATCTATTTGCATTCAACAACACGTTAACAATCATTAATACAACCATACTAACATACTGGAGTCAAATAATAGCATCATACACACTTAGAAACCTTCACATTCAAAAATCATCTTTCAACAAAGTTTCCCCTTTTAGTAAGTCATCCATTACATGCTTTGTTTACACAATTAGCATGTCTAATCAATCCCAAATCTTTCAACTAATATAATTATAACTATATTAATCATAATCCACGTCTAGCATGCAATTCTTATACTTCACATAATCAACAAATCTAAATTTACACCTCGTATGGAAACTAGGGTTTCACATATTTTTATAAAATCACCAATACGATACAATACTACAAATCAATTAACCAATTCATTAATATATTTCAAAAATATCAAGTTTGGATGAACTAGGGTTTCGATCATAAAAATCATAATGAAAAAGTGACGGAATTTGATGAAACGACTTACGTAGGAGTGTTAGGAATGCCTAGACTAGCACGTATCCACTTCCGGTTTCACGATTGGAGCTCGATCGATGTGTGTTTGGGTGCTTTGAAGATCTCGGCCAAAAGAGGGAATGGGGGTGGGAGATCGCGACGGCTAGGATGGGGTAGGGTTGATGTTTATTTTTTTTTAAGTTCTTTATATAATACATGCACTAATGGGTTTTTAAGTTGGGCTTCAGGTTTAATTAAGGCTCATAAACTCTAATTAATTAAGTAACACTTAATTAATAATTGACAATTTCGATTTTTATTTTTATAAAAGCTCTAATATTTATAAGAATACTAAGTACGATTAATACACGATAAGCACGTACGATAACCATAATATTCACATAACTCACGTAATTTCACGTAATCACATAAAATTCACATAATTTATATTAAATATAAATTATTAAATATTTGTAATATTAATCTTGATTAATCACCAACGTTCCGGGTTAGACTCGAGTGCGATTCGTCGTGTGTGAACTAACTGACATATTTAATTAACTTAATTAAATGACATGCACGTGTGACTAACTGAGATAACTGAGTTTGCAATGAATAATGTTTGAACTAACGAGGTTTGAGTTAACGGAGTTAACCTGAAATTGCCAGATGTCACAAATATACTTGCATATAGCCCTCAAAATCGTCTTCTGAAGGAAAATATCCTTCATTTTCGGCTTCTAAAATGAGCTTTGTTTTTTCTAGAAATTTTTGTTTATTAGGACATTCGTTGGCATAATGTCTTTCTTCAGAGCATATCCAGCAACGACATTTTTTTTTTCCTTGAGGGCAAACCTTTGGTTTTTCGTTAGAAAAGTATTTTCCCGGAGTAAATTTTCTTTTCTTAGTTTTCCAAAACCTTCTTTTTGTTTTATATTTTTTCTTATATTTCTTTTTGATATATTTTTTCTTTGATTAGATCACAACCAAAAGATAACTGTGGCTCTTCTATTAATTTTTTACAACAGTTTTTGTTAAATTTCTTTAACTGTTTTTGTTTGTTGGAGAGATCACAATAAACTGCAATTTCTTCTTTAACAATCCTTATAGCAAATCCGAGGGAATGCATAGTTAGATTGTTCTTTTCTTTATTCCATTGTTCTTTGGCCTTTTCACCAACAATAGGAATTTTCATTAAGTATGCTTCTATCCAAGAGTGGTATTCTCCTGTACTTAGCTTGTATAAGTTTTGCTCAAATAGACAAGTAAAGTTGTCAAGGAGACATATATCACAAAGTTGTGATTTGGTTAGAAATTGTCTTGCTTTTTCAAGCAGTTTTTTTATTTTCATGGTCTTTATTTGTAATTAAATCGAGACCTAAAAACATCATATAGATGGCGTTAATAATTTGATCAAAAAGATCTTCACCATGCAGATCTTCGTTCCAAGCCGTTCCTTTAATGAAATCTTGGATAATTCCTGCTGATTTGTGTTCGATTAATAATAACAAAGCCTTAGATTTAGAAAATTCTTATGGATTAGACTGGATTATTAGGCTAATCTCAGTATTCCATTTGTCTATAACTTCTTTTCTTTTTTCAAGATCGAAGATACAGTCTATTTTAATGGTGTCAATTGTAGTTGAACTACCATTACCAGAACTAGGTATGCCTTTGTGATAGGGCATAGAAAATTCTGTATTCTTTTTTCTATAGGATTTTTTGTAACTACTACTACTAGCATTAGTTTGGTTCATCCTATTATTGTATGTTGGGGTTTCTTCTTCTTCCTCTTCAGAAGAGTATTTTTCTTCAGTTTTGGGTTCTTGAACAATAAAAACCTGATCTTTGATTTCTGGAAAATATTTTTCTTTTAATTCCTTATTTTCAGAAATTTTTTGTTCACATTCTTCGTTACTTAGGGACATTAGTTGAACAAGTTCATTTATTTGTTCAGCTGAAAGAATTTCTAGCTGTTCATTAAAAATTTGTTCTAGCTTTTGCGTGATGGAAATCATTTAACCGCAAGATAGGATAACTTTTTTATTCTCAAGTTCTTGTATTTCTTTTTTAAGATAATGCTTTTGCTTATATAAATGAGATAACTCATTTAATTTTTGTTTTGGATGAATAGTCCAGTTGTTATGGAGTTCCATGATCCTTTGGATGGTGTTCTGATAGAGTAAATAACATCTTCCAATTTTTGTATTTATTTTTCGAAAAGAAATTCTCATCTGACTTTTGTTAGTCATTTGTGGTTGATCCAAAAGGCCATTTTAGGGCGTTTGGGCTTTTAGAACTTCCTAAGGATGAATTTTCAACATTAAAGTTAGGAAAAGAGTATTTTTGAAATTTTCTTTTTTCTTCATTTGAAGTTTTTTCTTTATTTTTTCCAGTATTAATGGATTTGTATTTCTTTCTTATCAGTTTTTTCAGAAATTTCTTTGATAATTTTTACAGCAATTGCTTCTAGATTTTCATTAGTAGATAGATTTTCTACTTTATTAATTAATTCTTTAACTAATTCTTCAATTCTCACAAGAGAGCTCATGTTATGGATCTAAGATTTCTAATACCTCTAGAGTTGTTTTTAAAGATATTATTTTCCAATAGCTTCTTTAAGAATTTCTCCATACTTGTCTATTCTTTCAGACATAGATCGTATTAATTGTAATCCAGTAGAACTAGATTCTCCTATTCTTAAAGAGTTTCCTGAAAAACTATGTCTAGGTTTAGATCCTAGAATTTGCTTATTTCGAGTTATATTAATTGCCCAATTTTCTTGTATTTGTGAAGGTTCAGAGAACTTACTTTCTTCAATGGTGCTAATATCTGAGAATATGTCTTGGATAGTTATATTCTTTCTTCAATTGAATGAGTGCTATTAGTTAGAGCATAAGAGATTAAGTAATTAATCGTAAATACTTTATTTCGTGGTTCCACCAGATTAGTTCTTTCACACTGATGTATGAAACTTAGTGTTTTATCGAAATATATTGAATCTCGATGTAAAGCAAACTTAGGATATATGGTAAACATAAATTTGCCATATGCTAAATTTCCTTGTACTGCTCCTAGAAGGGCATCGTGTCTGTTGATGATTCTATTATCAACAAGAGCCATTTTTATAAGAAAATTAATTCCATCTCTGAATTGTGCTTTTAAAAGGATTTTTACTGCCCCTATATGCACCATATTTATGGATTTTCTTAACTCAGGTTTGATAGACAAAAGTCTCTTTGCTATTTCTCCTTTTGTTATGAGTGGTAAAAATACTTCTCCAGAAGTATCTTTTATGTCTACTGAAAGTTCTTCAGTATTGAAACAATAAAATATTTTATTTTTTCTATAGAAAGCTTTTAAAACTAAACTCTGTAAACTGGTAGGTTGATTAAAAACCTGTTTAGTATCAAGCTTGAATTTGAGCTTGTTGATTTTTGTTAATTGGTCAAAATTAATCATATAATCTGATTGAAAACCTTTTTCATTTTTTTAAAATTTATTTATTTTAGTGGCTCTGATACCAAATTGCGGAATCATAAGATTTTTCTTGCGAAAATGATAATTTTGCGGAATCATAAGATTTTTCTTGCGAAAAAGATAATTTTTTAAGAAAAGAAACTCTTTTTGTGAGATTTAAGGAAAAATGAGTAAAATATCTAAGAAGTAAAGAACAATTATGAAAATACGTTGATTATCATTATGACATCTCTGGTCGTCATGTTATAAGGGACCAATCCAACCATTTCTTCCCTAAGGCCTCCTGCCACAGCGATACTTTTTATGGCTCCAGGACTCCAGGTTTTATAACAAAATTAAGAGGTAGGCTAATGATAAAAGAAGAAATATTTTATTTCATAACTGTTCTTCCAAGAACTTCTTGATATCTTACAACATTTCTCCTTAAGAGAGAAACTACTCAGACATTTAAATTACAAGGGGGGTAGGGATTATTATGGGTGGAATTGATGATGGAATTGATGCCCTTTCTCCCTTCCTTCTACTTATATAGACATTTACAAAAGAAAACAACAAAGATAAGGAAGACATCTGTCATTTTTTATTACGTAAGGGCATACGTAACTTTTTCAATCAATGTACTCGTGAGTGGGATCCAGTTCACGTGAATCTTCCTCAATTATTTCTTCTGTAGAAATAGAGTTTTGTCTGTAAATTAGTAAGTGGTCCAGAATGAGTTTTTGGGTTTTCACAACAACTCAGGGTTTTCATTTGATACGTCCTCTATATATATGTGTATATATATATATATGTTCCACTAAGAAGTGGTTTTTCGCTAAGAAGTGGTCAAACGAACTCCGATTGAGCTCATTCCAGCGACGTTGGTACCGTCTCATCGAACCCTAATCCGGACCTAAACACCTAAACCCCCTCCACCCGCACCCCCAAAAACCTAAACCCCCCTCCAATCTACCCCAAAAAGCCTAAAATCACCACTACCACCCCGCAAAAACCTAACCCCCCCCCCCCCCAAAAAAAAAAACCTAAACCCGCCCCCACCCACCCCCAAAAACCTAAACCCCCCACCCCACCCCCGAAAGGCTAAACCATAAGACTAAAAACCAAAAATTCAAACGTAAAATCTAAACCTTAAACGCTAAACCCTAAAAGTTAAGATGGTAGAGTTCGATGATACGGTTCCAACGCCGCTGAAATGAGCTCAATCAGAGTTCGTTTGATATCAGTTTTTAGCGTTTTGGTCATTTCTTAGATTTCTTAGCGAAAAACTATTTCTTATTTGAACCTCTCCCTATATATATATGTGTGTGTGTGTGTGTGTATGTGTTATATTTAAAGTATGATGTTTTGATTTTTTAAGTTCATTTGTTTTCAATGAATCTAAGTTTGGACTAAAATTTTACTTTATTTACCATTGTATTTACTCTCTACTTTATAAGTTTTGAGTTATGTATTTTTTTTTTATATATTGTCCCTTCCATCTATTTAGTTTTTTTAAAGACAATAAACTTCAAACCGAGAATAAAAAACTTTTTTTTTGTTTATATATATATATATATTAATGTGTAAAAAAACGAGCTAGCTAGACGAGCCACGAGCTGGCTCGAGCTTTTAACGAGCTGAGCTCGACCTCAACTTTTCAGCTCGAAAAAAATCCAACAGCCCATCTCGAAGCGGGTCCATTATCCTTTGTATTTCCTTTGTTTTTCTTGAAATCCAACAGCCGCCTTTTGGGCTCTATCATGTTGTCATCCTACCACACATATCTCAAAACCATGAAAAATGTACTATTTAATTTTAAGGCAGCAAACAATTTAAATAAAACATCGGTCTTTACTTTTTAGTACTCAGAACAAGCATATGATAAAGTATGCTGCAAGCTATCATAAGGGAACCCACACCATCCATTGTTAACTGAGTGTGCCTTCATGAAGTGAGTTTAAAACAATTGTTAACTGACTTTCTGTATATTGCCCAAATTTTGATTCTGTGACTCTGGGTTTTGGTGCTTGTGATGCATCAGAATCTTAAAACGCATTTTAGAAATGATTATCTTATAAAAAAATAAAAAAAAAGCACTATCATGTTCAGAGAATAAATCCCATGTTAAAAATCTGAAGAGCAGTTGATGGTTGGGTAATCAAAATGGGTAACGGATAATTTTTCATATGGGTTGGGTTGATCTGAAATACTAACTATCCAAAATTCGTTAAAAAACATTTAGTGTCAAACACGGTTAAAAAACTCAAGTGTTAATAAAAATAGGACGGTAAGTAATTCTTGAGACCACAGCTTCAACCTCGGGTTTTGACTTATCAATACTGCTCGCATCTCCTAAGCGAACAAACAACCAGTTTGATAATGTTTCATACAAGTTCATAATTGCAAACTAATTTATTGTACTGAATCTATATGTATTCATATATAAATCCCAGATATCATATAAAGATACCAATATTACACCGTCACCAAATATTACAAACTCTAAATCAGACACCATTGTTAACGATCGAACTCAAACTCTGTTAACAATTAGCGATTATATTCGAATAAAAACCTGGAAAACGACGCAAAACTGTTCCTCAATGTCTAAAACTGTTCCTCAATGTCTAAAACTGTTCCTTCATCCAGCTTCTAATTAGGCTTACATAATGTTCTTCGACTTGCTTGGCTTTCGTTAAGGCCAGCTTCTAATTAGGCTTACATAATGTTCTTCGACTTGCTTGGCTTTCGTTAAGGGCTTGATTTACAATATTATTAACATCGTAATTGGAGAAATGTTGCACGGAGAACCGAACCTTGTTCGACGGTGACCAGATCCTTGAGCTTAGGCTTTGTGTCTCTCCTTACATTAGAACAGCGAGATTGAAAAACAAATACACTTAGAGCATTCACAGTAGCATCCCTATCCCCATCTCTATAATTACACTAAAATCACTATATTTTTCTCTCATTTTCAATTAAATAATATTTTTTATACCTTTATTATTACCTTTTCTCTCTCCTCCACTCACAACCACTTTCAAAAAATATTAAAAAAATTATGCAGGTGAACAGTGTTTTCCCCATATATACAGAAAATTTATACCTTTTCTCTTTTCTCCACTCACAATCACTTTAAACCACCCTCTAAAATATGGGGAACTCACTTACATAAATATAGGGAAACTTCTGTGAATGCTCATAGTTAAATTGTTTTGGGAATTAGGGGGAATGAAAATTGGGAGGGAATTTTCAATTATTTTTAATAGAAACTAGTAAATTTTACCGTGATGCACGCAGTGAATCGGATCTTAAACGGTTGAGACTGTTAAAAAAGAAACATAGTTAGGTACATAAAAACATATGAGGTCATTGTTACTCGTTTAACCCTTAAAGAAAATGTAAAAAATTAAAAAAAACCAGAGATATGGTAATTTATGGTTCGATCAGTGACTAAGGGCCAATTAGCATCATTAATGCTCAGTTAGGGTTAATATGGTCATTAATGACCAATCAACATTAATTTTTTTTCAATTGGGGTCAATGGCGGTCATTGAATGTTGTTTGTAGGTAAACCATGGTCAATTGAGGTTAACTGTCGTTCTTAGGGTCAATAACATCATATTAGAGTGATTGATGGTCAATTAAGATCATTGTTGGTCAAATAAGGTTCTCCTTGGTCACTGTAAGGCCCCAAACCCGAGAACCCTACTTGTTGGCACAAACACAAGCTAAGTAGTCATTGACATCAAACTAAACTCAATTCATTACAACGGAAATCAAATAGTCAAACCATGGTCAACGACCCGACCCCAAATCTAATTCAAACCAATTACTAATATTCACATATCTCGACAAAACATATCACAATTTAAATGTCATCACAAACCCACAGCGTAACCAAACGCCATCTAGAAATCGTCAGCTCACATATTCTCTTTACATGAAATACATGCTTAAAACGTCAGCTATGTTGAGTGAGGTCTATAATAGTTTATTATGGATATTAAATTCTGAAACCATTACAAAAATGGTTTAGGTCTCAAAAGGTTTAACTCATAAATGATTTACATCCAAACAAGTATTTATAATCAACGACACACATTCATTTCCCATTCACCGTATCCAAAGACACAGTCAAACACAGTATCCCGTCTGACTGCTGTTAGACACAATAACCTGTTGACTAATGTCAACACAATGTCAAGCTTACACTTGACTACCTCCCACGACCGTTAAGCACTTGACACACTCTCACGCACAACATGTAACATAACGATTATTAAAATAATATTAATCACAATACATGCCCATGCACTCTACCGTAGGCTCAAACCGTTACATAGCACGAATCGAATAATCTCGGCATCACCACGGCTCCCCTGTCGTTTACCACCTGTTCCGGCAACCTCAACCCTTCGCGACCACCCCTTGGCCTCCCCACAGTTGTCGTGAACTTCTCGTGCCACTCCCGAACCGTCACAGCCACCACTTGTAACATCCATGATTTTCTTGCATTATTTTATTGCATTTTAGATTGTAATGATACTTTTTTTCAATCTCATCCTTATCACATTAATTATTATTAACGTGCATTAATTCAAAGTTTCATCCTTATTTTAAACATATTATTTGTATATGTATATAACATATATATGTATGTATATTTATATATATACACTTTGTTATAATAAACAAATCAAAAGTAAATTTTATAAATCTTTAAGTGTGTATTTACACATTTTCATATATATGTATTCGTATGTAATAATATATATATATATATATATATATATATATCAAAAGTAAATTTTATAAATCTTTAAGTGTGTATTTACACATTTTCATATATATGTATTCGTATGTAATAATATATATATATATATATATATATATATGGTGGGGTTCAAATGCTAACTAATATTTATGTGATAACTATGCTAACCACTCTCAAACATAGTGTTACGTATATGTAAAATTATCATTATGTTAATGTTACATATATAGAAACACTAGGTGTCACGTACTTGTATACGAAAAATCTCGTTAAACTTTTAATACTAAATCTCTTATTAAAAAAATAATAAAAAATATAATTTTTTTTTTAATTTCAACAATATATCGTCTTTTAAATTTAAAATTTGAAACTCCAAATTTTAAAAGTTTCACTACTTAATATTTCGACATAATTAAATTTAAAATTCCAAAATTAAATATGAAAAAATTAAAACTAATAAATTAGAATTGAAACTTGTAAACATATTTTTTGAAAAAAAATCTCGTCATTTAAAAAAAATAAAGTTTAAAATATATTACATTTTTAAAAATAAATATTTGAAAGTTACATAATTTTAATTAAAAACTAAGTATTAAAATTTATAAATCAAAATAAAATATTTATTTATAAATATCAAATTTAATTAAAATTAAAAAACTACTATATAAAAATAGTAAACTTTATTTTAACAGATATTTATTTAAAATACAAACGTAGTATTTTAAATTTTATATGTAAAATTAAAAAAATCTTGTTTTTTGCTAATAAATTTGAAAAAATCGTTTTTTAATAATAAAACTTTAAAAATCGCTTTTTTAAAATCTCCAATTTTTTTATTCTTGATTTTTTTTAAATATTCACTTTTGATGATAATTTTAAAAAAATGTTAGCTAGTAGTAATAATGATGAATTGATTTGTTAAATATTTATTTATGTAATTTTTCAAAAAAAATGCTAAATATAGAAATATTAAATGGAGAATATAAATGTGTTTTGAGGGAAAAAAAATTATGAGATGGAATGTGGTGATGCCAAGTGGCAAAACCATTTAGTCTTTTATTATAAGAGGGGTTTTAAAAACTGTAAAATTCTTTGTTAGACCAAATACTAAAGTTTTAAGTCACATCCAATTACTACCAAATACAACATTAGTTTTAAACCAAAGACTACCAAACACAACATTCATTTCTAACTGCGGACCATTTAGATAGGCTTCCTAACATTCAAGATAAACAAAATACCCAAGCTAGTAATCGTAAATTGTTTGGCGAAGCTTCTTAATAACCGAAGATAGTCAAAGCTGGCTCAATTGTGATACCAAAAACAGTAAATTCATCTACAAATTAGGAACCTGCAAAAAAAGAGGTGAAAATGCTTAGTTATACATGGTAAAAGTACATGTACGACTGGTTATGCTCATTGGAAAAGCATGAGATTAGCAGAAACACTTTGTTGATTGGAAACAATACTTATTCTCAAGTTATAGTTTAGTGTCTAAGAAGCACAAGTCTACATTTTAGTCCTATTTCTGTATTCCAATTTACAAAATAATCTTCTTAAATTTTGAAAAATAAACCACAGTGTTGTGTATGCATATGTTGTCCAAGGAGCATAAGTCTGTAGAAAATGAGGAGTTTAAGTGATGGAGTTTATAATAACTCATTCTACATGGATATAAAATGATAAATTTATAATATTTAGAATGTTTGATAAGAAAAACAATACTGCTACAATAATATTCAGAATGTTTGATAAAATGATTTAGGAGGGTTGTCATTGAACATGAGTTTTGGGTGACTTCAAACCTGTTTGGCTCATTTGACCCGTCTCTTTCTAGCTAACTATTTTTTGGTTTGACCCGTAAATACAACCCTATCAACAACAAAACTTTTTGCACAAGACTAAATTACCTAATGCAGCCAAGGGATTATGAAAAACTACTAAAAAGTATGTGAATTTTGTAGAAAACATAACTAATTTTGTGATCATCCCCTATATTTATAGCAGTCTCCATCTTTATCCCAGCATTTGCAAGTTTCTTTATCCATTCAGGAACATTAAACCACATAACATAGTTGAGTGAGATCAGGTGTTAATCATAACAGTTGTAGGTTTCTAGTGGAGGTGCCAAAATGGGTGAAAGGCCAAAACAGGTAAGTTGGTCTCGTAACGGACCGAACCTATTATGAGCTGACAACATCATTCCCGGTCTCGGTATTATCGAAACCGGTCTCGGTCTTCGCTTTTATAGTTTTCGACTACCCAATTTTTTTTCTTTTTTTATTATTTACCTTTAGGTTTTTTTTATTACCATTACTTTTACCGTTGCGCCTACGTTTTGGCTTAAATTTTATTAATGACCGGCCAAACACCCGCCGCTTAGCGCGGGTATAACCTGTTTAATTTTCTATTAATTCCGGTTTTCTTTATTAACTTTCGTTAGTTAATTTTTTTCAAAAAACGGACTGCGTGGTTGTTTTTACTTTTTTTTCGTCAAAATTATGATATAAGTTTATTTGAAAACGAAGTTGTATTCAAAATGGAGTTTTTTTTCGTATCGTATCCTATATTGAGTGTCGTAACCTTTGTATTACTGTAACAAACCAAACCTATTATGAGCGAATTAGGAAACCTAACATCCGCCGCGAAGCGCGGGTATTAAACTAGTTATTATTATTATTAGAGTAAACTTCGTTTTTGGCCCCTGTGGTTTGGTCTGTTTAACCCTTTTAGTTCAAAAAAGAATCTTTTAACATATCAGCCCCTAATGTTGTATTTTTATAACCATTTCAGTCCATGACACTAATGCTGTTAACTTTTCTGTTAAGTATAAGAGCATTTTAGTCATTTTATTTCTAAGTAAACTAGTTAAATTTTTAAGTTCAATAAAAACTTTTTTTAGATTTTTTCATGAAAATAATTTCTACTCTTTTTAAAAACATTTTTTTTACTTTTAAAAATTATTTTTTTAGTTCTTTTTTCCATAAAAAACGTCTTTTTTGAATCTTTTTAAAAACGTTTTTTGATAAAAAAAAATTTAAAACTTTTTTCATAAAAAGCGATTTAAAAATATTTTTTTATAAATTTTTTTTTAACTATTTTAAAAACTTTTTTTTTCTTTTTTGAGTGAACTAGTTTTAAAAATAGTGAACTATTTAAAAAAATACGTTTTTAAAATAGATAAAAAAATATTTTATGAATAAGCTAAAAATCGTTTTTATAAAAAAAACTAAAAAATGTTTTTAAAAACGTTTTTTATGAAAAAAGTTTAAAAAAATATTTTTTAGAAAAGTGAAAAAACGTTTTTAAAAAGATTCAAAAATGTCTTTTTTAAAAAGTAAAAAAAAACGTTTTTAAAATAGTTAAAAAAACATTTTACGAAAAAAGTAAAAAACTTTTTTATAAAAAAACTAAAAAAATGTTTTTAAAAACGTTTTTTATGAAAAAAAGTTAAAAAGGTGTTTTTTAGAAAAGTGAAAAAACGTTTTTAAAAAGATTAAAAAAAGACGTTTTTACGGAAAAAAAAACAAAAAAAATGATTTTAAAAAATAAAAAAAAAAAACGTTTTTAAAAAAAGTGTAAAAAAGTTTTATGAAAAAGCCTAAAAAACCTTTTATTGAACTGAAAAGATTAACTAGTTTACATAAAAATAAAATAACTAAAATGTTTCTATACTTAACAGAAAAATTAACAGAGTTAGTGTCATGAAATGAAATGGTTACAAAAATACGAACGATATATTAAAATATTCTTTTTTTAGACTAGTGGGCCAAAAAGAAAGTTTACTCTTATTATTAAGTATAACACAAAAGGTGTTATAACAGAAAAGGTACGTCGGTGAATAGCTAAGTTTTGTTGCTTTATACCCTGGCCACTGAGGTTTTCTAATTTACAAATACTCCACACCCCTCTCTAATTTACAAATACTCCACACCACCCATCCACTCGCAACCCCATGTCTGTATGTTTTAGAAAACAGAGAAAAATACAATGATGAAGATGGAAAGTTTGCTAGGAGCAGGAGACATGTGAGACTTGGAAGAAAGAAATATTCGAGAAGGTACGTCCTGTAATTGGTTTTGTGTTTGATTTAGGGTTTTATCATTTCATAGTCAATTATATAAAAACACCTAAATTTAAAAGTTAAAATTAGGGCTAAACATGAAATATCCAATTTCCGATTGATTCACTGAAATTTCCATTAACAAAACTTCAAAAATCACTGGAAATCCACAGACTGTAGTTGCTTCATGGTAAAAAGTTAAAAGTAAAAACAGACCTAAGTGTCTAACCAAGACCAAATGAATAGTAGTAATAATTTATTAGAGTTGAACTGGTCATGAAAGTGGTAGAATTTGTCATAAAATTACAATTAATGGCCATTAATTGTAACATTTGACATAGTTAGTAGAATTGGTTTGATCATTAGGTATTCAATCAACTTTGGGCAAGGCTCATTGAAATAGAAGCTAAAATTGCTAAAATGGATACACAGAGTTTCCAAAACTAATATGCATTTAAATTTTCAATTTTCAATTTTAAGGATGACAAGGTTTAAATTTTGTTCAATCTATCTAATTGGTTTTGTGTTTGATTTAGGGTTTTATCATTTCATAGTCAATTATATAAAAACACCTAAATTTAAAAGTTAAAATTAGGGCTAAACATGAAATATCCAATTTCCGATTGATTCACTGAAATTTCCATTAACAAAACTTCAAAAATCACTGGAAATCCACAGACTGTAGTTGCTTCATGGTAAAAAGTTAAAAGTAAAAACAGACCTAAGTGTCTAACCAAGACCAAATGAATAGTAGTAATAATTTATTAGAGTTGAACTGGTCATGAAAGTGGTAGAATTTGTCATAAAATTTCAATTAATGGCCATTAATTGTAACATTTGACATAGTTAGTAGAATTGGTTTGATCATTAGGTATTCAATCAACTTTGGGCAAGGCTCATTGAAATAGAAGCTAAAATTGCTAAAATGGATTCACAGAGTTTCCAAAACTAATATGCATTTAAATTTTCAATTTTCAATTTTAAGGATGACAAGGTTTAAATTTTGTTCAATCTATCTAATTGGTTTTGTGTTTGATTTAGGGTGAAATCACAAACAAAGCTTTGGGTTTTCTTTGATATGAAGTTTTTGTTTGTTTTATGTCATGTCTGAGCTTTGAGGCAGTGTGGTGTTTTGAGTTCTGTTTTGGGGCTTTGCAAATCAGGCAATGACCGTTGCTAAACAAATTTATGTTGTTTTGTTGACTGTGTTTATCTTGATTAGAGTATGGAGATCATGATTTACTTTATTGCAAAGGCATTTTCTTTGAAATTCTAATTGAATCTTAACACAAGCATGACACATATGTTTTAGCAAAGGAAAGGGAAATACAAGAGTTTTAAGGAATTTTTTATACCTTTGGATGGCTTTTCTAGGCAAACAATGACTTTTTAAATGCCAAAGAGAGAACCTTTTTTTACTCTTCTTAAAAGATACAAAATTTTAAAGTTGTTTGATATTTTGGGTAAATGATGATAAACTTGACACGTTGAACTACCAAACTGGAGTAGTAATAGCCATTTTCTGCAGCACTTCTATCCAAAAAAGAAACAGTTGAAATTTTTTTAAACTTTCTTCAATTAAATAAAAACTTTATGATACTTTTTGCCTTTTAGGAGAAAGAAAACATTGTATTACTCACAATAAGCGTAAGCAAAATTGCTTACCCGTGTTTTTTTTTATGAATTATAATTTTTCAAATTCAGAAAATAAGCTATTACTGAAATTTCTACCCAACACTTGATTGAAGCCCAATGTGTCAATTCTAGGTATACGGAATCTGCGTTTCTTATATGACCAGATATGATTGGCCATTTCAAGATCATATTATATGAACATAACATATTGGTGTTGCCTTGTTGGTTGTAGTTGCATTACAATTGGGAGGCAATAGATCTTATGTTTGACAACAATTGTATATACACTTTATTTATGGAATATCACCAGTTCGCTGTTTAGTTTCTCGGTTTATTAATGAATTAGAGATCTATATCCGTACATTTTGTTATGAAATATTTTCAATTTTGGATATCATGGGAACAATTTGGTAGTATTAATTTATTGATCTTAAGAGACTAAGTAAGCCATTTAATTTGATATAGGTTTTTTTGTATAATTGACTATGAAATGATAACCTTAGAGCCATCTTTTAGCTATTTCAAAGAGAGACAATTTGTATGAAAGTTGAAACAAAGCTTTGGGTTTTCTTTGTGATATACTTGGCATTTTATTGTGTTGTCTTTGGTTTTGCTTCTTCGGCTCCTTTACTATTTGTCTAAAGTTCAATTTTTCCTATGCAGGAAAAATGTTTTAAGTTTGACCTTAAAATCTAAAAAAAAACATATTTGTGACATTAGATTATATACAACTTATTTACACATCAATAACTTTTAGTTAATTGCCTAAAGTCTGTAATTTTTTCTTCTATATCCATACTGCAGGTAACCATAGCTCTAGCCTCTTGCACAATGGTATCGCTTTACTCTGCCTATGATCTCCCGAAAGAACAACAGAATCTGCAGCAACACGCCAGAAGTGCTAGAAGATTAGGACTATATTTATGGAGGTGGTAAAATCCTATGGTATGTGTTCATTTAATTTTTTTTTTGTCAATTTCGCTTGATAGTTATTGAAATTATGTGATTTGTAAAAGAAACAAAACTATGACATTGGTTAAGTTATACACTTCCATATTATTGTTTATTTTACCACACTGATGATTTTAATTCTAGACATTAACCTAATCATGATATATTAATTTATTTTGGGATCGTGACGAAATACCCAGCGCAACGCGCGGGGGAGAACAATCTAGTTATACTTATATGGGAAAGCGTATTTAATAATAATGTATATAACTATATATACTATTTACTGTGAGAAATGTATTCTATGGTATAGTTAATTAAACATATTCAAAGACAAAGTGATTATGGGTTTGATATCATAAGGTATAATCATAATCATATACCAATCAATAGTTAAACCCAAAAGGGGACAAGCATATCCATTCGGATGATCTTTTATCTCATGAAAAAAAAAATCTAATGTGATTATCAGATGTGAAATTTGGGGCCAAACTTTGCTTCTATAAAGCAATCCCTAAAGTTTCATTTCTCATGCTACTTTTAATATATTGTATGTTACATGTTGGGTCAAAAAAACCTTACAATAATATATATAAATTTTTATATAACTTATCATTTTCTTGCAAATTTTATATGACAGAGGCATTTTAAACAAGTGACATCATTTTCGGGGGGTGGTCCCTTGTTTAGTAAGTAGCGATATTTAAAACTTAATAGAAATGTAACCAATTTTTCAGAGTGTTTCAATTAAGTCATTTAAATTTTTTATATCCCAATTTAGTTATTATGTACTAATTGTTGGCTTAATTTGGAATTGCAACAAAGAAAAAAAAGGAAAAAGATGGCAGTTGAAATTTTACTAATTTTATTTGATTCAGTAGTTTTTTTTTTGGAATTTATTTGTTCTATTTTTAGGTTGTAATTTATTCTTAGTTTAGAGAATTTATTTTTGGAGTCAAATTCTTTTTGATTTAGCTTGGTGATTAAGTTAGTATTTAGTATAAATATAAGGTTTAAGGGTTATTGTAATTTGTGGTTTTTGTTCATAATAAAATTTTAAATTCTTAGAGTTGAGATGGTTTGTCTCCTAAAATTCGTTTGTTCTTCTGTATATAACTCGATTCTCAGCCTTCACTAATCCTATACATTTTACATGATTAACATTTAAAAGTGCTGATGTGATTTTTTTTTAGTTGAGACAAAAAAGAAAAAGTTTAAGTGACTTAATTGAAACACGAATCACATTGAACCGGATGTCCTACTAATGTGATTATCCTTTTTGTTTTTGAACGGCACTAGCGTGATTATTCAACTCGTTTCTATTAACTATAACAAAATTATTAACACTCATAAATGAGTTTAGGTGAACAGTAACAACATTTGATTTGTGGGCTTGGCGGCGTGGACAGCTGTTGCTGTTTCATTTTGAAGAACTCTCCGACGTCCACTACCATATTCTTTTAGAAAAAAAGATATGTTTTCCATTTTTTATTATAAATCATGACAACTTTAAAAAAAATTAACTGTTGTAAAGTTACGATTTTTTTTACGTCATATTTCAGTACTTACAAAACTCATATAGTACCAGTCTTTAAAGCATTGTTGACATCACAATTGCATTAGCATTGTCTTTTTCTTAAAATTTTCATTTTACAACCTTTATTTTTATCAGCTTATTAGTTTTTTTCTTTTTCTTTAACCAATTACTTTATTACCCCTAAATTTCAATAAAATTATCTTACAACCTCTTAATTTTTAAAAATACGGTTGCGACGTGTTTATTTTTATCTACGTTTCGGTGTAAATTTCATTCGAAACGGAGTTGGGCGTAATAATTTACAAGTCATCAAATCGTAAACGTTATAAGAGTTATCAAAGCTACTTCAATGTTTTAATTTTTTTATAGTTTTTTTTTGTTTTCCACTTACAACTTTTAAAATATGATGTTTTATAAAATTTCAAGCTTGACGTTACGACGTGTCTACTTTTATCTACGATTCGACGTGAATTTTCGTAACATCATTTTCAAACCAATTAGTTGTTTTAAACGCTTTTTTAAACCGTTTGGTTTTTAAAACCATTCAATGCTCATCTCCAAATATACCATTGCAGGGTTCCTCTTTTTTAATTTATCTACGTTACCGTCACAATGTTTACAATTTCTTTCATAAAAAGAAACCAATTGTGTCCCTACCCAGTGATTAACGTACATACACGTACTACAACCCAGCCGTAGCTAGATTTCAAACCCAACGAGGAATGCGTCATTATAATAAAAAAAAGAAAATGATTTACTCTTACAACTTTTAAACTATTTACGTTTCGATGTGAATTTTCGTAACATTATTTTTAAACCAACCGGTAGTTTTAAACGTTTTTTAAACCATCGGCCCATCTCACAATACACTATTGTGACGTTTTTTTATCTACGTTTAAACCGACCCGCCGTAATTTGTCGCCAGCATGCTTATTTTTATATACGTTTCGCTGTAAAGTTTTTTCGAATTACTTCACTTTCGTTTAGAACAAGGTAACTTTTTTTTACTATCGAATATACCGATGCAACGTGTTTTTTTAACATCACGTGGAATGTACCGTCTATATTTACTTATTTTTATCTTTGTTTTGAGCCCGCCGCGGAGAGCGATGGTAACCAACTAGTTAACTAATACAATTAGCATGTTGGTGAACAGTGTTATCTCACGTAAAAGATACATACAGTTGCTGTATGTAGAGATAGACAGAGAAAGGGAGAAGGGGTAATGGCGGAGGCGGCGGACCAGCGATTGTCGCTCAGCCGACGGAAGCCAGATGCGGAACAACCACGGCCGCTCGGCGTGGCGATTGACAGACCAACGATTGCCGCTATCATCGCCATCTGCAACATGACGAGCAGAAGATGCTTCACCCAATTTCTCGCATCGGCCTTCATCTTCTTCGTGTTATCGTCTTTGTCGCTGTACTCGCTCTTTATTCGATCAGTTTCAACCTATGCTTCACCTCACGTCTCCAATTCCTGCAATTTCAGATATCTTCTCACGACTTCAGGTGATGTTCTTCGGTTACCAATTTTTTTTTCTTCTACGACCATGTGGGTTTTGCTATACACTTTGTGGATTCAAGCTTAGTGTTGGACTCAACTATTTCTTCTACATGTACACTTCCAATTTTAGGGTTTTTATTACTTTTGGGGGTAGACGATTGAAGCCTTCAGAATATTAGTGGGAGTTTATTTGATTTATTATAACTTTACACTAGACTGTTATTTGGTATTTTTAGCATTTCTGCTCCTGTTTGTTGTATGTTTGCACATGAAGGGGGTGTTTGCGATTACTTATTAAAAACTACTTTTGACTTTTTATAAAAGTAAGAATTATCTACTTTTTCAAAACAACTTTTTCACCCTTTTAAAAATGACTTTTTCACCATTTATCCAAATGAACTTTTGACTTATTACCTTTTTAAAAAAGGTAATAAGTTAATAAGTAGTTTAAAAAGTAAATCCAAACACCCCCGAACTTTTGATTTCTGCTCTTGTATGTCTGCACATGAACTTTCATTATTTAGAAAGAAAGAGTTTAACAAATGAAAAACGATGTAATGTACCTTGAAGAAACAGTCAATAAGATCCTTGTAGCTTTCTGACGTCTCAACTTTTCTTATAGGAATTGGAATATATTCATAGATCTCCTAAGTTTATTCAAACAGACCTAAATATAACTGAACTAACCGTCTTCTGAAGTCTAGAAGACGGTTGGTTCGGTCACATTTCTAACGTTGGGGTCTGTTTGAATAAACTCAGGGGATCCACCTATTTATGGATATCCCGTTTGATCTTTAAAAGTAACATGTTAACTATGATAAAACTGAAACCCAATTTCATACATTAGCGGGTTAACTATGTTCATAAATTTCGGTCATGCAATCATTAAATCTCATCTCATCCGTGTACCCGCTGGCCTTGAGCTCAAAATTATACTACTACTTATTCTCAAGTGTCGATGGTGACCACTACGATTTTTTCTTTTTTTTACCTCTTTTTATTTCACTTATTTATATACGAGTGAATGGCCATACATTATATTCCTATGAAGAGAAATTCATAATTATATTATACTACTACTTATTCTCAAGTGTCGGTGGTGACCACTACGATTTTTTCTTTTTTTACCTCTTTTTATTTCACTTATTTATATACGAGTGAATCGCCATACATTATATTCCTATGAAGAGAAATTCATTATTAAAACTTATTTCATTTAAATATCATAACACTCAACTTCATACTTTAGTTAAATGGTAAAACTCACATCTTCACTTTATAAAGTTTAACTTTGGCTCCCATAAATTTTTCAAGTTTTGAGTTACCCACTTGGTATCTATATATAATCTGATTTTTCCTTAATAACTTTCGCGTTTGTTTATTTATTTATTTTTTGGTTGACGTCCTGGTGCAAATGTTGTTAAAAATAGAGTCGTATTCAAGATAAAGTATTTTTTTAGGTATCGACTTAAAACTGTGAAAAATTAGGCAAAGACCGACTGAAAAACATCAGCACCGTTATGTTAATTGTCTTTTATCTATGTTTTGACCTCCACAACCGAGTTGTCGTAATTTCATACGTTTCTTTTTATGCTTAGCCACAATAATGTGACACCCTCAACCGTTTAAAATCCGCCTTCTGCCGCGGAGCATGAAGGAAGATTTATTTAACCACGTTTCCACGTTAATGTCACCACATCAGCCGTTTAAATTCCGATACCTGCCGCAAAGCTCGGGGAACAATTTCTAGTTATATATTATTAAATAGCTTTAATCTCATGTGTTATACGAGCAAAATGTTAAAATTATATTGATAAATATCGTCACACCTCTTTCGATCATTTCTCTTCACAAGTCATTTCGATCATTTCTCACCATTAGAGTTTTTATTGCCTATAACATCAAGGAAATACAATTATTCTATGTTTTGAATTTTCAAGTTAAACTTTATTTCCTAGCAGGTTCCCCGCGTCCGCGCCAGTTGTCGGGCCGATTGTTAATAAAATTTAAATGAAAACATATGTGCAAATATTAATGTTTACATATTTGAATTTTGTTTTCATCCTTAATATATGTAATACATTTTTACACGTGTAAAATATATATACATAAAGATTTAAAAATTTTATGTATTGGTATTTTTTATCTCGTGTGTAGTACACTGGTTATAATATTGGTTGGCATTGTACTTCATGATTAATTATTGATAAATTATTTTTTAAGTAAAGCTTATATTTAATAATTACATAATTTAAGCAATTCAAATATGTGAGACATAACTTCAAATACATTAAGGTGGTTTAAAGGTCTCTAATGTATGAATTCAAAATCAATTTTCAGTTATAATCATATTGATTGAGAATTCAAATTTTGAATACTTAATTGGGGATAAATAAGGAAAGTTTGCGATATATATGGTTTAACGCATCCTAAATCAAAGTCCTCAATTCAAAATTATTTTTCAGTCATACATACATTCAATATTAATCAATAATGAATATTCATAGTATTTTCGATACATAAAATTTATACATACAATCAATATTTATACATACAGATTTAGAATATTAATTATTTGGTAAACTAATTCAAAACTACAAAAAAAAACATAATCAGAATAAAAAAACATTATTACAAAACGAATGAATCTTGAACAAAGGACTGAACCTTGAAGATTGAGATCAAGCAAAACAAACAAAATCTTAAATTAAAAGGTTCTGATTGCATATAAAAAAACAACTAGAAAAAGGTAAAAAAAAAGATAAAAGATTGAACCTTGAACAGACTGCTGAGATGGTTTTCAAACTTGGTTTGGATGAATCTTCGAAAGCTGGATAAAACTGAAATCAAAATCTTAAATTAAAGGATTCCGGTTGCATATAAAAAAACAAATAGAAAAAGGTAAAAAGATAAACGATTGAACCTTGAATAGGCGATTAATTGAGATGGTTATCGATCTTGGCTTGGATGAACATTGAACATAAAATAAAACTTTATGGTTTACAACTTCTTTGTTGAAGAAACGAAAAGGTAAAATGAATATTCAGGGTAAAATTTGGGTTTATATGGGTTGAGTATAAAAGTTGGGTTATTACCCGTGATATAAAACAAATGGGTATGAAATGGTTTTTGGGAGAAAAGTTGTGTAAGAATGAATGTGGTTATGACAAGTGATAACTTATTTAATTTTTTATTAGAATAGGGATAATACTTCAATTCATTCAAATTTAAGATGATCTATACTTTGTGTTTGATGGGTTTTAAGCATGTGGTTACAAAAGAAGACATATTAGTGGGGTGAAGCAATTTAATTAATATTGACGATATTTTATTTGTTTCCGAAAACCCAAGTTAAAAAATCATATCTGATTTGAACATGAATTTTAAATTTATCTTTTTGTAACATCCACACATTTCAGTCCTAATTTTTATTCAAATTAAAAACAAATTAATTTAATGTTTTGATTTTTTTTTTGATTTTATAAACATTAATTTAAAAACAAACAAATTAATTTAATGTTTTGAATTTGTTTTTTGATTTTTTTTTTAAGATTAATTTAAAAAAAAAAATCAATTTAAAAAAAATTGGAACTTTCACTATATGAAATTTTCTTTTATGAGTTTGGGATTGTGGAGTTTTTTTTTCCTAATTTGAAACTTTTAGCAAGCATGCAAATTTCGGATATCCGTTTAAATATCCGAATCCGTATCCGAAATTTTGGATTCGGATAGTGAATTCCACTATCTGAAATTTTCAGATATCCGACTTTAAACACTCGTTTGCCATGAACGTATGCATTGCATGGTCCGTGACGGATCCGCTCACGGGCGGAAATGTGGGGTCTTCAAGTTTTGCTTTTTTTTCATATAATTTTTCTTGTTTTGCTTATTTATAATTTTCTTTTTATTAATTGAGTCATGTAAATTTTTTAAAAGAATCTGTAAAATTTTGAACTTTGATAAGCTTTTAAAAAGTCTAGAAACTTCTAAAACTTATACGATTTTGTAAATTTTGCAAGAATTTGAACAAAAGTAAGAAATTTTTTTAAAATAAAATTAATAAATTTAAAGTAAAATTTAAGAATTTGTAAACTTTTTATATATTTGTTATAATAACTAAATTAGTTATGAAAAATAAATAAAAAATATGGTAATTGTAGAAAACTAGAATTGTGCCCATGTGTGTTGCGATGTGTTAAACCGTAAAAAAATTAATGTACTCGAAAACATATAAAATAAAGTCATAGGAAAACGAAACCATTAAAAATGTTATTGTTTACGAAATAAATAAACGTACTCAGAACTATATATAAAAAAAAGCATAAACTTTTACGCAAACTCATACGTTATAGAGAAATAACCAGTAATATTCCAAAAGCCATTAAGAAAAAGTAATATTCCAAAAACCAAAACCGTAATAAAGCCGGTAAAAAGAAGTTAACCTGTAAAAAATCAGAAAAAGAAAGTAAAAATGTTTAAAAAAGGTAAAGTTAAAAATTCGTAACGGTATTACACGCATGTAGCTATATAACTTGTACACTATCATGCACAACTCTACGTGTGCCACATCACGTAACTTGGTTGGTAAAAAAAAGAGAAGATTTTCAATGTATAAATGATAACTTTATTAAAGTTCATGGGTTGTAGTATAAATTTGTGAAAAAAAATAAAATAAAAAAATATTTTTTTAAATTAAAGGGCTTAAAATAAATGTGCTTCAAGGGTCTAAGTATAAAATCCCACAAAATCTAAAGTAGCTGACATTAGTCAATGCTGTGACTACGTATTGTATACGTCGCCTCTTTTATTTTAAGAATTATAAGTATTTGAATATAAGAATGATTGATTATGAGAAGGATAAATTGTGTAAAAAGTTTGTGAGTATTGATGAGTTTATTTAAGTATCCTTGACAAAAATAACATACAAATCAAAATTCAAAACCAATATCGTCAATTGAAACAAAAGGGTGAAGCAAAATAATAGAATAATATTACAAATAACGAAGAACATATTTTACATGTACCAAAGAACATACAACAAAACATGACAATAGTGTGATCCACCTAACGAAAGATCAACATTCATATTTTATTTTATACTAAGTTAAATCTCGTGTATTACACAAGTTGATAAAGTATAATATTATATACTTTGTAATAAAAAAAATTGTATTTTAAAAAACTCGTGTATTACACGGGTTGATAAAATTTAATGTTATATACACTTAGTAATAAAAAATTTATATCTTTAAAAACTTATATATTACACGGTTTGAATACATTAATTTCTATTTAATATAATTTGACTTATATCACTATTTAGTTAAAAAAACATAATTAAATTTAAAGCTTCTTAAAATAAGAGATAGTTTAAATTAAATGTGCTTTATTAGTATAATTAATATTTTTTTCTTTAAATATAAATCATTATTAAAAAATGTGCATTTAATAAGAAAAAGATGCGGAAAAACAATGATAAGAAGAGATGTGGAAGCGACACGTGACATCAATTATTTTTATTTATTATATAACATAGATTATTTTACACATTTAAAGTGCAATTAGATTTAATAATTTACATATCTAGCCCACAAGTTTGACAAAATGTCTATGGGTAGCTTTTGCATTTAAATCTATAATTTTAGCCTCCTAATTTAAATATTTCCCCCTTTTTTATAAATTTATTTACTACTTTTGCAAGGAGCTTACATCTATTATTAAGTAAAGTAAGGTAACAAAGTGTAATTCTCTGAAAGTTGAGGGGGAGGATTTAACTACACTAAGAAAGGTCCTCCACAGGATACCTATCAATGCAATCAAGCCAGGGGTTGCCTCCTGCCGGCGGTTCTATGGTTCGAATGGACTTCCAGACGGTGCTGTTGCATTTAAAACCAGACCCGAACCCCAATTGCCAGACCCGGTCACCCCGTTTCACTCGTCCCTTGGCCTCCAGGTACGCGAGCTCGTACCAGATGCTACTAGAAGACATGTTTCCGAATCGGTGGAGGGTGGCGCGTGATGCTTCCATGTTCATGTCGCTGAGCCCCAGGTTGCGCTGCAACTCGTTCAACGCCGCCTTGCTGGCGGCGTTGATGCAAAAGTGTTCAAATGCTAGCCTGTAGTCTGGAATGTAGGGCTTGGTGGCAGAAGAAGGTGCACTGTAAAAAAACAAACGAGTGTCAAATGTTTTTAAATATGGGTTGTGCTAAACGTAACTCCTTCTATTATGTTTTAACTAAATCATGTAAGAACTTTTTAGATTTATAGGGGACTTTAGGGATTGAATTTTGTTTGTAGATGAATTTTAAAAAGATTTTGGCTTCTAGTTAATTACTAGTTGGATAAGCGGATTCAACCGGTCTGCTGGTTGGACACCGGATTCGATCAAGCAAATCTGCTTCTTGCTCACATGAATTTCATGAATCCGTTTATCCAACCACCAGATTAGTTGAATCCACTTGTCAAACAAACATATTAACCAGAAACCAAAATGCTTTAAAAATCACATACAGACATAAATTAATTACCTAAATACCCTATAAAATTTGTTGTATTAAGAAAAAGTGCTTACAATTGGCTAATTTGTTGTACCGGTGGCGTCAGATGAGATGATTTTCCGGTGCCGGAAAAGTACCTCTTGATGAGGGTGGAAAAGAAGAAGAATTGCTCGGAAAACGGAAGTACTAACGGACTTAACGTGGTGATATTGGTCTTAATGGCGTCACCTCCTATTTCCATTAAATCTTTACTAATTTTCAATCCTTTAAATTTCTGTGCATCTTCTTCTTGATATATACTCCTAAAGCTTGAATCATCAGCACCTTTATGCGTCCTAACAATGTGTTCAAGCCTATACTTGCCTCGGCGGTAGTCACGGCGGCGATTAGACATCAACAAGGTGGAGCAACCCATTCTAAAGAAACAGTTAGGAATAAGCATACCCCGATCACGACCGGGGTACCAGTTATAAGCAACCATCTCCGTGCTCACCACCACCGCGAGGTTACTAGGGTTCGCATGAAGCATGTCGCGTGCTAAATCCACCGCAATAACCCCGGCGCTGCAGCCCATCCCGCCTAAGTTAAAGCTAAGAATGTTTCCCCTCATCTTGTAGTGGTTGATAATCATCGCGGACAACGATGGTGTCGGGTTGAAAATGCTGCAGTTTACGACTAGTATTCCTATATCTTTGGGACGGACTCCGGTCTTCTCGAAAAGCTCGTCTAGTGCTCCGAATATCACCATTGATGCCTCCGCCCTGCCTTCTCTCATGGTCGCGGTTTTCTCGGGCGACATTATGGATTTTGGGACGTAGGTTTCGTCTCCGATCCCGGAGGATTCGAGGATTCTTTTCTGGAATTCGAGGCTCGCTTCGTCGAATTTTCCTGACTTTCGTCCGATAAATTCCTCCTTTGTTACCTGCGCGCAGGTGAATTAAATATAATTCTGTAATTATGATAAGATAATTACAATAAATCTTATCTATGCAACGCCGGCAATTCTAGAAAATAAAAAAATAAATCCTAATTATGATATAGACAATTATAATAAATCTTATTTATATAATAAATTATAAATAGTATATTTTATCTGATCATAACTAATATATTCTATCTAATAAGTACATGTAACAACATACCAGGATGTTGTATGTATGTGATGATGATAAAATTGATACCGACCTTTAGATCATCAACGGGTTTGAAGCATGCAAAATCAACCAGATAAATGGATCGAGAGCGGGAGAGGATATACAAAGTGAGAGTGAAGGTGAATACGACGAAGAGCGCAAGAACCGTAAGAAGATCATAGCCGCCAGTGTTGTCGGAGATCGTCCTCCACAGCTCCTCCCTGCCGAATCGTTTGACCTCCACGCCAAACAAAAGGAGCACCACTGGCACGGTGGCTAAGTAGATTCCGTGGTTGATTAGGTAATGGTATCCAAGCTTAACATACTTAAGCTTGACAGACTGGACAAAGTCCGGTAGGCGACGACGGACCCTGACGGAAAAAGTAATGGATCCGGCGTCAGGACCGGAGGGTTCAATTCCCCGGTTGACGATTTCGGTGGATAGAAGGTGGTGTTCTTGTGTGGGTGCCATGTGTGATGGTGAATATGGGTGGTGGAGATACGTGGGGGTGTGTATTTAAGGGAGTTTGGAAGGAGTAAATGAAGTAGGGGGGATAGAAGCAGTTAGAAGAATGGAAGGTTCATTAAATTGGTAATTGTATATGGTTGGGTGTTATGTATTTGCATTGAGAAACTTTTTTTCCCAACAAAACTGGTTGTTGAAGACCAACATGCATTTCTTATTGAGTTATGGTAAATAATCATCTAACCCTAATCAAAAATCAAAATATAACCTGTACGAACAAAATGAGTGTATCTTCATATTTTAGTGCGCCCAGGCTAGGGTTTCGTATTCGCGGACGATCAGATGATCTACACGATCAAACTTTCTATTAATATGAGTATCTAACCTCAGCGTATCTTTGAGTTTGAGTTTGAGTTTGTTTGATTTCATTTATCATTTATGGTTTGTAAATAAAGCATAAGTATTTTTGCACAATAATTTGTAGGTAAATTAGTTGGAATGAGAAAGGTGGTTTGGAGCGGTTTTTGTGGACTAGTGTTATCGAACTTAACTACATTATATCTAGAATTTTAACTTCTAATAGAGTAGCCTCTATGTCTTATTAAAGAAATTTCTAGTTTTTTTTTGTAAAATATGTATAAGAAATCTAATAATTTTCTTAAAATAGAAGATTTACTTGTGGAGATAAAGATTTTACTGATTTTTGTTAGAAAAAACGGAATAAAACAAGAACCAAAAAACTAGAAATTGTTGATTTTAGCGGCTATGAATTTGCACAAATCACCGCCTATCTTTTTTTAGTAACAAGTCTTGCTTTTTTTATATAAAAAATACTAATTTTATTAAAAGTCTACCTAGAGGTGTATAAACCGGGTCCAAAATCCAAACCGGTCCGGGTTTAAAACCGGGTCGGGCTGCCCAAACCGGTTGGACCGGGTTGGGGGACGAACCGGATCGGGTCACGACCCGGGTTCAAGGAACATCGAACACGACCCTATCAAACCGGATCGGACCGGCTTGGCCACCAAACCGGTTCGGGTCTTAAACCGGTTTACCCGGTTTTTAAAAAAAAATACCATTTAGATTTGTTTTGTGGCCTTTTTTTAAACTTTTTTGTGTTTTTTTAACTCCATAAATTAGTATAAATACTTATTGGTTGTACGGGTTGAACCACACAATTGAAAGTTGTATGACGAGACGAAGATTGCAAATCCGAACAATACGGATAATTAGTTGGAAAAAAATACCATCACAAATCGGGTTATATTTTAATATAAGTTGGTTTACCGCGACGGTATTATTCGAGGCGTTATCAAACGATATTGAAAAAACTTTATTTTCTATTTTAAAAGTTCTTATAACTTTGTGTAAATATAAAATAAATTGTCACCGGTGTGGGGGTATCCAAACATATCGAACGCAATAGTACGTTTCATCATTTGTCAACTTTCCGGATTCATCCAATGAGCCGTAACGCAAAGGTAAGAATCCGGCAAGTTGTGGGGAGCCGACCAAACATGACAAGTTAAATTAATACCGGTTTTTAAACTTTCAAATTCTTTTATTATTTCTAATTTAGTTTTTTTTCACATATTTATACAATCTCGTCTAAGAGTAGCACGACTTACATGAGTGTAGTGAGGTTGGAGCGTTTGTTGAATAATCCGAGCCAAACGCTCGTTGTCAAAGTGTTTGAAAGGAAGACCCTTTTGAATAACAAAATGCGCCATCCTCTCTCGAACCAAGTCAACATTATACGTAAAAATAGAACCTTCGTTCGTCATACTTGTTTGACCTTGTGAAGCTTGAGCCTTCAACACCGAACAATAGTTTTTTTCAATGTGATTCTTCAAAGTTGTATTGCGTCTTTTCCAAAAAAATGCCCGTACAACTTGCACCGAGCCTTAACACCACCATTCGACATTTCGCATAAATCGAAATGTTGCCAAACATTGGGATTCCTTGTTGTAGGAATGACCCGCATAACCGTGGGAGCATTAACACTTTGAGAAGCATCACCAATATTAGATTGTTGAGATTCATTTGCAATTTTGAGAGGTTCGACTTTCGAGTGTGAGCGTTTTTAAGAAATAATAGCGTTTTTGAGAAATGAGAACGTTTTAGAATGGTGTGGTTGAACCAATTCAACCTACACCTATTTATATAAGTTTGGGGGGTCCAAAATACAAAAAAAAACCAAAAAAACGGCCTGAAGACCGTTACAACGGCTATAAAGCCGTTGAAAAGTGCAGCTCCAACGGGTCGAACCGGTTTGGAACAGGTTTGAAAATCGGGTCGGGTCTGGAACCGGTTTGAGAATGAACCCGGTTCGGGTCAGGTTACGAACCGGTCACCAAAAAAAAATCAGAACCTGGCTAAATACTCACGGGTTAGATCGGGTCTTGGACCGGGTCATTTGAAACCGGTTTTTGTGTAGAACCGGGTCGAGTCATAACCCGGTAAACCGGTTTGGAACCGGTTTAACTGTACACCTCTAGTCTACCCAAGCAAAATAAAAGAAAAGACAAGCACCAAACACAAGATATGGGCCGGGCCCAGAGCGATTATCAGAAAAAGACCCAAGCCCAATGTACAAACACGTATAGGCTATACTCTATACTATAGCATACAAAACCCAATTACTCAAGCCTTCTACTCGTCTGTTTCATCATCGGCCCGTTCCGGTAACGCACCAAAAAACCGGTTTGATTCAAACCGGTTCCAACCCAGTCGTATACTAGTTCGTGTCTTCGCACCCCCAAACCGGTTTTAACCCGGTCCAAACCGGTTTTAACTCGGTCTGAACCGGTTTGTATAGGGTTTGATGTTTTTTCTCACAAGCTGATTTGTGCCTCAAACCGGTTTTGTAATTCAAAAAAAAAAGCAACCAAACCGGTTTAGTAAAAGAAACCCGATTTGTCTACCTCTAATCGACACATATCTCATTCTGTGTGTACCGTTGGAAATTAGGCCTAAGATTACGAACACGTAATTTGATCTCAGCCAATATCGACTCTTTTTTTATTATAATTTTTGACCTTCTTTTTAAATTACATAGACCTTAACCATCTATTTATGATAAATAAGTCTTACTAATTCTACTCAAATACTACTCTCAATTATAATCTAGTACTAATTCCAACAGACTAATAGATAAATATAACTTTATCTAAACATTCAAACTATTAAAAAAATACTAATTAATTAACTAGTTCCGGATCACCTCCTTCAACTTTCACGTTCTTCCAAACCGACCCCTTTTTTTTTCGTAAAATCAAGATTAACTCCTTCATGTACAACTACAAGTGTTTCTCATAGGTTTTTTGTTGAAAGGTAGTTCAACTAGTGTCTCAATTTCAAACGTCTCAAGTGTTCTTATCAGGGTGTTTACGTATTCGTTTTGATGAGATCAAATTTCTTTTTTAACAACTGCAATATTATAAGGAAACTAACAAGATGCTAGCAAAAATTTATATAATACATAAGGCAAAAGAAAAGGGGAACCACACCAATTATCCCAACTAATACTACATTTCTTTCCTCTACCTATAAACCCGTCTTCGAAGTAGAGCAAGTACCCGATCTAAAGACTAGGACGTTTCTCGCCTTTCAAATCCATGAAAATGCATATTGATCAATGAATATGAGTTCATACGACAGATTTATATAAAGTTCACAATTATTTACCAAGAACGGATTTTAATCGAGGTGCATAGGAATATCCTATAATGATTAATGTCACGTATAGTACGTGCAACTTGTATAGAACTTCTTCCAAGCGATGAGTCTAAGACGATTGATATAGGTCGGTTGGGGTTGTCGGGTTCAACCATTTAAGAATTTACACAATAATATGTCTTAACAAACAACAAAAACAATATCCAATACGTATGTGATAAGGCTATTATCATTGGCCTTCAAAGTCTTTGATTTGCAACTTAGAGAACTTTTTTAAAGAGGTAAAAATAATGGGTTGTATAAAGAATAAAAACATATATATTTTTAATAAGGGTTAAAATGGGTCGTAAGTTGTACTTTTTAAAAATAATTTCTAACCCATTTTTATTTTATAAAAGTTATTAATGTAAAAAAATATGATAAACTAGTATCATAAATTAATACTATTTTTTAGTAAAAGTGTTTTAAAGTCTTTTACACATTTAAATCATTAGTGGCAACTTTTAATTCTATGGACCTAATTCACTCGTTCTTTTATAGTTAAATAATTTAGCTTAAATCATTAGAGATAAAGTACAGAGTATAACGTGTTTATAAGTAATTGGCTTGAAATTGTCACATGTTCTCGCAAACCTACTAAATCATACATAACTCCTAACAAAACACAACTCCCATCTATGTGACTTGAAAAGGTTCACATGTTGATAGTACAT
This sequence comes from Smallanthus sonchifolius, assembly GCA_023525975.1. Classification (NCBI taxonomy): domain Eukaryota; kingdom Viridiplantae; phylum Streptophyta; class Magnoliopsida; order Asterales; family Asteraceae; genus Smallanthus; species Smallanthus sonchifolius. The sequence continues at coordinate 14,473,885 of CM042027.1, read as the reverse complement.
TTTAAGTTGATATAAGGTTCAACTATTTTGAAGCCATAAATATGCACTTTATACGGAAGGTATAAAGCTAGTAAAAGGTATTAGATATTTAGTGGTTTGTGTGCCTTTGATATTCAATGTTTTACTAGATGATGTTTTATTCTCATAATGTTGTCGATTATACAAGACAAGACGGCATGTTTGAGACGTGTTGCATTGAATTTACTTGAGACAGAGAACTGCATTATTAGTATTGTTATGATGGTTAGGCAAGGCCGGTCCCGAGAATACTCAAAATGTTTTAGGCCCGGGACATGTAAAAAAAGTGGGCCCCATAATATAAATTTATATTGACATAATCAAAAACTACAACAAACGATTAACGAATCATACATAACGATTTTGTTATTTTTTAATAAGTTTGAAAATCTAGTGAACTTTTTTTTAATTTATAAATTGGTTAATAGGATAAATGGGTAATACAAGTAGTGGGCTTTTTTAATTCCTAAGTGGGTTAATAAGATAAATGGATAATACAAGTTGAACCTTTTATAAAAATATCTATATATAAAATATATATATATATATATATAAATTTTAACAACTACGGGCCCTTTAGGAGACCGGGCCCCGGACGGTCGCCCTCCCCGCCGCCCTTGTGGTTAGGTCTATGGTCTGGAACAACGAATCGGCCGTCTTAGAGGTTTACTGGTTGAACCATATCTAAAAACAGGGTGACGTCATAAATAATATAAAATTATGTACATAAGTACAAAATGTAAAAACATTTTGTGTTTTGACGTTAATTTATAATTTTAATGACATATGAAGACTTAAATAAATAAAATATGTAGCATGAAATACTATATTAATTAAAAAAAATAAGGTTTTAAAGGAAAAAAATTAAAAAAATCCACCCCGATCATACGGTGGTAACCAGCCGGTTGGGGAGAGACATTAAATAATATATATATAATTTTTGTATTTAAGGGGAGGGAGACATTTGAAAGTTTGTAGCAAGAGAGGTAAATTAATGTAACTAGTTTAAAAAAACTTGTTAATCTCCAACAAAAGGTTTTCATAATAACTAGGAAGTTTGCATGTCTCGCGTTGCGGCGGCGTCGAACGCGACGAGAGTTTGGTAGTTATCGATTCGGCTCGTCCATGGGTATAAAACTTACATTTTAACACATACTTGCTATAAGGTAAGATAAAAAAACACTTGAAACGCTGAAAAAAAATAAACAACCCCATAGCCCTCGCTCCACGACACAGTGGACCAATTTTTACAAAAAACTAAACGCAGACGAAAAAATAACATTAAAAAACATAACCGAGAACTAATCCAGTGTACCAATTTAAAAAAAACTTAAACACAGACATAGACGTAAATATTAGTAAAAGACAAATCTAAAAAAATCCACAACGCACCATCGCTTAATAATGCAAAACAAAACAAAATATTAAAGTGTAAACGACGCCTAAACTTTATTTATAAACGCAACAAAATTCCTTAGAGTTGATCTTCAATCTAGTATCTAAACTTTACATTCATTTATAAAAACAACAAAATTTAGTTGGTATTAATATATCTTTTTATTTACTTTTTCAATTTATGAAAATTATTATATATGATTCACATAAAAACTTCTAGAAGAATGTGAAAGGGGTAGTTTCCAGGTTGCACTAAAAACATTATTTATTCAAAAAAAAAAATAAAAGAGCAAAAAACATTACCATTACTATGTAGTCAAGTGAGGCCTGAAGTCTTAAGAGGTTGTGGTGTAGTGATTGAGGTGAGGTCTAAAGTCTCAAGAGACCCGGGTTCAATCCCTGTCACCACCATTAATTTCTGAGGCATGCAAATGAGGCCTAGTTCTTAGGCTGATACACCAGGGTTTTACCCACGCCGATCCAGGGTTTGAGCCTCGGCTCTCCCTCAAGCCCGGAAGGGGCCGTATTGAGTGGGATTTTTCCTTGGATGCTCTCCAACTCTGACGCCAAGTGGGCCTGGTTAAAACAACATATTGGCCGGAGTTGGACGAGGCTCTCCCATATGACCGGGGGGTGCGACGTCACAACATTCAATGTTCGCCGTTCAAAAAAAATTACTATGTAGTCAAGTGTAAAAGATATCTCAGCAACGATTTCAAATAGAATACTCATTTGAGATCTATCTACTTTAGCTTTCTTATCTTTCGAAATATTTAGCTTTGATTTTCTACATTACCAACACTAACACAAAACCACCACCACCACAACACAACCATCTGCACGCCACCACAACAACACCGCCACCACTACAGCCCCACCACCTAACCATGGTCATCGCCAAAACCCTCACTGTCGCCGAACACAACACGGGGACACCATCGACACGTCTCTGTTTGTCCTCTCTCTCTCTCTCTCTCCCTTTATGTTTAAATTCTCTCTCACTCTCTCTCTATAAAACTAAACTCTTTACCAGATCCAACACTCTCCACCGGCAGGAGGTCGGCCGACGAAAACCTAGCCGGCTCTTCCTCTCCCTCCCTCTCTCATATACCAACTTTCTATCTCTATAGAGGTCGGGCCTTGGGAGCAATTTTTTGAAAATTCGGGTCAAAGAACAAATTGTACGCTGCTATTGTTGGAAAAAACGGTTTAAAGCATGGGTTAATAAAATGTCGCCACGTTGCCCAACGGGCTAAAGCCACGCAGCAGCCACTATTCTTACTGTTGAATTCCTTTTGTAAATCAATATCAATATCAATATCAAGGAGAATGATCGCTGCAATTGACGAAACACAAGATTTTCAATGGCTATATACCAAAATATTACTAAATAAGATTAAACACAAACAGGGAGGAATAGTAACCCATCCACACATTTTAGGCCACGTCACCTTTACTCTTTTTTTTTTTTTTTCCATTTTCACCCTTTACTATATTTAATTTACGTTTTTAACCCGTTTAAATTTTTATTAATTTCGTTTTCCTTTAATAACTCGTTCGTTAACTTTTTTCAAAAAACGGAGTGCGAAACTCTTTTTTCAAAGAACGCAGTGCCGAACTTATTATGAGCGAACACTATCATTGCCGGTATTGGTATTATCGGAACTGGTCGTTTTCGACGAACTGAACTGGTAATATTTTATATTTTTCCTATTTTTTATTTATTTTTATGTTTCTTTTTTATTAACATTATTTTTACCATTGCGCCTACGTTCTCATTTAAATTTTATTAACGCACGGCCCGACACCCGCCGCGTAGCGCGGGCAATACCAACTAGTTATTATTATTCAACAAAGTAATTATATGAGTTCCTAACCTAGCTATATAATATTTAATTTAACATTTTCTTTAGTGAACCCGTGTAATTCACGGTTTCTAACCTAGGTTTGAGGGTTTTTCAATGGAATTTGTCTTTAAAATTGGATCACCACACAATACCCTTTGATAATGGAACAAGACTCCATGTCAAATCATTGGGTAATCGTGTTATGGAATAAAGATTATATTTGGAAACTACATTGATCATCGCACTTTCATCCCTATAACTGACTTAATACCTTTCGACAAGAGAATTCCGTTTAAATTTCAAAGAAGACAATTTCCAATTGTTGTATGTTTTGTAATGACCATAAGCAAATGTCATGGACAATCACTTTCAAGGGTTGGTTTGTATTTGAAAGATCCAGTGTTTACTCACGGTCAACTGTATGTTGCATATCAAGAGTTAAAAGTAGAGATGTACTCAAGTTATTAATCTTTGATAAATATGAAAAAGTTTGTAATACCACTTCAAATGTTTGTATACAAACAAGTGTTTTCAAATTTGTAAATTGTCATTTATGAAATTTATTTTCATGTGTTTTTAATGTTTTCATTACTCTCGTCAATATATATTCTTAATGTTTGACTATATGAAAAATTATCAATAGATCATCAAATGTTGTATAAAATACATGTACAGATATTTATCAGCATAATATTAAAGTTTACACTGTATAACACATGGGTTTAAAGCTAATTAAATAATATATATAATTTTTGTATTTAAGGGGAGGGAGACATTTGAAAGTTTGTAGCAAGAGAGGTAAATTGATGTAATGATCAGTGCAATTGATGAAAAACAAGATTTTCAATGGCGTGAGTCTAAAAAGCCCACTCACATCCCTTTTTTCCTCAGTCGTCACTTCAAATACCACCCAATTTCTTCTTTTCTTGACTCAACACCATCAATAAAGCATCAAAAACTCATCCTCACTACCACTTTCTTCTGCAAGTTCCAGAACATTCAACCTTTTATTGGTTTCATAATTTTGAATACCCCTTTCTGCAATCTCAATACACAAAACCCCTTTTAATTCTTTATTCTCTTTGTGTACCAAATTCCCCTTTCTCCAACCTTTTAAAAACCCCAATTCAAGTTTCTTGATTTTTGATCACTGTTTCAAGATTTTAAAAACCCATGTGAGTTTTGAAGAAATCTTGAAAACCCATCTCAGTTTTGGTGTTAAAGTATTGGATTTAGATGGTTGGGGGTGGTAGAATGGAGGTGGTTACCACCAAGGGATGTTCAAAGATGTATGCTGATGTTAATTGTAAAGTGGGTTCCAATTCTTTTAGAGATTTTCAACCTCCACAAGTGTCAACCTCAAATTCTCCATTTTCTGGGCTGGTTATTTGTGTTTCTGGTTTATCTAAAGGTGAGTCAATCTACCCTTATTAATTATGTCTTATTGTAATCTTTACTTGTTTACTTTGATCTCCTTGATTAGCTATTCAGTTTAAATTAGCATGATTCTGTTTTTACCTCGAAATTTAAGAATTTAGTATTTTTGTATATTTTCTTTTCATATGTATTTTCCTAAACAAAGTAAAAAAAGGATCTTTCTATCATTTAGGATAAATATAAGGTTTTAAATCAACATGTTTCTGTTATTACTTTGAAAGGTTTTAAATCAACACGTTTCTGTTATTACTTTGAAAATTTAGAATTTAGTATTTTCATATGTATTTTACTAAAAAAATATAAGTAAAAAAAGGAGGGGTTTTTTTACCAAAAAAAATAAAAGGAGGTTTTTTTTTTAGCCGGGAGTCTTTCTATCCCTTAGGATAAATATAAGGTAAACATGTTTCTGTTTTTACTATGAAATTTAGGAATTTAGTAGTTTTCATACTTTTTGTATGTATTTTCCTAAAAAAGGGTAAGAAAAAGAAGTTTTTTGAGTCTTCACCTCATCCCCGGACTAGGGGTGTAAACGAGCCAAGCCCGGCTCGCGAACTACTTGAGATCGGCTCGATAAAAACTCGAATCAAGCCGAGCTTAAACGAGCTCGAGCCTAAATATAAGCTTGTTTAATAAACGAGTCCATTATTTTATATAACTTTTTAATTAATATATTAAATATATATTTATAAAATAATAATTAGTATATATAAAATTATGTAAAAATAACTAAATAGTATATATTATGTTATATATAAAAACTATATTAAAAGTTATATAAAAATAATTATAAATATATATAAATTAATTACTAAATAATAAACGAACCAATCCCGAGCTTTAGAAATCGAGCTTGGCTCGACTAGGCTCGTTTACACCCCTACCCCGGACCCTACTGTTAGAGTGGGACTCTTGCTAGGTATGTTTTTTTTTCATATAACCCAAATAATCCGTTTTTCCTTTAAATTTGTATGAATGGGTCTAAGTTGGATTTGTTAGGCTACGAAATTCGTTACAAATTAGGGGTCAACCTGATGATGGTTTTGGATCTCTTATGTGTTTTTATTCTATCTGCCATTCTTGTTAATTTATATGAATTAATTAACTTTTGTGGATGGTTTCATCTACTTGTCTTGCATAATATTTAGAAAAAGTCTTGCTGGCGAAATCTCACTTTTTTTATATAATTTATTCTTGATGTTGACTTATAGAAGCAAGAAAACAAGTGATGGATGCAACTGAGAGATTGGGTGGTCAATTCAGTCCCCATTTTCATCCTCAATGTACACATTTGGTGGTTCAAATATCCTTTTCCATCTTCAGTTTACTATTTATCTTGTGGTTTTCGGTCGATTTTCTGTATACAGTTGCATTAATTATTTATCTTGTGATTTTCGGTCGATTTTATGAATAATGTAATGAATACAAAATATAATATCTAGTCTAATAGTTATAATCAGTTGCCACCAATTAAAACATGGTCATTTGAAAATTACTCAAATACTTGTTTCAAATCTTGTAAAATCTTAAGCCCTTGAAGACCACATACCCTCAGCTTAAGCTGCATTTTACCTGGTCCCACTGGTTAGTAGTGTATTGATGGACTCCGTGAGTTTTCCTTAACAGGTTCTCATGGTCTAGCAAAAAGAAATCTTGTAAATTCGTTACACTCTTTGTCAAATACCTAAAATACCCTTCAACAAGCCGTTTTAACAAATCTTTCGGACCCAAACCAAAAATATCAGTTTAAATGAAAACTTAACGCGTATCTACAGCTCCATTGAACTTAAAACTGAGCATGTATTAAAGCACAGGGCGAAAGAGGGTAACTATATCGTTACACTTGGATGGTTTGTCGATAGTGTGAGAAGAAACGGTAAAAGAGTTTATACTTCTAATGCTTCTTTATCTCCTACTAGAAATTATTTTGTTATTTAAATTAAAATCAATCTTTTTCATGTGTTTAGTCAGACTGAACGAATCGCTATACGGTGTTAAGAGTGTTGGAGAGAATCACATGGCTAAGGAGAATTTAAACAGGACCGGTAGTGGGAACACTTGTCATCCTGTTGCTATGCTTGAAAATGTAAAACAGTGTAACCTGATCCCAAAATCAAGATTACATTCATTAGAAGAGCAAAAAAGAAGAGGTTCCATTTTTTCGGGTCAAACCTTTTATGTTGACCCGGATGTTTCTGCTGAGCTGCGGAACAAGGTATTGTTGATGCACAACTTACATAATTAGTATCGCGAAACAGTTAATGATCAAAATGCTAATAGTTGGTGCATTACATAGGTTGTCAAAGCTGCTATTGAAGAGGGTGCTATGGTAATCAACCAATGGTTGGTTGGTCATGATGCATCTCATGTAGTGTGTGAAGGTTCTTCAGTTCAGAAATATCTTGGCCACTCCAATAATCTTGTTACGTTAACTGTTGTTGAAAATCATCGGTGGACTCAGAAATTTTTTTCATGCTAAAAACTTTTCATGGAGGGCAATTGGGGGACGATTACAAAATTTTATGGGGGGCGATCATGATTTTAACGTGCATATAACACTAAAAAAAAGTTTCATGGAGGGCGGCTGCCCCCATTACTCTATGCATAGGTCCGCCCATGTTGAAAATTTACATGCATGATGTATTTATATGTTTTAAGTGTTTGGTAAATGGTGCATCTCAGCCTCAATGGGTTCTGAAGACTGTGAAGGAGGTTCGGACACAAAGGCTTGTCCATTTGTCTGCTGACTTGACACGCCATGTAGGAATGATGCTCGGGAATGTTTCTCGAGATGAACAAAATTATAACAAGAAATTAGGCCACAAAGAGAACCAAAGAATCGCGATCCTTGCAAAAGAGGGGGTAAGGAATAGACGGGGAAACCGTATGCAGGTAATATCATTCGGTTTATATTGATTTTTTAGCCTTTATGATTGTGTTTGATGAAACCGAGCATCAGGTGAAACTAGAGTTCGTTTTATGGTTGCAGCTGGCGGGTCAAACATCAATAAAACCATTAGTCCGAAGCATCCTTCTTGATTCGATCAACTGGACCATGTCTGAGCCATCATCAACCGTGTCTATCTGTATGGACTCTTTTAGTTTGGATGATGCAAATGAAAGTATAAACGGACCCGATGCTTGTTTTGTGAATTTCTTACGACCATTGTCAGAAAGGTTAACTTTTACATCATGTTCTCTTGCACGTTGCGTTGATTCACTTTTTAATGATTCAAAATGGGTACAGGCTCAAACGGGTCATGTTTAGTTAACCCGCAAACATTTTTTGTCTGCTTTTTTTAAACGAATTAAATTATTTTTGTATTCATGTAGGGAAAAGAACGAGTTGGTTTTTGGGAACCACTTCATCACAATACTGTTTCCTGTGGACCGGTTGGGCGAGATGGGCCCCAGTTCCAGGACGTTTTTCAGCGATACAGGGTTTAAATGTACACAGTTGCTAGATCATATTTACTCATTTTATCAGGTAACTAATTCCCATGGTCATATCTAATTATCTACAAACATTAATGATAATTTACATAAAGATAAATATTTATTGTTTATGTTATATTTAGGAAAGCATGTCAACATCCGAGATAGAGTTAGCCATCCACACTGATTCTCGGCATGCTGACAATATTCGGTCCATGTACTCGAGCAAAGAAGCTGCAGAGTATGGTTTCTTGAAAGTCAAACGCATTGACTTTTTAGGAAGTCAAAGAATCTTTAAAATGCTGAAACATGTACCTGGAAACTCCGGTAATAATGTGTTCGAGTTGTTGACTCGAGCATAGTCAATGAACATTATAACACATTGACAAAAAAATTATCAGTTATATATTTTTTTCAAGTTATATGCAGTATCTTGTTTCTCAAGAGATGCTTACACACATTGACAGTCACAGTAGCAAAACTGCAACTACTGCTTTGGCTAATTTGTGGTAAAAGCAGCAATACATCCAAGGAATCATACAAAAAGGAAATAATGCATTGCCTGACATGACTGAAATATATTAGAAGTCTATTTCAGCTATACATATAACCAACAGATTTCTAATATATTTCAGTTAAGTTTCCTGTACTTTTTCACACATCTTATAAGGTAACTGCTTTTCTTGGTCATAAATGATGAAATTACATAGAGATAATTGCTTGACTATAAAGGATAAAATCGCATAAAGATAAACTGGTTTCTTTTACAATAGCATAATGTTTGACACAAAATTAAAAGACCATTTGAGATCAACAGATAACTTTCTATATCCCAATCTATATTTACGTTGACCAAATAATGGAATCTGTTGACTTTCTACTCGATTATGAGCTTTCCAAGTCTCTGAAGCTCATAGAGCGTGAGTAGAGCAGCGGAGTCGAAAGAACTCTTCTTATCTGCACGTGGCTCACCCGTTAATTCAATAACACCACAATTTGGAATAGTCAAGCTTATGCGAGACTCGAAGCTACTAAACGCTGTTCTTTTATCAACACCTTCACCAATTTCAATCATAGTTCTGCAAAAAACATGATTCAGTTTCAAATAAGAATAAAACAATAAGAAAAGAGGTTTCTAAAAATGATTGAATTGAATGTTTATTAACTTTGACTTTTGCTCTGATGAAGTCAAAATAGGCATTGGCCACTGCATTTTCCTACACAACTCATAAAGTGCAGTTCTTGGTCCTCCCTTTTTTGTGTTGATTGATTTTAAGACTGCCATTGAAATGAACATAAAAATTAAAAAGAGATTGTGAAAGTTTTGTCCTAAAAATAAACAAATTTTCGAGATGGTTACCAGGGATTTCAGCTTTAGAATTTGATTCTTCCTCCATTAAACATTCATTTGCAATGGAGGTACGTGCACTTGGTAGAGGATCAAAAGGGGTTATTTCAAATCGGGTTGTGCCATTTTCTTTCATGTTTTTATCACCGATTTCTCCATCTCTATTACCTTGACCTTGATTCTTGCTTGAAATTCCTCTTTTCTGTGAAATGAAACAACATGAACATGTCAAAGACAAGCTAACAAGTTGTAGAAAATAGTGTTTTGATTTGCTTCTATTGTTGAAGTGCCAATAATCAGATGTTTGCGCGTTTGTTGGTTAATTTTTTTAAGGACTAATTTATAAAGAAGACTAAATATGGCATGTTGGTGAAAACATGACATTATGCAAAACAGGATTAGATGTTTCAAATTAGGTTAAAAGAAGGGGTGAATAGGAACCCGAACCTCAAGCTTACTTAACAACTTAAGAGCCGCTTGACCTCTTGCGATTTTACGGGTTGTACCCGAACCCTCTGCAATCAATAAAGCATCTTCAAGCTGCAACCTTAGCTCTGCTATTACAGACTCACCGTTGCTTCTACACGTGTCTTTGACGAAATAACCCCTGGAGTCGCACAATTCCATTAACTCACGTAAAGGTGGAAGCTCGAGTTTCTCTGGTGTGACGATTGGAGTTAATAGCATCTCAAATATCCTCCAAACTTCATCAAGATCAAGTTTTGTATCAAGTAATATGGCCCCTGCGATACTCTCCACTATGTCACCAAGCGCCTTTGGGCTTTTTTTCGTCTGGAGTGAGTTTGTATCGGTTGATGAGGTGGCAACAAACTTTACATAATCTGAAATCTGTGTTTGGAGATAGCCTGAACGATACTGGAGATACGGGTGAAGATTTTTTCTTACTGCAGCATATGCAAAATTTTCATTGTTTACAGATGCTGAACGTAAGTCGGTCAGTTCTCCGGGATCAATGTCATTGTGCTTATTGAAGAGATGTCGGGTGATAAGCAAGTCCAATACCGAGTCACCAAGAAATTCTAGCCTCTGCAAGAATAATATGTAAAAAAATGAATAAACAAATAAATAAATAATAGTCAAGATAACAGTTCCTAATCCTATAATTAAGAAGTAATTGATATACCTGGTAAGAGCATCCAATGCCTGGATCTTGATAAGATGCATGTGTGATGGCTTCCAATAACAAACCTTTGACCGCAAATTTATAACCGATATTTGACTCTAAACTTTGAAGAGCATCAAGTTTTGGGGTGTACGTATGAAGTGAAGCAATTTTGATGGCTTCACTGACACGTGATGGGTTGAGCTCACAGCTTATACCAAGCCATTTCATACAGTGCAGAGCACCGGTCAACCCACCACCCACAAAGTAAGCTCCAACAAGGGCCTCGACACAGTCAGATATGGTCTTTGAGCCCAGCCATCTGTGGCCCAGATCACAGCATTTCCCAGTCACAGCTTTTGGGTCTTCGGTATGGTATTTGGCATCAATAGGCACCTCTAGGGTCTCAACACCATGATCACATGGGCAGGGTCGTATTGGAAGCTGACCTGGCGCAATCCAGCGGGTAGGATCAAATGCAACATCTCTTATGTAACCCTGTAAACAAATTCCATACAGTATCATTGATCAAGGGTCAGAGATTGCTAAAATTAAGCAGTCTGTGTGTGAGAGCACAAGTAGATGTGGCGATTTTGACCAATTTACTTATGATTTATGAATGAGATCGATTTGGTTGAAACTTGAAAGTCACCTAAAGGGTTTGGTTAATGCACAAAACACTTTAAATTGATTATTCAGAACATATTACTTACAGTTATAAAATAATTTTAGACTTTTAGTAATCAAAATCAAATACTGGTTGTACAGATTAAGAACCTACATAGCATTACCTGTAACCGACAGCCGATTCCCAAATTATACAAGGTGGAATTACGAACTTGCAATGTTCGCCCAGAAGACAGATGTCCTTCATGTTTCTTCGGGTATCGAAGATAAAGATCACAGCTCACTGCATACTTGAGCACCGAATCACCAAGCAATTCCAATCGCTCCATTGAAAAGCTTTCATTGCATCTAAGAGTTGTGATCGCTTCCAAAATCTAAACGAGACAATAAATCACAATATTAAAAAGAAAACAAGCAGTTTCATCCTGTGTGTTGTACTCAGAGGCACAACCCACAAAACAGGACTGCTGATGTCAAAAGAACATAAATAATCACACTAAACCACTAACCAATGAGCATGAAATCTGTACGTCGGTCATATGGCCGGTGATCTCTGCACGAAGCTGGCTAGCTAACATTAACGACTCGAGCCGGTGCATTAATGATGGCAACAAATATAACGATTTCACAACATCAATCCTTGCATCGATAATAGCCAAAAGTTCAGGTGGTAAATGAGCATAACATCTCTGTCTGTCCGTATTCACCTTACAACTATCGGCCTTTATCTTTTTTCCATGTAAAATACCTTCAAAAATCAAGATATAAATCATCAATCAAGAAATTTGGATTATTGTTAAAATAAAACAGCATAAGGTTCAACAAACCTTCACCATTGAAGTCCACAAGAAGGTTATGGGCCCTATGGCTTTGCTTAAGCAGCAACATGTTTTGCCCTGGGTACACTAGGTTAATTCGATACTTCTGTTTAAAATAGTTTTTGAATGTTGAAAACTTTTCAGTATCTCCATCAAAAGGACTATGAGCAGTTTCATCTTTCAGAACCTCAAGAATAGAGTATATTTTTCCAGTATGAATTGCCAAAACTACCACATCTGTGACTTCATCTTTGTGAACAGATCTGTTGGCAAAATGAATCATACTTGTGCTTTCAGAATCTGTCATGACTGAATCCACAGTCTGTTTTTCAGCACTGAAAACAAAAGATTTCTTGACGAATTCCATCACAGATACGCATGAGTCAATCTCTTTCCAACTGATCTTAAACGGGTCTAGTGATTCTAGTGGCAAAAGAAGGTACATGTATGATGAGATCCACAATTTTTGGTCGGTTTCTAGTAGAAATTTTCTTGGCTCTTTTGATTGTTTGGACCCGACATACAACTTGGAGAATATCCCATTGAAGAATAACTCTTGGAAACACTTGCCTTTTGCAACCTAGTATAACCAACAACAACAAAAAAATCATTAAAAGTAGAAAAATGTCAAGAGTTACGGAGAAAAAGATTTGTCAACAGTTGGAGAAACATAGACACTGCACGGGCCCAGTAGCAGTATAGACTTCATTATGCAGTACAATAACAAAATTTTATTTCTTATTTTTATTTTCCGCATAACTGAGAGTTTTGGTTAAACCTGTTCTGCATTGAGATGCAATTTCACACATGAAGAGACTTTGCAGTTCACAGACTTTGAGACCAAGTACAACTCCATTTCAATATTGGACACATCATCATCAAGCTTTGATTCAAGCAAAAGAGCAAAACTTGAAAACTTAACTTCAACAATGCTACATTTTAAACTGATTTTATAAGCGTAAAAATCTGCACCATCATCAAGTTTATCACCCCAAGTTCCGGATACTGCTCGAATTGGTATTGTCCCATGTAATTCTTTCCTCTTTGTAGTTCCTATAATAATAAAACAACATAAAATAATCCAGATTCCATCAAAAGGCCTAAAGAATTTTCATTAAAACCATTATATTTTAGTTAGTGCATCCTACCTGCACCAGAAGGTGTTTCTTCGGTCTTTTTAGAAGATTTGTTCTCTGAAGGATCTTCACTATTAGGCAGTAAATGGTCGGTGAGTGCCCCCATTTGATGCAGATTTTTACAGGCCTCCAAGCATACAAGCTGCTTGGAAATTGATGATGACCTACAAAGACAACCAGTTATTTTTGAAATCAGCATTGTGCAGTAAAGTCATTACACACTGTCATGAATCTTCCAGCAATAAAAAATGGAAATTTGGTTTCGGTGTGTAGAACCTATGGAACAAGTAAGCTCTTTTAAAATTTGATAGGCGAAATGCAAATTTACATGCGGCAGTTTTGATTATGAATGGGTCGGATCAAGTTATGTTTCATCTCTGATGGGTGAAATGGGTAAAATCAGAAAGTTCAGCAGAAAAGGAAACGGGTCAAACGAATTGAAACTTGAAAGATTCACAATGTGTATTGTTAATGCATACAACCAACTAAATTCTTTTATTTGACAAACTATATTGTTATTCTAATAATAAACTTTTTATAATCACGTTTACCAAAAACTTAATTTATTATTTAAAAAAAACTAATGATAAGTGTTTCAGGTCAAGCCAACCCAAGCCTACATGTTTTTACTTGTACAAAAAATTGCTCATTTTGAGCTGGACCTGCTTTGACCGTTACCCAACCTGTCCAACACGTCCATTTTGCCACCTCTTGTAAAATATATGGAACAAGGTTAATAAAAAATAATCATACTTGTCAGCTGGGAGTTCACAATATCTTTTTATGAGACTGACACTAGAATCAGCAATGACAGAAGCTCCTGTTGCCTCAACATGATATGATTTTGTTTCTTCAAAATTACATGGCTTCACAACACATGTGTCAGGGTCTCGTTTTTTAGCATTATCATTCATGGAATGCTCACTTCGAATGATGTCAGAAATGTGTTCTCTTTGTTTCTCATTACCCCTGTTATTGACACATCTATACTAATAAATAAAGGTTTTCTATGCCACGTGTCGCATCCACATTCATTCTCATCATTTTTTTCCCGCTTCTCTCTCCTATTAATTACATCACTATCCAATAATAATAATATATTTTTAAATAAGATAATAATCTTTATATTAATAAATCTTATGGCATATTTTGACGAGGGTATGTATTAACAAATTATATTGTATTTCACGGGTTTATTCAACCCGTGTAAAACACGAGTTTTTAAAAAATAATTTTTTTATTAGTTAATATATAATATTATATTTATTTAACCCGTGTAATACACGAGATTTTAACCTAGTTTGATAATAAGCATATGAAAAGCAATTTACTTTTTCATGATAAATTCAAATTCTGATTACCTCTCAAGCATTATAATAAGTTGGGACCCACTTTGACGAGCCCTTACCATTGACTGAATGTTGCTACGCACCATTTTTGGGATATCGAAATGGATCACAGTTGAACATTTAGGCACGTCAATCCCCTCCTCAACATCCGTAGCAAATAGTAAATCCACCTAATTGAGGGTCATATTAAGTCATTTAAGATTCAAAGAGAAGGGAAAACCAACGAGCATTTAAATAGCCACATTAAAAAATACATCAAGAGAGAAACACTTCGCTATCAAAGACTTTGATCCGAAAAGAAAACGGATATAAAACGTCACAACTTATAACAGCACTAAATAGAAAAGAATTATATGGAAAACTATTTTTGAATTTTGCAAGAAAACCTTTCAATTATTTATAGATATAATAGGACAAGAGAGTACATACTCAAACTTAGATATGGCAATTACGATCCATTTACTTGTGAATGGGTCAACTAAACCTATGGTTTATCCCTAACGGGTCAAACATGTAAAGTAAAAAAAAAGAATAGCTTGAAAGGAAATGTGTCAAATGAGTCAAACGGATCGAGAGTCTCCCAAAGTGTATTTTAACTGCATAAAATATCCTAAATTCAAAAAACAGTATTTGTTATTGAAGTTATATAACTTTTGTAATCATATTTGACACACTGGTTGTTTTCAGAGAAAACTGAAAAATTAGGACAAGATGTCGGGTCGTAACCCGACCCGACCACTTACGATTTATGCCAAACACTATCCATTTTGACCCCCTTACTCGACCCACCCATTATGCAACCTCTATCCAAACTCACGAGAACAAGATAAATATACCTTCCCAGAACGAAAAGACTCAAGCGTCTCCTTTTGCAGTTTTGCTGACATTCCATCAACCGATGTTGCATCACCAGTCAAATATGAAACTTCAAAATGAGACAAATGTGGAACTCTCTTCAATATCATGTCAAGAACTTTAGCGGTTATAGTTCTCTCAACAAAAATGATGCAAGATACTTTTGTAGCTCCCCTGAAAGTAGAACCCCCAAAATAATTATTAGAAGGGTTAAATCTCAATTAACAAAGTACCAAAAGAAGTAAAATCTATATATATATCGGATGATTTACATCTCAAAAGAAAGATGCTAAGTTTCAAATTTGAGAAAGTAATTTATATATATGAGTGAAGAGATTTCCATTATGAAATGAGGAGTTACCTAAAAGACAAGAAAAGTTTAAAGAGTTGATGTAGTTTTGGTGAGATATAGCCAGCTGCAACCATCTTTTCAAAATCACATCCAGCATCAAAAATGTTTTCATGGCCTGAAAAAATAAAAATTGAATTACAATAACTCAAAAATTAATCATACCGTAGGATAATTCAATTACCCGACAAAAATAAAAGGAAAAGAAATTGGTATGAAATAACATACCATTTGGCAAAGAATTCTCAATTACAGATAATGATTCTTCAAGACAATATAAACACTTTGAGCAGCTATCCTTAAAGAAATCACATTCTTCTATGGCTTTCAGGGCATTCCGTATACAAATTTTAACAGCCTACAAAGCAACAAATCATATATAATGTAATCTTATAATAACTAATAAAGTGCCAAATATAAACAATAAAGAACAAGATTCCCTTTTGGAACTTTACTCATATAAACAGACCTCATAAGCACATAGAAGACCCAGTTCATCAATGCAATAAATAATCTTAGAGTGGTCATTAGACAGCCTCTTTCGAATAATATCATGTTTTTCATCAGTGTCTTTGTAATGTCTTTGCAAAGACAGTTGCATCTCAAACAGTTGCACTTCAAACTGAGGAAACAACAAGAAGAAAATAAGAAATGGATTGATCTAATTTTCAGGGTTCATTCTTATGGTAAAAAAAACCAGATCTTTCAAATATTGACCTCTAACCGGGAGGATTTCAGTTTCAATTTTAGATCCACATGGTCAACCTTGTTTGGCTGATAGAATGAATATTTTTGTGAAATGGAGAGTGTGACATGCTCCAGCTCTGTCCTGTTTTGTATTGTGTAAACCTGCATATTCATCAATTTTTTTCATCAAATTTTGTATTCTGAAAAAACTTTGGATTAAAGGGTTAAACTTGTAGAATGGCATATTACTACTACTACCAGAGAATCCAAGATACTTTCAAGTGCGGTTATTTGTGCTTCACTATCTCTAGCCGAAGAGACACCTAATGCAGTAATCATATTACAAAGATGCATATAATATGTTAATTAGCATAAACTTTTAAAATGTGTGCAAAAAGTTAAGAATAAAATATATAGAGAAAGATACTCCAGCTTCCCAACCCTCCTCCTCCATTCTTTAAAAATGGGTTGATTCGGGGTTTGGTCTCAAATGGGTCAAATCAAGGAATTTAGCTAAAAAGAAAAAGGATCAAACGCAATAATTTATTTACAAATAGTTTTAAGAAGTGAACTAAAAAAGTGTTTATCGGTACAACTCAACCTGGCCCGTGCTAAAAAACTACTTGTATTGCAACCATAGTGAGTGATGCATAGTGAGATGCAAGTGTTGAGCTAAACATGAATCATAGAACCCCCTGAATTCATAACTTGGCATTGTTATAATTAGTGTTAAAGTCTTTTAGTAAAAATAAATATATTGCTTAAGCATCCCAACGACGTACTAGAAGACCAAACTGTTATTTCGGTAATTATTTGACCCGTTCAAGTAGTTTTTCGATTGGGTCATCTGATGGGTTTGTTATCTTTTGGTCAAGACTATTTATCTTCTTTATTTTCAGTTTTGGAGTCTCTACATGTTCATCTTTATTTTCAAGTTATGGTAGATTAAATGTAGTCATTTTGTATTCAGTTTTACTGATACAATAAGAAACCAAAGGATAAAGTCTGATCAAGTTTTAGATCACAAAAATCCTTGTGTAGTGTGATTTTTTACTAACTGTTTACCAACACAAACCATCACCACTGCTGAACTCAACACTCCTTTACAACAAAAATATCTACCAATCGAACTGCTTAGGATTTCCAAACATTAATAATCCATGTGGGCCATGTTCCTCGCTACTCAGTGGATTATAACTTGCATTGTTATAATCAATTTTAAAAGTATTTTAGTGCAAAGAAATTATAAAAAATAAAAAGAAAAAACCCTAACCTTGTTTAGTCACTGGGGATGTAGTCATGCCAAAAACCTTTGGCTTGTTAACAGATTTGAGATAAAACTCCTTCATGATAAAAAGATAAAAAAAAAAACCACAGTAACATACTTTAAATCACAATCACATACATCCAACATGTTGTTAGAACTAGATGATTAATAATTACCTTCATTATGCTTGCATAAGGATGATTCCCACTAGCATGATGACACTCATCAATAATCAATAAACATATCATTTCAAAGTTCATAAACGCCTTCCTTAAGGCATCCAACAAAATTTGAGGCGTCATAACCATTACCTATGAAAAATAACAGGGAAGAAAAGTAACTTGAACATAAAACTTTCAATCGTTCACAAAAACAGCATTGAGAGATATGAAAAATAGCAGGGAAGAAAAGTAACTTGAACATAAAACTTTCAATCTTTCACAAAAACAGCTTTGAGAGACCAAAAACATCAAAAACTAACAAACAAACTTACTTGGTTTTTGTTGGTTTCATATTCCCAAATAGCAGCATCCCATTCATCAACCATCTTTCCATCAACATTTGTCACTTTACTCCCATGGTAGAAATCAATCAGGAGGTCTGTACTTTCCCTAACAACATTGAATTTCTGCAACACAAAATTCGACTTTGGAATTGAGCGTTGACCTCACAATACCCAATACTAATGAACAACTAACAGGAACGGCTAAACATACACCACCTGTAACTAACCGTACACCACTAACATCTATACGAGTCGTATAGCCCTATACAGGTTATACCACCCTCATACGGGTCGTATTGGGCTATACAAGACCTACACGGGTCGTATCGTACACACAATACGGGCCGTATTGCGCTATATGGGGCACAATACGGCCCGTATCATGTATGGATGCTGCTGATGTGACATGTCCAGAAACTGCAACTTCTTTGCATTTTGGGCTATACGACCCGTACGATGTGAAGGGATGGTTTAAGCTTATAAGCACCTACAAGTAACTAATAAGGTAATCATAGCACACCTGTTCAACAAGATCACGAGTTGGAGCTAAGATAATGATCAATTTCTTTTCAGATAATTGTTCTCTAAGAGAAAGTGCAACTTCTTTGATGATCATAACTGCTATCATATGTTTTCCGGCACCGGTGTCAAGATGTGCTATAGTATTTCGCCTCATAGCCACATTATACACATCTAACTGATACCTAAATTCAATCCAACAGTAACAAAAAAGAACGTCAAATTAAAATAAAATTCAACAATCAAACCCACACTAATCAACACAAATCAGAACGCAGTTATAAATATCATTCACATTTTTTTATATTTTTTTCGTATGAATTTAAGGAGCTTGAAACGCTTACGGTGTGAGTTGTTGGCGATTAGAAGTATCATTCATCAACGTTTCAAATTTTCTCTTCAACGGCTTGGTTGTGTGACCGGAGCTCTCAGACGACTGCATATTTCCGATCAATTTAGAATCAAGTGAGAAGAAATTGTGTGTGTTTTTGTAGGGAGAAGACACGAATTGTGTGTGTAGTTATTTTCTGGAGAATTCTGACAAATGATGTAGAACTTTGCACCGAAATGGCGATTAGGGTTTTGCAGAAATCGCGTGATAATATTTTCAGAAGGTGTGCAGGAATCAAATTTCAGGTACGATTTTTACTGCAATTGTAGAAGGGTTTTTGTTTTAAGGAAGCTTGCATGAACATTGAGATTCAAAGAAAAGAGTTAAGAGATTTTTTTTAATAAAAACTTTTATAATAATAATAATAATACTCGTTTTTATTAAATTCAACTAGTTTTTTTTCACTCGCGTCATTTGGTCGTTATCGGTTCAGCTGTTTACGGGAATAAAACTTACATTAAAACATGTACTCGCTATAGCATACGAATATATGGTACAAAAAAGGGGTAACTTTGTAAAAAAAAATAATGAAGTTTTAAAATTAGTTCCAATTAGACCAATCAAGTTTAAAAAATGTTCTAATTAAGTCAATTAGATTTTATTTTTTATTTAAATTATAGGTTTTAACATGTTTTTTAGTGTGTTCTTTTTTTGTTTCAATTAGAAATATATTTTTTTCTTTTTTTGATGTTGATATGGAATAATGATGTGGATTTTAGATTGTTTTTTTATTTTTTAATATAATTAACATGTTTTTTTTTCTTTTTTTAATAAAATTACATATATTGAAAATTCCGACCCACACATCTTCTTCTCCATAAGTTTCTTGACACATTTCGTGTTTCGATGATTGCTTGATTTGAAGGTTTAGTGACCCAATTTGAACAAAAAATGCATGAGTGACCTAATTGGAACACTTTTGAAACTTCATTACTATTCTATGAAGTTTTCCCTATAAAGAGTACTCGGTTTTGAAATAGCTCCATTTTCAATAAAATTTATACTGTGGCGTTTTAAAAAAAACTAAAAAACACCTATTCCTTTTTTTTTTAATAATGAAAGAAAGTTAATAAAGAAAAACGAAATTATTAGAAAATTAAACGGGTTAAAAACGTATATTATACATGGTATAAGGAGTGAAAACGAAAATTAAAAATATTTTGAACTGACACTTGTCACTCTCTTATTGATAGGGTACTATTCCCTCTAATACTTTTTAAATAGTTAATTAATAATAATAATAAAATTTTACTAGCATAAACACAAATTAATATTAGAGCCTCATAAGATCCGATTAAATAGATTGTAATTTAGACTCATTAGATCATGATAAGGTTAAGACACTTAGGTAGCGTTTGGTATGCATGAATGGGAGGTGGAATGGAATGGACGATTACGAGGGAATGAATAAAATGGTGTTTGGTTGGACGATGGAATGGAATCATCCATTCCACAAGGAATGTCATTCCCTCTAAATCCTTCAAATTCATTTCATCCACCCCCTTGTTTTTTTTTTTCATTCCATCCCCTCTTTCACCCTTCATCACCATCACATCCTTCTACTACCACGACCAACTACCACCCACCACCACCACTAACCTCCAACCACCAACACCGCCTCCACAACCCACCACCACCGCCTCCACCCACCGCCATCTCTCGCCGCCACCACCACCACCGCCACCTCCCACCATCGACACCACCCACCACCTCTCACCACCGCCTCCACCACCCACCACCCACCACCTACTACCACTGCCGCCACCTCCCACCACCCACCACCACCAACCACCACCCACCACCACCTCCCACCACCGCTTCCACCACCTACCACCACCTCCACCACCCACCAACGCCGCCGCATCCACCACCCACCAACGCCGTCGCCGCATCCACCACCCATCGCTATCTCTCACCGCCACCACCTTCCGCCACCGCCACCGTCACCACCACCCACCGCCACCTCCCACTACTACCACCACCACCACTGTCGCCTCCTCCTCCACCCACCACCACCACCTCCTCCTACTACCCCCACCCACAACCGCCCACCATCGCCGCCATCACCCACCGTCACCCACCACCACCACCACCGCCACTCACCACCGATTTTATTCCTTCGTTTATTTCTAGCCTACCAAACAACATAAAGTAATGATTTATTCCATTCTCTCATGGTAACCAAACAAGACAATGGAATGGAATGGTCCATTTCATTCCTTTGTCCATTCCATTCCCTCGTTCATTCCATTCCCTCGTCCATTCCATTACCCCATACCAAACAGACCCTTATTGACTTATTTAATAAGTAATAAGTTATAAGTAATAAATAAGTACTTACTTACTTCTTGAAAATGAAATAAGTAAATAAATAAGTTAGTTTATCCAAACACCTTATTAACTTATATAGGTTAATAAGTCAATAAGTATGATAAATAAGTAATGCCAAACACCCCCTAAATAGATTAATCATATTACCGTAAAAGTTGTGGTATAATCAGATAGAAAATTCAAAGAGATTAGTGGACCATTAAATGTATGTAAAAATGAACTTTTAATTGGATTATGTGTTTTGTACTATACAATAAAGCAGTTTTGTTGGTTATTTTAGTGTCATTGACTATTTAACCGTAATTGGATTTATAATAATAAAATTAAAAGGATTTCAAGTTAAATTATGATACAAATTAAGATGTGTGAAGTGTGTTTATATAAACTAAACTGAATCATAAACCCTTAAAGAATTGAAGTTTATAACGAATGCTAGAGTAAAACGTCGGTAAGCATAGAAGTTGTTAAACGGTTATTTTTAGCCTTTTACATCCGTTCAGATCTGATTCTTACATTAAACCAAATTTAGTAAAAGCATAATATATGTGAACCAAATGTGATCAAATTGTGCTAAGGTACAAAGGGTTAGCGTAGAAGATTGTCTAAGGGCCGGACTAGACAATTGTCAAAGTTCAGAATACATGACTGAAAATGGTTTGGTAGGTTCAACATGTACGCATAAACCACATTCCTAATCTTTTCCGGCTTACGAGAGCGAGTGGGTCGCCTAAGTATACCCCATTTAGCTTTTAAAACACCGAAAGCTCGCTCGACGTCTTTTCTTGCCGACTCTTGACCTTTTTAAACTTCTTTTTTTTTTATCGGTTGGATAGACGAACGATTTCACAAACATAGACCAAGTAGGGTATATACCATCGGTAAGATAATATCCACGTTTGTATTCTCGCCCGTTGACATGAAATGGACATTTAAGCGCGGTTCCAAGTTGTTCGTCGGTAAATAATGGAGATTGTTGTAGAACATTGATGTCGTTGTTTGAGCTCGGCGGACCACAAAACGCATGCCAAAACCACAAATTATTAGAAGCCACCGCTTCGAGCATGATCGTCGGGTATTGGTGATCACCTCGCATATATTTTCCACGTAGCCTTGTCGGACACATTCTCCAAACGAAATGTGAACAATCGATGCTACCGAGCATACCCGGAATGCCATGTTTTTCTTCATACGCGTTGTACAAAAGTGCAACGCCGTGGCTTGTTGGTCTTCGTAAGAACTCTTTACCATATAGTATAACTATGGCATTACAAAAATATTCTAGGCATTCACGTGAGGTCTTACAAGCCATACTTAAATACTCATCGTATTCGTCAGCAGGATTACCGGTTGCGAGTTGTTTGATCGCAGATGTGCATTTTTGTAACGCCACGAAACTCTTTTTCATCCTCTCGTCTAAGCCCTCTTGGAACCATTCAAATTCTGATTCTATATCCGCAACCATTTTTAAAAATAAACGTTTTGACATCCGAAATCTATCACGAAACGTACCTTTATCAAATTTTGGATTTTCGTCGATGAAATAATCGTTCATTAGAGTTTCAAGGGTTTGTTCACAATCACGTGGCACATATATTTTTTTAGAGGTTGCCGTGTCTTCTTCTTCGGCTTGGGCGACAATATTCGTCAAAATTGGAGACTAGACCCGCTATCGTGAAGAAATAGCAACTCGTAGTCATCGGATAATTCAGGAGGAATCAACAATTCGTGATACATTATAGTGTATATTGAGTAGAAAAAGAGATGAAAGAAAATTTTTTAATATGAAAAATATTGTTAGTTGTATGGTATTTATAATGATAAAAAACGTTTTTTTTATATATTCAATGCCCAACGGCATTATAGCCGTTTTTTTTTTTCACCTTTTCCATTCGGGTAGTTATACCCGTAAAACACAAGATCCTCACTCGGGTAAGGGGTCGGCGGCGGTGTACCCGCGCAGGTTCCACTACCCGATACCCTTACCCTTACCCGCTTGTGCCCTTTACCCTGACAATGTAAATACCTTATTTTCTATTCATTTCATTTTCCTGTACTTGTGTAATTATTAGTTTTTCCATAAAGCACTTTAACTTTTTGAACACTCAATACCGAAAAAGATAACAATAATAAGACAATACAATAAATTTTGTTTTTGGTTAATATGATTTTGTTTGAATAGTAGGAGAAATGATTCATATAAAAACAAGCCAAATTTGAGAGTCGAGTTCGAGTTCGAGTTCTTCAAACTTCTATTATGGTTGTACAGCTAAGGCGGCCCAACCTATTTCAAGGCTTAAAAAGTTTACAATATATTTATTTGTTTTAATATTTTATTAAAACAGATTAAATGGGTTCGAGCTTTTATTTTGTATTAGACTTTGGGTTAGGAAACAATTAATAGGATTTATAATTATTATATATATTAATAATCCTATTTTTTATTTTGATGACACAATTTGTTGAATAGCCGCAAGAATTATTTTTCGTTGACTTTTTGGTTTCTCTACCAAAGAAGCTTGCGACAAAAAAAAAAGGATTCTGGCGATCCCCGGTGTCACACGTTCTCGTATTTTGGTTCGTGATCTAGCATCGTTCGTTATACCTTAGTGTCTCAACCGGTTAATCATTAACCACTAAGATATAATTAATCTAAATAGTTGATTAAATATTTATTCCGTGTTCGTATGTTTTGTAACCCATATCATGTCGGGTTTTATTTAGTGTTGAATCGGTTTCGTTCCGCTGCGTATTAATAATTACTAAATAAATATTATTAATCTATAATTACTTATCAAACGTTTTTGATAACTAATCTAACTGGTCACCACTAGACAATACCCAACAGTGGTATCAGAGCCTTGGTTACGACATACGAATCGGATCCGGTCTTTTAACCGGTTATAGATTACAAACTTTAACTTATTTAAAGTTTCTGATCTAAATCTTTTTAGGCAATTTTTATTTATTTACTTTGGTCAAATTTTTTATTAATTTTATTTGACCAAAATGATTGCCTAGTTATTTGATTGTATTAAATATGTAAATCTGGCACGACTTGTCTTGTGTTTGTTTTATGTTTTGGTTTTATGGTTTTGGCCCATTTGATGGCTCAAAGTTGTAATAGGTTAGCTTTTATGTTTTGGCCCACTTTGATGGCTCAAAGTTGTAATAGATTAGGGTTTTATTTTTTTTGTATTATATATAAATATTGTAAGATAAAGACCCGAAGACAAAACTGAAGACGGCGACAGGATCTTGGATTTAGTGGGAGTTACACGGAACAACTAGTTGCATGCACGAAATCCATCCTTGTGATTGTTTGTGTGTTGTGACCCTGTGACCTAGTTTGGTCTTGCTATTAGGCTCTAGCAAGATCAAACACTTTTTCCTTAGCCATATGATTTACATATTTTTGTGTTTGCTATTGTGGTTGCTTTTATCTTATAAATGTTATAACGTACCGATCAAATACCAAATTTTTCACAATCAAATTAATAACAAGTTCTAAACTTTTTTTACAACTTGTGGATACTTTATATTAAAACAAACTGTTTGTTTTTAAAAATAAATGATAACCAATAAAGTTTTGAAGTTTAAACTAATTTTAAATTTTCAAAACGAATAACTTAATAGTTCATTTAAACTATTAACTTTTAATTAGTTAATTACACCGCGACAAACTTAGTTCTTAATATGTTATTTAAAATTAAGTATCCTGAGATGAAATGGTTCATCACGTTGTCACGATCTAATATATAGTAAAACTGGCTTTTACAACACACGTATGATTTATCATTTGTTGTGTTTGACTCTATTCGGTAAAACACTAAAATTAAATCACATATTTAAAATCTTTAGTCTATGTCATCCTACTATAACGAACACTTGGGGCATAACGTGAAACACCAGTGTTTGGAGCCACATCACCGCACTTGGTGCGTAACCTATCCCTCCTAGGTGCAAGGGTTTCGTTGACACATCCGACTCTTCCACATGTACCTGTACTAGGGCGACTATTACTTTTCTATCTAATACATGCCCCAGCTGTATGGAGACCAAAAGTGGGCATAGATGAGGCTAAACGTATCAATGCATAGACAAGAGTTGTCTTAACGGACTCATACTCGAGAATTGTGCATTTTTCACAATTGACAATTATTGTCAGTCTGCCTAAATCACTTACTAATGTTGCGTGCCACAGCCGCCATTACTAATTGATATAATCAGATTCTCTATTCTTATTCTATTCTTGCCATGGGTCATTAATATAAGAATCTATTACATCCAAAATACTAATTAACATTTAATTTGCGTATTTAACAGATGTCTACTGAAAAAGAATCCCACTCCTCCTTCTCTCTCAAGTCTTTGCTTGAGAATGAAAAACCGAATGACACCAACCTCATCTTGAACTCTCTCCCTAGTTCTTATGACAACTTCATAATTAACTTAAATATGAACACATGGGAGAAGACTATGCCCGAACTGCACGGTATGTAGGAAACGGACGAGACGAGCATATCAAGTGAGACTAATCAAGAGTTGATGGTCAAATATGCTGGTGTTAACAAGCCCAAAACCAAGAAAAAGGGTTATAATAACAAAGGTAAGAAGCAAGTTGTTGTTGCTGCCAAGCATGCCACCAACAATAACAAGCAAGTTGCAAAACATCCCCTCCCGAGGAGCGTCAGTGTTTTGAATGCAACAAGATGGGGCACTGGAAACGTAACTGCCTTGAATATCTGGCTAAGCTGAGATTGAAGAGAGCCAATGGTGAAGGCACATCTCCAGGTATTTCTATTTATGTTACTGAACTTTTCAGTGTCTCTAGCGACACATGGTATTTGATACCAAATGTGCTTATCACATCGTTAATGTATTGCACGAGCCTGAAAAGTGGAAGAAGCTGAAACAAGGCGACATGGAACTCATCGTTGGTGATGGGAAGAGAGTACCGGTTCTTGCAACTGGAACATTTCACCTTTCATGTCCTTCTTGCCTTGTAGTTATCTTAAATAACTGTTTGTTTGCACTTGGTTTAACCAGAAACATTATTTCAGTTTCCTTATTGTTTGAACAAGGTTTTAAATACGTTTTTAATGAAAAAAAAATTCTGCTTACTTAAATGATATTTTCTATTTTGAGGCTAAACCTCGAAATGGTATTTATAAGGATGATGTTCAAACTAATAATAACACAATCTTTCTAAACGTATCACATCTAGCATTAATGATACATTTCTATGGCACTGTAGACTTGGTCACATAAGCAAGGCCCGCATGAAAAGGCTCCAATCCGAATGGATCCTTGAATCCACCGGACAGGACTCCTTTGAAGACTGCAAGTCTTGCTTAGCTGGCAAACACACTAAAGGATCATTCACCGGCATTGGTGAACGAGCCAAGGATCTCCTAGGACTCATACACACTGATGTATGTGGCCCTTTCAGAACCATGTCTAGAAATCATGAAAGATACTTCGTTTCATTCACCTACGATTACAGTCGATATGCTTATGTCTATCTTATGAAACACAAGCATGAAACTTTTGAAAAGTTTAAAGAGTTTCAAAACTAAGTGGAAAACCAACTCGGTAAAACGATAAAGTCACTTCGATCAGATCGAGGTGGTGAATATCTCAGCATAGAGTTCATCAATCATCTCAAGGAGTGTGGAATAGTTTCACAACCCACTCCACCCGGCACACCCCAACTTAATGGTGTGAGTGAGAGGAGAAATCAAACCCTACTTAATATGGTTCGGTCGATGATGTGTAGAACAAACTTGTCTCACTCCTTCTGGAGTTATACTCTTACGACCACCGCTTGCATTGTCAATCTAGCACCGACTAAGAAGGTAAACAAGACTCCATATGAGATATGGAATGGGTCTAAACCCAATCTGTCTTACCTTAGAGTATAGGGATGTGATGCATATGTCACCAGCGATTCTGATGACAAGTTCGATCCTAGAGGCGAAAAGGTTGTTTTCTTCGGATACTATAACAGAAGCGGATATTATTTCTACCATCCTGATGCAAATGTTATTTCCATAAAAAAAGAAGGGACACTTCCTAGAGAAAGAAGTTCTTGAACGAGGAACTGGAGATAATATAGTGGATCTTGAAGAAATTAGAGAACCACAAACAATCGTTGATGAAGTCGGAGCGTCTGAACAACAAGAAATTGTTGCTGATGAATCAGACATAAACACAAGTATTCACAGAAGTGTAAGGGCTCGCAAAGAACCTGACAGATACCTATGGCATCTTGAGGGTACCGAAGTCCTATTAGTAGCCGAGTCTAATGACGAACCTACTAACTACAAATCTGTAATTTCAGATCCAGAATCTGTAAAATGGTTGGATGCCATGAACGCCGAGATACAATCTATGCGTGACAATCAAGTCTGGGACTTGGTTGAGCTACCCCCCGAATCTTGGACAGTAGGAAGCAAATGGATTTTCAAGAGAAAAACCGACATGCATGGAAATTTACACACTTATAAAGCACGGCTAGTTGCGAAAGGTTTTACTCAAACTCAAGGCATTGACTATAATGAAACCTTCTCGCCCGCTGCTATGATTAAATAGATCAGAATATTGCTTGTCGTAGCCGCGTACTATGACTACGAGATATGGCAAATGGATGTCAAAACCGCTTTCCTTAATGGGCATCTCTATGAAGATGTCTATATGGTACAGCTTGATGGTTTTGTTGATCCAAAATATCCTAATAGGGTGTGTAAACTGAATAAGTCCATTTATGGACTCAAACAAGCATCTCGAAGCTGGAATCTTCGTTTTGACCAAAAGATCAAAGAGTTTGGTTTTGTCAAAAATGAAGATGAGCCTTGTGTTTACACAAAGGCTAGTGGGAGCACTATATCATTCTTCATCTTGTATGTGGATGATATACTTATCATTGGAAACAACATCCCCATGCTTAACGATGTTAAACACTGGTTGGGAACTTGTTTTGCAATGAAAGATCTTGGAGAAGCAACTTACATTCTAGGAATTAAGATCTATAGGGATAGATCCAAGCGACTTCTTGGGCTAAGCCAAGGCACATACATAGACAAAGTCATGGCACACTTTCATATGGAAAACTCCAAGAAAGGAGGTGTTCTTATGATTAAAGGCACTGTACTTAACAAATCGTAATATCTTTCAACGGACATTGAAACTAAGCGTATGGAAGCAATTCATTATGCTTCAGCGATTGGTTCTATCATGTATGCTATGTTATGTACCAGGCATGACGTCTCATATGCTTTAAGCATGACCAGTCGTTTTCAGCAAAGTCCTCGCATTGCCTATTGGACTGCAGTCAAGAACATCCTGAAGTACTTGAGAAGGACTAAAGACATGTTTTTTAATATTTGGAGGAGTGGAAGAGGAGTTCACTGTAAGATGTTACATTGACGCCAGCTTCCAAACTGACCGAGATGACTCTCGCTCACAATCAGGATTCGTATTCACTCTAAACGGAGGATCTATCTCCTGGAAGAGCTCCAAGCAGAGTGTGGTGGCGGATTAAACCACTGAATCTGAGTATATAGCTGCATCAGATGCTGCAAAGGAAGCTACTTGGATGAAGAAATTCATAACCGATCTCGATGTGGTTCCAAGTATTCGGAAACCAATCGAGATATTTTGTGATAACACAGGCGCTATTGCTCAAGCCAAAGAGCCCAGATCTCATCACAAAGCCAAGCACATTCTCAGAAAGTTCCACTATATACGGGAAATTGTGGAACGTGGTGACATCGTGATAAGCAAAGTAGACACAGATCAAAACCTAGCGGACCCATTCACTAAGCCGATGACTCGGGAGAAGCATGATCAGCACAGAAATGCTACCGGTCTTAGTTTTGCTAGCGATATGTTTTGATTTAGTATTTGGATGTACAAACATTAAACAATTATACATTTTGAATTCAGTTTGATTTACTAGTTAAATGCAACTTTGAATCTTATAACTGCGTTTGATTTTAATACGTTTAATCCATGAATCTTGTATTCTTAATTATCCGTAGTCGATCAGAATCGTGGTAACGACTTTGAATTAAGACTATTTTGAACTTGGACTCAAGTAGTTGACTTCCAATTTCACAGACCTCATCTTGGGTGACGTTGGATGTAACTCGCTTCAAATCATCTTCATGGATTTTAATCATAAGATGTTTTGATATTGGTATACTCATTTAGTATCCTCTAACCTGAGATGCATACTAGAACTTTCGTTTACCAAGGACTGTTCTTTAATCACTGTCAACCGTTGTCACGTAACTGCCAGTCATAAAGGCATTGGTTGGGAACAGATCTGAAGTTCAGTTGGAGTTGTATGTAGTCGATAAGAGATTTTGTACTCTTACATGATATTTAACAGTTAGACATCGTGGCGCCCTCGTGATTCAAACTCGTGAAGTGTAAGGCCTTACCCAAACTGACTGTGTGTTTGATTGGACCACTATGAATCTTGAACGAGAACAATAATGATTGAAGGCTATATGAGAATGAATATAATCCATGTCTCATTTATTCAATTGATGTCTTTTATAGAAAGGATAGATGACGATTATTACCATAAGTCAATTGTCTTGCAATAGCAAGATGTTTTGGTTAATGACTTTAAAGTGTCATACCTTGTTAGGGGCAACCATGTGTAGCTAGAACACCGATGGTTGTCTGCGTTAAGGACTTAATCGAAGGACGTCCAAGTGGGAGACTATTGGAATTATATGTCCGGTCACGATTATTTAACGCTACTAACTAAGTTGTGACCCGTAAAAGTTACACCTAGGGCAACAAACATTAAATCCACTTAACCCGCTTAACTGGTAATTACGAACTGTTAGCTAGACGATATATTTTATATATATTCGTTACACGTGATTTATTATTTATACAAGTTTATAAATAATAAATATATTTATTTGTTTTAATCTTTTATTAAAACAGATTAAATGGGTTCGGGCCTTTTATCTCGTATTACACTTTGGGTCCGAAAACAATTAATATGGTTTATAATTATATATATAATAATAATCCTATTTTTTGTTTTGATGACACAATTTGTTGAATAGCCGCAAGATTTATTTTTCGTTGAATTTTTGGTTTCTCTACCAAAGAAGCTTGCGACAAAAAAAAAACGATTCCAGCCTTTGATCTTTTCGGCCAACAGCCCTGCCACCGTTCGCCGTCTTGTCCGGCAATCCCCGGTGCCACCCGTTCTCGCATTTCGGTTCGTGATCTAACATCGGTTCGTTGTACCTCGGTGTCTCAACCTGTTAATCATTAACCAATAAGGTATAATTAATCTTATTGGTAGATTAAATATTTATTCCGTGTTCGTATATTTTGTAACCCAGATCCTGTCGGGTTTTATTTAGTGTTGAATCGGTTTTGTTTCGCTGCGTATTAATAATTACTAAATACTTATTATTAATCTATAATTACTTATCAAACGTTTTTGATAACTAATCTAACCATACATGCCTAGCCATAACACCTCTCATATATTAAAAATCACAGCTCCAATTACATGACTAGCCATAACACCTCTCATATATTAAATAACTAGGTTACACGCCCGTATATTACACGGGTTGTATATTAAATATGATATAATTCATAAATATGTGTATACGTTTTTTCCGAACTTAATTTATAAACCTTGATACAACTTCCATTTGCAAACTGGAGAATAAGAACATGAGTATCATTAGAACTATATACAATATATTCAGACATTTCTTAAATGTAGTTTGATATACCATTTTCTAATTTAAATATAAGATACAACAAAAAAATTATATAATTAATAGGAAAGAGAGATACGGGAAAAAAAAGCTTGAGAATGAACAAAAGAGTAACAAATGTTGCACCAAAACCTTTATTTATCAGATAACATAGAGTATAGATAATGATTTTTATAATTTTGTTTTCTTAAAACGTTTTTTATTAAAAAAAAAGGTTTGTTCATAAAACATTTTTTTTAAATTGAACATTTCTTTTATTCTTTTTATATATTTTTTAAATAAATATATAACATTTCTAGAATTTGTATTAAAAACCACATAACATGTCAAAAATATATAATGTGTAATTTTTATTACTAACTATATATAAATTGCATTTATTCAACCCGTATAAAAAATTGATAATATAATATTTATTACAATTTAACATGAATTTATAATAGGTTTTTAAAATCGGATTAAAAAATATCACAGTAACAAAATTAAATTAACATTATTTATTTTTTCAACTAAATTATTTATAACTAAATTATGTATAAGGATTTTAAATTTTCCTATATGAGTTAAAATTTACATTTAATTTGGTTTCAAAATAATATTCATTAACTTTAAAATATTTTGACTTTTTTAAAAGTTTAACTTAAATTACATTAACATAATTAGTAAATGTATTTTCATAAATCATTACATTAATAACTTCAAAATCATTTATTACTGTGAGAAATAAAAGTAAAGTATTTTGAGCGGAAAAACATCATTGAGAGAGCCTAAGAAGATGATATGTGGCATCAAACATTTTGCTTTATTAGAGTAGTAAGATATGTTAGAAACCATGTATATTATATAGGGTAAATAAATGCATTATTATATATATACTTAGTAATAAAAATATAATATTACATATTTTTGATATAATACATAATTTTTGAATTCAAATTTTAGAAACGTTATATAGTTGTTTTTTAAAAATATTTTATAAAAATAATGAAAGAAATGTTCAAACTATAAAAATGTTTTATGAACAACGCTATTTTTTAATTAAAAAATGTTTTATAAAAATAATTATTATTTAATAGGAGAGAGATGCGTGAAACAAAATTTATAATTTTTTTTATAGAAACTTATGTCATTAAATAGGAGAGAGATGCGGAAAAAAAATATTGAGGATGAATATGGGAATGACATGTGGCACATCAAAACCTTTATTTATTAGTATGTATATAAACTAGAAATCAAATTAACCATCTTTCATAATCGACTGAAAAGTAAGAATTCATTACCTGAAGAAGACAATCTCGTTAAAAAGGAAATATGGAACAACGATCGTGGAATATCGACTAAAGAATACGAGCACGTTGAATACTGAAGAAGACGATCAGGAAAAGCGAACGTCATATGTTTTTTTGATACGTACGTACTGGTGGTATAAGGACTGGACTGGGCTGCGCCGGGCCATTGGCTTTTTAGAGTTAGTAGGGTTTTTTTTAATTTAAAACAAGCGGTTCTAAGGGTTCCGAACCGGAACCGTCGGTTTATTAACCGAACCGAACCACGAACCGTTTAATTACCATATGAAGAACCTAGAACCGAACCGTTTACTATTTCGCGGTTCGGTTCCGGTTGCAATTGGTCCGGTTCCACGGTTCCAAACCGCGAACTGCTCACCCCTAAAACTCACCATAAGTGAGAAAACCCCCTAACCCAACTTGAACCTCCCATATTTTTTTGTCACAAGTGGGACTTGAATCCAAGACTCTCCATTTTAGAGAAAGTCTTTGTATACACCTTTGCCACTAGGCTAAGCTAATGGTTGTAAATCTAATATTTATACTAATAAGTAAATATCATAGAGAATACGTGTCACTTTCTGGTGCATCATTAGCGTACTTTTTCCGTCTCTCTCGTATTAAATAATGGTATTAAAAAAATACATTTTTAACTATTTTAATATAAATCTAGTTATGGATACTTATTATTTAATTATGAAAAATTATTATATCATAAACCAAATGAATTTAATATAAATTAGCATTTATTAATTACATAAAAAAATTAATACCGAGTTTAAATTTTTTTTTAAATGAACTTAACACATTTTATAACTGTCACGGTACATTTTTTAAAGACATATTTTGACGAGTGTATGTGTTAACTGATTACATTATATTTTATTCAACCCGTATAATACACGATATTTTAAAGTCATAAAAAATTTATTACTAAATATATAATATTACTTTTATTTAATCCGTATAATACAAATAATTCTAACCCAGTAAATTACCTAATAGATTAAAAACAAACGTCCAGGAACAGTAGCTCTTCCATTTATAAACTGACACTTCATGCTTTTTTTCAAAATTTTCCCTCATACTATATATAAAATATGTTTTTAACCCGTTTAATCTTATATAAAATACGCTTTTAACCCGTTCACTGTTCTAATAATTTCGTTTTCCTATAATAACTTTCGTCTGTTAATTTTTCTAAAAAAACGGAGTGCTAGTCTGTTTTTGTTTTTTTTCAACGATTCGATATAAATTTTTTTTAAAAACGAAGTTGTATTAAAAATCGAGTTTTCTTTTTGTATTATCGACCTTTAGCGAGTATCGTTACAGTTGTCGTCTCGTGACGAACCAAACCTATTATGAGTGGACAACATCATTGCCGGTATTGGTATTATCGGAACCGGTCTTGGTCTTCGCTTTTATGGTTTTCGACTACCCGAGCATTTTTGTATTATTATTTACCTTTAGGTTTATTTTTTATTACCATTATTTTTACCGTTACCTCTACGTTTTCGCTTAAACTTTATTAATGATCGGCCCGACACCAGCCGCCTAGCTCGGGTATTACCCGTTTAATTTTATATTAATTTCGGTTTTCTTTATTAACTTTCGTTCGTTAACTTTTTTTTTCAAAGAATGGACTGCACGGCTGTTTTTGTTTTTTTTTTTTTTATCAAAGTTCCGATATAAGTTTATTCCAAAAGGTGGTTTTATTCAAAATTGAGTTTTTTTTCGTATAGTAGTTTCTATCAAGTGTCGTAACCGTTGTATTAGTGTGACGAACCGAACCTATTATGAACGAATTAGACGATCTAACACCCGCCGCGAATCGCGAGATATTAAACTAGTTAATAACTAAAGAGTAATTGTAAAGTGAATCAAAGATGTAAAAAAGGAAACCTGGAATGGGCCAGAAGAAGAATGAAAAAAACTTCCCTCGACAAGAATATGGCAAAAGCTCTCTTACAAAAAACAAAAACCTTTTTACACTTATTTTTGTCTGTTAGCGTATATTCATTAGTGATTATCTTTAAAAATATTTAGATTTATATATAAAGTATTTATCTTGAATATTTTTTTTAATAGGGTCACCACGTCTTTTTCTTCAGGATTATTTTAGCTTATAAATATAAATTAACTAGAGGTTCACCACCCGCACTTTACGGTGGGTTCGGAACATATATAAAAATAAATAAATCGTGACAGTACATTCTACATGACGTTAAAAAAATTTGTTGCAACAGTATATTCGATAGTAACGGAAAAGTTACCTCGTTGTATACGAAAGTGAAGTTATCAAAAAAAATTACACCGAAACATAAATAAAAATAAGTGTGCCGGCGGCGCATTACGGCGGGTATGTTTAAACATAGATTAAAAAAACGTCGTAATGGTGTATTTTGAGATGAGCACCAGAAGGTTTAAAAAAACCTTTAAAACAACCGGTTGGTTTAAAAATAATGTTACGAAAAATTACGTCGAAACGTAAATAAAAATAGGCACGCCGCAATGTCAATTTCGAAATTTTAGAATGCACCATAGTTTAGAAGTTGTAAGTATAAATCATTTCATTTTTTTTATTAAAATGGCGCATTCCGCGGCGGATTCGACATGTAGATACAGATGGGTTGTAGTACGTTTACGTACGTAAATCAACGGACAGGGACGTTATATGTTTCTTTTTATGAAAGAAATTTTATTTAACTAAAAATAAAAAGTAGGATAAAAAATCAAGTTACTATTCATACGAACCACGTTGCGACGGATAACGTAGACAAAATAAAACCTGCAACGGTATATTTTAAGGTGAACATTGAATGGTTTAAAAAACCAAACAGTT
Organism: Smallanthus sonchifolius; assembly: GCA_023525975.1. NCBI lineage: Eukaryota > Viridiplantae > Streptophyta > Magnoliopsida > Asterales > Asteraceae > Smallanthus > Smallanthus sonchifolius. The sequence goes on along the minus strand of CM042027.1, from coordinate 14,438,559 downwards.
TAAAGAAACGTTTAAAACAAATGATCAGTTTAAAAATGACATTACAAAAATTAACGTCGAAACGTTGATAAAAGTAGGCATGTCGCAACGCCAAATTTGAAATTTATAAAATATCATATTTTAAAAGTTGTAAGTGGAAACTAAAAAAAACAATGAAAAAATTGAAACCTTGAAGCAGCTTTGATGACTCGTATGTTTAGCGTTTGAGATTTGATAACTTGTACATTATTACGCCCAACTCCGTTTCGAATGAAATTTACACCGAAACGTAGATAAAAATAAGCACGTCGCAACGGCATATTCGAAATTTTATAAAATATCACATTTTAAAAGTTATAAAAGAAAAACAAAATAACTTTAAAATTAATTATAATAATAAAATAATTAATTATAGAAAATAAATAAAATGACGGCGTAATGCATTACGTATTTGTAAAGTAGGCATAATCGATTCTCATTTTGATGTTTGTAAGTAATTGAATATATTATGTTTTTAGTAGTTTCATAATATTTTCCTTCACGATATGTTTAACTTGTTCTTTAAAAAAACCAGTTTGGGATGTCAAACCGGTCCAAACCGATTGTCAAACTGGATTGAGTGAAACCGGTTTGAAACCGATTCAAACAGCCGGTTTGGAACCTATACACTGAAAGTTTCAATCCGCCGGTTCAGTCTAAAACTAGTTTAAAACCAGTTTAACCCAAACCGGTCAAAACCCCTTCAAAAAATGGTTCCAAACCGGTTTTTAACTCGTCAACTCCCCCTCTCAAACCAGTTTCAAACCGAACCGTTTGAACGTAAACAAGTTTTAACTTTTCTTGACCAAACCAGTTTCGGTTTGGTTTCAAACTGGTTCGGTTTGAAAAATCGATTTATGCACCTCTAGTAGGAACTACCATTAGCAGTAACCATCAGTGGGAACCATGCAATAACAAGCATGTTGTTGCCTATCTATTGTAACCCGCGTGTAGCAGCAACAACCAAGTTGCTACCCCATCAGTAGCAGTCGCGCCCATCAGCACGAAGTTCCTGCCAACCGAGCCCACCATTAGTTGCAACGCATCACAATAAGTTGCTACTGACCGAATCGAGACAAACTTCACAAACATAAAGGCGGCTATCAGTGATTCGAATGTGTGAAATGCAAAGTGCGCTATATTACGTCCATCCCCGTGCCTCGCACTCGTGTGAATAAGGGAGCTTTGCATCCTTTAGGGTCCCCACTTGTTCCTTACAATGAAAGAATATTCAAAGCAGGTTTGCACTTGTAACCACTCAAAGGTTCCACCCTACTATGTTAGGCAAGTTCTCACTCATTTTTCTCATAACTTTTCTAGTTACTCTCAGCAGCAATATTTCGATTATCTTAACTCAATTTTGGATAAGTCTTAATTTGTTGAGTAGCTCTAATCAAAGATAACAGTAACCCATTGATTAATAATAGTTACATGTAATTATTTGTGTCCAAAGGTAATGAAAACCATCATTTCACGAACTTTTTTCAATAGTTCTCACAGTCTTAGCGAGACTATCTTCTCTTTACATACTGAATTTAGCTACATGCAATCATTATTACTAGAGGCACTAACATTCATGTCTATGACCTTCAATCCCTTGTTGGGGATTAGAGGTGAACAAAACGGTTTTTTAAGCCAAACCGGTTTCAAATCGAACCGAAACCAGTTTGGTAAAAAAAAAGTCAAAACCGGTTTGAGAGGGATAGTTGACCAGGTTTGACCGGTTTAAAATCGGTTTGAAATCAATTTTTAAGGGGGTTTTGACCAGTTATGTTCGAGTTAAACCAGTTTCACTCAAACCAGTTTGACTATTGGTTTGGACCGGTTTGAGATCCCAAACCGGTTTTTTTGTGCACCCCTACCGGGATCATGATTTTGTTCAAGGAAGGTCTAAACCAAATATATCTCGAGCCTAGAGAGTAACTATAACAATCACGGTGGAGGTGGTGGACTGGGACTTGATTTTAGTTGGGCTTCTACTTAGAACGTAGTTTATGCCTTGTTATGGGCATTGATCATTTGATCGTAATGTGGTATACTGGTATTCATCATCATTCCCTACACGGTTCCTAGTCACTGAAGCAAATAGCAATAGAGCAACTTAACTATAACTTCCACCTCGTTGCAAAGGAATTTCATCAGCAAGTCAAATTTGATTGTGAGGAGACCTTTAGTCTAGTAGTTAAATTTCAAATTATTCTTTCCCTCAATGTTTCTCAAGGTTGAACATTACACTGATTAGACGTCCAAAATGTGGTTTTACATAAACCATCTACATAACCCAACCTTCGGGTTCATTGATTCAACACTCTCAAACCTTGTGCGCTGCCTTAAGCGCTCCTTATATGGCATCAAACAATCCCATAGAGCTTGGTTTCATCAGCTATCATAAACTTTACTGGTACGTTCACCGGCTCTATAACTGACCCTCATTGGTGTATGCAAGTGAATTCATCGTTCTCTATTTTTGTAAGTGTTAATAACGCTAAGTTTCACATAAAGTTCCTTGGTAGTTGTTATAATTTATAAAACATCAAACACAGTAAGGATATGCCATGAAAATCTAGAACCTATGGTGGTTCTGATTTACTTAATTTTGCAACAGCTATCATATAAAACAATTCTACATTACATCTGCAAACTGTAACAAAAAAAAGGAAAAAATAAAGGTACAGTAAACAAAAAAAAGATACAATGCTCCTCCCTACCAAAAGTAATTCTGTAGTTGGATGGTTACACCTTCATGATACACATACATTTTTTTCTTTTTTAGCTGCTGTTTTTCTTTCCTCTTTTCTAATTTTCCAGGCTACTGACTGATCTCTCGTCATCCCATTTACAAGCCCATGAATTTTAATATTTGATTTTTTTTTTTTCAATTTTCAGGTGGTCAAGCTTTTTTTGTGTTTTATTGAGTCAAAAAGAACTGCTATACCTGATTGATTTGATTTGATTTGTGTTCAATATAACCGAACTCGAAGGAGCCCAGGCTGGGGCTCAGAGTAGTCAAGGCCCTCTTCCTCCAGCAGGTATCTCTGGACGGCAACAGGAAGTCTAGCTGGAGTGCGGGTCCCTCTAGTGTGGTGGCCCGTTCCAACACATATGTACACCTGTACATGCTGATCTGCTGACCTGGCAACGTTCCTCAGCATTGTGAGATCACGTTTTAGGACATGAATTGCTTCTGTCACATGTAGCCCGTGGAGGTCTATTATCCTTTCGTGTCCTCTTCCATTGCTCTGCATACCTGGGCTCACTGGATTCCTGCACGATTATATAACAAAGCGGGTCCCAGAAACAAAATGATTGCAAGGAAAATATAAGGGTCAAAGTGTATATAGTTTTATCTCTAACGGGTTAAATATAACTAACCTCTGATGATATATAGATTCTTGAGCAGAAATGAAACTAACCTCTGACGATATATAGATTCTTGAGCTTTTCCATGAGCAGCTTTCATTTGCATGTTGTGCAGTTGCCCCTTTACACTCAGTTCCTTAGCTAAAGCCTTGTATCCAACAAGGTAAGCTTGCCGTGCCTGTTATTACGACAATCAAACTATTAATAAAAACAGAAACAAATGCAAGTAATGTAGTACTGAGAAGTAGTAGTCTATAGGTGGCAATTTCAACCCATTTACTTATAAATGGATCGGTATGGGGTGTGTTTTATTTCAAACGGATCAAATCAAAAAATTTATCTACAGGGGGAACGGATCAAATGGGTTAAAATTTACATCCATGATGTATGCAACCTTCTAAATCGTTTTATTCAGATAGTTTTTTTTTTTAAATTTACACACGGTCTATCAATGATGTATGCAACATTAATTATACATACAAAACTTTACTTGGTTTCATGTTGATTGCACTGGAACTTAATCTTTGGAGATTCACAAGAGACTAAGAGAAGCGCATGCATCAAATGGAAATGAATATACCTGTTCAAAGTATGCATTGCGTAGACGTGCATGATCACGAGCTTCACCACGCATCTCAGAATACATATTTGCTGTGATATAAACAAAGTCAAAGCATCCAGTTAAAAAAAAGCGCTACTTTAATGGATATTATATTTCATCAAGAACATTACCGACTGCATCTCCAGTTTCGAGCCAGACAGGAGCCGAACGGCTTGGATTCCGGTTAGTGTTAGTTAATCGATCTCCATAGTTCATCCTTCCATGCCCACTGGTATAAGAGCTGGCCAAAACATGAGAACTTCTACTTGAGCCAATGGTGGTATCTTGATTAGGGTCTCTGTTATATTTCCATATGCCCGAGTCCTGTGACGCCAATTTTCTAACAGCAGAGGCAAAATCAGTAGCACCACCAGATGGTGAGGTGGTGGAGGAAGATTTAAACATTAGCAAATTTTCCTTTCCCATTGGATGGTAAGGATTGATATGTTGTTGATGATCATCACCATTTTGACCATCTGCAGGAGAGAGTGCAGGAAAATCAAGAGCACTAAGATTTGGAGTAGATACAGCTTTGGAGTTCAGATTCTGATTCTGATTAAAACCACCATCTACTTGAAGCTGCAATCAAATATTAAAATATTTTGTGAAAATCATTTTAAACCAGAACATATATATATATATATATAGGGGAGGGATCAAGAGAAAACCATAAAGTTAGGCGAAAACTGAGAAAACCACATCATTTTAGGCAATTTTTTTTATTTACGTATACGTATCCAAAAACAGTTTTTTTGATTTACGTATACGTAACCACAATTTTTTTGTTTTATGTTTACGTATACGTAACACTATGTGTAAAAATGTTTTTTGGTAAAAATGTTTAATATTACATTGATACTCTTATAAATAAAAATAAAATAAAACAAAAAAAAATATTATTATATGATTGGATAAAATTGGTTTTTTTAGTGGTTTTCTCGGTTTTCGCCTAACTTGTGGTTTTCTCTAGAACCCTCCCCTATATATATATAAATATATATATATATATATGTGTGTGTGTGTGTGCTTGTGTGTTTGTGTGTGTGTGTGTGTGCGTGTGTGTGATTTAACTCACTCAGTTAGAGATGTAAATGTAGGATATACCTCAAGCTGAGTCAGCATCTCAATTGTCAAATTCAAGTCTCCTCCATTTGCAAAATAAACATCTGCAAGACTTTCAGCTGCAAAACCTGGAAACTGGGAAGCCAGAAATTCAAGAGGATTTACTTCTGTATCCTCCATCTGTTGCTCATTAAGTATGCCATCTATGTAGCCATGGCCATGATGACCGTTGTAGGAAGACTCCTCTCTAATACCGCTTAGCAGCTGATCACCATGAATATCCCAGGGTTTAGCAGGCAATTGTTGTTGAAAACTAGAGGGGGGATTTTCATCATATGATGAAACCGGAAATCCCATATTCTTGGAGAAGCTGCTTCCATTTGTTTGATGAGGAGATGAATCCTTTAGAAACCTCCCAGTGAACCGTGATGTTTCATTAACATCTGCTAAAGATAAAGCTGAAAAAGGAAGTGCATTGATTCCTTGAGAATCTTTGTCTCCTGCCACATTAAAGTCGGGAGTGATGTCATCAGGTAGCTGTTGCCGCCAGTATTGATGCACCTCATCATCTGAATTATTTGACACAGATGACTCTGATCTATCTAGGACTGCTTTCCCTGGTGAAGTGGTACCAAAATTACCAAAACTTGAAGATGCATATGTAGCACCAACAGTTGCAGAAGGTGATCTTAAAGCAAATGGAACAAATTCTGCTGCATCTGGATTTAAACGTACTGTTTTCCCTGTTGAGCTGAGCTTTTTGTCAATGGAAAAAGACCCTTTATTGGACAAGCTCATTCTTCTTCAAGCTCAAAAAACTAACATGAATCTAAAAGGGTATATAATAACACTTTCAAAAGTGAACATGCAAGTTGCAGATTGTTTTACCCAAATCCTGCAAAACACGTCTAATATCATACTTTATTCATACCAACATCTTTCTGACAAATAAAAGAACCCTTTAATTGAAAATACTTAACAAGACATCATACTTAAGCAAGAAATCACATTTTCATAACTTTTATTAGCGAATAGAATACTACACGAAATAAAACTTAAGCTTCTTTCTATCTAAAACCGTTGAAGAGAAAAAATGACCATTGCCACTGATTGTGAAATAAAAAAGAAAGATAAACTAAATGGCTTATTTAGTTGTTCTTTAATTCTAGCAACAATACCACCAACACAGATGTGAAATGACTTGTTATTTATTAAGCAGATTTAACAACAAACTTCATTTGCAACCCTTGTATCACCAAATGCTACAAAGGATTACATTACACCCCATAATCCCATGGAAGTTGCAGTATTTGATATATGCATAATTTCATAAGAATGAGGGTCTTAGTCAAATGTGTAGGAAGAAACTTTTCAATAATCTATATTTAGAAATCTCTTTAGACCTAAATTAACAGTATAACAACTTGTAGTGAGGACAATGAACAAATAAGCACTTTGAATATTGCTATGAAAAGCTTATGAAATATCCATGATAGATTCATAAATGACTGCTAAGCAGTTAATGCGGAAAAATATCGGTTATTGGTCAAGGGCGGTGGGATACCGGTGGGATATCGGTAGCTTTTATATCATGCGTAAACTTATATACACACACATATATAATACTAACAATTAAATCAAAAGTCAAAACTAAAAAGTGTCAGTATTTTATATTAGAAACATGATCTAGCAAGTGTGCGAAGTGCAAACGTGGGTGTATTAGGGAGTTAGGGCATTTACTTTGATGGTTTTGGCTATGGGTACAAGGCATTGGGCCAACATTTTTAAAGGGGAATGGGCTTTGGGGCAGAAAAATGTTAAAAAAGGGCCAAAATTAGTAAACCGAGAAACTCAGTGAGACAACCGATATTATGGAATCAAAATCTCGGCGATATCTCGGTAAATATCACCAATAATATCGGGACCGATATTTTGAGCGATATTTCGACCGATATTTTGGCATAGGACCGATAACCGATATATCGGTGATATCGACTGCATAGAATGACTGTTTAACATCATAAAACAAACAAAAAATCCCATACTTGCATTTCACAGCATCCTTTTGTCCAATTAAGATATCAAACTAACGCACCGAGCCTACTCACAGAAAATGAAATAAGCTCCGCCCGAAACAATGTTTAACATAAAAAAAAACAAACAAAAAATCTCATACTTGCATTTCACAACATCCTTTTGTCCATTAAGACAGCAAACTAATGCACTGAGCCTACTCACAGAAAATGAAATCAGCTCCGCCTAAACAATGTTTAACATCAAAAAAACAAACAAAAAATCTCATACTTGCATTTCACAACATCCTTTTGTCCAATTAAGACAGCAAACTAATGCACTCAGCCTACTCACAGAAAATGAAATAAGCGTGAAACAATCAACCATGGACTTAACACTAATGAATCTTCAAAAGCCTAAATATAAAGACCAAAAACAATAATTTCACAATTTACTGCATTAAAGGTAGACCAGATCCTACAAAACCCCCTTCTTAGAAGCTACAACTCCTGATTACAGCATAATAACAATTAACAACAATTCAGTAATGAACGCAGATGTAACCAACAAACCAAACCAAACCTAAGTCCAAACCTACAACCTACAGATTCAGATTATGGTTAAACCAGTCCAAAGAGATCTCATAAACTATAGTAAATTCATAAGATCTGGTAGTAGCATAAGCTGTATCTGCTGAATTTTACCTTTGCGGAGCTCGAGAATTGAAGAAACCATATCGAATGGATCCATCGCCGATTACAGTAAGATAACGATAAGATGATGAGGATAAGAGGTGTATATGTGTGAGAAGCAAGAGTAGATTTAGGTGAAGTTTTGTATATCGAGCTTATGAAAGCTGAATCCTCTTCTTCGTTGAAAAAAAATTTCTAGGGTTTTTTTTTGTATGAACAAACCCTCACCACCACAGGATGAAGAGAGAAGAAGACCTCGGCTTGTTTTGACTTATGTATATCTATCTCATGCATAGATGGTTCGTTTATTTGTTTTGTCAATTTAAAATACCACGATTTACGATTGATAAGGCCAAAATGATTGTTAAATTAGCAAACTCCTATTTTAGTCCCTTTGGTTTGTTTTAATTTTCTATTTTAGTCTAATAGTTTAAAAATCCTAATTTACATTCAATAGTTTCTTCATTTGTCTTATTTTTAGTCAACTCACTAACCTTCATCCATTTATTTTGTTAAACTAAAGTAAAAAGACAAAAATATCCTTAATAAAAAAAAAACATATAATAAAAAACTTTTTCCCCACCACCACCAACCCTTTTCGAATTCCCTGTCTCTGTTTCTCTCTTTGCCGGAAATCATACAGCAGTTAGGGGTTCCGGTGGCGGCGAGCTTCAAATCCCACCTCGATTGTACCTCTCTGCTTCCTCTCTCATCATCTTCATATTTAAGTTTTTGATTTAGGTTTCAGTGTTGAAGATGGCAAGCGGTAGGGATAAACAGTGGAGGGGAATGGGGTTTTAACATGATCTCATCCAAAATTTTCATAAAACAAATATTTATACTTTATCACAAAATTGCTCCACACTTTTCCTCATCCCGTCCCGATCCTCGATCACTCTTTATCATTCACTTGTGGCCTTATACCTGAAGGTATACATTTTCATAATACATTAGTGACAATATATACCTTTGTTTCCAAGTAACTTGAAACATCAATTTTGGGAAACAAAAAATCTAGATGCCATCAATCTCTGAACCAAGAACCCTAATTCTTCTGAACAACGGTAGGGATGAACATCGCCTCTTTCCTCTGAACCAGGAACCCTAGTTCTAGATGTCGGCAGTGATCAGATGGCGGAGGTGGTTTCCGTTTCCGGCGGTGGTGGATTCCGTTTCCGGCGGTGGAGGTTTTCGTTGCGGTGATCAGGTGGAGGCGGCGGTTTCTGTTGCCGGCGATGATTGCTAGACAGAAGGGAGAGAGTAGAGCTAGAAAGTGGGTATCTGTGTGTTTTGTTTAGAGAGAGAGAGTAAGTTGAAGGTAGGTCTTTGTAAGGGTATATAAGAAAGGGTATTATGGTCTTTTTTAAAAAACTTAACAGATATTTTTAACGATGTTAGTCATTTGGCTTTAATTGAAACAAAAATGAAACCACAGTGGCTAAAAAGGTGAAATTAAAACTAATTGACTAAAATAGGGAATTGAACCAACCACATGGACTAAAATAGGAGTTTACTCTTGTTAAATTAATAAAAAAAATAAAGTAAACTTTAGTTTTCATTCCTGAGATTTTCATAAAACATCAGGTTTCGTCCCTCTATAACATATTTCATCCATAATGTTTAATGTTTTAACACTTTACGTCCCTGATTCTTAACTCTGTTAAGTTTTATGTTAGTTTTTGTGCAAATTTATTAATATATCCTTCACCACTTCTTCTTCAACCATCAGACCCAAGAAGCAATTTTGACTTCATTTTTTTACACTCCACATTTTTACACTCGTCAAACAACTGCATCTTGCACTAAACTCTTCATTACCGTTGTTAGCACTAAACTCTTCGTTATCGTCGTTAAAACCGCCGTAAAACGATCCAGACGAACCGCCACCGTTCACCATGGCGGCATACGAAGCCTGCCGGTGGTGGTGCTGATCGGAGAACGATGAGGATGACAACAGTAAACCAGGTGACGGGGGATTCACGTGGTGAAAACCGTTTCCGTTGTCGGAACACCATCCTCGTTCCGTTTCCAATTCCATCAGGTCTCACCTCAGCCTCCGTCACCGTTTCTACGGCATAACCCTAGATGGGGTGTTGCCGGAAAACTCATCATGTCACCATCTCCGTCGTTTAACATCGTACCGTCGCTATCTAGGCCACCGACGCCGCCTGCTACCTTGTATCCACCTCTGTCTCTGCTTCCTAGAATCCCTAACCACCGCCGCCGCCATTTATGTTGGAGCCACCAAGACTCGTAATCGGTCAGGGGGAGGTGGTGTCGGAGAGTTGGTGGCCGAGGGGGGTCGCGCCAGAGGAAAGTGGCACTCATGTTATTGAGTCTCATATACATTTTACTGATTCTGATGAAGAAGAAGGGTTGAGAGATATATTAGTAAATTTGCATAAAAACTAACAGAAAACTTAGCGGAGTTAAGGACAAGGGACGGAAACTGTAAAAACATAAAACGTTAGGGATGAAATGTGTTATAGAGGGACGAAACCTAAAGTTTTGTGTAAACCTTATGGACGAAAACTGAAGTTTACTCAAAAAAATATAATTACATTGATAAATTATGTGGTTCAAAAGTAACGTACATGGATACTAAAAATTTCAAGTTGTAAGTATCAGTATTATGTTTTGATTTTGTAACGAGTCTAACTATTAACACCAATCTTTATGCTTAAGTTTGTGTGAAATGACCAAAATATTCTTTAATATAAAAACAAAAGATAATAAAATAACGAGCCTAACAATTTATTTTGAACCGGCAAGAGATGACTCTAGTAAGATATGTTCAAGATTTTTCATAGTTTATCTGTTTGTTGCTTGTTTACATATTTACATTTTTCTAATACCATGAACAACTAAGATCAAAATCGTAGTTTTACTTTATGTGGGCTATTTAATTTGTAAAGATTTCATCATATGTTAAAATCCTTACTACTAATTTCTTCGTTTATGTTAAAATCCCTACTATTTTCACTTGTAATTTCTTCGAAATGCTTTTATTCTGATGTTACAAACAAACAAATTAAAAAGCATGGGCATTATACCTTTATAGTTTTTTTGTCACGTAAAAAGCTAATGTGTCATATTGTTATCTTGTAAGCACCTATGATGTTGTAGTGCTTTTGAATGTATACTTATGTTTTATCGTGTTTGTGAAACTGTAAAAAAAATGTAAGCTTGGGGGTCTTGATTCAAGCTTCGTGGGTCCAAACATTGTCATTAACTAATAACCAATTATCAAATGAAAAGCCAGTAAAGACGAGACAAAAGCGAAGCAACAAGCGACCCGTATAAAGTAAGATAAACTCTCGTATCCACTATTGTTTTTCACATCACCATATATGCTCATAAGGGATCACAAACAAACCCCTTGGTGGTTTTAGTTCAAGCTTCATGGTCCAAGCCTTCATCGCGATCAAATCATGAAGTGCAAGAGTTTGACTAATTCGATGCTAAATCTTTGAACTCCAACTTTACAGTGACAACAATACTGAGACGAGGGTATCACAAATGGCCGGTGCACATTACCGACATAGGGGTTATCTTTGTGTAAGTTAGTTTACGATGTGCATTATTGTGTTCACATGTAAACCAACTAATTCAAACAATGCCTACGTAAACGAAGAAAGTAGTAGAGATTATGTGAGAGGTTCTTCTACATCGTCAAATAAATTTTGATATTGTCTTTCACATGTAGATTGGTCAAACACTAAACAGTCAAACACCATGTTTCCTTGATGTGTGAACACCATAAAGTAAAACTCTTGCACTCCATTATCTATCACATACTTCCTCCAACCGTCATCAACAGATGAGAGTCATTGTAAAGTTGAGAATGAAAAGAAAAGAATTCTTAGAGAGTCAGTGTAAAGTTGAATTCAAATATTTCAAATTGAATTAGTTTACCAAAAGTACCAAAAATCACATACATCTTCTGGTTTCACCTTCTCTACCTTTACTGACCTTGTGCGTGGTTTTAATTCAAGTTTCATGGGTATGTGATGTTTGGTACGTTGGTCAACTAATTAGTAGGGATTTTATTGTGTTCACACATCAAGTAACATGGTGTTTAACCTTTTGGTGTTCGATCATTCTACGGTTGAAAGACAATATTCACATTTATTTGACGATGTAGAAGAACCTCTCAAAGAACCCCTACAATTCTCTTCATTTACGTAGGCATCGTTTGAATTAGTTGGTTTACGATGTAGAAGAACATCGAAAACATTATTTAAAAAATTGAGGGTTGTTTTGAATGAAGAAACAAAAAAAAAAGAGGCGATGATGCATAATTATGAATTAAAGCAGAGAAAATAAGGTTTTCATTAATCACGAAAGTTTTAAGATCTAGAGAAAACTCTTAAAAGATGAGTTTTATAATAATGCATTATGACATCATAAAAAGGTAGACCACACCACTATAAAAAAATAATTTGATTGTACTTTATGTGGTAATAGAGTGTAAGAGTTTGACTTTGGTGTGTTCAAAAATCAAGAAAACATGGTGTTTGACTTGCTAGTGTTCGACCAATATACATGTAAAATACAATATCTAAAAAAAAAATTACGATGTAAAAGTTATATACGTTTCATAAACTAAATTTAGGGGTTATCTTTGTGTGAGACTTGGACAACCCGAACATAGCATAGTAATGTTAAATGCACTATTGTCACTTAATTAATGATTAACCAAATAATAATTAATGATTTGAAATACATAAAATTAAATAAAAAGTCTACAAAATATCACACATAATTTTAGTTTTAAGTTCCTTTTTAATAAAAATATACTTCTAGTGATTTTTGAATCGTTAACCTTAGTTGACATGTTTTATTTTTTAGTCAAACAATTTTATTTTATGAAAAATTTGTAAATTTTATAAAAGTAAATAAAATATGAAACTTTGCAAATTTGAAGAAGTGATTAAAAAAATAGAAACTGAAATCATAAGAGCACGACACATTATATCTTACTACTCTAATAAATGAAAATCTTTTCAGGACATGTGTCACTCTCTGGTTACTCTTTACCTTTATTTTCCTGCCTCTCTCTCCTATTAAATATTAGATTTTCTATATCTCTCTCCTATTAAATAATAATCTTTATATTAATAAATCTAATTACGGATAGTTATTATTTAATTATAAATAGCTATTGTATCATCAATCAAATGAACTTAATATGAACTAACATTTATCAATTAAATAAAAAAATTAATACTCAGTTAAAAAAAATGTTTTAAAAACTAACTTAACAGACCTTATAAGTGTCACGACAAATTTCATTTTTTAAAAACATATTTTGACAAATGTGTTTGTTAACAAATGACATTATATTTTATTTAACCGATGTAATATACTGGTTTATTCAACCCGTGTATTACACGGGTTTTTTTAAATATAAAATTTTTATTACTAAATATATAACATTTTATTTATTTAACCCGTGCAATACATGATATTTTAACCTAGTATTTATTATAACGAGGATAAAAAACATGTATGCACACGATTACACACATCATCAATTAGCATGTGAGCAAATGGGATAGAAAACCTTTCTAAAAAGTTAAAGTTATTTGCACCCTCCACTCTTTCACCTTTTATTTATTTTACACAAATTTCGTTACTTTTAATATCCTAAAGTTCTAAAGTATAACCAAAAGCGTTTTATGATATTAGTTATTACCAAATACATTAAAGTGGGAGTCAATTTATAGAACACCAAGATTGAACCGAAGCAGGCAACAAAAAGATCAAACTAAGTAATAGTACAAAGTTATGTGTAGTACCACTAGTACTACACTTGATCATCTTCAATGTTTAAATCTCTGGTTTCAGCCACGGGATAACGAAAACTCGATCAACAATGATGCACATGACCTTCTACTGGGGCAACAACGTCACACTGTTCATCGATTCATGGACCACGGACTCATGGTTCGGTTACTTGATCACCTTATTAGTATGTTTCATCTTTTAAGTGTTCGGTCAGTTCATGGAAGATCACCGCCTCCGGATCAGGCTCGTGTCCTCCTCAACCACCGCGGTTGCAGCTATTGAGAATGCTCCTCTACTTTACACCAAATTGTTCTCTGGTGGTACCAGAGCCAGGTTCTTTGGGTCTGTACTGTTTGGGATAAACTCCGGGATCAATTACTTGTTGATGCTTGCGGTGATGTCGTTTAACGGGGTGTGTTTGTGGTGATCGTGGTCGGATTGGCGGTCGAGTATTGGTTGTTTAGGAGCTCAGATGAGGAAGGAATCATGCTTCTTGATGATACTTGTGCTTGTTGTTGACCTAATTTGGAATGATGTGTGTGTGTATAAATGTAACATATGCATGGATGTATGGAATGATGTTTAATAGTAAACCTAGCTATATAATGAGGTGATGGAAATAGTAATAAGATCATCAAACTTTGTTGAGTGTGAACTAAAGTAACTTTAAAATATGAAAATAAAATAAAAGTTTGGTGCTCCTCTAAGTAAATATGACGAGACGTGGTCTGATCATGATATAGTCGGTGTTATATTTTGTTTTCAAACCAATTACGATGAATGACAACGACAGTTTATGGAAGATGTATAAGGCAAGCACTTTCAAATTTAAGGAAAATTCATCTGATTCTAATTCTTTTATCCAGCCAAACATATTACCTCTTAAATTCATATTCCAATTTCAATAAATTCTACTTTGGTTACGAATAGAATTAAGATTTCATTAATTTTCCATCAAACAAAGTTTTTGGTTTTTTTTTTCCTTTATAATTCATTTATTCCCTTGTAAATTTTTAAAATTCCTGAAATTGTTATTTTCTATTTAAAAAAAATCAGTATTATAAATCAAAGTTAATTCATTTTTAGTCCTCAAAACCAACTTCTTTTTAACTACAAATTAAACCTATAATAAATGTATTTATTTACTTTTTCTTAGGACTTGAATTTTCTTTTTTTTATTTTTTCTGTAAAATACGGACTTCTTCAACGAACAAAAGGATGTCGTTTTTGCTTTTAAGTCTAAGGCTGATTATACAGTGGTTAAGATTTTGGTTACAGGAGTAAAACATATCGACGCTTTGGCCGAGTGGTTAAGGCGTGTGCCTGCTAAGTACATGGGGTTTCCCCGCGAGAGTTCGAATCTCTCAGGCGTCGATTCTTTTTAATCTTTTTTTCAAAAAAGTTACATTATCCAACGTTAAACAATTATAAAAATTTGAATGTTTGCGTGAAAGCGTATTTCAAACACTTCCTAAATACCAATAACACAATTACATGGACTGATACAATTCCTACAAATTTTAATGTAATGGATACCAAACTTTTGCCTTATCAAGTGTTATAAATTTGAAACACTCCTAGTTAAATATGATTGTTGAAAATATACTTTACAACAATAATATTAATTTTTAAATAAAACAATTTAGTAGACTATATGCATTACTATTATAATAAGGTCGCTTTTTGACATATTTCTATTTTAGCCTGTCTTAATATAATGTATAAACAGATGGGTGGAATTTGATTCCTCTACAGGGTTGACCCTTATGGGGTGCCCAATGGGCGACCGCACAGAGCCTGGTTATTCAGGGGCCCAATTTTTTTTTTAAAACAAAAACATATGAAGTATAATAACCCAGTTATATTTTAAAACCCAATAAGTTTTATTTTAGATCTAATCCAACATCTTTTTAGCTCAATAAATTTTAAACCCAATTACATTCAAACCCATCTAATAATTTAAACCCAAATACCCAATTACATTTAAGTTTTAGGGTTTTACCCATCTAATGATTTAAACCCAAATACCCCGTTACATTTAAGTTACCATTTAAAAAAATATAACAAATTAAAAACCCAAAAAAAAATATTACTGTTTGAATCCTGGAAGCTAGAACGTCGAACGACAGAAGCTGGAAACCAAGGATAGAACATGGGTGGGATTCGAACCTTCATCTTCTCATCTTCAAACGATTCCAAAAAATAAAAATCATATTCAAACATGAGATTTCGATTAAAGATTTAAGGGCCATGAGGAGATTTTGATAATTGCTAAACAGAAGATATCAATCCATTATCCACAAATCACAATCAAACAGGAGATTAATATCAAGTAAGTTTGTCTAATTCTTTGTTTTTAACCTTTTCAATTGACAATTGTATCTTGATAGTTAGTTTCTTATTAGTTTAGAAGTTTAATTGTTTAATTAGATTGAAATATTGAACCTTCATACGTGATACTTGATAGTTACTAGTTTAATTTTGATTTATAAAATATTTTTTTATGAAAATAGCATTGATTTTATAATTCGCCCAAAATAAGGTTTGAGCCTACCTAAGCGAAAGAGGATTACTGATAGAGCGAAGTTTGAAGGAAAATTTGCAGAGGCGCTATGAATATGATTGTATGAATCCAGAATTTAACAGCTGCGTCGGTTATTTTTTTCCGAAAGAATTTCGAACACCTTCTAGAACAAAACGACATAAAGAGGAATGTATCGACGCTTTGGCCGAGTGGTTAAGGCGTGTGCCTGCTAAGTACATGGGGTTTCCCCGCGAGAGTTCGAATCTCTCAGGCGTCGATTCTTTTAAAAAAAATCATAATACATTCTAATGGTTATGACCCACCTGGGGCCAAATGATCTCACTCTATTTTCTTTTTAGTTCTTAGTTGCTGCTTCTCGACACATCCTACCCTTCTTTTTAATTTTTTTATTATATATTTCATTTATCAATTAGTTTTAGTTTATAAAAAAAATCTAAATATATGTTAAAAAAAAGTTTCTCAACATTCTGATATAAGTTTTATTGAAAACGTAGACTTATTTAAAATAAATTATTTCTTGGTTTCATAAACGACTTTCGCACGTGCTTTAATCGGTAACTTTGGAACATAATTATGCATCTCGACTACCCGACGACGCTGAAGACTTGGTATTATTTCTTTTATTCTACGTTTACTTTTATCAACCTTTCGATATAAATTAAATTGAAAGCGGATTTGTATTCAAAACAAAGCGTTTTATGGTATCAGAAACGAGTTTCACACATTCTTTGATTGGTAACTTCGACGGAATATAATTACGCGCCTCGACTACCCGACGGTGATGAAGACTTGATGTTAAAAAAAAATTATATTTTAGGTTTACTTTTATCAGCCTTTTGATATAAATAAAATTGAAAGCGGAGTTGCATTCAAATTAAAGTATTTTATGGTATCAAAAACGATTTTCGCACGTTTTTTTATTGATAACTTCGACGAAATATAATTACGCGCCTCTACTACCTTACGACGATGAAGACTAGATATTTTTTTTGGTATTCTACATTTAAGGTTTAAACGGTTTACGTTTGTGTTTACTAAATATTTTTTTTCTTAGATAATTACTTTAAAATTGTTAATATTATTTGTGTTTAAAAAAATAAAAAATAGTTGAGTAGAGTGGTGTTGAGTGATGACTATTTCCATTATTCATTTTTAGCAATACTTTAGTATTTTTGTAAATTTTCTTTCCATTTATATATGTTTACGTGTAATATGTAGCACACCTAGAGGTTTCCTGCTCCATCGCCAATGGAAAACCTTCTGGTCATCTTTAAAAGATAAAAGGTTTTGGAATCAGGTTTTTACAACCCACTAAATATATTAAACGTATCATAAGACATGATTTATATTTGCAAGGGATGGTTATCGTACAAAGGGCCCAAATCGTAAGAAGCGTACGAAGTGCCCCAAACGTCCGATTAATATGATTTAGGGTTGGTGATAACGCGGTGGCATAAACGTAATTATTTTTAAAAAAAATAGCGCGTCGTCCAGTGTAAAAAGGGCATAAATGTCAATTTCTATTCCCAAGCGTTGAATTTTTTCACGCAATCATGCAAAAACGTGATTTTTTTTTCACATAATCACGCAAAAAGGTGATTTTTATCACGTAATCACATTTCATACGTGATATTGAGTCATGCGTGATTTTCAATTACGTGATTTTCATTTACGTTGATTTTCACTTACGTTGATTACGTCATTTTCAATTGGAAAAACCTATTTGCTCTATAATTGAAAGGATGATTTTCGTGAATTTCATTTAATTGAAAGAATCCGGTTTGTATCAAAACTGAAATGAACGATAGAGTTTCGTGAATTTCAATTAACTGATTTTCAATTACGTCAATTTCAATTATCTTTATTTTCAATTATGTGAATTCAAAGGATAGATTTTGGTGAATTTCAATTAATCGAATGAATCCCGTTTGCGCTGAAATTGAAAGGAAGAACCCCGTTTGCGCTGAAATTAATTGAAAGAATCTCACTAAAAAATTGTATTTCAAAAATTACGTGTTCCTTTCAATTTTGAGTAGAATGACGAAACTATCCTTTTAACCAAACTTAAAAAGTAACACGCGACGTATCCACAGAGCTTCGTACTCTATGCCCACTTTGTATTTAATACTTCCCTTGTATTTGTATTTGCATATGGTCTTTTGTCCTGTATCTGCATAAAACTATTACATTTTAAGTACAAATTACGAAAAGTCAATTTATAGCATGCAGGTTTACCCAAACTAGACCTACCCCAACCAATTTAGTTTAAACCTAATGATCAGTAGCATTTGAATTTAAGTATTTTGAGGCTATATTTGGAATTTGAATTTCAAATATCTTCTTTAATATTTATTTAGTTTCCTATTTAAACTATGATTTTTCATCTATAAGTAGATCTATGGTTATTGTTTAGAGAGACTTCGTTTTTTATCAGAAGATTGTAATCGAGACTTTTGTGGTTTGAGACAGCCGACTTGACTGGAACCTTCGGGTTCAAGCCGTTGAATAAAATCATATGCTCTGATACCAAATGATACCGAATCCACGGTAATACTCAAATAACTCAGTAACATATGATTTTATTCAACAGCCTTGAACCTGAAGGTTCCAGCCAAGTCGGCTGTCTCAAGCCTCAAAGGTCCCGATTACAATCTTCTGATAAAAAACAAAGTCTCTCTAAACAATAACCATAGATCTACTTATAGGTGAGAAATCAAAGTTTAAATAGGAAACTAAATATTTCAAAACAAAATAAATATTAAAGAAGATATTTTAAATTCAAATCCAAATATAACCCCAAAATACTTGAAATTCAAATGCTATTGCATCACCTAAACTCATAAATTTCATATTAAGTTCGTGTCATAGTAAGAAATTTACATAGCAATGCAAGTTTATTGAGAGTTGTATAAGTCAGAGATTACCACAAACTTAAAATAATAAATATATTTTATGCGGTAATTAGGTAATTAGATGATTGTGGTTGTTGACAAGCTAACCAAGTCAACTCGGACTCAAGCTTGAAACTATACAAGCCAACTCATCTCAACACCTTCTATCAAGCTTAAACTTGGCTCGTCTACTGCGTAAGCCATTTCATGACTTGATGAGCCGACTCTTTTTACCTTAAGAAAACTCATTTTGGGAGGATGAAAGTGACAAAAGCTTTCTATTTGATTTTTCTAGACTATTTGTTCTTTTGAACGGCCACAAATCATTAGAATCGAGACTAGCAAAAGCTAGAGCCCAAAAAAGAAAAACACCAACAATAACAACGAAAAGAAAACACCCAACAAACAATTACAAATTTTCTACTTCAAAATTACTCCACGTAAACGAGTCAAATATAATGATACTAGCACACATTCTTCATGTAATAAACCACTATCTTAGGCTAGCACATTTCATCTTTTATGAGGTAAATAAAGTTTTTTCACCCAAACTAAGTCAACAGAAATTATGGAAATATCAATTCGAATTCTTAACTTTCAAATTTTGGAAATCTATGAAAATTATCATTTTTTTATTTTCAATATTATTGTTTTATTATTTAAAGTCGTTACTTATACGTAAATTCAGTCATGAGAAGTACTCACAATTTAATTAATGTTGTCTTTTTTTATTGTTAAATCCAATAAGATTCATCTATTTTTTTTCTTTTTTTAAGAGACATTCTGATGATTAAATAGTATATTTCATAATTAAAAGGTTGAGGTTTAAATCCTACATATTTATGGAGGAATTGCTTGTTGAAAAAAAGGAATTACAGGTAATTAGTATTTATGTTTTGGCTGTTTGGCGTTTTATTTGAAGATAATAAATGTGATTGTTATGGAAATAGAATAATTAAATATTTAGAGTTAATTGCACAAATGGCCCTTATGGATTGATCAAGTTGAAAGTTTGACCCTCAGGTTTAAAAACTGCGAACTTAGCCCAAACTTTTGTGAACTAGTTGTGTCTTTAACCCCTGACGTTAACACAAGTTAGTTTTTAATGGAAAATTAGTCCATGTGCTTTTCACGTCACGTGACTTATAATTGAAAACTTAACCCTAAAAATAAGTTAAAATCAGTAAAAAAATCACTGATTTTTTTAACCACGTTTATTTTTCCAGTTCGACTAAGAAAATAACAAGATCCACCCTAATCTTAGCTTACTTTTCGTTGCTCGAAACAGATGACAGAAAAGGTGAAGAACATATTGCAAAATGCACCATAATCTTCTCAGGCATTCTCACACGCTGCTCAGGAAATAGTATCGAAAATCATACAACATGAAGCATAAAGTTGGAACAATTGGTTCTTTGATTCATTTTGAAATTATTTGATTTTTTAATATTCCAGATATGAATTAACTATTTTACTTATGTAAAGCCTATCAATTATATATATAGATGAAGTTGAATATTCTTTCGTTGCTTAATCTTTTGGCAAAAAGTTGCAAACGTTTCATTTTTTTAACAACAATTTAGATCACTGACGGTCTACTGACCCATCCGATCATTTTAGGGTTAAGTTTGTAATCATAAGTTACGTGCATGCCACATAGGCTAGTTTTCCGTTAGAAACTAACTTGTGTTAACGTCAGGGGCTAAAGGCGCAACCAGGTCACTAAAGTTCGGGCTAAGCTTGAAATTTTAATTAAACCATATCAGCCATTTATCTAATTAACTCAAATATTTAACTTTTGAAAACGTGTACCACACTCTAATCTCTATCCATTCTAGTATCATGTTTTATTCGGGTTAAGGTTTCATGTTTCCCTTTCCAACTAGATTAATTAGATTACTAATTTTGTTATTATTTTTTAAATGATGCTGGTCTTTAATTTGCCAACCTATTTTCGTTTCTCTTTTTTTTTTGCCAGAAACTATTATATTACATTAAAAAGATCATATTGATGACAATCACCAAATTAAATTCACTAATTCATTCTTCATACAAAACGTATCAAAAGACAAACTCAAACGTCTAAAATTGTTTACATTTAACTCGTTCCCTTGGTAACCGAAGAGAACAATATCCTATGACATGATGTAACACACACTAGATTGTAACCTAATCAGAATCAGAACTTCGTAGTTGTGATGTCACATAAGTTAAGTTCTCTTCTCTATAGACTACAATCAGGGATTGCTCACGTTTTTTATTTTTCCTCAAATTTTATTAAAAAATCCAATGAATTTCAGTGACAATAGTTTCAACAGACCCTCTTTGGTTCCGCCCCTAAGCCTAATCGATTCTTCAAATCCCTACAAAAATGAAAGAAGCAATATTTTTCGATTACCCGTAAAGATATGTTTATGTTAGTTTAATTTAGTGACTACATTGTATTAATGGCTATAAATGAATCTAGGAGCAATGTGTGGATGTTGAAGTTTTACATTTAGAAGCCATAGAAACACATACACAAAGCCTATTTTTTAAACCATTAGTTACAAGTAAATGTTTTAAACCTTTCATACCACCAAAAATAACCAACCCTTTTCTTTCAACAACATTCCCGCCAAAAAAACAAAACAATATCTTGTGTTCTTGAATGATGTCGGAATCCGGACGTCTGATGATCTCGTTGGCTCTAT
The DNA here is from genome assembly GCA_023525975.1 of Smallanthus sonchifolius. Lineage (NCBI taxonomy): Eukaryota > Viridiplantae > Streptophyta > Magnoliopsida > Asterales > Asteraceae > Smallanthus > Smallanthus sonchifolius. The sequence goes on along the minus strand of CM042027.1, from coordinate 14,416,894 downwards.
TGGCGAGCTTCTTGGTGTGTGTAAACGCACAGTTTAACTACAAGGAGGCCCTCACCAAATCAATCATTTTCTTGGAGGCTCAAAGATCTGGAAAGCTTCCTCCACACCCCAGGCCTCCATGGCGAGGCGATTCGGCTCTTGAAGATGGAAAAACAGTTGGTGTAAGATTTCCATCAACATGATGGGTATTTTTATAAAACTTGTAGGGTCTGTTTGGCTAATAGAAAGAATTTAAGCTCATAACAAATTTCAATCAAATACTTCGATTGACGTAATTCAGAATCCCTCAAGATTTCGAAGGAAAACACAGGAATGTTTATAATTTATCTAATAACCTAGCTGTTTTTCGTTTTTTTAAAAACACCTTTTTAAAGATATTTGATTTTGAATATTTGTTTTACACTTTGTTAATTTTAAGGGTAATTTTGTCATTTTAAGAATTTTTATATTCCAATTCCATTATTTGTAAAAAACCATTTAAATTCCGATTCCAGTTTCAATTCGGATTCTGCGAATCAAACACCCTGTCAGCATTTTGACATTTTGAATTTTGACATGTTTTGAGTTGTGTTTGTTTATAGGTTGATTTGGTGGGGGGATACTATGACGCCGGAGATAATGTGAAGTATGGTTTTCCGATGGCTTTCACGGTGACCACATTGGCCTGGGCTGCTTACTTTTACAAGGCGGAGTTAACATCGGCCGGAGAAATGAAAAATGTTCTTGACAGTATCAAATGGGGCACTGATTATTTTCTTAAAGCCAGTGCTGGTCGAAATCGATTGTTTGTTCAGGTGATAAACATTTAATAATCTTGTCATCAGTTACAAACTTCAAATCTTAACAAGATTTTTATATTAAATTTTAGGTTGGAGATCCGGTGTCGGATCATGAGTGTTGGATGAGGCCTGAGAATATGAAAACATCAAGAAAAGTGTTGGAGATTAATCAAAACTGTCCCGGAACCGAGATTGCCGCGGAGACCGCTGCGGCGTTGGCTGCTTCATCGATTGTTTTCCGTGACATCGATAAGGACTACTCTCGTAGCCTCCTTAATGGTGCCAAAAAGGTTTCTAACAGTTTAGTATTGCTAAGTATATAAGTGTGTCGGGTTGAATTGATAAACACGAAAAAGAACGAAGAAAAAAGTAAAAGTTACGACGTAATCCAGAAACACTTGGTAATCTAAACATGACCCGTGTGACATATTTATCTAAACTAATGGAATGGGTTGACGGGTTACCAGATTGTATACAGGTGGCGGGCTATAAATGCCTTCTAAGGGTTGACGGCTTGTAACAAATGGGTAATTAAACGGGGGAAATTACCAAACTAGACACTTTGACTAGAAAAATTACCAAATAAAACGTTGACTTTTAGTCTACCAATCTCTATACATTCATTCACAACCGCTGGCTAAGCCTAGATATTTAGCCGGCGTTGAAATCTTGGTAAAACACAAGTTGCAACCAATGATTATGTGCCACGTGTAAAAGCGTAGGCTAATCCTCAAAAAGTGGAGGCTTAGCCCGCGGATTTAGCCCTAAGGCTTAGTCGGCGCTTTTAAAGGCTTAGTCCGCGCTTTTAAAGGCTTAATCCGCGGTTGTACACATGACACCTTTAGATGGGTTGTAAGTTGGACCCACATATTTTTTTCATGGCATGCTAAATAGCCGGTGGGAGGCAGGTTAATTAGCCATGGGACGAATGCCATGTGACACGATATGATAGGCTGGAACATGTGTTTTTTCTTGATTTCAGCGCAAATGTCTATGGATTTCTAGGTTGAAAGTCAACGTATATTTTGATAAAATCTTTTGGTCAAATGTCTATTTTGGTAATTTTCCCATTGAATCAGGTTAAACTTATAAAACTATTTTTTATTCTAGTTTTAAAATGGTTTGACGGGTTGACCTGTTCATTAAATGGGAAAACTGAAACATGATCCGTTTAACAAACATGTTGGAAATTACAACCCAAAGTCTGATCATTTTTGCAGCTGTTTGAATTTGCCAATGAACATAGGGGAACTTATGATGGTGAATGCCCTTTCTACTGCTCCTACTCCGGTTATCATGTATCAATTCTCTCTCAGTTTTCTTATGCAACATATATGTTTTATTTTATTAAAAGTAACTTAAATATACATTTTTTGGTAATAAATTTCTAGGATGAGTTACTATGGGGTGCAACATGGCTATACATTGCAACAAAAAGGCAAATATATTTAAAATTCATTCAAGAGGAGTCAACCACTGCAATTGTTTCTGAGTTCAGCTGGGATCTCAAATTTGCTGGTGCACAGGTCCTTCTATCTCAGTTATATTGGGAAGGACAGAAGGAATTTCAGACGTTTCAACAGCAGGCTGATGGATATATATGCTCGGTTCTACCGGAAAGCCCGTACCATCAAGCTTTTATCACCCCGGGCGGTTTGATTCACTTGAGAGACGGTGCGAATGCGCAATATGTGACATCCACAGCATTTCTTTTTAGTGTTTACAGTGATTTGTTGGCTAGACATCATATGCAAGTCACTTGTGGGGACAAACACTTCACTAGTGACCATCTCATGGATTTCGCGAAAAAACAGGTATAATGTATTGTCTTGCAACATCCTTCGAGGGGGTGGCGCAGTTTTTACTGCTTCAGTCCCTCTAGCAAAGATCTCGTGTCTCACCGGCAGGGGCGGAGGTCAACCGACCTCACTTGATTTCAAAATTTCAGTAACGGTATATTACGTGAATGTCAAGCGACCTCGGTTTTTTTTTCGAGGCTAACCACATTGGTATTTAAAAAAAGATATTGGACTCTGAACCTTGAAAAAAAAAATTATTTTTTTTAAATTTAATTAATTCTATTAATTAAGCTCATAAGTAAGATTTATGTAATAAACCCATACGTTAATTAACTCTAGCCCATAAGCATATTTAAACCTAATTATAAAAAAACCCAACTAGCCCATAAGTTTATTCATAATCCATTAAGGCATTAACCCAACTATCCTATTTATTTAGTATAGTTTAGTATAGGAACTAATGTTTTTTTTACTTATTTTTTATGACATTGTATTTTTACCATTTGTTTTCTAATGACGATTTATTTTCATTATCATATCTTACTATGTGACCAACCCAACCGGATCACCCTCACCGAACCGGTCCAAAAAATGGTACCTCTCACCAAAGTGTTAACATAAGTGGATGGCTGATTCGTTGGACCAATTTTGGACAACCCAAAGTCGGAAATCTTAGCCATATTTATTCGACTTTTGAGGATGCGAACCCCAATATCGCACCTATTGATCTCATCCACATCACGGATACAACCATTGACCACGATCCGTTCTGAGCCATGAGTTTTCAAATAATAGCGGGTCCCATGAGTTTTCAAATAATAACCCTTTTGACAATTTGACCACAAAAAATTAACAAATTAGTCTTTGACCATTACCATTTTAGCCCCATGACCACCCATACGTATACCATTTTAGCCCTATGACCACCCATACGTACCGCAAACTTAGGGTGGAACCCCTTCAACCCCTAAGTACACTAGCTTTTATTTTTAATTAAATTCCGGCCATATAATATTTATGCCATGCATTTGACCCTTCATAATGTTTGTATGTTTATCGCAGATGGATTATTTACTAGGGAATAACCCAGTAAAGAGATCAATGATGGTAGGGTTTGGTCACAACCCACCTCTCCAGGCGCATCATAGAGGTGCATCGGTGCCAGTGATGGCTCCAAATGCGGATGTAAATTGTGGGATGAGTTTTGTTTACTGGTACAACGTAGATAAACCTAATCCTAATGAGCTCACGGGTGCCATCCTTGGTGGTCCGGACAGGGCAGACAGGTTTGTAGACTCACGGGTTAATTCATCCTTCACCGAGCCATGTACCTATGTCAATTCAGTCGCGGTTGGGGTCCTTGCAAAGCTAGCAATACATAATAAGTAATGTGATTCTGATTAAAGGGCATTTAGATATATCCCATTTCTAAGTTTCCTTATTACATATTTTTCCAACACTAAAATTTAATTACATATTTCTTCTTCCTAAAACCTATATATTACATATTTATCCAATTAATTTAAAATAACTTATTTTATTATCATTTTGTCGTCAATGAACCAATTAAAATAGTATTTACATATATCCCCTTCCTGAATATTTGTGTGGGGGCAATTGGGTAATTTTAAGTTAATTGAGGAAATATGTAATTAAAGTTAGGGGTTAGGGGTATATGTAATTTAGAAGTTTAGTAGAGGGAAATATGTAAAAAAAACCTTGATTAAAGTTTGTACACACTGGACCCAAATTTAGGGTTTCTTTGGGTAACTTGATATATCATATGTAGAACAGGTATGATATTTGGTGACAGGATATCTTCATTTGTTGTAACTGATTTTGTGAGGCATAATGTTGGGATAGAGAAAATATTCCACATGGAAAACTAGTTTCTGGTGTAATTAATCAGTTGATATAGAAAAGCCTATTTGTGACTGATAAAATTGTCGTAAAACTGATTACGATGGATTATGTTTGTTGAATTGTCACTAGAAATTTGCGATGGGTTTTAGCGATAAACTTGATTTGTCACAAGATCTTTGATGAATTTGCAACTGATATTTTTATAAGTGTTGTCATATTAAATCAGATTTAATATGTATTTGACATTAACATGCTTTATATGTTTGACCTTATAGGTTCACATATTATTAGCAATGTTAGTGTACATCTTGTCTTAATTACATAGATCATAATATTCAGTTTGTATAAGATATAACGCACATTGACACATACAGTGCAAAACGTAAAACGTCTAGTAACATTCCATGAACTTACATGTTTTATCTGCAACCACTACAAGAAACCAGAGCAATAGCGGCGACACCAGGAATGTCGCCGCTATTGCTCTTGATCCGTGTTTCATTTCTTAATCAAAGATCTGACGGTTGATTGAAAGTTAATCGGACGGCTAAGATTTTAAGGCCTTTAGTGGCGACATGTCGTCGCTAATACCCAAAAAAGATCTGACAGGGTATTTCCCTCCATCGACGACCTCAAATCTGCTCCTCCCCCCCCCCCCCTAAAATCACTGACTTTTGCTCTCCTAAAATCGAAGAGATTTGCTCCTTTTACACTGCCACCACCTGCAACCACCACCATCTCGTCGCACCAGCACCTGGAAACCACCACCACCTCGCCGCACCACCACCTGCAACCTACTGCAGCCCCTGTTTCGTTTTAAATCTCACTTCAGATGAGAATCAAGTACAAATGGTTAAGCCCTAGCTTTCCTTTTAAACCGTTCATCATTTTCTTGTATAATGGAACATAAGTCTTCTGGTTTATGTATAAAAATGGGTTTCTTTTTGCTATTTTCTTTTTTTGCTATTTGTTGGTTGAATATTATATTTCAATTCTTTCGGATTTTGCTAATATCAGGGAGCTTTAGAATTGGATGTATTGTATCCGGTGACGGATCCTGGAATTTTTTCGAGCGGGTGCAAAAAATATGTAGGGTCAAAACAAGTCAGGTCAAAATGGGTCGAGTCAAAATAACTCATACTTATTTACTTAATAATATTGTAAAATTATTAATTCTCTTTCAATCAAAATCAAATGTGTACAAAATAATAAATATTGATTTTTTTGTTGATAAAACTTGATGCAATCTTGTCTCCGTACCCAAATAAAACTAGTGATCTTGCTTGAACCTTTTTAGTTATGCAGTTCACCGAAAAATAAATAATTAATTACACAGTAACAAATATAAAACAAAAAAACATTGTAAACCAAAAATAAGAAAGAAAAAAAATCATTTATAATCCAACTAAATATAATCAGTAACAAAATACATTATTTTCTAGCTAATTTAATTAATTATGATTAATACGTAATATAAAATATATAAGTCCAGGGTTGTTTAAAATTCAAACTAAATTAAAAGGTTAAATTTATAACTTTAGTAGAACTAAAAGAGGTGAAATGTAAATTTTATATTTAATGTAATTGCAATTCCTCACGTGTTTCATCTTCCTCAAGTTCTATTCCAATAAACCCTAAACTTCCATTGTTCCATGGCTGATTGAACATGCATATTTGCTCTCCCTCTATCACTCCTCTCTCTCTCTCTCTGTGATCATCGACCATCGTAGAGGTGCCTTCCAAATTTTTAAGAAGGTGCCTCCAAATAATTATTAGAAATTTTCCACTGTTAAAAGTAATCTCAGTGGGTACCTCACCACCCCCTGAGACACTAATAGATCCGCCCCTGATTGTATCAAATGTTTAATGATTTTCAGAGTAGGATTTTAGCCACTAGAGAATTGAAATGAAGTTGTATTTACATTTGTTGGAAATCAAACAGAATGATACTTCTGAAAATACAAAAATGCCCCTGATTTAACGGTTGCATTTTAACGGGGTTAGTCAATTGGATGAAAATTGATAGATTTTGAAAAGTCATACACGAAAAAGCTAAAAAAAACTTTTTGGATGAAAGTGGCTAAAATAGTCAAACCACAGGGACGAAAATGGCACTTTACTCTTTAATTTTTAACGGTTCAGTTTTGGTTTTTAATGATAAAAAACCGTTGCTAACGATTTGACTCCCTGTTTAACCTAAAAACCGTAAAAATTTGACCGTAATATATCCCTCATCTCTTTGTGTTTAATGGTTTCTAACATTTTCAACTTCATATATGAGATGTTTCTAACATTTTTAACATCATATTTACCAAACTTTGCTCATAGGTTCATAAACACATCAAAATCCTTAAACTTGAAGATTAATCCATGAAGACACTTAGGGGCTGTTTGGCAAATGTCGAATCATTAAGAGGTCTGAATGGTTCAACTGGCTTTTTAGCTAAACCATTAAGAGGTAAAATGAACCATTAAGAGGTGGGTTGTCAGCGAAACAAACACCCCTTACCTCTGAACGATTCAAAGGTAGTCTCTTAATGAAATTATTAAGAGACTACCAAACAACTCCTTACCTAAGGACGGGGGAGGTAGGATTTTCTTTTTTACGTTTTGTTTTTAGTCAAAAGAGTAAAGTTGTCATTTCAAATGGATTTAAAAGATTTTTAAGATATGTTAGTGAAAATAAACAAATATCTTAGGGTTTGACAAACAATAAGCATCAAATCCGTAATTACTTTTAAATAAATGAATTAAAATCACAAAACAGACACTACAGTACTATTCATATACTTAAAACAAAATATTATAAAATCTATTAACTATAATACTGTAATTGAATACATGTTATCAACTTTTGAGTCATTGACACTGTAAGTAGAGGTGAAAAAAAACCGTCTTCGAAATTTAAACCCGAATTGAAACAAATTTTGAAACTGGCTTGGTAAGAACCAGTCAGGAACCGACCTGAACCGTTGGATTGAAATCGATTTGTAACGCTATAGGTTGAAACCAGTTTGGACCTGGTCAAACCTGTTAAAATCCGGTTTTTAAACCGGTCAATCCCCCCTGAAGAACCTATTCCAAACCCAAACTGGTTTGACAAAAAATGGTTTTGATTTTTGTTGACCAAATACGAACCGGTTTGCACCCAAACCAGTTTGGGCCAAAAACCTGATTTATGCGCCTCTAAGTGTAAGCCATAAATTATCCATTTACAAATAAATGTGTTAAAATTATTTTCTAAACGTATCAATCTTGTAACGAAAAAAGACATTAATTAATAACTTCATCGGTATGAAGTAATTTCTTTTTTTCCGGCACTTATATTAGCATCGGTAGTATTATGTAACTCATCATCAATAGTAAGTGCTCTATAAGTAGAAACAGTTTTATCAATATCTAATAATTTGTTTAATAATATTCAGCAGTATTACTTTCATCACCATGAAATTTGAGTAGAAATATGATCAATTGTATACAAGTGAGTATTGTATTATGAGTTATAAGATCATAGATTATTCCTAGCATTTTATTATTTAGGTATCAAATAATTAAAATAAAACTATATTATGACTACTGACTGTTATAAAATCAAGGGTAAACTACAGTTTTCGACTTTTAGTTTTACATCTACTTGCAGTTTTCACCCTTAAACTTCAAAAATTACACGGATCATTCCTTTATGGTAACACTTTACGCCCTTTACAAGTTAGAATTTAAAACCTTCTCTCTCAACTAGGTCTAAGAGCATTTACGGTCCAATTTGGTCGGTTTTAAAAAATGCTCAAGCAGCTAACTACGGTTTCGAGGAACGAAAAACTAAACTAGCCGAGTTTGGTAAGTCGTTGGGACAAGCGGTTTAGTTTTGGTTTTGACGGTTTGAACTAATTTTTATTTTGAAAATCATTATTTTGAGTTAAATTTTGTAAAATAATAATGATGGTTATAATACATTATAAATTATAATATATATGAATAACTACATATTCCAAAAATAAAATAAAAGTGTATAAAAAATTAATAGTTGAACGGCCGGTTCCAAGTTTCACACCCAGACCGAATCTTTAAACTATGAATACCGAATAATGAACCAAACCATTTGGACCTCAAACGAACCAACCCGTTTGGATCTCAAACAAGCCAAACCGGCCGACTTACTTTGAAAGTTCCAACGCCACCCATGTTGGGTTGTGAAGGCTTAGTGGACATGAACTTGGGCTTCGGTTCTGGCCGAATAAAGAAGCTAATGGGGTGGCCGGCCGTAGTAGCTTTGTGCCTTATTTAGTTTTCTAGTTATCTAAGTTTGCTAACCCTAATCTAGTCTTATTTAATATTTATACCATGCCATGTAATTATAATCTTTAAGCACCTAATAAAGAGACACCCTAATTGCACCTGTGAACTTAGGTCATCCTTGACCGAACCATATTACTTCCTATGTCGTTACTTGCTTTTAGTTTTTGTTTTCGTTGCGTACCGACTAAGATTCCTAACAACCTTTACCTAGGCCCCCACTACTCCCCTGCAATGGAATTTTGTCCATTTGTTAAGGACATTATCTATCAACATCAACCAAAGCTTTATGTTCCGTCTCACCCATGTGTTATATCCTATGCAAGGAGAAAAGGCATTCTTTCATTGGAATTTGAGACTTAGAACCACATATATCAACACCCCCCCCCCCCTAACCCAGTTCCAGCCACACCCATGTTCATGGCCCCCCTACTACGCCCCCAACAGTACCACCATAATATTATACAAGTACAGCAGACCTGCACATGGATGCAACAACAATCACAAAAATCTCCCTGCAGCCAACCAACCTTCTTATGCTTGCTACAAATACTACTACTAAAATCCTGATGTGTTTTCTCCATAACAAGGGCAATATAGACATTTCACTTCTAATCACTGTTTTGTGATATAACCTCACCAAACTTGAGAAAGAGTTGAGCATCTGAGGTGCTAATGGATGAGCAGTTGACCAAATGTGGAGTCTTGAGGTTGGCGTATTCGTCCATGTAGCTCGACACTTTTGAAACCGGGAGTAAAGTCATGGGACCCACTGTTTCGTGTTTTGGTGGCGGAAGTACGCTCCCGAGGACCTGAACCACTTCGTGCATTGTTGGTCTCTCAAACGGTTGCCTTTTGGTGCACAAAAGCGCGAGTTGGAACACCTTTTTTACTTCCCCGAGATCCCTGCATGTTGCTGATATTTCTGGATCAACGGTTTCCATGACCGTGTTGTTTGCGGTCTTTGACAAAATCTGATGTACAATTGATTGTCGGGTCGGGTTATAACTTATAAAACATAAAAATTAACTACAAATAACATGAAAAGAAAGCTATAGTAAGAAGGCAGACCAGATGAAGGAGGTTTGACTCATTATCAACAGCTTTCCTTCCGGTAAGCAATTCAAGTAAAACAATCCCATAGCTGTAGACATCAGATTTCTCAGTGAGACGTGAAGTGCGCGCATATTCGGGATCAATATAACCGATAGTCCCCATTATGTAAGTTGAGGTGAAGGTTTTCGATGTGCATAAACTTTTAGCAATCCCAAAATCAGTAAGATGTGCTTCAAAATCCTTGTCAAGTAGAATGTTGGATGATTTCACATCTCTATGGATTATCCTAGGACTACAGTCATGGTGAAGATATGCCAGCCCTTGGGCCGCCCCCAGTGCTATCTGAATCCGTGTATCCCAATCAAGCCTTTTCTTCTTTAACGGGCCTAAAACGCACAAAAGGTCCATAAAATACAAGCAAAATACTCTAAAAATAGAATAAACAATGAAAACTACTAAAGGTGGCATTTCGACCCGTTTCCTTGTGAATGGGTCGATTTGGGTACTTTTTATTTCATACGGGTTGAATGACTCGAAAGCTGTCACAACTCAAAGTGTGTTTTTAACGCATACCACCCCTAAATCAGTCCATTAAAAGATTTATATTATTATTGTCCTGGTTTTTGTAATCATATGAAACACATTAATCATTTAACAAAAGTTTAAAAAAGTGATCCCGGGTCAACCCAACCCGTTTGACCCGCCCATCTTGCCACCTCTATTCAATGGCAGTATACTCACCATGAAGGAGATCCCAGAGGCTACCATTTTCCATGTAGTCATAAAACAACAAGTTTCCGGAAGGTGATAAAGAATAACCCTGTAAACTAACAAGATTCCGGTGCTTAATGCTTCCAACCGTTTCGAGTTCAGTCTCAAACTCCTTCAAATACTCAGGATAATGAGTATACAGTTTTTTAACAGCCACGGGCCGGCAGTTTTTAAGGACACATTTGTAGACCGTGCTTGATGCCCCGCATCCAATTATATACTTCTCACTCAAATTCTCAGTCATCCTCATAATATCATCATACACATGAAGAGCCATGTTCATGTGAAGTATTACAAGCTTTGGTGATGGGTAATGAACGGGTTTGTCATACGACCCGGCAATGAAAGGTTTTGACTTATGGGGCCAGCATACTGCCACTAGGATCATAAGGAGTAGAGCCAAGGCACCAAGAGCAATTCCTAGTATAGCCGCTTTGGAAATCGTCCCTGCATAAAAATATTTTTTTAGTATTTTTATTGTAGAATTCTCAAACCAAAAAGTTTTACTCGTCCTTAATTACCTCGCTCGGTGGAACGAGAAGCATGACATGAAGAACTTAGAGGACTGCTGCAAAGACCGGGATTGGCTAGGAAGCTGCATTGGGAATGCGCGTTTTTGTAAGTCGTTTTTTACGATATAAACATCGTACACTAGTAGAAGTTTCGGTTTCATACCTATCGGGTGAAAATTTTGAAAAATTATTGGCAGTAGGAATATCCCCAGCCAGATTATTATATGATACATTTCTGCAGAAATGAAAAACAATCAGTCCAAACCTGTTAATAAAATATCACCTTATACATTATTACGTCACTGAAACTTACAGAACTGTAAGGCTAAGGCAATTCACCAACGACACCAAACCGCCCGTTAGGTTGTTACTTTCTAATTTTCTGCAAAGCGTTAATCGAAGAAACAGATGTCATGTGGCGACAAAAGCTTTCAATGAAAATTTGTGTTACTATATTTTAAAATGGACAAAATCACAAAAATAACCGTTTTCTTGGGTGTGTTCTACATATATAGCCATGTCAAAAACAAATAACTCATTTAGCGCATATCTACTTTTGCTCAAGTATCAGGCTTTACCCATTGATAATGACTTGATCTAACGTGATATGCAACACCATGTCATGTATAGATTCACGTATAGAATGAAACTTATTAGGGTTTATGAGAGGAAAAGTAGATACATAACCAAAGATTCGTGTATCACATGGCTATATGCGTGAAATTATTTTGACATGACCATAGAGAAATAACACACTCAGAAAAATGGCGAATTTCGTGATTTAGCTTTATATTATCACTCATGTGGGAGGGCATACAGCATGAACAAATTCTGAAGTTGACCAAGCTCTTGGGGCAGTACACCAGAGAGATGATTGTAAGAAAGATCACTGCAAAAAAAAAGTTGGTCAAAAACTGTGAAGGACTTATGAATAACATATGACCGCTTACATTTCCATGACACTTCTTAAGTTACCAAACTCAGCCGGTAAATATCCGGTCAACTCGTTCCGGCTCAGATTCCTATAGTGTTTCAATAAAAGAAAAAAAATTAAAAGTGATAACAAAGGCCTATCAAGTATTGAAAAATAATATTAAAAAGCAAACTTACAGTTTTAAAAGATGTTCCAAATCACCAAGTGGAGAAGGGATTGGACCGCTGATTTCGTTGTTAGATAGGTCCCTACACATAGAAAATACCAACTGATTTTGCGAAAAAATAAAAGGAAAAAACAATCAAGTTAAAAGTCATTAACTGTTTAGAATTACTTACAGTGTATCCAAGTTACCGATCCGAGAGAGCTCAATTGGAATAGGACCCGAAAGGTAGTTTGATGAAAGATTCCTGATTGAATTTATTTATTAAAAAAAATTGTAATTCGTGAAGAATTGCATCGATCTTATAAGAGGATTTCAAGCATCACTAAATCAAGAATGTATGAACTTACAAATATGTCATGCTTTCAAGCCTCTGAAATGCAGCAGGGATGGTTCCCTTCAGTCTGTTCCCGTGCACGTTGCTGCATGTCAAAAATGATTTATATCAGCTGTATAAAACTTACAGAAAAAGATGTAAGATTATCAAAACTTACAGGCTGTTGAGATTAGTGCAAGAGCTAAGATTCTCAGGTACACACCCCTCGAGTTTATTCCCCGCAACATCACTACAATCACATAGCACAATTAACTTCCCAAAGAAAAAACATAATCAGGTTAAAGAAGTGGAATTGCAGAGTTTACAGATCAAATAAGTCTGTTAGTCTTCCAAGTTCCGGTGGGATATGACCCGTAAGCTGATTATCATTCAGTTCCCTACATAACAAAAAAACCTTAAAATACACGCCTTAAAGATTTGTAACATTTATATAGTATTCTTAATAACACAAAAGCGCGTATACAAGTAATGGAGCTTCGACATGTTCCCGAGCTCAGGAGGAATGGATCCTGTCAACTTGTTGTTATGGAGATATCTACAACAAAACCATAGAGCGGTTTCAAGAAGTTAATATATAAAAAATTATCTGTTATTATATAATCACTTTCAAAACACATATCCACTCACCCTGATATCATAACAGCACAACACAAAAAACAAAATATGTTCTTACAATTTCTCAGTATAAGTCAAGTTTCCAAGGATCGGTGGTATTTGACCGGTCAAATTATTGCAACTCAAGTCCCTGCAATACCGACCCGACTCCCTTGAGAAAATCATATAAATTTTGGGTTTTTACTACATTAAAATAAGATGAAATCACTTACAAAACCGTAAGCGCCTGCATGAGTCCAATCACAGACGGAATTTCACCCGAGAACTGATTTCCTTGGAGGGATCTAAGATATACCAAAACCAAAAGACGAATATTAATACGCATATATTAACTAAAAAGTAGTCAAAGCTATAAGCTATAGGCTCACAATGTGGCTACTTGTAGGAAACCGATATTGAATGGTATCTCTCCGGTCAGTCGGTTGTATGACAAGTCCCTAGTACAGTTAACACGACAATTAATCAATACAATACCACACCATGTTAATATTTTCAAATTTTTAATTGTCGGAGTTCGGTACATACAAAACCTGGAAGCCAGTGCAATTGCCAATATTTGAAGGAATTGTGCCACTTAAACTATTGTTCCTCAAGTCACTGTGTAAATGATCATACATAAGCAAAAACTTTATAGAAAAGTAAATCGACATGATGAAAATATAAAACACTACTTACAAATACCACAGGCCCGTTAGCTGACAGATGTCCGGGGAGAGCTCTCCTTCCAAATTGTTGCTCCTTAATCCTCTAGTTACAAGATTATATATTTTGATCAAACTTGTAAAACAAGTAACAGATTTTAAAGAATCAAGCTTTAGAAACTTACAGATACTGCAATACTTCATTCCAGTATATAAGCCTTGGGATTTCCCCGTTTAGCCGATTTTGTGCCAAGTCCCTGGAAAGACATCATTTTTATAAATTAATTTATGGATTTTTATGATTCTTTTAGGAAAAGAAATGAAGGAATGATGCTTACAAAATCTTCAAATTGGGAATCTGTGATAAAGTTGAAGGGATCGGTCCGGTTAATTGATTGTCTTTCAAGATTCTGTGATATGAATGGTAATAGTTTCATCAAAGGTGGTCAATATTTAATCTATACATACTAATAAATAAAGGTTTTTTTAGTGCCACGTGTCATCTCCACATTCAATCTCATCATTTTTTTCCCGCTTCTCTCTCTTATTTAATGCACTTCTATATTTAAATAATAATATATATTTAAAGATAGTATTAATTGGACTAATACAACACATTTATTTTAAATTATCCCTTATTATAAGAAAATTTTAAAATTTATTTATGTAACTTTTATTTCAATCAAATAGTAATTGAAAGTGAAATTATATTAAATAGTAATTAACGTATTTTCGAAACCTAATTATATATTAATTTTTACATATTTTGAGTTTGTTTATAGCCGTAGTATATGTAATATATTTTTACACCTGTGAAATATATATACATAAAGATTTAAAAAATTTAAATATTAATATTTTTCACGGGACCTAAACTAGTTAGCAAATATTAGAGTACATAATGAAGGTTATACTTACAAGAGCTCAAGCTGTTTTAACTTTGATACAGAAAACGGGATGTCACCGGTTAACATATTGAATGATAAATCCCTAGTAAAATAATTTAATCATAAAATGTGTCAAAAGTTATATAACATATCCTAGAAATCACCAAAAAAAATCAAATTTTGAATTTTTTAAGATTATGCTTACAAGTTCTCAAGGTTACTACAATCACCAATCTCATCTGGGATTTGACCAGATAATCTATTTCCACGCAGATCTCTGTTTAAACATGATCCAAAACAAGATTAAAAATCACTTTTTTTATTAAAAAAGGTAAAAAAGGAAAAAGAAATTCCAATTTATTCAATTTTTAGCTCAAGTGTATTAAAGGGAAGAAACTGTACATAGAGAGTAAACCTTTAAGCTCTCCAATACTTGGTGACAGTTCCCCATCAAGATTCAAATCTGAAAGATTACTGAAAGATGGTTCCCAAAAAGTCAACATTTTGACCCAAAAAAGCCATAATCTTGTTCTTAAAACTTGAAATTAATTGAGTTAGGTTAACAATACACTCACAGTGCAGCGACATTGAAGGTGACATTATCACAAGAAACCCCTCTCCACGTACAATAGTCTGAAGAAGGTGAATCAGTCCAGTCATAAAGTACATTATTCACATCTCTAAATGACTTTTTAATCTCCAGCAATATCCCTCCTTCACCATTAAAAATTTCAAGATTAAATTAATCAAAATATAAACTCAAAGGACATTATTCACATCTCTAAATGACTTTTAAACTCCAACAGTACAATATCCCTCCTTCACCATTAAAAAAATTCAAGATTAATTTAATTAAAATATAAACTTAAAGCACATGCTTCAAGTGGATTCAGTCTTTTTTAAGAAGGAATATCATATTTAATTAACCTAATAACATAATATAATCCAAGTCAAAGGGAATATTATAATGGGTTCTAAATTCTTGCAAATCTTAGTTAACAAACAGTTTGAAATCAAGAAACATGATTACAACTTACAAAAAGAAACCCTTTTTCCCAAATCAAAAAATGACTTGTACTGTTGTACAGTATGCAATAAAAGTTGTACCAAATGGGTTAGACTTAGATTTGAAAAGGATAACACACTCACCATCATCACAGTTCACCAAAAGGTAGAAGCTTGATGAAACCAGAAGAAACAAAAACCACCCCATCATTACCAAAGCTTGAACCTTTCTTCTTAAAGACTCCATTACACCACCACATCAGCCACCTTCCTCCGCCGTGCGCCGCCTCACCTCTCTAAATCTCCGGCAAGATTCTGCCGCATCACATGGTATCTATGGAGGATTCTGGAGAATATAAAGTTAAAAAATTTGAAATAGTACCATAATAGTAGTGCCAAGGTATAGCTGAGCAGCCACTGTGCTATTGTTTCCCCTTCTGTTGATAACTTTTCCATATTTCTCTCTCTGCTGACAGCTTTTGCAGGATAAGAGAGATGAAAAAGACCCATTTCTGCATCATGTTAGTTTTAATATTTCATACATTTAAACTATTATCATTTTCAGAATAAAGATTATTTCCATTCTACACCATACATGTGGGTCAATCTGTAATTTTTTTTGTAAAATCTTTAAAAAAACATTTTCTTGAAATACTGTGTTAGGGTTAAAGATTTACCATTTATATACAAGGGGGGAAATATAGGGTGGGGTTGGTTTGTGTATAATTCAGTCCAATCATTAGTCGCCATCAAGTTTTGGTTTTTCTGAGATGTTTGCAGGAGGTGAAGGTGTGAGAGAGAGTGAGAGGTCTGTGTTTTGAAAGACTCATCACTCTCTTGTTGGGGGTTAGAGAGGGATAATTAATGCTTGTTGGGTTTGATTTGATAATGACTATGCTTGTGACTGAGAGAAGATGGATGTGAGTAAACGAGTGATGAAAGTAGCAGAGCAGTTGCAGCAGACAGGAGAACAGTGGACACTTTATTCCTAGAGGGTGAAAGCATCCGTTTAATCAACAAACATTTTTATTGTACTTTGTCCCGGAGGGTGAAACTTTCATTTGGGTGAAGAATAGATCGAAAAAAATTAACGTATAGTACTTTGTTTTTTTGTCTCTCTAGCTTCTTGCTAGTGTTTGGTTTTTTATAAAATTTCTCAGCCGTTCAAAAAGAAAAAAAAAACATTCTTATTTTTTATAGAGACCTCCCATGTGATCAAATAATCTTTATTTTTGTTGATGATTTTAATTAAATTATGATTCAGTTAAGACTAAACTAGGAAGAGAATATATACTTATCTAAGTTAAGAGATGTGAAGTGTATGTTTTAATCAAGACATTCTTGATAGTTCGAGTGAGAGAAGTCTGTTGAAAATGGTTCAGGGACAACGCCCCCGATTAGGGGGGAGGTGTTTCCCAGGTGAAAAACCCTTGGCTTTGTTATGCACCGAAAACTGTTACTGAATCACATTTGTTAACAAGTTGGTGGAATTTGGTCTTCGGTATCAACTGTGGTCTTTAGTATCAAAACTGAAGGCGTATCAAATTTGGTTGTCGGCATCAACTTTGGTCGTCCATATCAAATTTGGTCTCTTTGAGGTCATGTGTCCGATCCCGACTCTAGGGGGTTTTCCCACGGTGATGAGTTTCCTCATGAACTTGTGATATACATGGTGCGACTGAATGACTGATGTACGAGTTTTCCACTATATGAGACGTGTCAGTAGAGCTTTCGATGTTCAAAAAAAATTAATAGGGAAACTTAAATATCAAAGTATAAAGTTTAAATGTTAATATATTTTAAATAACTTCCTCTAAAATTTAAATAAGAACTTTACTTAAAAACTCTTAAACTTAAATGCATTAACGGGTCGTATTAGGTTAACCCGTTAATAAACGGTTATACTAACCAACAAAAAATCTAGTTATTTTCATATCGTGTTCGTCTCGTGTTTCATGCCATATCAAGATTTCCTCCCCTAACAGAGTCGGACATGCTAAAACACCTGGGCCACACCACACTTTGGATCGAGACAAACCAACAATGTGATTGTAAATGACAAACACTTTATATTTCCACCTTGTTATTCATGTAGACCCATATCTTTAATGTACATGACTAGATGTTATGTGGAGTCATATAAAACCATGCAATGTTATAGTTTTAAAGGTTATTTGCAACATTTATCTGATCTTGATACTAATAAATAAAAATTCTGTGATTACATGTGTTATTTTTTGGTGCATTCACAACATGTTTTTCTCGCATATTTTTCCTATTAAATAATGATATTAAAAGTATATTTTTAATATTTAATATAAAACTAATTATAGATACTTATTACTTGATTATGTATATTTATTATATCACTGGTGTCAGAACCCGTGTATTACACGGGGTTATAAATAAAATAAATTTAAAACAAAATACAATTTGAGACTAAAAAAATGATGAATACAATTCATAATTCATAAATCAATAAATATTTCTTTCTATACAACGTTGGATGTTTTGTTTGAAATTTTTTCATCATTGTCTAAGGCTAAAATTTTTAACTCGTCTCTGCTTTTAACTCTTGAAAGTGCAACATATAATTGACCATGAGTGAAAACCGGTTGCCTCAAGAACAATCCAACCCTTGATAATGACTGACCCTTGCTCTTATTTATTGTCATGGTGAAACAAACCGAGAGTGAAAATTGTCTTCTTTGTAGCTTGAAAGGGACTCTTTTGTCTGAATGAGTCAAATTTAGTCTTGGAATAAAAGTGAGAGTTCCAAAATTGTTTCCAGAAATGATCTCCGCCTCGATAACACGATTACCAAGAGATTTGATTTGTAATTTAGTACCATTACATAACCCATTTTTCTGATCAATATTTCTCAGCAACATTACAAGTACATCTACCTTCAAAACTAAACTATGATTTGGCAATCCTGAAAGTTTAAGAACGTTAAGAACATCTTGCGAGTATAAACTTTGTTGAAAATTATCGTTTAACTGTTCTGACTGGCATATGCTATCTGAACTTAGATATTCTTTTTGTTCACCGGAGAACATTGACAACAAACGATCATTAGTCTCCTGCATTATTTCATTTGTCGGAGCAAGTATTGCTCTTTCTTGAAAGAATTGAGGATTTTTGTAGTGTTGAAGAATATATGGATAGACAAAGTCAATTAAACTTCCAATAGGATCGACGGAATCGGTAATAAGTATATCATCAGGTATATCAATCACCGCATCGCCATCATTAATGCCACCAAATTCCCTCTCACAGGTCCAAAAGCCATTTTGCAAAGTTTTGTGTCTTTTCTAGATCAGATGTGTCATTCCCAATTGTCAGTCTCATGTTTTTTGTTAACTTTAACAACTTGCATTTTCTCCAAATGTATGATGAACATAAAGCAACATTGACAATGTCTTGTCTGCTTCCGTTTGGCACAACAGATATAATTTGCCTAAAATCTCCTTCAAATACAATAACTTTACCTCCAAATGATATATTACTTTTGTTTGAAGAATTTGGGGTCAATATGTCATTCAAATATCTATCAAAAGCTTCAAATGCATGCTTATGAACCATCGGAGCATCATCCTAGATAATCAATTGGGTTTGTCTTATTAAATGCGCAACTTCGCTACCTGACTTAATACGACAAAGATAATCTTCATTAAGATTGAGAGGAATGAGAAATCTAGAATGTGATGTTCTACCTCCTGTCAATAACAACGATGCAATATCACTTGACGCAACATTTAAAACGATTTCACCTTTACATCTAATTGCTGCTGATAATGTTTTTCATTGAAAGGTTTTATCAGTTCCACCATAGCTCAATATGGTTTAATATGTTATAGCAACCAACTTGCATTTATCATTTGCTACATTTTAATTAAGCTTGAGTATAATTTTGTTTCTGGATCTTTAATTTAACTTCATTTTGTACACTTTCACCCTGTTTAGTATCCCTTTCTTTAGTAGTTTAGCAAATTTAAAAAATATGATTCATTTCAGCTCACTTTGGTTTCTAGGTCATTGTGTATGGTACTACGTTTTATGCATTTCAAAATAACATAGTTGGATGTTTTTTAGTATTGAAATGATTGGTTTTAAGTTTTGGTTGGATATAATTTTGTGTTTTAGTTGCGTAACTCTAAACTTAAAATTTGGTTTGACTAAATATTAATATCATTTGGTTTTGATGTGATTGTGTCATTATTTACACATTTTGTTATATTTATGATATACAATATACTTTTGCATTTATTTTATAAATAATTTAAACTTTTTTAAAATCACTATTTAAAAGTCGTTACATAGTTTGACCCTTATTTTAAGTTTTTATTATTTAATACTAAATTCTAATTACTTCATTATGAATAATATTTAAAATGAAAATAAAAATCAATTATGATGACTTTAATTTAATTTATTTAAAATTGTTTTAGATAATAATTCTATATCATGCGTTTCATTATTTACCAAAAATACAATTACTCTTTTCATTATATTCTATATTTTTGTTCTCTTATTTTTAGTAACTGATATTGATTTTAAATTATATATGATGTTTTTAATATATTTGACTTAAAAAATAATTTTTTTTACCTTAAATTAAATTTATATTATTAACTTTTAAAATGAGATTAGCATTTAATATGTTTGACTTTTGTATTAAATGAAATTTATATCATTAACTTTTTCCAAAAATAAATGATTAGGAATTACAAACCGTTTTTTATTTCTTGATATTTTTTTCAATTTTTCATATCATCAATTTTCATATTTTAATGCCGTTCATTTTAACAACTGATATTGTTTAAAAATTATTTATGGTAAAGTTTAATTACTTCATTCTGATTAATTTGAATCAAAACATCACACTGCTATTGATTTTTAATTATCTAGTGTTAGAACCCGTGTATTTAAAATGAAAACAAAAATCAATTATGATGACTTTAATTTAATTTATTTAAAACTGTTTTAGATAATAACTCTATATCATGCGTTTCATTATTTACCAAAAATATAATTATTCTTTTCATTATATTTCATACTTTTGTTCCCTTATTTTTAGTAACTGATATTGATTTTAAATTATATATGGTGTTTTTAATATATTTGACTTAAAAAAATAAGATTTTTTACCTTAAATTAAATTTATATTATTAACTTTTAAAATGAGATTAGAATTTAATATGTTTGACTTTTGTATTAAATGAAATTTATATCATTAAATGTTTCCAAAAATAAATGATTACGAATTACAAACCGTTTTTTATTTCTTGATATTTTCTTGTCTTTCGCGCCAAGAATCAAATCCGAACATACTGTGATTTAGAAAAAATAAAGAAAACCATCAAATATCTAAAAACAACTAAAAACAATATTAATATCATAAAAGGATGACCTACATTGTATAATTTATAAAACTCACACCCTATCATCCTTCTATCCATCCAGATAATAGTAATCAACATTTTAACATAAATAAACAATAAAATCCCATCATTTCTTTAACTAATTCCTTCATATTTAACATTTTGACTACTATAATCTGAGGTAGCCAATCTCTCCACCTTATCATTATTCAACTTTAACATAAATTAATCTATAACTGTAACT
The DNA here is from genome assembly GCA_023525975.1 of Smallanthus sonchifolius. Lineage (NCBI taxonomy): Eukaryota > Viridiplantae > Streptophyta > Magnoliopsida > Asterales > Asteraceae > Smallanthus > Smallanthus sonchifolius. The sequence goes on along the minus strand of CM042027.1, from coordinate 14,395,611 downwards.
TTAAAAGGTGTAGGGTAGTCAAAATACACTAATTTCAGATGATGCAAGTTTAAAATACAATAAGAATGTAAGATCAATTCAACATGATTATCATCAAAAACTTAAATTTTCTAAAGATTCACAACCTAACAAATTTGAGAATAGATTCAAAAAAATCTCCAGATTCAATGAGATTAAATATAATTATTAGAAAAAAAACAGATGGATTCGTAAAGGTATCTGCTGGATGGAGCGTAAAAGGTGATATATGGCTCCAATCGATTGTCCTCTGTTTGCTTTAAAGAATAAGTTGAAAAGAGATTCATAAAATATCCAGATTCAATGAGATTATACATAATAATCTCATAAAAAGTGATCGATGCGTAAAGGTAAGATCGATGAAGAGTAACGATAACATACCGATTCTTGATTTGATTTTGAAGTTCGGTTGTTGAAGATGAAAGAGAGAGAGCTTCGACCAGGAAGGCGATTAGGGTTTTGTTTTGAAAGGGAATGATGTGATAAATGTCTCACCGAGTTTAAATTTATATGGTTTTAATCGAGTTGTTTTTAAACCCGCTTCTCGTCCCGCGCGTAAACCTGTTTTCTGTCCGGTGGATCCAAAAGGTGAGGTGAAACGTGATGCTGACAAGTGACACCAAGTTTGACTTGTTTATTATATAGGATAGATTAACCAAATTAACTTAATATGAATTAACATTTATCAATTAAATAAAAAAAGATTAATACCCAGTTGAAAAAAAATGTTTAAAAAACCAACTTAACAGAATTTATAACTGTCACGTCAAAGTACATTTTTTAACTAATGTGTAATTGTATATGTGCTAACATATTACATTATATTTTATTCATTTCGTGTAATATACGGGTTATTAAAGACATATTTTTTTATTACTAATTATATAACATTACATTTATTTAACATATATAATACACGAGATTCTAACATAGTTAGTAATATCGCAAGTGGGTATATCCAAGTGATAAGGGTCTCAAGTGATGGAAAAGTACACGTCACGTGGCGTCACGTCACATCCTTCAATTATCACACCATGTATCGCTCGGCTAAATTTTGAAAGTTCGATGTTGTTGCTCTTCGTTATTTGATTGATGTTTTCTTTCTGCCCCTTTGTGGATCTTATAAAGAAGTGATTTTAGCTTGATCGTAAGTGTTTGTGATCAAAATCAAGTGGGTTTTGAAGTTCAAGTCATATAAAGCTTTTTTTCTGATGATTTGAATGTTAAACTTTGATATCAGTTTTGACTATAGGTCTTTGGAGACGGTGGTGATTCTTGGCGGAATCAAAGAGGTTGCCGGAGACGGTTTTGTTCAAAGATGTGGCGGTTGTTTTATTTTTGTTTCTTTTTATATACATATAGAACCAAGTTAAAAGAAAAAAATAATTTGAAAAAAAATAGGACCCGCCGGTAACGTACGTGCGTGGCGTGAATGGAATTGTCGATGCTCCCACCAATTGTTCCCCGTCACGTGCCCATTCAATTGCCGTATTTAAGGTTTATTGGCCCCAAACCCAAAAAGACAAGCCTATTTTGAATACCACTAATGCATTGGCTTATTAAATTTCATGAATAAATATCTTTTTTGGTAAAAAGATTTAGGTTTTGTCTAAATTAAGTAATAATGAACATTTAAAATATATATATACTAGTTTAGATCTCGTGTCTACACATGGGGTGAAATATATCAATACATAAAAATTTTAAATCTTTATATATATATATATATATATATATATATATTACATGTGTAAAAAAATATTACATATAGTAAGGATAGAAAACAAATTCAAAATATGTAAAAATTAATATATAATTGGGTTTTAAAAATACGTTAATTACTATTTTTTAATATAATTTGACTTTTATATACTGTTTGATTGAAAATAAAAGTTATATAATTAAATTTTAAAGTTTCTTATGATAATAGATAATTTAAAATAAATGTGTTTTTTAGAATAATTAGTATTTTTTTCTTTAAATATATATTACTATTAAAAGGTAGAAGTGCATTAAATAGGAGAAAGAGGTGAGGAAATAATGATAAGAATGAATATATAGACGACATGTGACATGCAAAAACCTTTATTTATTATATAGTATAGATATGCTCTGCTCCCTTGTAATCTCAATTTATTTTCAATTTTTTAAGTAAGAAATATAAAAGTATTAACTTAATCATTATTTCTTTAATACCAAATTACCAATATAGCCTTGCTTTTCCCATATATATAATTATAATTTTATGCATGTGATAGTACCAAAAATGTATGCAGATTATCTGTTGGTCCCCTCCAAATAATTCTACCCCATGTACATAGCCAATGATGCCCTACATTTATTCATAGTTGTACAATCAAGTAACCAAGTCATAAATACTTCAAATTCAATGTATTCTATATAAAACTTTTACAAAATGTCATAAAAGCGAATACCAATACCACGATGTTATTAACTCATAATCTGTTTGATTTCTTACGGTACCTCAATGGTAACAACGTCCGCTACAGCATATGATACAAAATAAAAACTATATTTTAAATACAACTTCTTTTTATAAAAAAAGTTATATCGGAACGTTGACAAAAAAAACTAAAGACAACCACACAATCCATTTTTCAAAAAAATTTAATAAGTGAATGCTATTACAGAAAATGAAACAGGTTAAAAACATATATTATATATAGTATGAGGGGTGCAAAATAAAAATTAAAAAAATCAAAGTTACTATTCATTTGCTTCTCTTTTAAATACAGATATAATATAATATGTAAATGATGAATGAACCAGTACACTTATCAAATGTAATAAACTTTGAAGGATTAATCTTAATTAAAAATAAATATTAGTTTATTAATTGTATGATTGAATTCGTATTAGACTAAGGCCCTGTTTGGTAGCCTCTTAATGGTCATTAAGAGGCTACCTCTTAATGGTTCAAAGTCTCTTAATGGTTAAGAGGCAACCTTAAGTCTGAATGGTTAAGAGGTAACATTTTAATGGTAAGTTATCACAAGTTACATAGCCCCTTACATCTTCACCATTAAGAGGCTTTGAACCATTAAGAAGTAGCCTCTTAATGCCATTAAGAGTCTACCAAACAGCCCCAAAGAGTGAGTTTGTTTATTTATTTAAGTATTTAAAAGTTATTGAGTTGGGTAAGGATTAGTTTAGTTTTAATATAAATAGAGGGTTAATGATCATTATAAGTAAGTGAATAGTTTTATAATACAAGCAAGAGTCGATCTCGGTTGAAATAAAATTTTACATTCGTGTTCTTGGTCTGAATTGCAACAAACTTGACTACCGTCATACCATCATAGAGTTTAAACTTAACCCATAGACCCCAAAAGAGAGCATATATATTTGAAGGCATGATAGATGATAAAACTTCCAGATTTAATATATGAAAACATACAGATTCTAGTTTGCTACATAAAACTAGGATACATGTCAAGTGTGTATACACTTTGAATCAAAACTCAAAATGAACACAAAGACGGTATTACAACATGCATCACATCAATGCTTTTATACACCCTAAAAGTGATAAATAAAACAAACACCGCCACAAGAGTGAGGACGTTAACGATTATAACATTTAAATGATCGCGATAATTTAAGAGATTAATTCAAATCGGCACCATGCTGCTGAATATGCGTTTCAGGCCAGGGCATGAGGTCCGCAGTTTTCCCATGCTCGCTGGGGTTATCTATTTGAGTTCCAAAAAGGTACAGGAAAAATAAGATTTTTTAATGAAAAAAGATGATTTAAAAAACTGAAGCATTTTAACACGACTTACCTTTTGACAAAAACGGACGTCGAGTGTCTCAAGCATGTTACATTGTGATATGGCAGATTCAACTGCTGCTTCACTAATATTGCAAGACTAGTTGACAGAGAAAAGATTCAGAAACGATATAAATAAATTTCAGAAAATAACTGCAAAGAGGATGAAAAGTAATGTGATGCATACCTGCAGAAAGAGGCTAGTTAATCGTGGGCAATCGAGCTTCAAGATTTCCAATGAGCCGCAATTGCTGAAGCAGCAAAAACACATAAATTCGATTTTGTTAATTATTTTAGCATTATAAAAATGAATATATACCACAAAGCGAAAAGAAAAGGTCACACCTTAGATTGAGAAAGCACAAATTTAAACACGCCACGTCAACTTCTTTCAGGTTTGCAGATAGTGAAATGTTTAATGATGACAAATTAGAAAAATGAGCGGTTGAGGGGATGAGTACTTTCTTGATGTTTGGGCAACCAACACAGTTGAGATTTTGTAGGAAACGCTGATACACACGATCAACTGTAAACCTCCAGTTTAGGTCATGCATGTTCACACACCCGTTTAAGCTGACATGAGTTAAATGAGTACAGCAAGCAAGCAGCTCTTCTATGGAAGCCTGACACAAGCTCCCATATGATAGGTCCAATTCCCGCAGTGTAGGGAGGGCCCCATCTTTGTAAAGAGGTTCAAGCGATGAGTCGGTGAGATACTTGCATGCTTGCAATTTCAAAACCTTCAACGGACAAAAAAATAGTAAGCAAAAGATCAGAAATTAAAAGTTAAAATCAATGTGATATAATACTCACCTTTAACTGCAAACAGGAGTCGAATACAGGTTGCAAGTTGGTTAAAAATGTGTAGGAAAGATCAAGTGATGTCAAATTAGGAAGCCAACGAAGAGATGCGAGTCCATCAGAACCAACAGATGTGCATGACATTAGAATTAGTGATTCAATGAGAGGACATGAGGCGGTGGTTGCAGATAAGCAGTCATCCTTCAGCTGACTGCATTTGTGGAACATAAAGTATTAGCATCTTATTGACTTTCAACCGATGGATACAAGGGAGAAGGGTAAAATTCACAATACCTGCAAAAAGAAGCATCTAGAGATGTTAACAGTGGGCAGTTTATAGATGCTTCTGATAAGACACCACAGCCTTTGAGTTCAAGCAACACCATAGTTGGTGCTTCAATCTTGAGTGTATTTAATTTTGGACAAATTCCCAAATTAAGAGATCGAAGGCCAACCTAGCAAAACAAAATGAGAGAAATATTCATCAGATATATACAAAATGACTTGTTAGCAATGTTATTAAAGGTGTGAACCACTTGCAAAAGATTTTCAAATAGAGATGCTGAGATTCAAATTTTTGAAACTCGAATATGGACCTTAACACTTTTTTAGTTAAATGTGCAATAAACAAGTCACTTACTGGACTACAGATTGCCCTCTCAAGATGATCACATCCATCTAAAGACACTTGCTCAAGAAAAGGGCAAGTTAATTCAAGAGAAGTAATACCACGGCAACCAGCAAGGGAAAGACTAGTTAATGAATTGCTACAGAATTCAACAGCTGTCAAGCTCTGAACCAATGAAGATAACACAATCAGAAATCCATTCTCCTCAAATTGGATTAAAATGATCCAGATATTAAAAAATGTCAAGTAGTATGAAATAATCGACTTGATGATCATAAAAAGTGAGTACGTGCATCGGGTAAACAACATACCTCACAGTTATCAAGAATCAATGATTTGAGCATGGGGCATTCACTGCCATCACTAAATACCTCACAGATAGAATTTGTCAAAGATTCACAGTCTGTGAGGTCAACTTCTTGTAGAGACTGACATTGCAGCTCTAAACAAGTTAAGCTTTCCTGTTTTTGCAGAACTAGTTTCTGCATAGAAATAACAAGAATTCAAGCATTCAGAATTACATCAAGCAAAAAACTAGGAACAAAAGAACAAATATGACTAAACCATACTTGCAGTGAGTTTGATACAATGTTGATTCGCTGGAGTGAAGGACAGTTGGAAACTTTAATGGACAATAATACCAAACTTCTTAAACTCAAGTCCACAAATCTGCAACCATATAAATAAAGTAAAAAATTAATAATGATAACAGTATATTTTCTCACAAGGGATTGTAATTTGGTAGAGAGTATTATACTTGCGACAATGTACAAGTCTGATTTTCTGCAAGCGAGGAAGATCTAAGAAGACAGATGTCAATAAACTGCAATTATCAAGCTCCAAAACCTGTGGGGCGAAAAAGTTACAAAGAACTGATCTTGCAAAAGTATTAGCAGTCAAGTATTTGAGACAACAGAGCAGATTCTCACCTCCAACATATAGCTATATGCTATGGCAGCCATAGAAGCAGAAGTTATGCCTTCACAGCTATGAAGCTTGAGAACAGTCAACATAGGCAACCTTACAGACTATAAACAAACAAGAAAGGGTATGTTATCAATAAAATATCACCAGTATATTTGATTAATTATATATGATTCAGTTTGGTTAGAAAATGGCAGAAATTACCTCTAAGGAGATGTTTGGACAGTACGATGCATTCAGAATATGAAGATTGCCACAAGTTGAGGAAATTTCGCGTAGTGTTTCATCACTAACACAAGAACAGTTAGACATGTCCAAGGACTCCAAGAGAGGACATGACGTCACGGCTGACCTAATTGCAGCATCTAGAAGCTTGTGACAAGATGCTATATCAAGATCATGCAAAAGAGGGCAGTTTAGTACAGCATGCGCCATGCTGCTTCGCTTCAAAGATAAAGTCTGAAGCTGGGGACATCTGGCAACATAATAACACTTCTTAGAGAAATTATATCATGCAGTTACATACAACTCTACACTCTACTATTATTTTTATGCATTATCACCTGACAGAAATACGGACCACGCGACATTTCACAATTTGAATGTGTTGCAAACTATCATGGTATATTGGTATCTCTTGGATGCCATTACCAAGAATAGCATCAGTAACAATCAAACTCTTTAACATGGTGCAATCAGTTAAAGCTTGGAAAAATGTCTCCCCTAATTGTCCTTTTCCCAAGGTTAAAAGCTCAAGATTCCTGAAAATAGTCAAATGCATAATTTAACACAATATTCAATGAAGACGTAGTGTTAAGTCATGAAAAGTGATCACCTTAGAGAAGAAATTGCCTGCATCACAAGCGTGTGAATAGCCGGAGACCCGTTAATGTTTACTTGAGTGGCGTTTGGATATCGGTGACACATATCCTGAACTGAAAATACCATATATTAGTAGGATTGTGTAATTTCACTAGGAAATTAATTACAGAAAACCAATTAGATATTTGGCATTCTAACTACAATATGCAATCTATCTGCACACATATAAGTAGTTAAGAAACTTATGACTGGAAACACTTGTGACTTATTAAAGTGAGATTCTGATACAAGATATGGATCACACATTGACAACTAAGATTGTACTTGAATAAAGAAGGGTTGTTAGACCACTAACTCACAAATCAAAAGAAGACCACTAATGACAACAATGCATCATCAAGAATTCCAGTATGTAGATCCTTTATACTTTAAAACAAAACAAAGGAAAAGAAGCAGAATACAATGAAACATTAAAGCATAGCAAATTGTGATATTAATCTACTTGTAACACATTACACATAACCAATGGTACTACCAGTGGTACTATATGCTTCTCTACCTGCAATATACAATATCTATACTTCTACAAGTTAAGAGAAGTTCTTACATCCTAGAACGTTCTGGGAAGAATTTATCTTTTAAACATATACTTCATCATGAAACAAGCATCCACGCATATGTCACTGTTAGTTTCTTTTATTTTTCAAAGATAACTATAACAATAGACCACCTTAAGGTAATAGGAATAAGAAAACACTAAAGATATCATGACAGAGGGCTCTAAGCTAAAGAGAGACTAAAAGAAATAATAAATGCAAGCACCATAACATAACATAGCATTACCACCTATATACATCTTTATCTGCAAATGGCCCAAGAAGCATGACAAACAACACATGTAGCAAAATAATTTAGGGTGAATTAGTCAACCAAACGGATATAAAGCAAACTTAAGATTCTCAATTACTTACGCAGTAAATAAAGAGGCGTTTTCACTCTGAACTCTAAAGTACTAAATCATAGAGCTGTGGCCTGTGAGTTTAACACCAATCTAAAACTTCGCTATGCTAATAATTTAAACACCGATAAACATAGCATAAAACCTCAAATCATCCACCAAAAACATGAAAATAGCACATAGCCAAAAAAGGTTGGACACAAGGTGAAACACAACTTTTGTAAACTCTGATTTCCACATGAAGAGACATGGGAATTAATTTCCCAACCTCCAAATTGTTATAAAAAAATTGTCACGTGCTTATCAATGAACACTTTTTTGCATACTGAAGTAGAGAACTGAACATATTAAGACATGGGAATTAATTTCCCAACCTCCAAATTGTTATAAAAAATGTCACATGCTTATCAATGAACAATTTTTTGCACTACTGGAGTACAAATCTGACCATATGAAGACAGACACATGCTTGTCAACAAGAACTAACAATTTCAATAACACATATATGATATATACTACATGTGTGACAAACTAGTGACACATACCCTACATGCATTCTTATCTAAATGTGTTGTGTCCATATATATGGTTCAGATTCTCAACAGTAACAGCTCTATTTTAATCTCCAATTGACTTTACTAAAAAGGAACATCAAACTTCCCGACCACCTATCATTTGAAGTTATAAAAAAGCCTTTGACAGTTGTGAAAGACTAGTAATAATCACGTATTTAACTTCATCTAAATAAAAATCTACTCCTAGTTAGAAGCATATGAAGATAATTGGAAGAAGGATTATCTACATTAGTACATTAATGACAAATGTTGTTGAGTTTTGAAGTAATAAAAAACCTATCTAGCTTAGCTCAAAAAAGGGGATGCACCTTGGTTTTAAAAAGCGAGAAGCGCACCGAAGCGACAAGGTCTAAATCCGAAACGCAAAGCAAAATCGGAGCGATTTTCGTACGCAAAGCGCAAGGTGCTTATATAATTTTTTGTATATATCCCATTGGTTTTTAGCATCCTCTACCTAAAATATAACTATAAATAAGGTTTATATATGATTTAATGTATGAATAACCTTTTAGCTACATGTATAACACTTTGAAGCACAAAAACACCCCATGCACAAGAAGCCCATGTCTCGGTGCGACTTTAAAAAAAAACGATCTTTTTGCGAGTCTTGTACATAGCTCGAGTTGTGTTACATGAATCGATGAAGTTGTCGCCCTATGTGGAGTTGCGAGTACTTGCGGTTAAAGCGCGATTTTTAAAACCTAGGGATGCACATGCCCATAACTTGATTTAGCAGATATTGTAAGTTTGACATATTAATAAGGCTGGACAAATGTTCTGCTATTTCAATTCGTAAATTTTGGTTTAGCTGTTTAGCTTGTTTGATTGTTTCAAGCTTATACAAAACCCTGTAAATTCTCTGGCTAGTGACTACATCCATACATAGATAACAAAAATAGAATAAAAGATATTACATTGTTGTGGAGATATGTTCCTGTTCTCAAAACTTAAGAACCTCCAGAAATCTTCATGTGCACTGGCTATGCGCCACTGCCTGCAAACCTTAGCTGCTCTACAAAGATTAATGTGGTCCAAGAAAGAAAAAACCTAACAAGCCAGGACAATAACCATCAGCTCATAGTACCAATAACTCTAAGAATTGAGAATAAAACAAAAAAATAGAGATGGACTAGAAAGCAATAAATACCATATGCAACAAGTCATCTGTAAGATCCATTCGAATTTCTAGATCCTCCGTCTCTGGTGATGCATTTTCATCTTCTTCCATTCTCCAATTATTAGGCGTAAACAGACTATCATTGTCATCAGATGCCAAACACTCGTGATGACCTGAGCTGTTATGCCTTCTCTCATACTCTTTCTCAATCAGACTTAACGGCCTACTTTCTTGAAAAGGGCCAGACAAAAAAAAGCTATCACAATCCCTGAAAAAATAGTTGCACATGGTTATCATGTAAAAAATAAAAGCAAATTAATCACTTGACGGGACACTTATCGTTTACGGTTTCTTTCATACTTAAAATAACATCACTAGCCATTTCTACTGAACTTAACCATGTATTACCAATATAAAAAGTTAAGAAATGGAGTCTCACAGTGCAAGAGAATGAACTTTGGGACGTTTACTGTGCGAATCCCGATCAATATCTTCATCTCTTCCAAGCACAGGTACAGCTGTTGAACATGAAGACTCTCCTCCCAAACTCAAATTCAAATTGACCTCTGCTGTACTTTTAGAACTGCCCTCACCTAGCTCCAATGGGAGCTTTATTCCATCATCCTCATCCCTCATGTTCCCAGATCCTATCCCCTCATCATTTCCTATCTCTTTCAACTTCCCCTGATCACAATCAATATTCCCCAAAATTGCCTCTCTTTCCCTCATAGTCTCTCTATTCTTATATTCTTCTTCTTCGCCGAAGCATAAACAGCACCAAATCTTCATGCACAACCGAAGAAGCCCCAATTATTCGGACTTTATTTATAAACCCTAGGTTAAGATCTCACACGGATTTCTAGGATAATCCAAATTTATTGCAGAATCAACCTAACACTACAACAAGCATTGAATTCGCATTGTACAAAGCGAAAGAATTGGTTTATTAGAATAGAATTCACTCATACGATCAACGAAGATTTGAAACGGAAATGCATAAATGCGTTCAAATACACAAAAGATGAGGTGATTTTCAGGTGTACGTGAGATCAGATCGGAGCGGATCTTCCTCTGGTAGTTGCTCCTGGTCGTCGGCGGTCGATCGGCGGGGACAGGTATAAAAAGGTTGAATCCCTGTGTGCGAAAGAAAGTGAGAACTTGGTTACTTTCTACGGAGATTTCGGGTCTGTTGCTAACACGACCGATGGAATCAAAAAGCAAATACTACCGAATATTTACATGTTTTAAAATCAACATATTTGTTTTAGTTTTTTTTTTCTTCCAAAAAATCAACATTCAACGTATAATTACATAATTTTAAAATAGATTTAATTACCTAGATAGGTCATGTGGTTTATGAAAAGTAATACATATATGTATTAAGGGTTTTAAATTACAAGTATAGGTATTATGTTTTGATTTTGTAACAATGTTGGGTATTTAGACTAGTTTATGTTAACGTTTTTGTTAAGTTGAAAGACAACTAAGTCATTTCATATATGTTGGCTGATTATATAACTTTTCATATCTGAGTGATTAGTTATGTAATTAACTCTAATCTATACTATATAATAAATAAATGTTTTTGTTGTCACGTGTCGCCATCATATTCAATCTCATCATTCTTTTCTCGCATCTCTCTCTTATTAAATGCACCCATATCTTTTAATAAATTACTAATTATACTAATAAAACTCATTTACTTTAAATTATCCTTTATTATAAAAAAAACTTTGAAACCTAATTATGTAATTTTTATCTTCAATCAAATATTAATGAAAGTCAATTTACATTAAATAATAATTAACGTATTTTTGAAACCAAATTATATATTATTTTTTATATATTTTGAATTTTGTTTTTTATCCTTAGTATATGTATAGTAATACATTTTTACACTTGTAAAATATACATAAATAAAATTTAAGAAATTTATGTATTGATATTTTGCATCCCGTGTGTATTACACGGGGTCTAAGCTAGTTAGTATATAAAAAAACAAGCTGACCCCAACTCTTTCCACGTCTTCACCACCGGACCACCATGGCCACACATCGCAACCCCTTCATCTCCATCTCTCATATAGTTTTGTTAGCCAAAATACTGTCGTTTCACGGTGATAATCTAATGAACATGTACCAGAAAAATTTCAAGGCGGAGTATGAGTTTCTGCTGTGGTTCTCATCGGAAACTCGCTTACCACCGCTCTACTCAGATTCAGATGATTGAACAAGCCCTGCTTTTCGCCTCTGTTTCGGGTGGTTACTGGTTGCTTCCTGCCTTTTAATTTGATTTAATCATGTTTCTACGTGATATTCATTTTTGTTTATCAGAATCTAGATCTTCAAATCGACATTTGTGTTCAATCTCTTCATCCTCGTAACATCAAAATCGATGAGATAGAAGTTTTTATTACTTCATTACAGATGAAAATCACACAAATCTATGGCTATTTTGAATCAATCGAGTTTTTTTTAATGGAATGAAGGAAATGATGGAGGTGGATGTCCGATGGTTAAGATGTCAAAGGGAGAGAGGGTTGGGGTTGGTTTGTTTTTAATTTTTTTATATTAACTAGAGTTATTTACATAACTAATCTCTCAGATATGAAAAGTTACATAATTAGTCCACATATATAGAATGACTTAAATGCCTTTAACTTAACATAAAATTTAACGGAAGTTACCCTTAATAGACAATATCCTTACAAAATCGAAACATAATACTTATACTTACAACTTAAAACCCTTAATACTTATACATATTACTTTTCACTAACCACTAAATTTATCCATGTAATTAACTCTAAAAAGTAATATCTTAAAAATTAGATAACAAATTTACATTCTTATAAAAAAAGGGCCGGATGCTTATTGTGAAATATAAATATATGTGTTAAAGGAATGGATAAATAAATAATTCATATACACGTTTTAATATTATAATTATCTATTCAATAAAACTAATATCAAATATACTCATTTAAAATATTTAAAAATATATATATATATATAATAATCATTTTACTAAATACAATCTATAATATGATTGTTATGTTCTTATAATTTTCATTACATTTCAAATTCTCATAACTTAAATCCTAAAACAAGATAAAGGGTAATTATGTTAAAAATATAAAAATTAGTATATTTGATATTATGGGGCTTTTATTGGTCAAGTACGATGTTATTCAAGTTCTAAGGAGATATATGAAATTATTCGTATTTTGATGTACTTGAACCACATGAATTGAAGGTAACAACAAAGATTAAGAATATGAATCGTGATATGAGTAATGTCTTAATCCATGTGATACCATACGATTTCATGTTTCGGATGATACATGGTATGACTAGGATACGCCATTACACAAACATAACATGATACGAGAACATACATAAAAGATAAATAAAAAAATGTTGTAAATGGTTGTACTTGCTTAATGATAATAAACCATTTATGCTTGCAACTTATTAACACGTGTTGGTTAGGTTGAGATTATTGTTATGCCGGAATGAGTAAATTAATCTTTTTATCTGATCAATTCTATTGTTGTATCGTAACTACTTTTATTTTGTATAAACCGTAAATAAATGTTAAAATTATCGGATTTCCATGAATGTGTTGTACTTTGCGACCACCCCACTTTAAAACCACATATTATGTTTGTATAATTACAACTACTTGTTGTAAGAATTATTAACCTCTTTACTAATTTCAATACTTTTAAAATTTGAAAAAGCTAAAACCGTTTTGTGAATTAATATAAACACCAAATATATTATAAAAAGAGTCTATGAAAATATGGATGTTACAATAGTATCATCGTTAAATTATTCAAGCATAATTTTTAGTTTTAAACTAATTATGTCTATTACCGTAAGGATGATAATAAAGCGAAACTTTAATATTTTCTTTATTAGATAATTTGCTTATTTAGTAGTTGTTTATTTAAAACTATTTTCCTATTAATAACTCGATGCATTTAAAAGTCAATACATACATGACTATTTCGACTAATGTCTCAACCAAAACCTCAATTTCACAAGCAAAACTTCAATTTCGTAAGATCCAACGTTGTACTATACTAGCATCTAAGTATAATATCATTTATATGTCATTCTTAAAGATCGTTAAATGCTTATAATCATCCAACTAATCATCAAATTTACTGATGAATACATAAACAATAGATATTAGATTCTTAAAACGATCCAACTAACACACAATACGATTTATTGTAACCGGCCAAATGTGGCATGATTAGGGACAAGAACCGAGTGTATATTGTTCGTTATATGAAAAAATGGGTTTTCTAATAGCTTTTCCTTAATGCAATCAAACATAAATAACTAGTTAAACTAAATATGATTAAATAGAGTTGATAAAGTTGTAGTGTTGTGTTAAAACGTGTCAAGTTTAAAACGACACATTTAAAACGACTAATGGACCTGAGCACAACATGTTTAACGAAAAGTGTTATTTTCTTAAATAACAATACATGTATGTCAAATAAATGTATTACACGATACGACATGATAACGCAATTAAATGTAACCGGTTAAATGACATGAACGACACGACATTTTTAAAGCGCTTAAATATGAATTCAATAACACAAATGAGAGCACATATTAAACATGATTATTGACATGACTTTCTAAACACGAACAACAAATAACAAGACACCCTTACCATGATAAAATAAAAGTAACCAAGAATGACAATCCATATTTAGTCATATATAAAACTACCTTGTTTTCATAAACAATGTCATTAAGCGTTGTGTCGGTCTATTCACTTATTTAAAACGATAAGTTAAACGCGTTATGTTTATCATAAACTGGTTAAGCGGGGTGAATCTCGTTTGGACATGTTGTTAATCATGTCATTAACGTGTCGACCCATTTGTAAACTAAACTTGTTTGCCTCAAACAAAGTGGAGTTTAATTTCAAGTTAGTTATATCGTGTTAATGAGTTGGACCATAAATTTCCAACTCTATGATTAAATTGTACTACTTCAAATTGAGATTAGTTCGGGATGAAATTGAGGTATTCAACCTCTGGCTTTTTTTTGGATATGTTATTGAATATGCAATGTTTTTGTGTGTATCTTAAAGGGGAGGTCGAATCGTAGAATGATGAGAATAACATGAACATACTCTATGTAATAATGAATTGGGGTGATACTTGGCTAACAACTGTTTATTACAAAAAATGATAGGACTAACATGCAGCGGCGGCGAATTTTTTTGAGGGGGTTCACTGTTTTTAGTTGCTCCTATTTAATAGGGTCGTGCATAAAAAATTAGGGCGGTTCGCGGTTCGGGTCGGGTAAGGTTCAGTGGTTCACTTGTCGGACCGGTCGAAGATAAAAAAAATGAGCTAACTTGAAACATAAGCATATATCAAAATAACTAAAAATTAAACCGGATTTAAAAACCGGACATAAGATCATAAATAAAATAAATATATATAAATATAGAAAATACTAGATTATTGTTAAAATGTTTTAGTTTTATATTAGAATACAATTTCATACATATTACTAGTTTAAATAACTTCTGTTAATTTATATAATTTGATTAATTTAATTTGAAAGTATTTAATTTGATTAGTTGAATTTGAAAGTATTTAATTTGATTAGTTGAATTTGAAAGTATTTAATACTAATGGATAAAATATATTAAATTTGTAACCGGAAGGGCATGGGTTAAACTTGAAAGCATCTAGTACTAAGGGTTAAAATATATTAAATCTATATTGGAAGGGTCTCGTTGAAACTTTTCTTTTAAACCTAAATCCCATATGGATTTGAAGACAGCCGCATTGACGTCTCTCTCACTTCTCTCGCGTTCATCTTCTTCACAGATTCAAGCCACTTCTGGCCCCTATTCTCTCTTCTCTTCTATATTTAATCTTCCATTTTATCTTCTCTGTCGTCGATGAAGATATGGGTTCACCCTATATTTTATTTAGGGATTCACCCTAGCTTTTTATATAGTGTTTCTATTATAATTTCGAAACTCGGGGGTTCCGGTGAACCCCATCCGGCCTACCTAAGTCCGCCACTGCTAGCTTGGAATCGCAACCAGGGGCGGATCGAATCGGAGTAATTCTCCAGTATTTCTAGCCTCTAAGCAAATATGGATAAAAAAACATTGTCGCTTGCAATTGTTAACCTGTGAATCTTGCTCAAAATAAATGATAAGATTATGTAGTATTCTCTAATATTCCCGATCTAACCAACAAAAGTCAAAGTTCATTTGGAATAAAGCCACTCGAGTTTTATCTTTATTGTAACTTCATCATGATGACATTAATTTTGCATAGATTTATTATCTTCTGAATCACTCGTGAGTTCTAAATATTATAATATAGTCGATACAAGACAATAAACATTAACATGAAAAATGTCTCACAAACCCTAATTATTCAATCCGAGATACATGGAATTATTAACATGATAAACTAACCATGCATGCAATACTTCATCATGACAAACCAATATAACACGAAACACCTATTGATTCAACACATACACAAAGTTAAGTAACCATTCATTTAGGCAAAAACTGTCTACGTTAGGTAAACACTGAAAATCTAGCCACCTATGTTCACAAATTCAAATAAAACAAACAATACACGTACACACATAAAGTTACAAATAAGTAAACAGTAAATATAAGTTACTAGTTTAGATCCCGTGTCTACACACATGGTGAAAAATTAAAAAATATCAGTATATAAAATTTTAAATATTTATGTATATATTATACATGTGTAAAAATATATTACATATACTAATGATAAAAACAAACTCAAATTATGTAAAATTTAATATATAATTGGGTTTCAAAAATACGTTAATTACTATTTAATGTAATTTGACTTTTATTTAATATTTGATTGAAACAAAAGTTACCATAATTAAATTTTAAATTTTCTTATAATAAGGGATAATTTAAAATAAATGTGTTTTATTAGTATAATTATTATTTTCTTTAAATATATATTATTATTAAAAGATAGAAGTGCATTAAATAAAAGAGAGATGCGGGGAAAAAAATGATGAAATGAATGTGGAGGCGACACGTGGCACTAAAAAACCTTTATTTATTATATAACTAGGTTAAAATCCCGTGTATTACACAGGTTAAATAAATGTAATGTTAAATACCTAGTAATAAAAAAAGTTTATGTTTTTAAAACCCGTGTAATACACGGGTTGAATAAACCCATGTATTACACGGGTTGAATAAAATATAATGTAATCTATTAACACATACACTCGTCAAATTGGAACAATGTGAATATGTAAATATATGATTAAAAGTTTTTATTTGAATCCTAGCTAGCTATAAAATTGTTTTCAGTTTGTAGAGTTCATAAAAATATGATTGAACAAATTAATTGATGATAAACACAATTTTAAATAAAAAAATGCATGTGTAGATAAAAATTAAAACAAATAATTAATTTAGTTACCTAAAATAGTGGAGTTGAGTATTATTAGGAGAAAGAGACGGGAAATGAGAATGAGAAAGCTTAGAATGTGACAAGTGTTGTGACACTCAGCATTTCAGGTCAATATTCATATTACATAAATGCACGTTCATAAAATATATTTCCTGAATTTTTATTTTGACAAAGTAAAGTCAAGAAGTCTAGCAAAGGAACTTATATCATAATAGTAATTTTTAAGAATTACTAGGAAAATAAACAGTGATAACCCGCAAGGTACGATCACTGGTGATTAACAAGAATTTTATTCCAGTAAAGTCTAGAGACACGCTTTAATGTAAAAACATAAATATTTGTGACTAAACTTTTATAAAAGTTGACATATAAATAATTGTTACATGCCTCTATGTTATTATATGTGTTATATAGTTAAAGTGGTAACTATGACGGGTTAACTAGTAGTTTATAGAAACTAGTCAAAACCACCCAAAAACATATAAGAAATGAATCGTTTAAAAATCTTACACCAAGTGTTAGATCACGGGATCACTTACCGGGTTTACACCACCTTAGACCCCTCTAACTAACCATTAGAATGCAACTAGTGATTAGAACAAGACCCAACCACCCCCCTACACCCCATGTTCGGTCGAGATTTGTGGGGCCACCCACAATCTCCACCAAACCCATCACACCCCATGACCATTGTCATAGAACCCATGCTCTTTCAACAAAAAATAAAGCCAAGATCAAATCACATCTAATCCATCCATGCTTGTAATGATGAGAGCAAGTTTAACACTCAACCCTTTTTATCTCTCTACATATATCGATACATATCCACACACACATACACTTTGCTCTTTCAAACCAAGAACACAAGTTATAGAGAATTCTAGCTAGGAGCTTGAAGATACAAGGGGGTCTTGGAAGTTAGGAGTCGTTTTTGCTAGCTAGTCAAGCCATTGTCACCTTCTAACTGTTGTTCTTCACCTAGCTTTGTCTAGCGGTATGAAACCGACACCACCTTTTACTTTTGTCTTTATTTTTAGTTCAAGGCTTGTTGTTCACCAAGAAAACAAAGGGTTTAAGGATTAAAGAATTTTTATAAAGTTTAACATTATTAAGTTTAAAAACTAAAAGCTTTGTATAAATATATATAAAGGGTCGAAATTTGTATGTATATATGTGTAGATATTGTTGTTGATCATTGATGGTAAAATATAGATCTTAAATTGAAAGTACGATTAATACTTGATGAAAAGTGAAATATATATATATATATATATATATATATATATATATAATCGTGGATCATATTTGTATATGTGAGTAAGTTTAAAGTTTATTAATTTGAAGATAATAAAGTGTACATTTACATAAACAAGAATCAAGGTATGTATATATATATATGTATGAATATCATTATTGTTATTAACTTGGAATGATTAAAATGTGTTCATATATAAAGATTGTAGTCTTATATATATATATGTGGATGATGACAAATGTTGAACTTGGAAAATGATCAAGTATATGGATGCATGTATAGGAATCGTGATATGTATATATATATATATATATATATATATATTTGTTTAAAAACTTGTTAACTTGGAAATAATAAAGTGTATGAATACATGTATGTATTATTGTCAAGTGATTAAATTAGAGACATATTAGAAGATATGAGTATTATATAATGAAATGTATTGATGTCTCGAAAATAAATCATGAAAAGTGTTAGACGAAACGCTTAAGAGATTTGGAACTTGTAAATTGTAGTTATGTGTTTGGCATGAAACTTGGTATGATTAAAATGTCTAAGACAAGGATCATATATGCATATTTATGATGGATTAGTCATAGAGGAATTATGTGCATGAAATTAAAAAGACGTTTCGGTAAAAATATAAATGTATACGTGTTATCATGAAGCATATTGAAATATATGTAGAATTAATAAACATACTTGTGTGTATTTGGTGAAAATATAAATACATGACAAGTTAATGAATGTCGTTCGGAACAAGTAATTGTATGTGGACGTGTTAACAGGGATTATGTACACGTAGGAATAGACATACGTATAACATACTTGAACGATATATGTGATTTTATATAATTTTTGGAAAGAAATAATTATGTGTTTATACGTGACTATAATGTGAAATATTACAAGTTATTACAAAAATAAAATTTATTTTTGGATGCATATACTAAGTCACCAATATGGAAATATAACATTTTCTCGGAAAATAAGTAAGCGTCTAAACCGGAATAAAAATCACCAACGAGTCGTCACGAGAAAACATTGTTTTAAATAAACAAAGACGTACTTAACATGAATAGTTAAGTCGGGTGAACAACTTGCGTTTAAGACAGGTAGTCTTAACGTGTATAGTATCCTTGTGTAATTAGGATACGGATAGGCGGGTCTACTTTTATTCAAATACTTGCTAGCGTATTCTATTGTCAAGGTGAGTTTCACTATCCCCTTTTTCTAAGTTTTTGAAATGTTTTGGGGTGGAAACATACTTGTAACGAATTTTCGTATGTAAATGAATGAACAAATGATTAGACCGTATGTGTGCATTGAGGGAACCATATAGCGCTTAAAGTCCCTGGAATAAAAACTTAGTAACCATTAGCTATGGACTTAACCCGGGATTTTATTTAGTACTATTGGGGGTGACGCCCCCGGTCATGGTTAGTCGCGTTAACCATGGGTCCAAATGGCCGAATGACCGCATATTGTCTAACTCGTAGAAAGGCGAGGAGGGGCATTAAATTGTTGGGGTTTGGTTACGGTCTTATGCATTACATATTATTTTGTATTCCTTGCAAGCTTACAAATGTGGTCAATTGGTCAGGGTAATGTTCAAATTCATTGGTTATACATATAAACTGTTTGATCGGAAAATGATAATGTTTAAACGTTTGAAACGTTGGAATTATAAGAACTCTTCATAAAGAACTTGTGAATTCACCAACCTCGTGTTGACACTTTTTAAGTATGTTTTCAGGAAATTGAACGTGGTCTTAAAGTTAGCAATGTAGGTTACATGCATGCATGATGTATACGGCTTTTGGGAGGATTTCTCTTGTCTAACTTATGGTAATGAGTCATATTTGCGAAATCTTAATTTTTTGTAAACTAAAATTGATATTTTGGGATGTAAACATTTTAAACTTGATTATGTATCCAATTACATGTATGTGTTTGCGGTAATCATATGCTTTGGAAACCATGAATGTTACGCCTCGCATTTCCGCATTGGCGGGGTGTGACAAGTGTCCTATTTTACTTGTTTATTATATAGTATAGACTAGTTTAGATCTCGTGTCTACACACGAGATGAAAAATATCAATATAAAAACTTTTTAAATCTGTATGTATATATTTTACAATTGTAAAAATATATTACATATATTTAAGATAGAAAACAAATTCAAAATATGTAAAAATTAATATATAATTGGGTTTCAAAAATACGTTAATTACTATTTAATATAATTTGACTTTCATTTACTATTTGATTGGAAATAGAAGTTACATAATTAAATTTCAAAGTTTCTTATAATAAGAGATAATTTAAAATAAATGTTTTTATTAATATAACTAGTATTTTTCTTTAAATATATATTATTAGTAAAAGATAGAAATGCATTAAATAAGAGAGAGACGTATGAAAAAAATGATGAAAATGAATATAGAGTCGACACGTGGCATAAAGAAACCTTTATTTATTATATAGTATAGATAGATATAGATATAGATTGGTAATAAGAATATACCTAAAAAGTAAATAAATAAAATAAATAAATATCAAGTCGGTTTATATTTAGTTACTAGGTTAGAAACCCCGTGTATTACACGTGTTAAATAAATGCAATGTTATATACTTACTAATAAAGATTTATATATTACATACTAGCTTAGACCCCGTGTAATACACACGAGGTGAAAGATACCAATACCTAAATTTCTTAATTTTTTTTATATTTTTACAGATGTAAAAATGTATTGCACATACTAAGGATAGAAAACAAAACTTAAAATATGAAAAAAATATATATAATTAACGTCAATTACTATTTAATGTAATTTGACTTTCAATACTATTTGATTGAAAATAAAAGCTACATAATTAGTTTTTAAAGTTTTTTATAATAGAGGAATAATTTAAAATAAATGTGTTTTATTAGTATAATTAGTAACTTATTAAAAGATATGTGTGTATTTAATAAGAGAGAGAGATGCGGAAAAAAAATGATAAGATTAAATATGAAGGCGACACGTGACATACAAAAACCTTTATTTATTATATAGTATATATTATGACATATAACATAGTTTTTAATACAAATTCTAGAAAGCGTTATACAATTATTGTTTAAAAATGTTCTATAAAAGAATGAAAAAATTTCAATTTATAAAAATGTTTTATGAATAAATCTATTTTTTTTAAATAAAAAAACGTTTTGTAAAAAGAATTAAGTAAATCATTATCATTTAATATGAGAGAGAAGCGTGAAACGAAAAATTATAATTTTTTTTAAGAAATTTGTGTAATTAATATGAGAGAAAGACTGAAAAAAAAAGGTTAAAGATACATAAAAGAGTGACAAATGTCTTATTAAAATCTTTATTTATTATATAGTATAGATTTCTATGATTTAAAAAGGAATAATGAAATTCCAAATTTAATAGAAATCGATTCCCAAAGGCCAAAACTAGGTTTCCTTCGCTATGGCAAAATAAGGTGCCAAATGTTGCACGTGTCACGTGACTTGCACAATCTCATTCTCATCTCTCTCTCCTCACGCATGGTTTGAAGTTTCAACTGTGAGCACTTCGTCGTCTCCTTCGTCCCCCTTTTATACAATCCCAGCTCAGAATCATCAAGCCTACATAATTTCATCGAATTCAATTCACCCGAGCAACAATCGGAGTAGATTATGTCGATCAGATTCAAATTCCGAAGCTCTGTCAACTTCGACACAATCGAAATCGACGGTGGTAAACCCTACATATCGGTAGGAGACCTCAGATCTAAAATTCTACGCCAAAATAAGCTAAAAGGCGTATGCCACAAAGACTTCGATCTCGTCTTCTTCGATAATCTCACCGGTCAAGGTTAATTTCAATATGTAGATTCTGTATTCGTCTATGTGCTTTGTGTTTTCCATTTGCTTGAACTACAAGTTTTTATGCATCACGAATCGAATTTGTTTTTTTGATTATTTTTGTTTTGAGTTATCAGAGTTTAACGACGACGAATTCGAGATTCCTAGCGGCTCCAGTGTGATCATAAAGAGGGTTCCAGCAGAACCTGTGCCTTCATCTATGTAAGTGTTATTCTATTTCAAGTATATAATATTTAGATGAGTTATTGCAATAAGATTTCTCAAAATAGTTGGTGTATTAGCAATTTAGCAGTGTTTTATATGTTATTTCTAGTTAATTATGGAAAGGTGTGGGAATGCCACGTTATTTTTAGTTATCTAGTCTTACAGATTTAGTTGATTAATAAATCACTGAAACTCTCAAGATTAAGTACCTGGTGCGTATAATCGATAGGCGGATGGAAACTACCATTTTGTACACTACACCGTCTTCTAGTTACACGAACATGCATGTTATTGTAATATATGCACATTATGAGTGAAAAGAATTTCACATTCAATTTGAAGGGCGCGTTGTTTCTCATATGCACATTATGCACTGTAGACGGAGGTAATAAATTATCTTTCGAGCACTGCATTGCAATTAGCATTATATTACGGAGTTCTTTTGATCTTTTCTATAAATGAAACATTACAAGTGGTTTATGAAGATGTGAGGAATTGGTTATTTAAGGAAGAAATAGATTGATGATCTAGGTTGCATGTTAATGTGTTGTGTTCTTAGTTCTTACATCTTTCCATCCTCATTTCCTATTGGTATATGCAAAATTCACATGTTATGCTGTTATAGTCCCTTTTAAACGTAGAGTAAGAGAATAATAGGTTGATATACCAGACATGTTATCGGTTAGTATGATTACGGGAAGGTGTTTTTTTTTGAAGTTTTAAGATTTTAGCAATTTTCCATCTTTTAGTCAAATTGTTTACTTGTATACCAAGTCTCAAAGGCGTCCTATTGGAGGCTTTCATCACACGGCTATTTTTCTCACACTATCTGTTTTGTATCCATTTTTTGATATGCACTGCAGACAAACTTATAGTTTATCCATCTTTGTTTTGCTGGCCTTGAACTTGGCTTTTGGTACTTTGTTTTGTCCAGGTTAAGACATCATAAGCTTGAAGCAAGTGAGGATGTACCAAAAGGTAAATAACATTGTAAAGCTACTACTAATCATTATTTTTCTGATGGGTAGTTCTAAAGTTCTAACTATAGAACCCTTCATTCATAATTGCAGGTACGGATCACAATAAACCAGAAGAAATAGTTATAGAGAAGAACCTTGCAACTGAAGACCGTGAAGAAGTAAAATTGGAAAAGTAAATTTTGCCCCTTATGATCTTTTCAGTTTCTCATAATTAATTTCTCCAGGCTATCTAAACTTT
Source organism: Smallanthus sonchifolius (assembly GCA_023525975.1). Classification (NCBI taxonomy): domain Eukaryota; kingdom Viridiplantae; phylum Streptophyta; class Magnoliopsida; order Asterales; family Asteraceae; genus Smallanthus; species Smallanthus sonchifolius. The sequence continues at coordinate 14,371,940 of CM042027.1, read as the reverse complement.
TATTGTTTCTTTTTCAAATTTGACTCGACATATAGAGTGGCTAATGCAAAGGGTATTGATCTGCAAAAAGTTGACTTGCCATCGGAACTAAGATGTCCCATTTGCATCACATATTTCAAGGAGGCTGTTATGATACCTTGTTGTCAGCATAGCTTTTGTAAAAAATGTAAGCCCTTAAGTTGTTGATGTTGATATTCTATGCATAAGTAAAGTCCACTCTCTTTCTATATATATTCTCACACATACACACGTGTGTGTGCATGCATATTTGACATGTATTTTTGTGTGTGCACAGGCATCTGTGAAGTACTTCCGCAAACGGCTAGGTGCCCTAAATGTTCTTCTACCAAGTACAGGGTTGAGCACTTGCTACCAAATTTATCCCTTAGGCATGCGATTGAGCATTTTCTTGAATCTCAGATTCTTGCCACTGCCCCAGAAACTAATTTGCAGAAATACGTCCCAGGTGAGACTTTTTGATATATTCTGGCCAAAGTAGATCACAGAATGATTTGTTTCCTTATTCTTCAACCTGTTGTTTCAGATGGAGAATCTGGTATTCAGGGGAAAGAGGTTTCCACCGTTACTAAAAGGAAACTGGATATGCTTTATTCTACATCTGCAATGGATAAAGGATCAAATCAGAATATGGCAGATTCTGTTTATGAATCACCAAACAGGAAAAACGTTTTCTTGGAGGGTACAAGATTCCATACCGGTAAATCATGTGCAATTGACCTCCTGAACCCTAGTCATTTACTTAAAGTAACCAATAGTAATGGAGGTAGACATAATGATTTGACACGTTCTGTGGATTCTCAAGGTGAAAACCAGCCTGTTATGCCCGAAGTTTGCATGCCTGATGAAGGTATTTTTCATTCCTCAATCCTCATATGCTTGCAATTTCAAAACAGTGACTTATTAGCATACTTATGGTTTCAGAAATTCAAATATTTTTACTTTCCACGTGAAGTGATTTGGCCTTTTGGTCTCAAAATCGTATTAATATAATACGTTTTAGTTTGATCTGCTAATTGTTTTTCAATTTACAACCAACACAATTTTAGTTCTTCTTTTAAGTAACCTACATGAGTACATGACTCAGAAGTAGACGAGTACTCTTACTTTCACCACATAGAAAATTTGTATTTTTTTAATTTCTTTTGCTACCTCTTATCAACATTAATATATATTTGGTTGCTTTTCCTATCCAGCTGACTCCACCAGCAGGAAAAAGGGACCATGGGTTAATTCTGGAGGTACAAATCTGCTCAAGGATATCACCACCTCACACTATGTGTACTGTTTTTTTTTTATCTTAAACATATTTCCAAATTTTTAAAAATTTTCAGGTGGCGATCGAAGTTATGCAGTGGACAATCGTAACAAGAAGGTATTTTCTTTCATATTATTAGTAGGTTGAGACATTCTTAAAAAACTACTCTTTTATCTGATGTGATGTGAACACTTTTTTTTTGTTGAGATCAGGCTGTCCGTACTTGTTACATGTGTGGATCTCCAGGCCATTTTATAAGAGACTGCCCTATGGCTTCTACTGAACGCCCAATGTTTCATACAGGTAAAAGTTATGCTTTATGATGAATTCTTGAACTTTGTTTAGACCATTTTGTGATCAGTTTGTGTGAATTTCAGGAGATCATATGTTTCAAGGAGGCTTGTCAGGTTATGCAATGCCCTACTGGAACCCTGCTGCCTTCCATCATGTCAATCCTTACATGAATATGTATGGAAACCCAGGGATGGTCCCTTTTAATGCCGCCACTATGGTCCCCGCTACACCTTATGGAGTTTCACCTTATGCCCCATCTACTTATGGCAGTTTACCTGTTCCTAGGTGACTTATTATATGCATTTTCTGTTTTTTACCTGTATTATTGTTTAAAAATTACTCTTCAATGCAATTATGTACCTAAATTGGCACTATGAACAATCTTGCAGTGGAATTACAAGAATGGGAGGCCTGACACCGAGAGCAGAGCATCCCCTTAGACATTCAGACAATTTTGAGCATGAAAACAGTGATAACCGTATAAAATATTCCCATGAAAAGAGGTACATTTTTTAACGTCACAACATTGTTATTAGGATAAATAAGAGTTAGTTTTTTAGACTAATAAAGGTTCTTTTTGCTAGAAAACGGTCTTCTGATTATGAAGATAATGACATCCAGAAACGCCATGACTACTATGAGCCAGAAAGATCGTCTACACATAAATCTCATAGAGATAGGCAAAAGGCTCAGAGTAATTCAGAAGATAGCCATGAGCGGAGGTTGCAAAAGAATCATCAAAATATGAGATCTGGTCACACAAGACATGAAAAACGTTCTCATGGATCATATCATAGTCATACAGATAGATCCGCCTCGGGAGTAGAGGATGTGCATAGTGGTGATTATAGGTATGATGAAGCGAGGCATAAGAAGCACCATGAAAGTTCTAGAAGGCGTCACAATAGCAGCAGGGAGCAGTCAGACAGTGATTGTAGTGGTAGCCGTCATCAAGTAAAAGAAGGAAAACATGTTAAAAGGAGACAAATGGATGATAGGAACAGAAAGAAGCCCATTGATGATGAGCTATCGTCACAATAAGAGGTAAAGAAGGCACTAGAACAACAAACCGGAGTGCTTCCGTGGTAAATATGTTTTGTATCAACTTGGTTTTGGTAAGTAGCTATTATGGCCTATAATCTTATAAATAACTATATAAACGGTTAGTTGTGTTGACCAGTATAGCCATCTAGATAGAGGAGGCACATTTTGCTTTAGGTTAGTTGGTATTTGACTTTTAATGTTGTTTTGGTTTGCTTTGTTTTGTTGCTACAGATAGTGATAGCTGTTGGACATTAAAGTCATCACTAGCTGTTTTTAACTTTTGTTAACTAACGCTCTTGATGTCTTCACCAACAAAAAAAAACTTTATTGACAGATTGAAGTTGATTCAAGTAACCCTCTTCATATTCTTGATTATGAAGTGTGGATGAGCAAGTTACTCGGATATCTTTCATAAGTGAGCTACTTATACTTGCTGGTCAAACGTTCTGAAGACTTGTTGAAAGCCCAGTTGAGGTATGTTTTAACTTAAACGTCTTAATACTTTCTTGCCTATCATTATCGTTGTTTTAAACTCGAGTCAACCACACTTTTTAATCCCCAAATTTTGAATCATATTTTTATCAAAAAAAGAGACAAGGGCATCAGATTGTAGTCTGAGAGGTTGTCGGTTTTCGTTGGAAATTTTTAGGGTGTTGGCTATTAATGAGTCACAAGTTATCACAGCATGTGTTCAAGTTTAATTTTCATATATTTTTCACTTAGTATAATCCGTACTCCGTCCGTGCAATGCTGCTCTGTGCGGTTCCTATAAAGTTGTCGTCTTAGGCAGTGGCGTTTTGCTAAATATTGCAACCACTTGGTCATTCAGTTATCTTCTTATTATTTTGGTTCATATGCCCATCTGATTGAGTCTTGAAGGTTCGTTTGCATCTAAATATTTCATACGCACTCTCATGTCTTAAGTCTCTAAGCACTGAGAAGAAGTGAACAGGCTGCTTGTAGTAAGTGTGTGTGTGTGGGAGAGGGGGGGGGGGGGGTAAAGAGGATGTGTGCGTGGGTAATGGGTTGGCGCCTTGGCGGGGGTTGAGCCCGACATGAACCTGAACACAAAAACCGTGTCAAGCACTTGAACCCGAACACGACACGTGTACTCGCGGGTCTGACAGTACACAATCGGTTTAACATGATTTTTTTTACTTACCTCTGAAGTAACCAAAGATACAAATGCGTGTAAAGCAATTAAGTTTAAACTAAAACATGATGCTCATTTTTCTTTTTAACTTCTAAGTTTTGGTATAAAATAGCAAACCAGTTTAAGATATGCCAACAGACTTTTTCTCTAAATTATAAAAATACATGGGTTAAACGGGTAAAACTGTGAACTCGTCCGAACAAGACCCGTTTTACTAAACATGTTCACAGGTTCGACCATAAACCGACCCGGACACGTTTAAACTAAACCTAAACCCAAACCCGCGAATTTGTATAAGGCTGCAGTAGTCCTGTAATTCACACCCCTAGTAGTAAGCTACAAAGTCGTCCTTATTTGGTAAACAATGTGTTTTTCTTTTTGTGGATGTCACATGAAAACCACCTCTCTTTTTGGGAAGTTACAAAGTCAGATTTTTTTGTTTTTCTTGTTTTTTAAATGGTCAAAATTTTATTAAATAGGATGAAGATATTGAAATTAGGATCTGAACATTTCATAGAGTTGAGGTGGTGTTTGGTTTGTTGTTGGGAATTGGGGTTTCCTTATACATACCACTAAAACGGTATAACACAGCGATTCCCTTGTTTCATGAATCATGGTTTTTCAAACCCTTCCCTCTAGAACAAACACAACTTATCACTTTCATTCATGTATTTACTAACCCTTAAAACAAAGTGTCGGCGTTCAATCCGACGACGCCACCACATCTTCTTATGTGTGTTTTATATTACTTTTTTCAAAACTTAATCAAAGTTTGGTGTTGGTGTAGTGGTGTGTTTTATATTACCTTTTCCAAAACATAATCAAAGTTTGGTGTTGAGGTTTGACGCCGGTGCTTTATGTCCTCGAAACCTGTGGCTACCAATTTTTTTTATTTCTTTTGATTATTCTTTTTTTAACTGTTAGGCACAATGTGAGAGGCATAATACATTTTTATGTCTATGGTTTAATCTCTAAAACCGATCTGTCTCAAATTCGTACGTTACTTTTATGTACTTAAGTATGTTAGTGTCAACGTCAAAACATTTTTTTCTTTTGTTTTTTTACATTTTCTTTCAGGGTTAAACGAGTAGCCATAATCTCATATTTTTTTTATATACCTAACAATGTTTATTTTTTAACCGCCTTAATCGTTTAAGATCCGCTTCACATTGCGGGGCGATGAGAATTTGAGTTAGGTTATGTTTTGATGCCGCCGCAACACGCGCGCGGGTAAAATTACTAGTTCATTCCTAAACCGTAAAACCGTACACATCTTAGGAGGGGTTTGGTTCATTCCTAAACAAATACCGATACCAGTTTTGATAAAACCTATACCGGTATTTATGTTGCTCGGTCTGTTTAAACGTCAAAACATTTTTATGTACTTAAGTACGTTAGTGTCAACGTCAAAACATTTTTTCTTTGGTTTTTTACATTTTCTTTCAGGGTTAAACGAGTAGCCATAACCTCATATGTTTTTTGTATACCTAACAATGTTTCTTTTCTAACCGTCTCAATTGTTTAAGATCCGCTTCACGCTGCGGGGCAATGGGAATTCGAGTTAGGTTACGTTTTGACGGCGCCGCAACACGCGGCGGGTAAAAATACTAGTTCATTCCTAAACCGTAAAACCGTACACATCTTAGGAGGGGTTTGGTTCATTCCTAAACACATACTGATACCAATTTCGATAATACCTATACCGGTATTGATGTTGCTCGATCTATTTCGATTCAGTTTGCTACGACAAAAAAAATAATAATACTCACAATGGTTTATTACATAAAAGTTGTCTGATGTAACCAAAAAGAGTATAAACTCGTATTTTTACATCGAAAACCACCGAACACTGATATCGGTTCCTACAATATCAATATCGGTACCATTGTTGTTCGGTCGGTAGCGGCTCGTTTCGTCACGATACCGATACTCGCTATAGTTTATGATATCAAAGAAATACTTGATTTTTAATATAACTCCGTTTAGAAAAAAATTATATTGGAATGTTGAAAAAAAACTAAACACGACTACGTATTTAGTTTTAAAAAAGTTAAAAGAACGAAAGTTATTAGAAAAAAATTAAATTAATAAAAAATTAAATAAGTTAAAGACGTATATTATATATTGTATATAAGGCTTTTGCCCGTAGTATGATATAGATACATAATGCATATTATATAATACATAATATCCTAATTTTAATTTAATATTTAGTTAATATACTAACTTAATATTTATCATTTAACATTTTGAATTAATATTTAAATATATTGTTTATATTTATTGTATTAGTTTTATTTAATAACAAACAATGTTAATAATCATTTATAAAATTTTAAGTAAGAAATTTGTGATAACTTGATAAACACTTTTAACTCTATTATTTTGAAAATGATATATAAGATGGTTTTTGTGTATCTTTCTCTATACCATCAAAAGGATTATTTTTCATACAAGTTTAAAAGTTCGTGATCTCATAGTTTTCTACTTAAAAGTGATTATGCATTGAAATGCACTGCTATGTGTATATAATACTAAATTAGAAACTCATGTATTACACGAATTGAATAAATCAAACTTGTTGTAAATAAACAATTTTTAGAAAGATTTGTATTTGGATATCATTAGTCATTGGTGAAATAAGAAATAATTAAGATTTAAGAATTATAAATAATAAATAATGAAAATTTAAAAATTATATTTGTAGATATGATATAATTGAAATCCTTTTAAGTTTTAATAAAATATTAGAATAAATTTAAGATATTTAATTATTTAAAATAATTATTATTTAATAGAGGAGGTAGTTATTTAACAAAAGAGAGAGACTACAAACAAAAATCTAAAATTCATTAGAAGTCGACACGTATCATAAAGTTATTCATTTTTTTTATAAAAAAGATACACATAAAACTAGTGTGCGCATGTGTAAATATAATGGGATGGATGCAAGATTTGATAATGGCTCTATCACAATCACATGTAGTGAAATGTCGACACGTGTTGTAAAGTAGAAAGAAGAGTGGAGAGAAATGTGATTCTATTTTTATTCACACATCTATAGTTTACGACCTACAATATATAGACATGTAATATGAAAACGAAACATACTATATGAATAGGGGTATGTTGACATATAATGCCAAGATTTATAATCATTTATAACACGTTTGTAATAAACGGGATTAAACACTTTTTGTCAAAAATGTAAATTTCTAAACTTGTCATTTATCTATACTCTATAATAAATAAAGGTTCTAGAAGGACACTTTTCAATCTTCTATGCATCCTCATATTTTTTTTTTCGCATCTGTCTCCTATTAATTATACAAACTTTCTTTATTTGTTTTTTTATAATTTTTTGTTCCTTCCTACCTCTCCTATTAAACAATAATGATTTCTATAATTGTGTTTATATTTTATTTAAAAAAATAGGTTTGTTCATAAATTTTTTTTAGAAATTGAACTATTCTTTCATTCTTTTTATAAAACAATTTTAAAAAATAACTATATGACGTTTCTATATTTGTATTAAAATTTTTTGTAGTATGTCATAAATATGTAATATGTAAATCTTAATTACTAAGTATATAACATTACATTTATTCAACCCGTGTAATACACGAGGCTTCTAACCTAGTACATGGATAAATACATGATAGGAATTGTTTAAGATCAGGTAAAATTCATCATATTATTTATGTTGTTTGAGATTTATATTTATAACGAATTACATGATAAAGAGATTTATATTTATAACGAAATACATGATATAGACTAAACTAGCTTAAACTAAACAAAGTCTATCCTTAAACTTTAGGCTTATCCTTAATATCCCCATCAAGCGAATAGGCAGTGAACCAAGACAAAACATGCCGTGAAAATGTTCAAACAAAAGACGCAAAATACTTTTAGTGAAAATGTTCGCCACTTGAAACTTGGTAGGGACAAACTTGGTGTATAATTAGTTTAGATGAGACAAGCTCACAAATAATATGGTAGTCAATATCAATATGTTTAGCCCTTTTATGAGACATATGAATTCTATTTAAGAAAAAAGAACTACAATTATTACAAAGAAGCATTGGAGGATCTAGTAGCAAGCCATGCAATTCTCGATGAAGATGGGTGATCCAAATGATCTCACCAGATGTGTTAGTCGTGGCACGGTATTCAGATATCGTGTTTTAGCACTCCATGACACGAGATTTCCATCAAGAAAAGTAGAGTAGCGGGCGGTGAAACGTTTGGTTACAATGCAATGGAGTTGGGTATGGAAACTGTATAGGTTTGTTCGATGAAAAATTGTAATAGGATACTAAGAAATATTGATGTAATATATCATGTAGAACTAAGTGACACATGCAGTATACCTTAGTACCAAAGAAGATAAAGACGGGTTACCGCTAAAGAATACTGAACGAGAAGTGCGAACCGAATTACTGAAACGACCAAGATCAAGTTACTATTAAGAGGATGCAACATAATTGTGGAGCATGATAGAATAAATCAATCACTACTAAGTAACCAACAGAAGAAACTGATGATCATTTCTCACATATCAAATTTTAAACATAGTTGTCACCAACGAAGTTAGTTGTGTCGAAGTCAAGAGTTGCTACCGAGGAGTGCAACTTCTAACGAAGAAGTTTTGATGCAATTTTCACTGGGAAACTTAGTTTCCAATAAAGAACCAAGTTTATACTAAGATATAGCCTCTGACTTAGTTAATACTAAGCAAGCGATTTCTAATGAAGAATTACCTATAATTTAGTTAATATTAAGCAAAAAATTTCCAATGATCCGTTTCTACCGATCAAGTAGTTACCACTGACGAGGTTAAGACGAAGCATGTCGATGACGACTATGTTAGTTAGATTTAAATGTTATCTCATAAGCATTGAAGACTTGAATAAGAAGCTAAATATTCAAATTTAGATATTTAACTTAAAAAGATAGACTTTGAAGAAAAGAAATATTAATATTTGAATATTTAAAATTGATGGTTTACTTTCCTAATTATCAAGTTGCTAACGGGTTGGTCCACATCTGAATAGAATCAAAGTCGTGTGAGGGCATGAAAAAATAAGACCATTTGAAAGAGTGCCCTCAACAACATACCGAAGGATCCATTTAGCGGATTGAAAGTGAGTTGTAATAGGGGCATGTAAGAACTCTTAGCTTGATTAACCACATATGAGAGATATAGTTTAGTGATTCTCAGACACTTTGGGGCTCAGGCAAGTGATGTATACAAGGTGGAATCGAAAAAAAAAAAACGAACCAACACTTGAAAAGGTATCGTTTGTGGCAAAAGGAATAATCACCGATTTAGAATCGACTAACCCTGCTCGAGTGAGAATATCATGGCTATACTTAACTTGATTAAGGGATAGACCATTTTTAGTGTAGGCGTCTTCAAGACCTTTAATTTCAAACTCCTTATGAAGGCGAGAGTTGAAGTTACAAATAGTCTTCATTGTTACCGGTGAAATAATATTGTCTAGGTAAACCAAGAGATATAAGATGCATGATCCTAGTTTAAAAATAAATAATGAGGTACTCGCTTAATTGTATGAGAAACCATGTTAAATATGAAAGTTACTGGGCCGTTGAAACCAAACACGTGGGGCATGTTTGAGGTCTTACGAGGCCTTTTTGAGGTGACACGTGATGAGGAAGATTTGGACCAATAATCTCGGTGGTTATTCGATGACTCTACAGGATGCCCGTGTAAGAAGGCATTCTTCACATCTGGTTGATGAAAATGCTATTTTGTGGATGCATGCAAAAGAGAGGACAACTCGTACAGTGGAAGCTTTGACCACAAAGTTAAACATGTATGAGTATCCAAGCCTGGAAATTGCTTGAAACCTTGAGCCACCGGTCAAGCTTTGAGTCGTTCAACCATGCCATTTGGAGTTATATTTGGTGTGGAAGATCTATTTGGATCCCACCTCATTGGATGATTGTGGACAAGGAACAAGGATCCAAGTCATTGGTTTGTAATGTTGTCATTTCCTCATTGGCCAGTTATTTTGATTATCCGACCACTAAGCGTTACGCTCATGTTCTCGTGGTCCTTGTTTTCGCGAACCGGGTTCTACCCGCCATCCGGGTCAAGTGTTTTCGTGTGACGAGCTCGTAGTTGTCATCTAGCGTGACGTTCTTTGTACCCGAGTGTTTCAACATGGTTGTTTCGTCAAAGGTATAAACCCTAAACACCCTATGGTTGTGTTTTATTTAGTATTATTATTGTCTAAACGCCGTGTAATCGGATCACTGAATGGAATCCAGATCTGATCTGGTAATGGTACTATTAAATCGCTTTCGCTAAAATATATCTAATTTATTTATTTAAAAGATTAATTAATTATTGTTTTAAAAGTTAAAACAGGTACCATGATTCCCAACAATCTTTTCTTCAACTTCCGGCTCAACATCTCTCTCATCAGCCTCTTGATACTTGTTTACATGCTTAACAATAACTTCACGAGTCGCGCTGTTTTAAAGTATATAACGATTGATATCAAGATCTCTCATACGATAAAAATCTCAATCGCACCCATTTCTAAGCATTTCAAAGTGTCATCAACACCTAACACATACTTATTAGTATCCTGATTAATTTCCTCAAAAATCTTCTCAAGTAAACGTTTTTCTTGAACAAACTTGACATTCGCAAGAATTTCGGAAAACAATTTAATAACCTGATTGAAACCGTTGTTACCTCCATAAGAAACATCTACCACAATCAAGATTTTAGCCTGAAGCCGAGGATCAAACATGTCAGACTGACTCATCTCGGTTTTGAAATCAACAGATCCAACTAAGATCAGTCCAGAAACATTAGGTTGACTTCCGGTGCATAGCACGAACATTGTGGTAAAGCTTGTGTCTTTCTTGGGCTGAAGTTATGGCACATATAACAGATTGCCGGTTAACACTGCTTTTAATGTTTGAGGTGCTTCCAAGTTCATCACCAAGCATTTTGGTGACACGAGGGATTTGATCACGAGGCGGCATGATAAGAGAAATCATGCTTGTGTCGTTGCCCTTTGCAGCTTCCAGTGCTTTAACAAGTTTCTTAATTTTTCTTATTTTAATATTCTCATCATTTTCTGACATTGTGACAAACTATCTACGAAAACAAGGCAAAATAAATCACGTGTACATGAACAAACAGAAGAAAATAACCTCAAATATAAGCACACTCAATGTTGCAGCTAACACAAAAAATTAGAGAAAAAGTAATGTTCCAAATCAGGGCCGGAGCTGAGGATTTAGGGGCTCAGGGCGAACTAGCAAAAATGGGCCCAAACGATAAACATTCTTAATGAGAAATTCTTTATTAGGAGAAACAAATTTCACAATAAACATAACAAAATTATAGTTTTCAAATGACATACTGTAATAGTTTTAAAAAGTTATATATATCTACATAATACATATAAAAAATTAAAAATTTTGGGCCCTCGGGGAAAGCGGGCCCTGGGCGGTCGCCCTCCTCGCCCATGGTCAACTCTGGCCCTGTTCCAAATAAGCTACACAGATCAAGTGCTTCTCAAACACAGAGACACAGAAGTCAACCAAACTATTTATAAATTCTGAGCTAATTTGTGAACAGCATCACCTTAGCATTCTTCTTAACACATTGAAGATACTAAACTGACAAAAATAAAGCTAAAGCTTAAAAAAACATGAACTACACTAGCTAAACATGACAGATGCTAAACATTAAAATATTATGTTCTTAATCAACTACATATTAACCCTAACATTCTAATCTAACTAGGGCTGTCGTGTCACTTATGAACATGATTTTTTAATGCTTAAATGTTATATGATTTAACATAAATGCCTCCTAACCTAAATAGTTTCATTTAATAACCTAACGCGCACAAAAACAATAGACCAAAAGCATAGTGGGGATAACAAAAACAATAATAATAAACCGTAAAAACGTTAAACATATACTCTTGTAAACAAATTGACTCGTAACTTGTATGCATCTCACCTTGTGGTTGTGAGGACAACATTTGGCCGGAATAATCAAACACGCGTAATATTTTTAATATTATTATATTTATTCTTAAAAAAAATCAGGTTATTACGTTAACAATTCACAAATCACATCGATTTATGTTAGAACGACCTCAACAGAAGCCTAAACTGGTGTATAATTTAACAACAAAACAGTTCGATGTGAAGAATACTATATCATCACTAAAGCAACCAAAAAACAGCCAAATCTGATGAGATTCAACTCAAAATTCGCAAACTTCATCATCGTTAGAGAAAATTAAACGAATCTTAATCAAATATACAATAAAACATATGTAATAACAATTGGTAACAAGATGAACATATTTCATGTGAAAGAACTCTAACATGAATAACAAGAAGACAGGTGGTCTATGACATTTTGGACTAGAACCAACTTTTAGATTGTTATAGAAACCCTAATGTATAAAAGAGAGTTGAAATTTTACTTGATAGAAATTAAAATAAAGTTATTAAAAATAGTAAATAGTAACGGAAGAGTTGTAAATAGATTAACTATAAGATAACTGCCACTCAAATTGAAAGTCGCCGTTCAAAAAAAAAAAGATTAACTATAAGATAGCTTTAAAGTTTAAAAGTTAGTACAATGGTCCTTAGGAGTTTGCTTTCAAATTAAACTATTTTTTAGGACATTACCTTAGATTCTGTTTTACTCATTATTATTACTTGTTTTTCTATGTCAAGGTCTCCTCTTCACTTTTGGAATAAGCATGATTTGATTTGATGTGTTAACCAGGTTTGACAAAGAAATATGGTTCAAGATTTATTATTGATTAGGGTTTATCAAAGGGGGCAATCTACTACAGGCCATTTGGTAATTTTAACCAACTTGATAATATATGCTAGAGTGATAATTTTGATCCATTTTTTATGAATGAGTTGATGTAACAGTAGTGTTTTTTACTTTTAATACTTAAACATTGTAGGTCATCGTGAACTTTCTGACGGATCCACTTGAAGGGAAGTCTACTATTTGGCTAGCTGATATTCTTGTGTTCGGGTGGGCATGGGGAAACATGATTGTGTGGGCTTTACAGGAGTGTCCCCTTTTGTTGGGCTCAAGCACAATGGGTTTATTGCGGGTCAGGTTGCGTTGAAGACGGAATCTAGCAAAGTTGCTAAACACGAGAAGGCTTGTTTGGAGAATCAACACATGTTTATCCCTTTTGTAGTTGCTACTTTTGGTTTCCTAGCCCTAGAGGCTGTGGAATTGCCGAATAAGGTTTAGCGGGTCGTGCATAGTAATTTTTCGGCCACTAAGACTCAATGCTTTGTTTTTAGTAGGATCGGTTTTTCTATCAAAAAGGGGGTTGTGGCACAGTTTGTTGGCCATTTACCTGCCACTCTATTGCAATCGGTTATTCTTTATAATTAAGATCAATTTCAATAAAATTGAAGTGTGTGATGTTTTGTGTGGAATCTGAAATCAAACTTGACAGTCTGGATATAGAATATTTTTGTGTGTTATTCACCCGTACTAAAGTAACTCAACCAAAAGTGAATAAAGGAAAGATGCTAGTTAATTAAACTTCACAATGCCACTTGGGTTGGTATCCCAGTGAAAACACGAGGGTTCAAATCCTATCATGAGGTAGATTAAGAATTTATTTAGTTTAGGAGCAGGACTATGTGAGTGTGTGAGTTGCCATTAAAAGAAAAATACTTCACAAAAGTATTATGTGCTAACACTAATAAAGTGTTCTAGTGGGTTGTGATGAATGAGAGAAAAGATCGTAAGACAACTTTGAATCGCTCTAGTTCGCTCTTACATTTTGCTTCTTGTTTTGTATTGCTATTTATAGAGTTTCCTTCACAAGCGTAAACGAATTATTAATTCGTTTATGACTGTGTCAACTTGTGCAACTAGTAGGTTTATCTCTTAAAGACAAGTACACATTGTCAACATGTGCTTACGTCATCCAATAATATTTTGCTTTGAACTTTTATAAAAGTTTTACTATTCTCAAATCATTTAAATAACTCAAGAATCTGGAATTGAATAGAGAATATAATGCCAAGTCTAATAAACCAAGTGATCTATAAAATTAATGAAATTGATGTCAAATAAAACTTGCTTAAGTGAACTAATGATAGAGAAAAACTTTAGAACTCTAATACATCAAATCCTAAAATGTTCATTTTTATATCATAAATAATAACCGCTTGAGTCTTTTTAAAGGAAATATAACACTCATGGAAAAATAAATTATTTCACTACTACAAAACTAAGCACCAACAAGTAACAAAAAAAAAGAATGATATATATATTTATGTTTGTTATCAACGTCAAAAATCAAAACTAAAAAAAAAGTCTTTTATAAGTAGTGGCATGAGTCGTTGAACAGTGATTGAAGATCGACTAAACAGTGAACAGAAATCAAGTCTATGTACACTTTTGTCCTATCCAGCCTCTTGAACGTGAAGGGAAACCAATATCATTTTTTACTTGTTTAATAATATGATAGTTTTCACTAAAGTAAGGTTAAATTTATGCTCTTTAAAACCTCATTGTAATAGTAACTTGCATTGGTAATAACTATTTAATTTTTTTATTTAACATGTATAATACACGAGTTTTTTAACCTAGTATAATCATGAGAAAACACGAATTAAACATAATGAAAATAGATAGAAAACCGAACATAAATAACCGAATTATTGATTGACATGGTTATGACAAAATTTGAAAACCAATTTTATGATAAACTTAAATTAAAAGGGTCTTACATCAAGTTTTTTAAATCTTATCTTTATCCTTAAAACTATAAGGAAATTAACACTAGAATCTTAAATATACATACTCCTTAACCATTTCTTTAATTATACGGATAAGAAATGATATGTGAGAGGTTTTTAAAAAATGAACATTTTTTTATGGAATAATGATTTTTAGTTAAATTATAAAGATAAGTATAAAGAACGTGATGCGAATGCTTTAAAATATATAGCAAAAAATGGATAACCACAATTGTTGTTTAATGTAGAGCTAAATGTCATGTCCCGCCTAAATACAAGTCACAAGTCACAAGTCTTGGATTCCGGAATGTTCCGGACACATTTAGCAACATCTAGGGCTGCCTGGAAGACTCCGAACATTCCATAACAATCTGGATCAAAAAGGGGCATGGGGAAGGATCTAGATCAGCCTTGAAGGGTCACAAAAGTGTTGAAAAAAAAGATGATCATTGAATGGTGAAACTTTGTTTTACAGGATGTACAGAACAAGAGGCAGAAGTCCTGAAGAAGGGTCTAGCAGCGATGGAGGAAATATTCGAAGAAAATGTGAAGTTAAGCAACAAGAAGAATGGTTACGAAGAAATAATCCAGATTTCCTCAATATATAGCTAGGCTTTTCTATACTTTCTTATGTATAAACTTGTAGCCTTTTCAAGATATAGATGGATCAAGAAATCAGCCATGTAAGTAGTATAAATAGAGGATAAAGTACCAAATTTGGGATCACCCAAACACACACACAAGTTGCACACCTGCAACGACGCTGTAAATTTCCAACCATCAACGGGGGCTTTCTTTCTACCAAAATTATCTCTTCATCTTTCTAAGGGTGTACTTTTTTCCAGCCACTGTTGTGCACAGCCACTGCCGCTCACCACCAACGGCGACCACATATCCGACTTAATCGTAGTTTTTTGTCCTTCCTTTTCGCGCGCAACTCATAGATCTAGCATCCTCTACTTCCGTTGCCCGGTTCAACCGCTGATTACCGGTCCGACCACTGGTTCCCGGTCTGACCGGCCGGGTCTCTGCAGGATCGTTTCAGCATACTAAATCGGACGTTCAAGCCACCGGGTTCTGGTCCGACCAGCCGGTCCGGTTCGGGTTTGAAAACATTGATCAAAAGTGCTCATGTGATGGTTGGGGTCTATCCCACATCACCAAGTTAAACAAAACTTCGAACGTTTCTTATCTTATAAAAGGGAGACCCAAACTAAATTCACTATCGTGGGTTTAATGATTAGCCAACCAAACCTAGTTAAAACTTTAAAGTTTTGAATCCAAGATTAAAGATGGTCAGGATCAATCCGTCAACTTGATATAAACTGAATCATATTAATTTTAGTGAGAGTGTAAGACTGTAAAATACTAAACCCAAGAGTAATGTGGTTGTATTTCACAGCCGCCGCGAATCGCGGGCTTCCCTACTTTTTAATCTGTACTACCTTATAATGCATATTGGGTGGGCAAAAGAGTAATTTTACTTAATTTTAAGACACCATATTAAATACCACTTGTTAAACATAATTTACAAGTACATCAAAGCCTAATCCTTTAAAGTTAAACCAATTTTTTTTTTTGACTTTTTAGCTTTTTTCACATTGGTGGTTTACCCAACCTAATCATAGAGCAAACCATTATAAATAGAGAAGCCTCCTAACTTAAGAAAATTGAACCATGTGTTCCATTCCCTTTTTGGTTAGGTTGAGTAAACAATGAGTATTTTTTAGTGCAAAATTTTGGATACTTAACCGAGGTTCAAAGCTTGTTTGAAAAAAGCTAGGCTTGAAATCATTCCGGTTGTAAACTTGCTGACTTGGATCGTCTTGGTTTGTAAACAAGCTGAGCCCGAGCTAGGCTTGGCTCGGCTCGTGAGCTAGGTTTGAAGTTATAATAATAATAATACCCAAATATAATCGGTGTTTAAGGCAGGTCGGGTTAGATTGCACTCTAAAAAATAGCCTCGGTGGCCGCTTTGTGTGGACGAACCCACTAGTGTTTGTTATCAACGTCAAAAATCAAAACTAAAAAATTAAAAAATCTTTTAGAAGTAGCGGCGATGAGTCGTTGAACAGTGATTGAAGATTGACTAGATAGTGAACGGAAATCGATTCTCTGTACACTTTTATCCTATCCAGCCTGTTGTAATGTGTGGGAACAAAATTGATTTGAAAAATGAAAGAGTGGTAACACCAACAATGGTGGCACGACATTTCAGAATGAAATACTACGAAGTATCCGCGTTATCTAACCACAACTATGAAAACCTGTTTTTATACTTCCTAAGAGAGCTTTTGTAAGGCTCTTACATATCTTGTACTTGCAATTACATTTATTTGTTGAAGTACTAACTTATATCTCAATTTTGGAACAATCTCACTATTCAGTTTGTGCCTGCCCCATGACTTTCGCCTTAGGTGCTTCAACTAGATCTGGAAGCACAAAAAAGGTTAGAGTTCTTTAAAAGAAAATAAAATACAACTAAATAACTAAAATATATAGCAAAAAATGGTTGACCACAAATATTTTGATTTTTCAGAAATGAATCAGAGTATGAAGCTGAGTTGGCGGATATCGAAGCGGAAATTGCGCCTATCGAAGCAGAGATGGCGGCTATGCAAGTTAACGAGGACGCTTAAATGAATAGGTGATAAATTTTTTTGTTGAAAAGCAATTTTCTTTATTCATGGACTCATAAACTTCTCAAACTTTGGTCTACTCAAGCAGAGATGGCGGCTATTCATTTAAGCATAAACTTTGATAGATTCTATTGCTGAAAAACAAGCTCAAATATTCTCTTAGGAATGCAAATTGTTCCTTACTGATGTGCAAATTCATTCAATATATCCATTGTAAGTTTTTTTTTATATTATTCAATGTTACGGTTACAGCCACATCAAGTATGTTTTTGAGATTTACTATTTTATAATTTCCACTATGAATTATTATTAGCAATGTCATCCTTAAAAGGATCAATTATTTCTTTTATTTTTTATATAATTATCAAATAACTACTAACTTCTATATCAATCTTGCATATCATATACATATACAGTTGCATATTTTTGTGTCTAGTTAGTACACAGTTTCATAGAATGATCAAACAAAATTAATAGAAAAAAAAAAAGAAACGTCAAAAAAAAAGATTATGAGGATGAGAATCAATCACATGTGAGGGATCACATTCTTTAAAAATGAGTTATTCCACTCATTGAGGGTAACAAACATGTTTTCTTCATGTTGCCTTCCATTTTTGGATGGAACAAATCAATTGAAATTTTCCATTCTGGAAAATTGTTGAGCTAATAGTTTTTTTTATTTTTTAACGACAGATCTATTATACTCCTAAATTACACAAAATAATCATCCCATGCCTGAGTTTGAACCCATGACCTCCCATTTAAGAGGCAAGTGTCTCTACCAAGTGGGCTAGTCCCACATTGACTGTTGAGCTAATAGCTCAATATTATTTTTACTTTTGCCATAACCGAATGGTATTCAAGACATTTGACTACCAAATCTAGCATATTATCTTTTTTTTAAATGAAAATTCATTTACAGGCCTGACGTATCAGATTTGGAGAAACAACTCGCTAGTCAATCTAGTAGACTATCGAGTCTGCAAGATGGTTGATGATTTAGCATCAAAGGTTATTTCTAACTCCTTGAACATTTGGATTATATGATTAATTGATTCTTTTTAACAACACACTTAATTGACATTTTCATATTCTTTATGTGCTTAGGGTAAGGGGTATACCCATGTGATTATGGTGTGATGTGATAATAAAGTGTACGTCACGTGGCGCCACGTCAGATTCTGGAAAAATCACACCATAATCACATGGCAAGGGGTATACCCATGTGATTGTGGTGATGTGATAATTTAATGTTTATTTTTGAATTTTTATTTAAAATTAAACATAATATTTAAATAAAATAAAACATAATATTTAAATAAAATAAAACATAATATTCATTAATAATAAAAAAAATTACATTAATAATAAAATAAATTACATTACTAATGATTTGATTTTTCATAAATATACTCAATCAAGTCCGCCTTTAGTGCGTTATGAATTTCTCGATTGTGTATTTCTTGACGGTTTACTCGCTTTTGATCTTCATCAATTTCTTCGTACGTAACCTCCTCCTCATTTGGGTTGTATTGAAAAATTGTCGCTCCTTGATCCTCTAAAATCATATTATGCAAAATCACACAAGCATACATAATGTTCCGGATTTTGATTTGAGACCAAGATCGAGCCGGCCTTTCTATTATATGCCACTTATTCTTTAATAGACCGAACACTCGTTCAATATCTTTTCTTGCCGCATCATGAGCCTTTTTATAATTATTACGTTTAATACCTTCCGGACACGTTAGAGACTTGACAATTGTTGCATATTTCGGATATATTCCATCAGCTAGATAATACCCTTTCTTGTAATGCGATCCTCTAAGTTCAAACGATGAGTATGGTGAGGTTCCATTAATCATATCGTCGAATATAGGCGATTGATTAAGAACGTTAATGTCATTGTTCGCATCGGCAAAGCCAAAAAATGCATGCCAAAACCATAGATCATTTGAAGCCACGGCTTCAAGCATAATACTTGGCCGAGGATGATCGCCGCGTGCAAACTGACCTCGCCACGCATTTGGGCAATTTCTCCAATCCCAATGCGTGCAATCGATGCTACCAAGCATGCCGACAAAGCCGTGTTTAGCTTCATGAAAAGCATATAACTGTTGAATGTCGCTAGCCGACGGTTTACGTAAATATTTTTGACCGTACAATAAAATTATAGCTTTAGAAAACTTGTAAATACATGATCTGATCGTTCGTTCTGACATCTTCAAGTAATCGTCAAACGAATCACTAGCAGTACCATATGCCATTTGACGAATCGCGGCCGTACACTTTTGAATGGAGGTGAAGCCAACCCGACCTCTTGCATCAACACGTTGACGGAACCAAGGCACGTCTCTCTCGAGATTAATATTAATTTTTAAAAATAATCTCCGACTCATTCGAAACCGTGTATTAAATTGCTCCTCCCCGTATAAACAACCTTCGTCAAAGTAATCTTTGAGTAAAAGTGTGTTAGCCGCCGCCCGGTCACGATTGAGACGTGCGCTTCGTTTTTTAGGCGAGGGGGCGGTGTTCCAAAATGATCACGCCGTGATCATTGTCCCACGTAGGATCACGGGGGTGTTTCACGTGAGTATACCTGATCCCCTTATAATCTAGCATTCATATAATCCCGATAAGGATTATGCTGATGTGGAAATGAAGATGCGGGCACATCTAGAATCTTTCTTAGAAACCGCAAGATCCTTCAATACAATCTACACCAAGGTTCTTTGTTTTAATCATATTTATAATCTCCCTATTATACTTTGGAGTAAATTTAGACCCATTTACTATGAGTAGCTTGATTTAGGTTACATTGGAAGAGCTGACATGTGTCGTCATTACTTTTCATACGATGTAAGTGCTTATATTTAATTTAATTTAAATAACTGATCGTAAAACACAATTTAATTAATCAGTTTAGTCTTTGTATGTTAACAAGTACTTGCTATTATCTTGATTCTCTTAGGGCTAGCACTGTCAATTCGTAACTGAGGCAAACTATAGATGCATAAGTAATACAAATTATCTGTGCTAGTGTTTTCTGAAACTTATCTGAATGGGCAGAGAGGGCCTAGTTTGGACAGGTCTGGAATTAGGGGTGCAAACGAGCCGAGCCGAGCCCGAGCTTGACTAGGCTCGAGCTCGGCTCGTTTAACTTACTGTGAGCTCGAGCTCGAGCTCGGCTCGATTCGAGCTCTAATTTTGAAGCTCGGGCTCGGCTCGTTGGTAGCTTTACAAGCTCGAGCTCGGCTCGGGCTCGGCTCGTTTATTATATATTAATTAATTTATATATATTTATAATTATTTTTATATAAATTTTATTATAGTTTTTATATATAACATAATACATATTATTTAATTATATTTATCTTAATTTTATATATACTAATTATTATTATTATTTTATAAATATATATTAAATATATTAAAAACATTATATAAATAAAAGGCTCGTTAAGGCTCGCGAGCCGGCTAGAGCTCGATAAGTGAAGCTCGGGCTCGTTTAATAAACAAGCTTATTCTTAGGCTCGAGCTCGTTTAAGCTCGGCTCGTTTCGAGCTTTTTAACGAGCCGATCTCGAGTAGCTCGCGAGCAGCTCGGCTCGTTTGCACCCCTATCTGGAATGCTTGAGATCTAAGCATTAGTATGCCATGGACAACTTTTTAGAATACTTGAGATCTAATCATGCAAAAAAGACTTTTATGTTAATAACTAGCTTATACCCCTTGTACAGCACACGGGGTGAAAAATATCGATATATAAAATTCTTAAATCTTTATATGTTTATTTTACATGTGTAAAAATGTATTAAATATACTAAGGATAGAAAACAAAATTTAAAATATGTAAAATTAATATATAATTGGGTTTCAAAAATATGTTAATTATTATTTAATTTAATTTGACTTTCATTGATATTTGATTGAAAATAAAATTTACATAATTAGATTTTAAAATTTCTTATAATAAGAGATAATTTAAAATAAATGTGTTTTATTAGTATATTATTACTATTATTATTTTAAAATATATTTTAAAATATGGAAGTGTAGTTAATAAGAGAGAGAGGTGGGAAAAAAATGATAAGAATAAATATGAAGACGACACGTGGCATGAAAAACCTTTATTTATTAGATAATATAGATATAGATATAGATATAATGCTGAGACTTTATCATTAAGTTTTTTTGTCAATATTTTTTCATAATAATATAATAAACTTAAAAGCCAAAAGCCACCAGTAACATGTGATGGGAGCATAAGTTTAACAAAACTAGGTAATTCAAATGGTAGGCTTGCTTGCACAAGATTCGGACTTGGCCTTTGAATCAGGGGTCTGAGCCACATTAGCTGATTTTGGGTCAAAACTGCTTAATGTTTTGCACAATAAATCAAATGCATAGTTAGGGTGATGGGGGCACCCTACTCGGGTATCACCGAGTATGAGAGAAGTGAGCCGGGTAAACGGGGAACACCACCCCCATCAAATCGAGTAGGGCCGAGTAGTTTACCCGCGTAACATGAAACGAGTATATTTACTCTATGATCCACTCTCTCTCTACTCTCTCACTTCTAGTGGACCCCACCACTACCACACACATCTCTCATATTTAAATGTTTTTTTATAAAAAAAGTTAGTGAGTAAATGAGTAGGGTGTTTCCAATAAAATCTGAGTAAATGAGTAGTTTTAAGGTGACAGAATATTATTGGACAGTTTTGATGAGTAAATGAGTAAATGGGTTAATGGCCCCTTCACTTAGGAATAATCACAATAAGGGTGTTTAGGATTGCATATTAAAAGTGAACCAATTAAAGAACATATACAGACTATGAACTAACCTAACTATTAAGTTGGATGGAAGATCAAAACTCACATGCTTAGAGAAAATTAGCAAGTAATTAGTAAAAAAATAGAAAAGTAAGAATTAAAATATTACCTTGACTAATGTACCCGCATACTGAAAAACCTGTGCAGTTGTGGTGATTTTTCGTTAGTCATGTTAAGATTTTTCAGTTTTGAACAAATGGTTGTATCAAACTTTATTTTTCGGTGAAACTTTGTAATACATTACGTTGAATTTGTAATCGACTTTTGTTACTTTTAAATGGTTGTTTATATTTTATAAAATGGATTGTTTTATCATGTGTATTTTATTTTCTATTATGAAATGTTTATTACTATTTTATGATATTAATGTGAAAAACTGGAAATTAGTAATTCTATTTAAAAAAAAATATTTTTTTAAATAGTTTTAACCATGACACACATTTATGACAAAAAATGTGTGTCATAAATAGATGACACATAAAATGCGTGTCATCTTCATTCTTGACAGGGCTTGCGTGTCATAAAAAAGATGACATACAAAAGGTATATCCTTGATCTAACCCCTTTTATGACACGCAATGCGTGTCATTAAAGGTATATTTTCTTGTAGTGAAGTCAGGTTAGATTAAAATGAAATCCAAAATCGGAGTTGGTTGAGGAGTGGCATAAAGAGCATGAGATAGCTTCAATCGGAAGAGAGAGATGAAAGAAATTTTGGAATGAGGAAATTTTTGGAGTTGAAGGGTTTTAAAGAGGCGATCTGAAAATATTTGGGAGGGAGATTTTGGATGAAATTTGTAGAAGGGGTAAAACATAAATGACAGTGAAAGATGACTTACATATATTGCAACTGTATCCCGTGTTTCTTTTTTTTTTTACTTTGAATGACACTGGAACGATGACACACACAATGTGTCTCATAGTTCGCGTGTTATTAAAGCCCAATTTTGTAGTAGTGACTAGCTAGGTAAATATGACAAATACTAAACATTTAAAATATTACGTTCTTAATCAACTACATATTAATCATAACATTCTAACCTAACAAGGGTTGTCGTGTCACTTATTAAGAGAAGGCTGGAGAACAGATTGAAACATTGACAATAATAAGAATATATAATTAAATCTAGCTTAATTATAAACCTAGTTCTAGTAGTCACCAGATTGAAAATTTGGACCACTTTTTCTAAAACACGGTTCTACATTGGACTATTTTTTCCAATAAATGGGTGTGGCCACTTTATTCAAACACGTAACTATTAATTGCTTCAAGCAACTTGTGTGTTCTAATTTCTCCGAGGACTTATTTGCGTCGAAGATATTGGCAATCCCATCAGAAACCTGAACACATTTCGCTCAGGTCTGTACCCCTTTCATCGGGAATTGGCAAATCAAACGAACCAGTAGAAACCTGAAACTGCACGATTTGACCTAAAGGTTCGGCCTCTCTCTATTTTCCATAACCTAATTGATTAATTAACCTCAATTTCAATAATTCCTTTCTTGATCCGTTTAAAATTGCATCGATTGGTTGGTTATTTGTGTGTGTAATCTAATGATTGGATACTGAAGGTATGAAAATCTAATTAATTTTGTTTTGGTTCTTGTATTTGACTACAATAGTCAAATTAGTAATCGATGATGGCTCTGTTACCCGGAGAACAACAAGCCGGCTGATACTTACTAGAAGTATTATACCAATACTAGTCGTATGAATTCGACAAAATTTGACTACATTAAGAGCTGTCAGTGTGTCGTTGGTTGTTGTTAATAGGCCAACCAAGCGCTTCCTCTGCACTATGCTAGCTGGCACTACTCCCAATCCCTAGTACCCTAATATTTTAAGACTTCACTCCCACAACCTACAAATCCCTAGTACCCTAATATTTTAAGACTTCACTCCCACAACCTACAGCCGCCAGGCCAATCGGTGGCGATCCGATTTGATGAACAAATAGCTGCAAGTATTAATCGTTTTCTTCTTTTTTTCACATTATCAGTTATCTTGATTATCAACGGATCTAGTTGTTAGCGGTTCAAAAAAAAACACGGATCCTTTTAGGGTTTCATAATATAGACATGGGAAACCAAAATTCCACCAACAATTGGTGCAACGTGTTATGTCTGCTTCAATTTCCTGTTTCATATCCCAAAGGGAAATTACATAGAGATAGAAGGCAAACGGGCAACAAGCTGCGCCGCCAACCCTTTTTGAATAGCAAAACCAAGTCTTTTAAAAACTACATCTACAGATCTTGGGGTCATAACATTACTATGCATGACCCGCTGTACTCGGTTAAGTAACTCCACGGCCTCTGGTGCAAGGAAACCAAAAGTGTCAAAAGCAAATGGTATAAACACGTGTTGGTTGTCAAGACACGCTTTCTCGTGTTTGGTCACTTTGCTCGAAGCAGCTTTTAGAGCAGCCTGACTCACCGTGAAAGCACTAACTCCCAAGCCCACCAGAGGGGAGACCCCTGTTAGATCTACACACGCATGTTTCCCACCTATCCACCCAAAGACCAAAATGTCAGCGGGTCTAAGTGTTGATCTTCCTTCTAATGGGTCCGTCAAGAAATTCACTGGTGCCTCTTTCTTAGTAGAAACCCCGGCACGCCTAAATATGTCAAAAAGAACATCCCTAACCAAGTCGTGTCGGTACTCGAACCCCGGGAGCTCTCTACAATGAACCACATGCTCCCCATAGGAGTCTAAACACGCCTTACGGCAAACCGGGCATAACTCGTCAACCGGGTATATTGGAATCATGAGGCGATACTTAAGGATAGTACGATACTCCACCGGCGACGCTAGCTTACTATAATTATTATGATTATTTATTATTCTAAAATTTTTTTTATTCTGATTGGATTTGTGCATAAGTACGAATTGTTCGGTTAGCTTCTTGTGGTGACGTATGTTTGTCGATTTGCGTGAATACCCGGATTAGATTTGAAATCTTTTTGTGTTTCATTGGATCCTTCACAAGAATCTTGGAATATAAGTATTTAATTTATACTTGCATAAAAGTCACGATGTTTCACTTTAACCAACTTGTCTGTTCTTTATAAATTCCTTGCCATAACTACCCTTATAACTATAATCAAAGTTAACCAACTGTATCTAACAAGTTTTAACCGGTTTGCTCACACCACTCTCACTTGTATGTGGTATACCCAACTGTCTCAAGTGAGCGAGACATGTGTGAGTTGTGTGATTGGAGTGTGTGTGAGAGAGAGAGAGGCTCTCAAGTGAGCCGTGAGATTTTTCACGCACGAGGCTCACGCCCTCCACGTTGCCGAGGGAGCGAGTGACTTTATTCAAGAAAGAAATGCTACGAAAAAGATGGGGTTTTAGCGAGTTGATCGATTTTGTTTCACGGTGATCACGCGGATCACGGCTGCCTTCACGCCCCCATACCGCATGCTCTAAGCATGAAACAGTTTTATAGGTTCAAAAGTAAACATTCAGCCATTATTTGGATTTTTTTCTAAATTGCTTATACTTTTTGTATGTTAGTTTTTGTCAAATGTTACAAGCATACAAATTTATTTAACATAAGGGGTGTTGTGAAGACATGCATACAAATTGTTAGTTTTTGTCTAATGTTGCATGTACTTTTTGTCGCTGTTAAAGCTATGGAATACCATCTTTCCGCAACCGAGGAACCTACACATGAGATCAAAGACAGTAGCAGAAAAAACAAGCTAAAACCAAAAGATAAACGGCGTATACGTTATTTTGTTACCAAACGACATGATGGATCTCTTTTATTCAAAGACGTTAATGGAGAGTTGATTTTCAAGATAGTTTCTGCTAATTCAACATGCCATCGTCAGCTGGAGCTATCTGATAGACATGGAACACTGCTTTTAACTCTTCGGACCAAGATGATTTAAATTTCAAATCTTAACTAGATCGACTGTTGTTTGAATTTGTTAATCAATAGAATATTTAATTTCAGAATATGACCCTGCATAAAAGATGGAATGCAAAGTCCTAGTGATGAAACGTTATTCAGTGTATGCAAAAATCATGCGATGCAGAATGAGCCCGACTTAAAGGTGGAGAGAAAGGAAGCTATTGATTTCAAAGTCCGAGGAAGCAAGTCAACAAAAGCCTTCACTGTTTACAAGGGAGATGCTGCTACAGAGTTAGCACTAGTAGCTTCAGATGGATCTGATATGAACAAATTTGTGGTAGAAATTGACCCCAAGGAGGATGGTGAGATATTGAAGAAAATTGTGTTTTCAGTTACTGCACTTGTTGATGCCATGGAAACAGCTGGTAGGATGAAAGTTGTTGCTGGAAAAATTGCTGCAGGAGCTACATTTTTTGCCTTTAGTTGTTTGTTTAATTCAGTTGTGTTAGGTTAATAGTTCCAAACTCCTTTTGTAAACTGATGTAATATTAGCTGTTGTGTGGTATTTTACTGTTATGATGGTGTAACAATCCAACTGAAATGGTCTAGAGTATCATTTGTGTTATTATGTATAATATATATATACTTAGGTGTGTGTATGTACTGAACTTGTTACCTTATGTCAATCACATCTTCATTCATTCATATTCAAACCTTTTACTTATTTGCATATGATTATTTTTTTTTAAATGTTGTCTTTTTAAGTAGGTGTGTGATTGTTCGTTCTAATGCACTTTTTGTGGGTTAATTTTAGATATATTTTATTGCTACTTGATGAGCAGGTTTTTTGGTTATGAAAATACCAAACAGTGGTTGGGATTTGTGAAGTGGGTTTTGATCCAAACCGTGATTGTGAAGTGGGTTTTGATCCAAACCATGGTTGTGCAGTAGGTTTTGAGCCAAACCATGGATTGCCAAATGTCAATTAATGTCTTAATAATAGATAATTGATTAAATAAATTATAGGTCAAATGAATATAGGTTTAAAAACCAAGTGGGCTCATACAAAATTATAAAACTAGAAACAAGGGTTAAAAAACTAGAAAATGGATATCATATTTTACTTTTTTTTTAACGCCAATAATATTATACGATAGAGTCCGGAACTACCAAGAAGGTAGAACCGTAAAAACGATTACACAAACATATTAAACATTTTCTCATTTTCCCACTCTAACTCATGTCAATTGATTCTATTTTTTATCCATAAGAAGGTAGACGCCTTGATGTCTTCAATTACTTTTTCTTTGCCCCACATGTTTCTTCCAAAAAGTCTTTTATTCCTTGCTTTCCAAATGCTCCAAAGTGTCCCCAATATGATCGAGTGGATAGATTTTTTGAAGGGTGCATTTCTTTTAACATTTTTTGAAACTTCTAACATCTCGTGTGCAGTGTGCTTAACCGAGAAAGTCATCTTAGTCCAACTGATAATTGTGTGCCACACCTCCTTAGCCATATTACAGCCCACTAGAATGTGATCGATTGATTCCATTTGACCACATAAGTCACAAGCTATTTCAACCCCTCGGACATTTCTCTTATGAAGTTCTTCTTTGGATGGGAGCCGGCCCAACGAAACCCTCCATCCAAAGAAATCTGTTTTGAGGGACATCCATTTGTTCCATTCATACGACGTAACTGATTGCATAAACATTTTTTTCTCAATGAAGCTTCTTACGGAATGGACCGTGCATTTACCGGATGGGTCTTCTAGCCATAGCCAATTGTCTTGACGAGTTAAGATTGTTGTGTCAGCAAGCAAGGAAACGCATTGTGTAAGCATTCCGATCTCCGCTTCAAATGTTGGGGAAGAGGACCATTCCCAATTAACACCCCCCGAGTCTTTCTTTAACCGTGCAATTCTTTTTTGATTCTCTTGCATATAGTGATGGAAAAAGATCTTTCATCGAACCATTTTCTTGCCACCTGTCATGCCAAAATAGACAGTGATTTCCGTTACCTGTGGAGCATTTTATGTTGTCTTGGATGTCGAAACCTAGAAGATGTAACTCATTGGCAGCTTTGTTGAGGTTGTTCCAAACTCCCGAGATCGATTTTTTTGGACGGGATCTTCGCCCCCTCTTTTCTTTGAATGAATATCTTTTATGGTTTTGGTCCATACTGAATCCGGTTCGGATTTTAATCTCCAAACCCATTTTGATAAGAGAGCAATGTTGCCAGCCCTTATGCTCCCTATTCCAAGACCGCCAAGATTTTTTGGGGGCAAGACACAATTCCCATGCGACCTACGAGATTTTTTTCTCCATTGTCGGGGGCCCCCGAAGGAATTTCTGTCTTATTCCTTCAAGTGTATTTATCACCTGTAACAGAGCACGAAATAAAGAAAGGAAATAGTTAGGTAAACTACCGAGAACTGCTTTCAAAAGAGTTATCTTTCCGCCAAAAGACAGTGTTGATGCTTTCCATGATGTTAGTTTTTGTTGAATTTGTCAATGATATGCTGCCAGTTTCTTGCCCTGTTCATGTTAGCACCGACTTGTAAACCGAGGTACTTGAAGGGAAGCGAGCCAGTCTGACATTTGAGGGACGACGAAAAACGTGCTATTTGGGCAGTCTCTACTCCACAGCCGAAGAGTTTACTTTTTTTTCCAGTTTACTTTGAGCCCCGAAGCTAGATTGAAGCATCTACGTATTCTCATTAGATTTTGTCCGATGGAGACTGACCAATCTCCCAAGAATATTGCGTCATCTGTGTAAAAAAAGTGGGAGATAAAAGTAGATGCGTGATTTATTTTAATACCGTGAAAAAAACCCAACTCCTTTGCTGTTTCCATAGCCACGTTTAAAGCTTCCATCGTTAAGATAAAAAGAAAAGGGGATAAAGGGTCTCCTTGGCGAACTCCTCTTTGAAAGTGGAACTGTTTTGATGGAGACCCGTTTATAAGAATGGATGAGGAGGCCGACTTGAGACAGCTAGATATCCAAAACGCCATAAACTTGGGAAGTTCATTTGTTCCATTACAGAATCAAAGAATTCCCAATAAACCTTGTCAAACGCCTTCTCAAAATCCACTTTGAATAGCATCATATTTTTTTCTTGACTTTTGACCAGCTGACTAGTTCATTAATAATAAGAGGACCTTCAATAATATTCCTTCCTGCAAGAAAAGCTGACGGGACTTCGGATATAACACTACCAATTACCCGCCTTACCCTGTTTGCTAGGGTTTTAGAGATAACCTTATAAATGCAGCCAACCAAGGAGATCGGACGGTAGTCTTCCCAGTGGATCGGATCAGGAATTTTTGCAATTAAAGCAACAAAAGAGGTGTTTATAGCTTCGCTAATTGTGGCTGAAAAATAAAATTCCTGCAGAATGTTCCAGAAATCCAATTCCAATATGTCCCAAAAAGACTTTATAAACCTAAGTGCACATGTAATGTTAAAGTATGACTTTTCCCGCTTCCAAGTCTGGTCCGCATGCACATGCATGAATTAATTGCCTTTTTTCTTTTAGTTTATGTTTTATTTATTTACAGCAAAATAAGTCTTTTGTCTGGGTAATAGGATATTATGTTTAAACCTAGTTTTTCTCCATTTCTTTAGGCTGTAGAATTGTGAACGTTGGAATAACCAACGACTGTTTCCTTTTCCCTATTTATGTACTTGCAAATAGATCAGAAAAGCTATAAGCATATCTATGTGTTTCCTTTACATTCTTCTTTCACTTTTCTTCTGTGTTTGCTTTGATTACCATTCAACAAGTGGTATCAGAGACATGATGAGCGATCTTCAGTTAGTTGGCGGTGTGAAGAAACTCAACCGGCAGAATTATAACACTTGGCCATCTGTATAACTTTGTATTTGCAGGGGCAAGACTTGTGGGAGGCGGTGAACGGGTCTGAGACAACACAACCGGAAGAAGACGCTCAAGGTGTGCTACAAAAATGGAAGATCAAGGCAGGGAAGGCCATGTTTGTCACGTGACTCACAGAATCCAAAGGAGGCTTGGGACGTGCTAGTTTTTTTTTTTTTTTTTTGAAAAGCAACAATGAGATAACTCAAAGAAAGCTAGCGTGAAACTAGCAAAAACCCCAAATACATCCACCAAATTTAAGAAGCAACAGACAACACATATAGTAAACACACCAACGAAAGCAAAATAAACACACCAGCCAAAGAAGTAGAAAGGCCACTAACCGAAGCCGATTTGGGGGTTTTGAGCCCATATTTCCCAACTCGAGCCAAGGATCTTCCCTCTATACTCCAACCAATTAAAAGACGTGATCTTGACGTCTTCCACCATTTTATCCACACTGCGTCTAGTGTTTGAGAAAATCCACTTGTTCCTAGTTAACAGAATTTCCCATAGTGTACAGTAGCAAATTAGGATTCTGATCTTGTTAGCCGTGGATCTGTTTCGCGAGATATGCATTAGGGCTGCCAACTCTTTCACCTTGCTAATACCCGCCATATCAATTTGAAGCCAACTTGCAACATGTCTCCATGTTTTCTTCGCCACAGGACACCCGAGGAAGAGGTGATCTTCATTTTCTAGCCAACATAAACCACAGATTGTTGTTGGAACTTTAATACCCCGTACCGCAAGCGAAGAAGTCACAGGGATACGGTATTGGAATACTCTCCACAAAAAGCATCTAACTTTTAATGGGACCCATCTGAGCCATATAACCTCGTTCCGAGATGTTGTAAGCATGGATTCCTCCATCCAAATCCTGCAAGACCAAGTTGAAAACTGATAACGAAGGTACCGGATACCGTGCCGAACAGTGGCGGATCCAGGATTTTTGATCGGGGGTGCCAAAAATGGTTGATGTCACAACATGTAGGGTAATAAAACATATTAATAGGTGAGGTCAAAACGGGTCGGGTCAAAAGATTACTAGTGAAGCATCCCACTAATAAAACATGATAAACGTTACCGGATAGTTGACCAATACCGTTGAAGCATCCCACATATTTTCCATAAACTTCACCCTTATGTTCCTATTCCAACATTTCCTAATCACAAAAAGTCAAAAGTTAAAGTTTCAATCAAAAGTTAATATGGAAGTTAAAGTTTTGATCGGTTTGAACCTGCAGTTTTGATTTTGGAATCAATGTTGTTTTTTAAAATGTGATTCAATTTTGAGTTGCGATATCGACAGGATTTGAAGGAATATTTGGATCGGTTTGAACCTTCCCATAGTACCTAGTAGACAACAAATATTTAATTCAATGTAAGATATCAAAACTTACCTACTACTGCCTACTTTCAATTAACAAGTTTTGGTTGATTAACAAATAAAAACTAAGAATTAACAAAGCAATTAAGCAAACCAAAATTAACAAATATATCATCAAAGATGTTTGCAACTAGCTTGCTGCCACAATTAACATAAATTCAAAACTGCTTGCTTCTGCCTATCCCCAAAGTCCTATCATCAAAACTAATAATTAGCAAAAAAAAAAACTAACAACAAAAGTAACAAATAAAAACTAACAATGCTCGTGCTGACTGCCAGAATTTCACAAAGCAAAACAAAAATCCTATTATCAAAACGATTAAACGAACACACAACAACGTTTTGTGAACAAAATCGGATTATCATAATAGGAAAAAACGAACACAGTAGCAATTTTGAACAACGATTGAACACAAACCTGAACCCCATGATTTTTTACAATCGAACCGTCTATTGATCCTTGATGGAACCTCATATTCAGATTTTTAGAATTTGTCGAATCCTATTCTTTTCCCTCTATTGGTACCGAATCTATAGGTACGGTATGGTACAGTAACGGTATCGGTACAAATGCCCATCCGTAGTTGGAAGGGTGGACTTGAATGTAATAAGAATGAAAGACTGGGGACTGAAATAGCAGTTTTTAAACCCTTTTACCATGATCAAACCTGATAGCGTTCATCAAGGCACACCAGCAACTACCTTTTTCTTTAAACAGTTACATACCCTGCGTATAAACAGATCAGATCTAAAACCCTAACTGAGATGCTTCTAAGGGGGTGTTTCGGTTAAAAACAACTTTTGACTTTTTACAAAAGTAAGAAGGATTTACTTTTCAAAAACAACTTTTTCATCATTTTAAAACTAACTTTTTTATCATTTATTCAAATGGACTTTTGACTTATTAAAAGGTGATATGTTAATAAGTAGTTTAAAAAGTAAATACAAACAACCCCCTAAAGTTTTGTGTTGCGATGTGTTTACGTAGAGAGAGAGTGTGTCGTATGCAATTCCTAACATGGACGGCTTGGATTTTAACAACATTGTCTTTAACCCTAACGGGCCTCTAGTCGATTCTCAAGAGCTTGTCTGTCTGTATGACAATTGGGCTTGGATCTTCCCTCTATACTCCAACCAATTATAAGACGTGATCGTGATGTCTTCCACCATTTTATCCACATTGCGTCTAGTGTTTGAGAAAATCCACTTGTTCCTAGTTAACCAAATTTCCCATAGTGTATAGTAGCAAATTAGGATTCTGATCTGTTAGCCTTGGATCTGTTTCGCGAGATATGCATTAGGGCAGCCAACTCTTTCACCGTGCTAATACCCGCCATATCAATTTGAAGCCAACTTGCAACATGTCTCCATGTTTTCTTCGCCACAGGACACCTGATGAAGAGGTAATCTTCATCTTCATTTTCTAGCCAACATAAACCACAGATTGTTGTTGGAACTTTAATACCCCGTACCGCAAGCGAAGAAGTCACAAGGATACGGTATTGGAATACTCTCCACAAAAAAACATCTAACTTTTAATGGGAGCCATATAACCTCGTTCCGAGATGTTGTAAGCATGGATTCCTCCATCCAAATCCTGCAAGACCAAGTTGAAAACTGGCCCGACGAGTCCCCCAACCAGCTACATTTGTCCTCCCCAATATTAAAACAACATAACTTAACAATTTCTTCCAGATCAAGTATTTCATCCTCCCTTTTTCTTGCTGCACGCTGACTTGACCACCCCCATGTGAAGCCCACCACATCTAGACCTGACCAAACAACTCTGTCCTTTATGGAACATCTATTCTTTCTCTCCATCTCAAAGAGGTTAGGGAATGGATCTTTGAAGGATGATTTGCCAAACCAACATTCATTCCAAAAAGATGAAGAGGACCCAACCCCAACCGATTTTTTGAACAAGCAGTTTACCGAAAGCACATTGCCACCTGTCTTCGGAGCATCCGAAATAATGCTTCCTCTTCTACAACCCCAATCTTACTTAAATCCCCCAAATTTGCAAACGTCTTATTGTGTAGGTCTTTAATAACCTTTGCCTAAAGACTTGACGAATTTTGTAATGCCTTCCATTTCCATTTTGTAATTAAGGCCATATTCATTATTCTGAGACCGCCCACTCCAAGCCCACCCATCTTTCTTGGTTTCGCTATTTTGTCCCAAGCCACCCAATGTATTTTCCTTTGAGAACTGCTGCATTGCCACATGTCTTCGGGCCATCCGAAATAATGCTTCCACAGTTGTCTGCAGCCCCAATCTTACATAAATCCCCCAAATTTGCAAATGTCTTATTGTGTAAGGCTTTAATAACCTTTGCCCAAAGAATTGACGAATTTTGTAATGCCTTCCATTTCCATTTTGTAATTAAGGCCATATTCATTATTCTGAGACCGCCCACTCCAAGCCCACCCATCTTTCTTGGTTTCGCTATTTTGTCCCAAGCCACCCAATGTATTTTCCTTTGAGAACTGCTGCATTGCCACATGTCTTCGGGCCATCCGAAATAATGCTTCCACAGTTGTCTGCAGCCCCAATCTTACATAAATCCCCCAAATTTGCAAATGTCTTATTGTGTAGGGCTTTAATAACCTTTGCCCAAAGAATTGACGAATTTTGTAATGCCTTCCATTTCCATTTTGTAATTAAGGCCATATTCATTATTCTGAGACCGCCCACTCCAAGCCCACCCATCTTTCTTGGTTTTGCTATTTTGTACCAAGCCACCCAATGTATTTTTCTTTGAGAACTTCAGTTGCTCAGTCGATTCTTGAACTTCATTATAACCGAGTCCCAGTTATTGGCCCTTCTCATATTTGCTCCTATTGGCATCCCAAGGTGAATGATCGGGAGCTTTTCTCTAACATAACCCAGAGAGGATGCAATTTCGAGAGTCTCAGGATCCTCCACTCCAACCCCTATGATCTTACTTTTGTGGTAATTGATTTTCAGCCCTGAAATAATGAAGAAACATCTAAGGATACGCTTTAGGTTAACTATGTTCTCCAACTCCCATTCCCCAACGAAGAATACATCATCCGCGTACATGGAGTGTGTGATTGAAGGGCCTCCATTAGGGGTTTTAATCCCCTTGAACCAACCTTTTTCCTAAGCCAATTTCAAAAGGGTCGTTAGACCTTCCATAGCAATTATAAAGAGGAAAGGGGAGAGGGGGGCCCCTTGTCTAACACCCCTTTCCATTGCAAATTCATTTGTAGGAGACCCGTTCACAAGGACCGAAGTCCTGCCAGACTTAAGATAGCCTCTAACCCATGACCTCCACTTGGAGCTAAACCCCATTTGGTTCATGATGGAGTCCAAGTAATTCCAGTTTACCGTATCAAATGCCTTAGCAAAGTCTACCTTAAGGAGCATCATTTTGTATCCAGGTCGTTTAGCCCAAGCCTGTAAGCAGTTAATCATGATATGGCCATCTAAAATACTTCTA
Source organism: Smallanthus sonchifolius (assembly GCA_023525975.1). Classification (NCBI taxonomy): domain Eukaryota; kingdom Viridiplantae; phylum Streptophyta; class Magnoliopsida; order Asterales; family Asteraceae; genus Smallanthus; species Smallanthus sonchifolius. The sequence goes on along the minus strand of CM042027.1, from coordinate 14,337,307 downwards.
CCCTTAATGAAATCCGATTGCTCTAGCCCAAGAATTTTATTTATCAATTTATGTATACGAGTGGCAAGAATCTTACCGAGTACGTTAGCCATACATCCAATGAGTGAAATAGGCATATACTCATTTAAGGATCCGGAACTGCCCCCTTTTATGAACTAAAGAGATGAATGCATCGTTACATCCCCGAGCTATGGACCGGTGCTTTTCAAAGTGTTTAATAAACCCCACAAAATATTTTTTGGAAAATGGTCCAGAATTTTCTAACGAAGTCAAATGTGAAACCAACAGGGCCTGGCGCTTTACCCCACAAAATACTTCTACCCTTGATGAAAGCCGATTGCAGCCCAAGAATTTTATTTATAACTTTATGTATACGAGTGGCAAGAATCTTACCGAGTACCTTAGCCATACATCCAATGAGTGAAATAGGCCTATACTCATTTAAGGATCCGAAACTGCCTCCTTTATGAACTAAAGAGATGAATGCATCGTTACATCCCCGAGCTATGGACCGGTGCTTTTCAAAGTGTTTAATAAACCCCACAAAATCTTTTTTGGAAAATGGTCCAGAATTTTCTAACGAAGTTAAGTTTGAAACCATCAGGGCCTGGCGCTTTACCCCATAAAATACTTCTACCCTTGATGAAAGCCGATTGCTCTAGCCCAAGAATTTTATTTATAACTTTATGTATACGAGTGGCAAGAATCTTACCGAGTACCTTAGCCATACATCCAATGAGTGAAATAGGCCTATACTCATTTAAGGATCCGGAACTGCCCCCTTTATGAACTAAAGAGATGAATGCAGCGTTACATCCCCGAGCTATGGACCGGTGCTTTTCAAAGTGTTTAATAAACCCTACAAAATCCTTTTTGGAAAATGGTCCAGAATTGTGACATCCGGCATTTTCAGGTTAACTCCGTTAACTCAAACCTCGTTAGTTCAAACATTTTTCGTTACAAACTCAGTTATCTTAGTTCGTCACACATACATTGCATTTAATTAGGATTAATTAAATGTGTCAGTTAGTTCACACACATCGGAGCACACACGAGTCGAACCCGGAACGTTGGTGATAAACAATAAATAATAATTCAAGCAATAAATAATTTATAATGAATATAAATTATGTGCTTTTACGTGCTACGTGAATTATCTGTGAATTACGTAAATTTTCGTTAAATCGCGTAGATTTACCGGACTGCTTATTATTCTGCTATTTTATAAAGATTGTATTTTTATAAAATAGATTAGTTAAAGGGTTTTAATTATTAATTAGTTAAAGTTAAATTAAAAGCCCGTAATTACCCAAACCCGTTAGTAAAAGCCCGTACAAGATTTATAAAAAGATTTTTATAAAAGTTTCTAACCTAAATCACTCTCTCTCTCAATCTCGCCGTCTCTCTCTCTCTCTCACCCTCTCTCACGAAATTGAACCTGCAACCAAGCAAGGATCGCTCATTCAAGCTTCAATCTTGGAACTAAACGCGTATTCGGAATCCTCTTTGCGTTTCTAACATCCACACGTAAGTTGTTTCGACCGATTTGAATACTTTTTGATTCTTACAGTTAGATCAGACCTTAGATCCATCCAAACATGATGATTTTCATAATAAAGTTGCAAGCTTGATTGGTATTTGATGATAATTGTTGATTTATGATGTTTTGCTAAACCCTAGTGTTATTTGATTGATTAATTGTTGAATAATGAAACTAGTAATGTTATAATGGTGTAGAACATGATAAAAGTCAAGAACTTTACTGATGAAATCGTTGTATTGCATGAGAAACGGCTAAACCCTAATGTTTAAAACAATTTGCTGAATTTTAACCCTCTAGCGTACCGCGAGGGCCTTCGGAACATTCTCTCGCGCACCGCGAGAGACAAAATAGTCGGGACTGGTTTTTGGTTTTCTCGCGTACCGCGAGGCACCAAGGTCACATCTCTCGCGTACCGCGGGAGACAAGCTAACCTGGGCGAGTTCCTAATCTTCTCGCGTACCGCGAGGGATAACCCTCTCATCTATCGCGTACCGCGAGGGATCGTTGTTAACAGAAAGATAATTTAGTTTTTCAGTATTTCAATCTTTCACTTGTTTTGAATTCTATTGCTTCTTGATGATGGTTTTGTACTTGACATGACATGATAATGTGTGTAAACTTGATTGATGATTATATAACGCGCATGCTCATCATAGGTTGCTAAAAATAGAAACTTTATCGGAACCAAGTCAAACATGCTAAGTAGAATAGAATTGTTGTAGGATATGATGATTGCTATGTGCTACTTGAATTGAAACCTGCAAGCATATGATAACAATGATGTGAAACCCGAACATGGTTACTATTTATAGAAACTTACTAATTATGGAAACCTGCCATTAATGGAAACATGCTATCTTTCTAGAACAAATAGGATTTGTTGCTACGTGCCATCGTATGATCAATTGTGTGCTATGTGTTAGTATGCAACTCAAACATTAAAACACAAACGTGTCACCAACGGGTCGTCGTGTCAAACTTGAGTCGCACTTGCAAACTATTTTCTAAAACCTTTAACAACAACATTGTTTGGATATATGGGTCTATATCGAACATCACGAACACGCACTTATAGACTACGGTTATAGGTGGCAGTTAGAAGTCCAGCAGTTGCTTCTTAGCTTTCATACTTGCATACGCACTCAGGTGAGTTTCATAACCCCTATTTTACTTGTTTTTCCTTTTTGGGGGAGAAAACATGCTTTCAAACATTTCAAATATTATGGGATTCTGTATTACTGTTTTACCGCTTGCGTACTGAAAGTGCACAAACATACCAAACAAGTCCTTACATTTCGAACCGTTAGTATTGGGGAATAGCGAGGGGATTTTGAGTAGTACTACTGGGTTTTGACAAAGCCCCACCCGAGTTAGTCGCTCTAACTATGATTGGAGGTCAACGGGTGTAAAATTTGCCTAAACATTAGCCAGTGTTCGGTAGACATGGCTGGAGGCATTCAAACATACAAATAGTCAGCTTCGGTTGCGAACACTTAAAGTAGCAATGCATTAGACTAGCTATCTATCGGTAAACAATAATTACTTTATCTGACAAACATTGAGCATGGGATGCTTGCGTTAAACAATTGGATTTACTTACATTACTTTATGAACTCACCAACCATTGTGTTGACACTTTCTAGCATGTCTTTCTCAGGTCACTAAGGTATCCAAGCACGAGCATAGGGCATGCATGGAGTCTTATCACTATCGAACATTGAATTTACGTTATTTACTTAAACTGCATGGTTTGGGCGCTTTGTTTTGCGCAACTTACTTTTACTTGCATTGGTTTATGTTTACGCTTCCGCAACGTTTTCAAACTTGAACTTTTGTTGTCTCGTGACTATGAGCAGCATTAGTGGTTTATTTAAATTCATATAGAGTCGTTCCGTGTAACTAATGACTGAGATCCTGATGTGTCACCTTCCAAAACGGTAAAACTCCGTTAGTGGGATTTGGGGGTGTGACAGATTGGTATCAGAGCCATTGGTTTTAGTGAACTAGGAATTGCATTGCATTCTAGACTTTAACCACACACTTGCATTAGTTACACAACACTTACACTCATACAGTACACTGACTCATCACACTACAGGAAATGTCTCATTCACCCAAGTCACCAGATTCCCCGATCGAGCAGGAACCCGAGGTTCCAACAGTACCTTCACCCGAGCCAAAGAGGCGAAGGATGACGCCCATTGATGATACTAGAGTGTATGGCGAGCCATTCCATGTGCGTATTAGAGACGACACGGAGCATTGGGATTGGTATCCCGACATGATTAGGAGTTGGATCCGCGAGGAGCAGGTTCCACCTCCACTTGCTGCTGACATTCCTACTTCTTCCTCTTCTACTTCGCGAACTTTGCCACCGTTGAGATATCCACCTGAGCAGGTTCTAGCTGCATTTGTAGCTAAGATGGACCGAGAGATCAGAAACATGCGCGAGGCTGCTGGTGAGATCACCGGGCTACTACAGCGTGGATACAAGACTGACCAGAGGGTGGAGAAGCTGCTTAACAACCAGGGAAGGTTGAACACTGTGCAAGACCAACTAGCAGCAGCATACTATGAGTTACGAGATCAAGTGAACGTCCAGCGCCTTAACCTCGAGGCAGCAGAGGCTAGGATTGAGCAGCTGGAGGAGCAGCTTGAGGCTGCCAATGCTGCAGAGGTTGAGCAGGAGGAGGAGCAGGGTGAGGATGAAGAGCAGGGTAATGATGAGGAACAGGATGAGGATGAGGATACTGTTTCTGATGTGACTTCAGTTGACAGTGATGATGACTGATAGACTATCTTTTGAGTTATTTTGCTTTTATTTAAACCTAGATGGGCAGGGTTGTTCCCATCCAACAGATATTTCTGGATTTTGATGTTTGATTGAAAGTACTTTGTAGCCTTTACAATTTATTTTATCAAGTATTATTATTGAAATGTTAGATGTTGTGGTTTAATTTTCTGTTATTTACTTATACTTGTATGACAATGATATGCGATGTATTTTTGCTCATGATTTTGTATTTGTGAATGTGAAGAACATGTCTGGACGAAGAGGTGGACGTAACGCCGGGCGTGGTAGCATCAATCTGACCCCAGCAGAGCTTACTGCTATGATTAACGAGCGTGTGGCTGAGGCTTTGGCAGCCAACCCGAATGGAGGTAAATCTATCATCTGTCGACTTTAACGAGTCAACATTCATTCTGAACTCACTTCCGAATCTTATTTGTCCCTGAACGCATTCTTTATATTTTATCCAGGTCAGAACAACCACCAACAGGCCTGCACTTATAAGACATTTATGGACTGTAAGCCCCACACTTTTAGTGGAGCCGAAGGAGCTGTAGGTCTACTCCGCTGGATGGAGAAGACAGAGTCTGTCTTTGCTATGTGCAACTGCCCACAAGCCAACCAGGTGAAGTTTGCATCTGGCACACTGGAGGGTCCAGCCCTCACCTGGTGGAACACCCAGGTACAAATGCTGACTCTAGAAATGGCAAATGCTTTGCCATGGAATGAGTTCAAGACTATGTTAACAGAGGAGTACTGCCCTCGCGATGAGGTGCAGAAGCTTGAGGTCGAGTTCTGGAACCTCAAGATGGAAGGGTCAGAGATCGAAGCCTACACTACCCGCTCTCATGAACTAGCTACTTTGTGCCCACAGATGGTGACTCCAGTGTACAAGCGCATTGAGAGGTTTATCGAGGGTCTAGTCCCTCAAATTCAGAGTATGGTGACATCATCCAACCCCACCACTATCCAGCAAACCATCCGTTTGGCTCACAGGTTGACCGATCAGGCGGTCGCACAGGGTACACTTCCTCCCAAGAGAGCACTTTCTAAGCTGGCAGATAATAAGCGTAAGTTTGAAAGTCCACATTTCAAGTCTTCTCAGTCCAATCCGCCTCAACAGCAGCATCATCAGCAACGAAAGTTCGAGCCTGCTAAGAGCCATTCACAGTCTAACTCGGCTCAGCAGAATCAGGGATCTTATGCTGGTAAGTACCCTAAGTGTAATAAATGCAACTTTCATCATACTGGGGCGTGCGACAGGTACCGTTGCCAGAGGTGCGGGAAGATGGGCCATTCGGCCAAGGATTGTAGAGGGGATCTACAAGCTAAACAGGCACCGACTGGTGAGGCGCCTAAAGGGTGTTTTGAGTGTGGCAAGGAAGGGCACTACAAGCGGGATTTCCCTCAACTGAAGAAAGCTGGTAATGGGAACGGAAACGGCAACCATCAGGGTGGTAATGGTAATGGCAACGGTAATGGTGCGAAGGGTCGGGCCTTCGTAATTGGTTCAAGTGAAGCTCGTAAAGATCAAAATGTTGTCACTGGTATGTTTCCTTTAAACGATCATTTTGCTTCTGTTCTCTTTGATACTGGTGCCGATAGGAGCTTTATTTCCGAAAACTTTAGTAAACACTTAGAGCTGACCAAAACCCCGTTAGAGCACAAATATTCCATAGAAATAGCTGACGGTAAACTAATCGAGGCAACTCATATCCTCGAGGGGTGTAAGTTGGGACTATCTGGTCACAAACTCGACATCGATCTCATGCCAGTTACACTTGGCAGTTTCGACATAATAGTTGGCATGGATTGGTTGTCCAAAAACCAAGCCGAAATCATCTGTAGGGACAAAATCGTTCGTATCCCTCTACCTAGTGGAGAGATTCTTTCTGTGAAAGGCGAGAAGAGTGGTGCCGTCGTGGGCATCATATCTTACATGAAAGCGCAGAAATGCCTACGCAAGGGTCATACTGTGATACTAGCCCTTGTCGTTGACAAACCTTCCGAGGAGAAGAAAATTGCAGATATCCCTATTGTTCGCGACTTCTCAGAAGTCTTTCCTGATGACTTACCCGGTCTTCCACCCCATCGACAGGTCGAATTTCAGATTGACCTAACCCCCGGAGCAGCACCTATTGCCAGAGCACCTTATAGACTTGCACCAAGTGAGCTGCAGGAGTTGTCCACACAGTTGCAAGAACTGTTGGATAAGGGTTTCATCCGACCCAGTTCATCACCATGGGGAGCCCCAGTCCTATTTGTCAAAAAGAAAGATGGGACTTTCCGTATGTGTATTGACTACCGAGAGTTGAACAAGGTAACCATCAAGAACCGCTACCCACTTCCCCGCATTGACGATCTATTCGACCAACTTCAAGGGTCGAGTGTTTACTCAAAAATCGATCTAAGATCTGGATATCATCAGCTACGAGTTCGTGATGAGGATATATCCAAAACCGCTTTCAGAACCCGGTACGGCCATTACGAGTTTTTGGTCATGCCATTTGGATTAACCAACGCACCCGCGGTGTTCATGGACCTCATGAACCGTGTGTGTAAGCCCTACCTCGATCAATTCGTCATTGTATTCATTGACGATATCCTTATCTATTCTAAGAGTAAGGAAGAACACGAAGAACATTTGCGCTTAATCCTTGAACTTCTTAGGCAGGAGCAGCTATACGCGAAGTTTTCCAAATGCGATTTTTGGATTCGCGAGGTTCAATTCCTTGGACATGTAGTCAACGAGAAGGGAATACATGTCGACCCATCCAAAGTAGAGGCCATTAAGAATTGGGCAGCACCAACGACTCCGACTGAGGTGCGACAATTTTTGGGATTGGCTGGCTACTACCGCCGGTTTATCGAGGGATTTTCTAAGCTCGCTCAACCCCTCACCGCCTTAACTCAAAAAGGTAAACCTTATACCTGGAGCGAAACCCAAGAATCAGCATTCCAACTTTTGAAACAGAAACTTTGCAGCGCACCCATCCTATCCCTACCTGAAGGAACCGATGATTTCATAGTGTATTGCGATGCATCGATCCAAGGTCTCGGTTGTGTGCTTATGCAACGTGAGAAAGTTATCGCATACGCTTCCCGACAATTGAAAATCCACGAGAAGAACTACACGACTCACGACTTGGAGTTGGGAGCCGTGGTGTTCGCACTGAAAATCTGGAGACACTACTTGTACGGTACCAAGTGCACCATTTACACCGATCACAAGAGTCTTCAGCACATATTCGAGCAGAAAGAGTTGAACATGCGACAGCGTCGCTGGATCGAACTTCTAAATGATTATGATTGTGCAATCAAATACCATCCGGGCAAAGCTAACGTGGTAGCCGATGCCCTAAGCCGAAAGGAAACTAAACCCCGACGAGTTCGAGCGTTGCAACTCACTATTCATACAGGATTACCCGAACAAATCCGCAATGCTCAACTTGAAGCACTAAAGGAAGAGAACTTAACTCTGGAAGCCACCCGTGGTATGGAGAAACAACTAGAGGTTAAATCCGATGGTATTCGCTACTTCGCAGAGCGAATATGGATTCCAGTGTACGGAAACCTGAGAGAGCTCGTTATGGATGAAGCTCACAAATCCCGATACTCTGTTCACCCGGGATCTGACAAAATGTACCACGATCTGAAAGTGTTGTATTGGTGGCCAAACATGAAAGCCGACATAGCCACCTATGTGAGCAAGTGTCTTACTTGTTCAAAAGTTAAGGTGGAGTATCAAAAACCATCCGGATTGCTTCAACAACCGGAGATTCCAATGTGGAAATGGGAACAAATTTCCATGGACTTTATTACCAAATTACCCCGAACTCCAACCGGTTGTGACACAATTTGGGTAATAGTGGATCGTCTGACCAAGTCCGCACACTTCCTTGCTATCAAAGAAACAGACAGAATGGAGAAGTTAACTCGCATTTACCTGAAGGAAGTAGTCTCTCGGCACGGAGTGCCAGTTTCAATCATCTCCGATAGAGACGCTCGTTTTACTTCGCGCTTCTGGCAATCACTGCAGAAAGCTCTAGGCACGCGCCTGGATATGAGCACAGCGTACCATCCTCAAACAGATGGCCAGAGTGAGCGTACCATTCAAACCCTAGAAGATATGCTACGAGCTTGTGTGATCGATTTTAGTAACAGTTGGGAGACTCACTTGCCTTTAGTGGAGTTCTCTTACAATAACAGCTATCATACTAGCATCAAAGCCGCACCGTTTGAGGCTTTGTATGGACGAAAGTGTAGATCACCACTTTGTTGGGCTGAAGTTGGAGATAGTCAACTTACTGGTCCTGAACTTGTGCACGAAACCTCAGAGAAAATCGTGCAAATCCGAAACCGTATGGCGGCAGCGCGTGACCGTCAAAAGAGTTATGCAGACAAGCGTAGAAAACCGCTAGAATTCCAAGTGGGAGACAAAGTTTTATTAAAAGTTTCACCTTGGAAAGGTGTGATTCGTTTTGGGAAACGAGGAAAGTTAAACCCCCGTTATGTTGGACCATTCGAGATAGTGAAAAGGATTGGTCCAGTAGCATATCAGTTGAACCTGCCAGATACACTCAATGGGGTGCATAATGTCTTTCATGTCTCAAACCTAAAGAAGTGCCTATCAGATGAGACTCTTGTAGTTCCACTCGAGGAGTTGGAAATTGATGAACAGCTACGTTTTGTTGAGGAACCAGTTGAGATCATGGACCGAGAGGTCAAAACCCTCAAGCGCAGTAAGATACCTATTGTCAGAGTTCGCTGGAACTCGAAGCGTGGACCTGAGTTCACGTGGGAACGCGAGGATCAGATGATGAAAAAGTATCCTCACCTGTTCAAACATTCAACGGCAAACACGAAAGGTACTAACTAAATTTCGAGACGAAATTTCTTTCAACAAGGGGATGATGTGACAACCCAAACTTTTGTTTCAGAAATTTAACGACTTCGCTTAATTTTCGGGACGAAAATTCTTTCAACAAGGGGATGATGTGACATCCGGCATTTTCAGGTTAACTCCGTTAACTCAAACCTCGTTAGTTCAAACATTTTTCGTTACAAACTCAGTTATCTTAGTTCGTCACACATACATTGCATTTAATTAGGATTAATTAAATGTGTCAGTTAGTTCACACACATCGGAGCACACACGAGTCGAACCCGGAACGTTGGTGATAAACAATAAATAATAATTCAAGCAATAAATAATTTATAATGAATATAAATTATGTGCTTTTACGTGCTACGTGAATTATCTGTGAATTACGTAAATTTTTGTTAAATCGCGTAGATTTACCGGACTGCTTATTATTCTGCTATTTTATAAAGATTGTATTTTTATAAAATAGATTAGTTAAAGGGTTTTAATTATTAATTAGTTAAAGTTAAATTAAAAGCCCGTAATTACCCAAACCCGTTAGTAAAAGCCCGTACAAGATTTATAAAAAGATTTTTATAAAAGTTTCTAACCTAAATCACTCTCTCTCTCAATCTCGCCGTCTCTCTCTCTCTCTCACCCTCTCTCACGAAATTGAACCTGCAACCAAGCAAGGATCGCTCATTCAAGCTTCAATCTTGGAACTAAACGCGTATTCGGAATCCTCTTTGCGTTTCTAACATCCACACGTAAGTTGTTTCGACCGATTTGAATACTTTTTGATTCTTACAGTTAGATCAGACCTTAGATCCATCCAAACATGATGATTTTCATAATAAAGTTGCAAGCTTGATTGGTATTTGATGATAATTGTTGATTTATGATGTTTTGCTAAACCCTAGTGTTATTTGATTGATTAATTGTTGAATAATGAAACTAGTAATGTTATAATGGTGTAGAACATGATAAAAGTCAAGAACTTTACTGATGAAATCGTTGTATTGCATGAGAAACGGCTAAACCCTAATGTTTAAAACAATTTGCTGAATTTTAACCCTCTAGCGTACCGCGAGGGCCTTCGGAACATTCTCTCGCGCACCGCGAGAGACAAAATAGTCGGGACTGGTTTTTGGTTTTCTCGCGTACCGCGAGGCACCAAGGTCACATCTCTCGCGTACCGCGGGAGACAAGCTAACCTGGGCGAGTTCCTAATCTTCTCGCGTACCGCGAGGGATAACCCTCTCATCTATCGCGTACCGCGAGGGATCGTTGTTAACAGAAAGATAATTTAGTTTTTCAGTATTTCAATCTTTCACTTGTTTTGAATTCTATTGCTTCTTGATGATGGTTTTGTACTTGACATGACATGATAATGTGTGTAAACTTGATTGATGATTATATAACGCGCATGCTCATCATAGGTTGCTAAAAATAGAAACTTTATCGGAACCAAGTCAAACATGCTAAGTAGAATAGAATTGTTGTAGGATATGATGATTGCTATGTGCTACTTGAATTGAAACCTGCAAGCATATGATAACAATGATGTGAAACCCGAACATGGTTACTATTTATAGAAACTTACTAATTATGGAAACCTGCCATTAATGGAAACATGCTATCTTTCTAGAACAAATAGGATTTGTTGCTACGTGCCATCGTATGATCAATTGTGTGCTATGTGTTAGTATGCAACTCAAACATTAAAACACAAACGTGTCACCAACGGGTCGTCGTGTCAAACTTGAGTCGCACTTGCAAACTATTTTCTAAAACCTTTAACAACAACATTGTTTGGATATATGGGTCTATATCGAACATCACGAACACGCACTTATAGACTACGGTTATAGGTGGCAGTTAGAAGTCCAGCAGTTGCTTCTTAGCTTTCATACTTGCATACGCACTCAGGTGAGTTTCATAACCCCTATTTTACTTGTTTTTCCTTTTTGGGGGAGAAAACATGCTTTCAAACATTTCAAATATTATGGGATTCTGTATTACTGTTTTACCGCTTGCGTACTGAAAGTGCACAAACATACCAAACAAGTCCTTACATTTCGAACCGTTAGTATTGGGGAATAGCGAGGGGATTTTGAGTAGTACTACTGGGTTTTGACAAAGCCCCACCCGAGTTAGTCGCTCTAACTATGATTGGAGGTCAACGGGTGTAAAATTTGCCTAAACATTAGCCAGTGTTCGGTAGACATGGCTGGAGGCATTCAAACATACAAATAGTCAGCTTCGGTTGCGAACACTTAAAGTAGCAATGCATTAGACTAGCTATCTATCGGTAAACAATAATTACTTTATCTGACAAACATTGAGCATGGGATGCTTGCGTTAAACAATTGGATTTACTTACATTACTTTATGAACTCACCAACCATTGTGTTGACACTTTCTAGCATGTCTTTCTCAGGTCACTAAGGTATCCAAGCACGAGCATAGGGCATGCATGGAGTCTTATCACTATCGAACATTGAATTTACGTTATTTACTTAAACTGCATGGTTTGGGCGCTTTGTTTTGCGCAACTTACTTTTACTTGCATTGGTTTATGTTTACGCTTCCGCAACGTTTTCAAACTTGAACTTTTGTTGTCTCGTGACTATGAGCAGCATTAGTGGTTTATTTAAATTCATATAGAGTCGTTCCGTGTAACTAATGACTGAGATCCTGATGTGTCACCTTCCAAAACGGTAAAACTCCGTTAGTGGGATTTGGGGGTGTGACAAGAATTTTCTAACGAAGTCAAATGTGAAACGCTTTACCCCACAAAATTCTTGACAACTATATCAATTTCCTCCACTTTTGTTCTCTAAAAGGAATGACACGAAATTGCAGTTGCTAGAGAACGAGTCGATGTCCGTAAATCAGCAAGACTTATCGAACACCCAATACTTTTACAAGGTGAAGAACTTATGTAGAGAGATTGGACTCACAAGCCAAGATTGGCATACCATGAATGAAGCAAATTATCATTCATGGCTTGAAGGCATGATTTCAAAGCATCGTGGTTGCAGTGCAAGGTTGGCCGACCCAACCATCTCTCGGTGAGTTTGAGAATCTGTTGGCTAGTCAAGAGGCTCTAGCCAAACAGTTGTAAGGCCCCAAACCCGGGAGGCCTCACTTGTTGGATTTACTCATTCATAAATAGTTCTTAAACTTGAATATCAAATAACGCAGCGGAAAATACTTCATTAAACATAACCATTACATTGTTCAACATGCGGAAGCGTAAACATTGTTTAAAACATAAATACATCGTAACTAAAACATAACGGGATGCCAGTCTTCATGATCAGCCGGGTACTCATCTCGCTAGCCAAGCATCACCTTCCATCCTCATAATCTGCCTTAACCTGAATGTGCATACTAAAAAGTCAGCTACGCTGGTGAGTTCTAGCTTTTCATAAAACCTTAACTTCAAATATTTGCCAAAAACATATCATTTAGCTTCATTAATAAAAGCGTACAAAAACATGCAATAACATAACATCATAAACATAAGTCAACGAACATATCGAATCTGCGCCTTCTCGTAACCGTCAAATCCAAACGTCACATACTAGTGGAATAACCTAAAGATCACCACCACTAGGCCCATCAACACCGTACTGTCCTTCGGGTGAGGAACTCCTAGGGCCCGATACTTAGGTTATTCAGCACCAAACTTCAAGCACGACATCACAAGGATGACACGTACCAAACTTCAAGCACTGCACCCCGTAAGGCGCAAGTACCAAACTTCAAGCACGTCTACCCCGTAAGGTAAATCGTACCAAACTTCAAGGATAACGATAATCCCCTTGGTGACCGTCATCACCCCAGTTGTACAACAGTTGGCCAGCCACAAAGGCTCCTAAAAGGTAAAGGCCCATAACATACTTTCCATACCCATAACCTTCATTCCCTAAGGAATATTGACAGATTCGTTCATTTGTGACTTTCGTAAACATCCACTCCTTTTACTTCAAAACTTCAGTTAAAGCATTCGTACGCTTTATTAAAAATCATTTCTTTATTCATAAACACTTCGTAAACTTCATAAACACTTCTTTCATAACACTTCATTCCAAAACATCGTTTATAAACATCATTTTATAAAACGTCACATACAACATTCATAAACATCGTTTTATAAAATAGTCACATCGTTACATATGCACACCAGCCCAAAAACATTATTAAAACATTTAAAAGAGGGCTTCTAGAACTCACCTTATAAGCTAGTCTCGGTTGTCCTAAACAAAGGTCCAACAACGTCACTTCCGATCTGAATTGATTAGTTAAATACACATCAGACCCAATCCCGACTCTAACGGTTTAACCATTCTAAACTTACTGACTTTACTTAATCAGCATGATGCCTGCGCACTTAGCAAGTGCGCAGGGCCTTGCTCTTGCGTACTTAATAAGTGCGCAACCCTCGCTTCATGCGTACTTGATAAGTACGCATGATCCTCTTCCTGTGTACTTGATAAGTACGCAAGACCCTCTTCCTGCGTACTTGATAAGTACGCAGGATCTGCTTCTCCGCGAAAAACCCTAACTTTCGCCTTCGGGTCTGATCACATCAAGATCCCGAACCTGTTTACTTCAAAACGTTTGCTTTTCATTAAGGAACCCAAATATATGTTTTCCTTCCAATTTCTTCCGTAAAAACGTTACATTTTCATTCAAAAACCCGAAAACCCTAAAAACGAACAAAAACTCAGATTTAGGCCAAATCGTTACCTGAATCAAGTTTCTGATCCGGAGGTTCTTCTCACGAGCTCTGGAGCAACACACTTCTCAAATATCGGGTCGATCCGCCAACTTTCTCTCTCTACGGTTTCTCTCTCTAGAAGTTGCAAATGAGAGAAATGGGTGGTGACTTTGGTTATTTATAGGGAAGGCTCCCCTTCCAGCCCGCCGGCCCTTCCGGCCAGACCCGACATGCCTCGTTCGTTTATTCCATTATTATAACTGTCGTTTTATTTTTGGGATGTTACAAGTCTACCCCCCTTACAATAGGTTTCGTCCCCGAAACCTATCATAAGTCAAATAGTTGAGGGTACGACTCCCTCATTTCCGTATCCGTTTCCCAAGTGGCTTTCGATCCCCTTCTATGCTTCCATTGGACTTTAACCAATTGAATAATCTTATTACGCAAACGCTTCTCCTTTCTGTCTAAGATGGCCACGGGTTCTTCGATGTAGTTGAGGCTGTTGTCGACCTCGATGTCAGTAAGTGGTACGTAGCCGATTCATCCGCCAAACACTTTCGCAAGTGTGATACATGGAAGGTAGGATGAATCCCACTTAACTTATCAGGCAACTCTCACCGATAAGCGACCACACCAACCCGTGCCATTATCCTGAATGGTCCGACAAACCTCGGACTTAACTTTCCTCTCTTCCTGAATCGTATGATTCCCTTCTAGGGCGACACTTTCAACATTACTCTGTCCCCAACATCAAACTTAATAGGCCTTCGTCGTTTATCCGCATAGGATTTCTGACGATCTTGTGCGGCCTTCATTCGTGCTTTGATTTGATCAAACCTTTCTGACGTTTCTTTTACGACTTCAAGACTTCCTAATTCCATATGTCCAATCTCACCCAAACAAACTGGGGTTCTGCATCTCCTCCCATACAACATTTCGTAAGGCGGCATGTGATCGGAGTCGAAGGGACCGGTCAAAGATAAAGAATTAGAGTGTCCTAATCACCTTAAATTAGTTAGGGTAAGAAGGGTGTCGAACCACGAAGAGTTTGTGGTCGGTGCTTAACTTCAATTAACAATGTGATTTATGAAGTTGCAATGGGTCTTTCTGACCAAACACAAGCAATGATTGAGGTGAAATTAACAAATCCAACAAGCAATGATTATCAACTAGCTAAACGATCACGAGTAATCAAGTAGCAAATAAAAGGTTTAGATTGTAATAATAATTAAAAAGGAATCACACCCGGGTTTCAAGTCCACAAGTAATTAGGGATTATCACACCAACATATGAGTTCAAACAATCAAATGGTTATCCAAATCAAATTAACCAAATCTAACCAAGAACATCAACATTCATACATCATCGGCAAATAGTGTAAAACAATATTCACGAATGAAATCGAGGCAAATGTATGCAATATAGAATTAGATTAATCAATAGATTCAACACAAATCAAAGTTCATAGCAATTATCATCTAACGGGGTCAATGGTGCAAGAATTTATCGACTCCCGTGAGTTCATAACCATACTAAACACAAAGATTCAAGTATTTCAAACCAAACGATTACAAGAATTGTTTCTCAAAGCTAGCATATGATAAAACCCTAAAAACTTACAAACAATCCACCCGGGAATGATTACCGGTGGATTAGCCGCTCATGGTTGTGGAATTCATCTTCGATTCTTCAATGATTCGGTATCAATCTTCACAATCGATCTTGGAATGGTGTTTCCTAGCCTCCAATCGCCCCCAAATCGCCCAAGAAATGTGTAGAAAAAGATGATCTCGAATTTGGGGAAGAAACCCCCACTTAAACTCTCAAAATCGGCAGTTTCCCAAAAATCCGCGTCAAAATAACGTAACCAACGTAAGCTTACGCTGGGGTGGCGTAAGCTTACGCCATCTCCCTGAAACATTCTGTGAAGGAAATAGTTAGGCGTAGGCCTACGCTGGGCGGCGTAGGCTTACGCTGGGCAGCGTAGGATTACGCCAGGTGGCGTAGGCCTACGTTGGATCCTGCTTTTTTGCCCCGTTTCCGCCGTCTTCCATCTAACTCTTGCATCTCGTATAATATCTTCTAAAATCGTACATTAAGCTTCCAACACCTGCACATGCATAGCTACACAAAATCTTTGTATTCCCCATATTAATTTGCATAAATATAACATATAGCACCCTTTAATGTATGAAACTTTGGTTACTTATCACATCCCCACACTTGAGTTGTGCTTGCCCTCAAGCAAAGTCTTTTGCTTTAAATTCACATTACAAATTCTCCAATAATTGTTTTCACTAAACGTAAGTTAAGGTCCAAAGTAATGCAAAATTCATAAGAATTATACTCTCAACAGATTTACAATCCAACAAACCATAGATGAATTTTTAAACAAAATGAAATACTTGAATGAGCTTAACTTATATCCAGTTATGGCTTTGCATGCGCACACCCTTCACAATCAATCACTCCACTCGGCTTCATATGTGGATTAGCGATGATGTGCTAGTATTTTTCACTCGAAACCAAACAATGAATCACATTATCATAGGCTTGCATATTGATCACATCTCCACCTACTAACATAACTAAAAAGCACAAATCAAAAGGTCTTTTAAGGGTTGTAATGTAGGCTAGGGTTACGGGTATGGATAAGGATTTTTAAAGTGGCTAAAGGTGAGTGGAATTCAACTAATGAAACAAAAATCAATCTAAAACTTTCAAATCTCTACTATGGGTATAAATGACCCATAAACACTAAAGTTCTTATTTCTTCAAACTATTAAATGAAACTTGAGTTAAACTGACCCAATAACATCTTTTATTGTAGCTCAAACTAATACTCAAAACCTTTGGGCAAATGTTGACCCAATACTATTTTTGTATTTCTTTTTCATTCAATTTTTTTTATCTCAATTGCAACCGCAACTACAACAATCTAAGTTAATTGAATTCCAACTCACGGGTTTAAAAAGAATAGGCTAAAAAGGTGAATGGGCTAATGTTGTGGGTTTTGTCAAAACAAAAGGTATATGCTCAGAATGGGCATCTAGTGGATATTAACGGGTAAAGGCATAAAAATGGCTAAAAATAAAAATGTTTCTCCTAATGCCTTTATCATTTTTGTGCAATCAATTGGTTCAAGGTCTCAACATGTATTAACACTATGCAAGTTCTAAAATATGAAACAAAGTGGCTAAACACTCAAACAAGAGAATATGTATGTTAATTTGGCTCAAAGTCTCACAGAAACGGTGGAAAATAGGTTACCGACATGTGCATGCAAACCGTCACCTTCAATTTTGTTACTCCCGAATTCAACATTTCCAATTTTTTTTATCATTTGTTGGAAAGACTTAATCAAGTACTTAGTGAATTAACCATGACCAAAGACCTCTACCAAACACTTTGCAAAACAATTTTTAGAAAAATTTGTATGGTTTCCAAGATTTCCCACATCCCCACACTTGAACCTTACATTGTCCCAATGTAAATAGTTATGAAATATAAAAGTGCGGTTAGTGGGTGCCAAAACACCCAATACCCAATATCTCTAAATATCCAACTCAAAGATTCCCATAACCATAAGCATCCACCCAACACAATCAACCGAGTTTCAAACAAAAAAAAACACAAAAATAAACAAAGATAAAATAGTTCAATCAAAACAACATAAATATGAGAAAGAGTACATGAACCTGCTTAGAGGCGATCATAGAGTGCCTGAACCACCACCAAAAATGGACTCGTAAGTCTTCCATGAGTCTTCCCCACACTTGAGTGTTGCTATGGTGACGAAACTAAAACACACAACACAAAACAAAACAAAACAAAGACAAAATAAAGACAATCACAAGCCGGGTTGCCTCCCGGTTAGCGCTAAGTTTATTGTCCTCAGCCCGACATTACCTCCTTATGGAGGTTGAAACACAAACTTGCTTCTATTAGCTCCCCCACCACCTTGGTTGTTATCACTCCAACTCCAAGTCTCATCTCTTGTAAATTCCACATCAAACAAATCTACTTTCTCGTTCGGATGTTGGACATGGTCGGGTGGCTTCTTTGCATCTTTCAACCTCTCAGTTTCCTTCTCGATTGCCTTCGGCTCATCTTTCACATTAAACCTGTCAAACATAATACCTTTCTTTTTTGTGTCACCCTCATTTGCCTTGGCACGAGGATGACACGCGTTAGTAGTAACTGATTTTGAACATTTATTTTCAACCGAATATGTAAATAAATTTGAAAAAATATTTATGTTCAACTTACGATTCCCAAAGGTCCTGTCAACAGTGCCGTTTCGGCAATTGATTTGCGCATTTGCGGTTGCCAAAAACGGTCTTCCCAAAATCACTCGTGGCTCCTCCTTAGCAAGTGGTGCATAATCGAGCACTAAGAAATCTCCCGGATAGTAAAATTCTCCAATCTTCACAGCCAATCCCACTAATTTCCCCCGAGGACGCGTGCGTGTAGCATTCGCTAACACCAATGTGGTGTTGTATTCTTCTAATGGACCAAAATTGTATTGGTCATATACGCTCCCCGGTAAAATGCTCACCCTCGCTCCATAATCTAGTAGTGCCACATTAGTTTTGAATTCTCCAATTTGAATAGGAACTAGGGGTTCTCCAAACTCAATTTCTTCTTTTTCTCTTTCTTCACCTTCGTCATTACCATGAGCCACATCAATTGCACTAACATGATGTTTTGGGTTCAATGTGGTGTCACTCGGCAATTTACCTTCATTTTGCTTGAACTGAGCTATTTCTTGTGCCGATTGCCCAACTTGTCTCTCCAATGCCACAAAAGACTTGTCTCTCACTTCATTCTCCCTTTTAGACTCTTTCATCATCTCCATGATTGCATCCAATTTTGAGCTAACCGAATCATCACCCCCCGATGAGCCACCTTGTTGTTGTTGATCTTGATTATAATTCCGTGGGGGATAATTAGAGTTCCGGTTGTTGTTATATAAATTCCTTTGGTAACCTCCCGAATTGTAATTTCCTTGTTGGCGAGGTTGGTATGACGAGGTACCTTGATTTACACCTTGGAAGTTTGGGTTTAGTTGGTTTGAAGCATCCCCATATTTGAAGTTGGGATGATTCCTTGAGCTCGGGTGATAGGAGTTTGAGTTTGTATCATATGGTTTCCTATCACCATAAACTTGGTTAACCTCTTCTTGTCTCCCTTCTTGAAATGGGCAAATCGTGGCTTTGTGCCCCAAATCCCCACAATTCTCACAAACATCAAAATGGGTTTTTACTCCCGCTACTTCTTTCTTTTCTTTCTTCAATAAGGCCAACTCTTTCTCCATAGACGCCAACCTCTCTATCGTCTCATAGACTGGAGCGGATTTGGAAATTGGGTGTTCGGCTCTTCGGCTAGCCGATGCCTCGGCTTTAGAACTTTGGCTCATCCGTTCCAAGAAATCCCAATCTTCTTCTTTGGGATTAGATAACAAAGTTCCATTACTTGTGGACTTCAAATATTTCCTTTCTTCTTGAGTCAAACCATCCACAAAACACTTTACCAATTCCCACAACTCAATTTGATGGTGGGGGCATTTCCTCAACAACTCTTTGAAGCGTGTAAAGGCTTCATGTAGAGGTTCACCCGTTTGTTGTTGAAAGGTCCGAATCTCAATTCGGGAGTCATCCGTCTTTGCAACTGAATAGTACTCATCCAAGAAGACTTGTTGCATTTCATCCCATGTATGGATGCTATTAGCCGGCAATGTGATGAACCATTGCTTTGCTCGATCCTTGAGTGAAACTGAAAAAGTCTAAGTTTGACCTCGCTTTGATCGAAGTTCTCATCTCCAGTTGTGCTACAGATGGCGGCAAACTTGGCTAAATGGGTGTATGGTTCTTCGGTAACCATGCCATGAAAATGTGGGAGAACGTTGATATAATTTAGCCTTGACTTGAATCGCCTCATTCCGGGAATTGGTGGAACAATTGGAGAAGCATTCTCCGAAATAGCTGGTCGAAAGCGACCATTAACTCCACCCATAGGGGCTACCGGTTGTCTTTGGTTTTCATTGTTGTAGCCCCCGTTAACTATCCTCCCTTCTTGTCTAGGAGGATAACCAAATCTCTCAGGTCTACCCGTTCGACCCATTGGTTGTCTCGCCCTTTGGTGAACATAATTCACCTCTTCTTCCTCTCCAAAGCCTTGCGCCTCGTTATATTCTCCAAATTGGCTCCTCTCACTATCTTCATACTCGTAATCTCCAAACCCATCACCATTTCCAACATCTTCATTATCATCATACCCAAAGTATTCACCATCGTCATCCTCCCAACCATCGCTCTCATTGTCGTTTCTTGGTTGAGCTCCAAATATGTTTCCAGGAGGGGTTTGATTTTGTTGTGGTCCCCTTCTTCCTTGGTACGCGGGATTGGTACGGATGTTAACGGGTCGGTTTTGTTGAACTGTACCCGACCCACGGGGTTGGTTGTTATTGATAGGTATAGATGGGGTTGGGGTTCGGTGAGGTGGAGTTGGTGGGCGGTTAGGGATAGGGCCTCTGTTTGGAGTTGGGCCACAGTTTCTCATGCTAGTTCCAGAATGACTGCTTCGACCATCCATAGATGATGGTTCCGATGAAATGGGTTGTAAATTTTGTTGTTGGGTTCGGTTTTGCCTTGTTATCCTCTCAATTTCTGGTTCAAAAACAAGCGGTGAAGTTCTCCAGGATGAACGGGTACGCATGCACTAATATGTCACCTGCATACACAAACAAACACCACGCGTAACACAAAAATAGAAGAAGATTAACTAAACAAAACAAGTAACAAATAGTCACACGAATTAATTAAAATAAAACACCAAGCGCACACACTCCCCGGCAATGGCGCCAAAATTTGATCGGAGTCGAAGGGACCGGTCAAAGATAAAGAATTAGAGTATCCTAATCACCTTAAACTAGTTAGGGTAAGAAGGGTGTCGAACCACGAAGAGTTTGTGGTCGGTGCTTAACTTCAATTAACAATGTGATTTATGAAGTTGCAATGGGTCTTTCTGACCAAACACAAGCAATGATTGAGGTGAAATTAACAAATCCAACAAGCAATGATTATCAACTAGCTAAAAGATCACGAGTAATCAAGTAGCAAATAAAAGGTTTAGATTGTAACAATAATTAAAAAGGAATCACACCCGGTTTCAAGTCCACAAGTAATTAGGGATTATCACACCAACATATGAGTTCAAACAATCAAATGGTTATCCAAATCAAATTAACCAAATCTAACCAAGAACATCAACATTCATACATCATCGGAAAATAGTGTAAAACAATATTCATGAATGAAATCGAGACAAATGTATGCAATATAGAATTAGATTAATCAATAGATTCAACACAAATCAAAGTTCATAGCAATTATCATCTAACGGGGTCAATGGTGCAAGAATTTATCGACTCCCGTGAGTTCATAACCATACTAAACACAAAGATTCAAGTATTTCAAACCAAACGATTACAAGAATTGTTTCTCAAAGCTAGCATATGATAAAACCCTAAAAACTTACAAACAATCCAACCGGGAATGATTACCGGTGGATTAGCCGCTCATGGTTGTGGAATTCATCTTCGATTCTTCAATGATTCGGTATCAATCTTCACAATCGATCTTGGAATGGTGTTTCCTAGCCTCAAATCGCCCCCAAATCGCCCAAGAAATGTGTAGAAAAAGTTGATCTCGAATTTGGGGAAGAAACCCCCACTTAAACTCTCAAAATAGGCAGTTTCCCGAAAATCCGCGTCAAAATAACGTAACCAGCGTAAGCTTACGCTGGGGTGGCGTAAGCTTACGCCATCTCCCTGAAACATTCTGTGAAGGAAATAGTTAGGCGTAGGCCTACGCTGGGCGGCGTAGGCTTACGCTGGGCAGCGTAGGATTACGCCAGGTGGCGTAGGCCTACGCTGGATCCTGCATTTTTGCCCCGTTTCCGCCGTCTTTCATCTAACTCTTGCATCTCGTATAATATCTTCTAAAATCGTGCATTAAGCTTCCAACACATGCACATGCATAGCTACACAAAATCTTTGTATTCCCCATATTAATTTGTATAAATATAACATATAGCACCCTTTAATGCATGAAACTTTGGTTACTTATCAGTATGCCTATCGTCGTGTGATAACTATTGTTGTAAGAGAATTCGGCTAACGGCAGATGACTGTCCCAACTGCCCCCAAATTGATAATACAAGCACGAAGCATATCCTCCAATGTCTGAATGGTCCTTTCGGACTGACCATCCGTTTGTGAAAGTCTCGTGCCCATCGCCTCGTGAAATCTTTTCCAGAACCTCGATGTGAATCGTGTGTCCCGGTCAGATACGATCGTCAAAGGCATCCCATGCCGTGCTACTACTTCGTTAATAAACACTTCTGCTAACCTTTCTGACGAGAACGTCTCGCGAATAGGTAGGAAATGAGCATTCTTCGTTAAACGGTCCACAATTACCCAAATGGTATCATGACCTTTAGCTGTGCGAGGTAGCTTGGTTATGAAGTCCATGGTAATGTGTTCCCACTTCCATTCCGGTATATCAAGTGGTTGAATCTTTTCATACGATTTTTGGTGTTCAGCCTTTACTTGTGAGCAAGTCAGGCACTTGCTTACATACTTTGTCACTTCATGTTTCATTCCAAGCCACCAGTATTCCTTCCTCAAATCTTGGTACATCTTATTGGTACCAGGATGGATAGAGTACCGAGACTTATGAGCCTCATCCAAGATTTTGGTTCTAAGCTCGCCACCCATAGGTATCCATACCCGCCCAAAACGTGTCCTAACACCAAGAGTGTTATATTCCAACTTGTCCTGTTGGCCAACCATTCTTTCCTTATTTATGTTTTCTTCCTTCAAAGCTTCATCTTGAGCTCTTTCGATTTCCCTCATCACATCTGATTTTACTACCAACTGGCAAGCTTTCACTCTAATAGGAGCAGGCACATCCTTTCGGCTCAGAGCATCAGCCGCCACGTTTGCCTTTCCAGGATGGTATATGATTTCACAGTCATAGTCTTTCAATAGTTCTAACCATCGTCTCTGCCTCATATTAAGTTCCCTTTGTTCGAAGAAGTACTTCAAACTTTTGTGGTCGGAGTAAATATTAAATTTCACCCCGTAAAGGTAGTGCCTCCAGATTTTCAATGCGAATACGACATCAGCAAGTTCCAAATCGTGAGTCGGATAATTAACTTCGTGAACTTTCAACTGTTGCGACGCATATGCAATCACTCTACCGCGTTGCATCAACACACACCCTAATCCCTGACCCGACGCGTCAGTGTATACCACCAAGTCTTCATTTCCCTCGGGAAGGGCCAAGACTGGAGCTTGGGTTAGCTTCTCTTTCAATTCCTTAAACGCCTCATCCTTGGTCGAACCCCATTCATACTTTACCTCCTTCCGAGTCAACTTTGTCAATGGCGAAGCTATTTTTGAGAAATTCTGGATGAACCTCCGATAGTAGCCTGCCAATCCCAAGAAACTGCGGATTTCAGTTGGCGTCTTAGGAATATTGCATTCCCTTACCGTCACTATCTTTGCTGGGTCAACCATAATGCCGTTCGGGTTAATGACGTGACCTAGGAATTGGACTTCCCTAAGCCAGAACGCGCATTTGGAGAACTTAGCATACAACTTTTCCTTCTTCAGAGCTTCCAATACTTCCTTCAAGTGACACGCGTGATCACCCTCATTCTTGGAGTAGATGAGGATATCATCGATGAACACGATTACCGATCGATCTAGCATTGGTCGACAAACTCTATTCATCAAATCCATGAACGCTGCGGGGGCGTTCGTCAATCCGAAAGACATTACGCGGAACTCGAAATGTCCATAACGCGTGCGAAATGCAGTTTTCGGTATGTCTTCTTCCCTCACCTTCAACAGATGGTATCCGGACCGAAGGTCTATTTTTGAGAACCAACTTGCGCCTTGTAATTGATCGAACAGGTCGTCGATCCTTGGTAAAGGGTACTTGTTCTTCACCGTACGTTTATTCAACTCGCGATAATCAATACACATTCTCATTGAACCGTCTTTCTTCTTCACAAACAACACCGGAGCACCCCACGGCGAGATGCTCGGTTGGATAAATCCTTTCTCAAGTAGCTCGTCTAGTTGTGCCATTAACTCCTTCATCTCCACTGGTGCTAGTCGATATGGAGCCTTAGCCACGGGCTGGGCATCTGGTACTAAGTCAATTCGAAATTCGATCTCTCTGTCGGGTGGTATCCCAGGCAAATCCTCTGGAAACACCTCCGGGTACTCGCGTACCACGGGTACATCGTCTAGTTCCTTCACTCCCTTACATTCGTCAATTACGTAACCAGATAAGCCTCGCATCCGCGCCTCAAGTAATCTGTTTCCTTAATCATCGAGATGACGTTTGGCATCGGGACGTCACGATCTCCAAAGACCTCGACTTTGCTACCATCCGGAGCCTTGAGTTGGATTATCTTTCGTTTACATATGATTTGTGCTTCGTTGGCAGTTAACCAATCCATACCCAACACAACATCAAACCCTCCCAAAACCATAACAAACAATCTGACAGGGAACCTATGACCTTCTATTTTTATCGTGGAGTTGTCAACTACATCGGTCACTCTCGCGGTTCTACCCTCAGCGGTTTCTACGCTAAAGGCCCTTTCTAGCTTACTCACAGTGTACTTCACTCGTTTACAAAAAGTCGCAGATATAAAACTATTACTGGCACCCGAATCGAATAACACAGATACAAAAGTGTTGTCAACGATAAACGTACCTGACGCCACGTCGATGTCCGCTCTGGCCTGTTCCTGTGTCAGCGCATAGGCTCGAGTCTTTGCTCGGGGTCTCTTTTCTGTCTTCTCCGGGCCTTTCCCTTTCCCGGCCTGACCCATCCTGGGCTTGGTGCATTCCCGGCTCATATGAACACTCTCCCCACAGTTGTAGCATTTGAAGCCTTGCGGGCATTCACGGGAGTAGTGTCCGGTTTTGCCGCATTTAAAGCACAGATTTAACCCTAACCGACATTCACCCGCATGTCTTACCCCACATTTTCCACAGACTGTCGTCTCGCCTACCTTGGCCCGTTTGTCCCGAGCCCCAAACAACTTCCCACCCGATCGCTTAGCGGGAAAACTCATCTTCTTCTTAGTCTCTTCAATGTCAACAACATTCAGCGCCAGATCATCAAATACCACGCCGCTCAGTTCTACTACCGAATCATAGGTAGTAGGGGCGTTTGCCTTAACATAGGTGCGGACATGGTCCGACAGTCCTTGAATGTAGCATGCAATCTTTCTTTCCTCAGTCGTGACAAGATGTGGCACCAGACGTGCCAGTTCATTGAATCGGGTTGTGTATTGCCGGTGCGTCATGTTCCCGGCCTTCAAACCCAGAAATTCCCTCTCTACCTTCTCAATCTCGTTCCTTGGGCAGAAATTCTTGATCACCAAGATTTTCAAATCAGCCCACATCATTGCGTCCACAACCTCGCTCCCTTTTGCTTGACGTACACCTTCCCACCAATGGGATGCTTCCTCTCTCAAGGAGTTAGCAACAAATTTCACAACTTGATCCGTTCGACACTCGCTCAGGCGAATGGCAGCTTCCATACGGATTACCCAATCAAAAGTAGCCACATCGTCCTTCTTCCCAGTCAGGACCGGCGGGTCACATGCCTTAAAGGACTTATAGTCGCAACCACGGTTAAGCGGTGCGTTGATTGCCTCAGTGTTCGGGGTATCATCCGCCGTGTTAGACCCACCTTCCCCATTAACCTTCTTCAATGCTTCAGCTAACAGACCTGGCAGAGAAGTTTTCATCAACTCTGTGAACTCTCGAGCTACAGCTGCTCTCACTTCTGGTTCAAAAGTGAAAGGTTGTTCTTCAATCCGTGTCTGCTCAGTTCCATGCACACTAATCGCCGGTTCAGTGTGAACACTTCCTTTTTCACTATACTCTTGGCGCGCAGGGGTCCTGCCACGCCCATCATTTCGACCGCCGGTACGACCACCGGTACGGCCCCACGACGCCTTCTGCTCTTTTGTCCCGCCATTTCGTTCTATAAAACAAGGAATCCAACGTCATCACGCTAGTTAACAAATAAAATTCAATAAGCACTGTAAGATGTTAATATACACTGGTCATCTGCAATTAACCATTACACTACCTTTCGATTTCTATTTGACCACCTTTGTGATTCCATCAGAACACAAGTCCTTACCTAACCCTTTCTAAGGCATACTATATACGTAAATATATATTACCTTCATACCTGATGCTGTGGCTCGAGTTACCCGTACTGGCATCCGCTTTCGGTCCCATTCACAGTTTAAGTTCAGACACTAAGAGTGTCCGAATCTCTCAAACTATTTATCTGATACCAACTTGTAAGGCCCCAAACCCGGGAGGCCTCACTTGTTGGATTTACTCATTCATAAACAGTTCTCAAAATTGAATATCAAATAACGCAGCGAAAAATACTTCATTAAACATAACCATTACATTGTTCAACATGCGGAAGCGTAAACATTGTTTAAAACATAAATACATCGTAACTAAAACATAACGGGATGCCAGTCTTCATGATCAGCCGGGTACTCATCTCGCTAGCCAAGCATCACATTCCATCCTCATAACATGCCTTAACCTGAATGTGCATACTAAAAAGTCAGCTACGCTGGTGAGTTCTAGCTTTTCATAAAATCTTAACTTCAAATATTTGCCAAAAACATATCATTTAACTTCATTAATAAAAGCGTACAAAAACATGCAATAACATAACATCATAAACATAAGTCAACGAACATATCGAATATGCGCCTTCTCGTAACCGTCAAATCCAAACGTCACATACTAGTGGAATAACCTAAAGATCACCACCACTAGGCCCATCAACACCGTACTATCCTTCGGGTGAGGAACTCCTAGGGCCCGATACTTAGGTTATTCAGCACCAAACTTCAAGCACGACATCACAAGGATGACACGTACCAAACTTCAAGCACTGCACCCCGTAAGGCGCAAGTACCAAACTTCAAGCACGTCTACCCCGTAAGGTAAATCGTACCAAACTTCAAGGATCACGATAATCCCCTTGGTGACCGTCATCACCCCAGTTGTACAACAGTTGGCCAGCCACAAAGGCTCCTAAAAGGTAAAGGCCCATAACATACTTCTCATACCCATAACCTTCATTCCCTAAGGAATATTGGCAGATTCGTTTGTTTGTGACTTTCGTAAACATCCACTCCTTTTACTTCAAAACTTCAGTTAAAGCATTCGTACGTTTTATTAAAAATCATTCCTTCATTCATAAACACTTCGTAAACTTCTTTTGGCAAAATATTTCATAAACACTTCTTTCATAACACTTCCTTCCAAAACATCGTTTATAAACATCATTTTATAAAACGTCACATACAACATTCATAAACATCGTTTTATAAAATAGTCACATCGTTACGTATGCACACCAGCCCAAAAACATTATTAAAACATTTAAAAGAGTGCTTCTAGAACTCACCTTATAAGCTAGTCTCGGTTGTCTTAAACAAAGGTCCAACAACGCCACTTCCGATCTGAATTGATTAGTTAAATACACATCAGACTCAATCCCGACTCTAACGGTTTAACCATTCTAAACTTACTGACTTTACTTAATCAGCATGATGTCTGCGCACTTAGCAAGTGCGTAGGCCCTTGTTCTTGCGTACTTAATAAGTGCGCAACCCTCGCTTCATGCGTACTTGATAAGTACGCATGATCCTCTTCCTGCGTACTTGATAAGTACGCAGGATCTGCTTCTCCGCGAAAAACCCTAACTTTCGCCTTCGTGTCTGATCACATCAAGATCCCGAACCTGATTACTTCAAAACGTTTGCTTTTCATTAAGGAACCCAAATATATGTTTTCCTTCCAATATATTCCGTAAAAACGTTACATTTTCATCCAAAAACCTGAAAACCTCAAAAACGAACAAAAACTCAGATTTAGGCCAAATCGTTACCTGAATCAAGTTTCTGATCCGGAGGTTCTTCTCACGAGCTCTGGAGCAACACACTTCTCAAATCTCAGGTCGATCCGCCAATTTTCTCTCTCTACGGTTTCTCTCTCTAGAAGTTGCAAATGACAGAAATGGGTGGTGACTTTAGCTATGTATAGGGAAGGCTCCCCTCCAGCCCGTCGGCCCATCCGGCCCGACCCAACATGCCTCGTTCGTTTATTCCGTTTTTATAACTGTCGTTTTGTTTTTGAGATGTTACAGCAGTTGAGCAGGTTATTGATTGGGTCATCCTCAAAAACATAGGCCGAAGCCCTGTATGTGGGTGGGTAAGGGTCGATTTCGACCTAACCAAGGCCAAGGCTCCAGTTGGTTTTAAGACCGAAGTAAAGTTCAGAATCATCATGACAGATAGAGTTAAGAAAAGGTTCCTTTTTACATGCTACAATTGTGGTCACCTTGCAAAAAACTGTAAGTCTGAACCGGTTGAAGAAGTTGGTTCGGGATGCACGAATCATATGACCGGAGATAAAGGAAAGCTGAAGGATCCGGTTAAATTTGGAGGCAGTCGGGTCGTCGTTCTTACTGATAATTTCAGACATTCCATCGATTATATTGGTGATGTAGCTTTCTCCACAGGTGAGCGTAAACAGAGATTAACCCTAAAAGATGTATACCACGTTGTAGGGATGAAGAAAAATCTACTTTGTTCCCCAGATTACAGAAATTAATCATTATGTTGTATTTGGATCTAATGATGTGAAGATTTACAAGGAATTTGGGACACCTTCGATTCCAATTCTTCAAGGACGCAAGAATGATACGATGAATGTTGAGTCGGCTTATGTTGAACGAGCAAAAGGTAATCACAATGCCGATGGGTCTTGATAAACTTAAACCCTACCCGGAAGAAGAATTCAGTGATTGACGTCGGATAATGGATGGCCACTGAATTCTGCAATCACCTAAAAGATAAGAGAACCAAAATGGTTTTCACATTACTAACGCCGATGAATTTCTAGTTTATGTTTTATCTATTTACAGAGAACCAAAATGATGTTATGTTTTGACCTAGTTTTTCTCCATTTCTTTAGGCTGTAGACAGTGATGAAACTTAAACAAAAATGCAGGGGAGGCCTCAACCGAATCCTATAATTTTTTTCCCTATAGAGGCCGGAACTTAATACATATAAAATTTTCGGTCGAATATATATAAATAAACATTTTTGAGCAAAAAATTAAGAGGTCAGGGACTTCAGGCCCTCAGTAAGCTTCCCCATGGCTGTAGAGTTGTGAAAGGTGGCTGTTTCCTTTTTCTTATTTTTGTACTTGCAAATTCAACTTTAACAAGTCAGAAAAGCTCTGAGCATTTTATGAGCATGTTTATGTGTTTCTTTAAATTCTTCTCACTTTTCTGTTGTGTTTTCTTTGATTACCATTCAATTTGCATTCTTCTTTCACTTTTCTGCTAGGTTTGCTTCGATTACCAAAACTCAACGTCAAGTATCCTAAGAGGTGTAATATTCACACAACTGCAAAACACATAAACACATAGTTATGTTTACACGATGCATGAACACGCAAGGTTTGCGGCGGAAGAATAAAGTCAACGTTCTATTAGATAAGTGGTCAAAAATGGTGTAGTTTTAATGTTTTCTAACTTCCCATTCTATTTAGTATGGCATATATCTATCTCGACAGCTTGTAGTGACAGAAGAAAATATTCACTATCACAAAAAAAATCTATAAATAAAAAAACTAAGATGATTCAAAGAAAGCATTCACCAATAGTTTGATTATAATAATTGATAATTATCGATGTTGGAGAACGATACAAGGCTCAGTCCCTTAGATGTTCATAATTTGCGATCATGCTCGCAAGTCATTACAGGTCTGTATTGGCTCATCATTGCCGATCATTCTCCAACACCTTTTAGATCCATTAAAATACACCGATCTAAATCAAAAGGAATTCAAATCTGCATATGATTGTAGCTGCACTAGTGATCTCGAACAAAGATCGAAAGAGATTTGAAAGTTTAGAGCAGCACAATTGATTTCGCTTCTAGGGAACGAGTCGGGCAGAAACTGAATAAATTCATGCCGACCAGATAGCGAAGCATTAGGAAACTGATTATCAGGAACTGTAATTTACAACTGGAAAGATAGAATTAAGAAGGAAGATGGGATCTAAAACCCTAATTGGAGATGCTGCTCAAGTTTATTGGGAGTTTGGGTTTATGTAGAGAAGGAGAAGCTTATCCGACGCTTCACACGAGCAGGCTTAGATGGACGGCTTGGATTTTAACAAGCTTTTAACCCTAAAGGGCCACTAGTGGAGTGTTCAATGGGCCTGCTCTCAACTGCATAACACTATCCCAATTCACAACCTAACCCAAACTAATTTTTTTTATCAAATAAACTAGGTTAAAATATCATGTATTACACGGGTTAAATAAATAAAATGTTATATATTTAGTAATAAAATTTTATATTTTTAAAAACCCGTATAATACATGGGTTGAATAAACCAGTATATTACATCGGTTGAATAAAATATAATGTAATTTGTTAATAAACATATTTGTCAAAATATGTTTTAAAAAAATGTAATTTTTCATGACAGTTATAACTTATAAGGTATGTTAAGTTAGTTTTTAAAACATTTTTTTTCAACTGAGTATTAACTTTTTTATTTAATTGATAAATGTTAGTTCATATTAAGTTTATTTGATTGATGATATAATAACTATTTATAATTAAATAATAACTATCCGTAATTAGATTTATTAATATAAAGATTATTATTTAATAGGAGAGAGAAATAGAAAAATCTTATATTTAATAGGAGAGAGATGCGGAAAAATAAAGGTGAGGAGGAACCAGAGAGTGACACGTGTCCTGAAGAGATTTTCATTTATTAGAGTGATAATATGTGTAAAAATACATTACATATACTAAGCATAGAAACAAACCCAAAATATGTAAAAATCCTTATTCTAATAAATGATTCCAAAGAATGCCACGTGTTATCATCATATTTTTTTCTCAACAAAATCTTCTAATTTTCTCTATTTTAAGTAAGTTTGAATTTCAAAATTTAATTATATTAATACTTTTATTTTTCAAAAAGATAATATAAAAATTGAATTCTAATTATTACTTAATTAAGGAAACAAAGAATTCTTTTTATTGTTTTACACATTATTTTAATTTTTTTTCATACTTACAACCTCATGTAATACATTGGTATATAACATAGTTAATATATAATTGAGTTTCGAAAATACGTTAATTACTATTTAATGTATTTGACTTTCATTTACTATTTGATTGAAACAAAAGTTACATAATTAAATTTTAAAATTTCTTATAATAAGGGATAATTTAAAATAAATGTGTCTTATTAGTATAATTAGTATTTTATTTAAATATATATTATTATTAAAAGATAGAAGTGCATTAAATAGGAGAGAGATGCGAGAAAAAAATCGTTGAAGCACTTTCCTGTGACAAACACTCTGGATAGAGTCTTAGTTTGTATTTTCTTGTTTGTAATTGTCTTTTTATGTAAGAGTCTTTATGTATTAGTTTATCGAGTTGTATTTACTTTTACATATTGAATGTTGCAAAATTCTCCAATTGTTTTGCGCACTTGTAAGTGCGCAGGAGAAAGCTCATGCGTACTTAGCAAGTACGCAAGAATACCTTTGCGTACTTGCTAAGTACGCAAGAGCATTTTGCCTTGCGCACTTGCTAAGTGCGCAGGCATCAGGTCTTGTATAAGTAGGATAGGTTGACAAAAGTTAAGTATGCAGTCATAGTCGCAAATACGCAAAAGTGTAATCTCAGTACTTCTCTGTAACTTTCAAGTGTTTATAATACAAAGAACGTTTAAAGTGATTCTCTTGTTGGTTTAGTTTGACTCTCCGCCTAGTCACGGGTATTCCGCACCCGGTCCGACTAGTAGACCCACTTGCATGTGACGATCCGCCACACCCGAGGGACCTACAAGTGGTATCAGAGCTTTGCTCCTGATTTCAAGTGTTGTGAGTGAGTTTGGAGAGTTTCTACTGAGTTTTTACAAGCAAAAAAGAGGTATTTTTGTTGATTTTTGTGATAAAATAGTGGTAGCTCTTGAGCACTATTTTAGAAGCAAAAATCACTCAAAAACTGATTTTTGTTGTGTATTTGAGTGATTTGAGCATCAAAGGTTGGTTAGAAACAAGTTTCTGACCCTTTGGCTCATTTGCATTGATCATCAGACCAATTTTTACCATCTCTGGCGAGTTTCAGGTGACTGGAATAGTTAGGTGAAAGTTGCTGAAAAAGTATCCTGCGTACTTACCATTTATGGCAAAAAGTACAGTTTTGTGCGTACTTACTAAATACGCAAGACTTATCTCTTGCGCACTTACAAGTACGCAAGACTGATCTTCTGCGAACTTAAGTTATATCCTGCGTACTTATCATTTACTCTTGCGTACTTATCAAGTACGCAAGAGCAAATATAAATACGCAAGACCATTTCTCAAGTGCGCAAGGTCAAAATCAAGTGCGCAGCTATGTCTGATTTTTCTGAAATTTGATTAAGTGTTCACTATGTCGAATGTTCAGAATCTTGGAAACATGTTAAACTATGATAATGAGATCGGTACTCCACAGAAACCACCAAAGTTGCTGAACGTAAACGATTATTCTAATTGGAAAGCACGTTTTGAGCACTACATTTCTTATACCGACTCATCGCTATGGATACCAATCCTTGAGAGATATAAACATCCCACACACATATATCTTGATGAAGCCATGCCCAAACCTATCTCTAAACTCACTGATGAAGAAAAGAAAGCTTATGATCGTGAAAAGCAGGCACTTGGTTCGATCACTATGGCATTAACTCGGGAATTGTTCTACAGTTTCCGAGGTTATGACAATTCCAAGGATCTTTGGAGAGCTTTACAGAAAAGATTCGAAGGAAATAGTGATATCAAGAAGAGTAAGCGGGATCTACTCCGGAAACAGTATGAATGCTTCAGATTCTTAGAGAACGAATCTTTAGATGACCTCATCTCTAGATTCTATTATCTACAGACTGAGTTGAAGGCTTTTGAACTCAGGTATCCAGATGAAGAGATGGTGGAGAAGTTTTTGGATGCTTTGCCACCCAAATTTGAGATGTATACAACCCTGATGAGGGAAAATCCAAAATTCTATGAGTTGACAGTAGAGGAGGCAATAGGAAAGGTTCAAGCACATGACATGAACCTAAAAAGAAAGGAGAGCTCAGGAAGACCTCAGATACAAGACCCTTCTATGTATCATGGGACGACTTCTACATCCAAGTCATCGGGCTCTGGAATTTCCCTTTTCACTGGAAATCCTACTGAAGAAGACCACTCAAATGGTTGTGGTGGTCATGCACGCTATGCATCTGGATCAGGGTTGGGGTCTCATCATCAACATACCTCAAGAAATCCTCCCGCTACAATTTCAGCTAATCACTCAGCTATAGCCAAAATAGCTGAAGATCATGTAGCATTATTCTCATCATGTATGCTTGCCTATGAGAACTTCATAGGCGACAATCTTACAGATCCCGAGACCATTGAAGAAGATTTTAATCAAGTGGATCCTGATGACATGGAGGACATGGATATTCAATGGAATATGGCCATGCTATTGAGGAGAGCCAAGCTTTTCCTGAACAGAACAGGAAGAAAGTTTATTGGCGGGCATCCTAATGCCAAGGTCGGGTTTGACAAATCTAAGGCCAAATGCTACAAGTGTCTGAACTATGGACACTTTGCTCGTGAGTGTCAGAAAGACAGAGCACCTGCCTCTGGTTTTACCCGTCCCAGCCAAGGAAACAGCCATGGCCACAACAACTCAAACCACCACAATCAAAGCCAAGGTGGAACGTCCAATGCACTGGTAGCTCAACAGGACGAAAGCTTTGATTGGGGTGTTCATCTGGAGGATGCCATCATCGCACAAACACAGGTTGGTCTCATGGCTGAGATCATGGAGATGATGGAAGCAGAGAAAAGGGAAGCTTCTATGGTTGATCTAGAAGAATCTACAACTGCTGCTACAGAGGAGGTGAAGGAAGCTGAGGAAAAGGAAGCTTCTGTAGCTGATGAGGAGGAATCGACTACTGCTGTTGCTCTCATGGCCATTGGAGAAGCAACAAGTTCATCTTCTGAGGTAGATTCTAACCCTTTCTCTGTTATTTCATGTTCTAAATGTCTAGGGCTAAAACTTGAAAATTCTAGGCTCCAAGACAAAATCGAACCCCTAAGTATGGCAGCTCTAAACTATAAAGAAAATGAAAAACGTTTTAAAGATTCTATTGAAACGTTGAAAAAAGAAAAATGTGAATATTCTTTAAAAATAAGTGATCAACAGCTTCACTTAGATGTTGCATACAGGGGGTTGGAAAAATGGAACAATGAAATCAACAAACTGTAAAATGAGATCTTGCAGTTGAAATGTTCTAATGAGAAGTTGAAAAACTCTCGTTTTGTGGTGGAACACTACGAATCTGTAGTGAGACAATTGAATGGGTTAGGGCTGGGTACTAATGCCATTCCTCCACCAGTGAGCGGGAAGTTTTTCAATAGCTTAATAGACATTGATCTCACTTGTCTAGATGAGTCCTCTGATAAGGATGAATCCTCAAGTAAGGCTAACTCCACATCTAGTGAGTAGTTCGTTACTGCTTCTGAAGATGGGTCGGTTAACACTTGCCCTGAAGGAGCAGTATCTGAGGAGTTGTTGACTGAACAGAAAGTAAAGAAAAACGTTATCACTAATAGTGATAATTGCATTTTAACTGAACCCGATATCATTGAAACAAATGATAATCTAAAGGTAATGCTTTATGGGGGTTATAAAAGTCTTAACCAAGCAAAGAAAGAAGCTTTTTCAGCTCATTATGGGCTTGGGTATAAAGAAAATTTGGAAAAATATAATATACCCAAAAACCAAACTGGAAAGGTTCAGACTCCTGTTCATAAACCAACTCCTCCTGCTCATAATGTTGAGTTATCTAAGGTCAGATCTTATGAGCCTTACAAGAGAACTTATATAGACAAGAGGAATTGTTTTCATTGTGGCTTGGTTGGTCACATTTTTGTGAACTGTCCTTCGAAGAACCAAGGGAAATGGCATGTTGTTTCACAACCAGCTGTTATCCCTAGGTCGCCACCAGTGAAACCATCTCCCAAACATCCAAAGCAAAATGTGGTGAAACCACCAGTCAAACCGATGGTAAAGCCTAAGATCAAATCTGAAGCTAAACCATCTGTTTCAAGAGAGGTAACGCAACCCGTTGTACCTTGTGTATCTACCTCCGGTAGTACACGCACTGGTGAGAAATCTGTGGCGAGACTTTCTAAGCCACAAAAAAGAAGAAGAAACAAGAGGTTGAGAAAGCTTGAACAGCTGACTTCAGTTCAATCAGGTGAAGCTTCCACAAGTTCAATCAGGTGAAGCTTACACAAGTTCACCTGCTGTAGTTGAACTAAAGTCTCCTGTTCCGGTTAAGAAACAGAACAGATCCTGGACTGCCAAATCCAAAACTTCTCAATCTCCTAGTTCTATTTCTTCTAAAGATTCATCAATTTTGAACAGTCATCATGACTGTGAGTTAAAGGAAGTAGTTTATTTTGAAAAGGATGGACGACCCAAGACCACAATGGCTTGGGTCTCCAAATCTAACTAATTCTTTTGTTACTCGTGCAGGGACGTCCGAAGGGTACTATCTCTAACAGCTGGTATGTAGATAGTGGATGCTCCCGGCACATGACAGGAAACATGGCCTTGCTTCAAGACGTGAAACCATTCAGAGGCGGCTATGTGGCCTTTGCCGAAGAAAAAGGCGGCAGTATCACATGTCAAGGAGTGGTTTCGAACGGTTGTGTCAGCTTTGACAATGTCAACTTTTGCGAGCAGCTGAAGCATAACCTGTTGAGTGTCTCCCAAATGTGTGACAAGGAATACTCGGTGATGTTTGACAAGTCAGAATGCCTGATTCTCAAACCTGGTTTTAAAGTTCCTGAAGGTTGGATCCTGATGAGAGCGCCAAGAACAAACGACACTTATCAGATCGATATGAGCGTGGCAACAACCACCTCATCAGTTGCTACTTGTTTGCTTACCAAAGCGACAGAGCTTGACTCTATCTTGTGGCATAGGAAACTCGGACATATTTCGTATCGTAAAATGAATCATCTTGTCCGAAACGGTTTGGTAACCGGGGTTCCTAAGCTGAGATTTACCGTTGCAGATGACTGTATGCCTTGTAAAAAGGGCAAACAGCAATGGAAGTCTCACAAGCCCAAGCTCCAAAACTCTATTGATACCCATTTGGAGCTATTACACATGGATCTGTTTGGCCCCATAAGTATCAGGAGTATTTGAGGTAAGTCGTTCTGTCTGGTTGTAACTGATGATTTCTCACGTTTTTCTTGGGTGCATTTTTTAGGTACTAAAGACGAGACTGCTAATATTCTTCAATACTTGATCCTGAGCTTGGAATCTCTTTGCAAGCTGAAAGGCAGAATGGAGTTGCTGAACGGAAGAACAGAACACTGATTGAGACTGCAAGGACTATGCTGTCGGATGCTAAGCTTCCTGTACTTTCTGGGCAGAAGCCGTTAATACAGCTTGTCACGTCTTAAATAGAGTTCTGGTTGTGAAGAGGCACAACAAGACTTGTTACGAGTTGATCAACAATCGACTTCCTAATCTTGATTACCTAGTTCCTTTTGGTAGTCCTTGTTCCTTGTTGCTACAGTACAAAGACCGCCAGTCTAAGTTTCATGCAAAAGCAGTGGAAGGCATCTTCTTAGGATACGTTGCCAACTCGCCTTGCAAGAGAGTGTACAATATAGGAACTCGTACTGTCGAGGAATGGTTCGAAGTGGATTGTAGTAAACACAACATTCCACCAGAACCAACAGGTCCAGCTTGGGGTTTTGATTATGATGCGCTATTCAAGTCATTCAATCTTCCTGATTTATCTGCAGAAGACGCCGCAAATGTTTATGAATTATTGGGTGGAGGCGATGACTCCATTTTTTCCACTCGTGCTACTGTACCAATTATAACTCCGGATTCCAATGCTGCATCTGCATCTGGAACTCATGACAGTGATAACAGTGAAGATGTTATAGTCGTTGAAGATGACGCTCAAGCTAATCCTAACACAACTGTAGGAAATGAAGCTCCAGCTGATCCAATTAATATTGAATCTTCTTCCTCTAGAACACAGGAAATGGGGGAGTTAAGCACGAATCTCGATTCAGAAATTCAGGAACCGATTGTACCGGAGACGAGAGTGCATAGGAATCATCCAATCGACAACATTATTGGTGATCCTTATGACGGTGTTCAGACTCGTCATAGAACCATCACTGAGAACACCAGTCTTTACTCGGAGATATTTGACACTGGTGTCATGGAAACATGTCTGCATGCTGCATTCGTGTCCAAGTTAGAGACGAAGAATGTGAAGGAGGCTCTCACTGACAACTGCTGGATTGAGGCGATGCAAGATGAATTGTCTCAATTCCAAAAGTTGCACGTGTGGGATTTGGTTGACTTGCCAAAAGGCTTTCAGCCAATTGGAACCAGATGGGTGTTCAAATGCAATACGGATGATCGTCATGTTGTTATGAAGAACAAAGCAAGATTGGTTGTTCAGGGTTTTTATCAGCAAGAGGGCTTGGATTACACGGAAGTATATGCCCCAGTTGCTAGAATTGAGGCCATTCGACTGTTCTTGGCTTATGCCACATATGTCGGCTTCAAGGTTTATCAACTTGATATGAAGAGTGCTTTCCTTTATGGTAAAGTTCATGAAGAGGTCTATGTCACTCAACCTCCCGGCTTTGAAGATCTGCATAATATCAATAAAGTGTATAAGCTCGACAAAGCACTTTATGGTCTTCATCAAGCACCGCGTGCATGGTATGAGACATTATCTAAGCATTTACTGTCTAATGGTTTCGACCGTGGACAGATTGACTCGACTCTCTTCATTAGGAAAGCAGGAGGTGACATTCTTGTACAAGTCTACGTCGACGACATTATTTTTGGATCTACCAATGAAGGGATGTGTAGGGAATTCGAACAGGTGATGAAGTCCAAATTTGAAATGAGTAACATGGGTGAATTGTCGTTCTTCCTGGGTCTGCAAGTCAGTCAAAGAGAGGATGACATTTATCTACATCAAACTAAGTATGTGCAGGACATCTTGTCAAAATACAAGATGAATGATAACAGTACTTATGGCACACCTATCCCAGTCAATCATGGTCTGCATCCTGACAAAGATGGAAAGGATGTAGATAGCAGATTGTACCGTGGGATGATCGGATCACTTATGTATCTCACAGCTTCAAGACCCGATATAATGTTTGCTGTGTGCTTGTGCTCAAGGTTTCAGTCTCAACCGAAGGAGTCACATATGATAGCCGTGAAAAGAATTTTCAGATACCTGAAAGGGAAACCCTGATTGGGTCTTTGGTACTCTAAGCAGCAGTCATTCGACTTCAAAGCCTACACTGATTCAGATTATGGCGGTTGTAACCTTGATAGAAAGTCAACTTCTGGTGGATGTCAATTATTAGGAGACAGACTGGTCTCCTGGCAGTGCAAGAAGCAGTCAACGGTTTCTGTCTCTACTTGTGAAGCAGAATACATTGCTGCGGCGAGCGGTTGTTCTCAGATATTGTGGATCCAGCAGCAATTGAGAGACTACGGCTTAAACTTCACTGGAACTCCTTTATTCATTGACAACAATGCCACCATGTCCATCACAAATAACCCGGTGAAACATTCCAAAACTAAACATATAGAGATTCGCCATCATTTCATCCGTGGTTGTGCTGAAAAGCATCTAATTGAACTTGTAAAGGTTCACACGGATGACAATCTTGCTGACCTTTTCACAAATGCATTTGATCGATCCCGTTTTGAGCATCTTGTCAACTTGATAGGAATGTTCAATCCTGAGTGAAAAATTAATTTTTCTTAAATCAATTCAATTCATGGAAGTTAAATGTTATTTCTTTTAAATTTTCTGTATAGTTCTTTTAAGTTTCAAAATATTTTACAAAATCAAAAACAAAATAGAAAATGGAGAAAATTTCAAAGTTAACTTGAGAAAAGAGGAAATGATAGTACATCAGAAATGATCTATACGTCATAGACTGCTCATATGGGAAATGATTGCGTCATGCTTACTTAATTGTTTAAATTATTATGTTTTAATCTGCTTATTTACAAGTAATTTGAATTGTCAGTAGGCTGTATGCGTCTTTGAATCACTAGTAGTGTGGAAACTAAATCTAAATTACAACTGTGATTTGAACCCATGTTTGCAAGTGTGTGTGCGTAAAAGAGTAGAAAAGATCATTATCAGATAAAGGATGTTAGATTTTGGCAATAATTTTCTTTTGAGATCAGTTTCGGGTTATGTCGTTAGCACAATTAATGCGGTTCCTCTCACTGCCCATACTCACAAGTATGCAATGAGAGATTGAATCAAGACATGTCTCTACATTAACCGTTGAGCATGTATTCACCCTTGAATCACTCCTGATTCATTGAAATCAAATTCAGATAAAAGTTGGATCCCCTTACCTTATTCAAACACCATATATATTATCCTGAATCAACATACCGATATTCAATGAAGAAAATCAAATGAAACCAAGACATATGAATCACTCGATTCTGAATCTTATGATTCCTGATAATCCTTATGGATTCTGCTTGATTTTTCCTGTGCTAATAGATGTAACTTCATTCTAAAAATTTAGAAAATCATTGGGAAAATCTTAGATGCCTTGAGATAATGCAATTTACATTATTGTAGCATATCAGTGGGGTACACGCTGTATATCTTATAATTAATACCTTAATACACAAGAACGTGATACAAAGATGCTTATAGTTTCAAATCTTATAATATTGTCAACTTGAATTACCTGTTTATGTGCTTATTACGTATGAATAAATAGTAATCCATGACATGATCCCATATTCTTTGATGTTTATATTGTATCGTTTTTTGCTAAAAGATAGCCTGATGTGATCCTCTGCTCGTGTCTTTGATCAAAAATAGTTTGTGTGAATACTTGTATATTTTTTATTAGAAAAGATCAAAAAGATTTTAAGTTTATGCATAGTTCAATCTTATTCAGAAAAGCCAAAAATATTTGTGTTTAACCTTCCTGAATTGTATTTGAATCCTCTTGATTGAATATTTTTAACTTGTTCGTTATTTGACTTGAAAAAATTCATAAATTTGAGTTGAAAGTTTGCGCACTTAAGGGTTTGTGCGTACTTGTAAGTGCGCATGAGGTAAGCCCTGCGTACTTAACAAGTACGCAAGAGTTAAGTCTTGCGCACTTGTAAGTACGCAAGAGTTAAAGCTTGCGCACTTGTAAGTACGCACGAGTTAAAACGTGCGCACTTGCTAAGTACGCACGGCCTTTTGGTGTGGGGTATAAATATAGGACTTTGAAAATTTCGGAGTCTTTCATCACATTCAAACAGAAACTTTTCCCTCTGCAAATTTTTACTCAAAATTCAAGTGTTCCAATCCGATTTTTCGTCCCATTACAAGTTTCATCATCTCATAACATCGATTTGGTGAGATTTTAGGCTTAATCCATCCACAAAAACTCGTGATTTTGGACCGATTATCTTAGGTTTTTGTTCGAGAAATTTAAACAATTTTTGGGTTGTTTGGGTAATACCTAATAATTAAAACTTGTTAATAAGCATTAATCGATCACTAATCGACCTTTAATCGTCCATTCGAGTCTTTGATTTTGACCTTGGGCTCGAATTTGAACCGGCGGTTGCTTCGTTCGACTGTTAGAACAAAATAGGTCAAGATTAGTAGGTACTTGGTGTTGATATTGGTCCCATAAGGTAGAATCTTCGATTCCGACCTAGTGGTGACCCAATACACACCAATTTTTGAACATCAAGTTGAATCTCAAACTTCTGAATTTTTCACCAAGTGCGTTTCCTGCGCACTTAACAAGTACGCAAGAAGCACTTCATGCGTACTTGTTAAGTACGCAAGAGGAAACTCATGCGTACTTGATAAGTACGCAGGACCAACACTTGGCAAACATTCCTAAGTCTGAAATTCAGTTCAAAGAGTAACTGCTATACTGAGTCATGTTTATCCGTTTCCAATGATACGTGTTGTTCTGATTATGTTTTCTATGTGTTTTTGCAGATCATGGCTCGGGCGTTTACTAACGAATTCAACCTGTTAGCTAACACTGAACCTGAATAGAAGGGTGCAGCACTGCAGTACAGAGACATAGTTGATTTCTTGAACCGTTCAAGAATCAGCTACGCCATTTCTGCTGACGCAATCGTGTCAAGACCCTACCTCGGGCAGTTTTGAGGAGACTGCGGAGCACGATGATCGCGGTGTCAAGGTCAATCAAAAACATTTATAAAAACTACTACTTATCTACCTTAGACTGTAGATAGGGAAGTAGGGTTGTCGAATCCACAGGGAATCAGTGGAAAGTTCATTTGTTTAGATTAGCAAATTAGAATAAAAACACACAGATTAAATAAAGATGTAACCTCCTCCAAACTTCAGGTTCTAGGTTTCACATAAAATTCAGTTGTTCAATTGGACACCACATAGACATAGTGTTGGAAAATTAGTTGAAACAGTAATTGAAGACAGATTCTTTGTCAGAAAACCTATACACCTAGTTTCGTCACAAACCAGTATAATTCAATCACCCAATTTATGAATACCAAGTTACCCCCTTTAGTCACCCAACCCTACTACTAGGTTTTGTCATCAACCGAACAAGATCGTAAAGCAAGCAAACTCAAAGCATAATCATAAACTGTTTAAATCAACTAATACATCAATCTCTCAAGTTATTGTCAGAAACTAACAAGATCCAAACATGAATAAACTGAATCAAATACAAAAACCTATACGAACCGTCCGCCTGGAGGAAGTCACAAGTGAATCACTCGCTCATGGTGAGGGAGATCATCTTCAATCTTCAAGTGGGTGTGTGAATCCTCTCAAAATCGCCTCTAAGTGTGGTGTATAAGATGGCTCTCGATTTGGGGAAGAAACCCCCAATAAAACCTAAAAATCGGCTGTTTTCCTGAAGTTCCGCGTCTGAAACGTACCCGGCGTAAGCTTACGCTGGGGTGGCGTAGGCTTACGTTGGGGGCCTGAAAGCGGCTGTGAAGAAAACACTCAGGCGTAGGCCTACGCTGATGGGGCGTAAGCTTACGCTGGTGGCGTAGGCTTACGCTAGTTGGCGTAGGCCTACGCTGGATCTGTATTTTGTCTCGTTTTCTCCGTGTTTCTTCCGACTCTTCCATCTCTCGTCTAATATCTTCCAAACTCATACTTTAAGCGTCCAAAACCTGCACATGCACAGCTACACAAAACCTTTGTATTCCACATATTAATTTGTATAAATATAACATATTGCACCTTTTAATACATGAAACTTTGGCCACTTATCATATCCCCACACTTACTCTTTTGCGTCCCGAAAAAGAATTATGCAATGGAATCATAATTGAAACCTGCTCTCATAATCTCATACAATTAAAACATAATCACACATTGACTGTAACAATTGGTATTTCTATCCGACTAAACCCAACCACCGATCTATTGAGCTCCCGA
Organism: Smallanthus sonchifolius; assembly: GCA_023525975.1. Classification (NCBI taxonomy): domain Eukaryota; kingdom Viridiplantae; phylum Streptophyta; class Magnoliopsida; order Asterales; family Asteraceae; genus Smallanthus; species Smallanthus sonchifolius. The sequence goes on along the minus strand of CM042027.1, from coordinate 14,294,645 downwards.
TTATGTGATCTACTATCCTATTTATTAACAACCAACAGTTTCTCTATGGGTCTCACACTCAGGAAGCTACAACTTAGTCTAATCCCATCTCAAAGTCATGTTTAGGCACGGGTTAAACCTTATAGATTTCCCACCACTATAAACACTAATTTACGAGTTTTTGAAAATTATGGGAATATGGATCGATGGATGCATGTTTTTGAGCTTTTTATATTATTTTATGAATGAACCTAACCCAGTGGTGTTTCAATCACGCTGGAACACGATATATGACACGTAGGTTGCAGTTCTTAAGCCATGAAGTACATAAGCTTCGGAGCATGGGTGTATTCTTCAAGTCACCATCCCGAAGGGAAACACGTACTCCTAACTTAGTCATCCAATATTGATCACTTAAGTCCCGCCCATGGGTGTATCCTTCAAGTCACCATCCCGAAGGGAAACACGTAGGCTGCACTCAAGCTCTCAATTTTGTTTAATTAAGCTCATGCAAGATGGATTATGGATTGCGGGCGTCACCAATTTTCGGATTTATTTTCATAAAAAGAAAGTGGTGTGCCAAGTAATTTTTAAAAACTTATAAATTTTTGCTTATAGTGGTACCTATCACCCTATGATGACAGTTTCAACCTTGCCGAAGCCCCTAAGATAAGAACCCACAAGACATCTTGAATTGATTGTCAATTAACCCTAGATACAATATCAGGATATTTAAGCTCTTTAGATTGGTTGGGCCTACCAAAACATTACAAATCAAACGCGTTTTCTATTTATTATTGTTTTTAATCACAAAAGCATAGTTTCCAATTATATCTATCATTTTCCATTTAGTTACAAAAATTCTGATCCAAGGACATTTTTTGAAAATTTTTAAATTTTTATGGATTTTTCAATTTTTATATATACACACTCAGTCTCCCATCCCCACACTTAAACTCTACATTGTCCCCAATGTAGGATGAGAGACGATGAAAATAAAAATGTAAAAATAAAACGATATACAGAATTGGAAAGCACGCACACTCACTTGACAACCCATGAAAATTCCCCACACTTGGCCGGCTCACACACAAAACAAAGAAAACAAAGAAATGATTTCCTAACTCACTTTCGTAGGAATCACGGATGCATTTAGCATATGCATCAAGCCTTTTAAACCCCTCGGTAGCCCGAGTGGACTAGTTGAGTCTCGTGAGGGTTTCTATTGAACACACCCGCAAAGTTCATTTAACTAGACATGAATGTAAAACATACCTTAGGCTACCTCCTAAGAGTGCTAAGTTTAACGTCCTCAGCCCGACGCAGTGTACCTTGCTTAGGTCATGGTGGTCGGGTGGGATGTTTGCAGTCCTCCTCCCCCACACTTAAATTCCTCTCATCATCCACTTTTCTCCAAGCCTTCATAAACAGAGAAAAGAGTTCTTGATCTACATCATGAACTCGCGGTTTCTTCCCTTTCCGCCTTCTCTTTCTGACTCTCTTCTTCCTATTTTCTGGAGTTTCACCATTCTTCATCTCAGCTGACCTGTCAAACACAACACAAGCATTCTCGACTGTGTGATTCACCTTTTCAGGTGATCCACATTTGTTAGCTTTCGGGGTTGGCAAGTTTGAAAATATTTTAAGACTCATTTTCTGAGCCCCAAACCTCATCCTTATCATTCCCTCAGCACAATTAATATTTGCCTGAGCAGTGGCCAAGAATGGTCTACCCAAAATGATAGTTGGTTCTGTGTTCTTCACACAATCCAACACCAAGAAATCCACTGGTTAATAAAACTCTCCTACCTTCACAATCACATCCTTTACAATCCCCCGAGGATGTGCGGGAGTCTGATCAGCCAACACCACTGTGGTGTTAACTCTCTGTAATGAACCAAATTCATGCTGATCATACAGACTCCCTGGAATTATGCTCACAGATGCTCCAAGATCCAGTAATGCTCTATTCAATGTAATTTCACCTATTTGAATTGAAATAATAGGTGCCCCTGGATCTTGAAGTTTCGGGGGAAGGGTACCCGTAAACACGGCATTCACACTGACACTCAATTTTACTTGCTCGGGACATTTGTGCCGTCGTTTACGGGTACTCAAACCTTTCAAGCACTCAACACTATCAGGATTTTCTTTAAGTTCTTTCAAAAATGGTAGATTAATTTTATGATTTTCAAATTTCTCCCATCTTTCATCTTGTGTTGGATCCCGTTCACTTAACACTGGTGGGAACACTGGTGGTAACAAAGCCGAAGGGAATGGAATTTTCAGAGATTTAATAACATTTTTATTTTTCAGGTTATTTTGTGAAGTTAAATCCTGATTATGATCAGATTTAGGCTCACTGTACTCCACCACTCTCTCTACTACCAGTGGTGGGGTATGTTCAACATCAGAAAAATCAGATGAGGGTTTAAGACTTACATCATTTAGGTGTGCACTGATTGTGGTTTGAGAATTTGATGATTGATGTGCACTGCAAGGCTTACCTACTTATTTGATGATGCTTGCAACAACCCCAGTTAGGTTAGCAACTAGATCTACCAAAGCTTGATGAGCTTTGTCCTGGCTCTCCTGTTTCTGCACCACTGCTTGTATCACTTTGGTCATCTCCTTCATATCTGACCGGATGACATCCAGTTCAGAATGATAGTTGTCTTGTTCAAGTGGTCCGCTCGGGTGGTAGTCTTGATTATAATTTTCCTGATAGCTTTGATACTCAGGAACACCACCATGTGAATTGTATCTTGGGCAATCTTGAGCCCAATGGCCAGTGATGCCACAGTTATTGCATGGCTCATAGTAATACTGATTATCATGATAATTCCTGTCCATGCCGACCTGCACAAGTAGCACACCCAAGCAGTTCTGAACGATAAAAATAAAACAAAATAAACAAAACAAAAAAAAATAAAAATAAAAAAAATAAAAACAAAAGTAAAGAATATCTTTTTGGGTATTTGATAAAAGTTTGATAAGAATTAAAATCAACTAAAGACAATAAACTAAAGCAATAGAACTAAGCGCACCGATTCCCCGGCAACGGCGCCATTTTGATCGCGGTGTCAAGGTCAATCAAAAACATTTATAAAAACTACTACTTATCTACCTTAGACTGTAGATAGGGAAGTAGGGTTGTCGAATCCACAGGGAATCAGTGGAAAGTTCATTTGTTTAGATTAGCAAATTAGAATAAAAACACACAGATTAAATAAAGATGTAACCTCCTCCAAACTTCAGGTTCTAGGTTTCACATAAAATTCAGTTGTTCAATTAGACACCACATAGACATAGTGTTGGAAAATTAGTTGAAACAGTAATTAAAGACAGATTCTTTGTCAGAAAACCTATACATCTAGTTTCGTCACAAACCAGTATAATTCAATCACCCAATTTATGAATACCAAGTTACCCCCTTTAGTCACCCAACCCTACTACTAGGTTTTGTCATCAACCGAACAAGATCGTAAAGCAAGCAAACTCAAAGCATAATCATAAACTGTTTAAATCAACTAATACATCAATCTCTCAAGTTATTGTCAGAAACTAACAAGATCCAAACATGAATAAACTGAATCAAATACAAAAACCTATACGAACCGTCCGCCTGGAGGAAGTCACAAGTGAATCACTCGCTCATGGTGAGGGAGATCATCTTCAATCTTCAAGTGGGTGTGTGAATCCTCTCAAAATCGCCTCTAAGTGTGGTGTATAAGATGGCTCTCGATTTGGGGAAGAAACCCCCAATAAAACCTAAAAATCGGCTGTTTTCCTGAAGTTCCGCGTCTGAAACGTACCCGGCGTAAGCTTACGCTGGGGTGGCGTAGGCTTACGCTGGGGGCCTGAAGGCGGCTGTGAAGAAAACACTCAGGCGTAGGCCTACGCTGATGGGGCGTAAGCTTACGCTGGTGGCGTAGGCTTACGCTAGTTGGCGTAGGCCTACGCTGGATCTGTATTTTGTCTCGTTTTCTCCGTGTTTCTTCCGACTCTTCCATCTCTCGTCTAATATCTTCCAAACTCATACTTTAAGCGTCCAAAAGCTGCACATGCACAGCTACACAAAACCTTTGTATTCCACATATTAATTTGTATAAATATAACATATTGCACCTTTTAATACATGAAACTTTGGCCACTTATCACACGACTGCACAGTAACCCCCAACGTTATAAGGGCTACTGTTGCTGGTCATGCTGTTGCTTTCTCTGAAGATACTATAAGAAGGGTCCTTCAATTCAGAGATCTCGCGACCGACCCGATAGCCTATCCAGACTACTTTGTGGACGGCTGTTGGAGACAAAGAATGGGCTATGTCGGTGCGAGGGGCTATGCTTCATACAAGAAGATGTGGGTGTTAGACCAATGGAGATACTTCGCCCACGTCATGATCATGTGCATCTCATTAAGGAAAGATGGGAAAGATGCCATGGGTCATGACCTGGCAGCAGCCATGGTCGGCCTTTCTCTCAATAAGGGCTACAACTTCTCCCACTACATCTTTAAGGCCATCAATGACCAGATCAACACAGCGGAGAGGTTTCGGTTCTTGTTATACCCTCGGTTTGTGCAACTTCTGATTAATGACGCGTTGCCAAACCTTCCTGTTATAGGGGAGAGACTGCAAGTAAAGAGGGTGGACAAAAGAGTATTCGCCCAATTCCTAAAGCCAGGCAGTGTAGATCCTACCCCTGTGCATACAGAACTCTTTGGCCACCTCATCAATGAAGCGTATGTGGCCCCCAGGTGACTGGAGATGGTACAGTCATGACTCGGAGCCTGAACTGAGTGAACACTCGGACGAACAACAAGAACAACAACAGGATGAAATGGAGAGTGATGATGGATCGTCTGATGAGGGAGACGACGAAGGAGGAAATGATGGTGCTGAGGGATCCGACTCGGAAGCGACTGAGTCAGACTCTTCTGATTCCGATGATGCTCCGCCGCAGGTACACCCTAGGAGAACGGCTAAGGTAACCCTACCTGATTCGTCCTCCAAGAGAAAGCGACAGTCCTTTAGCAGCGAATACGAGCCAGACTCTGACTCTGACGCTGCTATACAAAGACAACGAAGAGAAAGCATTCACAAGAACAGGGGCGATAGGCAACAGCCCGCTATCCCCAGTGAGGTGGAGGCTCAGCAGCAAGTACAAGTTTCAGCTGCTAGTCCTGATTCAGCCTCCACCCCACCTTTACAGCAACTTTACCGTAGGAGGAGGAGGCCACAAGTGCAAAGTGAAGTGGCCGTCACTACAATCACAGAAGTGATTCCTGTGATAGTAACCCTCCCTACCACATCTGATCAGGAGGCGGTGACTACTCCAATTCTCACGGAGTCAGTCACCATCACCCCTACCATAACTCCAACAACTCTCATCACATCCTCAATCCCAACCACCACCATTGAGCAGTTAAGTCAACCCTTCAATTATGGAGATTTCACACAAGGGTTTGACTTTGATACCATATTCTCCTCCCCTATTCACAATGCCGAGGCGTCATCATCTAGACATCCTGATCCGAATGCTGGAAGGATAGATGTTCTGGAATCCCAAGTTGCTGGATTGTTGGAAACTGTTCGGAAATCAAAGGAGGAGTCTGACGCTCAACAAGCACAGATTAATTCATTGGTAGACGAAGTTAGAATCCTACGTAGCCAGAGAACAGGGACAGATGAAAGACTGAAGAACGTCATGGCCCAGAACGAGCTCCTAAACAAGACAAATGAAATGATTCTAGGTCACAGGGCATCCATGGAGCTGAGGTTCGATACTCAAAGGAAGGAGCATGAGCTGATGGTCAAACTGATTGGTGACCTGACCAAGAAGCTTGATGCTCAGGGGGGGAAGGAGAAAGCGAAAGAGAAAGAGAAAGAAAAGACACCCACTGGTGATGAACCTTGTCATCCTGTCGACTAGACTAAGGATGAAGACAAAGACAAGGATCCCGAAGCCGGTCCTAGTGGAGGTGAGCACCAAGCTTTAGAAATTGTGCCCATATATGCTATTCCAATGGCTCAGGGGGAGTCTACTTATCAGGGTGGTGGTGATACATCTGGTGGTGGTGGTGAGAAAGGAAAGTCAGCAGCTGACGTGCTTAAGGACTTATTTGATGATGAGATCCTATATCTAGAGCCTGACTATTCCAAGGAAGCACAGATCTATGCTCTCTTTAATCTAGAAGAAGGAGAGATCGACTCTGGTGACGATTGGGATGATGATGACGAGGATGTTGTAATTGAAATTCCCAAGGGTGACGGGGAAGGAGAGTACGAGTTAGAAGATGGAGAGATCTTTGAAGTTCCATCCTTCTAAGCTCAGCTCCAGTTGAGCATGCTAGTAATGTGGAAGCCTCGACTAAAGCCTCCCCAGTTGACCCTACACCTGTGGACCCAGAGGCACCGAAAGAACAAGATATGCCTTCTACTTTATCAAAGGGTCCAGCTCCTGTGTGGCAAAAGACGTCTATAATAGACAAACACGGAGCGACAGGGATGATCTTGGCTGTAAGGTTCGAGGACGATAAGCAGCTGTTCGCAATCAAAAGATCTGGGGGGGTTCAATACTTGAAACCCACTAGTGAAGCGTTCAGCTCCTTACCCAAATACGATCTTGTGAACCTAGCAAATCGAGAGCTGCTGGGTCATTCCAATCACGCAGTGGCGATGGGTTTGTGGGTGGTTCTGCAGCGGGAAGCAAGATCTGGGAAATTCGAGATGTTCAAGCCTCAAGTGCCCAAGAGAGTCAAGGATAAGCACGCTAGACATCCTGTGACTAAGAAGCACTTAAAGAAATTGGTATACAAGCCAGTGCGATGTGAAACTAAGATTCCCCTGAGCAAGTTATCTCAGGATATTCTTGGTGACATATGGTACTGGTACGTAGATCCAAAGACGGGCGAGGCTGTGATCATGGGGAAGGTACGTGTAGAGAGTGGGAACATAGTGCCAAAGGAACTGATCAGAATATTTGATGAAGTCTGCTTCATCAACTTTCTGTGAAAGATTTGGAGGCACTAGCAGACAGGTATTGCGTGTACACGGATGAATGGACAAAGCTCCTTGCTTCTAAATATGACAAGGTGATTAAGTTCTGCCTTGAATACAAGAAGAAGATGGAAGCTAAAGATCAAGTGCTGTGAAGACTGAAGAATGAGGACTGAATACTGAAGACTGAAGATTATCTAGAGCTGTTGTCAAGGGGGAGTTTGTTGAAGCACTTTCCTGTGACAAACACTCTGGATAGAGTCTTAGTTTGTATTTTCTTGTTTGTAATTGTCTTTGTATGTAAGAGTCTTTATGTATTAGTTTATCGAGTTGTATTTACTTTTACATATTGAATGTTGCAAAATTCTCTAAGTGTTTTGCGCACTTGTAAGTGCGCAGGAGAAAGCTCCTGCGTACTTAGCAAGTACGCAAGAATACCTTTGCGTACTTGCTAAGTACGCAAGAGCATTTCGCCCTGCGCACTTGCTAAGTGCGCATGCATCAGGTCTTGTATAAGTAGGATAGGTTGACAGAAGTTAAGTACGCAGTCATAGTCGCAAATACGCAAAAGTGTAATCTCAGTACTTCTCTGTAACCTTCAAGTGTTTATAATACAAAGAACGTTTAAAGTGATTCTCTTGTTGGTTTACTTTGTTTAGTCTGCCTAGTCACGGGTATTCCGCACCCGGTCCGACTAGTAGACCCACTTACATGTGACGATCCGCCACACCCGAGGGACCTACAAAAATGGTGAGAATAAATATGGAGGCGACACGTGGCACTAAAAAACCTTTATTTATTATATAGTACAAGTAGGTTCCTCGCGCTTCGCGGCGGAACGTCCCTACGAAAAACGAAAAAAAGAGCTGAATAAGCCTGTATAAACTAACAATCGTTCTTCGACACACATAAAAATGGCTTCAGTTAATACAATCATTTCATGATTAAACATTTTCAATAGTTACAAGGTCGCAAAAGACATTCGGTTAATCATAAATAACAATATTGAAGTAAACTATTTTGATAAAGAATACAACAAAGAGATGAGGAATATATTGCCTTAGCAGATATTTGTTTCACTTAGCAGTTTTAAATCATACTGTTTTCTAAAACAGACCTAGACTTGTAAATGCCCAGGCATCTACAGATCAAAGTGTGATAGATTTAGATATGGCAAACCGAATAGGATGGTGGGCATTTTCAACGACCCAGCTTCTTGGAACGATGGCGGTCATGTCACAGATAGCACGGGAAGTGTCTGCCATCTGCATATGGTACCAAGTAAGAACTTCTATTCAAGATTGATAATTGAAGATGATCATAAAGATATTTGACCACCTGCAGGAAACAAGGAAGAACAAATAACCTTCAGGCAAACTCATAAAGAAATAGGTCAAACGGGTCAACAATCCACTAAAGTGAACAATTGCAAATATGGAAACAATTCACCTACTAATCCACATTGTTGGGTAAGCAATAATGATCAATATGTATAATAGTATAATTTTAACATACTTAAAACTTAATAAATGTTAAATGATCCTAATTATCGGCCCCTATTGGTGCAACTCAAGTCCCGATCGATATAAAAAAAACACGAGTTTGGAATTTGCTCTCCAGTTTATTGATCTAGAAAAATAACTCAAAACTAGAACAACCACTCATACATGATCATGACTCGATTACATGTATTTATACTAAGCTAACCTAACTTGTTAACCAAGCAATACTAATTCAACTACAAAACAAATAGCTAAATTATAGAACTAAACCACCGACTTGTTGTTTAAGATAAGCAGTAACCCATCAACTTATGGATTAATCTTCTTTTAACCGACTTGCAATCTAATCGGCCCAACCCACTCCCGGCTTGGGTGAGTCGGTAATTAGCCCAGCCCAACAATCACCCCCCTAATTTCCGACTCGAAATAGGAAGGTCTTCTACACCAATCATCTGCCGCATTTCTTTTAACTTGTTCCTCGCGAGCGGCTTGGTTAGAATATCAGCCTTTTGTTGTTCTCCGGGTATGTGACTTACTTCAACTTGCTCTCTCTCGACACATTCTCAGATAAAATGATAACGAGTATGAATGTGTTTACTTCGGCCATGGAACACAGGATTTCTTACTAGTGCAATTGCAGAAGTGTTATCAACATTTATCACCACCTTTTGCAACTTCAAGCCAGTTATCTCACCGTGTAGCTCTCGAAGCCAGATGGCTTGACAAGCGGCTGTTGTGGCGGCCATGTACTCGGCCTCACAAGATGAAAGAGGCACCGTCTCTTGTTTCTGTGAGCACCACGTAACCGGAGCATTCCCATAATAAAAAATATGACTCGTTGTGCTCCGACCGTCATCAACATCAACATTGTGACTGCTGCGTCAACGTTTTGCTACCTCCTCGTATATATCTTATACCATACCCAATAGTCCCCTTGACATACCTCATTATGTGTTTAACGGCTAGAAAGTGTGATGTCTTTGGAGTTTGCATGTATCGGCTTACAACTCCAATCGACTACGCAAGGTCAGGTCGTGTATGTAGCAGGTATCGAAGATAACCTACTTGTCGTCTATACATCGTTGTATCCACTTCTTGTTCAATAGTATCTTTTGACAACTTCACCCCGGGTTCCATTGGATAGTGAGTTGGATTACTTGACTACATACCAAACTCCTTTAATAGCTTTGAAGCATAGCCTTCCTGTTTGATAATAGTCCCGTCTGTCTTTTGAGATACTTCGATTCCAAGGTAGTAAGTTAGCCTTCCTAAATCACTCATCTCAAATGTTTCAGCCATTTGCTTCTTGAACCCTTCAATCTCTATTGTATTTGACCCTGTCACGATCAGGTCATACACATACACAACAATAAGAGTTGTTGATTTAGGAGTGACCCATTTGTATACCGCTTGTTCATGAACACATCTTTGAAATTTTAGCCCTTTTAGAATCTGATCTAGCTTGGTATTCCAAGCTCTTGGAGCTTGCCTTAGCCCATACAAGGCCATGAGAAGCTTGTAGACCTTCTGTTCGTTGCCGGTTTTCATATATCCTTCCGGTTGCAACACAAATACTTCTTCCTTGAGCTCTCCATATAGAAATGCAGATTTCACATCAAGGTGATGCAAATCCCATCCCTCACTCGCTGCAAGTGCAATAACACATCTCACGGTCTCGAGTCGTGCTACGGGTGCAAAAGCCTCTTCATAATCGATTCCGGGCTTTTGTACATAACCTTTAGCAACAAGGCGTGCTTTGTACTTGTTGATCGTACCATCTGCGTTTTTCTTCAACTTGTACACCCATTTCAGCCCGATGGGTTTCACACCATTTGGAAGATCGACTAGAGTCCAAGTATTGTTCCTTTCGATGGACTCTATTTCTGCCTTCATTGCTTTCTGCCAGTTTTTGTCTTCTTTTGCTTGCAAGTAAGTACCTGGTTCATCGTCGGCTAACAACAAGAAGCTTTCATCAGTAACATTATTAAGAACGAAGTCGTTGAATTTTACAGGAGTTATAGGCACTCGGTTAGACCGCCTCAAGACATTTTCTTCCTGAACCGGTGAGTTGACTTCTCCTGTTGGGCCTGAACAAGTTTCTGATGTTTGTGGACTGTTTGGATCAGGACCAGGACCTGGTTGGGTGTGGGTACTGGTCTCAGTAGAACCGTTTGGTTCTGGATCCTGGTGAGCCTGCTCCACATTGTTGTTGTCGTCGTTTGTTGTTCCGTAGCCTCCCCCCCAATCGGCGACAAAGGTTTCCCATGCACTTGCTGTCTTTTCAGCTGTTTTAGAGCCTCTATTCCATTCCCAGCCCTTTGTTTCATCGAACTCTGGATCGCGGCTCACCACCACTTTCTTACTCCTCGGATCATACAGCCTATGAGCAAAAGACCCTGGTTCTATTCCTAGATGGACTAGCATTCTTGACCTGTCATCCAATTTCTTCAGGTGGGGTGACACATTTTTTGCATAGGCAATGCACCCAAAGACTTTAAACCGCTCAACACTTGGTTTTACTCCTTTGAATGCTTCGTATGGTGTCATCTTTTTGAGTGCTCGAGTTGGAATGCAATTAATTATTAGTGTTGCATGTCTAACCCCTTCCCCCACATGTAGTTAGGAACTTGTTTTGCTTTCAACATGCTTCTCGTCATCTCCATTAGAGTTCTATTACGCCGCTCTACTACACCGTTTTGTTGTGGTGTATAGGGGGCGGTTAGATGTCTCTTTATACCCTCGTCTTCACAAAACTGCGTAAATTCTTTTGAAGTAAATTCTCCGCCCCTGTCTGAGCGGAACACCTTGATTAATGAACCTGTTTCCTTCTCGATCCAGGCTTTAAACTTCTTGAAAACAGTGAATGCTTCGTCTTTTGTCTTTAGCATATACGACCACATGTAACGACTGTAATCATCAATTAGAACAAATACGTAGTTGTTACCTGCTATGGTTGGTGGTGTTATTGCTCCACAGAGGTCTCCATGTACCAACTCAAGAATGTTGGTTGCTCGAAAAACGGCTGTTTTTTTGGAATGGATGCCTTGTTTGCTTCCCCATCAGACATGAATCACAAAGCTTGTTTTCTTGCTTTAACCTTGGGAGCCCTTTTACAAGATCCATGGTTGCCATTTTCCTCATTGACTCAAATTGGGTGTGGCCTAGCCTAGCATGCCATAACCACATGTCATCGTAAATACTAGCTTGTAGGCACACCGGTTTTCCAATTTTGAGCTTCACTTTGTATAACCTATTCTTGGTTCTTAAGACTTTGATTAACAACTTTTCGTCACTGTCATGCATAGTCAAAAAATCGTCTTTCATGCGAATTTTACATCCACTCTCAGTTGATTGACCAAGGCTTATTATATTGCTTTGGAGCTCAGGAATATAATAAACATCACTTAAAAGTCTTTGTTCACCGGTTTTCCCTTCGAGTACTACTGATCCTTTTCCACAAATACTGATGCAAGACCCGTCCCCAAACTTTACTTTACCCGTTATATGGTTATTAAGTTCTAAGAAGAAAAAACGATTACCGGTCATGTGATTGCTCGCGCCATTGTCGAGGTACCAAACATCACCTTCCCTTGGTTCAGCCTCGTACTTCTTTGGTAATACTTTTTCTTCGTTCAAGAATACTATTTCTTGGTCACAACTTATCATGTATAGGGCTGGGTCAGGCTTTGTGGTCTCGTTTAGATTTGTTTCTTCTTGTTTCTTTTTCCGATCCGGACACACAGACGCAAAGTGTCCGAGCTGATCACATCGAAAGCATTGCACGTGAGAGTGATCTTTTCCTTTTCCTTTTGATCGTTCTTCGGTTTTGGCTTGTGGTTCTTTCGTGCCATGCCTACTGTTATTACCACGATCCCTTCCCCGGCCTCTAGCTTGACTGCGAAGCGTACTTTGGCCTTTGCCCCGGCCATTGTTCTGATCAAATTTCTTGGATGATCTTTCTGATTAAAGGAAGAGAAGCTTCCTTTGCCCTTCAGTCGAAGACTCGGTCCCTTTTAGTCTCTCTTCAAACACTTTGAGTCTCCCTATGGCTTCTTGGAATGACATCACTTTCAAGTCAGCAAATTGCTCGATAGAGGCAGCGATCTGCATATACTTTGCTGGTGCAGATCTGAGTAGCTTTCTTACCAGCTTCACGTCTCCGTATGATTCGCCAAGACTGGCGACTTTTGAGACCATGTTGCTCAACTTGGCAGCAAAATCATCAATCGTTTCCCCATCCTTCATCCTAAGGGATTCGAACTCGGATTGCAAAATTTCAATCCTGGCTTCCCTGACTCGATCAACCCCGATATACCTAGTCTTCAAAGCGTCCCAAATAGCTTTAGCTGTCTCATATTGAGCAACTTGAAAAACCAGTTCTTCTGGAATTGCTTGAAACAGCAAAGCGACAGCCATATCATTCTTCTTGGCTTCAATCGTTGCCCCATTACTCGGTTCGATAGCTTCCAGAATACCATGGACTTTGAAGACTGCTTTGATTCGGATTGCCCAGATGTTGTAATTGGTTGCATTCAACATTGGACACTGTAACGAGGTCGAATTGTTTTCTTTAATCGTAACAATCCGATTTTCAGGTTGGTCTCCCATTGCTCTTCGTCCCTTCCTTCTCTTGTATGTCACTGGTGTTTGTTGCAATTGATCCAGCCCTTTGGATCGATCGGAAGAGACTTCCACCTTGAAGTCGGAATTCGATTAATTGCCACCTAAAGTGGTAACGTCGATCAAAAGGTTCTTGAATGGCTCTGATACCAATTCAAGTCCCGATCGATATAAAAAAAACACGAGTTTGGAATTTGCTCTCCAATTTATTGATCTAGAAAAATAACTCAAAACTAGAACAACCACTCATACATGATCATGACTCGATTACATGTATTTATACTAAGCTAACCTAACATGTTAACCAAGCAATACTAATTCAACTACAAAACAAATAGCTAAATTATAGAACTAAACCACCGACTTGTTGTTTAAGATAAGCAGTAACCCATCAACTTATGGATTAATCTTCTTTTAACCGACTTGCAATCTAATCGGCCCAACCCACTCCCGGCTTAGGTGAGTCGGTAATTAGCCCAGCCCAACAATCACCCCCCTAATTTCCGACTCGAAATAGGAAGGTCTTCTACACCAATCATCTGCCGCATTTCTTTGAACTTGTTCCTCACGAGCGGCTTGGTTAGAATATCAGCCTTTTGTTGTTCTCCGGGTATGTGACTTACTTCAACTTGCTCTCTCTCGACACACTCTCAGATAAAATGATAACGAGTATGAATGTGTTTACTTCGGCCATGGAACACAAGATTTCTTACTAGTGCAATTGCAGAAGTGTTATCAACATTTATCACCACCTTTTGCAACTTCAAGCCAGTTATCTCACCGTGTAGCTCTCGAAGCCAGATGGCTTGACAAGCGGCTGTTGTGGCGGCCATGTACTCGGCCTCACAAGATGAAAGAGCCACCGTCTCTTGTTTCTGTGAGCACCACGTAACCGGAGCATTCCCATAATAAAAAATATGACCCGTTGTGCTCCGACCGTCATCAACATCAACATTGTGACTGCTGCGTCAACGTTTTTCTACATCCTCGTATATATCTTATACCATACCCAATAGTCCCCTTGACATACCTCAATATGTGTTTAACGGCTAGCAAATGTGATGTCTTTGGAGTTTGCATGTATCGGCTTACAACTCCAATCGACTACGCAAGGTCAGGTCGTGTATGTAGCAGGTATCGAAGACAACCTACTTGTCGTCTATACATCGTTGTATCCACTTCTTGTTCAATAGTATCTTTTGACAACTTCACCCCGGGTTCCATTGGACAGTGAGTTGGATTACTTGACTACATACCAAACTCCTTTAATAGCTTTGAAGCATAGCCTTCCTGTTTGATAATAGTCCCGTCTGTCTTTTGAGATACTTCGATTCCAAGGTAGTAAGTTAGCCTTCCTAAATCACTCATCTCAAATGTTTCAGCCATTTGCTTCTTGAACCCTTCAATATCGATTGTATTTGACCCTGTCACGATCAGGTCATCCACATACACAACAATAAGAGTTGTTGATTTAGGAGTGACCCGTTTGTATACCGCTTGTTCATCAACAAGCCATACGACACTCCTAAAATCATAAAAAGTAAAAAAAAAACCACTAATCACCCCTAAAACTTTGACACCCAGAAGTTCTCATCATCACAGAAACAAAATCAGGAGAACATAAGCCGTAAAATACTTAAATTAACTAACGATCATAACAGAACCAGGGAGAACACATGGAAATAATCGATATTCAACAAAAATGTAAATACAGTCAACATTCGTAGCTGATAATACAGAAATCGAGTACGACCTTTGTGTCTGATTTCCATGGCCGAGTTCTTAACAGGGGGTGGGAAACGTACGGGGTGATTGAGATTCAATTAGCATTCAATCAATTTAAATAGATGACATTTAATAGCCATGGACGATGAAAAGTCAGGCAGTTGAATCACTATGAGCATGATGGAGAAGAACAACGACGCGAAGTGTTGTATGGCTTTGTGAGGTGTCTTTGTTTACAGCCGGTATGAGATAAGCGTCTTAAAATTAGGCGTCTTACAATTTAATGAAAAGACAATTCTATTCATCTATATCTTTTTTATAAAGGAGTATAGATAATTTAAAAAGTTTTTAGGTTTTTAAAAATACAATTTCCAAAACTTATAAATTTAAATTTAAACGTTTTTAATTTATTTTAGTTTTGATTTGAAGTTTATAAAAATACAATTTTCAAAACTTATAAATTTAAACATTTTTAATTTATCTTAGTTATGATTAAGTGATTAATTTTTAATTTATTTTAGTTTTGATTAAGTGAATTGTAAATGATTGATTAAGTGAATTTATTTGAGTTGTTAAAAGACATGTATGCCCATTAAAAATGTTTTAGTTAAGTTTAAGGTAATTAATAAGTTTTGATTATAAATAGAGGTTAGAAGATAATTCTACCCATTTTAGGCTTTATGAATGGGTATCTCATGCAATAACAATTGTACAAGGTGTCTTAAATTTTTTATAAAATTACATTACTATCCTTTTAATCCCTATTATATAGTAGTATAGATAGATATAACTTATAATTTCCCTTTATACTGAAAGACAAAGTGAAAAGAATAGTAACCATTTTTATTATTTTTTTAATTTTTATTTTATCATCATAGTTTGTATAATATAAGTTTTTGACTCGTTTTATTTACTTTGTATTTTTCACCCTCATACTTTGTATAATATACGTTTTAACCCGTTTCATTTACTTTGTATAATATGCGTTTTTAACCCGTTTCATTTTCTAAATGGTATTTGTATTTTTCATTTTCTAAATGGTATTGGTATTATCGGAGAAACGGAGTTAAATAGAGTTTTTATTTTGTATCGTAGGCTATAGCGGACGCCAGATTATGAGCGAATAACACCGTTGCCGGTATTGGTATTATCGGAGCCGGTATTAGAATTGGTATGCTTTCGACTAACATCATTGATTGTTTTAGTATTATTGGACCGAGTGTCGGTATGTGTTTCTACGATTTTTGACGATCTGATCAGCATCACGCGTGAAAAAACGACCAAACTCCCGCCACGAACCGCGAGGAAAAAAAACTAGCCGCCGCCGCAACGCGAGGCGGGCAAAATTCCTAGTTATTTTTATTCTACTAAGAAGTACAAATATTACAAATACTTATTGTTCTGTTTTAAAGCATTAATCAAATGGTTAATATTTATTTTATATTAAAAAATATATATATATATTCTTTTTTAGGGAGAATATCATATGTGGAATGATCATAAAAAAACTTAATTTTTATGAGAAAACCAAAAAACTACTTATTTAAGGTAAAAAAAATAATAAAAAATCATAACTTAAAAAATAAATCAAAAATTAAAAAACTGTTTCGGAGACCTTGTTTACCACGTAGTCCTCGTTCAAAAAAAAAACTCAAAAAGTAGTGGGTTTAGCTTTTAGGTTTAGTTTTTTAAGTTTAGTTAGCTTTTAAATTAGGTTTTTGAAGGGGTGGGGGGGGGGTTTAGGTTTTTGGGGGGTGGGTGAGGGGGTAGGTGGGGTGGGGTTAGGTTTTTGGGTGGGGGTGGGGTGGGGGGTTTATGTTTTTGGGGGGTGGGTGGGGGGTTTAGGTTTTTGGGGGTGGGTGGGGTGGGTTTAGGTTTTTGGGTGGGGGTGGGGTGGAGGGTTTAAGTTTTTGGGTGTGGGTGGGGTTTTTGGGTGTACTACACATATATAGTAGGAGTTTTTTGGTTTTCTCATGAAAATGAGTTTTCTAGTGAACTCACCCCTATCATATATACCCTTACAAATCTATTAAAATATCATATATACCCAACCAAAACTTAAAATATCATATATACCCCTTTTAAATGAATTTATAGATTATGACCATTTTACCCTCTCAAATATATTAATTTTTTTAAACCATGTTATGATCACCCAGTTGAGGGATCTCATAAACACAAAAAAATTAACTTTTTGATTATTCAAATTGATATCGAAGATGGGTTAGAATTACACGGTTGAGCAAGGTTTTGCTACTGTCGGACCCACATTTCTACTTCTCCCACGGCTAACTGCTTCAATCGAACCCACATATTGGATAGTGGAATCATCGATTTTGCTACAGTCGATTCCATTGAGAATTCATAATTATATATTGAGCATTTACAAATCTCGTGTTCTTGGCTTTAATTGCTTCGATCATGGATTTTGGAACAACCGATTCTCAAATGGTTCTGCATATGTAAGCCTTTCATCCATATATGATGTATGGCAGGGCCAGCGGGCAACACGACTGTAGTGGATCCAACATCTCGAGGGGCCCAAAAAAAATTATATATAAAATTTTCTAGGGTTTAAAAAATATTGGGCCTTTTTTTAAAAAACAATTGGGCATTTTCCTCATTTGTGACTTAGGCTTAAAAAAAAGAAAAAATGTTGTTGGGCCAGGCCAATCTGCGATTTAAACAACAAAATCGTTGCTGTGCACCCACACCAGACGGACGACCAGAAGAACAGAACGGGTGCTCCTGCTCCACCACCACCACCGTCGGACGCTGCTGCTGCCTCCACCACTGCCGCCGACCTCCGTCGTACGCCACATGCCGCCGTCGGCCGCCCCTGATATCATATCTCAACCAAGTTATGTTGCTTTCTAGGGTAATTTTATTAGATTGATTGAGCCCTAATTTTATAATTTAAAATTAGGGTTTTTATTGAATATTGTGCATAATTTTTAATATAAAATTGTTAATAACTAAATGGTTTAGCCCTAATTTAGTGATTTTAAATTGTTAGAATGATTATTTGATATTAGCCCTAATTTTATTTTGATTTTATTTTGCATTTGATTTTAAGAAACTATGCCTCCTAAACAAGCATCGGGTGCTCAAAAACGTAAAAGGAAACAACAAGATAAGGAAATGGTAAAGTCTCAAGCCGGTGCCTTACTTAACTTTTTACCTAAACCGTCTGTTAAAGAACATGTAGAAGTTGAAGAACATGTAGAAATAGAAGTAGAAGTAGAACATGCGAAAGAAGAAATACATGTTGAAGATGCGGAATAACATGTTGAGCCTAATATAAATGAAGAGTAAGATAAGCATAATCCTCTTGATATATTTGATCCAGGAATGTGGGATGGACTTAATGAGAATGAGATTAAAGTTGTGGTCGAGAAAGGTCCGAATAGAGATAATAACGTACAATTTGGTCCGTACAATACCAATACTTGACGATTTTTCGCAGCTTTATGTACAAGAACTTTATCAAACATGGAGAAGATTGATCACCCATGGTTAGTTTATTGGAAAGCGACAGACAAGTTATATTGTTTCTGTTGTAAATTGTTTAGAAAAGGGCCTTCGAAAGGTGCATTAGA